>JARNME010000404.1:3248320-4558023 GCA_030179655.1 Scaptomyza flava | reverse complement strand
GCCCCCCTTTCCACAGTTTGTACAATTTTCGAGCTAGAGTCACAAAATTTGGTATGAAGATAGAAATTGACATTTCACAAAGATCTGCATCAAAAATTTGGATGCCACACCCACCCATTCCTCTTCAGCCCCCCTTTCCACACCTCTTACAAACTTTGAGGTAGAGTCACCAAATTTGATATGAAGATAGCAATTGACATTCCTCATAGATCTGCAAAAAAATTTGGATGCCACACCCACCCAATAAGCCCCCAGCCCTCTCTCCCCAACTTATACAAACTTCGTGCTAGAGTCACCAAATTATGTATGAAGAAGGCAATTGACATTTCACAACGATCTGCATCAAAAATTTGGATGCCACACCCACCCAATCCGCCCCCAGCCCTCTCTCCACACCTTATACAAACTTCTAGCTGGAGTTACCAAATTTGGTATGAAGATAGAAATTGACATTTCACATTGATCCGCATCAAAAATTTGGATGCCACACCCACCCATTCCTCTTCAGCCCCCCTTTCCACACCTCTTACAAACTTTGAGCTAGAGTCACCAAATTTGGTAAGAAGATAGCAATTGACATTCCACACAGATCTGCATCAAATCTTTGGATGCCACACCCACCCAATAAGCCCCCAGCCCTCTCTCCCCACCTTCTACAAACTTCGTGCTAGAGTCACCAAATTATGTATGAAGATACCAATTGACATTCCACATAGATCTGCAGCAAAAATTTGGATGCCACACCCACCCATACCGCCCCTAGCCCCCCTTTCCTAACCTCTTACAAGCTTCGAGCTAGAGTCACCAAATTTGGTATGAAGATAGAAATTGACATTTCACATTGATCCGCATCAAAAATTGGTATGCCACACCCACCCACTCCTCTTCAGCCCCCCTTTCCACACATCTTACAAACTTTGAGCTAGAGTCACCAAATTTCATATGAAGATAGAAATTGACATTCCTCATAGATCCGCATCAAAAATTTGGATGCCACACCCACCCATTCCGCCCCCAGCCCCCCTTTCCACACCTCTTACAAACTTTGAGCTAGAGTCAACCAATTTGGGATGAAAATAGCAATTGACTTTCCTCATAGATCTGCATCAAAACTTTGGATGCCACACCCACCCACACCCACCCATACCGCCCCTAGCCCCCCTTTCCAAACCTCTTACAAACTTCGAGCTAGAATCACCAAATTTGGTATGAAGATAGAAATCGACATTTCACACAGATCCGCATCAAAAATTTGGATGCCACACCCTCCCATTCCTCTTCAGCCACCCTTTCCAAACCTCTTACAAACTTTGAGTTAGAGTCACCAAATTTGGTATGAAGATAGCAATTGACATTTCACAAAGATCTGCATCAAAAATTTGGATGCCACACCCACCCAAACCACCCCCAGCCCTCTCTCCCCACCTAATACAAACTTCGTGCTAGAGTCACCAAATTTGGTATGAAGATAGCAATTGACATTTCACAAAGATCTGTATCAAAAATTTGGATGCCACACCCACCCAAACCACCCCCAGCCCTCTCTCCCAACCTTTTACAAACTGCGAGCTAGAGTCACCAAAAAGAAAGATAGAAATTGACATTTCACAAAGATCTGCATCAAAAATTTGGATGCCACACCCACCCATTCCTCTCCAGTCCCCCTTTCCACACCTCTTAAAAACTTTGAGCTAGAGTCACCAAATTTCATATGAAGATAGAAATTGACATTCCTCATAGATCCGCATCAAAAATTTGGATGCCACACCCACCCATTCCGCCCCTAGCCCCCCTTTCCCCACCTCTTACAAACTTCGAGCTAGAATCACCAAATTTGGTATGAAGATAGAAATCGACATTTCACACAGATCCGCATCAAAAATTTGGATGCCACACCCACCCAATCCATCCCCAGCCCTCTCTCCCAACCTTTTACAAACTGCAAGCTGGAGTCACCAAAAAGAAAGATAGAAGTTGACATTTCACAAAGATCTGCATCAAAAATTTGGATGCCACATCCACCCATTCCTCTCGAGTCCCCCTTTCCACACCTCTTACAAACTTTGAGCTAGAGTCACCAAATTTGGTATGAAGATAGCAATTGACATTCCACACAGATCTGCATCAAAACTTTGGATGCCACACCCACCAATACCGCCCCCAGCCCCCTTTCCACAGTTTGTACAATTTTCGAGCTAGAGTCACAAAATTTGGTATGAAGATTGAAATTGACATTTCACAAAGATCTGCATCAAAAATTTGGATGCCACTCTCACCTATTCCTCTTCAGCCAACCTTTCCTTACCTCTTACAAACTTTGAGGTAGAGTCACCAAATTTGATATGAAGATAGCAATTGACATTCCTCATAGATCTGCAAAAAAATTTGGATGCCACACCCACCCAATAAGCCCCCAGCCCTCTCTCCCCACCTTATACAAACTTCGTGCTAGAGTCACCAAATTATGTATGAAGATAGCAATTGACATTTCACAACGATCTGCATCAAAAATTTGGATGCCACACCCACCCAATCCGCCCCCAGCCCTCTCTCCACACCTTATACAAACTTCTAGCTGGAGTTACCAAATTTGGTATGAAGATAGAAATTGACATTTCACATTGATCCGCATCAAAAATTTGGATGCCACACCCACCCATTCCTCTTCAGCCCCCCTTTCCACACCTCTTACAAACTTTGAGCAAGAGTCACCAAATTTGGTATGAAGATAGCAATTGACATTCCACACAAATCTGCATCAAATCTTTGGATGCCACACCCACCCAATAAGCCCCCAGCCCTCTCTCCCCACCTTATACAAACTTCGTGCTAGAGTCACCAAATTATGTATGAAGATAGCAATTGACATTCCACATAGATCTGCAGCAAAAATTTGGATGCCACACCCACCCATACCGCCCCTAGCCCCCCTTTCCTAACCTCTTACAAGCTTTGAGCTAGAGTCACCAAATTTGGTATGAAGATAGAAATTGACATTTCACATTGATCCGCCTCAAAAATTTGGATGCCACACCCACCCATTCCTCTTCAGCCCCCCTTTCCACACCTCTTACAAACTTTGAGCTAGAGTCACCAAATTTGGTAAGAAGATAGCAATTGACATTCCACACAGATCTGCATCAAATCTTTGGATGCCACACCCACCAATACCGCCCCTAGCCCCCCTTTCCCCACCTCTTACAAACTTCGAGCTAGAATCACCAAGTTTGGTATGAAGATAGAAATCGACATTTCACATAGATCCGCATCAAAAATTTGGATGCCACACCCTCCCATTCCTCTTCAGCCACCCTTTCCACACCTCTTACAAACTTTGAGCTAGAGTCACCAAATTTGGTATGAAGATAGCAATTGACATTGCACACAGATCTGCATCAAATCTTTGGATGCCACACCCACCAATACCGCCCCTAGACCCCCTTTCCCCACCTCTTACAAACTTCGAGCTAGAATCACCAAATTTGGTATGAAGATAGCAATTGACATTCCACATAGATCTGCAGCAAAAATTTGGATGCCACACCCACCCAATCCGCCCCTAGCCCCCCTTTCCTAACCTCTTACAAGCTTCGAGCTAGAGTCACCAAATTTGGTATGAAGATAGAAATTGACATTTCACATTGATCCGCATCAAAAATTTGGATGCCACACCCACCCGTTCCTCTTCAGCCCCCCTTTCCACACCTCTTACAAACTTTGAGCTAGAGTCACCAAATTTGGTATGAAGATAGCAATTGACATTGCACACAGATCTGCATCAAATCTTTGGATGCCACACCCACCAATACCGCCCCTAGCCCCCCTTTCCCCACCTCTTACAAACTTCGAGCTAGAATCACCAAATTTGGTATGAAGATAGAAATCGACATTTCACATAGATCCGCATCAAAAATTTGGATGCCACACCCACCCAATCCGCCCGCAGCCCTCTCTCCACACCTTATACAAACTTCTAGCTGGAGTCACCAAATTTGGTATGAAGATAGCAATTGACATTCCACACAGATCTGCATCAAATCTTTGGATGCCACACCCACCAATACCGCCCCCAGCCCCCCTTTCCACAGTTTATACAATTTTCGAGCTAGAGTCACAAAATTTGGTATGAAAATAGAAATTGACATTTCACAAAGATCTGCATCAAAAATTTGGATGCCACTCCCACCTTTTCCTCTTCAGCCAACCTTTCCTTACCTCTTACAAACTTTGAGGTAGAGTCACCAAATTTGATATGAAGATAGCAATTGACATTCCTCATAGATCTGCAAAAAAATTTGGATGCCACACCAACCCATACTGCCCCTAGCCCCCCTTTCCCCACCTCTTACAAACTTCGAGCTAGAATCACCAAATTTGGTATGAAGATAGAAATCGACATTTCACATAGATCCGCATCAAAAATTTGGATGCCACACCCTCCCATTCCTCTTCAGCCCCCCTTTCCAAACATTTTACAAACTTTGAGCTAGAGTCACCAAATTTGGTATGAAGATAGCAATTGACATTGCACACAGATCTGCATCAAAACTTTGGATGCCACACCCACCAATACCGCCCCCAGCCCCCCTTTCCACAGTTTGTACAATTTTCGAGCTAGAGTCACAAAATTTGGTATGAAGATAGAAATTGACATTTCACAAAGATCTGCATCAAAAATTTGGATGCCACTCCCACCTATTCCTCTTCAGCCAACCTTTCCTTACCTCTTACAAACTTTGAGGCAGAGTCACCAAATTTGATATGAAGATAGCAATTGACATTCCTCATAGATCTGCAAAAAAATTTGGATGCCACACCCACCCAATCCGCCCCCAGCCCTCTCTCCCCACCTTATACAAACTTCGTGCTAGAAACACCAAATTATGTATGAAGATAGCATTTGACATTTCACAAAGATCTGCATCAAAAATTTGGATGCCACACCCACCCAATCCGCCCCTAGCCCCCCTTTCCTAACCTCTTACAAACTTCTAGCTGGAGTCACCAAATTTGGTATGAAGATAGCAATTGACATTCCACATAGATCTGCAGCAAAAATTTGGATGCCACACCCACCCATACCGCCCCTAGCCCCCCTTTCCAAACCTCTTACAAACTTCGAGCTAGAGTCACCAAATTTGATATGAAGATAGAAATTGACATTTCACAAAGATCTGCATCAAAAATTTGGATGCCACTCCCACCTTTTCCTCTTCAGCCAACCTTTCCTTACCTCTTACAAACTTTGAGCTAGTGTCACCAAATTTGATATGAAGATAGCAATTGACATTGCTCATAGATCTGCAACAAAAATTTGGATGCCACACCCACCCAATCCGCCCCCAGCCCTCTCTCCCCACCTTATACAAACTTCGTGCTAGAGTCACCAAATTTGGTATGAAGATAGCAATTGACATTCCACATAGATCTGCAGCAAAACTTTGGATGCCACACCCACCCATACCGCCCCTAGCCCCCCTTTCCCCACCTCTAACAAACTTCGAGCTAGAATCACCAAATTTGGTATGAAGATAGAAATCGACATTTCACATAGATCCGCATCAAAAATTTGTATGCCACACCCTCCCATTCCTCTTCAGTACCCCTTTACACACCTCTTACAAACTTTGAGCTAGAGTCACCAAATTTGGTATGAAAATAGCAATTGACATTCCTCATAGATCTGCAAAAAAATTTGGATGCCACACCCACCCAATCCACCCCCAGCCCTCTCTCCCAATCTTTTACAAACTGCGAGCTAGAGTCACCAAAAAGAAAGATAGAAATTGACATTTCACAAAGATCTGCATCAAAAATTTGGATGCCACACCCACCCATTCCTCTCCAGTCCCCCTTTCCACACCTCTTACAAACTTTGAGCTAGAGTCACCAAATTTCATATGAAGATAGCAATTGACATTCCTCATAGATCTGCATTAAAAATTTGGATGCCACACCCACCCATTCCTCTCCAGCCCCCCTTTCCTAATCTCTTAAAAACTTCGAGCTAGAGTCACCAAATTTGGTATGAAGATAGACATTGACATTTCACATAGATCCGCATCAAAATTTTGGATGCCACACCCACCCATTTCACCCCCAGCCCCCATTCCACACCTCTTACAAACTTTGAGCTAGAGTCACCAAATTTGGGATAAAGATAGCAATTGACATTCCACATAGATCTGCAGCAAAACTTTGGATGCCACACCCACCCATACCGCCCCTAGCCCCCCTTTCCCCATCTCTTACAAACTTCGAGCTAGAATCACCAAATTTGGTATGAAGATAGAAATCGACATTTCACATAGATCCGCATCAAAAATTTGGATGCCACACCCTCCCATTCCTCTTCATCACACTTTTCAGCACCTTTTACAAACTTTGAGCTAGAGTCACCAAATTTGGTATGAAGATAGCAATTGACATTCCACACAGATCTGCATCAAAACTTTGGATGCCACACCCACCAATACCGCCCCCAGCCCCCCTTTCCACAGTTTGTACAATTTTCGAGCTAGAGTCACAAAATTTGGTATGAAGATAGAAATTGTCATTTCATAAAGATCTGCATCAAAAATTTGGATGCCACTCCCACCCATTCCTCTTCAGCCAACCTTTCCTTACCTCTTACAAACTTTGAGGTAGAGTCACCAAATTTGATATGAAGATAGCAATTGACATTCCTCATAGATTTGCAAAAAAATTTGGATGCCACACCCACCCAATCCACCCCCAGCCCTCTCTCCCAATCTTTTACAAACTGCGAGCTAGAGTCACCAAAAAGAAAGATAGAAATTGACATTTCACAAAGATCTGCATCAATAATTTGGATGCCACACCCACCCATTCCTCACCAGTCCCACCTTCCACACCTCTTACAAACTTTGAGCTAGAGTCACCAAATTTCATATGAAGATAGCAATTGACATTCCTCATAGATCTGCATCAAAAATTTGGATGCCACACCCACCCATTCCTCTCCAGCCCCCCTTTCCTAATCTCTTACAAACTTCGAGCTAGAGTCACAAAATTTGGTATGAAGATAGAAATTGACATTTCACATAGATCCGCATCAAAAATTTGGATGCCACACCCACCCATTCCACCCCCAGCCCCCCTTTCCACACCTCTTACAAACTTTGAGCTAGAGGCACCAAATTTGGGATGAAGATAGCAATTGACTTTCCTCATAGATCTGCATCAAAACTTTGGATGCCACACCAACCCATACTGCCCCTAGCCCCCCTTTCCACACCTCTTACAAACTTCGAACTAGAATCACCAAATTTGGTATGAAGATAGAAATCGACATTTCACATAGATCCGCATCAAAAAATTGGATGCCACACCCTCCCATTCCTCTTCAGCACCCCTTTCCAATCATTTTACAACTTTTGAGCTAGAGTCACCAAATTTGGTATGAAGATAGCAATTGACATTCCACACAGATCTGCATCAAAAATTTGGATGCCACACCTACCCAATCCGCCCCCAGCCCTCTCTCCACACCTTATACAAACTTCGTGCTAGAGTCACCAAATTTGGTATGAAGATAGCAATTGACATTCCACATAGATCTGCAGCAAAACTTTGGATGCCACACCCACCCATACCGCCCCTAGCCCCCCTTTCCCCACCTCTTACAAACTTCGAGCTAGAATCACCAAATTTGGTATGAAGATAGAAATCGACATTTCACATAGATCCGCATCAAAAATTTGGATGCCACACCCTCCCATTCCTCTTCAGCCCCCCTTCACACACCTCTTACAAACTTTGAGCTAGAGTCACCAAATTTGGTATGAAGATAGCAATTGACATTCCTCATAGATCTGCAAAAAAATTTGGATGCCACACCCACCCAATCCACCCCCAGCCCTCTCTCCCAATCTTTTACAAACTGCGAGCTAGAGTCACCAAAAAGAAAGATAGAAATTGACATTTCACAAAGATCTGCATCAAAAATTTGGATGCCACACCCACCAATTCCTCACCAGTTCCCCCTTCCACACCTCTTACAAACTTTGAGCTAGAGTCACCAAATTTCATATGAAGATAGCAATTGACATTCCTCATAGATCTGCATCAAAAATTTGGATGCCACACCCACCCATTCCTCTCCAGCCCCCCTTTCCTTATCTCTTACAAACTTCGAGCTAGAGTCACCAAATTTGGTATGAAGATAGACATTGACATTTCACATAAATCCGCATCAAAAATTTGGATGCCACACCCACCCATTCCACCCCCAGCCCCCCTTTCCACACCTCTTACAAACTTTGAGCTAGAGTCACCAAATTTGGGATAAAGATAGCAATTGACTTTCCTCATAGATCTGCATCAAAACTTTGGATGCCACACCCACCCATACTGCCCCTAGCCCCCCTTTCCCCATCTCTTACAAACTTCGAGCTAGAATCACCAAATTTGGTATGAAGATAGAAATCGACATTTCACATAGATCCGCATCAAAAATTTGGATGCCACACCCTCCCATTCCTCTTCAGCCCCCCTTTCCAAACCTTTTACAAACTTTGAGCTAGAGTCACCAAATTTGGTATGAAGGTAGCAATTGACATTCCACACAGATCTGCATCAAAACTTTGGATGCCACACCCACCAATACCGCCCCCAGCCCCCCTTTCCACAGTTTGTACAATTTTCGAGCTAGAGTCACAAAATTTGGTATGAAGATAGAAATTGTCATTTCATAAAGATCTGCATGAAAAATTTGTATGCCACTCCCACCTTTTCCTCTTCAGCCAACCTTTCCTTACCTCTTACAAACTTTGAGGTAGAGCCACCAAATTTGATATGAAGATAGCAATTGACATTCCTCATAGATCTGCAAAAAAATTTGGATGCCACACCCACCCAATCCGCCCCCAGCCCTCTCTCCCCACCTTATACAAACTTCGTGCTAGAGTCACCAAATTATGTATGAAGATAGCAATTGACATTTCACAAAGATCTGCATCAAAAATTTGGATGCCACACCCACCCAATCCGCCCGCAGCCCACTCTCCACACCTTATACAAACTTCTAGCTGGAGTCACCAAATTTGGTATGAAGATAGCAATTGAACTTACACATAGATCTGCATCAAAAATTTGGATTTCAAACCTACCCAATCCGCCCCCAGCCCTCTCTCCACATACTTCTATCTGGAGTCACCAAATTTGGTATGAAGATAGCAATTGACATTCCACATAGATCTGCAGCAAAAATTTGGATGCCACACCCACCCATACCGCCCCTAGCCCCCCTTTCCTAACCTCTTACAAACTTTGAGCTAGAGTCACCAAATTTGGTATGAAGGTAGCAATTGACATTCCACACAGATCTGCATCAAAACTTTGGATGCCACACCCACCAATACCGCCCCCAGCCCCCCTTTCCACAGTTTGTACAATTTTCGAGCTAGAGTCACAAAATTTGGTATGAAGATAGAAATTGTCATTTCATAAAGATCTGCATGAAAAATTTGTATGCCACTCCCACCTATTCCTCTTCAGCCAACCTTTCCTTACCTCTTACAAACTTTGAGCTAGAGTCACCAAATTTGGGATGAAGATAGCAATTGACTTTCCTCATAGATCTGCATCAAAAATTTGGATGCATCACCCACCCAATCCGCCCCCAGCCCTCTCTCCCCACCTTATACAAACTTCGTGCTAGAGTCACCAAATTATGTATGAAGATAGCAATTGACATTCCACACAGATCTGCATCAAATCTTTGGATGCCACACCCGCCAATACCGCCCCCAGCCCCCCTTTCCACAGTTTATACAATTTTCGAGCTAGAGTCACAAAATTTGGTATGAAAATATAAATTGACATTTCACAAAGATCTGCATCAAAAATTTGGATGCCACTCCCACCTTTTCCTCTTCAGCCAACCTTTCCTTACCTCTTACAAACTTTGAGGTAGAGTCACCAAATTTGATATGAAGATAGCAATTGACATTCCTCATAGATCTGCAAAAAAATTTGGATGCCACACCCACCCAATCCGCCCCCAGCCCTCTCTCCCCACCTTATACAAACTTCGTGCTAGAGTCACCAAATTATGTATGAAGATAGCAATTGACATTTCACAAAGATCTGCATCAAATCTTTGGATGCCACACCCACCCATACCGCCCCTAGCCCCCCTTTCCCCACCTCTTACAAACTTCGAGCTAGAATCACCAAATTTGGTATGAAGATAGAAATCGACATTTCACATAGATCCGCATCAAAAATTTGGATGCCACTCCCACCCAATCCGCCCCCAGCCCTCTCTCCCCACCTTATACAATCTTCGTGCTAGAGTCACCAAATTTGGTATGAAGATAGCAATTGACATTCCACATAGATCTGCAGCAAAACTTTGGATGCCATACCCACCCATACCGCCCCTAGCCCCCCTTTCCCCATCTCTTACAAACTTCGAGCTAAAATCACCAAATTTGGTATGAAGATAGAAATCGACATTTCACATAGATCCGCATCAAAAATTTGGATGCCACACCCTCCCATTCCTCTTCAGCCCCCCTTTACACACCACTTACAAACTTTGAGCTAGAGTCACCAAATTTGGTATGAAGATAGCAATTGACATTCCTCATAGATCTGCAAAAAAATTTGGATGCCACACCCACCCAATCCACCCCCAGCCCTCTCTCCCAATCTTTTACAAACTGCGAGCTAGAGTCACCAAAAAGAAAGATAGAAATTGACATTTCACAAAGATCTGCATCAAAAATTTGGATGCCACACCCACCCATTCCTCACCAGTTCCCCCTTCCACACCTCTTACAAACTTTGAGCTAGAGTCACCAAATTTCATATGAAGATAGCAATTGACATTCCTCATAGATCTGCATCAAAACTTTGGATGCCACACCCACCCATTCCTCTCCAGCCCCCCTTTCCTAATCTCTTACAAACTTCGAGCTAGAGTCACCAAATTTGGTATGAAGATAGACATTGACATTTCACATAAATCCGCAACAAAAATTTGGATGCCACACCCACCCATTCCACCCCCAGCCCCCCTTCCACACCTCTTACAAACTTTGAGCTAGAGTCACCAAATTTGGAATAAAGATAGCAATTGACTTTCCTCATAGATCTGCATCAAAACTTTGGATGCCACACCCACCCATACTGCCCCTAGCCCCCCTTTCCCCATCTCTTACAAACTTCGAGCTAGAATCACCAAATTTGGTATGAAGATAGAAATCGACATTTCACATAGATCCGCATCAAAAATTTGGATGCCACACCCTCCCATTCCTCTTCAGCCCCCCTTTCCAAACCTCTTACAAACTTTGAGCTAGAGTCACCAAATTTGGTATGAAGATAGCAATTGACATTCCACACAGATCTGCATCAAAACTTTGGATGCCACACCCACCAATACCGCCCCCAGCCCCCCTTTCCTAAGTTTGTACAATTTTCGAGCTAGAGTCACAAAATTTGGTATGAAGATAGAAATTGTCATTTCATAAAGATCTGCATCAAAAATTTGGATGCCACTCCCACCTATTCCTCTTCAGCCAACCTTTCCTTACCTCTTACAAACTTTGAGGTAGAGTCACCAAATTTGATATGAAGATAGCAATTGACATTCCTCATAGATCTGCAAAAAAATTTGGATGCCACACCCACCCAATCCGCCCCCAGCCCTCTCTCCCCACTTATACAAACTTCGTGCTAGAGTCACCAAATTATGTATGAAGATAGCAATTGACATTTCACAAAGATCTGCATCAAAAATTTGGATGCCACACCCACCCAATCCGCCCGCAGCCCTCTCTCACACCTTATACAAACTTCTAGCTGGAGTCACCAAATTTGGTATGAAGATAGCAATTGAACTTCCAAATAGATCTGCATCAAAAATTTGGATGCCAAACCTACCCAATCCGCCCCCAGCCCTCTCTCCCCATACTTCTAGCTGGGGTCACCAAATTTGGTATGAAGATAGCAATTGACATTCCACATAGATCTGCAGCAAAAATTTGGATGCCACACCCACCCATACCGCCCCTAGCCCCCCTTTCCAAACCTCTTACAAACTTCGAGCTAGAGTCACCAAATTTGGTATGAAGATAGAAATTGACCTTTCACATTGATCCGCATCAAAAATTTGGATGCCACACCCACCCATTCCTCTTCAGCCCCCCTTTCCACACCTCTTACAAACTTTGAGCTAGAGTCACCAAATTTGGGATGAAGATAGCAATTGACTTTCCTCATAGATCTGAATCAAAACTTTGGATGCCACACCCACCCATACCGCCCCTAGCCCCCCTTTCCAAACCTCTTACAAACTTCGAGCTAGAATCACCAAATTTGGTATGAAGATAGAAATCGACATTTCACGTAGATCCGCATCAAAAATTTGGATGCCACACCCTCCCATTCCTCTTCAGCCCCCCTTTCCACACCTCTTACAAACTTTGAGCTAGAGTCACCAAATTTGGTATGAAGATAGCAATTGACATTCCACACAGATCTGCATCAAATCTTTGGATGCCACACCCGCCAATACCGCCCCCAGCCCCCCTTTCCACAGTTTATACAATTTTCGAGCTAGAGTCACAAAATTTGGTATGAAAATAGAAATTGACATTTCACAAAGATCTGCATCAAAAATTTGGATGCCACTCCGACCTTTTCCTCTTCAGCCAACCTTTCCTTACCTCTGCATCAAAACTTTGGATGCCACACCCACCCATACCGCCCCTAGCCCCCCTTTCCAAACCTCTTACAAACTTCGAGCTAGAATCATCAAATTTGGTATGAAGATAGAAATCGACATTTCACATAGATCCGCATCAAAAATTTGGATGCCACACCCACCCATTCCTCTTCAGCCCCCCTTTCCACACCTCTTACAAACTTTGAGGTAGAGTCACCAAATTTGATATGAAGATAGCAATTGACATTCCTCATAGATCTGCAAAAAAATTGGATGCCACACCCACCCAATCCGCCCCCAGCCCTCTCTCCCCACCTTATACAAACTTCTTGCTAGAGTCACCAAATTTGGTATGAAGATAGCAATTGATATTCCACATAGATCTGAAGCAAAACTTTGGATACTACACCCACCCATACCGCCCCTAGCCCCCCTTTCCCCACCTCTTACAAACTTCGAGCTAGAATCACAAAATTTGGTATGAAGATAGAAATTGACATTTCACATTGATCCGCATCAAAAATTTGGATGCCACACCCACCCATTCCTCTTCAGCCCCCCTTTCCACACCTCTTACAAACTTTGAGCTAGAGTCACCAAATTTGGGATGAAGATAGCAATTGACTTTCCTCATAGATCTGCATCAAAACTTTGGATGCCACACCCACCCATACCGCCCCTAGCCCCCCTTTCCCCACCTCTTACAAACTTCGAGCTAGAATCACCAAATTTGGTATGAAGATAGAAATCAACATTTCACATAGATCCGCATCAAAAATTTGGATGCCACACCCTCCCATTCCTCTTTAGCCCCCCTTTCCACACCTCTTACAAACTTTGAGCTAGAGTCACCAAATTTGGTATGAAGATAGCAATAGACTTTCCTCATAGATCTGCATCAAATCTTTGGATGCCACACCCACCAATACCGCCCCCAGCCCCCCTTTCCACAGTTTATACAATTTTCGAGCTAGAGTCACAAAATTTGGTATGAAAATAGAAATTGACATTTCACAAAGATCTGCATCAAAAATTTGGATGCCACTCCCACCTTTTCCTCTTCATCCAACCTTTCCTTACCTCTTACAAACTTTGAGGTAGAGTCACCAAATTTGATATGAATATAGCAATTGACATTCCTCATAGATCTGCAGAAAAATTTGGATGCCACACCCACCCAATCCGCCCCCAGCCCTCTCTCCCCACCTTATAAAACTTCGTGCTAGAGTCACCAAATTATGTATGAAGATAGCAATTGACATTTCACAAAGATCTGCAAAAAAATTTGGATGCCACACCCACCCAATCCGCCCCCAGCCCTCTCTCCACACCTTATACAAACTTCTAGCTGGAGTCACCAAATTTGGTATGAAGATAGCAATTGAACTTCCACATAGATCTGCAGCAAAAATTTGGATGCCAAACCCACCCAATCCGCCTCCAGCCCTCTCTCCCCATACTTCTAGCTGGAGTCACCAAATTTTGTATGAAGATAGCAATTGACATTCCACATAGATCTGCAGCAAAAATTTGGATGCCACACCCACCCATACCGCAACTAGCCCCCCTTTCCTAACCTCTTACAAACTTCGAGCTAGAGTCACCAAATTTGGTATGAAGATAGAAATTGACATTTCACATTGATCCGCATTTAAAATTTGGATGCCACACCCACCCATACCTCTTCAGCCCACCTTTCCACACCTCTTACAAACTTTGAGCTAGAGTCACCAAATTTGGGATGAAGATAGCAATTGACTTTTCTCATAGATCTGCATCAAAACTTTGGATGCCACACCCACCCATACCGCCCCTAGCCCCCCTTTCCCCACCTCTTACAAACTTCGAGCTAAAATCACCAAAATTGGTATGAAGATAGAAATCGACATTTCACATAGATCCGCATCAAAAATTTGGATGCCACACCCTCCCACTCCTCTTCAGCCCCCCTTTCCACACCTCTTACAAACTTTGAGCTAGAGTCACCAAATTTGGTATGAAGATAGCAATTGACATTCCACACAGATCTGCATCAAATCTTTGGATGCCACACCCACCAATACCGCCCCCAGCCCCCCTTTCCGCAGTTTATACAATTTTCGAGCTAGAGTCACAAAATTTGGTATGAAAAAAGAAATTGACATTTCACAAAGATCTGCATCAAAAATTTGGATGCCACTCCCACCTTTTCCTCTTCAGCCAACCTTTCCTTACCTCTTACAAACTTTGAGGTAGAGTCACCAAATTTGATATGAAGATAGCAATTGACATTCCTCATAGATCTGCAAAAAAATTTGGATGCCACACCCACCCAATCCGCCCCCAGCCCTCTCTCCCCACCTTATACAAACTTCTTGCTAGAGTCACCAAATTTGGTATGAAGATAGCAATTGATATTCCACATAGATCTGAAACAAAACTTTGGATACCACACCCACCCATACCGCCCCTAGCCCCCCTTTCCCCACCTCTTACAAACTTCGAGCTAGAATCACCAAATTTGGTATGAAGATAGAAATCGACATTTCACATAGATCCGCATCAAAAATTTGGATGCCACACCCTCCCATTCCTTTTCAGCCCCCCTTTACACACCTCTTACAAACTTTGAGCTAGAGTCACCAAATTTGGTATGAAGATAGCAATTGACATTCCTCATAGATCTGCAAAAAAATTTGGATGCCACACCCACCCAATCCTCACCAGTCACCCCTTCCACACCTCTTACAAACTTTGAGCTAGAGTCACCAAATTTCATATGATGATAGCAATTGACATTCCTCATAGATCTGCATCAAAAATTTGGATGCCACACCCACCCATTCCTCACCAGTCCCCCCTTCCAAACCTCTTACAAACTTTGAGCTAGAGTCACCAAATTTCATATGAAGATAGCAATTGACATTCCTCATAGATCTGCATCAAAAATTTGGATGCCACACCCACCCATTCCTCTCCAGCCCCCCTTTCCTTATCTCTTACAAACTTCGAGCTAGAGTCACAAAATTTGGTATGAAGATAGAAATTGACATTTCACATAGATCCGCATCAAAAATTTGGATGCCACACCCACCCATTCCACCCCCAGCTCCCCATTCCACACCTCTTACAAACTTTGAGCTAGAGTCACCAAATTTGGTATGAAGATAGCAATTGACTTTCCTCATAGATCTGCATCAAAACTTTGGATGCCACACCAACCCATACCGCCCCTAGCCCCCCTTTCCCCACCTCTTACAAACTTCGAGCTAGAATCACCAAATTTGGTATGAAGATAGAAATCGACATTTCACATAGATCCGCATCAAAAATTTGGATGCCACACCCTCCCATTCCTCTTCAGCCCCCCTTTCCAAACATTTTACAAACTTTGAGCTAGAGTCACCAAATTTGGTATGAAGATAGCAATTGACATTCCACACAGATCTGCATGAAAACTTTGGATGCCACACCCACCAATACCGCCCCCAGCCCCCCTTTCCACAGTTTGTACAATTTTCGAGCTAGAGTCACAAAATTTGGTGTGAAGATAGAAATTGACATTTCACAAAGATCTGCATCAAAAATTTGGATGCCACACCCACCCAATCCGCCCCTAGCCCCCCTTTCCTAACCTCTTACAAACTTCTAGCTGGAGTCACCAAATTTGGTATGAAGATAGCAATTGACATTCCACATAAATCTGCAGCAAAAATTTGAATGCCACACCCACCCATACCGCCCCTAGCCCCCCTTTCCTAACCTCTTACAAACTTCTAGCTGGAGTCACCAAATTTGATATGAAGATAGAAATTGACATTTCACAAAGATATGCATCAAAAATTTGGATGCCACTCCCACCTTTTCCTCTTCAGCCAACCTTTTCTTACCTCTTACAAACTTTGAGCTAGAGTCACCAAATTTGGTATGAAGATAGAAATCGACGTTTCACATAGATCCGCATCAAAAATTTGGATGCCACACCCACCCATACTGCCCCTAGCCCCCCTTTCCCCATCTCTTACAAACTTCGAGCTAGAATCACCAAATTTGGTATGAAGATAGAAATCGACGTTTCACATAGATCCGCATCAAAAATTTGGATGCCACACCCACCCATTCCACCCCCAGCCCCCCTTTCCACACCTCTTACAAATTTTGAGCTAGAGTCACCAAATTTGGGATGAAGATAGCAATTGACTTTCCTCATAGATCTGCATCAAAACTTTGAATTCCACACCCACCATTACCGCCCCAGCCCCCCTTTCCTAAGTTTGTACAATTTTCGAGCTAGAGTCACAAAATTTGGTATGAAGATAGAAATTGTCATTTCATAAAGATCTGCATCAAAAATTTGGATGCCACTCCCACCTATTCCTCTTCAGCCAACCTTTCCTTACCTCTTACAAACTTTGAGGTAGAGTCACCAAATTTGATATGAAGATAGCAATTGACATTCCTCATAGATCTGCAAAAAAATTTGGATGCCACACCCACCCAATCCGCCCCCAGCCCTCTCTCCCCACCTTATACAAACTTCGTGCTAGAGTCACCAAATTTGGTATGAAGATAGCAATTGACATTCCACATAGATCTGCAGCAAAAATTTGGATGCCACACCCACCCAATCCGCCCCAGCCCCCCTTTCCACAGCTTTAACAAACTTTTAGCTAGAGTCACAAAATTTGGAAGGAATATAGCAACTGACATTTCACAAAGATCTACATCAAAAATTTGGATGCCACACCCACCCAATCCGCCCCAAGCCCTCTCTCCCAACCTTATACAAACTTCTAGCTGGAGTCACCAAATTTGTTATGAAGAAAGCAATTGAACTTCCACATAGATCTGCAGCAAAAATTTGGATGCCACACCCACCCAATCCGCCCCAGCCCCCCTTTCCTAAGCTTTCACAAACTTTAAGCTAGAGTCACAAAATTTGGAAGGAATATAGCAACTGACATTTCACAAAGATCTACATCAAAAATTTGGATACCACACCCACCCAATCCGCCCCCAGCCCTCTCTCCCAACCTTATACAAACTTCTAGCTCGAGTCACCAAATTTTTTATGAAGATAGCAATTGAACTTCCACATAGATCTGCATCAAATATTTGGATGCCACACCCACCCATTCCTCATCAGCCCCCCTTTCCACACCTCTTACAAACTTTGAGCTAGAGTCACCAAATTTGGGATGAAGATAGCAATTGACTTTCCTCATAGATCTGCATCAAAAATTTGGATGCCACACCCACCCAATCCACCCCCAGCCCTCTCTCCCAATATTTTACAAACTGCGAGCTAGAGTCACCAAAAAGAAAGATAGAAATTGACATTTCACAAAGATCTGCATCAAAAATTTGGATGCCACACCCACCCATTCCTCTCCAGTCCCCCTTTCCACACCTCTTACAAACTTTGAGCTAGAGTCACCAAATTTGGGATGAAGATAGCAATTGACTTTCCTCATAGATCTGCATCAAAACTTTGAATGCCACACCCACCAATACCGCCCCAGCCCCCCTTTCCTAAGTTTGTACAATTTTCGAGCTAGAGTCACAAAATTTGGTATGAAGATAGAAATTGTCATTTCATAAAGATCTGCATCAAAAATTTGGATGCCACTCCCACCTATTCCTCTTCAGCCAACCTTTCCTTACCTCTTACAAACTTTGAGGTAGAGTCACCAAATTTGATATGAAGATAGCAATTGACATTCCTCATAGATCTGCAAAAAAAATTTGGATGCCACACCCACCCAATCCGCCCCCAGCCCTCTCTCCCCACCTTATACAAACTTCGTGCTAGAGTCACCAAATTATGTATGAAGATAGCAATTGACATTCCACATAGATCTGCAGCAAAAATTTGGATGCCACACCCACCCAATCCGCCCCAGCCCCCCTTTCCACAGCTTTAACAAACTTTTAGCTAGAGTCACAAAATTTGGAAGGAATATAGCAACTGACATTTCACAAGGATCTACATCAAAAATTTGGATGCCACACCCACCCAATCCGCCCCCAGCCCTCTCTCCCAACCTTATTCAAACTTCTAGTTGGAGTCACCAAATTTGTTATGAAGATAGAAATTGAACTTCCACATAGATCTGCAGCAAAAATTTGGATGCCACACCCACCATATCCGCCCCAGCCCCCCTTTCCAAAGCTTTCACAAACTTTTAGCTAGAGTCACAAAATTTGTAAGGAATATAGCAACTGACATTTCACAAAGATCTACATCAAAAATTTGGATGCCACACCCACCCAACCCGCCCCCAGCCCTCTCTCCCAACCTTATACAAACTTCTAGCTGGAGTCACCAAATTTTTTATGAAGATAGCAATTGAACTTCCACATAGATCTGCATCAAATATTTGGATGCCACACCCACCCATTCCTCATCAGCCCCCCTTTCCACACCTCTTACAAACTTTGAGCTAGAGTCACCAAATTTGGGATGAAGATAGCAATTGACTTTCCTCATATATCTGCATCAAAACTTTGGATGCCACACCCACCCATACCGCCCCTAGCCCCCCTTTCCCCACCTCTTACAAACTTCGAGCTAGAATCACCAAATTTGGTATGAAGATAGAAATCGACATTTCACATAGATCCGCATCAAAAATTTGGATGCCACACCCTCCCATTCCTCTTCAGCCCCCCTTTCCACACCTCTTACAAACTTTGAGCTAGAGTCACCAAATTTGGTATGAAGATAGCAATTGACATTCCACACAGATCTGCATCAAATCTTTGGATGCCACACCCACCAATACCGCCCCCAGCCCCCCTTTCCAAAGTTTATACAATTTTCGAGCTAGAGTCCCAAAATTTGGTATGAAAATAGAAATTGACATTTCACAAAGATCTGCATCAAAAACTTGGATACCACTCCCACTTATTCCTCTTCAGACAACCTTTCCTTACCTCTTACAAACTTTGAGCTAGAGTCACCAAATTTGGTATGAAGATAGCATTTGACATTCCTCATAGATCTGCAAAAAAATTTGGATGCCACACCCACCCAATCCACCCCCAGCCCTCTCTCCCAATCTTTTACAAACTGCGAGCTAGAGTCACCAAATAGAAAGATAGAAATTGACATTTCACAAAGATCTGCATCAAAAATTTGGATGCCACACCCACCCATTCCTCACCAGTCCCCCCTTCCACACCTCTTACAAACTTTGAGCTGGAGTCACCAAATTTCATATGAAGATAGCAATTGACATTCCTCATAGATCTGCATCAAAAATTTGGATGCCACACCCACCCATTCCTTTCCTAGCCCCCCTTTCCTAATCTCTTACAAACTTTGAGCTAGAATCACCAAATTTGGTATGAAGATAGAAATCGACATTTCACATAGATCCGCATCAAAAATTTGGATGCCACACCCTCCCATTCCTCTTCAGCCCCCCTTTCCACACCTCTTACAAACTTTGAGCTAGAGTCACCAAATTTGGTATGAAGATAGCAATTGACATTCCACAGAGATCTGCATCAAATCTTTGGATGCCACACCCACCAATAACGCCCCCAGCCCCCCTTTCCAAAGTTTATGCAATTTTCGAGCTAGAGTCACAAAATTTGGTATGAAAATAGAAATTGACATTTCACAAAGATCTGCATCAAAAATTTGGATGCCACTCCCACCTTTTCCTCTTCAGCCAACCTTTCCTTACCTCTTACAAACTTTGAGGTAGAGTCACCAAATTTGATATGAAGATAGCAATTGACATTCCTCATAGATCTGCAAAAAAATTTGGATGCCACACCCACCCAATCCGCCCCCAGCCCTCTCTCCACACCTTATACAAACTTCGTGCTAGAGTCACCAAATTTGGTATGAAGATAGAAATCGACATTTCACATAGATCCGCATCAAAAATTTGGATGCCACACCCTCCCATTCCTCTTCAGCCCCCCTTCACACACCTCTTACAAACTTTGAGCTAGAGTCACCAAATTTGGTATGAAGATAGCAATTGACATTCCTCATAGATCTGCAAAAAAATTTGGATGCCACACCCACCCAATCCACCCCCAGCCCTCTCTCCCAATCTTTTACAAACTTTGAGCTAGAGTCACCAAAAACAAAGATAGAAATTGACATTTCACAAAGATCTGCATCAAAAATTTGGATGCCACACCCACCCACTCCGCCCCCAGCCCCCCTTTCCACACCTCTCACAAACTTTGAGCTAGAGTCACCAAATTTCATATGAAGATAGCAATTGACATTCCTCATAGATCTGCATCAAAAATTTGGATGCCACACCCACCCATACTGCCCCTAGCCCCCCCTCTCCATATCTTACAAACTTCGAGCTAGAATCACCAAATTTGGTATGAAGATAGAAATCGACGTTTCACATAGATCCGCATCAAAAATTTGGATGCCACACCCACCCATTCCACCCCCAGCCCCCCTTTCCACACCTCTTACAAACTTTGAGCTAGAGTCACCAAATTTGGGATGAAGATAGCAATTGACTTTCCTCATAGATCTGCATCAAAACTTTGAATGCCACGCCCACCAATACCGCCCCCAGCCCCCCTTTCCTAAGTTTGTACAATTTTCGAGCTAGAGTCACAAAATTTGGTATGAAGATAGAAATTGTCATTTCATAAAGATCTGCATCAAAAATTTGGATGCCACTCCCACCTATTCCTCTTCAGCCAACCTTTCCTTACCTCTTACAAACTTTGAGGTAGAGTCACCAAATTTGATATGAAGATAGCAATTGACATTCCTCATAGATCTGCAAAAAAATTTGGATGCCACACCCACCCAATCCGCCCCCAGCCCTATCTCCCCACCTTATACAAACTTCGTGCTAGAGTCACCAAATTATATATGAAGATAGCAATTGACATTTCACAAAGATCTGCATCAAAAATTTGGATGCCACACCCACCCAATCCGCCCCCAGCCCTCTCTCCACACCTTATACAAACTTCTAGCTGGAGTCACCAAATTTGGTATGAAGATAGCAATTGAACTTCCACATAGATCTGCAGCAAAAATTTGGATGCCAAACCCACCCAATCCACCCCCAGCCCTCTCTCCCAATCTTTTACAAACTGCGAGCTAGAGTCACCAAGAAAAAATATAGAAATTGACATTTCACAAAGATCTGCATCAAAAATTTGGATGCCACACCCACCCATTCCTCTCCAGTCCCCCTTTCCACACCTCTTACAAACTTTGAGCTAGAGTCACCAAATTTGGTATGAAGATAGCAATTGACATTCCACATAGATCTGCAGACCGCCCCTAGCCCCCCTTTCCTAACCTCTTACAAACTTCGAGCTAGAGTCACCAAATTTGGTATGAAGATAGAAATTGACATTTCACATTGATCCGCATCAAAAATTTGGTTGCCACACCCACCCATTCCCCTTCAGGCCCCCTTTCCACACCTCTTACAAACTTTGAGCTAGAGTCACCAAATTTGGTATGAAGATAGAAATTGACATTTCACATTGATCCGCATCAAAAATTTGGATGCCACACCCACCCATTCCTCTTCAGCCCCCCTTTCCACACCTCTTACAAACTTTGAGGTAGAGTCACCAAATTTGATATGAAGATAGCAATTGACATTCCTCATAGATCTGCAAAAAAATTTGGATGCCACACCCACCCAATCCGCCCCCAGCCCTCTCTCCCCACCTTATACAAACTTCGTGCTAGAAACACCAAATTATGTATGAAGATAGCATTTGACATTTCACAAAGATCTGCTTAAAATATTTGGATGCCACACCCACCCAATCCGCCCCTAGCCCCCCTTTCCTTACCTCTTACAAACTTCTAGCTGGAGTCACCAAATTTGGTATGAAGATAGCAATTGACATTCCACATAGATCTGCAGCAAAAATTTGAATGCCACACCCACCCATACCGCCCCTAGCCCCCCTTTCCTAACCTCTTACAAACTTCGAGCTAGAGTCACCAAATTTGATATGAAGATAGATATTGACATTTCACAAAGATCTGCATCAAAAATTTGGATGCCACTCCCACCTTTTCCTCTTCAGCCAACCTTTCCTTACCTCTTACAAACTTTGAGGTAGAGTCACCAAATTTGATATGAAGATAGCCATTGACATTCCTCGTAGATCTGCAACAAAAATTTGGATGCCACACCCACCCAATCCGCCCCCAGCCCTCTCTCCCAACCTTAAAAAAACTTCGTGCTAGAGTCACCAAATTTGGTATGAAGATAGCAATTGACATTTCACAAAGATCTGCATCAAAAATTTGGATGCCACACCCACCCAATCTGCCCCTAGCCCCCCTTTCCTAACCTCTTACAAACTTCTAGCTGGAGTCACCAAATTTGGTATGAAGATAGCAATTGACATTCCACATAGATCTGCAGCAAAAATTTGGATGCCACACCCACCCATACCGCCCCTAGCCCCCCCTTTCCTAACCTCTTACAAACTTCGAGCTCGAGTCACCAAATTTGATATGAAGATAGAAATTGACATTTCACAAAGATCTGCATCAATAATTTGGATGCCACTCCCACCTTTTCCTCTCCAGTCCCCCTTTCCACACCTCTTACAAACTTTGAGCTAGAGTCACCAAATTTCATATGAAGATAGCAATTGACATTCCTCATAGATCCGCATCAAAAATTTGGATGCCACACCCACCCATACTGCCCCTAGCCCCCCTTTCCCCATCTCTTACAAACTTCGAGCTAGAGTCACCAAATTTGATATGAAGATAGAAATTGACATTTCATAAAGATCTGCATCAAAAATTTGAATGCCACACCCACCCAATCCGCCCCTAGCCCCCCTTTCCTAACCTCTTACAAACTTCTAGCTGGAGTCACCAAATTTGGTATGAAGATAGCAATTGACATTCCTCATAGATCTGCATCAAAAATTTGGATGCCACACCCACCCATTCCCCTCCAGCCACCCTTTCCTAATCTCTTACAAACTTCGAGCTAGAGTCACAAAATTTGGTATGAAGATAGAAATTGACATTTCACATAGATCCGCATCAAAAATTTGGATGCCACACCCACCCATTCCACCCCCAGCCCCCCTTTCCACACCTCTTACAAACTTTGAGCTAGAGTCACCAAATTTGGGATGAAGATAGCAATTGACTTTCCTCATAGATCTGCATCAAAACTTTGGATGCCACACCCACCCATACTGCCCCTAGCCCCCCTTTCCCCACCTCTTACAAACTTCGAGCTAGAATCACCAAATTTGGTATGAAGATAGAAATCTACATTTCACATAGATCCGCATCAAAAATTTGGATGCCACACCCTCCCATTCCTCTTCAGCCCCCCTTTCCAAAAATTTTACAAACTTTGAGCTAGAGTCACCAAATATGGTATGAAGATAGCAATTGACATTCCACACAGATCTGCATCAAAACTTTGGATGCCACACCCACCAATACCGCCCCCAGCCCCCCTTTCCACAGTTTGTACAATTTTCGAGCTAGAGTCACAAAATTTGGTATGAAGATAGAAATTGACATTTCACAAAGATCTGCATCAAAAATTTGGATGCCACTCCCACCTATTCCTCTTCAGCCAACCTTTCCTTACCCCTTACAAACTTTGAGGTAGAGTCACCAAATTTGATATGAAGATAGCAATTGACATTCCTCATAGATCTGCAAAAAAATTTGGATGCCACACCCACCCAATCCGCCCCCAGCTCTCTCTCCCCACCTTATACAAACTTCGTGCTAGAAACACCAAATTATGTATGAAGATAGCATTTGACATTTCACAAAGATCTGCTTAAAAAATTTGGATGCCACGCCCACCCAATCCGCCCCTAGCCCCCCTTTCCTAACCTCTTACAAACTTCTAGCTGGAGTCACCAAATTTGGTATGAAGATAGAAATTGACATTTCACAAAGATCTGCATCAAAAATTTGGATGCCACTCCCACCTTTTCCTCTTCAGCCAACCTTTCCTTACCTCTTACAAACTTTGAGCTAGAGTCACCAAATTTGATATGAAGATAGCAATTGACATTCCTCATAGATCTGCAACAAAAATTTGGATGCCACACCCACCCAATCCGCCCCCAATCCTCTCTCCCCACCTTATAAAAACTTCGTGCTAGAGTCACCAAATTTGGTATGAAGATAGCAATTGACATTTCACAAAGATCTGCATCAAAAATTTGGATGCCACACCCACCCAATCCGCCCCTAGCCCCCCTTTCCTAACCTCTTACAAACTTCTAGCTGGAGTCACCAAATTTGGTATGAAGATAGCAATTGACATTCCTAATAGATCTGCAGCAAAAATTTGGATGCCACACCCACCCATACCGCCCCTAGCCCCCCTTTCCTAACCTCTTACAAACTTCGAGCTAGAGTCACCAAATTTGATATGAAGATAGAAATTGACATTTCACAAAGATCTGCATCAAAAATTTGGATGCCACACCCACCCATTCCTCTCCAGTCACCCTCTCCACACCTCTTACAAACTTTGAGCTAGAGTCACCAAATTTCATATGAAGATAGCAATTGACATTCCTCATAGATCTGCATCAAAAATTTGGATGCCACACCCACCCATACTGCCCCTAGCCCCCCTTTCCCCATCTCTTACAAACTTCGAGCTAGAGTCACCAAATTTGATATGAAGATAGAAATTGACATTTCACAAAGATCTGCATCAACAATTTGGATGCCACACCCACCCAATCCGCCCCTAGACCCCCTTTCCTAACCACTTACAAACTTCAAGCTGGAGTCACCAAATTTGGTATGAAGATAGCAATTGACATTCCACATAGATCTGCAGCATAAATTTGGATGCCACACCCACACATACCGCCCCTAGCCCCCCTTTCCTAACCTCTTACAAACTTCGAGCTAGAGTCACCAAATTTGATATGAAGATAGAAATTGACATTTCACAAAGATCTGCATCAAAAATTTGGATGCCACTCCCACCTATTCCTCTTCACCCAACCTTTCCTTACCTCTTACAAACTTTGAGGTAGAGTCACCAAATTTTATATGAAGATAGCAATTGACATTTCTCATAGATCTGCAAAAAAATTTGGATGCCACACCCACCCAATCCGCCCCAGCCCTCTCTCCCCACCTTATACAAACTTCGTGCTAGAAACACCAAATTATGTATGAAGATAGCATTTGACTTTTCACAAAGATCTGCTTAAAATATTTGGATGCCACACCCACCCAATCCGCCTCTAGCCCCCCTTTCCTAACCTCTTACAAACTTCTAGCTGGAGTCACCAAATTTGATATGAAGATAGCAATTGACATTCCACATAGATCTGCAGCAAAAATTTGGATGCCACACCCACCCAATCTGCCCCTAGCCCCCCTTTCCTAACCTCTTACAAACTTCGAGCTAGAGTCACCAAATTTGATATGAAGATAGAAATTGACATTTCACAAAGATCCCCATCAAAAATTTGGATGCCACACCCACCCATTCCTCACCAGTCACCCCTTCCACACCTCTTACAAACTTTGAGCTAGAGTCACCAAATTTCATATGAAGATAGCAATTGACATTCCTCATAGATCTGCATCAAAAATATGGATGCCACACCCACCCATTCCTCTCCAGCCCCCCTTTCCACACCTCTTACAAACTTTCTGCTAGAGTCACCAAATTTGGTATGAAGATAGAAATCGACATTTCACATAGATCCGCATCAAAAATTTGGATGCCACACCCTCCCATTCCTCTTCAGCCCCCCTTTCCAAACCTCTTACAAACTTTGAGCTAGAGTCACCAAATTTGGTATGAAGATAGCAATTGACATTCCACACAGATCTGCATCAAAACTTTGGATGCCACACCCACCAATACCGCCCCCAGCCCCCCTTTCCACAGTTTGTACAATTTTCGAGCTAGAGTCACAAAATTTGGTATGAAGATAGAAATTGACATTTCACAAAGATCTGCATCAAAAATTTGGATGCCACACCCACCCATTCCTCTCGAGTCCCCCTTTCCACAGTTTGTACAATTTTCGAGCTAGAGTCACCAAGTTTGGTATGAAGATAGCAATTGACATTTCACAAAGATCTGCATCAAAAATTTGGATGCCACACCCACCCAATCCGCCCCTAGCCCCCCTTTCCTAACCTCTTACAAACTTCTAGCTGGAGTCACCAAATTTGGTATGAAGATAGCAATTGACATTCCACATAGATCTGCAGCAAAAATTTGGATGCCACACCCACCCATACCGCCCCTAGCCCCCCTTTCCTAACCTCTTACAAAATTCGAGCTAGAGTCACCAAATTTGATATGAAGATAGAAATTGACATTTCACAAAGATCTGCATCAAAAATTTGGATGCCACACCCACCCATTCCTCTCCAGTCCCCCTTTCCACACCTCTTACAAACTTTGAGCTAGAGTCACCAAATTTCATATGAAGATAGCAATTGACATTCCTCATAGATCTGCATCAAAAATTTGGATGCCACACCCACCCATACTGCCCCTAGCCCCCCTTTCCCCATCTCTTACAAACTTCGAGCTAGAGTCACCAAATTTGATATGAAGATAGAAATTGACATTTCACAAAGATCTGCATCAAAAATTTGGATGCCACACCCACCCAATCCGCCCCTAGCCCCCCTTTCCTAACCTCTTACAAACTTCTAGCTGGAGTCACCAAATTTGGTATGAAGATAGCAATTGACATTCCTCATAGATCTGCATCAAAAATTTGGATGCCACACCCACCCATTCCTCTCCAGCCCCCCTTTCCTAATCTCTTACAAACTTCGAGCTAGAGTCACAAAATTTGGTATGAAGATAGAAATTGACATTTCACATAGATCCGCATCAAAAATTTGGATGCCACACCCACCCATTCCACCCCCAGCCCCCCTTTCCACACCTCTTACAAACTTTGAGCTAGAGTCACCAAATTTGGGATGAAGATAGCAATTGACTTTCCTCATAGATCTGCATCAAAACTTTGGATGCCACACCAACCCATACTGCCCCTAGCCCCCCTTTCCCCACCTCTTACTAACTTCGAGCTAGAATCACCAAATTTGGTATGAAGATAGAAATCGACATTTCACATAGATCCGCATCAAAAATTTGGATGCCACACCCTCCCATTCCTCTTCAGCCACCCTTTCCAAACATTTTACAAACTTTGAGCTAGAGTCACCAAATTTGGTATGAAGATAGCAATTGACATTCCACACAGATCTGCATCAAAACTTTGGATGCCACACCCACCAATACCGCCCCCAGCACCCCTTTCCACAGTTTGTACAATTTTCGAGCTAGAGTCACAAAATTTGGTATGAAGATAGAAATTGACATTCCACACAGATCTGCATCAAAACTTTGGATGCCACACCCACCAATACCGCCCCCAGCCCCCCATTCCACAGTTTGTACAATTTTCGAGCTAGAGTCACAAAATTTGGTATGAAGATAGAAATTGACATTTCACAAAGATCTGCATCAAAAATTTGGACGCCACACCCACCCATTCCTCTCGAGTCCCCCTTTCCACAGTTTGTACAATTTTCGAGCTAGAGTCACCAAATTTGGTATGAAGATAGCAATTGACATTTCACAAAGATCTGCATCAAAAATTTGGATGCCACACCCACCCAATAAGCCCCTAGCCCCCCTTTCCTAACCTCTTACAAACTTCTAGCTGGAGTCACCAAATTTGGTATGAAGATAGCAATTGACATTCCACATAGATCTGCAGCAAAAATTTGGATGCCACACCCACCCATACCGCCCCTAGCCCCCCTTTCCTAACCTCTTACAAAATTCGAGCTAGAGTCACCAAATTTGATATGAAGATAGAAATTGACATTTCACAAAGATCTGCATCAAAAATTTGGATGCCACACCCACCCATTCCTCTCCAGTCCCCCTTTCCACACCTCTTACAAACTTTGAGCTAGAGTCACCAAATTTCATATGAAGATAGCAATTGACATTCCTCATAGATCTGCATCAAAAATTTGGATGCCACACCCACCCATACTGCCCCTAGCCCCCCTTTCCCCATCTCTTACAAACTTCGAGCTAGAGTCACCAAATTTGATATGAAGATAGAAATTGACATTTCACAAAGATCTGCATCAACAATTTGGATGCCACACCCACCCAATCCGCCCCTAGCCCCCCTTTCCTAACCTCTTACAAACTTCTAGCTGGAGTCACCAAATTTGGTATGAAGATAGAAATTGACATTCCTCATAGATCTGCATCAAAAATTTGGATGCCACACCCAACCATTCCTCTCCAGCCCCCCTTTCCTAATCTCTTACAAACTTCGAGCTAGAGTCACAAAATTTGGTATGAAGATAGAAATTGACATTTCACATAGATCCGCATCAAAAATTTGGATGCCACACCCACCCATTCCACCCCCAGCCACCCTTTCCACACCTCTTACAAACTTTGAGCTAGAGTCACCAAATTTGGGATGAAGATAGCAATTGACTTTCCTCATAGATCTGCATCAAAACTTTGGATGCCACACCAACCCATACTGCCCCTAGCCCCCCTTTCCCCACCTCTTACTAACTTCGAGCTAGAATCACCAAATTAGGTATGAAGATAGAAATCGACATTTCACATAGATCCGCAGCAAAAATTTGGATGCCACACCCACCCATACCGCCCCTAGCCCCCCTTTCCTAACCTCTTACAAACTTCGAGCTAGAGTCACCAAATTTGATATGAAGATAGAAATTGACATTTCACAAAGATCTGCATCAAAAATTTGGATGCCACTCCCACCTTTTCCTCTTCAGCCAACCTTTCCTTACCTCTTACAAACTTTGAGCTAGAGTCACCAAATTTGATATGAAGATAGCAATTGACATTCCTCATAGATCTGCAACAAAAATTTGGATGCCACACCCACCCAATCCGCCCCCAGCCCTCTCTCCCCACCTTATAAAAACTTCGTGCTAGAGTCACCAAATTTGGTATGAAGATAGCAATTGACATTTCACAAAGATCTGAATCAAAAATTTGGATGCCACACCCACCCAATCCGCCCCTAGCCCCCCTTTCCTAACCTCTTACAAACTTCTAGCTGGAGTCACCAAATTTGGTATGAAGATAGCAATTGACATTCCACATAGATCTGCACCAAAAATTTGGATGCCACACCCACCCATACCGCCCCTAGCCCCCCTTTCCTAACCTCTTACAAACTTCGAGCTAGAGTCACCAAATTTGATATGAAGATAGAAATTGACATTTCACAAAGATCTGCATCAAAAATTTGGATGCCACTCCCACCTTTTCCTCTTCAGCCAACCTTTCCTTACCTCTTACAAACTTTGAGCTAGAGTCACAAAATTTGATATGAAGATAGCAATTGACATTCCTCATAGATCTGCAACAAAAATTTGGATGCCACACCCACCCAATCCGCCCCCAGCCCTCTCTCCCCACCTTATAAAAACTTCGTGCTAGAGTCACCAAATTTGGTATGAAGATAGCAATTGACATTTCACAAAGATCTGCATCAAAAATTTGGATGCCACACCCACCCAATCTGCCCCTAGCCCCCCTTTCCTAACCTCTTCGAAACTTCTAGCTGGAGTCACCATATTTGGTATGAAGATAGCAATTGACATTCCACATAGATCTGCAGTTAAAATTTGGATGCCACTCCCACCTTTTCCTCTTCAGCCAACCTTTCCTTACCTCTTACAAACTTTGAGCTAGAGTCACCAAATTTGATATGAAGATAGCAATTGACATTCCTCATAGATCTGCAACAAAAATTTGGATGCCACACTCACCCAATCCGCCCCCAGCCATCTCTCCCCACCTTATAAAAACTTCGTGCTAGAGTCACCAAATTTGGTATGAAGATAGCAATTGACATTTCACAAAGATCTGAATCAAAAATTTGGATGCCACACCCACCCAATCCGCCCCTCGCCCCCCTTCCCTAACCTCTTACAAACTTCTAGCTGGAGTCACCAAATTTGGTATGAAGATAGCAATTGACATTCCTCATAGATCTGCATCAAAAATTTGGATGCAACACCCACCCATACTGCCCCTAGCCCCCCTTTCCCCATCTCTTAAAAACTTCTAGCTAGAATCACCAAATTCGGTATGAAGATAGAAATCGACATTTCACATAGATCCGCATCAAAAATTTGGATGCCACACCCACCCATTCCACCCCCAGCTCCCCTTTCCAGACCACTTACAAACTTTGAGCAAGAGTCACAAAATTCGGTATGAAGATAGCAATTGACATTCCACACAGATCTGCATCAAAACTTTGGATGCCACACCCACCAATACCGCCCCCAGCCCCCCTTTCCACTGTTTGTACAATTTTCGAGCTAGAGTCACAAAATTTGGTATGAAGATAGAAAGTGTCATTTCATAAAGATCTGCATCAAAAATTTGGATGCCACTCCCACCTATTCCTCTTCAGCCAACCTTTCCTTACCTCTTACAAACTTTGAGGTAGAGTCACCAAATTTGATATGAAGATAGCAATTGACATTCCTCATAGATCTGCAAAAAAATTTGGATGCCACACCCACCCAATCCGCCCCCAGCCCACTCTCCCCACCTTATACAATCTTCGTGCTAGAGTCAGCAAATTATGTATGAAGATAGCAATTGACATTTCACAAAGATCTGCATCAAAAATTTGGATGCCACACTCAACCAATCCGCCCCCAGCCCTCTCTCCACACCTTATACAAACTTCGTGCTAGAGTCACCAAATTATGTATGAAGATAGCAATTGACATTTCACAAAGATCTGCATCAAAAATTTGGATGCCAAACCCACCCAATCCGCCCCCAGCCCTCTCTCCCCATACTTCTAGCTGGAGTCACCAAATTTGGTATGAAGATAGCAATTGACATTCCACATAGATCTGCAGAAAAAATTTGGATGCCACACCCACCCATTCCTCTTCAGGCCCCCTTTCCACACCTCTTACAAACTTCGAGCTAGAGTCACCAAATTTGGTATGAAGATAGACATTGACATTTCACATTGATCCGCATCAAAAATTTGGATGCCACACCCACCCATTCCTCTTCAGGCCCCCTTTCCACACCTCTTACAAACTTTGAGCTAGAGTCACCAAATTTGGGATGAAGATAGCAATTGACTTTTCTCATAGATCTGCATCAAAACTTTGGATGCCACACCCACCCATACCGCCCCTAGCCCCCCTTTCCCCACCTCTTACAAACTTCGAGCTAGAAAATACCAAATTTGGTATGAAGATAGAAATCGACAGTTCACATAGATCCGCATCAAAAATTTGGATGCCACACCCTCCCATTCCTCTTCAGCCCCCCTTTCCACACCTCCTACAAACTTTGAGCTAGAGTCACCAAATTTGGTATGAAGATAGCAATTGACATTCCACACAGATCTGCATCAAATCTTTGGATGCCACACCCACCAATACCGCCCCCAGCCCACCTTTCCACAGTTTGTACAATTTTCGAGCTAGAGTCACAAAATTTGGTATGAAGATAGAAATTGACATTTCACAAAGATCTGCATCAAAAATTTGGATGCCACACCCACCTATTCCTCTTCAGCCAACCTTTCCTTACCTCTTTCAAACTTTGAGGTAGAGTCACCAAATTTGATTTGAAGATAGCAATTGACATTCCTCATAGATCTGCAAAAAAATTTGGACGCCTTACCCACCTAATCCGCCCCCAGCCATCTCTCCCCACCTTATACAAACTTCGTGCTAGAGTCACCAAATTTGGTATGAAGATAGAAATTGACATTCCACATAGATCTGCATCAAAAATTTGGATGCCACACCCACCCAATCCGCCCTAGCCCCCCTTTCCACAGCTTTAACAAACTTCGAGCTAGAGTCACCAAATTTGGAAGGAATATAGCAACTGACATTTCACAAAGATCTACATCAAAAATTTGGATGCCACACCCACCCAATCCGCCCCAGCCCCCCTTTCCACAGCTTTAACAAACTTCGAGCTAGAGTCACCAAATTTGGTATGAAGATAGAAATTGACATTTCACATTGATCCGCATCAAAAATTTGGATGCCACACCCACCCATTCCTCTTCAGGCCCCCTTTCCACACCTCTTACAAACTTTGAGCTAGAGTCACCAAATTTGGGATGAAGATAGCAATTGACTTTTCTCATAGATCTGCATCAAAACTTTGGATGCCACACCCACCCATACCGCCCCTAGCCCCCCTTTCCCCACCTCTTACAAACTTCGAGCTAGAAAATACCAAATTTGGTATGAAGATAGAAATCGACAGTTCACATAGATCCGCATCAAAAATTTGGATGCCACACCCTCCCATTCCTCTTCAGCCCCCCTTTCCAAACCTTTTACAAACTTTGAGCTAGAGTCACCAAATTTGGTATGAAGATAGCAATTGACATTCCACACAGATCTGCATCAAATCTTTGGATGCCACACCCACCAATACCGCCCCCAGCCCACCTTTCCACAGTTTGTACAATTTTCGAGCTAGAGTCACAAAATTTGGTATGAAGATAGAAATTGACATTTCACAAAGATCTGCATCAAAAATTTGGATGCCACACCCACCTATTCCTCTTCAGCCAACCTTTCCTTACCTCTTTCAAACTTTGAGGTAGAGTCACCAAATTTGATTTGAAGATAGCAATTGACATTCCTCAAAGATCTGCAAAAAAATTTGGACGCCTTACCCACCCAATCCGCCCCCAGCCATCTCTCCCAACCTTATACAAACTTCTAGCTGGAGTCACCAAATTTGTTATGAAGATAGCAAATTGAATGCCACACCCACCCATACCGCCCCTAGCCCCCCCTTTCCTAATCTGTTACAAACTTCGAGCTAGAGTCACCAAATTTGGTATGAAGATAGAAATTGACATTTCACATAGATCCGTATCAAACATTTGGATGCCACACCCACCCATTCCTCTTCAGCCCCCTTTCCACACCTCTTACAAACTTTGAGCTAGAGTCACCAAATTTGGGATGAAGATAGCAATTGACTTTCCTCATAGATCTGCATCAAAACTTTGGATGCCACACCCATCCATACCGCCCCTAGCCCCCCTTTCCCCACCTCTTACAAACTTCGAGCTAGAATCACCAAATTTGGTATGAAGATAGAAACGACATTTCACATAGATCCGCATCAAAAATTTGGATGCCACACCCACCTATTCCTCTTCAGCCAACCTTTCCTTACCTCTTTCAAACTTTGAGGTAGAGTCACCAAATTTGATATGAAGATAGCAATTGACATTCCTCATAGATCTGCAAAAAAATTTGGATGCCACACCCACCCAATCCGCCCCCAGCCCTCTCTCCACACCTTATACAAACTTCGTGCTAGTGTCACCAAATTATGTATGAAGATAGCAATTGACATATCACAAAGATCTGCAGCAAATATTTGGATGCCACATCCACCCATACCGCCCCTAGCCCCCCTTTCCCCACCTCTTACAAACTTCGAGCTAGGGTCACCAAATTTGGTATGAAGATAGAAATTGACATTTCACATAGATCCGCATCAAAAATTTGGATGCCACACCCACCCATTCCTCTTCAGCCACCCTTTCCATACCTCTTACAAACTTTGAGCTAGAGTCACCAAATTTTGTATGAAGATAGCAATTGACATTCCACATAGATCTGCAGCAAAAATTTGGATGCCACACCCACCCAACCCGCCCCAGCCCCCCTCTCCACAGCTTTAACAAACTTTTAGCTAGAGTCACCAAATTTGGTATGAAGATAGAAATTGACATTTCACAAAGATCTGCATCAAAAATTTGGATGCCACACCCACCCACTCCGCCCCCAGCCCCCCTTTCCACACCTCTCACAAACTTTGAGCTAGAGTCACCAAATTTGGGATGAAGATAGCAATTGGGTTTCCTCATAGATATGCATCAAAACTTTGGATGCCACACCCACCCATACCGCCCCTAGCCACCCTTTCCCCATCTCTTACAAACTTCGAGCTAGAATCACCAAATTTGGTATGAAAATAGAAATCGACATTTCACATAGATCCGCATCAAAAATTTGGATGCCACACCCTCCCATTCCTCTTCAGCCCCCCTTTCCACACCTCTTACAAACTTTGAGCTAGATTCACCAAATTTGGTATGAAGATAGCAATTGACATTCCACACAGATCTGCATTAAAACTTTGGATGCCACACCAACCAATACTGCCCCCAGCCCCCCTTTCCACAGTTTGTACAATTTTCGAGCTAGAGTCACAAAATTTGGTATGAAGATAGAAATTGACATTTCTTATAGATCTGCATCAAAAATTTGGATGCCACTCCCACCTATCCCTCTTCAGCCAACCTTTCCTTACCTCTTACAAACTTTGAGGTAGAGTCACCAAATTTGATATGAAGATAGCAATTGACATTCCTCATAGATCTGCAAAAAAATTTGGATGCCACACCAACCCAATCCGCCCCCAGCCCTCTCTCCACACCTTATACAAACTTTGTGCTAGAGTCACCAAATTATGTATGAAGATAGCAATTGACATTTCACAAAGATCTGCATCAAAACTTTGGATGCCACACCCACCCAATCCGCCCCCAGCCCTCTCTCCACACCTTATACAATTTTCTAGCTGGAGTCACCAAATTTGGTATGAAGATAGCAATTGAACTTCCACATAGATCTGCAGCAAAAATTTGGATGCCACACCCACCCAATCCGCCCCCAGCCCTCTCTCCACACTTATACAAACTTCTAGCTGGAGTCACCAAATTTGGTATGAAGATAGCAATTGACATTCCACATAGATCTGCAGCAAAAATTTGGATGCCACACCCACCCATACCGCCCCTAGCCCCCCTTTCCTAACCTCTTACAAACTTCGAGCTAGAGTCACCAAATTTGGTATGAAGATAGAAATTGACATTTCACATTGATCCGCATCAAAAATTTGGATGTCACACCCACCCATTCCTCTTCAGCCCCCCTTTCCACACCTCTTACAAACTTTGAGCTAGAGTCACCAAATTTGGGATGAAGATAGCAATTGACTTTCCTCATAGATCTGCATCAAAACTTTGGATGCCACACCCACCAATACCGCCCCCAGCCCCCCTTTCCACAGTTTGTACAATTTTCGAGCTAAAGTCACAAAATTTGGTATGAAGATAGAAATTGACATTTCACAAAGATCTGCATCAAAAATTTGGATGCCACTCCCACCTATTCCTCTTCAGCCAACCTTTCCTTACCTCTTACAAACTTTGAGGTAGAGTCACCAAATTTGATATGAAGATAGCAATTGACATTCCTCATAGATCTGCAAAAAAATTTGGATGCCACACCCACCCAATCCGCCCCCAGCCCTCTCTCCCCACCTTATACAAACTTCGTGCTAGAGTCACCAAATTTGGTATGAAGATAGCAATTGACATTCCACATAGATCTGCAGCAAAAATTTGGATGCCACACCCGCCCAATCCGCCCCAGCCCCCCATTTCCACAGCTTTAACAAACTTTTAGCTAGAGTCACCAAATTTGGAAGGAATATAGCAACTGACATTTCACAAAGATCTACAGCAAAAATTTGGATGCCACACCCACCCATTCCGCCCCCAGCCCTCTCTCCCACACCTTATACAAACTTCTAGCTGGAGTCACCAAATTTGGTATGAAGATAGCAATTGAACTTCCACATAGATCTGCAGCAAAAATTTGGATGCCACACCCACCCAATCCGCCCCCAGCCCTCGCTCCACACCTTTTACAAACTTCGTGCTAGAGTCACCAAATTTGGTATGAAGATAGCAATTGACATTCCACATAGATCTGCGTCAAATATTTGGATGCCACACCCATCCTATCCTCTCCAGTCCCCCTTTCCACACCTCTTACAAACTTTGAGGTAGAGTCACCAAATTTGCTATGAAGATAGCAATTGATATTCCACATAGATCTGCAGCAAAAACTTGGATGCCACACCCACCCATTCCGCCCCCAGCCCTCTCTCCACACCTTTTACAAACTTCGTGCTAGAGTCACCAAATTTGGTATGAAGATAGCAATTGACATTCCACATAGATCTGCGTCAAATATTTGGATGCCACACCCATCCTATCCTCACCAGTCCCCCTTTCCACAGTTTGTACAATTTTCGAGGTAGAGTCACCAAATTTGGTATGAAGATAGCAATTGACATTCCACACAGATCTGCATCAAATCTTTGGATGCGACACCCACCAATACCGCCCCCAGCCCCCCTTTCCACAGTTTGTACAATTTTCGAGCTAGAGTCACAAAATTTGGTATGAAGATAGAAATTGACATTTCACACAGATCTGCATCAAAAATGTGGATGCCACTCTCACCTACTCCTCTTCAGCCAACCTTTCCTTACCTCTTACAAACTTTCAGGTAGAGTCACCAAATTTGAAATGAAGATAGGAACTGACATTCCTCATAGATCTGCAAAAAAATTTGGATGCCACACCCACCCAAGCCGCCCCCAGCCCTCTTTCCCCACCTTATACAAACTTTTAGCTAGAGTCACCAAATTTGGAAGGAATATAGAAATTAACATTTCACAAAGATCTTCGAGCAAGTGTCACCAAACTTTGTATGAAGATAGAAATTGACATTTCACATAGATCCGCATCAAAAATTTGGATACAACACCCACCCATTCCTCTTCAGCCCCCCTTTCCACACCTCTTACAAACTTTGAGCTAGAGTCACCAAATTTTGTATGAAGATAGCAGTTGACATTCCACATAGATCTGCAGCAAAAATTTGGATGCCACACCCACCCAATCCGCCCCAGCCCCCCTCTCCACAATTTTAACAAACTTTTAGCTAGAGTCACCAAATTTGGAAGGAATATAGCAATTAACATTTCACATAGATCCGCATCAAAAATTTGGATGCCACACCCACCCATACCGCCCCTAGCCCCCCTTTCCTAACCTCTTACAAACTTCGAGCTAGAGTCACCAAATTTGGTATGAAGATAGACATTGACATTTCACATAGATCCGCTTAAAAAATTTGGATGCCACACCCACCCATTCCTCTTCAGCCCCCCTTTCCACACCTCTTACAAACTTTGAGCTAGAGTCACCAAATTTTGGATGAAGATAGCAATTGAGTTTCCTCATAGATCTGCATCAAAACTTTGGATGCCACACCCACCCATACTGCCCCTAGCCCCCCTTTCCCCACCTCTTACGAACTTCGAGCTAGAATCACCAAATTTTGTATGAAGATAGAAATCGACATTTCACATAGACCCGCATCAAAAATTTGGATGCCACACCCTCCCATTCCTCTTCAGCCCCCTTTCCACACCTCCTACAAACTTTGAGCTAGAGTCACCAAATTTGGTATGAAGATAGCAATTGACATTCCACACAGATCTGCATCAAATCTTTGGATGCCACAACCACCAATACCGCCCCCAGCCCCCCTTTCCACAGTTTGTACAATTTTCGAGCTAGTCACAAAATTTGGTATGAAAATAGAACATGACATTTCACAAAGATCTGCATCAAAAATTTGGATGCCACACAAACCCATTCCTCTCCAGTCCCCCTTTCAACACCTCTTACAAACTTTGAGTTAGAGTCACCAAATTTGGTATGAAGATAGCAATTGACATTCCACATAGATCTGCAGCAAAAATTTGGATGCCACACCCACCCACTCCTCTTCAGCCCCCCTTTCCACACCTCTTACAAACTTTGAGCTAGAGTCACCAAATTTGGTATGAAGATAGCAATTGGCATTCCACATAAATTTGCATCAAAAATTTGGATGCCACACCCACCCAATCTGCCCCAGCCCTCTTTCCCCACCTTATACAAACTTCTAGCTAGAGTCACCAAATTTGGTATGAAGATAGCAATTGACATTCCACATAAATCTGCATCAAAAATTTGGATGCCACACCCACCCAATCCGCCCCAGCCCTCTCTCCCCACCTTATACAAACTTCGTTCAAGAGTCACCAAATTTGGTATGAAGATAGCAATTGACATTCCTCATAGATCTGCATCAACAATTTGGATGCCACACAAACCCATTCCTCTCCAGACCCCCTTTCAACACGTCTTACAAACTTTGAGTTAGAGTCACCAAATTTGGTATGAAGATGGCAATTTACATTCCTCATAGTTCTGCATAAAAACTTTGGATGCCACGCCCACCCATACCGCCCCGAGCTCCCCTTTCCATACCTTTTACAAACTTCGAGCTAGAGTCACCAAATTTGATATGAAGATAGCAATTGACATTCCACACAAATCTGCATCAAAAATTTGGATGCCAAACCCACCCAATTCGCCCCAGCCCTCTTTCCACACCTTATACAAACTTCTAGCTAGAGTCACCAAATTTGGTGTGAAGATAGCAATTGACATTCCACATAGATCTGCAGCAAAAATTTGGATGCCACAACCACCAAATCCGCCCCCAGCCCCCCTCTCTCCTTTTTTTTTTACAAAATTCGAGCTAGAGTTGCCAAATTTGGTATGACGATAGCAATTGACATTCCACATAGATCTGCATCAAAAATTTGGATGCCACACCCACCCATTCCTCTCCAGCCCCTTTTTCAACACCTCTTACAAACTTTGAGGTACAGTCACCAAATTTGGTATGAAGATAGCAATTGACATTCCACGTAGATCTGCAGCGAAAGTTTGGATGCCACACCCACCCGTTCCGCCCCCAGCCCTCTCTCCCCACCTTTTACAAACTTCGTGCTAGAGTCACCAAATTTGTTATGAAGATAGCAATTGACATTTCACAAAGATCTGCATCAAAAATTTGGATGCCACTCCCACCCAATCCGCCCCCAGCCCCCCTCTCCACTTTTATTACTTATTTCGAGCTAGAGTCACCAAATTTGGTATGAAGATAGAAAATGACATTTCACAATGAGCTGCATCAAAAATTTGGATGCCACACCCACCCATTCCTTTCAGCCCCCCTTTCCACAGTTTTTTTACAATTTCCCCAAATTTGGTATGAAGATAGCAATTGACATTCCACATAGATCTGCATCAAAAATTTTGATGCCACACCCACCCAATCCGCCCCCAGCCCCCCTCTTCACTTTTTTTTTTACAAAATTCGAGCTAGAGTTACCAAATTTGGTATGAAGATAGCAAATGACATTCCACATAGATCTGCAGCAAAACTTTGGATGCCACACCCACCCAATCCGCCCCCAGCCCTCCCTCACCCCTTTTTTTTTACAAACTTCGAGCTAGAGTCACCAAATTTGGTATGAAGATAGAAAATGACATTTCACAAAAATCTGCATCAAAAATTTGGATGCCACACCCACCCATTCCCTTCAGCCCCCCTTTCCACAGTTTTTTTACAATTTTCGAGCTAGAGTCCCCAAATTTGGTATGAAGATAGCAATTGAAATTCCACATAGATCTGCATCAAAAATTTGGATGCCACACACACCCAATCCGCCCCCAGTCCGCTCTCCCCTTGTTTTTTTTTTACAAAATTCGAGCTAGAGTTACCAAATTTGGTATGAAGATAGCAATTGACATTCCACATAGATCTGCAGAAAAAAATTGGATGCCACACCCACCCATTCCTCTCCAGCCCCTTTTCATCACCTCTTACAAACTTTGAGGTAGAGTCACCAAATTTGGTATGAAGATAGCAATTGTTATTCCATATAGATCTGCACAAAAATTTGGATGCCACACCCACCCATTCCGCCCCCAGCCCTCTCTCCACACCTTTTAAAAACTTCGTGCTAGAGTCACCAAATTTGTTATGAAGATAGCAATTGACATTCCACATAGATCTGCAGCAAAAATTTGCATGTCACACCCACCCAATCCGCCCCCAGCCCCCCTCTCCACTTTTTTTTACAAACTTCGAGCTAGAGTCACCAAATTTGGTATGAAGATAGAAAATGACATTTCACAAAGATCTTTAGCAAAAATTTGGATGCCACACCCACCAATCCGCCCCCAGCCCCCCTCACCCCTTTTTTTACAAACTTCGAGCTAGAGTCACCAGATTTGGTATGAAGATAGAAAATGACATTTCACAAAGATCTGCAGCAAAAATTTGGATGCCACACCCACCCATTACTCTCCAGCACACCTTTCCACACCTCTTACAAACTTTGAGGTAGATTCACCAAATTTGGTATGAAGATAGCAATTGACATTCCACATAGATCTGCAGCAAAAATTTGGATGCCACACCCACCCAATCCGCCCCCAGCCCCCCTCTCCCCTTTTTTTTACAATTTTCGAGCTAGAGTCACCAAATTTGGTATGAAGATAGAAAATGACATTTCACAAAGATCTGCAGCAAAAATTTGGATGCCACACCCACCAATCCGCCCCCAGCCCCCCTCACCCCTTGTTTTACAAACTTCGAGCTAGAGTCACCAAATTTGGTATTAAGATAGAAAATGACATTTCACAAAGATCTGCAGCAAAAATTTGGATGCCACAGCTACCCATTTCGCCCCCAGCCCTCTCTCCACACCTTTTACAAACTTCTAGCTAGAGTCACCAAATTTGGTATGAAGATAGCAATTGACATTCCACATAGATCTGCAGCAAAAGTTTGGATGCCACACCCACCCAATCCGCCCCCAGCCCACATCTCCCCTTTTTTTTACAAACTTCGAGCTTGAGTAACCAAATTTGGTATGAAGATAGCAATTGACATTCCACTTAGATCTACAGCAAAAATTTGGATGCCACAGCTACCCATTTCGCCCCCAGCCCTCACTCCACACCTTTTACAAACTTCTAGCTAGAGTCACCAAATTTGGTATGAAGATAGCAATTGACATTCCATATAGATCTGCAGCAAAAATTTGGATGCCACACCCACCCATTCCGCCCCCAGCCCTCTCTGCCCACCTTTTACAAACTTCGTGCTAGAGTCACCAAATTATGTATGAAGATAGCAATTGACATTTCACAAAGATCTGCATCAAAAATTTGGATGCCACACCCACCCAATCCGCCCCCAGCCCTCTGTCCCCACCTTAGACAAACTTCTAGCTAGAGTCACCAAATTTGGTATGAAGATAGCAATTGACATTCCACATAGATCTGCAGCAAAAGTTTGGATGCCACACCCACCCAATCCGCCCCCAGCCCCCCTCTCCCCTTGTTTTTACAAATTTCGAGCTAGAGTCACCAAATTTGGTATGAAGATAGCAATTGACATTCCACATAGATCTGCAGCAAAAATTTGGATGCCACACCCACCCAATCCGCCCCCAGCCCCCCTCTCCCCTTTTTATTACAAACTTCGAGCTAGAGTCACCAAATTTGGTATGAAGATAGCAATTGACATTCCATATAGATCTGCAGCAAAAATTTGGATGCCACACCCACCCATTCCGCCCCCAGCCCTCTCTCAACACCTTTTACAAACATCGTGCTAGAGTCACCAAATTTGGTATGAAGATAGCAATTGACATTTCACAAAGATCTGCATCAAAAATTTGGATGCCACACCCACCCAATCCGCCCCCAGCCTCTTTCACCACCTTATACAAACGTCTAGCTTGAGTATCCAAATCTGGTATGAAGATAGCAATTGAAATTCCACATAGATCTGCAGCAAAAATTTGGATGCCACAGCCACCCAATCCGCCCCAGCCCCCCTCTCCCATTATTTTTACAAACTTTTAGGTAGAGTCACCAAATTTGGTATGGATATGGAAAATGACATTTCACAAAGATCTGCATCAAAAATTTGGATGCCACACCCACCCATTCCTCTCCAGCCCCCCTTTCCTCACCTCTTACATACTTTGTGGTAGAGTCACCAAATTTTCTTTGAAGATAGCAATTGACATTTCACATAGATCTGCAGCAAAAATTCCGCCCCCAGCCCTCTCTCCAGACCTTTTACAAACTTCGTGCTAGAGTCACCAAATTATGTATGAAGAAAGCAATTGACATTTCACAAAGATCTGCATCAAAATTTTGGATGCCACACCCACCCAATCCGCCCCCAGCCCTCTCTCCAAACCTTTTTCAAACTTCGAGCTAGAGTCACCAAATTTCGTATGAAAATAGCAATTGACATTTCACGAAGATCTGCATCAAAAATTTGGATGCCACACCCACCCATTCCTCTCCAGTCCCCCTTGCCACACCTCTTACAAACTTTGAGCTAGAGTCACCAAATTTCATATGAAGATAGCAATTGACATTCCTCATAGATCTGCAAAAAAATTTGGATGCCACACCCACCCATACCGCCCCTAGCCCCCCTTTCCTAACCTCTTACAAACTTGGAGCTAGAGACACCAAATTTGGTATGAAGATGGAAATTGACATTTCACGTATATCCGCATCAAAAATTTGATTGCCACACCCACCCATTCCTCTTCAGCCACCCTTTCCGCACCTCTTACAAACTTTGAGCTAGCGTCACCAAATTTGGGATGAAGATAGCAATTGACTTTCCTCATAGATCTGCATCAAAACTTTGGATGCCACACCCACCCATACCGCCCCTAGCCCCCCTTTCCCCACCTCTTACAAACTTCGAGCCAGAATCACCAAATTTGGTATGAAGATAGAAATCGACATTTCACATAGACCCCCATCAAAAATTTGGATGCCACACCCTCCCATTCCTCTTCAGCCCGCCTTTCCACACCTCTTACAAACTTTGAGCTAGAGTCACAAAATTTTGTATGAAGATAGCAATTGACATTTCACAAAGCTCTGCATCAAAAATTTGGATGCCACTCCCACCTATTCCTCTTCAACCCCCTTTCCTTACCTCTTACAAACTTTGAGGTAGAGTCACCAAATTTGATATGAAGATAGCAATTGACATTCGTCATAGATCTGCAAAAAATTTGCATGCCACACCCACCCAATCCGACCCCAGCCCTCTCTCCCAACCTTATACAAACTTCGTGCTAGAGTCACCAAATTATGTATGAAGATAGCAATTGACATTTCACAAAGATCTGCATCAAAAATTTGGATGCCACACCCACCCAATCCGCCCCCAGCCCTCTCTCCCCACCTTAGACAAACTCCTAGCTAGAGTCACCAAATTTGGTATGAAGATAGCAATTGACATTTCAAAAAGATCTGCATCAAAAATTTGGATGCCACACCCACCCAATCCGCCCCCAGCCCTCTCTCCACACCTTAGACAAACTCCTAGCTAGAGTCACCAAATTTGGTATGAAGATAGCAATTGACATTCCACATAGATCTGCAGAAAAAATTTGAATGCCACACCCACCCAATCCGCCCCCAGCCCCCCTCTCCCCTTTTATTTACAAACTTCGAGCTAGAGTCACCAAATTTGGTATGAAGATAGAAAATGACATTTCACAAAGATCTGCATCAAAAATTTGGAAGCCACACCCACCCATTACTCTCCAGCCCCTCTTTCTACACCTCTTACAAACTTTGAGGTAGATTCACCAAATTTAGTATGAAGATAGCAATTGACATTCCACATAGATCTGCAGCAAAAATTTGGATGCCACACCCACCCATTCCGCCCCCAGCCCTCTCTGCCCACCTTTTACAAACTTCGTGCTAGAGTCACCAAATTATGTATGAAGATAGCAATTGACATTTCACAAAGATCTGCATCAAAAATTTGGATGCCACACCCACCCAATCCGCCCCCAGCCTCTTTCCCCACCTTATACAAACGTCTAGCTTGAGTAACCAAATTTGGTATGAAGATAGCAATGGACATTCCACATAGATCTGCAGCAAAAATTTGGATGCCACAGCCACCCAATCTGCCCCCAGCCCCCCTCTGCCCTTATTTTTACAAAGTTTGATGTAGAGTCACCAAATTTGGTATGAAGATAGAAAATGGCATTTCACAAAGATCTGCATCCAAAATTTGGATGCCACACCCACCCATTCCGCCCCCAGCCCCCCTCTCCCCTTTTATTTACAAACTTCGAGCTAGAGTCACCAAATTTGGTATGAAGATAGAAAATGATATTTCACAAAGATCTGCATTAAAAATTTGGATGCCATACCCACCCAATCCGCCCCCAGCCTCTTTCCCCACCTTATACAAACGTCTAGCTTGAGAAACCAAATTTGGTATGAAGATAGCAATGGACATTCCACATAGATCTGCAGCAAAAATTTGGATGCCACAGCCACCCAATCTGCCCCCAGCCCCCCTCTCCCCTTATTTTTACAAAGTTTGATGTAGAGTCACCAAATTTGGTATGAAGATAGAAAATGACATTTCACAAAGATCTGCATCAAAAATTTGGAAGCCACACCCACCCATTACTCTCCAGCCCCCCTTTCCACACCTCTTACAAACTTTGAGGTAGATTCACCAAATTTGGTATGAAGATAGCAATTGACATTCCACATAGATCTGCAGCAAAAATTTGGATGCCACACCCACCCATTCCGCCCCCAGCCCTCTCTGCCCACCTTTTACAAACTTCGTGCTAGAGTCACCAAATTATGTATGAAGATAGCAATTGACATTTCACAAAGATCTGCATCAAAAATTTGGATGCCACACCCACCCAATCCGCCCCCAGCCTCTTTCCCCACCTTATACAAACGTCTAGCTTGAGTAACCAAATTTGGTATGAAGATAGCAATTGACATTTCACAAAGATCTGCATCAAAAATTTGGATGCCACACCCACCCAATCCGCCCCCAGCCTCTTTCCCCACCTTATACAAACGTCTAGCTTGAGTAACCAAATTTGGTATGAAGATAGCAATTGACATTCCACATAGATCTGCAGAAACAATTCCGCCCCCAGCCCTCTCTCCACACCTTTTACAAACTTCGTGCTAGAGTCACCAAATTATGTATGAAGATAGCAATTGACATTTCACAAAGATCTGCATCAAAAATTTGGATGCCACACCCACCCAATCCGCCCCCAGCCCTCTCTCCACACCTTTTACAAACTTCGAGCTAGAGTCACCAAATTTCATATGAAAATAGCAATTGACATTTCACGAAGATCTGCATCAAAAATTTGGATGCCACACCCACCCATTCCTCTCCAGTCCCCATTTCCACACCTCTTAAAAACTTTGAGCTAGAGTCACCAAATTTTATATGAAGATAGCAATTGACTTTCCTCATAGATCTGCATCAAAACTTTGGATGCCACACCCACCCATACCGCCCCTAGCCCCCCTTTCCCCACCTCTTACAAACTTCGAGCAAGAATCACCAAATTTGGTATGAAGATAGAAATCGACATTTCACATCGACCCCCATCAAAAATTTGGATGCCACACCCTCTCATTCCTATTCAGCCCGCCTTTCCACACCTCTTAAAAACTTTGAGCTAGAGTCACCAAATTTTGTATGAAGATAGCAATTGACATTCCACACAGATCTGCACCAAAACTTTGGATGCCACACCCACCAATACCGCCCCCAGCCCCCCTTTCCAAAGTTTGTGCAATTTTCGAGCTAGAGTCACCAAATTTCATATGAAGATAGCAATTGACATTTCACATAGATCTGCATCAAAAATTTGGATGCCACACACACCCAATCCGCCCCCAGTCCGCTCACCCCTTTTTTTTTTTTTTACAAAATTCGAGCTAGAGTCACCAAATTTCATATGAAGATAGCAATTGACTTTCCTCATAGATCTGCATCAAAACTTTGGATGCCACACCCACCCATACCGCCCCTAGCCCCCCTTTCCTAACCTCTTACAAACTTCGAGCTAGAGTCACCAAATTTGGTATGAAGATAGAAATTGACATTTCACATAGATCCGCATCAAAAATTTGGATGCCACACCCACCCATTCCTCTTCAGCCCCCCTTTCCACACCTCTTACAAACTTTGAGCTAGAGTCACCAAATTTGGGATGAAGATAGCAATTGACTTTCCTCATAGATCTGCATCAAAACTTTGGATGCCACACCCACCCATACCGCCCCTAGCCCCCCTTTCCCCACCTCTTACAAACATCGAGCAAGAATCACCAAATTTGGTATGAAGATAGAAATCGACATTTCACATCGACCCCCATCAAAAATTTGGATGCCACAGCTTCCCATTCCTCTTCATACCGCCTTTCCACACCTCTTAAAAACTTTGAGCTAGAGTCACCAAATTTTGTATGAAGATAGCAATTGACATTCCACACAGATCTGCACCAAAACTTTGGATGCCACACCCACCAATACCTCCCCCAGCCCCCCTTTCCAAAGTTTGTACAATTTTCGAGCTAGAGTCACCAAATTTGGGATGAAGATAGCAATTGACTTTCCTCATAGATCTGCATCAAAACTTTGGATGCCACACCCACCCATACCGCCCCTAGCCCCCCTTTCCCAACCTCTTACAAACATCGAGCAAGAATCACCAAATTTGGTATGAAGATAGAAATCGACATTTCACATCGACCCCCATCAAAAATTTGGATGCCACAGCTTCCCATTCCTCTTCAGACCGCCTTTCCACACCTCTTAAAAACTTTGAGCTAGAGTCACCAAATTTTGTATGAAGATAGCAATTGACATTCCACACAGATCTGCACCAAAACTTTGGATGCCACACCCACCAATACCTCCCCCAGCCCCCCTTTCCAAAGTTTGTACAATTTTCGAGCTAGAGTCACAAAATTTGGTATGAAGATAGAAATTGACATTCCACATAGATCTGCATCAAAAATTTGGATGCCACACACACCCAATCCGCCCCCAGCCCCCCTCTCCCCTTTTTTTTTACAAACTTCGAGCTAGAGTCACCAAATTTGATATGAAGATAGCAATTGACATTCCTCATAGATCTGCAAAAAAATTTGGATGCCACACCTACCCAATCCGACCCCAGCCCTCTCTCCACACCTTCTACAAACTTCGTGCTAGAGTCACCAAATTATGTATGAAGATAGCAATTGACATTTCACAAAGATCTGCATCAAAAATTTGGATGCCACACCCACCCAATCCGACCCCAGCCCTCTCTCCATACCTTATACAAACTTCTAGCTAGAAACCCCAAATTTGGTATGAAGATAGCAATTGACATTCGACATAGATCTGCAGCAAAAACTTGGATGCCACACCCACCCAATCCGCCCCCAGCCCCCCTCTCCCCTTTTTTTACAAACTTCGAGCTAGAGTCACCAACTTTAGTATGAAGATAGAAAATGACATTTCACAAAAATCTGCATCAAAAATTTTGATGCCACACCTACCCAATCCGCCCCCAGCCCTCTCTCCCAACTTTATACAAACTTTTAGCTAGAGTCACCAAATTTGGTATGAAGATAGCAATTGACATTCCACATAGATCTGCAGCAAAAACTTGGATGCCACACCCACCCAATCCGCCCAATCTCCCCTTTTTTTTACAAACTTCGAGCTAGAGTCACCAAATTTGGTATGAAGATAGAAAATGACATTTCACAAAAATCTGCATCAAAAATTTGGATGCCACACCCACCCATTCCCTTCAGCCCCCCTTTCCGCAGTTTTTTACAATTTACGAGCTAGAGTCCCCAAATTTGGTATGAAGATAGCAATTGAAATTCCACATAGATCTGCATCAAAAATTTGGATGCCACACACACCCAATCCGCCCCCAGTCCGCTCTCCCCTTGTTTTTTTTTTTACAAAATTCGAGCTAGTGTTACCAAATTTGGTATGAAGATAGCAATTGACATTCCACATAGATCTGCAGAAAAAAATTGGATGCCACACCCACCCATTCCTCTCCAGCCCCTTTTCATCACCTCTTACAATTTTTGAGGTAGAGTCGCCAAATTTGGTATGAACATAGCAATTGACATTCCACATAGATCTGCAGCAAAACTTTGGATGCCACACCCACCCATTCCGCCCCAGCCCTCTCTCCACACCTTTTACAAACTTCGTGCTAGAGTCACCAAATTTGTTATGAAGATAGCAATTGACATTTCACAAAGATCTGCATCAAAAATTTGGATGCCACACGCACCCAATCCGCCCCCAGCCCTCTCTCCCCACTTTATACAAACTTCTAGCTAGAGTCACCAAATTTGGTATGAAGATAGCAATTGACATTCCACATAGATCTGCTGCAAAAACTTGGATGCCACACCCACCTAATCCGCCCCCAGCCCCCCTCTCCCCTTTTTTTTTACAAACTTCGAGCTAGAGTCACCAAATTTGGTATGAAGATAGAAAATGACATTTCACAAAAATCTGCATCAAAAATTTGGATGCCACACCCACCCATTCCCTTCAGCCCCCCTTTCCACAGTTTTTTACAATTTACGAGCTAGAGTCCCCAAATTTGGTATGAAGATAGCAATTGAAATTCCACATAGATCTGCATCAAAAATTTGGATGCCACACACACCCAATCCGCCCCCAGTCCGCTCTACCCTTGTTTTTTTTTACCAAATTCGAGCTAGAGTTACCAAATTTGGTATGAAGATAACAATTGACATTCCACATAGATCTGCAGAAAAAAATTGGATGCCACACCCACCCATTCCTCTCCAGCCCCTTTTCATCACCTCTTACAAACTTTGAGGTAGAGTCACCAAATTTGTTATGAAGATAGCAATTGACATTTCACAAAAATCTGCATCAAAAATTTGGTTGCCACACGCACCCAATCCGCCCCCAGCCCTCTCTCCCCACCTTAGACAAACTTCTAGCTAGAGTCACCAAATTTGGTATGAAGATAGCAATTGACATTCCACATAGATCTGCAGAAAAAATTTGGATGCCACACCCACCCAATCCGCCCCCAGCCCCCCTCTCCCCTTTTATTTACAAACTTCGAGCTAGAGTCACCAAATTTGGTATGAAGATAGAAAATGACATTTCACAAAGATCTGCATCAAAAATTTCGAAGCCACACCCACCCATTACTCTCCAGCCCCCCTTTCCACACCTCTTACAAACTTTGAGGTAGATTCCCCAAATTTGGTATGAAGATAGCAATTGACATTCCACATAGATCTGCAGCAAAAATTTGGATGCCACACCCACCCATTCCGCCCCCAGCCCTCTCTGCACACCTTTTACAAACTTCGTGCTAGAGTCACCAAATTATGCATGAAGATAGCAATTGACATTTCACAAAGATCTGCATCAAAAATTTGGATGCCACACCCACCCAATCCGCCCCCAGCCTCTTTCCCCACCTTATACAAACGTCTAGCTTGAGTAACCAAATTTGGTATGAAGATCGCAATGGACATTCCACATAGATCTGCAGGAAAAATTTGGATGCCACAGCCACCCAATCTGCCCCCAGCCCCCCTCTCCCCTTATTTTTACAAAGTTTGATGTAGAGTCACCAAATTTGGTATGAAGATAGAAAATGGCATTTCACAAAGATCTGCATCAAAATTTTGATGCCACACCCATCCATTCCTCTCCAGCCCCCCTTTCCACACCTCTTACATACTTTGTGGTAGAGTCACCAAATTTTCTATGAAGATAGCAATTGACATTCCACATAGATCTGCAGCAAAAATTCCGCCCCCAGCCCTCTCTCCACACCTTTTACAAACTTCGTGCTAGAGTCACCAAATTATGTATGAAGATAGCAATTGACATTTCACACAGATCTGCACCAAAACTTTGGATGCCACATCCACCAATACCTCCCCCAGCCCCCCTTTCCAAAGTTTGTGCAATTTTCGAGCTAGAGTCACAAAATTTGGTATGAAGATAGAAATTGACATTTCACATAGATCCGCATCAAAATTTTGATGCCACACCCACCCATTCCTCTTCAGCCCCCCTTTCCACACCTCTTACAAACTTTGAGCTAGAGTCACCAAATTTGGGATGAAGATAGCAATTGACTTCCTCATAGATCTGCATCAAAACTTTGGATGCCACACCCACCCATACCGCCCCTAGCCCCCCTTTCAACACCTCTTACAAATATCGAGCTAGAATCACCAAATTTGGTATGAAGATAGAAATCGACATTTCACATCGACCCCCATCAAAAATTTGGATGCCACACCCTCCCATTCCTCTTCAGCCCGCCTTTCCACACCTCTTAAAAACTTTGAGCTAGAGTCACCAAATTTTGTATGAAGATAGCAATTGACATTTCACACAGATCTGCACCAAAACTTTGGATGCCACATCCACCAATACCTCCCCCAGCCCCCCTTTCCAAAGTTTGTGCAATTTTCGAGCTAGAGTCACAAAATTTGGTATGAAGATAGAAATTGACATTTCACATAGATCCGCATCAAAAATTTGGATGCCACACCCACCCATTCCTCTACAGCCCCCCTTTCCACACCTCTTACAAACTTTGAGCTAGAGTCACCAAATTTGGGATGAAGATAGCAATTGACTTCCTCATAGATCTGCATCAAAACTTTGGATGCCACACCCACCCATACCGCCCCTAGCCCCCCTTTCCCCACCTCTTACAAATATCGAGCTAGAATCACCAAATTTGGTATGAAGATAGAAATCGACATTTCACATCGACCCCCATCAAAAATTTGGATGCCACACCCTCCCATTCCTCTTCAGACCGCCTTTCCACACCTCTTAAAAACTTTGAGCTAGAGTCACCAAATTTTGTATGAAGATAGCAATTGACATTCCACACAGATCTGCACCAAAACTTTGGATGCCACACCCACCAATACCTCCCCCAGCCCCCCTTTCCAAAGTTTGTGCAATTTTCGAGCTAGAGTCACAAAATTTGGTATGAAGATAGAAATTGACATTTCACATAGATCCGCATCAAAAACTTGGATGCCACACCCACCCATTCCTCTTCAGCCCCCCTTTCCACACCTCTTACAAACTTTGAGCTAGAGTCACCAAATTTGGGATGAAGATAGCAATTGACTTTCCTCATAGATCTGCATCAAAACATTGGATGCCACACCCACCCATACCGCCCCTAGCCCCCCTTTCCCCACCTCTTACAAATATCGAGCTAGAATCACCAAATTTGGTATGAGGATAGAAATCGACATTTCACATCGACCCCCATCAAAAATTTGGATGCCACACCCTCCCATTCCTCTTCAGCCCGCCTTTCCACACCTCTTAAAAACTTTGAGCTAGAGTCACCAAATTTTGTATGAAGATAGCAATTGACATTCCACACAGATCTGCACCAAAACTTTGGATGCCACACCCACCAATACCTCCCCCAGCCCCCCTTTCCAAAGTTTGTGCAATTTTCGAGCTAGAGTCACAAAATTTGGTATGAAGATAGAAATTGACATTTCACATAGACCCCCATCAAAAATTTGGATGCCACACCCTCCCATTCCTCTTCAGCCCACCTTTCCACACCTCTTACAAACTTTGAGCTAGAGTCACCAAATTTTGTATGAAGATAGCAATTGACATTCCACATAGATCTGCAGAAAAAAATTGGATGCCACACCCACCCATTCCTCTCCAGCCCCTTTTCATCACCTCTTACAAACTTTGAGGTAGAGTCACCAAATTTTGTATGAAGATAGCAATTGACATTCCACATAGATCTGCAGCAAAAATTTGGATGCCACACCCACCCATTCCGCCCCCAGCGCTCTCTCCACACCTTTTACAAACTTCGTGCTAGAGTCACCAAATTTGTTATGAAGATAGCAATTGACATTTCACAAAGATCTGCGTCAAAAATTTGGATGCCACACCCACCCAATCCGCCCCCAGCCCCCCTCTTCACTTTTTTTTACAAACTTCGAGCTAGAGTCACCAAATTTGGTATGAAGATAGAAAATGACATTTCACAAAGATCTGCATCAAAAATTTGGATGCCACACCCACCCATTCCTCTCCAGCCCCCTTTCCACACCTCATACAAACTTTGAGGTAGATTCACCAAATTTGGTATGAAGATAGCAATTGACATTCCACATAGATCTGCAGCAAAAATTTGGATGCCACACCCACCCATTCCGCCCCCAGCCCTCTCTGCCCACCTTTTACAAACTTCGTGCTAGAGTCACCAAATTATGTATGAAGATAGCAATTGACATTTCACAAAGATCTGCATCAAAAATTTGGATGCCACACACACCCAATCCGCCCCCAGTCCGCTCTCCCCTTGTTTTTTTTTTTACAAAATTCGAGCTAGTGTTACCAAATTTGGTATGAAGATAGCAATTGACATTCCACATAGATCTGCAGAAAAAAATTGGATGCCACACCCACCCATTCCTCTCCAGCCCCTTTTCATCACCTCTTACAATTTTTGAGGTAGAGTCACCAAATTTGGTATGAACATAGCAATTGACATTCCACATAGATCTGCAGCAAAACTTTGGATGCCACACCCACCCATTCCGCCCCAGCCCTCTCTCCACACCTTTTACAAACTTCGTGCTAGAGTCACCAAATTTGTTATGAAGATAGCAATTGACATTTCACAAAGATCTGCATCAAAAATTTGGATGCCACACGCACCCAATCCGCCCCCAGCCCTCTCTCCCCACTTTATACAAACTTCTAGCTAGAGTCACCAAATTTGGTATGAAGATAGCAATTGACATTCCACATAGATCTGCTGCAAAAACTTGGATGCCACACCCACCTAATCCGCCCCCAGCCCCCCTCTCCCCTTTTTTTTACAAACTTCGAGCTAGAGTCACCAAATTTGGTATGAAGATAGAAAATGACATTTCACAAAAATCTGCATCAAAAATTTGGATGCCACACCCACCCATTCCCTTCAGCCCCCCTTTCCACAGTTTTTTACAATTTACGAGCTAGAGTCCCCAAATTTGGTATGAAGATAGCAATTGAAATTCCACATAGATCTGCATCAAAAATTTGGATGCCACACACACCCAATCCGCCCCCAGTCCGCTCTACCCTTGTTTTTTTTTACCAAATTCGAGCTAGAGTTACCAAATTTGGTATGAAGATAACAATTGACATTCCACATAGATCTGCAGAAAAAAATTGGATGCCACACCCACCCATTCCTCTCCAGCCCCTTTTCATCACCTCTTACAAACTTTGAGGTAGAGTCACCAAATTTGTTATGAAGATAGCAATTGACATTTCACAAAAATCTGCATCAAAAATTTGGTTGCCACACGCACCCAATCCGCCCCCAGCCCTCTCTCCCCACCTTAGACAAACTTCTAGCTAGAGTCACCAAATTTGGTATGAAGATAGCAATTGACATTCCACATAGATCTGCAGAAAAAATTTGGATGCCACACCCACCCAATCCGCCCCCAGCCCCCCTCTCCCCTTTTATTTACAAACTTCGAGCTAGAGTCACCAAATTTGGTATGAAGATAGAAAATGACATTTCACAAAGATCTGCATCAAAAATTTCGAAGCCACACCCACCCATTACTCTCCAGCCCCCCTTTCCACACCTCTTACAAACTTTGAGGTAGATTCCCCAAATTTGGTATGAAGATAGCAATTGACATTCCACATAGATCTGCAGCAAAAATTTGGATGCCACACCCACCCATTCCGCCCCCAGCCCTCTCTGCACACCTTTTACAAACTTCGTGCTAGAGTCACCAAATTATGCATGAAGATAGCAATTGACATTTCACAAAGATCTGCATCAAAAATTTGGATGCCACACCCACCCAATCCGCCCCCAGCCTCTTTCCCCACCTTATACAAACGTCTAGCTTGAGTAACCAAATTTGGTATGAAGATCGCAATGGACATTCCACATAGATCTGCAGGAAAAATTTGGATGCCACAGCCACCCAATCTGCCCCCAGCCCCCCTCTCCCCTTATTTTTACAAAGTTTGATGTAGAGTCACCAAATTTGGTATGAAGATAGAAAATGGCATTTCACAAAGATCTGCATCAAAAATTTTGATGCCACACCCACCCATTCCTCTCCAGCCCCCCTTTCCACACCTCTTACATACTTTGTGGTAGAGTCACCAAATTTTCTATGAAGATAGCAATTGACATTCCACATAGATCTGCAGCAAAAATTCCGCCCCCAGCCCTCTCTCCACACCTTTTACAAACTTCGTGCTAGAGTCACCAAATTATGTATGAAGATAGCAATTGACATTTCACACAGATCTGCACCAAAACTTTGGATGCCACATCCACCAATACCTCCCCCAGCCCCCCTTTCCAAAGTTTGTGCAATTTTCGAGCTAGAGTCACAAAATTTGGTATGAAGATAGAAATTGACATTTCACATAGATCCGCATCAAAAATTTTGATGCCACACCCACCCATTCCTCTTCAGCCCCCCTTTCCACACCTCTTACAAACTTTGAGCTAGAGTCACCAAATTTGGGATGAAGATAGCAATTGACTTCCTCATAGATCTGCATCAAAACTTTGGATGCCACACCCACCCATACCGCCCCTAGCCCCCCTTTCAACACCTCTTACAAATATCGAGCTAGAATCACCAAATTTGGTATGAAGATAGAAATCGACATTTCACATCGACCCCCATCAAAAATTTGGATGCCACACCCTCCCATTCCTCTTCAGCCCGCCTTTCCACACCTCTTAAAAACTTTGAGCTCGAGTCACCAAATTTTGTATGAAGATAGCAATTGACATTTCACACAGATCTGCACCAAAACTTTGGATGCCACATCCACCAATACCTCCCCCAGCCCCCCTTTCCAAAGTTTGTGCAATTTTCGAGCTAGAGTCACAAAATTTGGTATGAAGATAGAAATTGACATTTCACATAGATCCGCATCAAAAATTTGGATGCCACACCCACCCATTCCTCTACAGCCCCCCTTTCCACACCTCTTACAAACTTTGAGCTAGAGTCACCAAATTTGGGATGAAGATAGCAATTGACTTCCTCATAGATCTGCATCAAAACTTTGGATGCCACACCCACCCATACCGCCCCTAGCCCCCCTTTCCCCACCTCTTACAAATATCGAGCTAGAATCACCAAATTTGGTATGAAGATAGAAATCGACATTTCACATCGACCCCCATCAAAAATTTGGATGCCACACCCTCCCATTCCTCTTCAGACCGCCTTTCCACACCTCTTAAAAACTTTGAGCTAGAGTCACCAAATTTTGTATGAAGATAGCAATTGACATTCCACACAGATCTGCACCAAAACTTTGGATGCCACACCCACCAATACCTCCCCCAGCCCCCCTTTCCAAAGTTTGTGCAATTTTCGAGCTAGAGTCACAAAATTTGGTATGAAGATAGAAATTGACATTTCACATAGATCCGCATCAAAAACTTGGATGCCACACCCACCCATTCCTCTTCAGCCCCCCTTTCCACACCTCTTACAAACATTGAGCTAGAGTCACCAAATTTGGGATGAAGATAGCAATTGACTTTCCTCATAGATCTGCATCAAAACATTGGATGCCACACCCACCCATACCGCCCCTAGCCCCCCTTTCCCCACCTCTTACAAATATCGAGCTAGAATCACCAAATTTGGTATGAGGATAGAAATCGACATTTCACATCGACCCCCATCAAAAATTTGGATGCCACACCCTCCCATTCCTCTTCAGCCCGCCTTTCCACACCTCTTAAAAACTTTGAGCTAGAGTCACCAAATTTTGTATGAAGATAGCAATTGACATTCCACACAGATCTGCACCAAAACTTTGGATGCCACACCCACCAATACCTCCCCCAGCCCCCCTTTCCAAAGTTTGTGCAATTTTCGAGCTAGAGTCACAAAATTTGGTATGAAGATAGAAATTGACATTTCACATAGACCCCCATCAAAAATTTGGATGCCACACCCTCCCATTCCTCTTCAGCCCACCTTTCCACACCTCTTACAAACTTTGAGCTAGAGTCACCAAATTTTGTATGAAGATAGCAATTGACATTCCACATAGATCTGCAGAAAAAAATTGGATGCCACACCCACCCATTCCTCTCCAGCCCCTTTTCATCACCTCTTACAAACTTTGAGGTAGAGTCACCAAATTTTGTATGAAGATAGCAATTGACATTCCACATAGATCTGCAGCAAAAATTTGGATGCCACACCCACCCATTCCGCCCCCAGCGCTCTCTCCACACCTTTTACAAACTTCGTGCTAGAGTCACCAAATTTGTTATGAAGATAGCAATTGACATTTCACAAAGATCTGCGTCAAAAATTTGGATGCCACACCCACCCAATCCGCCCCCAGCCCCCCTCTTCACTTTTTTTTACAAACTTCGAGCTAGAGTCACCAAATTTGGTATGAAGATAGAAAATGACATTTCACAAAGATCTGCATCAAAAATTTGGATGCCACACCCACCCATTCCTCTCCAGCCCCCTTTCCACACCTCTTACAAACTTTGAGGTAGATTCACCAAATTTGGTATGAAGATAGCAATTGACATTCCACATAGATCTGCAGCAAAAATTTGGATGCCACACCCACCCATTCCGCCCCCAGCCCTCTCTGCCCACCTTTTACAAACTTCGTGCTAGAGTCACCAAATTATGTATGAAGATAGCAATTGACATTTCACAAAGATCTGCATCAAAAATTTGGATGCCACACCCACCCAATCCGCCCCCAGCCCTCTCTCCCCACCTTATACAAACGTCTAGCTTGAGTAACCAAATTTGGTATGAAGATAGCAATTGACATTCCACATAGATCTGCAGCAAAAATTTGGATGCCACAGCCACCCAATCCGTCCCCAGCCCCCCTCTCCCCTTATTTTTACAAACTTTGAGATAGAAAATGACATTCCAAAGTCACCAAATTTTGTATGAAGATAGCAATTGAAATTCCACACAGATCTGCAGCAAAAATTCTGCCCCCAGCCCTCTCTCCACACCTTTTACAAACTTCGTGCTGGAGTCACCAAATTATGTATGAAGATAGCAATTGACATTTCACAAAGATCTGCATCAAAAATTTGGATGCCACACCCACCCAATCCGCCCCCAGCCCTCTCTCCACACCTTTTACAAACTTCGAGCTAGAGTCACCAAATTTCGTATGAAAATAGCAATTGACATTTCACGAAGATCTGCATCAAAAATTTGGATGCCACACCCACCCATTCCTCTCCAGCCCCCCTTTCCTCACCTCTTACATACTTTGTAAGAGAGTCACCAAATTTTGTATGAAGATAGCAATTGACATTCCACATAGATCTGCAGCAAAAATTCCGCCCCCAGCCCTCTCTCCTAACCTTTTACAAACTTCGTGCTAGAGTCACCAAATTATGTATGAAGATAGCAATTGACATTTCACAAAGATCTGCTCCAAAATTTCGATGCCACACCCACCCAATCCGCCCCCAGCCCTCTCTCCACACCTCTTACAAACTTCGAGCTAGAGTCACCAAATTTGGTATGAAGATAGAAATTGACATTTCACATAGATCCGCATCAAAAATTTGGATGCCACACCCACCCATTCCTCTTCAGCCCCCCTTTCCACACCTCTTACAAACTTTGAGCTAGAGTCACCAAATTTGGGATGAAGATAGCAATTGACTTTCCTCATAGATCTGCATCAAAACTTTGGATGCCACACCCACCCATACCGCCCCTAGCCCCCCTTTCCCCACCTCTTACAAATATCGAGCTAGAATCACCAAATTTGGTATAAAGATAGAAATTGACATTTCACATAGACCCCCATCAAAAATTTGGATGCCACACCCTCCCATTCCTCTTCAGCCCGCCTTTCCACACCTCTTAAAAACTTTGAGCTAGAGTCACCAAATTTGGTATGAAGATAGAAAATTACATTTCACAAAGATCTGCATCAAAAATTTGGATGCCACACCCACCCATTCCTCTCCAGCCCCCTTTCCACACCTCTTACAAACTTTGAGGTAGATTCGCCAAATTTGGTATGAAGATAGCAATTGACATTCCACATAGATCTGCAGCAAAAATTTGGATGCCACACCCACCCATTCCGCCCCCAGCCCTCTCTGCCCACCTTTTACAAACTTCGTGCTAGAGTCACCAAATTATGTATGAAGATAGCAATTGACATTTCACAAAGATCTGCATCAAAAATTTGGATGCCACACCCACCCAATCCGCCCCCAGCCCTCTCTCCCCACCTTATACAAACGTCTAGCTTGAGTAACCAAATTTGGTATGAAGATAGCAATTGACATTCCACATAGATCTGCAGCAAAAATTTGGATGCCACAGCCACCCAATCCGTCCCCATCCCCCCTCTCCCCTTATTTTTACAAACTTTGAGATAGAAAATGACATTCCAAAGTCACCAAATTTTGTATGAAGATAGCAATTGACATTCCACACAGATCTGCAGCAAAAATTCCGCCCCCAGCCCTCTCTCCAGACCTTTTACAAACTTCGTGCTAGAGTCACCAAATTATGTATGAAGATAGCAATTGACATTTCACAAAGATCTGCATCAAAAATTTGGATGCCACACCCACCCAATCCGCCCCCAGCCCTCTCTCCACACCTTTTACAAACTTCGAGCTAGAGTCACCAAATTTCGTATGAAAATAGCAATTGACATTTCACGAAGATCTGCATCAAAAATTTGGATGCCACACCCACCCATTCCTCTCCAGCCCCCCTTTCCATACCTCTTACATACTTTGTGGTAGAGTCACCAAATTTTCTATGAAGATAGCAATTGACATTCCACATAGATCTGCATCAAAAATTCCGCCCCCAGCCCTCTCTCCTAACCTTTTACAAACTTCGTGCTAGAGTCACCAAATTATGTATGAAGATAGCAATTGACATTTCACAAAGATCTGCTCCAAAATTTCGATGCCACACCCACCCAATCCGCCCCCAGCCCTCTCTCCACACCTTTTACAAACTTCGAGCTAGAGTCACCAAATTTGGGGTGAAGATAGAAAATGACATTTCAAAATGATCTGCATCAAAAATTTGGATGCCACACCCACCCATTCCCTTCAGCCCCCCTTTCCACACCTCTTACAAACTTTGAGCTAGAGTCACCAAATTTGGGATGAAGATAGCAATTGACTTTCCTCATAGATCTGCATCAAAACTTTGGATGCCACACCCACCCATACCGCCCCTAGCCCCCTTTCCCCACCTCTTAAAAATATCGAGCTAGAATCACCAAATTTTGTATAAAGATAGAAATTGACATTTCACATAGACCCCCATCAAAAATTTGGATGCCACACCCTCCCATTCCTCTTCAGCCAACCTTTCCACACCTCTTACAAACTTTGAGCTAGAGTCACCAAATTTTGTATGAAGATAGCAATCGACATTCCTCATAGATCTGCAAAAAAATTTGGATGCCACACCCACCCAATCCGTCCCCAGCCCTCTCTCCCCACCTTATACAAACTTCGTGCTAGAGTCACCAAACTATGTATGAAGATAGCAATTGACATTTCACAAAGATCTGCAGCAAAAATTTGGATGCCACACCCACCCAATCTGCCCCCAGCCCCCCTCTCCCCTTTTTTTTACTAACTTCGAGCTAGAGTCACCAAATTTGGTATGAAGATAGAAAATGACATTTCAAAATGATCTGCATCAAAAATTTGGATGCCACACCCACCCATTCCCTTCAGCCCCCCTTTCCACAGTTTTTTACAATTTACGAGCTAGAGTCCCCAAATTTGGTATGAAGATAGCAATTGAAATTCCACATAGATCTGCATCAAAAATTTGTATGCCACACCCACCCAATCCGCCCCCAGCCCCCCTTTTCACTTTTTTTTTTACAAAATTCGAGCTAGAGTTACCAAATTTGGTATGAAGATAGCAATTGACATTCCACATAGATCTGCAGCAAAACTTTGGATGCCACACCCACCCATTCCGCCACCAGCCCTCTCTCCACACCTTTTACAAACTTCGTGCTAGAGTCACCAAATTTGGTATGAAGATAGAAAATGACATTTCACAATGATCTGCATCAAAAATTTGGATGCCACACCCACTTATTCCCTTCAGCCCCCCTTTCCAAAGTTTTTTTACAATTTCCCCAAATATGGTATGAAGATAGCAATTGACATTCCACATAGATCTGCATCAAAAATTTGGATGCCACACCCACCCAATCCGCCCCCAGCCCCCCTTTTCACTTTTTTTTTTACAAAATTCGAGCTAGAATTACCAAATTTGGTATGAAGATAGCAATTGACATTCCACATAGATCTGCATCAAAAATTTGGATGCCATACCCACCCATACCGCCCCTAGCCCCCCTTTCCTAACCTCTTACAAACTTCGAGCTAGAGTCACAAAATTTGGTATGAAGATAGAAATTGACATTCCACATAGATCTGCACCAAAACTTTGGATGCCACACCCACCCAATCCGCCCCCAGCCCTCTCTCCCCACCTTTTACAAACTTCGAGCTAGAGTCACCAAATTTCATATGATAATAGCATTCCACATAGATCTGCAGAAAAAAATTGGATGCCACACCCACCCATTCCTCTCCGGCCCCTTTTCAGCACCTCTTACAAACTTTGAGGTAGAGTCCCCAAATTTGGTATGAAGATAGCAATTGACATTTCACATAGATCTGCAAAAAAATTTGGATGCCACACCCACCCAATCCGCCCCCAGCCCTCTCTCCGCACCTTAGACAAACTTCTAGCTAGAGTCACCAAATTTGGTATGAAGATAGCAATTGACATTCCACATAGATCTGCAGCAAAAATTTGGATGCCACACCCACCCAATCCGTCCCCAGCCCCAGTCTACCCATTTTAACACGCTTATATTAGCTTCACTTGTATGTATGTTTGTATGTTTGTATGTATGTAACTTCCTTTGGACTAAAAGCAAGAGACTCATTTGACCGTGGACGAGATTAGAACCCACGACCGGTAGGTCCGGGAGCGATGACCCGCACCTTAGACAGCTCGGCGATCGCACCAACTTGAGTCATGGGATATATTGACAGTAATAAGCCACTTGCTTTTAGTCCAAAGGAGAGTTAAAAAATATATTTTTTTCAGCCGTGGACGGGATTATTAATTATTATAATTTTTCAAATAAGTTTAAATCAATAATAAATGATAAATATATCCCAAAAATCAAGTTAGTTCGATGGCCGAGCTGTCTAAGGTGCAGGTCTTCGCTGCCGGACTTACCGGTCGTGGGTTCAAATCCTGGCCACGGCCGAAAAAAAATTTTTTTTTTTAATCTGCACTATGTTCATGTTCACTAGAACTTGCAATTTTTTTTTTTTTAATAATTAATAGAACTAAAAATTAAAAAATAAATATAGTTTAAAAAAACTAAAAAACACGCTTATATAATACATCGAACTAAAAAGTGAAAAAATAAATATAGTTTAAAAAAACTAAAAAACACGCTTTAAGAGCATTTTAAACTAAAATGTTAAAAATAATTTTTCAAATAAGTTTAAAACAATAATAAATGATAAATAGTATTATTGTAAAAAAAAGCGTGGAGCGCTTTGTCCATATATCTCGTACATCGAGCGCCCAACGCTTTTTTTACAATAATACTATTTATCATTTATTATTGTTTTAAACTTATTTGAAAAATTAATTTTAACTTTTTAGTTTGAAATGCTCTAAAAGCGTGTTTTTTAGTTTTTTTAAACTATATTTATTTTTACAAACTTCGAGCTAGAGTCACCAAATTTGGTATGAAGATAGTAAATGACATTTCACAAAGATCTGCATCAAATATTTGGATGCCACACCCACCCATTCCTCTCCAGCCCCCTTTCCACACCTCTTACAAACTTTGAGGTAGATTCACCAAATTTGGTATGAAGATAGCAATTGACATTCCACATAGATCTGCAGCAAAAATTTGGATGCCACACCCACCCATTCCGCCGCCAGCCCTCTCTGCCCACCTTTTACAAACTTCGTGCTAGAGTCACCAAATTATGTATGAAGATAGCAATTGACATTTCACAAAGATCTGCATCAAAAATTTGGATGCCACACCCACCCAATCCGCCCCCAGCCTCTTTCCCCACCATATACAAACGTCTAGCTTGAGTAACCAAATTTGGTATGAAGATAGCAATTGACATTCCACATAGATCTGCAGCAAAAATTTGGATGCCACAGCCACCCAATCCGCCCCCAGCCCCCCCTCTACACTTATTTTTACAAACTTTGAGGTAGAGTCACCAAATTTGGTATGAAGATAGAAAATGACAATTCACAAAGATCTGCATCAAAAATTTGGATGCCACACCCACCCATTCCTCTCCAGCCCCCCTTTCCACACCTCTTACATACTTTGTGGTAGAGTCACCAAATTTTCTATGAAGATAGCAATTGAAATTCCACATAGATCTGCAGCAAAATTTGGATGCCACACCCACCCATTCCGCCCCCAGCCCTCTCTGCCACCTTTTACAAACTTCGTGCTAAAGTCACCAAATTATGTATGAAGATAGCAATTGACATTTCACAAAGATCTGCATCAACAATTTGGATGCCACACCCACCCAATCCGCCCCCAGCCCTCTCTCCCCACCTTTTACAAACTTCGAGCTAGAGTCACCAAATTGCGTATGAAAATAGCAATTGACATTTCACGAAGATCTGCATCAAAAATTTGGATGCCACACCCACCCATTCCTCTCCAGTCCCCCTTTCCACACCTCTTAAAAACTTTGAGCTAGAGTCACCAAATTTCATATGAAGATAGCAATTGACTTTCCTCATAGATCTGCATCAAAACTTTGGATGCCACACCCACCCATACCGCCCCTAGCCACCCTTTCCTAACCTCTCACAAACTTCGAGCTAGAGTCACCAAATTTGGTATGAAGATAGAAATTGACATTTCACATAGATCCGCATCAAAAATTTGGATGCCACACCCACCCATTCCTCTTCAGCCCCCCTTTCCACACCTCTTACAAACTTTGAGCTAGAGTCACCAAATTTGGGATGAAGATAGCAATTGACTTTCCTCATAGATCTGCATCAAAACTTTGGATGCCACACCCACCCATACCGCCCCTAGCCCCCCTTTCCACACCTCTTACAAACATCGAGCTAGAATCACCAAATTTGGTATGAAGATAGAAATCGAAATTTCACATAGACCCCCATCAAAAATTTGGATGCCACACCCTCCCATTCCTTTTTAGCCCGCCTTTCCACACCTCTTACATACTTTGAGCTAGAGTCACCAAATTTTGTATGAAGATAGCAATTGACATTTCACACAGATCTGCACCAAAACTTTGGATGCCACATCCACCAATACCTCCCCCAGCCCCCCTTTCCAAAGTTTGTGCAATTTTCGAGCTAGAGTCACAAAATTTGCTATGAAGATAGAAAATGACATTTCACAAAGATCTGCATCAAAAATTTGGATGCCACACCCACCCATTCCTCTCCAGCCCCCTTTCCACACCTCTTACAAACTTTGAGGTAGATTCACCAAATTTGGTATGAAGATAGCAATTGACATTCCACATAGATCTGCAGCAAAAATTTGGATGCCACACCCACCCATTCCGCCCCCAGCCCTCTCTGCCCACCTTTTACAAACTTCGTGCTAGAGTCACCAAATTATGTATGAAGATAGCAATTGACATTTCACAAAGATCTGCATCAAAAATTTGGATGCCACACCCACCCAATCCGCCCCCAGCCTCTTTCCCCACCATATACAAACGTCTAGCTTGAGTAACCAAATTTGGTATTTATTTATTTATTTATTTATAGTCAGCTAAGAGCAGCTGACATTAAATGAATCAAATTTAATTTAAATTAAAAATAGTTAAAATAATTAAATTAAGTAAAATATAGAATAATATATAAATCTGAAAATATAATTAAAAGTTAACGTTAAAGCTCTGGGAAATTCAATAAAAAAATTGAGTAGTCCAACATTTGTTGCAAGGATTGGGAAAAACCCCGAAAAACCCAATCAGACCAGCGTTAGATTAGTAATTAGTGGTTACGATTAGATAAAGCAAAAAGGATCGATCTTTTTAGTACTGGAGTTGAGGCCTCCAAGGAGACAAGAGAATAAAGTTTGTTATAGTCAGAACATATAACACGAAATGGTTCATGAATTAAATAGTTGCTGAAGCAACGATCAAGGCTAAGGGGTAAAAGTTACGTGAAGATCTAATTGGGACATTAAATTTAATTCGACTCAAAAGAACTGATGAGTCGATTTCACCATTAAGTAGGTTAGTAATAAATAATACTCCATGCATAGTTCTACGGTTTAACAGGGAGGGAAGATTTATTAAAAGGAGTCTACTTGAATACGGGGGTAAGTCAACTCCAGGAACCCAGTTAAAACTTCTAAGGGCAAAAAGAAGAAATTTCTTCTGCACAGATTCAATTCTATCCTGGTGAATCGAGTATTGTGGGGACCACACACAAGATCCATACTCCAGGATTGGACGTACTAGGGATGTATAAAGCGTTTTAGTGGTGTAGGGATCATTAAACTCTTTCGACCACCGCTTGATGAAGCCAAGGACATTAATGGCCTTATTGACCATATACGAAATATGAGCGTCAAACTTTAATTTAGGATCAAGAATAATGCCTAAATCTTTAATTTCAAACACGCGGTCAAGTGGTGAAGCATCAAGCAAGTAGTGAGCAGTATGAGGGTACTTCTACAAAAGACATGACTTTACATTTAGAACAATTTAAATTGAGTAAGTTAAAACGACACCAGGCCGACAATGCACCCAAATCCGACTGTAGTAATTACACAGGGAAGCGTCATTATATGTGAAACATAGCTTCACATCATCAGCAAACATATATACATAGGAGTTAGTAATAACAGCTGGAAGATCGTTAATAAACAGATTAAATAGCAAAGGTCCAAGGTGACTACCCTGGGGAACACCAGAGGTAACAAAATAGGTTTAGATACCGACGATTTAAAAACTACTTTTTGTGTTCGACCACACAAGTACTCCGAAAGCCACAATACGAGTTTTGATGGAAATCCAATAATATTTAATTTTTAAGCAACAGAGAATGACTAACAGAATCAAATGCCTTACTAAATCGGTGTAAACAACGTCAGTTTGCATTTTTTCCTGAAACCCTTTGATAACAAGCGAAGTGAATTCAAGAAGGTTAGTGGTAGTAGATCTACGCCTAACAAAACCATGTTGGTAAGGCGATATAATTGAACTACATCCGTGTTGCAGTTGAGAACATATAATTTTTTTCAAAGACTTTTGGTATGGCAGACAACTTGGATATACCCCTATAATTTTTAACGTTTGATTTTGAAGAATTTTTATGGAGTGGAATTATAAAGGATTCCTTCCATATATCAGGAAACACAGTTGAGTCAACAGACAAGTTAAATAATTTATTTAAGGGCTTACAAAGAGAATCCGCGCAGTATCGGAGAATACAACCTGGCACTCCATCAGGACCAGGCAAGTAGCCAGGTTTAATATACCATATACAAACGTCTAGCTTGAGTAACCAAATTTGGTATGAAGATAGCAATTGACATTCCACATAGATCTGCAGCAAAAATTTGGATGCCACAGCCACCCAATCCGCCCCCAGCCCCCCTCTCCAATTATTTTTACAAACTTTGAGGTAGAGTCACCAAATTTGGTATGAAGATAGAAAATGACAATTACAAAGATCTGCATCAAAATTTGGATGCCACACCCACCCATTCCTCTCCAGCCCCCCTTTCCACACCTCTTACATACTTTGTGGTAGAGTCACCAAATTTTCTATGAAGATAGCAATTGAAATTCCACATAGATCTGCAGCAAAATTTGGATGCCACACCCACCCATTCCGCCCCCAGCCCTCTCTGCCCACCTTTTACAAACTTCGTGCTAGAGTCACCAAATTATGTATGAAGATAGCAATTGACATTTCACAAAGATCTGCATCAAAAATTTGGATGCCACACCCACCCAATCCGCCCCCAGCCCTCTCTCCCCACCTTTTACAAACTTCGAGCTAGAGTCACCAAATTGCGTATGAAAATAGCAATTGACATTTCACGAAGATCTGCATCAAAAATTGGATGCCACACCCACCCATTCCTCTCCAGTCCCCTTTCCACACCTCTTAATACCTTTGAGCTAGAGTCACCAAATTTCATATGAAGATAGCAAGTGACTTTCCTCATAGATCTGCATCAAAACTTTGGATGCCACACCCACCCATACCGCCCCTAGCCACCCTTTCCTAACCACTCACAAACTTCGAGCTAGAGTCACCAAATTTGGTATGAAGATAGAAATTGACATTTCACATAGATCCGCATCAAAAATTTGGATGCCACACCCACCCATTCCTCTTCAGCCCCCCTTTCCACACCTCTTACAAACTTTGAGCTAGAGTCACCAAATTTCATATGAAGATAGCAAGTGACTTTCCTCATAGATCTGCATTAAAAATTTGGATGCCACACCCACCCATTCCGCCCCCAGCCCTCTCTGCACACCTTTTACAAACTTTGTGCTAGAGTCACCAAATTATGTATGAAGATAGCAATTGACATTTCACAAAGATCTGCATCAAAAATTTGGATGCCACACCCACCCAATCCGCCCCCAGCCTCTTTCCCCACCATATAAAAACGTCTAGCTTGAGTAACCAAATTTGGTATGAAGATAGCAATTGACATTCCACATAGATCTGCAGCAAAAATTTGGATGCCACAGCCACCCAATCCGCCCCCAGCCCCCCTCTCCAATTATTTTTACAAACTTTGAGGTAGAGTCACCAAATTTGGTATGAAGATAGAAAATGACAATTAACAAAGATCTGCATCAAAAATTTGGATGCCACTCTCACCTATTCCTCTTCAGCCACCCTTACCATACCTCTTACAAACTTTGAGCTAGAGTCACCAAATTTGGTATGAAGATAGCAATTGACATTCCTCATAGATCTGCATCAAAACTTTGGATGCCACGCCCACCCATACCGACCCCAGCCCCCCGTTCCCCAGCTTTTACAAACTTCGTGCTAGAGTCACCAAATTATGTATGAAGATAGCAATTGACATTTCACAAAGATCTGCATCAAAAATTTGGATGCCACACCCACCCATTCCTCTTCAGCCCCCCTTTCCACACCTCTTACAAACTTTGAGCTAGAGTCACCAAATTTGGGATGAAGATAGCAATTGACTTTCCTCATAGATCTGCATCAAAACTTTGGATGCCACACCCACCCATACCGCCCCTAGCCACCCTTTCCTAACCACTCACAAACTTCGAGCTAGAGTCACCAAATTTGGTATGAAGATAGAAATTGACATTTCACATAGATCCGCATCAAAAATTTGGATGCCACACCCACCCATTCCTCTTCAGCCCCCCTTTCCACACCTCTTACAAACTTTGAGCTAGAGTCACCAAATTTGGGATGAAGATAGCAATTGACTTTCCTCATAGATCTGCATCAAAACTTTGGATGCCACACCCACCCATACCGCCCCTAGCCCCCCTTTCCCCACCTCTTACAAACATCGAGCTAGAATCACCAAATTTGGTATGAAGATAGAAATCGAAATTTCACATAGACCCCCATCAAAAATTTGGATGCCACACCCTCCCATTCCTCTTTAGCCCGCCTTTCCACACCTCTTACATACTTTGAGCTAGAGTCACCAAATTTTGTATGAAGATAGCAATTGACATTCCACACAGATCTGCACCAAAACTTTGGATGCCACACCCACCAATACCGCCCCCAGCCCCCCTTTCCACAGTTTGTGCAATTTTCGAGCTAGAGTCACAAAATTTGGTATGAAGCAATTGACATATCACAAAGATCTGCATCAAAAATTTGGATGCCACTCTCACCTATTCCTCTTCAGCCCCCCTTACCATACCTCTTACAAACTTTGAGGTAGAGTCAGCAAATTTGATATGAAGATAGCAATTGACATTCCTCATAGATCTGCAAAAAAATTTGGATGCCACACCCACCCAATCCGCCCCCAGCCCTCTCTCCCCACCTTATACAAACTTCGTGCTAGAGTCACCAAATTATGTATGAAGATAGCAATTGACATTTCACAAAGATCTGCATCAAAAATTTGGATGCCACACCCACCCAATCCGCCCCTAGCTACCCTTTCCTAACCTCTTACAAACTTTGAGGTAGTGTCACCAAATTTGGTATGAAGATAGAAAATGACAATTCACAAAGATCTGCATAAAAAATTTGGATGCCACACCCACCCATTCCTCTCCAGCCCCCCTTTCCTCACCTTTTACAAACTTTGTGGTAGAGTTACCAAATTTGGTATGAAGATAGATATTGACATTCTACATAGATCTGCATCAAAACTTTGGATGCCACACCCACCCATTCCGCCCCCAGCCCTCTCTCCCACATTTTACAATTTTTGTGCTAGAGTCACCAAATTTGGTATGAAGATAGCAATTGACATTCCACATAGATCTGCATCAAAAATTTGGATGCCACACCCACCCTATCCTCTCCAGCCACCCTTTCCACACCTCTTACAAACTTTGAGCTAGAGTCACCAAATTTGGTATGAAGATAGCAATTGACATTCCTCATAGATCTGCATCAAAACTTTGGATGCCACGCCCACCCATACCGACCCCAGCCCCCCGTTCCCCAGCTTTTACAAACTTCGAGCAGCCCCCCTCTCCCCTCTTATATACAGACTTCGAGCTAGAGTCACCAAATTTGGTATGAAGATAGAAATTGACATTTCACATAGATCCGCATCAAAAATTTGGATGCCACTCCCACCCATTCCTCTTCAGCCCCCCTTTCCACACCTCTTACAAACATTGAGCTAGAGTCACCAAATTTGGTATGAAGATAGAAATTGACTTTCCTCATAGATCTGCATCAAAACTTTGGATGCCACGCCCACCCATACAGCCCCCAGCCCCCCTATCCTTACCTCTGACAAACTTCGAGATAGATTCACCAAATTTGGTATGAAAATAGCAATTGACATTTCTCATAGATCTGCATCAAAAATTTGGATGCCACACCCACCCAATCCTCTCAAGCCCCCCTTTCCTTACCTCTTACATACTTTGCGGTAGAGTCACCAAATTTGGTATGAAGATAGCAAATGACATTCCTCATAGATCTGCATCAGCCCCCTCTCCCCTTTTTTTCACAAACTTCGAATTAGAGTCACCAAAGTTGGTATATAGATAGCAATTTACATTCCACATAGATCTGCATAAAAAATTTGGATGCCACACCCACCCATACCGCCCCTAGCCCCCTTTTCCACACCTCTGACAAACTTCGAGCTAGAGTCACCAAATTTGGTATGAATATAGAAATTGACATTTCACATAGATCCGCATCAAACTTTTGGATGCCACACCCTCCCATTCCTCTCCAGCCCCACTTTCCTTACCTCTTACAAACTTCGAGCTAGAGTCCCCAAATTTGGTATGAAGATAGCAATTGACATTTCAGAAAGATCTGCATCAAAAATTTGGATGCCGCACCCACCCAATCCGACCACAGCCCCCCTCTCCACTCTTATTTACAGACTTCGAGCTAGAGTCACCAAATTTGGTTTGAAGATTGAAATTGACATTTCACATAGATCCGCATCATTAATTTGGTTGCCACACCCACCCATTCCTCTACAGCACCCCTTTCCACACCTCTCAAAAACTTTGAGCTAGAGTCACTAAATTTGGTATGAAGATAGTAATTGACATCCCTCATAGATCTGCATCAAAACTTTGGATGCCATCCCCAGCCCCCCTTTCCAACCTTTTACAAACTTCGAGCTAGAGTCACCAAATTTGGTATGACGATAGCAATTGACTTTCCTCATATATCTGCATCAAAAATTTGGATGCCACGCCCACCCATACCGCCCCCAGCCCCCCTCTTCACTCATATTTACAGACTTCGAGCTAGAGTCACCAAATTTGGTATGAAGATAGCAATTGACATTCCACATAGATCTGCATCAAAAATTTGGATGCCACACCCACCCATTCCGCCTCCAGCCCCCCTTTCCTTACCTCTGACAAACTTCGAGCTAGAGTCACCAAATTTGGTATGAAGATAGCAATTGACATTCCACATAGATCTGCAGCAAGACTTTGAATACCACACCCACCCATTCCTCTTCAGCCCCCCTTTCCACACCTCTTACAAACTTTGAGCTAGAGTCACCAAAGTTGGGATGAAGATAGCTATTGACTTTCCTCATATATCTGCATCAAAAAATTTGGATGCCACACCCACCCATACCGCCCCTAGCCCCCCTTTCCACACCTCTTACAAACTTCGAGCTAGAGTCACCAAATTTGGTATGAAGATAGAAATTGACATTTCACATAGATCCGCATCAAAAATTTGGATGCCACACCCACCCATTCATCTTCAGCCCCCCTTTCGACACCTTATACAAACGTCTAGCTAGAGTCACCAAATTTGGTATGAAGATAGCAATTGACTTTCCTCATATATCTGCATCAAAAATTTATATGCCACGCCCACCCATACCGCCCCCAGCCCCCCTTTCCACAGTTTGAACAATTTTCGAGCTAGAGTCACCAAATTTGGTATGAAGATAGCAATTGACATTTTACATAGATCCGCATCAAAAATTTGGATGCCACACCCACCCATTCATCTTCAGCCCCCTTTCGACACCTCTTACAAACTTTGAGCTAGAGTCACCAAATTTGGTATGAAGATAGCAATTGACTTTCCTCATAGATCTGCATCAAAACTTTGGATGCCACGCCCACCCATACCGCCCCCATCCCTCCTCTCCACTAATATTTACAGACTTCGAGCTAGAGTCACCAAATTTGGTATGAAGATAGCAATTGACATTTCTCATAGATCTGCATCAAAACTTTGGATGCCACGACAACCAATACCGCCCCCAGCCCCCCTTTCCAAACCTTTTACAAAAAATGAGCTAGAGTCACCAAATTTGGTATGAAGATAGCAATTGACATTCCACATAGATCTGCATCACAAATTTGGATGCCACACCCACCCAATCCGCCCCCAGCCCCACTCTCCCGTCTTATCTCAAACTTTGAGCTAGAGTCACCAAATATCATATGAAAATAGCAATTGACATTCCTCATAGATCTGCAAAAAAATTTGAATGCCACACCCACCCATACCGCCCCCAGCCCCCCTCTCCATTCATATTTACAGACTTCGAGCTAGAGTCACCAAATTTGGTATGAAGATAGCAATTGACATTCCACATAGATCTGCATCTAAAATTTGGATGCCACGCCCACCCATACCGCCCCCAGCCTCCCTTTCCACAGTTTGAACAATTTTCGAGCTAGAGTCACCAAATTTGGTATGAAGATAGAAATTGACATTTCACAAAGATCTGCATCAAAAATTTGGATGCCACTCCCACCTATTCCTCTTCAGCCCCCCTTTCCATACCTCTTACAAACTTTGAGGTAGAGTCACCAAATTTGATATGAAGATAGCAATTGACATTCCTCATAGATCTGCAAAAAAATTTGGATGCCACACCCACCCATTCCGCCTCTAGCCCCCCTTTCCACACCTCTCACAAACTTCGAGCTAGAGTCACCAAATTTGGTATGAAGATAGCAATTGACATTTCACATAGATCCGCATCAAAAATTTGGATGCCACACCCACCCATTCCTCTTCAGCCCCCTTTCCACACCTCTTACAAACTTTGAGCAAGAGTCACCAAATTTGGTATGAAGATAGCAATTGACTTTCCTCATATATATGCATCAAAACTTTGGATGCCACGCCCACCCATACCTCCCCCAGCCCCCCTTTCCACAGTTTTAACAATTTTCGAGCTAGAGTCACCAAATTTGGTATGAAGATAGAAATTGACATTTCACAAAGATCTGCATCAAAAATTTGGATCACTCCCACCTATTCCTCTTCAGCCCCCCTTTCCAATCCTCTTACAAACTTTGAGGTAGAGTCACCAAATTTGATATGAAGATAGCAATTGACATTCCTCATAGATCTGCATAAAAAATTTGGATGCAAAACCCACCCAATCAGCCCCCAGCCCTCTCACCCCACCTTATACAAACTTCGAGCTAAAGTCACCAAATTTGGTATGAAGATAGATATTGACATTTAACATAGATCCGCATCAAAAATTTGGATGCCACACCCACCCATTCCTCTCCAGCCCCCCTTTCCTTTCCTCTTACAAACTTTGAGGTAGAGTCACCAAATTTGGAATGAAGATAGCAATTGACATTCCACATAGATCTGCATCAAAAATTTGGATGCAGCACCCACCCAATCCGCCCCCAGCCCCCCTCTTCCCTTGTTTTTACAAACTTCGAGCTAGAGTCACCAAATTTGGTATGAAGATAGCAATTGACATTCCACATAGATCTGCATCACAAATTTGGATGCCACACCCACCCAATCCGCCCCCAGCCCCCCTCTCCCCTTTTTATTACAAACTTCGAGCTAGAGTCACCAAATTTGGTATGAAGATAGCAATTGACATTCCACATAGATCTGCATCAAAACTTTGGATGCCACCCCCAGCCCCCCTTTCCAACCTTAAACAAACTTTGAGGTAGAGTCACCAAATTTGATATGAAGATAGCAATTGACATTCCTCATAGATCTGCAAAAAAAATTTGGATGCAAAACCCACCCAATCCGTCCCCACGCCTCTCTCCCAACCTTTCACAAACTTCGAGCTAGAGTCACCAAATTTGGTATGAAGATAGCAATTGACATTCCACATAGATCTGCATCAAAAATTTGGATGCTGCACCCACCCAATCCGCCCACAGCCCCCCTCTCCACACTTATTTACAGACTTCAAGCCAGAGTCACCAATTTTGGTATGAAGATTGAAATTGACATTTCACATAGATCCGCATCAATAATTTGGATGCCACACCCACCCATTCCTCTCCAGCCCCCCTTTCCACACCTCTCACAAACTTTGAGCTAGAGTCACTAAATTTGGTATGAAGATAGCAATTGACATCCCTCATAGATCTGCATCAAAACTTTGGATGCCACCCCCAGCCCCCCTTTCCAACCTTTTACAAACTTCGAGCTAGATTCACCAAATTTGGTATGACGATAGCAATTGACATTCCACATAGACCTCTTACAAACTTTGAGGTAGAGTCACCAAATTTGATATGAAGATAGCAATTGACATTCCTCATAGATCTGCAAAAAAATTTGGATGCCACACCCACCCATTCCGCCTCCAGCCCCCCTTTCCACACCTCTCACAAACTTCGAGCTAGAGTCACCAAATTTTGTATGAAGATAGAAATTGACATTTCACATAGATCCGCATCAAAAAGTTGGATGCCACACCCACCCAATCCGCCTACAGCCCCCTCTCCCCTTTTTTTCACAAACTTCGAATTAGAGTCACCAAAGTTGGTATGTAGATAGCAATTTACATTCCACATAGATCTGCATAAAAAATTTGGATGCCACACCCACCCATACCGCCCCTAGCCCCCCTTTCCACACCACTGACAAACTTCGAGCTAGAGTCACCAAATTTGGTATGAATATAGAAATTGACATTTCACATAGATCCGCATCAAACATTTGGATGCCACACCCTCCCATTCCTCTCCAGCCCCCCTTTCCTTACCTCTTACAAACTTCGAGCTAGAGTCCCCAAATTTGGTATGAAGATAGGAATTGACATTTCAGAAAGATCTGCATCAAACATTAGGATGCCACACCCACCCATACCGCCTCCAGCCCGCCTATCCCAACCTTTCACAAACTTCGAGCTAGAGTCACTAAATTTGGTATGAAGATAGCAATTGACATTCCACATAGATCTGCATCAAAAATTTGGATGCCGCACCCACCCAATCCGCCCTCAGCCCTCCTCTCCACTCTTATTTACAGACTTCGAGCTAGAGTCACCAAATTTGGTATGAAGATTGAAATTGACATTTCATATAGATCCGCATCATTAATTTGGTTGCCACACCCACCCATTCCTCTACAGCCCCCCTTTCCACACCTCTCAAAAACTTTGAGCTAGAGTCACCAAATTTGGTATGAAGATAGTAATTGACATCCCTCATAGATCTGCATCAAAACTTTGGATGCCATCCCCAGCCCCCCTTTCCAACCTTTTACAAACTTCGAGCTAGAGTCACCAAATTTGGTATGACGATAGCAATTGACTTTCCTCATATATCTGCATCAAAAATTTGGATCCCACGCCCACCCATACCGCCCCCAGCCCCCCTCTTCACTCATATTTACAGACTTCGAGCTAGAGTCACCAAATTTGGTATGAAGATAGCAATTGACATTCCACATAGATCTGCATCAAAAATTTGGATGCCACACCCACCCATTCCGCCTCCAGCCCCCCTTTCCTTACCTCTGACAAACTTCGAGCTAGAGTCACCAAATTTGGTATGAAGATAGCAATTGACATTCCACATAGATCTGCAGCAAGACTTTGAATACCACACCCACCCATTCCTCTTCAGCCCCCCTTTCCGCACCTCTTACAAACTTTGAGCTAGAGTCACCAAATTTGGGATGAAGATAGCAATTGACTTTCCTCATATATCTGCATCAAAAATATGGATGCCACATCCACCCATACCGCCCCTAGCCCCCCTTTCCACAACTCTTACAAACTTCGAGCTAGAGTCACCAAATTTGGTATGAAGATAGAAATTGACATTTCACATAGATCCGCATCAAAAATTTGGATGCCACACCCACCCATTCATCTTCAGCCCCCCTTTCGACACCTTATACAAACGTCTAGCTAGAGTCACCAAATTTGGTATGAAGATAGCAATTGACTTTCCTCATATATCTGCATCAAAAATTTGGATGCCACGCCCACCCATACCGCCCCCAGCCCCCCTTTCCACAGTTTGAACAATTTTCGAGCTAGAGTCACCAAATTTGGTATGAAGATAGCAATTGACATTTCACATAGATCCGCATCAAAAATTTGGATGCCACACCCACCCATTCATCTTCAGCCCCCTTTCGACACCTCTTACAAACTTTGAGCTAGAGTCACCAAATTTGGTATGAAGATAGCAATTGACTTTCCTCATAGATCTGCATCAAAACTTTGGATGCCACGCCCACCCATACCGCCCCCAGCCCTCCTCTCCACTAATATTTACAGACTTCGAGCTAGAGTCACCAAATTTGGTATGAAGATAGCAATTGACATTCCACATAGATCTGCATCAAAAATTTGGATGCCACACCCACCCATTCCGCCTCCAGCCGCCCTTTCCTTACCTCTGACATACTTCGAGCTAGAGTCACCAAATTTGGTATGAAGATAGCAATTGACATTTCTCATAGATCTGCATCAAAACTTTGGATGCCACGACAACCAATACCGTTCCCAGCCCCCCTTTCCAAACCTTTTACAAAAAATGAGCTAGAGTCACCAAATTTGGTATGAAGATAGCAGTTGACATTCCACATAGATCTGCAAAAAAATTTGAATGCCACGCCCACCCATACCGCCCCCAGCCCTCCTCTCCACTAATATTTACAGACTTCGAGCTAGAGTCACCAAATTTGGTATGAAGATAGCAATTGACATTCCACATAGATCTGCATCAAAAATTTGGATGCCACACCCACCCAATCCGCCCCCAGCCCCACTCTCCCGTCTTAACTCAAACTTTGAGCTAGTCACCAAATATCATATGAAAATAGCAATTGACATTCCTCATAGATCTGCAAAAAAATTTGAATGCCACACCCGACCATACCGCCCCCAGCCCCCCTCTCCACTCATATTTACAGACATCGAGCTAGAGTCACCAAATTTGGTATGAAGATAGCAATTGACATTCCACATAGATCTGCATCAAAAATTTGGATGCCACACCCACCCATTCCGCCTCCAGCCCCCCTTTCCACACCTCTCACAAACTTCGAGCTAGAGTCACCAAATTTGGTATGAAGATAGAAATTGACATTTCACATTGATCCGCATCAAAAAGTTGGATGCCACACCCACCCATTCCTCTTCAGCCCCCTTTCCACACCTCTTACAAACTTTGAGCTAGAGTCACCAAATTTGGTATGAAGATAGCAATTGACTTTCCTCATATATATGCATCAAAACTTTGGATGCCACGCCCACCCATACCGCCCCCAGCCCCCCTTTCCACAGTTTGAACAATTTTCGAGCTAGAGTCACCAAATTTGGTATGAAGATAGAAATTGACATTTCAAAAAGATCTGCATCAAAAATTTGGATGACACTCCCACCTATTCCTCTTCAGCCCCCCTTTCCATACCTCTTACAAACTTTGAGGTAGAGTCACCAAATTTGATATGAAGATAGCAATTGACATTCCTCATAGATCTGCATAAAAAATTTGGATGCAAAACCCACCCAATCAGCCCCCAGCCCTCTCACCCCACCTTATACAAACTTCGAGCTAAAGTCACCAAATTTGGTATGAAGATAGAAATTGACATTTAACATAGATCCGCATCAAAAATTTGGATGCCACACCCACCCATTCCTCTCCAGCCCCCCTTTCCATACCTCTTACAAACTTTGAGGTAGAGTCACCAAATTTGGAATGAAGATAGCAATTGACATTCCACATAGATCTGCATCAAAAATTTGGATGCCGCACCCACCCAATCCGCCCCCAGCCCACCCCCCGATCTTATTTACAGGCATCGAGCTAGAGTCACCAAATTTGGTATGAAGATTGAAATTGTCATTTCACATAGATCCGCATCAAAAATTTGGATGCCAAACCCACCCATTCCTCTCCAGCTCCCCTTTCCGCACCTCTCACAAACTTTGAGCTAGAGTCACCAAATTTGGTATGAAGATAGCAATTGACATCCCTCACAGATCTGCATCAAAACTTTGGATGCCACCCCCAGCCCCCCTTTCCAACCTTTTACAAACTTCGAGCAAGAGTCACCAAATTTGGTATGAAGATAACAAATGACATTCCACATAGATCTGCAGCAAAACTTTGAATACCACACCCACCCAATCCGTCCCCAGGCCACTCTCCCAACCTTTCACAAACTTCGAGCTAGAGTCACCAAATTTGGTATGAAGATAGCAATTGACATTCCACATAGATCTGCATCAAAAATTTGGATGCTGCACCCACCCAATCCGCCCACAGCCCCCCTCTCCATTCTTATTTACAGACTTCGAGCCAGAGTCACCAAATTTGGTATGAAGATTGAAATTGACATTTCACATAGATCCGCATCAATAATTTGGATGCCACACCCACCCATTCCTCTCCAGCCCCCCTTTCCACACCTCTCACAAACTTTGAGCTAGAGTCACCAAGTTTGGTATGAAGATAGCAATTGACTTTCCTCATATATCTGCATCAAAATTTGGATGCCACGCCCACCCATACCGCCCCTAGCCCCCCTTTCCAACCTTTTACAAACTTTGAGCTAGAGTCACCAAATTTGGGATGAAGATAGGAATTGACTTTCCTCATATATCTACATCAAAAATTTGGATGCCACACCCACCCATACCGCCCCTAGCCCCCCTTTCCCCACCTCTTACAAACTTCGAGCTAGAGTCACCAATTTTGGTATGAAGATAGAAATTGACATTTCACACAGATCCGCATCAAAAATTTGGATGCCACACCCACCCATTCCTCTCCAGCCCCCCTTTCGACACCTCTTACAAACTTTGAGCTAGAGTCACCAAATTTGGTATGAGGATAGCAATTGACTTTCCTCATATATCTGCATCAAAAATTTGGATGCCACGCCCACCCATACCGCCCCCAGCCCCCCTTTCCGCAGTTTGAACAATTTTCGAGCTAGAGTCACCAAATTTGGTATGAAGATAGAAATTGACATTTCACATAGATCCGCATCAAAAATTTGGATGCCACACCCACCCATTCCTCTCCAGCCCCAATTTCGACACCTCTTACAAACTTTGAGCTAGAGTCACCAAATTTGGTAAAAAGATAGCAATTGACTTTCCTCATATATCTGCATCAAAATTTGGATGCCACGCCCACCCATACCGCCCCCAGCCCCCCTTTCCACAGTTTGAACAATTTTCGAGCTAGAGTCACCAAATTTGGTATGAAGATAGAAATTGACATTTCACATAGATCCGGATCAAAAATTTGGATGCCACACCCACCCATATATCTTCAGCCCCCCTTTCGACACCTCTTACAAACTTTGAGCTAGAGTCACCAAATTTGGTATGAAGATAGCAATTGACATTCCACATAGATCTGCATCAAAAATTTGGATGCCACACCCACCCATTCCGCCTCCAGCCCCCTTTCCTTACCTCTGACAAACTTCGAGCTAGAGTCACCAAATTTGGTATGAAGATAGCAATTGACATTTCTCATAGATCTGCGTCAAAACTTTGGATGCCACACCCACCCAATCCGCCCCTAGCCCCCGTCTCCCGTCTTATTTACAGACTTCGAGCTAGAGTCACCAAATTTGGTATGAAGATAGAAATTGACATTTCACATAGATCCGCATCAAAAATTTGGATGCCACACCCACCCATTCCTCTCCAGCCCAACTTTCCACACCTCTTACAAACTTTGAGCTAGAGTCACCAAATATCATATGAAAATAGCAATTGACATTCCTCATAGAACTGCAAAAAAATTTGAATGCCACACCCACCCATACCGCTCCTAGCCCCCCTTTCCATACCTCTCACAAACTTCGAGCTAGAGTCACCAAATTTGGTATGAAGATAGAAATTGACATTTCACATAGATCCGCATCAAAAATTTGGATGCCACACCCACCCATTCCTCTTCAGCCCCCTTTCCACACCTCTTACAAACTTTGAGCTAGAGTCACCAAATTTAGTATGAAGATAGCAATTGACTTTCCTCATATATATGCATCAAAACTTTGGATGCCACGCCCACCCATACCGCCCCCAGCCCCCCTTTCCACAGTTTGAACAATTTTCGAGCTAGAGTCACCAAATTTGGTATGAAGATAGCAATTGACATTCCTCTTAGATCTGCAAAATAATTTGGATGCCACACCCACCCATACCGCCCCTAGCCCCCCTTTCCACACCTCTTACAAACTTCGAGCTAGAGTCACCAAATTTGGTATGAAGATAGCAATTGACATTCCACATAGATCTGCGGAAAAAATTTGGATGCAAAACCCACCCAATCCGCCTCCAGAACCCCTCTCCACACTTATTTACAGACTTCGTGCTAGAGTCACCAAATTTGGTATGAAGATAGAAGTTGACATTTCACATAGATCCGCATCAAAAATTTGGATGCCACACCCACCCATTCCTCTTCAGCCCCCTTTCCCAACCTCTTACAAACTTTGAGCTAGAGTCACCAAATTTGGTATGAAGATAGCAATTGACTTTCCTCATATATATGCATCAAAACTTTGGATGCCACGCCCACCCATACCGCCCCCAGCCCCCCTTTCCACAGTTTGAACAATTTTCGAGCTAGAGTCACCAAATTTGGTATGAAGATAGAAATTGACATTTCACATAGATCCGCATCAAAAATTTGGATGCCACACCCACCCATTCCTCTCCAGCCCCCCTTTCCTTACCTCTTACAAACTTTGAGGTTGAGTCACCAAATTTGGAATGAAGATAGCAATTGGCATTCCACATAGATCTGCATCAAAAATTTGGATGCCGCACCCACCCAATCCGCCCCCAGCCCCCCTCTCCGATCTTATTTACAGACATCGAGCTAGAGTCACCAAATTTGGTATGAAGATTGAAATTGACATTCCTCATAGATCTGCAAAAAAATTTGAATGCCACACCCACCCATACCGCTCCTAGCCCACCTATCCACACCTCTCACAAACTTCGAGCTAGAGTCACCAAATTTGGAATGAAGATAGCAATTGACATTCCTCATAGATCTGCAAAAAAATTTGGATACCACACCCACCCAATTCCATCTTCCCGAGCCCCCCTCTTCCGACACCTCTTACAAACTTCGAGCTAGAGTCACCAAATTTGGTATGAAGATAGCAATTGACATTCCACATAGATCTGCATAAAAAATTTGGATGCAAAACCCACCCAATCCGCCCCCAGCCCCCCTCTCCGATCTTATTTACAGACATCGAGCTAGAGTCACCAAATTTGGTATGAAGATTGAAATTGACATTTCACATAGATCCGCATCAAAAATTTGGATGCCACACCCACCCATTCCTCTCCAGCCCCCCTTTCCTTACCTCTTACAAACTTTGAGGTAGAGTCACCAAATTTGGAATGAAGATAGCAATTGACATTCCACATAGATCTGCATAAAAAATTTGGATGCAAAACCCACCCAATCCGCCCCCAGCCCCCCTCTCCGATCTTATTTACAGACATCGAGCTAGAGTCAACAAATTTTGTATGAAGATTGAAATTGACATTTCACATAGATCCGCATCAAAAATTAGGATGCCACACCCACCCACTCCACTCCAGCTTCCCTTTCCACACCTCTCACAAACTTTGAGCTAGAGTCACCAAATTTGGTATGAAGATAACAATTGACATCCCTCATAGATCTGTAACAAAACTTTGGATGCCACACCAACCCAATCCGTCCCCAGGCCTCTCTCCCCACCTTATACAAACTTCTAGCTGGAGTCACCAAATTTGGTATGAAGATAGCAATTGACATTTCTCATAGATCTGCATCAACAATTTGGATGCCACACAAACACATTCCTCTCCAGACCCCCTTTCAACACCTCTTACAAACCTTAAGTAAGAGTCACCAAATTTGGTATGAAGATGGCAATTGACATTCCACATAAATCTGCAGCAAAAATTAGGATGCCACACCCACCCAATCCGCCCCAGCCCCCCTTTCCACAGCTTTAACAAACTTTTAGCTGGAGTCACCAAATTTGGAAGGAAGATAGCAATTAACATTTTACAAAGATCTGCATCAAAAATTTGGATGCCACACCCACCAATACCGCCCCTTGCACCTCTTTTCACACCTTTTACAAACTTTGAGGTAGAGCAATTGATAGCAATTGACATTTCACATAGATCTGCAACAAAAATTTGGATGCCACAACCACCCAATCCGCCCCCAGCCCCACTCTCCCCTTTTTTTTAAAAACTTCGAGCAAGTGTCACCAAACTTTGTATGAAGATAGCAATTGACATTTCACATAGATCTGCAGCAAAAATTTGAATGCCACACCCACCCATTCCTCTTCAGCCCCCCTTTCCACACCTCTCACAAACTTTGAGGTAGACTCACAAAACTTGGTATGAAAATAGCAATTGACATTCTACATAGATCTGCAGCAAAAATTTGGATGCCACACCCACCCAATCCGCTTTCAGCCCCCCTCTCCCCTTTTTTTACAAACTTCGTGCTAGAGTAACCAAATTTGTTATAAAGATAGCAATTGATATTTCACATAGATCTGCATCAAAAATTTGGATGCCACACCCACCCATCCGCTTCAGCCCCCCTCTCCCTTATTTACAAACTTCGAGCTAGAGTCACCAATTTGGTATGAAGATAAAATTGACATTTCACAAAGAACTGCATCAAAAATTTGGATGCCACACACACCCATTCCGCCCCCAGCCCTCTCTCACCACCTTTTACAAACTTCGTGCTAGAGTAACCAAATTGTTATGAGATAGCATTGATATTTCACATAGATCTGCATTAAAAACTTTGATGCCACACACACCCATTCCGCCCCCAGCCCTCTCTCACCACCTTTTACAAACTTCGTGCTAGAGTAACCAAATTTGTTATGAAGAAAGCAATTGAATATCACATAGATCTGCAGCAAAAATTTGGATGCCACACCCACCCGTTCCTCTCCAGCCCCACTTTCCACACCTCTTACAAACTTTGAGGTAGAGTCACAAAATTTGGTATGAAGATAGCAATTGACATTCTACATAGATCTGCAGCAAAAATTTGGATGCCACACCCACCCATTCCGCCCCCAGCCCTCTCTCGCCCCTTTTTTTAACAAACTTCGTTGCTAGAGTAACCAACTTTGTTATAAAGCTAGCAATTGATAATTTCACCAGGCCCCCCTCTCCCCTTTTGTACAAACTTCGAGCTAGAGTCTCCAAATTTGGTATGAAGATAGAAATTGACATATCACAAAGAACTGTATCAAAAATTTGGATTCCACACCCACCCATTCCTCTCCAGCCCCTTTTTCCTCTCCTCTTACAATCTTTGAGGCAGAGTCCCCAAATTTGGTATGAAGATAGCAATTGACATTCCACATAGATCTACAGCAAAAATTTGGATGCCACACCCACCCAATCCGCCCCCAGCCCTCTCTCCCCACCTTTTACAAACTTCGTGCTAGAGTCACCAAATTTGGTATGAAGATAGCAATTGACATTTCACAAAGATCTGCATCAAAAATTTGGATGCCACACCCACCCAATCCGCCCCCAGCCCTCTCTCCCCACCTTATACGAACTTCACCAAATTTGGTATGAAGATAGCACTTGACATAGCACTTGACATAGCACTTTGACATAGATCTGCATCAAAAATTTGGATGCCACAACCACCCAATCCGCCCCCAGCCCCCCTCTCTCCTTTTTTTTACAAACTTCGAGCTAGAGTTGCCAATTTTGGTATGACGATAGCAATTGACATTTCACATAGATCTGCATTAAAAACTTTGATGCCACACCCACCCATTCCCTTCAGCCCCCCTTTCCACAGTTTTTTACAATTTACGAGCTAGAGTCCCCAAATTTGGTATGAAGATAGCAATTGAAATTCCTCATAGATCTGCATAAAAAATTTGGATGCCACACCCACCCATTCTACCTCCAGCCCCCCTTTCATTACCTGTGACAAACTTCGAGCTAGAGTCACCAAATTTGGTATGAAGATATAAATTGACATTTCACATAGATCCGCATCAAAAATTTGGATGCCACACCCACCCATTCCTCTTCAGCCCCCCTTTCCACAGTTTGAACAATTTTCGAGCTAGAGTCACCAAATTTGGTATGAAGATAGAAATTGACATTTCACATAGATCCGCATCAAAAATTTGGATGCCACACCCACCCATTCATCTTCAGCCCCCCTTTCGACACCTCTTACAAACTTTGAGCTAGAGTCACCAAATTTGGTATGAAGATAGCAATTGACATTCCACATAGATCTGCATAAAAATTTGGATGCAAAACCCACCCATACCGCCCCTAGCCCCCCTTTCCCCACCTCTTACAAACTTCGAGCTAGAGTCACCAAATTTGGTATGAAGATATAAATTGACATTTCACTTAGATCCGCATCAAAAATTTGGATGCCACACCCACCCATTCCTCTTCAGCCCCCCTTTCCAAACCTCTTACAAACTTTGAGGTAGAGTCACCAAATTTGATTTGAAGATAGCAATTGAAATTCCTCATAGATCTGCATCAAAAATTTGGATGCCACACCCACCCATTCTACCTCCAGCCCCCCTTTCCTTACCTCTGACAAACTTCGAGCTAGAGTCACCAAATTTGGTATGAAGATATAAATTGACATTTCACATAGATCCGCATCAAAAATTTGGATACCACACCCACCCATTCCTCTTCATCCCCCCTTTCCTTACCTCTCACAAACTTTGAGGTAGAGTCACCAAATTTGATTTGAAGATAGCAATTGAAATTCCACATAGATCTGCATCAAAAATTTGGATGCCACACCCACCCAATCCGCCCCCAGCCCCCCTTTTCCTTTTTTTACTAACTTCGAGCTAGAGTCACCAAATTTGGTATGAAGATAGAAAATGACATTTCACAATAATCTGCATCGAAAATTTGGATGCTTCACACACCCATTCCCTTCAGCCCCCCTTTCCGCAGTTTTTTACAATTTTCGAGCTAGAGTCCCCAAATTTGGCATGAAGATAGAAATTGACATTTCACAAAGATCTGCATCAAAAATTTGGATGCCACACTCACCCATTCCGCCTCCAGCCCCCCTTTCCACACCTCTCACAAACTTTGAGCTAGAGTCACTAAATTTGGTATGAAGATAGCAATTGACATCCCTCATAGATCTGCATCAAAACTTTGGATGCCACCCCCAGCCCCCCTTTCCAACCTTTTACAAATTCGAGCTAGAGTCACCAAATTTGGTATGACGATAGCAATTGACATTCCACATAGATCTGCAGCAAAACTTTGAATACCACACCCACCCATTCCTCTTCAGCCACCCTTTCCACACCTCTTACAAACTTTGAGCTAGAGTCACCAAATTTGGGATGAAGATAGCAATTGACTTTCCTCATATATCTGCATCAAAAATTTGGATGCCACACCCACCCATACCGCCCCTAGCCCCCCTTTCCACACCTCTTACAAACTTCGAGCTAGAGTCACCAAATTTGGTATGAAGATAGAAATTGACATTTCACATAGAGCCGCATCAAAAATGTGGATGCCACACCCACCCATTCATTTTCAGCCCCCCTTTCGACACCTCTTACAAACTTCGAGCTAGAGTCACCAAATTTGGTATGAAAATAGCAATTGACATTCCACATAGATCTGCAGCAAAACTTTGAATACCACACCCACCCAATCCGTCCCCAGGACTCTCTCCCCACCTTATACAAACTTCTAGCTGGAGTCACCAAATTTGGTATGAAGATAGCAATTGACATTTCTCATAGATCTGCATCAACAATTTGGATGCCACACAAACCCATTCCTCTCCAGACCCCCTTTCAACACCTCTTACAAACTTTGAGTTAGAGTCACCAAATTTGGTATGAAGATAGCAATTGACATTCCACATAGATCTGCATAAAAATTTGGATGCAAAACCCACCCATACCGCCCCTAGCCCCCCTTTCCCCACCTCTTACAAACTTCGAGCTAGAGTCACCAAATTTGGTATGAAGATATAAATTGACATTTCACTTAGATCCGCATCAAAAATTTGGATGCCACACCCACCCATTCCTCTTCAGCCCCCCTTTCCAAACCTCTTACAAACTTTGAGGTAGAGTCACCAAATTTGATTTGAAGATAGCAATTGAAATTCCTCATAGATCTGCATCAAAAATTTGGATGCCACACCCACCCATTCTACCTCCAGCCCCCTTCCTGCCTACAACTCGAGCTAGAGTCACCAATTGGTATGAGAAAATTGACATTCACATGATCGCATCAAAATTGGATCCACACCCCCATCCTTCATCCCCCTTCCAACTCTCACAACTTTGAGGTAGAGTCACAATTGATTGAGATAGCAATTGAATCCACAAGACTGCAGCAAAAATTGGATGCCACCCACCCATCCGCCCCAGCCCCCCTTTCCTTTTTATAACTCGAGCAGGTCACCAAATTGGTATGAAGATAGAAAATGACATTTCACATAATCTGCATCAAAAATTTGGATGCTCACACACCCATTCCCTTCAGCCTCCCTTTCCACAGTTTTTACAATTTTCGAGCTAGAGTCCCCAAATTTGGCATGAAGATAGCAATTGACATTTCACAAAGATCTGCATCAAAAATTTGGATGCCACACTCACCCATTCCGCCTCCAGCCCCCCTTTTCCAAACCTCTCACAAACTTTGAGCTAGAGTCACTAAATTTGGTATGAAGATAGCAATTGACATCCTCATAGATCTGCATCAAAACTTTGGATGCCACACCCCCCAGCCCCCCTTTCCAACCTTTTACAAACTTCGAGCTAGAGTCCCCAAATTTGGCATGAAGATAGAAATTGACATTTCACAAAGATCTGCATCAAAAATTTGGATGCCACACTCACCCATTCCGCCTCCAGCCCCCCTTTCCACACCTCTCACAAACTTTGAGCTAGAGTCACTAAATTTGGTATGAAGATAGCAATTGACATCCCTCATAGATCTGCATCAAAACTTTGGATGCCACCCCCAGCCCCCCTTTCCAACCTTTTACAAATTCGAGCTAGAGTCACCAAATTGGTATGACGATAGCAATTGACATTCCACATAGATCTGCAGCAAAACTTTGAATACCACACCCACCCATTCCTCTTCAGCCACCCTTTCCACACCTCTTACAAACTTTGAGCTAGAGTCACCAAATTTGGGATGAAGATAGCAATTGACTTTCCTCATATATCTGCATCAAAAATTTGGATGCCACACCCACCCATACCGCCCCTAGCCCCCCTTTCCACACCTCTTACAAACTTCGAGCTAGAGTCACCAAATTTGGTATGAAGATAGAAATTGACATTTCACATAGAGCCGCATCAAAAATTTGGATGCCACACCCACCCATTCATTTTCAGCCCCCCTTTCCACACCTCTTACGAACTTTGAGCTAGAGTCACCAAATATCATATGAAAATAGCAACTGACATTCCTCATAGATCTGCAAAAAAATTTGAATGCCACACCCACCCATACCGCTCCTAGCCCCCCTTTCCTAACCTCTCACAAACTTCGAGCTAGAGTCACCAAATTTGGTATGAAGATAGAAATTGACATTTCACATAGATCCGCATAAAAAATTTGGATGCCACACCCACCCATTCCTCTCCAGCCCCCCTTTCCTTACCTCTTACAAACTTTGAGGTAGAGTCACCAAATTTGGAATGAAGATAGCAATTGACATTCCTCATAGATCTGCAAAAAAATTTGGATGCCACACCCACCCATACCGCCCCTAGCCCCCCTTTCCACACTTCTTACAAACTTCGAGCTAGAGTCACCAAATTTGGTATGAAGATAGCAATTGACATTCCACATAGATCTGCATAAAAAATTTGGATGCAAAACCCACCCAATCAGCCCCCAGCCCTCTCACCACACCTTATACAAACTTCGAGCTAGAGTCACCAAATTTGGTATGAAGATAGAAATTGACATTTCACATAGATCCGCATAAAAAATTTGGATGCCACATCCGCCCATTCCTCTCCAGCCCCCCTTTCCATACCTCTTACAAACTTTGAGGTAGAGTCACCAAATTTGAAATGAAGACAGCAATTGACGTTCCACATAGATCTGCATCAAAAATTTGGATGCCGCACCCACCCATTCCTCTTCAGCCCCCCTCTCCCATTATTTGATAAAAACTTCGATCAAGTGTCACCAAACTTTGTATGAAGATAGCAATTGACATTCCACATAGATCTGCAGCAAAAATTTGGATGCCACACCCACCCATTCCTCTTCAGCCCCCCTCTCCCATTATTTTACAAACTTCGAGCTAGAGTCACCAAATTTGGTATGAAGATAAAAATTGACATTTCACAAAGAACTGCATCAAAAATTTGGATGCCACACCCACCCAATCCGCCCCTAGCCACCCCTTTTCGCACCTTTTACAAACTTTGAGGTAGAGTCACCAAATTTGGAATGAAGATAGCAATTAACATTTTACAAAGATCTGCATCAAAAATTTGGATGCCACACCCACCAATACCGCCCCATAGCCCCCCCTTTTCGCATCTTTTACAAACTTTGAGGTAGAGTCACCAAATTTGGTATGAAGATTGAAATTGACATTTCACATAGATCCTCATAAAAAATTTGGATGCCACACCCACCCATTCCTCTTCAGCCCCCCTTGCCCATTATTTGTTAAAAACTTCGAGCAAGTGTCACCAAACTTTGTATGAAGATAGCAATTTACATTCCACATAGATCTGCAGCAAAAATTTGGATGCCACACCCACCCATTCCGCCTCCAGCCCCCCTTTCCACACCTCTCACAAACTTTGATTTGGATGCTTCACCCACCCATTCCCTTCAGTCCACCTCTCCACAGTTTTTTACAATTTTCGAGCTAGAGTCCCCAAATTTGGTATGAAGATAAAAATTGACATTTCACAAAGAACTGCATCAAAAATTTGGATGCCACACCCACCCAATCCGCCCCTAGCCACCCCTTTTCGCACCTTTTACAAACTTTGAGGTAGAGTCACCAAATTTGGAATGAAGATAGCAATTAACATTTTACAAAGATCTGCATCAAAAATTTGGATGCCACACCCACCAATACCGCCCCATAGCCCCCCCTTTTCGCACCTTTTACAAACTTTGAGGTAGAGTCACCAAATTTGGTATGAAGATTGAAATTGACATTTCACATAGATCCGCATAAAAAATTTGGATGCCACACCCACCCATTCCTCTTCAGCCCCCCTTTCCCATTATTTGTTAAAAACTTCGAGAAGGTGTCACCAAACTTTGTATGAAGATAGCAATTTACATTCCACATAGATCTGCAGCAAAAATTTGGATGCCACACCCACCCATTCCGCCTCCAGCCCCCCTTTCCACACCTCTCACAAACTTTGATTTGGATGCTTCACCCACCCATTCCCTTCAGTCCACCTCTCCACAGTTTTTTACAATTTTCGAGCTAGAGTCCCCAAATTTGGCATGAAGATAGAAATTGACATTTCACAAAGATCTGCATCAAAAATTTGGATGCCACACCCACCCATTCCGCCTCCAGCCCCCCTTTCCACACCTCTCACAAACTTTGAGCTAGAGTCACTAAATTTGGTATGAAGATAGCAATTGACATCCCTCATAGATCTGCATCAAAACTTTGGATGCCACCCCCAGCCCCCCTTTCCAACCTTTTACAAACTTCGAGCTAGAGTCACCAAATTTGGTATGACGATAGCAATTGACATTCCACATAGATCTGCAGCAAAACTTTGAATACCACACCCACCCATTCCTCTTCAGCCACCCTTTCCACACCTCTTACAAGTTTTGAGCTAGAGTCACCAAATTTGTTATGAAGATAGCAATTGACTTTCCTCATATATCTGCATCAAAAATTTGGATGCCACACCCACCCATACCACCCCTAGCCACCCTTTCCACACCTCTTACAAACTTTGAGCTAGAGTCACCAAATTTGGTATGTAGATAGAAATTGACATTTCACATAGATCCGCATCAAAAATTTGGATGCCACACCCACCCATTCATCTTCAGCCCCCCTTTCGTCACCTCTTACAAACTTTGAGCTAGAGTCACCAAATTTGGTATGAAGATAGCAATTCACTTTCCTCATATATCTGCATCAAAAATTTGGATGCCACGCCCACCCATACCGCCCCCAGCCCCCCTTTCCGCAATTTGAACAATTTTCGAGCTAGAGTCACCAAATTTGGTATGAAGATAGAAATTGACATTTCACATAGATCCGCATCAAAAATTTGGATGCCACACCCACCCATTCATCTTCAGCCCCCCTTTCGACACCTCTTACAAACTTTGAGCAAGAGTCACCAAATTTGGTATGAAGATAGCAATTGACATTCCACATAGATCTGCATCAAAAATTTGGATGCCACACCCAGCCTTTCGGCCTCCAGCCCCCCTTTCCATACCTCTGACAAACTTCGAGCTAGAGTCACCAAATTTGGTATGAAGATAGCAATTGACATTTCTCATAGATCTGCATCAAAACTTTGGATGCCACGACAACCAATACCGCCCCCAGCCCCCCTTTCCAAAACTTTTACAAAATTCGAGCTAGAGTCACCAAATTTGGTATGAAGATAGCAATTGACATAACACATAGATCTGCATCAAAATTTTGGATGCCACACCCACCCAATCCGCCCCCAGCCCCCCTCTCCCGTCTTATTAACATACTTCGAGCTAGAGTCACCAAATTTGGTATGAAGATAGAAATTGACATTTCACATAGATCCGCATCAAAAATTTGGATGCCACACCCACCCATTCCTCTCCAGCCCCCCTTTCCACACCTCTTACAAACTTTGAGGTAGAGTCACCAAATTTGGAATGAAGATAGCAATTGACATTCCTCATAGATCTGCAAAAAAATTTGAATGCCACACCCACCCATACCGCTCCTAGCCCCCCTTTCCACACCTCGCACAAACTTCGAGCTAGAGTCACCAAATTTGGTATGAAGATAGAAATTGACATTTCACATAGATCCTTATCAAAAATTTGGATGCCACACCCACCCATTCCTCTTCAGCCCCCTTTCCAAGCCCCTTACAAACTTTGAGCTAGAGTCACCAAATTTAGTATAAAGATAGCAATTGACTTTCCTCATATATATGCATCAAAACTTTGGATGCCACGCCCACCCATACCTTCCCTAGCCCCCCTTCCCACAGTTTGAACAATTTTCGAGCTAGAGTCACCAAATTTGGTATGAAGATAGCAATTGACATTCCTCATAGATCTGCAAAAAATTTTGGATGCCGCACCCACCCAATAAGCCCCCAGCCCTCTCACCACACCTCTCACAAACTTCGAGCTAGAGTCACCAAATTTGGTATGAAGATAGAAATTGACATTTCACATAGATCCTTATCAAAAATTTGGATGCCACACCCACCCATTCCTCTCCAGCTCCCCTTTCCACACCTCCCACAAACTTTGAGGTAGAGTCACCAAATTTGGTATGAAGATAGCAATTGACATCCCTCATAGATCTGCATCAAAACTTTGGATGCCACTCCCAGCCCCCCTTTCCAACCTTTTACAAACTTCGAGCTAGAGTCACCAAATTTGGTATGAAGATAGCAATTGACATTCCACATAGATCTGCAGCAAAACTTTGAATACCACACCCACCCAATCCGTCCCCAGGACTCTCTCCCCACCTTATACAAACTTCTAGCTGGAGTCACCAAATTTGGTATGAAGATAGCAATTGACATTTCTCATAGATGTGCATCAACAATCACAAACCCATTCCTCTCCAGACCCCCTTTCAACACCTTTTACAAACATTGAGCTAGAGTCACCAAATTTGGTATGAAGATAGCAATTGACATTCCACATAGATCTGCATCAAAAATTTGGATGCCGCACCCACCCAATCCGCCCCCAGCCCCCCTCTCCGATCTTTTTTACAGACATCGAGCTAGAGTCACCAAATTTGGTATGAAGATTGAAATTGACATTTCACATAGATCCGCATCAAAAATTTGGATGCCACACCCACCCATTCCTCTCCAGCTCCCCTTTCCACACCTCTCACAAACTTTGAGCTAGACTCACCAAATTTGGTATGAAGATAGCAATTGACATCCCTCATAGATCTGCATCAAAACTTTGGATGACACCCCCAGCCCCCCTTTCTAACCTTTTACAAACTTCGAGCTAGAGTCACCAAATTTGGTATGAAGATAGCAATTGACATTCCACATAGATCTGCATCAAAAATTTGGATGCCGCACCCACCCAATCCGCCCCCAGCCCCCCTCTCCGATCTTATTTACAGACATCGAGCTAGAGTCACCAAATTTGGTATGAAGATTGAAATTGACATTTCACATAGATCCGCATCAAAAATTTGGATGCCACACCCACCCATTCCTCTCCAGCCCCCCTTTCCTTACCTCTTACAAACTTTGAGGTAGAGTCACCAAATTTGGAATGAAGATAGCAATTGACATTCCTCATAGATCTGCAAAAAATTTTGGATGCCGCACCCACCCAATCCGCCCCTAGCCCCCCCCTTTTCGCACCTTTTACAAACTTTGAGGTAGAGTCTCCAAATTATGTATGAAGATAGCAATTAACATTTTACAAAGATCTGCATCAAAAATTTGGATGCCACACCCACCAATACCGCCCCATAGCCCCCCCTTTTCGCACCTTTTACAAACTTTGACGTAGATTCACCAAATTTGGTATGAAGATAGCAATTGACATTTCACATAGATCTGCAACAAAAATTTGGATGCCACAACCACCCAATCCACCCCCAGCCCCACTCTCCCCTTTTTTTTAAACTTCGAGCAAGTGTCACCAAACTTTGTATGAAGATAGCAATTGACATTCCACATAGATCTGCAGCAAAAATTTGGATGCCACACCCACCCATTCCTCTTCAGCCCCCCTTTCCACACCTCTTACAAACTTTGAGGTAGAGTCAGAAAACTTGGTATGAAGATAGCAATTGACATTGTACATAGATCTGCAGCAAAAATTTGGATGCCACACCCATCCAATCCGCTTTCAGCCCCCCTCTCCCCTATTTTTACAAACTTCGTGCTAGAGTAACCAAATATGTTATGAAGATAGCAATTGATATTTCACATAGATCTGCATCAAAAACTTGGATGCCACACCCACCCAAACCGCTTTCAGCCCCCCTCACCCCTTATTTTACAAACTTCGAGCTAGAGTCACCAAATTTGGTATGAAGATAAAAATTTACATTTCACAAAGAACTGCATCAAAAATTTGGATGCCACACCCACCTATTCCGCCCCCAGCCCTCTCTCACCACCTTTTACAAACTTCGTGCTAGAGTAACCAAATTTGTTATGAAGATAGAAATTGATATTTCACATAGATCTGCATCAAAAACTTTGATGCCACACCCACCCAATCCGCTTTCAGCCCCCCTCTCCACTTTTTTTTACAAACTTCGAGCTAGAGTCACCAAATTTGGTATGAAGATAGAAATTGACATTTAACAAAGAACTGCATCAAATATTTGGATGCCACACCCACCCATTCCCCCAGCCCTCTCTCACCACCTTTTACAAACTTCGTGCTAGAGTAACCAAATTTGTTATGAAGATAGCAATTGATATATCACATAGATCTGCAGCAAAAATTTGGATGCCACACCCACCCATTCCTCTCCAGCCCCCCTTTCCACACCTCTTACAAACTTTGAGGTAGAGTGACAAAATTTGGTATGAAGATAGAAATTGACATTTCACATAGATCCGCATCAAAAATTTGGATGCCACACCCACCCAATCCGCTTTCAGCCCCCCTCTCCCCATATTTTACAAACTTCGAGCTAGAGTCACCAACTTTGGTATGAAGATAGCAATTGACATTCCACATAGATCTGCAGCAAAAATTTGGATGCCACAACCACCCAATCCGCCCCCAGCCCCTCTCTCCTTTTTTTTGCGAACTTCGAGCTAGAGTCACCAAATTTGTTATGAAGATAGCAATTGACATTCCACAAAGATCTGCATCAAAAATTTGGATGCCACACCCACCCAATCCGCCCAAAGCCACTTCTCCACTGTTTTTACAAAATTCGAGCTAGAGTTGACAAATTTGGTATGAAGATAGAAATTGAAATTTCACAAAGAACTGCATCAAAAATTTGGATTCCACACCCACCCATTCCTCTCCAGCCCCTTTTTCCTCACCTCTTACAAACTTTGAGGTAGAGTCCCCAAATTTGGTATGAAGATAGCAATTGACATTCCACATAGATCTGCAGCAAAAATTTGGATGCCACACCCACCCAATCCGCCCCCAGCCCTCTCTCCCCACCTTTTACAAACTTCGTGCTAGAGTCACCAAATTTGTTATGAAGATAGCAATTGACTTTTCACAAAGATCTGCATCAAAAATTTGGATGCCATACCCACCCAATCCGCCCCCAGCCCTCTCTCCACACCTTATACAAACTTCACCAAATTTGGTATGAAGATAGCACTTGACATTCCACATAGATCTGCAGCAAAAATTTGGATGCCACACCCACCCAATCCGCCCCCAGCCCCCCTCTCCCCTTTTTTTACTAACTTCGAGCTAGAGTCACCAAATTTGGCAAGAAGATAGAAAATGACATTTCACAATGATCTGCATCAAAAATTTGGATGCTTCACCCACCCATTCCCTTCAGCCCCCCTTTCCTTAGTTTTTTACAATTTTCGAGCTAGACTCCCCAAATTTGGCATGAAGATAGAAATTGACATTTCACAAAGATCTGCATCAAAAATTTGGATGCCACACCCACCAATACCGCCCCTAGCCCCCCTTTCCCCACCTCTTACAAACTTCGAGCTAGAGTCACCAAATTTGGTATGAAGATAGAAATTGACATTTCACATAGATCCGCATCAAAAATTTGGATGCCACACCCACCCATTCCTTTTCAGCCCCCCTTTCCACACCTCTTACAAACTTTGAGGTAGAGTCACCAAATTTGATATGAAGATAGCAATTGAAATTCCTCATAGATCTGCAAAAAAATTTGGATGCCACACCCACCCATTCCACTCCAGCTTCCCTTTCCACACCTCTCACAAACTTTGAGCTAGAGTCACCAAATTTGGTATGAAGATAACAATTGACATCCCTCATAGATCTGCATAAAAACTTTGGATGCCACCCCCAGCCCCCCTTTCCAACCTATTAATAACTTCGAGCTAGTGTCACCAAATTTGGTATGAAGATAGCAATTGACATTCCACATAGATCTGCAGCAAAACTTTGAATACCACACCCACCCAATCCGTCACCAGGCCTCTCTCCCCACCTTATACAAACTTCTAGCTGGAGTCACCAAATTTGGTATGAAGATAGCAATTGACATTTCTCATAGATCTGCATCAACAATTTGGATGCCACACAAACCCATTCCTCTCCAGACCCCCTTTCAACACCTCTTACAAACTTTGAGTTAGAGTCACCAAATTTGGTATGAAGATAGCAATTGACATTCCACATAAATCTGCAGCAAAAATTTGGAACCACACCCACCCAATCCGCCCCTAGCCCCCCCTTTTCGCACCTTTTACAAACTTTGAGGTAGAGTCACCAAATTTGGAAGGAAGATAGCAATTAACATTTTACAAAGATCTGCATCAAAAATTTGGATGCGTCACCCACCAATACCGCCCCATAGCCCCCCCTTTTCGCACCTTTTACAAACTTTGAGGTAGAGTCACCAAATTTGGTATGAAGATAGCAATTGACATTTCACATAGATCTGCAACAAAAATTTGGATGCCACAACCACCCAATCAGCCCCCAGCCCCACTCTCCCCTTTTTTTTAAAACTTGGAGCAAGTGTCACCAAACTTTGTATGAAGATAGCAATTGACATTCCACATAGATCTGCAGCAAAAATTTGGGTGCCACACCCACCCATTCCTCTTCAGCCCCCCTTTCAACACCTCTTACATACTTTGCGGTAGAGTCACAAAACTTGGTATGAAGATAGCAATTAACATTCTACATAGATCTGCAGCAAAAATTTGGATGCCACACCCACCCAATCCGCTTTCAGCCCCCCTCTCCCCTTTTTTTACAAACTTCGTGCTAGAGTAACCAAATTTGTTATGAAGATAGCAATTGATATTTCACATAGATCTGCATCAAAAACTTGGATGCCACACCCACCCAATCCGCTTTCAGCCCCCCTCTCCACTTATTTTACAAACTTCGAGCTAGAGTCACCAAATTTGGTATGAAGATAAAAATTGACATTTCACAAAGAACTGCATCAAACATTTGGATGCCACACCCACCCATTCCGCCCCCAGCCCTCTCTCAACACCTCTTACAAACTTCGTGCTAGAGTAACCAAATTTGTTATGAAGATAGCAATTGATATTTCACATAGATCTGCATCAAAAACTTTGATGCCACACCCACCCAATCCGCTTTCAGCCCCCCTCTCCCCTTTTTTTACAAACTTCGAGCTAGAGTCACCAAATTTGGTATGAAGAAAGAAATTGACATTTCACAAAGAACTGCATCAAAAATTTGGATGCCACACCCACCCATTCCGCCCCCAGCCCTCTCTCACCACCTTTTACAAACTTCGTGCTAGAGTAACCAAATTTGTTATGAAGATAGCAATTGATATATCACATAGATCTGCAGCAAAAATTTGGATGCCACACCCACCCATTCCTCTCCAGCCCCCCTTTCCACACCTCTTACAAACTTTGAGGTAGAGTGACAAAATTTGGTATGAAGATAGCAATTGACATTCTACATAGATCTGCAGCAAAAATTTGGATGCCACACCCACCCATTCCGCCCCCAGCCCTCTCTCAACACCTTTTGCAAACTTCGTGCTAGATTAACCAAATTTGTTATTAAGATAGCAATTGATATTTCACATATGTAGATCTGCATCAAAAATTTGGATGCCACACCCACCCAATCCGCTTTCAGCCCCCCTCACCCCTTTTTTTTACAAACTTCGAGCTAGAGTCACCAAATTTGGTATGAAGATAGCAATTGACATTCCACATAGATCTGCAGCAAAAATTTGGATGCCACAACCACCCAATCCGCCCCCAGCCCCCCTTTCCGAACCTCTGACAAACTTCGAGCTAGAGTCACCAAATTTGGTATGAAGATAGCAATTGACATTTCTCATAGATCTGCATCAAAACTTTGGATGCCACGACAACCAATACCGCCCCCAGCCCCCCTTTCCCCTTTTTTTACTAACTTCGAGCTAGAGTCACCAAATTTTGTATGAAGATAGAAAATGACATTTCACAATGATCTGCATCAAAAATTTGGATGCTTCACCCACCCATTCCCTTCAGCCCCCCTTTCCACACCTCTCACAAACTTTGAGCTAGAGTCACTAAATTTGGTATGAAGATAGCAAGTGACATCCCTCATAGATCTGCATCAAAACTTTGGATGCCACCCCCAGCCCCCCTTTCCAACCTTTTACAAACTTCGAGCTAGAGTCACCAAATTTGGTATGACGATAGCAATTGACATTCCTCATATATCTGCATCACAAATTTGGATGCCACGCCCACCCATACCGCCCCCAGACCCCTTTCCACAGTTTGAACAATTTTCGAGCTACAGTCACCAAATGTGGTATGAAGATAGAAATTGACATTTCACATAGATCCGCATCAAAAATTTGGATGCCACACCCACCCATTCATCTTCAGCCCCCCTTTCGACACCTCTTACAAACTTTGAGCTAGAGTCACCAAATTTGGTATAAAGATAGCAATTGACATTCCACATAGATCTGCATCAAAACTTTGGATGCCACGACAACCAATACCGCCCCCAGCCCCCCTTTCCAAACCTTTTACAAAATTTGAGCTAGAGTCACCAAATTTGGTATGCAGATAGAAATTGACATTTCACATAGATCCGCATCAAAAATTTGGATGCCACACCCACCCATTCATCTTCAGCCCCCCTTTCCACAACTCTTACAAACTTTGAGCTAGAGTCACCAATTTTGGGATGAAGATAGCAATTGACATTCCTCATATATCTGCATCAAAAATTTGGATGCCACACCCACCCATACCGCCCCTAGCCCCCCTTTCCACACCTCTTACAAACTTTGAGCTAGAGTCACCAAATTTGGTATGCAGATAGAAATTGACATTTCACATAGATCCGCATCAAAAATTTGGATGCCACACCCACCCATTCATCTTCAGCCCCCCTTTCGACACCTCTTACAAACTTTGAGCTAGAGTCACCAAATTTGGTATGAAGATAGCAATTGACTTTCCTCATATATCTGCATCACAAATTTGGATGCCACGCCCACCCATACCGCCCCCAGACCCCTTTCCACAGTTTGAACAATTTTCGAGCTACAGTCACCAAATGTGGTATGAAGATAGAAATTGACATTTCACATAGATCCGCATCAAAAATTTGGATGCCACACCCACCCATTCATCTTCAGCCCCCCTTTCGACACCTCTTACAAACTTTGAGCTAGAGTCACCAAATTTGGTATAAAGATAGCAATTGACATTCCACATAGATCTGCATCAAAACTTTGGATGCCACGACAACCAATACCGCCCCCAGCCCCCCTTTCCAAACCTTTTACAAAATTTGAGCTAGAGTCACCAAATTTGGTATGAAGATAGCAATTGACATTCCACATAGATCTGCATCAAAATTTTGGATGCCACACCCACCCAATCCACCCCCAGCCCCTCTTTCCCGTCTTATTTAGAGACTTCGAGCTAGAGTCACCAAATTTGGTATGAAGATAGAAATTGACATTTCACATAAATCCGCATCAAAAATTTGGATGCCACACCAGCCCATTCCTCTCCAGCCCCCCTTTCCACACCTCTTACAAACTTTGAGCTAGAGTCACCAAATATTATATGAAAATAGCAATTGACATTCCTCATAGATCTGCAAACAAATTTGAATGCCACACCCACCCATACCGCTCCTAGCCCCCCTTTCCACACCTCTCACAAACTTCGAGCTAGAGTCACCAAATTTGGTATGAAGATAGAAATTGACATTTCACATAGATCCTTATGAAAAATTTGGATGCCACACCCACCCATTCCTCTTCAGCCCCCTTTCCACACCTCTTACAAACTTTGAGCTAGAGTCACCAAATTTAGTATGAAGATAGCAATTGACTTTCCTCATATATATGCATCAAAACTTTGGATGCCACGCCCACCCATACCTTCCCTAGCCCCCCTTCCCACAGTTTGAACAATTTTCGAGCTAGAGTCACCAAATTTGGTATGAAGATAGCAATTGACATTCCTCATAGATCTGCAAAAAAATTTGGATGCCGCACCCACCCAATCAGCCCCCAGCCCTCTCACCACACCTTATACAAACTTCGAGCTAGAGTTACCAAATTTGGTATGAAGATAGAAATTGACATTTCACATAGATCCGCATCAAAAATTTGGATGCCACACCCACCCATTCCTCTCCAGCCCCCTTTTCCTTACCTCTTACAAACTTTTAGGTAGAGTCACCAAATTTGGAAGGAAGATAGCAATTAACATTTTACAAAGATCTGCATCAAAAATTTGGATGCCACACCCACCAATACCGCCCCATAGCCCCCCCTTTTCGCACCTTTTACAAACTTTGAGGTAGAGTCACCAAATTTGGTATGAAGATAGCAATTGACATTTCACATAGATCTGCAACAAAAATTTGGATGCCACAACCACCCAATCCGCCCCCAGCCCCACTCTCCCCTTTTTTTTAAAAACTTCGAGCAAGTGTCACCAAACTTTGTATGAAGATAGCAATTGACATTCCACATAGATCTGCAGCAAAAATTTGGATGCCACACCCACCCATCCCTCTTCAGCCCCTCTTTCCACACCTCTTACAAACTTTGAGGTAGAGTCACAAAACTTTGTATGAAGATAGCAATTGACATTCTACATAGATCTGAAGCAAAAATTTGGATGCCACACCCACCCAATCCGCTTTCAGCCCCCCTCTCCCCTTTTTTTACAAACTTCGTGCTAGAGTAACCAAATTTGTTATGAAGATAGCAATTGATATTTCACATAGATCTGCATCAAAAACTTGGATGCCACACCCACCCAATCCGCTTTCAGCCCCCCTCTCCCCTTATTTTAAAAACTTCGAGCTAGAGTCACCAAATTTGGTATGATGATAAAAATTGACATTTCACAAAGAACTGCATCAAAAATTTGGATGCCACACCCACCCATTTTGCCCCCAGCCCTCTCTCACCACCTTTTACAAACTTCGTGCTAGAGTAACCAAATTTGTTATGAAGATAGCAATTGATATTTCACATAGATCTGCATCAAAAACTTTGATGTCACACCCACCCAATCCGCTTTCAGCCCCCCTCTCCCCTTTTTTTACAAACTTCGAGCTAGAGTCACCAAATTTGGTATGAAGATAGAAATTGACATTTAACAAAGAACTGCATCAAAAATTTGGATGCCACACCCACCCATTCCCCCAGCCCTCTCTCACCACCTTTTACAAACTTCGTGCTAGAGTAACCAAATTTGTTATGAAGATAGCAATTGATATATCACATAGATCTGCAGCAAAAATTTGGATGCCACACCCACCCATTCGTCTCCAGCCACCCTTTCCACACCTCTCACAAACTTTGAGGTAGAGTGACAAAATTTGGTATGAAGATAGCAATTGACATTCTACATAGATCTGCAGCAAAAATTTGGATGCCACACCCACCTATTCCGCCCCCAGCCCTCTCTCAACACCATTTGCAAACTTCGTGCTAGATTAACCAAATTTGTTATGAAGATAGCAATTGATATTTCACATAGATCTGCATCAAAAATTTGGATGCCACACCCACCCAATCCGCTTTCAGCCCCCCTCTCCCCTTTTTTTTACAAACTTCGAGCTAGAGTCACCAAATTTGGTATGAAGATAGCAATTGACATTCCACATAGATCTGCAGAAAAAATTTGGATGCCACAACCAGCCAATCCGCCCCCAGCCCCCTCTCTCCTTTTTTTTTTGCGAACTTCGAGCTTGAGTCACCAAATTTGTTATGAAGATAGCAATTGACATTCCACAAAGATCTGCATCAAAAATTTGGATGCCATACCCACCCAATCCGCCCCCAGCCCACTCTCCCCACCTTTTACAAACTTCGTGCTAGAGTCACCAAATTTGTTATGAAGATAGCAATTGACTTTTCACAAAGATCTGCATCAAAAATTTGGATGCCATACCCACCCAATCCGCCCCCAGCCCTCTCTCCCCAACTTATACAAACTTCACCAAATTTGGTATGAAGATAGCACTTGACATTCCACATAGATCTGCAGCAAAAATTTGGATGCCACACCCACCCAATCCGCCCCCAGCCCCCCTCTCCCCTTTTTTTACTAACTTCGAGCTAGAGTCACCAAATTTGGTATGAAGATAGAAAATGACATTTCACAATTATCTGCATCAAAAATTTGGATGCTTCACCCACCCATTCCCTTCAGCCCCCCTTTCCACAGTTTTTTACAATTTTCGAGCTAGAGTCCCGAAATTTGGCATGAAGATAGAAATTGACATTTCACAAAGATCTGCATCAAAAATTTGGATGCCACACCCACCAATACCGCCCCTAGCCCCCCTTTCCCCACCTCTTACAAACTTCGAGCTAGAGTCACCAAATTTGGTATGAAGATAGAAATTGACATTTCACATAGATCCGCATCAAAAATTTGGATGCCACACCCACCCATTCCTCTTCAGCCCCCCTTTCCACACCTCTTACAAACTGCAAGCTAGAGTCATCAAATTTGGTATGAAGATAAATATTGACATTTCACATAGATCCGCATCAAAAATTTGGATGCCACACCCACCCATTCCTCTCCAGCCCCCCGTTCCTTACCTCTTACAAATTTTCAGGTAGAGTCACCAAATTTGGAATGAAGATAGCAATTGACATTGCACATAGATCTGCATCAAAAATTTGGATGCCGCACCCACCCAATCCGCCCCCAGCCCACCGCTCCGATCTTATTTACAGACATCGAGCTAGAGTCACCAATTTGGTATGAAGATTGAAATTGACATTTCACATAGATCCGCATCAAAAATTTGGATGCCACACCCACCCATTCCACTCCAGCTTCCCTTTCCACACCTCTCACAAACTTTGAGCTAGAGTCACCAAATTTGGTATGAAGATAACAATTGACATCCCTCATAGATCTGCATCAAAACTTTGGATGCCACCCCCAGCCCCCCTTTCCAACCTTTTACAAACTTCGAGCTAGTGTCACCAAATTTGGTATGAAGATAGCAATTGACATTCCACATAGATCTGCAGCAAAACTTTGAATACCACACCCACCCAATCCGTCACCAGGCCTCTCTCCCCACCTTATACAAACTTCTAGCTGGAGTCACCAAATTTGGTATGAAGATAGCAATTGACATTTCTCATAGATCTGCATCAACAATTTGGATGCCACACAAACCCATTCCTCTCCAGACCCCCTTTCAACACCTCTTACAAACTTTGAGTTAGAGTCACCAAATTTGGTATAAAGATAGCAATTGACATTACACATAGATCAGCAGCATAAATTTGGATGCCACACCCACCCAATCCGTCCCAGCTTCCCTTTCCACACCTCTCACAAACTTTGAGCTAGAGTCACCAAATTTGGTATGAAGATAACAATTGACATCCCTCATAGATCTGCATCAAAACTTTGGATGCCACCCCCAGCCCCCCTTTCCAACCTTTTACAAACTTCGAGCTAGTGTCACCAAATTTGGTATGAAGATAGCAATTGACATTCCACATAGATCTGCAGCAAAACTTTGAATACCACACCCACCCAATCCGTCACCAGGCCTCTCTCCCCACCTTATACAAACTTCTAGCTGGAGTCACCAAATTTGGTATGAAGATAGCAATTGACATTTCTCATAGATCTGCATCAACAATTTGGATGCCACACAAACCCATTCCTCTCCAGACCCCCTTTCAACACCTCTTACAAACTTTGAGTTAGAGTCACCAAATTTGGTATGAAGATAGCAATTGACATTCCACATAGATCTGCAGCAAAACTTTGAATACCACACCCACCCAATCCGTCACCAGGCCTCTCTCCCCACCTTATACAAACTTCTAGCTGGAGTCACCAAATTTGGTATGAAGATAGCAATTGACATTTCTCATAGATCTGCATCAACAATTTGGATGCCACACAAACCCATTCCTCTCCAGACCCCCTTTCAACACCTCTTACAAACTTTGAGTTAGATTAACCAAATTTGTTATGAAGATAGCAATTGATATTTCACATAGATCTGCATCAAAAATTTGGATGCCACAACCACCCAATCCGCTTTCAGCCCCCCTCTCCCCTTTTTTTTACAAACTTCGAGCTAGAGTCACCAAATTTGGTATGAAGATAGCAATTGACATTCCACATAGATCTGCAGCAAAAATTTGGATGCCACAACCAGCCAATCCGCCCCCAGCCCCCTCTCTCCTTTTTTTTTGCGAACTTCGAGCTTGAGTCACCAAATTTGTTATGAAGATAGCAATTGACATTCCACAAAGATCTGCATCAAAAATTTGGATGCCATACCCACCCAATCCGCCCCCAGCCCACTCTCCCCACCTTTTACAAACTTCGTGCTAGAGTCACCAAATTTGTTATGAAGATAGCAATTGACTTTTCACAAAGATCTGCATCAAAAATTTGGATGCCATACCCACCCAATCCGCCCCCAGCCCTCTCTCCCCAACTTATACAAACTTCACCAAATTTGGTATGAAGATAGCACTTGACATTCCACATAGATCTGCAGCAAAAATTTGGATGCCACACCCACCCAATCCGCCCCCAGCCCTCTCTCCCCACCTTTTACTAACTTCGAGCTAGAGTCACCAAATTTGGTATGAAGATAGAAAATGACATTTCACAATTATCTGCATCAAAAATTTTGATGCTTCACCCACCCATTCCCTTCAGCCCCCCTTTCCACAGTTTTTTACAATTTTCGAGCTAGAGTCCCCAAATTTGGCATGAAGATAGAAATTGACATTTCACAAAGATCTGCATCAAAAATTTGGATGCCACACCCACCAATACCGCCCCTAGCCCCCCTTTCCCCACCTCTTACAAACTTCGAGCTAGAGTCACCAATTTTGGTATGAAGATAGAAATTGACATTTCACATAGATCCGCACCAAAAATTTGGATGCCACACCCACCCATTCCTCTTCAGCCCCCCTTTCCACACCTCTTACAAACTTTGAGGTAGAGTCACCAAATTTGATATGAAGATAGCAATTGAAATTCCTCATAGCTCTGCAAAAAATTTGGATGCCACACCCACCCATACCGCCCCTAGCCCCCCTTTCCCCACCTCTTACAAACTTCGAGCTAGAGTCACCAAATTTGGTATGAAGATAGAAATTGACATTTCACATAGATCCGCATCAAAAATTTGGATGCCACACCCACCCATTCCTCTTCAGCCCCCCTTTCCACACCTCTTACAAACTGCAAGCTAGAGTCATCAAATTTGGTATGAAGATAAATATTGACATTTCACATAGATCCGCATCAAAAATTTGGATGCCACACCCACCCATTCCTCTCCAGCCCCCCGTTCCTTACCTCTTACAAATTTTCAGGTAGAGTCAACAAATTTGGAATGAAGATAGCAATTGACATTGCACATAGATCTGCATCAAAAATTTGGATGCCGCACCCACCCAATCCGCCCCCAGCCCACCGCTCCGATCTTATTTACAGACATCGAGCTAGAGTCACCAAATTTGGTATGAAGATTGAAATTGACATTTCACATAGATCCGCATCAAAAATTTGGATGCCACACCCACCCATTCCACTCCAGCTTCCCTTTCCACACCTCTCACAAACTTTGAGCTAGAGTCACCAAATTTGGTATGAAGATAACAATTGACATCCCTCATAGATCTGCATCAAAACTTTGGATGCCACCCCCAGCCCCCCTTTCCAACCTTTTACAAACTTCGAGCTAGTGTCACAAAATTTGGTATGAAGATAGCAATTGACATTCCACATAGATCTGCAGCAAAACTTTGAATACCACACCCACCCAATCCGTCACCAGGCCTCTCTCCCCACCTTATACAAACTTCTAGCTGGAGTCACCAAATTTGGTATGAAGATAGCAATTGACATTTCTCATAGATCTGCATCAACAATTTGGATGCCACACAAACCCATTCCTCTCCAGACCCCCTTTCAACACCTCTTACAAACTTTGAGTTAGAGTCACCAAATTTGGTATGAAGATAGCAATTGACATTACACATAGATCAGCAGCATAAATTTGGATGCCACACCCACCCAATCCGCCCCAGCCCCCCTTTCCACAGCTTTAACAAACTATTAGCTAGAGTCACCAAATTTGGAAGGAAGATAACAATTGACATCCCTCATAGATCTGCATCAAAACTTGGGATGCCACCCCCAGCCCCCCTTTCCAACCTTTTACAAACTTCGAGCTAGTGTCACCAAATTTGGTATGAAGATAGCAATTGACATTCCACATAGATCTGCAGCAAAACTTTGAATACCACACCCACCCAATCCGTCACCAGGCCTCTCTCCCCACCTTATACAAACTTCTAGCTGGAGTCACCAAATTTGGTATGAAGATAGCAATTGACATTTCTCATAGATCTACATCAACAATTTGGATGCCACACAAACCCATTCCTCTCCAGACCCCCTTTCAACACCTCTTACAAACTTTGAGTTAGAGTCACCAAATTTGGTATGAAGATAGCAATTGACATTCCACATAGATCTGCAACAAAAATTTGGATGCCACAACCACCCAATCCGCCCCCAGCCCCCTCTCCCCTTTGTTTTTTACAAACTTCGAGCTAGAGTCACCAAATTTGGTATGAAGATATAAATTGACATTACACAAAGATCTGCAGCAAAAATTTGGATGCCACACCCACCCATTCCTCTCCAGCCCCCCTTTCCACACCTTTTACAAACTTCGAGCTAGAGTCACCAAATTTGGTATGAAGATAGCAATTGACATTCCACATAGATCTACTGCAAAAATTTGTATGCCATACCCACCCAATCCGCCCCCAGCCCCCTTTCCTAACCTTTTACAAACTTAGAGGTAGAGTCACCAAATTTGTTATAAAGATAGAAATTGACATTTCACAAAGATCTGTATCAAAACTTTTGATGCCACACCCACCCATTCCTCGCCAGACCCCCTCACCCCTTTTTTTTTACAAACTTCGAGCTAGAGTCACCAAATTTGGTATGAAGATTTAAATTGACATTTCACAAAGATCTGTATCAAAAATTTTGATGCCACACCCACCCATTCCTCGCCAGACCCCCTCACCCCTTTTTTTTTACAAACTTCGAGCTAGAGTCACCAAATTTGGGATGAAGATTTAAGTTGACATTTCACAAAGATCTGCATCAAAAATTTAGATTACACGCCCACCCATACCGCCCCCAGCCCCCCTATCCTCACCTGTTACACACTTCGAGCTAGAGTCACCAAATTTGGTATGAAGATAGCAATTGACATTCCACATAGATCTGCAGCAAAAATTTGGATGCCTCACCCACCCATTCCGCCTCCAGCCCCCCTGTCCCGTTATTTTACTAACTTCGAGCTAAAGTCACCAAATTTGGTATGAAGATAGCAATTGACATTCCTCATAGATCTGCATCAAAACTTTGGATGCCACCTCCACTCAATCCGCTCCAGCCCCCCTTTCCGCTTTTTTTTACAAACTTCGAGCTAGAGTCACCAAATTTGGTATGAAGATAGAATATGACATTTCACAAAGATCTGCATCAAAAGTGTGGATGCCACACCCACTTATTCCTCTTCAGCCCCCCTTTCCTTACCTCTTACAAAGTTTGAGGTAGAGTCACCAAATTTGGTATGAAGATAGCAATTGACATTCCTCATAGATCTGCATAAAAAATGTCGATGACACACCCACCCATACCGCCCCCAGCCCCACTTTCCCCACGTCTTACAAATTTCGAGCTAGAGTCACCAAATTTGGTATGAAGATAGAAATTGACATTTCACATAGATCTGCATCAAAAATTTGGATGCCACACCCACCCATTCCTCTTCAGCCCCCCTTTCCACACCTCCTACAAACTTTGAGCTAGAGTCACCAAATTTGGTATGAAGATAGAAATTGACATTTCACAAATATCTGCATCATAAGTTTGGATGCCACGCCCACCTATTCCTCTTCAGCCCCCCTTTCCTTACCTCTTACAACTTTGAGGTAGAGTCACCAAATTTGGTATAAAGATTGCGATGGACATTCCTCATAGATCTGCATAAAAAATTTCGATGACACACCCACCCATACCGCCCCCAGCCCCACTTTCCCCACGTCTTACAAATTTCGAGCTAGAGTCACCAAATTTGGTATGAAGATAGAAATTGACATTTCACATAGATCTGCATCAAAAATTTGGATGCCACACCCACCCATTCCTCTCCAGGCCCCCTTTCCACACCTCCTTCAAACTTTGAGCTAGATTCACAAAATTTGGTATGAAGACAGCAATTGACTTTCCTCATAGATTTGCATCAAAACTTTGGACTCCACGCCCACCCATACCGCCCACAGCCCCCTTTTCCACAGATTGTACAATTTTCGAGCTAGAGTCACCAAAATTGGTATGAAGATAGAAATTGACATTTCACATAGATCTGCATCAAAGGTTTGGATGCCACACCAACCCATTCCTCTTCAGCCCCCCTTTTCATACCTCTTACAAACTTTGAGGTAGAGTCACCAAATTTGGTATGAAGATAGAAATTGACATTTCACAAAGATCTGCATCAAAAGTTTGGATGCCACACCCACCTATTCCTCTTCAGCCCCCCTTTCCTTACCTCTTACAAACTTTGAGGTAGAGTCACCAAATTTGGTATGAAGATAGCAATTGACATTCCTCATAGATCTGCATAAAAAATTTCGATGGCACACCCACCCAGACCGCCCCCAACCCCACTTTCCCCATGTCTTACAAATTTCGAGCTAGTCACCAAATTTGGTATGAAGATAGAAATTGACATTTCACATAGATCTGCATCAAAAATTTGGATGCCACACCCACCCATTCCTCTTCAGCCCCCCTTTCCACACCTATTACAAACTTTGAGCTAGAGTCACCAAATTTGGTATGAAGATAGAAATTGACATTTCACAAAGATCTGCATCATAAGTTTGGATGCCACGCCCACCTATTCCTCTTCAGCCCCCCTTTCCTTACCTCTTACAACTTTGAGGTAGAGTCACCAAATTTGGTATAAAGATTGCGATTGACATTTTTCTCATAGATCTGCATAAAAAATTTCGATGACACACCCACCCATACCGCCCCCAGCCCCACTTTCCCCACGTCTTACAAATTTCGAGCTAGAGTCACCAAATTTGGTATGAAGATAGAAATTGACATTTCACATAGATCTGCATCAAAAATTTGGATGCCACACCCACCCATTCCTCTCCAGGCCCCCTTTCCACACCTCCTTCAAACTTTGAGCTAGAGTCACAAAATTTGGTATGAAGACAGCAATTGACTTTCCTCATAGATTTGCATCAAAACTTTGGACTCCACGCCCACCCATACCGCCCACAGCCTCTTTTCCACAGATTGTACAATTTTCGAGCTAGAGTCACCAAAATTGGTATGAAGATAGAAATTGACATTTCACATAGATCTGCATCAAAGGTTTGGATGCCACACCAACCCATTCCTCTCCAGCCCCCCTTTTCATACCTCTTACAAACTTTGAGGTAGAGTCACCAAATTTTGTATGAAGATAGAAATTGACATTTCACAAAGATCTGCATCAAAAGTTTGGATGCCACACCCACCTATTCCTCTTCAGCCCCCTTTTCCTTACCTCTTACAAACTTTGAGGTAGAGTCACCAAATTTGGTATGAAGATAGCAATTGACATTCCTCATAGATCTGCATAAAAAATTTCGATGACACACCCACCCAGACCGCCCCCAACCCCACTTTCCCCATGTCTTACAAATTTCGAGCTAGTCACCAAATTTGGTATGAAGATAGAAATTGACATTTCACATAGATCTGCATCAAAAATTTGGATGCCACACCCACCCATTCCTCTCCAGCCCCCTTTCCACACCTCTTACTAACTAAAACTTTGGATGCCACGACCACCCATACCGCCCCTAGCCCCCCTTTCCCTACTTTCAACAATTTTCGAGCTAGAGTCACCAAATTTGGTATGAAGATAGAAATTGACATTTCACAAAGATCTGCATCAAAAGTTTGGATGCCACACCCACTTATTCCTCTTCAGACCCATTTTCCTTACCTCTTACAAACTTTGAGGTAGAGTCACCAAATTTGGTATGAAGATAGCAATTGACATTTCTCATAGATCTGCATAAAAAATTTCGATGACACACCCACCCATACCGCCCCCAGCCCCACTTTCCCCACGTCTTACAAATTTCAAGCTAGAGTCACCAAACTTGGTATGAAGATAGAAATTGACATTTCACATAGATCTGCATCAAAAATTTGGATGCCACACCCACCCATTCCTCTTCAGCCCCCCTTTCCACACCTACTACAAACTTTGAGCTAGAGTCACCAAATTTGGTATGAAGATAGCAATTGACTTTCCTCATAGATTTGCATCAAAACTTTGGACTCCACGCCCACCCATACCGCCCCCAGCCCCCCTTTCCACACCTTTTACAAACTTCGAGCTAGAGTCACCAAATTTGGTATGAAGATCGCAATCGACATTCCACATAGATCTGCAGCAAAAATTTGGATGCCACACCCACTCATACCGCCCCCAGCCCCCCTTTCCATAACCCTTACTAACTTCGAGCTAGAGTCACCAAATTTGGTATGAAGATAAAAATTGACATTTCACAAAGATCTGCATCAAAAGTTTGGATGCCACACCCACCTATTCCTCTTCAGCCCCCCTTTCCTTACCTCTTACAAACTTTGAGGTAGGGCACCAAATTTGGTATGAAGATAGCAATTGACATTCCTCATAGATCTGCATAAAAAATTTCGATGACACACCCACCCATACCGCCCCCAGCAGCCCTATCCCCACCTTTTACAAACTTCTAGCTAGAGTCACCAAATTTGGTATGAAGATAGCAATTGACATTCCACATAGATGTTCAGCAAAAATTTGGATGCCACACCCACCCATTCCTCTCCAGGCCCCCTTTCACCACCTTTTACAAACTTTGAGCTAGAGTCACCAAATTTGGTATGAAGATAAAAAATGACATTTGACAAAGATCTGCATCAAAAGTGTGGATGCCACACCCACCCATTCCTCTTCAGCCCCTCTTTCCTTACCTCTTACAAACTTTGAGGTAGAGTCACCAAATTTGGTATGAAGATAGCAATTGACATTCCACATAGATCAGCAGCAAAACTTTGAATACCACACCCACCCAATCCGTCACCAGGCCTCTCTCCCCACCTTATACAAACTTCTAGCTGGAGTCACCAAATTTGGTATGAAGGTAGCAAATGACATTTCTCATAGATCTGCATCAACAATTTGGATGCCACACAAACCCATTCCTCTCCAGACCCCCTTTCAACACCTCTTACAAACTTTGAGTTAGAGTCACCAAATTTGGTATGAAGATAGCAATTGACATTCCACATAGATCAGCAGCAAAAATTTGGATGCCACACCCACCCAATCCGTCACCAGGCCTCTCTCCCCACCTTATACAAACTTCTAGCTGGAGTCACCAAATTTGGTATGAAGATAGCAATTGACTTTCCACATAGATCAGCAGCAAAAATTTGGATGCCACACCCACCCAATCCGCCCCAGCCCCCCTTTCCACAGCTTTAACAAACTATTAGCTAGAGTCACCAAATTTGGAAGGAAGATAGCAATTGACATTCCACATAGATCAGCAGCAAAAATTTGGATGCCACACCCACCCAATCCGCCCCAGCCCCCCTTTCCACAGCTTTAACAAACTATTAGCTAGAGTCACCAAATTTGGAAGGAAGATAGAAATTGACATTCCACATAGATCTGCAACAAAAATTTGGATGCCACAACCACCCAATCCGCCCCCAGCCCCCTCTCCCCTTTTTTTTTACAAACTTCGAGCTAGAGTCACCAAATTTGGTATGAAGATATAAATTGACAGTACACAAAGATCTGCAGCAAAAATTTGGATGCCACACCCACCCATTCCTCTCCAGCCCCCCTTTCCACACCTTATACAAACTTCGAGCTAGAGTCACCAAATTTGGTATGAAGATAGCAATTGACATTCCACATAGATCTACAGCAAAAATTTGTATGCCATACCCACCCAATCCGCCCCCAGCCCCCTTTCCCCACCTTTTACAAACTTAGAGGTAGAGTCACCAAATTTGTTATAAAGATAGAAATTGACATTTCACAAAGATCTGTATCAAAAATTTTGATGCCACACCCACCCATTCCTCGCCAGACCCCCTCACCACCTTTTTTTTTTACAAACTTCGAGCTAGAGTCACCAAATTTGGTATGAAGATTTAAATTGACATTTCACAAAGATCTGTATCAAAAATTTTGATGCCACACCCACCCATTCCTCGCCAGACCCCCTCACCCCTTATTTTTACAAACTTCGAGCTAGAGTCACCAAGTTTGGTATGAAGATTTAAGTTGACATTTCACAAAGATCTGCATCAAAAATTTAGATAACACGCCCACCCATACCGCCCCCAGCCCCCCTATCCCACCTGTTACACACTTCGAGCTAGAGTCACCAAATTTGGTATGAAGATAGCAATTGACATTCCACATAGATCTGCAGCAAAAATTTGGATGCCACACCCACCCATTCCGCCTCCAGCCCCCCTTTCAAAACCTCATACAAACTTCGAGCTAGAGTCACCAAATTTGGTATGAAGATATAAATTGACATTTCACAAAGATCTGCAGCAAAAATTTGGATGCCTCACCCACCCATTCCGCCTCCAGCCCCCCTGTCCCGTTATTTTACTAACTTCGAGCTAAAGTCACCAAATTTGGTATGAAGATAGCAATTGACATTCCTCATAGATCTGCATCAAAACTTTGGATGCCACACCCACTCAATCCGCTCCAGCCCAAACTTCGAGCTAGAGTCACCAAATTTGGTATGAAGATAGAATATGACATTTCACAAAGATCTGCATCAAAAGTGTGGATGCCACACCCACTTATTCCTCTTCAGCCCCCCTTTCCTTACCTCTTACAAACTTTGAGGTAGAGTCACCAAATTTGGTATGAAGATAGCAATTGACATTCCTCATAGATCTGCATAAAAAATTTCGATGACACACCAACCCATACCGCCCCCAGCCCCACTTTCCCCACGTCTTACAAATTTCGAGCTAGAGTCACCAAATTGGGTATGAAGATAGAATTGACATTTCACATAGATCTGCATCAAAAATTTGGATGCCACACCCACCCATTCCTCTTCAGCCCCCCTTTCCACACCTCCTACAAACTTTGAGCTAGAGTCACCAAATTTGGTATGAAGATAGAAATTGACATTTCACAAAGATCTGCATCATAAGTTTGGATGCCACGCCCACCTATTCCTCTTCAGCCCCCCTTTCCTTACCTCTTACAAACTTTGAGGTAGAGTCACCAAATTTGGTATAAAGATTGCAATTGACATTCCTCATAGATCTGCATAAAAAATTTCGATGACACACCCACCATACCGCCCCCAGCCCCACTTTCCCCACGTCTTACAAATTTCGAGCTAGAGTCACCAAATTTGGTATGAAGATAGAAATTGACATTTCACATAGATCTGCATCAAAAATTTGGATGCCACACCCACCCATTCCTCTCCAGCCCCCTTTCCACACCTCTTACTAACTAAAGCTTTGGATGCCACGACCACCCATACCGCCCCTAGCCCCACTTTCCCTACTTTCAACAATTTTCGAGCTAGAGTCACCAAATTTGGTATGAAGATAGAAATTGACATTTCACAAAGATCTGCATCAAAAGTGTGGATGCCACACCCACTTATTCCTCTTCAGCCCCCCTTTCCTTACCTCTTACAAACTTTGAGGTAGAGTCACCAAATTTGGTATGAAGATAGCAATTGACATTCCTCATAGATCTGCATAAAAAATTTCGATGACACACCCACCCATACCGCCCCCAGCCCCACTTTCCCCACGTCTTACAAATTTCGAGCTAGAGTCACCAAATTTGGTATGAAGATCGCAATCGACATTCCACATAGATCTGCAGCAAAAATTTGGATGCCACACCCACTCATACCGCCCCCAGCCCCCCTTTCCATAACCCTTACTAACTTCGAGCTAGAGTCACCAAATTTGGTATGAAGATAAAAATTGACATTTCACAAAGATCTGCATCAAAAGTTTGGATGCCACACCCACCTATTCCTCTTCAGCCCCCCTTTCCTTACCTCTTACAAACTTTGAGGTAGGGCACCAAATTTGGTATGAAGATAGCAATTGACATTCCTCATAGAGCTGCATAAAAATTTCGATGACACACCCACCCATACCGCCCCCAGCCCCCCTATCCCCACCTTTTACAAACTTCTAGCTAGAGTCACCAAATTTGGTATGAAGATAGCAATTGACATTCCACATAGATGTTCAGCAAAAATTTGGATGCCACACCCACCCATTCCTCTCCAGGCCCCCTTTCACCACCTTTTACAAACTTTGAGCTAGAGTCACCAAATTTGGTATGAAGATAAAAAATGACATTTGACAAAGATCTGCATCAAAAGTGTGGATGCCACACCCACCCATTCCTCTTCAGCCCCTCTTTCCTTACCTCTTACAAACTTTGAGGTAGAGTCACCAAATTTGGTATGAAGATAGCAATTGACATTCCACATAGATCAGCAGCAAAACTTTGAATACCACACCCACCCAATCCGTCACCAGGCCTCTCTCCCCACCTTATACAAACTTCTAGCTGGAGTCACCAATTTGGTATGAAGGTAGCAAATGACATTTCTCATAGATCTGCATCAACAATTTGATGCCACACAAACCCATTCCTCTCCAGACCCCCCTTTCAACACCTCTTACAAACTTTGAGTTAGAGTCACCAAATTTGGTATGAAGATAGCAATTGACATTCCACATAGATCAGCAGCAAAAATTTGGATGCCACACCCACCCATCCGTCACCAGGCCTCTCTCCCCACCTTATACAAACTTCTAGCTGGAGTCACCAAATTTGGTATGAAGATAGCAATTGACTTTCCACATAGATCAGCAGCAAAATTTGGATGCCACACCCACCCAATCCGCCCCAGCCCCCCTTTCCACAGCTTTAACAAACTATTAGCTAGAGTCACCAAATTTGGAAGGAAGATAGCAATTGACATTCCACATAGATCAGCAGCAAAATTTGGATGCCACACCCCCCAATCCGCCCCAGCCCCCCTTTCCACAGCTTTAACAAACTATTAGCTAGAGTCACCAAATTTGGAAGGAAGATAGAAATTGACATTCCACATAGATCTGCAACAAAAATTTGGATGCCACAACCACCCAATCCGCCCCCAGCCCCCTCTCCCCTTTTTTTTTACAAACTTCGAGCTAGAGTCACCAAATTTGGTATGAAGATATAAATTGACAGTACACAAAGATCTGCAGCAAAAATTTGGATGCCACACCCACCCATTCCTCTCCAGCCCCCCTTTCCACACCTTATACAAACTTCGAGCTAGAGTCACCAAATTTGGTATGAAGATAGCAATTGACATTCCACATAGATCTACAGCAAAAATTTGTATGCCATACCCACCCAATCCGCCCCCAGCCCCCTTTCCCCACCTTTTACAAACTTAGAGGTAGAGTCACCAAATTTGTTATAAAGATAGAAATTGACATTTCACAAAGATCTGTATCAAAAATTTTGATGCCACACCCACCCATTCCTCGCCAGAACCCCCTCCACCACTTTTTTTTTTACAAACTTCGAGCTAGAGTCACCAAATTTGGTATGAAGATTTAAATTGACATTTCACAAAGATCTGTATCAAAAATTTTGATGCCACACCCACCCATTCCTCGCCAGACCCCCTCACCCCTTATTTTTACAAACTTCGAGCTAGAGTCACCAAGTTTGGTATGAAGATTTAAGTTGACATTTCACAAAGATCTGCATCAAAATTTAGATAACACGCCCACCCATACCGCCCCCAGCCCCCCTATCCCCACCTGTTACACACTTCGAGCTAGAGTCACCAAATTTGGTATGAAGATAGCAATTGACATTCCACATAGATCTGCAGCAAAAATTTGGATGCCACACCCACCCATTCCGCCTCCAGCCCCCCTTTCAAAACCTCATACAAACTTCGAGCTAGAGTCACCAAATTTGGTATGAAGATATAAATTGACATTTCACAAAGATCTGCAGCAAAAATTTGGATGCCTCACCCACCCATTCCGCCTCCAGCCCCCCTGTCCCGTTATTTTACTAACTTCGAGCTAAAGTCACCAAATTTGGTATGAAGATAGCAATTGACATTCCTCATAGATCTGCATCAAAACTTTGGATGCCACACCCACTCAATCCGCTCCAGCCCAAACTTCGAGCTAGAGTCACCAAATTTGGTATGAAGATAGAATATGACATTTCACAAAGATCTGCATCAAAAGTGTGGATGCCACACCCACTTATTCCTCTTCAGCCCCCCTTTCCTTACCTCTTACAAACTTTGAGGTAGAGTCACCAAATTTGGTATGAAGATAGCAATTGACATTCCTCATAGATCTGCATAAAAAATTTCGATGACACACCAACCCATACCGCCCCCAGCCCCACTTTCCCCACGTCTTACAAATTTCGAGCTAGAGTCACCAAATTGGGTATGAAGATAGAAATTGACATTTCACATAGATCTGCATCAAAAATTTGGATGCCACACCCACCCATTCCTCTTCAGCCCCCCTTTCCACACCTCCTACAAACTTTGAGCTAGAGTCACCAAATTTGGTATGAAGATAGAAATTGACATTTCACAAAGATCTGCATCATAAGTTTGGATGCCACGCCCACCTATTCCTCTTCAGCCCCCCTTTCCTTACCTCTTACAAACTTTGAGGTAGAGTCACCAAATTTGGTATAAAGATTGCAATTGACATTCCTCATAGATCTGCATAAAAAATTTCGATGACACACCCACCCATACCGCCCCCAGCCCCACTTTCCCCACGTCTTACAAATTTCGAGCTAGAGTCACCAAATTTGGTATGAAGATAGAAATTGACATTTCACATAGATCTGCATCAAAAATTTGGATGCCACACCCACCCATTCCTCTCCAGCCCCCTTTCCACACCTCTTACTAACTAAAGCTTTGGATGCCACGACCACCCATACCGCCCCTAGCCCCACTTTCCCTACTTTCAACAATTTTCGAGCTAGAGTCACCAAATTTGGTATGAAGATAGAAATTGACATTTCACAAAGATCTGCATCAAAAGTGTGGATGCCACACCCACTTATTCCTCTTCAGCCCCCCTTTCCTTACCTCTTACAAACTTTGAGGTAGAGTCACCAAATTTGGTATGAAGATAGCAATGACATTCCTCATAGATCTGCATAAAAATTTCGATGACACACCCACCCATACCGCCCCCAGCCCCACTTTCCCCACGTCTTACAAATTTCGAGCTAGAGTCACCAAATTTGGTATGAAGATAGAAATTGACATTTCACATAGATCTGCATCAAAAATTTGGATGCCACACCCACCCATTCCTCTTCAGCCCCCCTTTCCACACCTCCTACAAACTTTGAGCTAGAGTCACCAAATTTGGTATGAAGATAGAAATTGACATTTCACAAAGATCTGCATCATAAGTTTGGATGCCACGCCCACCTATTCCTCTTCAGACCCCTTTCCTTACCTCTTACAAACTTTGAGGTAGAGTCACCAAATTTGGTATGAAGATAGCAATTGACATTCCTCATAGATCTGCATAAAAAATTTCGATGACACACCCACCCATTCCGCCCCCAGCCCCACTTTCCCCACGTCTTACAATTTTCAAGCTAGAGTCACCAAACTTGGTATGAAGATAGAAATTTACATTTCACATAGATCTGCATCAAAAATTTGGATGCCACACCCACCCATTCCTCTTCAGCCCCCCTATCCACACCTACTACAAACTTTGAGCTAGAGTCACCAAATTTGGTATGAAGATAGCAATTGACTTTCCTCATAGATTTGCATCAAAACTTTGGACTCCACGCCCACCCATACCGCCCCCAGCCCCCCTTTCCACACCTTTTACAAACTTCGAGCTAGAGTCACCAAATTTGGTATGAAGATCGCAATTGACATTCCACATAGATCTGCAGCAAAAATTTGGATGCCACACCCACTCATACCGCCCCCAGCCCCCCTTTCCTTAACCCTTACTAACTTCGAGCTAGAGTCACCAAATTTGGTATGAAGATAGAAATTGACATTTCACAAAGATCTGCATCAAAAGTGTGGATGCCACACCCACCCATTCCTCTTCAGCCCCCCTTTCCTTACCTCTTACAAACTTTGAGGTAGAGTCACCAAATTGGTATGAAGATAGCAATTGACATTCCTCATAGATCTGCATAAAAAATTTCGATGACACACCCACCCATACCGCCCCCAGCCCCCCTATCCCCACCTTTTACAAACTTCTAGCTAGAGTCACCAAATTTGGTATGAAGATAGCAATTGACATTCCACATAGATGTTCAGCAAAATTTGGATGCCACACCCACCCATTCCTCTCCAGGCCCCCTTTCACCACCTTTTACAAACTTTGAGCTAGATTCACCAAATTTGGTATGAAGATAAAAAATGACATTTGACAAAGATCTGCATCAAAAGTGTGGATGAAACACCCACACATTCCTCTTCAGCCCCTCTTTCCTTACCTCTTACAAACTTTGAGGTAGAGTCACCAAATTTGGTATGAAGATAGCAATTGACATTCCTCATAGATCTGCAAAAAAAATTTCGATGACACACCCACCCATACCGCCCCCAGCCCCACTTTCCCCACGTCTTACAAATTTCAAGCTAGAGTCACCAAACTTGGTATGAAGATAGAAATTGACATTTCACATAGATCTGCATCAAAAATTTGGATGCCACAACCACCCATTCCTCTTCAGCCCCCCTTTCCACTCCTCCTACAATCTTTGAGCTAGAGTCACATCATTTGGTATGAAGATAGCAATTGACTTTCCTCATAGATTTGCATCAAAACTTTGGACTCCACGCCAACCCATACCGCCCCCAGCCCCCCTCTCCACACCTTTTACAAACTTCGAGCTAGAGTCACCAAATTTGGTATGAAGATAGCAATTGACATTTCACAAAGATATGCATCAAAATTTGGATGCCACACCCACCCATTCCTCTTCAGCCCCCCTTTCCACACCTCTTACAAACTTTGAGCTAGAGTCACCAAATTTGGTATGAAGATAGCAATTGTTATTCCTCATCGATCTGCATCAAAACTTTGGATGCCACGCCCACCTATTCCTCTTCAGCCCCCCTTTCCTTACCTCTTTCAAACTTTGAGGTAGAGTCACCAAATTTGGTATGAAGATAGCAATTGACATTCCTCATAGATCTGCATCATAAGTTTGGATGCCACACCCACCTATTCCTCTTCAGCCCCCCTTTCCTTACCTCTTACAAACTTTGAGGTAGAGTCACCAAATTTGGTATGAAGATAGCAATTGACATTCCTCATAGATCTGCATCAAAAATTTGGATGCCACAACCACCCATTCCTCTTCAGCCCCCCTTTCCACTCCTCCTACAATCTTTGAGCTAGAGTCACATCATTTGGTATGAAGATAGCAATTGACTTTCCTCATAGATTTGCATCAAAACTTTGGACTCCACGCCAACCCATACCGCCCCCAGCCCCACTTTCCCCACGTCTTACAAATTTCAAGCTAGAGTCACCAAACTTGGTATGAAGATAGAAATTGACATTTCACATAGATCTGCATCAAAAATTTGGATGCCACAACCACCCATTCCTCTTCAGCCCCCCTTTCCACTCCTCCTACAATCTTTGAGCTAAAGTCACATCATTTGGTATGAAGATAGCAATTGACTTTCCTCATAGATTTGCATCAAAACTTTGGACTCCACGCCAACCCATACCGCCCCCAGCCCCCCTCTCCGCACCTTTTACAAACTTCGAGCTAGAGTCACCAAATTTGGTATGAAGATAGCAATTGACATTTCACAAAGATATGCATCAAAAATTTGGATGCCACACCCACCCATTCCTCTTCAGCCCCCCTATCCACACCTACTACAAACTTTGAGCTAGAGTCACCAAATTTGGTATGAAGATAGCAATTGACTTTCCTCATAGATTTGCATCAAAACTTTGGACTCCACGCCCACCCATACCGCCCCCAGCCCCCCTTTCCACACCTTTTACAAACTTCGAGCTAGAGTCACCAAATTTGGTATGAAGATCGCAATTGACATTCCACATAGATCTGCAGCAAAAATTTGGATGCCACACCCACTCATACCGCCCCCAGCCCCCCTTTCCTTAACCCTTACTAACTTCGAGCTAGAGTCACCAAATTTGGTATGAAGATAGAAATTGACATTTCACAAAGATCTGCATCAAAAGTTTGGATGCCACACCCACCCATTCCTCTTCAGCCCCCCTTTCCTTACCTCTTACAAACTTTGAGGTAGAGTCACCAAATTTGGTATGAAGATAGCAATTGACATTCCTCATAGATCTGCATAAAAAATTTCGATGACACACCCACCCATACCGCCCCCAGCCCCCCTATCCCCACCTTTTACAAACTTCTAGCTAGAGTCACCAAATTTGGTATGAAGATAGCAATTGACATTCCACATAGATGTTCAGCAAAAATTTGGATGCCACACCCACCCATTCCTCTCCAGGCCCCCTTTCACCACCTTTTACAAACTTTGAGCTAGAGTCACCAAATTTGGTATGAAGATAAAAAATGACATTTGACAAAGATCTGCATCAAAAGTGTGGATGAAACACCCACACATTCCTCTTCAGCCCCTCTTTCCTTACCTCTTACAAACTTTGAGGTAGAGTCACCAAATTTGGTATGAAGATAGCAATTGACATTCCTCATAGATCTGCAAAAAAAATTTCGATGACACACCCACCCATACCGCCCCCAGCCCCACTTTCCCCACGTCTTACAAATTTCAAGCTAGAGTCACCAAACTTGGTATGAAGATAGAAATTGACATTTCACATAGATCTGCATCAAAATTTGGATGCCACAACCACCCATTCCTCTTCAGCCCCCCTTTCCACTCCTCCTACAATCTTTGAGCTAGAGTCACATCATTTGGTATGAAGATAGCAATTGACTTTCCTCATAGATTTGCATCAAAACTTTGGACTCCACGCCAACCCATACCGCCCCCAGCCCCCCTCTCCACACCTTTTACAAACTTCGAGCTAGAGTCACCAAATTTGGTATGAAGATAGCAATTGACATTTCACAAAGATATGCATCAAAAATTTGGATGCCACACCCACCCATTCCTCTTCAGCCCCCCTTTCCACACCTCTTACAAACTTTGAGCTAGAGTCACCAAATTTGGTATGAAGATAGCAATTGTTATTCCTCATCGATCTGCATCAAAACTTTGGATGCCACGCCCACCTATTCCTCTTCAGCCCCCCTTTCCTTACCTCTTTCAAACTTTGAGGTAGAGTCACCAAATTTGGTATGAAGATAGCAACTGACATTCCTCATAGATCTGCATCATAAGTTTGGATGCCACACCCACCTATTCCTCTTCAGCCCCCCTTTCCTTACCTCTTACAAACTTTGAGGTAGAGTCACCAAATTTGGTATGAAGATAGCAATTGACATTTCACAAAGATCTGCAGTAAAAATTTTGATGCTACACCCACCCATTCCTCTTAAGCCCCCCTTTCCACACCTCCAACAAACTTTGAGCCAGAGTCACCAAATTTGGGATGAAGATAGAAATTGACATTTCACAAAGATCTGCATCATAAGTTTGGATGCCACACCCACCTATTCCTCTTCAGCCCCCTTTCCTTACGTCTTACAAACTTTGAGGTAGAGTCACCAAATTTGGTATGAAGATAGCAATTGACATTCCTCATAGATCTGCATAAGAAATTTCGATGACACACCCACCCATACCGCCCCCAGCCCAACTTTCCCCACGTCTTACAAATTTCGAGCTAGTCACCAAATTTGGTATGAAGATAGAAATTGACATTTCACATAGATCTGCATCAAAAATTTGGATGCCACACCCACCTATTCCTCTTCAGCCCCCCTTTCCTTACGTCTTACAAACTTTGAGGTAGAGTCACCAAATTTGGTATGAAGATAGCAATTGACATTAAACATAAATCTGCTGCAAAAATTTGGATGCCAAACCCACCCATACCGCTCCTTGCCCCCCTTTCCTTCCCCTTACAAACTTCGAGCTAGAGTCACCAAATTTGGTATGAAGATAGAAATTGACATTTCACAAAGATCTGCATCAAAAGTTTGGATGCCACACCCACCTATTCCTCTTCAGCCCCCTTTCCACACCTCCTACAAACTTTGAGCTAGAGTCACCAAATTATGTATGAAGATAGCAATTGACTTTCTTCATAGATTTGCATCAAAACTTTGGACTCCACGCCCACCCATACCGCCCCCAGCCCCCCTTTCCACACCTTTTACAAATTTCGAGCTAGAGTCACCAAATTTGGTATGAAGATAGCAATTGACATTAAACATAGATCTGCTGCAAAAATTTGGATGCCAAACCCACCCATACCGCTCCTTGCCCCCCTTTCCTTCCCCTTACAAACTTCGAGCTAGAGTCACTAAATTTGGTATGAAGATAGAAATTGACATTTCACAAAGATCTGCATCAAAAGTTTGGAAGCCACACCCACCTATTCCTCTTCAGCCCCCTTTCCTTACCTCTTACAAACTTTGAGGTAGAGTCACCAAATTTGGTATGAAGATAGCAATTGACATTCCTCATAGATCTGCATAAAAAATTTCGATGACACACCCACCCATACCTCCCCAAACCCCACTTTCCCCACATCTTACAAATTTCGAGCTAGTCACCAAATTTGGTATGAATATAGAAATTGACATTTGACATAGATCTGCATCAAAAATTTGGATGCCACACCCACCCATTCCTCTTCAGCCCCTCTTTCCTTACCTCTTACAAACTTTTAGGTAGAGTCACCAAATTTGGTATGAAGGTAGCAATTGCCATTCCTCATAGATCTGCATAAAAAATTTCGATGACACACCCACCCATACCGCCCCCAGCCCCACATTCCCCACGTCTTACAAACTTCGAGCTAGAGTCACCAAATTTGGTATGAAGATAGATATTGACATTTCACAAAGATCTGTATAAAAAGTTTGGATGCCACACCCACCTATTCCTCTTCAGCCCCCCTTTCCATAATTCTTACAAACTTTGAGGTAGATTCACCAAATTTGGTATGAAGATAGCAATTGACATTCCTCATAGATCTGCATAAAAAATTTCGATGACACACCCACCCATACCGCCCCCAGCCCCACTTTCCCCACGTCTCACAAACTTCGAGCTAGAGTCACCAAATTTGGTATGAAGATAGCAATTGACATTCCACATAGATCTGCAGCAAAAATTTGGATGCCACACCCACCCAATCCGCCCCCAGCCCCCTTTCCTTTCCTTAACAGACTTCGAGCTAGAGTCACCAAATTTGGTATGAAGATAGAAATTGAAATTGCACATAGATCTGCATCAAAAATTTGGATGCCACACCACCCATTCCTCTCCAGCCCCCCTCTCCACACTTCTTACAAACTTTGAGCTAAAATTACCAAACTTGGTATGAAGATAGCAATTGCCATTCCTTATAGATCTGCATAAAAACTTTGGATGCCACGCCCACTCATACCGCACCCAGCACCCATAACCCCAGTTTTTAAAATTTTTGAGCTAGATTCACCAAATTTGGTATGAAGATAGCAAATGACATTCCACATAGATCTGCAGCAAAACTTTTGGATGCCACGCCCACCCATACCGCCAAAGCCCCCCTTGGGTCACCTTTTACAATTTTTCAGCTAGAGTCACCAAATTTGGTATGAAGATAGCAATTTACATTAAACAAAGATCTGCATCAACAATTTGGATGCCACACCCACCCATACCACCCTCAGACCCCTCCTTTCCACACCTTTTACAAACTTCGAGCTAGAGTCACCAAATTTGGTATGAAGATAGCAATTAAAATTTCAAAAAGATCTGCATCTAAAATTTGGATGCCACACCCACCCATACCGCCCCCAGCCCCCCTTTCCAAACCTTTCACAAACTTCGACCTAGAGTCACCAAATTTGGTATGAAGATAGCAATTGACATTCCACATAGATCTTCAGCAAAAATTTGGATGCCACGCCCACCCAATCCGCCCCCAGCCCCCTCACCACTTGTTTTTACAAACTTTGAGCTAGAGTCACCAAATTTGGTATGAAGATAGAAATTGAAATTCCACATAGATCTGCACGAAAAATATGGATGCCACATTCACCTAATCCGTTTCCAGCCCTCTCTCCACACCTTATACAAACTTCGAGCTAGAGTCACCACATTTGGTATGAAGATAGAAATTGACATTTCACAAAGATCTGTATCAAACATTCGGATGCCACACCCACCCATACCGCCCCCAGCCCCCCCTTTCCACACATTTACAAACTTTGAGCTAGAGTCACCAAATTTGGTATGAAGATAGCAATTGACATTCCACATAGATCTACAGCAAAAATTTGTATGCCACACCCACCCAATCCGCCCCCAGCCCCCCCTTTCCAAACATTTACAAACTTTGAGCTAGAGTCACCAAATTTGGTATGAAGATAGAAATTGAAATTCCACATAGATCTGCACGAAAAATATGGATGCCACATTCACCTAATCCGTTTCCAGCCCTCTCTCCACACCTTATACAAACTTCGAGCTAGAGTCACCAAATTTGTTATGAAGATAGAAATTGACATTTCACATAGATCTGCATCAAAAATGTGGATGCCACACCCACCCATTCCTCTCCAGCCCCCCATTACATACCTCTTACAAACATTGAGCTAGAGTCACCAAATTTGATATAAAGATAGCAATTGACATTCCTCGTATATCTGCAGCAAAAATTTGGATGCCACGCCCACCCATACCGCCCCCAGCCCCCCTTTCCATAGTTTGTACAATTGTTGAGCATGAGTCACCAAATTTTGTATCAAAATAGAAATTGACATTTCACATAGATCTGCATCAAAATTTGGGTGCCACACCCACCCATTGTTCTTCAGCCCCTCTTTCCACACCTCTTACAAACTTCGAGCTAGAGTCACCAAATTTGGAAAGAAGATAGCAATTGACTTTCCTAATAGATCAGCATCAAAACTTTGGATGCCACGCCCACCCATACCGCACCAGCCCCCTTTCCCCACCTTTTACAAACTTCAAGCTAGAGTCACCAAATTTGGTATGAAGATAGCAATTGACATTCCACATAGATCTGCAACAAAAATTTGGATGCCACACCCACCCATTCCACCTCCAGCCCCCCTTTCCTTACCTCATACAAACTTCGAGCTAGAGTCACCAAATTTGGTATGAAGATATAAATTGACATTTCACAAAGATCTGCATCAAAACTTTGGATGCCACGCCCACCAATACCGCCCGCAGCCCCCCTAACCCTAGTTTTCAAAATGTTTGAGCTGGAGTTACCAAATTTGGTATGAAGATAGCAATTGACATTCCTCATGTATCTGCAGCAAAAATTTGGATGCCACGTCCACCCATACCGCCCCCAGCCCCCCTATCCCCACCTTTTACAAACTTCGAGCTAGAGTCACCAAATTTGGTATGAAGATAGCAATTGACATTCCTCATGTATCTGCAGCAAAAATTTGGATGCCACACCCACCCATTCCGCCTCCAGCCCCACTTTCCTTACCTCTTACAAACTTCGAGCTAGAGTCACCAAATTTGGTATGAAGATATAAATTAACATTTCACAAAGATCTGCAGCAAAAATTTGGATGCCACACCCACCCACCCCACCCCCTCCAGCCATCCCTTTCCACACCTCTTACAAACTTTGAGCTAGAGTCACCAAATTTGGTATGAAGATAGCAACTGACATTCCTTATAGATCTGCATCAAAACGTTGGATGCCACGCCCACCAATACCGCCCCCAGCTCCCCTTTCCTTTCCTTAACAAACTTCGAGCTAGAGCCAACAAATGTGGTATGAAAATAGCAATTGACATTTAACAAAGATCTGCATCAAAAATTTGGATGCCGCACCCACCCATACCGCCCCCAGCTCCCTTTCCACACCTTTTACAAACGTCAAGCTTGAGTCACCAAATTTGGTATGAACATAGCAATTGACATTCCACATAGATCTGCAGCCAAAATTTGGATGCCACACCCACTGATTCCGCCTCCAGCCCCCCTTTCCTTACCTCATACAAACTTCGAGCTAGAGTCACCAAATATGATATGAAGAAAGCAATTGACATTCCTCATATATCTGCATAAAAACTTTGGATGCCACGCCCACCCATTCCGCCCCCAGCCCCCCTTTCCATAGTTTGTACAATTTTCGAGCTTGAGTCACCAAATGTTGTATCAAAATAGAAATTTAAATTTCACATAGATCTGTATCAAAACTTTGGATGCCACACCCACCCACCCCACCCCCTCCAGCCACCCTTTCCAAACCTTTTACAAACTTCGAGCTAAAGTCACCAAATTTGGTATGAAGATAGCAATTGACATTCCACATAGATCTGCAGCAAAAATTTGGATGCCAAACCCACCCATTCTGCCTCCAGCCCCCTTTCCTTACCTCTTACAAACTTCGAGCTAAAGTCACCAAATTTGGTATGAAGATAGAAAATGACATTTCACAAAGATCTGTATCAAACATTCGGATGCCACACCCACCCATACCGCCCCCAGCCCCCCCTTTCCACACATTTACAAACTTTGAGCTAGAGTCACCAAATTTGGTATGAAGATAGCAATTGACATTCCTCATAGATCTGCATCAAAAATTTGGATGCCACACCCACCCATTCCTCTCCAGCCCCCCATTCCATAGCTCTTACAAACTTTGAGCTAGAGTCACCAAATTTGATATGAAGATAGCAATTGACATTCCTCATATATCTGCATCAAAACTTTGGATGCCATGCCCACCCATACTGCCCCCAGCCCCCCTTTCCATAGTTTGTACAATTTTCGAGCTTGATTCACCAAATTTTGTATCAAAATAGAAATTGACATTTCACATAGATCTGCATCAAAACTTTGGATGCCACACCCACCCATTCCTCTTCAGCCCCCCTTTCCACGCCTCTTACAAACTTCGAGCTAGAGTCACCAAATTTGGTATGAAGATAGCAATTGACTTTCCTAATAGATCTGCATCAAAACTTTGGATGCCACGCCCACCCATACCGCCCCCAGCCCCCTTTCCACATCTCTTACAAACTTCAAGCTAGAGTCACCAAATTTGGTATGAAGATAGCAATTGACATTCCACATAGATCTGCAGCAAAAATTTGGATGCCACACCCACCCATTCCGCCTCCAGCCCCCCTTTCCTTACCTCATACAAACTTCGAGCTAGAGTCACCAAATTTGGTATGAAGATATAAATTGACATTTCACAAAGATCTGCATCAAAACTTTGGATGCCAAGCCCACCCATACCACCCCCAGCCCCCCTAACCCTAGTTTTTAAAATTTTTGAGCTAGAGTTACAAAATTTGGTATAAAGATAGCAATTGACATTCCTCATGTATCTGCAAAAAAAATTTGAATGCCACACCCACCCATACCGCTCCTAGCCCACCTATCCACACCTCTCACAAACTTCGAGCTAGAGTCACAAAATTTGGTATGAAGATAGCAATTGACTTTCCTAATAGATCTGCAGCAAAAATTTGGATGCCACGCCCACCCATACCGCCCCCAGCCCCCCTTTCCATAGTTTGTACATTTGTTGAGCATGAGTCACCAAATTTTGTATCAAAATAGAAATTGACATTTCACATAGATCTGCATCAAAATTTGGGTGCCACACCCACCCATTGTTCTTCAGCCCCTCTTTCCACACCTCTTACAAACTTCGAGCTAGAGTCACCAAATTTGGAAAGAAGATAGCAATTGACTTTCCTAATAAATCAGCATCAAAACTTTGGATGCCACGCCCACCCATACCGCCCCAGCCCCCTTTCCCCACCTTTTACAAACTTCAAGCTAGAGTCACCAAATTTGGTATGAAGATAGCAATTGACATTCCACATAGATCTGCAACAAAAATTTGGATGCCACACCCACCCATTCCACCTCCAGCCCCCCTTTCCTTACCTCATACAAACTTCGAGCTAGAGTCACCAAATTTGGTATGAAGATATAAATTGACATTTCACAAAGATCTGCATCAAAACTTTGGATGCCACGCCCACCAATACCGCCCGCAGCCCCCCTAACCCTAGTTTTCAAAATGTTTGAGCTGGAGTTACCAAATTTGGTATGAAGATAGCAATTGACATTCCTCATGTATCTGCAGCAAAAATGTGGATGCCACGTCCACCCATACCGCCCCCAGCCCCCCTATCCCCACCTTTAACAAACTTCGAGCTAGAGTCACCAAATTTGGTATGAAGATAGCAATTGACATTCCTCATGTATCTGCAGCAAAAATTTGGATGCCACACCCACCCATTCCGCCTCCAGCCCCCCTTTCCTTACCTCTTACAAACTTCGAGCTAGAGTCACCAAATTTGGTATGAAGATAAATTAACATTTCACAAAGATCTGCAGCAAAAATTTGGATGCCACACCCACCCACCCCACCCCCTCCAGCCTCCCCTTTCCACACCTCTTACAAACTTTGAGCTAGAGTCACCAAATTTGGTATGAAGATAGCAACTGACATTCCTTATAGATCTGCATCAAAACGTTGGATGCCACGCCCACCAATACCGCCCCCAGCTCCCCTTTCCTTTCCTTAACAAACTTCGAGCTAGAGTCAACAAATGTGGTATGAAAATAGCAATTGACATTTAACAAAGATCTGCATCAAAAATTTGGATGCCGCACCCACCCATACCGCCCCCAGCTCCCTTTCCCCACCTTTTACAAACCTCAAGCTTGAGTCACCAAATTTGGTATGAACATAGCAATTGACATTCCACATAGATCTGCAGCCAAAATTTGGATGCCACACCCACTGATTCCGCCTCCAGCCCCCCTTTCCTTACCTCATACAAACTTCGAGCTAGAGTCACCAAATATGATATGAAGAAAGCAATTGACATTCCTCATATATCTGCATAAAAACTTTGGATGCCACGCCCACCCATTCCGCCCCCAGCTCCCCTTTCCATAGTTTGTACAATTTTCGAGCTTGAGTCACCAAATGTTGTATCAAAATAGAAATTTAAATTTCACATAGATCTGTATCAAAACTTTGGATGCCACACCCACCCACCCCACCCCCTCCAGCCACCCTTTCCAACCTTTTACAAACTTCGAGCTAGAGTCACCAAATTTGGTATGAAGATAGCAATTGACATTCCACATAGATCTGCAGCAAAAATTTGGATGCCAAACCCACCCATTCTGCCTCCAGCCCCCCTTTCCTTACCTCTTACAAACTTCGAGCTAAAGTCACCAAATTTGGTATGAAGATAGAAAATGACATTTCACAAAGATCTGTATCAAACATTCGGATGCCACACCCACCCATACCGCCCCCAGCCCCCCCTTTCCACACATTTACAAACTTTGAGCTAGAGTCACCAAATTTGGTATGAAGATAGCAATTGACATTCCTCATAGATCTGCATCAAAAATTTGGATGCCACACCCACCCATTCCTCTCCAGCCCCCCATTCCATAGCTCTTACAAACTTTGAGCTAGAGTCACCAAATTTGATATGAAGATAGCAATTGACATTCCTCATATATCTGCATCAAAACTTTGGATGCCATGCCCACCCATACTGCCCCCAGCCCCCCTTTCCATAGTTTGTACAATTTTCGAGCTTGATTCACCAAATTTTGTATCAAAATAGAAATTGACATTTCACATAGATCTGCATCAAAACTTTGGATGCCACACCCACCCATTCCTCTTCAGCCCCCCTTTCCACGCCTCTTACAAACTTCGAGCTAGAGTCACCAAATTTGGTATGAAGATAGCAATTGACTTTCCTAATAGATCTGCATCAAAACTTTGGATGCCACGCCCACCCATACCGCCCCCAGCCCCCTTTCCACATCTCTTACAAACTTCAAGCTAGAGTCACCAAATTTGGTATGAAGATAGCAATTGACATTCCACATAGATCTGCAGCAAAAATTTGGATGCCACACCCACCCATTCCGCCTCCAGCCCCCCTTTCCTTACCTCATACAAACTTCGAGCTAGAGTCACCAAATTTGGTATGAAGATATAAATTGACATTTCACAAAGATCTGCATCAAAACTTTGGATGCCAAGCCCACCAATACCACCCCCAGCCCCCCTAACCCTAGTTTTTAAAATTTTTGAGCTAGAGTTACAAAATTTGGTATAAAGATAGCAATTGACATTCCTCATGTATCTGCAAAAAAATTTGAATGCCACACCCACCCATACCGCTCCTAGCCCACCTATCCACACCTCTCACAAACTTCGACCTAGAGTCACCAAATTTGGTCTGAAGATAGCAATTCACGTTCCCCATAGATCTGCATCAAAACTTTGGATGCCACGCCCACCAATACCGCCCCCAGCCCCCCTAACTCACCTTTTACAAACTTCGAGCTAGAGTCACCAAATTTGGAATGAAGATAGCAATTGACATTCCACATAGATCTGCAGCAAAAATTTGGATGCCACACCCACCCATTCCTCTCCAGCCCCCCTTTCCACACCTTTCACAAACTTCGACCTAGAGTCACCAAATTTGGTCTGAAGATAGCAATTCACGTTCCCCATAGATCTGCATCAAAACTTTGGATACCACGCCCACCAATACCGCCCCCAGCCCCCCTTTCCAGACATTTACAAATTTCGAGCTAGAGTCACCAAATTTGGTATGAAGATAGCAATTGACATTCCACATAGATCTGCAGCAAGAATTTTGATGCCACGCCCCCAGCCCTCCCTCCAAACCTTTTAGAAACTTCGAGCTAGAGTCTCCAAATTTGGTATGAAAATAGCAATTGACATTTCACGAAGATCTGCATCAAAAATTTGGATGCCACACCCACCCAATCCGCCCCAGCCCCCCTCTCCCCTTATTTTACAAACTTCGAGCTAGAGTCACCAAATTTGTATGAAGATAGCAATTGACATTCCACATAGATCTGCAGCAAAAATTTGGATGCCACACCCACCCATTCCTCTCCAGCCCCCTTTCCACACCTCTTACAAACTAAAACTTTGGATGCCACGCCCACCCATACCGCCCCCAGCCCCCCTTTCTACAGTTTGTACAATTTTCGAGCTAGAGTCACCAAATTTGGTCTGAAGATAGCAATTCACATTCCTCATAGATCTGCATCAAAACTTTGGAAGCCACGCCCACCAATACCGCCCCCAGCCCCCCTTTCCACACATTTACAAATTTCGAGCTAGAGTCACCAAATTTGGTATGAAGATAGCAATTGACATTCCACATAGATCTGCAGCAAGAATTTTGATGCCACACCCCCCCAATCCGCCCCCAGCCCACCCTCCAAACCTTTTACAAACTTCGAGCTAGAGTCTCCAAATTTGGTATGAAAATAGCAATTGACATTTCACGAAGATCTGCATCAAAAATTTGGATGCCACACCCACCCAATCCGCCCCAGCCCCCCTCTCCCCTTATTTTACAAACTTCGAGCTAGAGTCACCAAATTTGGTATGAAGATAGCAATTGACATTCCACATAGATATGCATCAAAGGTTTGGATGCCACACCCACCTATTCCTCTTCAGCCCCCCTTTCCATACCCCTTACAAACTTTGAGGTAGAGTCACCAAATTAGGTATGAAGATAGCAATTCACATTCCTCATAGATCTGCATCAAAACTTTGGATGCCACGTCACCAATACCGCCCCCAGTCCCCTTTCCAAACCTTTTACAAACTTCGAGCTAGAGTCTCCAAATTTGGAAGGAAGATAGCAATTGACATTCCACATAGATCTGCAGCAAAAATTTGGATGCCACACCCACCCAATCCGCCCCAAGCCCTCTCTCCATACCTTTTACAAACTTCAAGCTAGAGTCACCAAATTTGGTATGAAAATAGCAATTGACATTTCACGAAGATCTGCATCCAAAATTTGGATGCCACACCCACCCAATCCGCCCCAGCCCCCCTCTCCCCTTTTTTTTAATATCTTCGAACTAGATTCACCAGATTTGGAAGGAAGATAGAAATTGTCATTCCTCATAGATCTGCATCAAAGGTTTGGATGCCACACCCACCTATTCCTCTTCAGCCCCCCTTTCCATACCCCTTACAAACTTTGAGGTAGAGTCACCAAATTAGGTATGAAGATAGCAATTCACATTCCTCATAGATCTGCATAAAAACTTTGGATGCCACGTCACCAATACCGCCCCCAGTCCCCCTTTCCTCACCTTTTACAAACTTCGAGCTAGAGTCTCCAAATTTGGAAGGAAGATAGCAATTGACATTCCACATAGATCTGCAGCAAAAATTTGGATGCCACACCCACCTATTCCTCTTCAGCCCCCTTTCCACACCTCCTACAAACTTCAAGCTAGAGTCACCAAATTTGGAAGGAAGATAGCTATTGACATTCCTTATAGATCTGCATCAAAATTTTGGATGCCACACCCACTCAATCCGCCCCTAGCCCCCCATTCCCCTTATTTTTTAATAACTTCGAGCTAGAGTCACAAGCTTTGGAAAGAAGATAGAAATTGTAATTCCTCATAGATTTGCATCAAAACTTTAGATGCCACGTCACCAATACCGCCCCCAGTCCCCCTTTCCACACCTTTTACAAACTTCGAGCTAGAGTCTCCAAATTTGGAAGGAAGATAGCTATTGACATTCCTCATAGATCTGCATCAAAACTTTGGCTGCCACACCCACTCAATCCGCCCCTAGCCCCCCTTTCCCCTTTTTTTTAATAACTTCGAGCTAGAGTCACAAGATTTGGAAAGAAGATAGAAATTGACATTCCTCATAGATTTGTATCAAAAATTCGTATGCCACACCCACCCATACCGCCCCCAGCCCCCCTTTCCCACACATTTACAAACTTTGAGCTATGTTCACCAAATTTGGTATGAAGATAGCAATTGACATTCCACATAGATCTACAGCAAAAATTTGGATGCCACACCCACCCATTCCTCTCCAGCCCCCCTTTCCACACCACTTACAAACTTTGAGCTAGAGTCACCAAATTTGGTATGAAGATAGTAATTGACATTCCTCATAGATCTGCATCAAAACTTTGGATGCCACGCCCACCAATACCGCCCACAGCCCCCCTTTCCACACCTTTTTCAAACCTTGAGCTTGAGTCACCAAATTTGGTATGAAGATAGCAATTGACATTCCACATAGATCTGCAGCAAAAATTTGGATGCCACACCCACCCGTTCTGCCTCCAGCCCCCCTTTCCTTACCTCTTATAAACTTTGAGCTAGAGTCACCAAATTTGGTAGGAAGATAGCAATTGACTTTCCTCATAGATATGCATCAAAATTTTGGATGCCACGCCCACCCATACCGCCCCCAGCCCCCTTTCCACACCTTTTACAAACTTCAAGCTAGAGTCACCAAATTTGGTATGAAGATAGCAATTGACATTCCACATAGATCTGCAGCAAAAATTTGGATGCCACACCCACCCATTCCGCCTCCAGCCCCCCTTTCCTTACCTCATACAAACTTCGAGCTAGAGTCACCAAATTTGGTATGAAGATTTAAATTGACATTTCACAAAGCTCTGCATCAAAACTTTGGATGCCACGCCCACCAATACCGCCCCATTCCCCTTTCCAGACCTCTAACAAACTTCAAGCTAGAGTCACCAAATTTGGTATGAAGATAGCAATTGACATTCCTCAAATATCTGCATCAAAACTTTGGATGCCACGCCCACCCATACCGCCCCCAGCCCCCCTTTCCATAGTTTGTACAATTGTCGAGCTTGAGTCACCAAATTTTGTATCATAATAGCAATTGACATTCCTCATAGATCTGCATCAAAACTTGGGATGCAATGCCCACCCATACCGCCCCCAGCCCCTCTTTCCAAAGTTTTTGCAATTGTTGTGCTAGAGTCACCAAATTTGGTATGAAGATATCAATTGACATTCCACAAAGATCTGCAGCAAAAATTTGGATGCCACACCCACCCATTCCTCTCCAGCACCCCTTTCCACACCTCTTACAAACTTTGAGCTAGAGTCACCAAATTTGGTATGAAGATAGCATTTGGCTTTCCTCATAGATCTGCATCAAAACTTTGGATGCCACGCCCACCCATACCGCCCCCAGCCCCCTTTCCAGACCTCTAACTAACTTCAAGCTAGAGTCACCAAATTTGGTATGAAGATAGCAATTGACATTCCTCAAATATCTGCATCAAAACTTTGGATGCCACGCCCACCCATACCGCCTCCAGCCCCCCTTTCCATAGTTTGTACAATTGTCGAGCTTGAGTCACCAAATTTTGTATCATAATAGCAATTGACATTCCTCATAAATCTGCATCAAAAATTTGGATGCCACACCCACCCATTCCTCTCCAGCCCCCCTTTCCACACGTCTTAAAAACTTCGAGCTAGAGTCACCAAATTTGGTATGAAGATAGCAATTGACATTCCTCATAGATCTGCATCAAAACTTTGGATGCCACGCCCACCCATACCGCCCAGAGCCCCCTTTCCACACCTCTAACAAACTTCAAGCTGGAGTCACCAAATTTGGTATGAAGATAGCAATTGACATTCCACATAGATCTGCAGCAAAAATTTGTATGCCACACCCACCCATTCCGCCTCCAGCCCCCCTTTCCTAACCTCTTACAAACTTCGAGCTAGAGTCACCAAATTTGGTATGAAGATATAAATTGACATTTCAAAAGATCTGCAGCAAAAATTTGGATGCCACACCCACCCATTCCGCCTCCAGCCACCCTAACCCAAGTTTTTAAAATGTTTGAGCTAGAGTTACCAAATTTGGTATGAAGATAGCAATTGACATTCCTCATGTATCTACAGCAAAAATTTGGATGCCACGCCCACCCATACCGCCCCCAGCCCCCTTTCCAAAGTTTGTACAATTGTCGAGCTTGAGTCACCAAATTTTGTATCATAATAGCAATTGACATTCCTCATAAATCTGCATCAAAAATTTGGATGCCACACCCACCCATTCCTCTCCAGCCCCCCTTTCCACACGTCTTAAAAACTTCGAGCTAGAGTCACCAAATTTGGTATGAAGATAGCAATTGACTTTCCTCATAGATCTGCATCAAAACTTTGGATGCCACGCCCACCCATACCGCCCCCAGCCCCCTTTCCACACCTCTAACAAACTTCAAGCTGGAGTCACCAAATTTGGTATGAAGATAGCAATTGACATTCCACATAGATCTGCAGCAAAAATTTGTATGCCACACCCACCCATTCCGCCTCCAGCCCCCCTTTCCTAACCTCTTACAAACTTCGAGCTAGAGTCACCAAATTTGGTATGAAGATATAAATTGACATTTCAAAAGATCTGCATCAAAACTTTGGATGCCACGCCCACCCATACCGCCCCCAGCCCCCTTTCAACACCTCTAACAAACTTCAAGCTGGAGTCACCAAATTTGGTATGAAGATAGCAATTGACTTTCCTCAAAGATATGCATCAAAATTTTGGATGCCACGCCCACCCATACCGCCCCCAGCCCCCTTTCCCCACCTTTTACAAACTTCAAGCTAGAGTCACCAAATTTGGTATGAAGATAGCAATTGACATTCCACATAGATCTGCAGCAAAAATTTGGATGCCACGCCCACCCAATCCGCCCCCAGCCCCCTCACCACTTTTTTTTACAAACTTTGAGCTAGAGTCACCAAATTTGGTATGAAGATAGAAATTGAAATTCCACATAGATCTGCACCAAAAATATGGATGCCACACTCACCTAATCCGTTTCCAGCCCTCTCTCCACACCTTATACAAACTTCGAGCTAGAGTCACCACATTTGGTATGAAGATAGAAATTGACATTTCACAAAGATCTGTATCAAACATTCGGATGCCACACCCACCCATTCCTCTCCAGCCCCCCCTATCCACACATTTACAAACTTTGAGCTAGAGTCACCAAATTTGGTAAGAAGATAGCAATTGACATTCCACATAGATCTGCACCAAAAATATGGATGCCACACTCACCTAATCCGTTTCCAGCCCTCTCTCCACACCTTATACAAGCTTCGAGGTAGAGTCACCAAATTTGTTATGAAGATAGAAATTGACATTTCACAAAGATCTGTATCAAAAATTTTGATGCCACACCCACCCATTCCTCTCCAGCCCCCGTTTCCACACCTCTTACAAACTTTGAGCTAGAGTCACCAAATTTGGTATGAAGATAGCAATTTACATTTAACAAAGATCTCCATCAAAAATTTGGATGCCACACCCACCCATACCGCCCTCAGACCCCTCCTTTCCACACCTTTTACAAACTTCGAGCTAGAGTCCCCAAATTTGGTTTGAAGATAGCAATTAACATTTCAATAAGATCTGCATCAAAAATTTGGATGCCACACCCACCCATACCGCCCCCAGCCCCCCTTTCCACACCTTTCACAAACTTCGACCTAGAGTCACCAAATTTGGAATGAAGATAGCAATTGACATTCCACATAGATCTTCCGCAAAAATTTGGATGCCACGCCCACCCAATCCGCCCCCAGCCCCCTCACCACTTTTTTTTACAAACTTTGAGCTAGAGTCACCAAATTTGGTATGAAGATAGAAATTGAAATTCCACATAGATCTGCACCAAAAATATGGATGCCACACTCACCTAATCCGTTTCCAGCCCTCTCTCCACACCTTATACAAACTTCGAGCTAGAGTCACCACATTTGGTATGAAGATAGAAATTGACATTTCACAAAGATCTGTATCAAACATTCGGATGCCACACCCACCCATACCGCCCCCAGCCCCCCCTATCCACACATTTACAAACATTGAGCTAGAGTCACCAAATTTGGTAAGAAGATAGCAATTGACATTCCACATAGATCTACAGCAAAAATTTGTATGCCACACCCACCAAATCCGCCCCCAGCCCCCCTCTCCCCTCCTTGTACAAGCTTCGAGGTAGAGTCACCAAATTTGTTATGAAGATAGAAATTGACATTTCACAAAGATCTGTATCAAAAATTTTGATGCCACACCCACCCATTCCTCTCCAGCCCCCGTTTCCACACCTCTTACAAACTTTGAGCTAGAGTCACCAAATTTGGTATGAAGATAGCTATTGACATTGCTCATAGATCTGGATCAAAACTTGGGATGCCACGCCCACCCATACCGCCCCTGCCCCTCTTTCCACAGTTTATGCAATTTTTGTGCTAGAGTCACAAAATTTGGTATGAAGATATCAATTGACATTCCACATAGATCTGCATCAAAAATTTTGATGCCACACCCGCCCAATCCGCCCTCAGCCCCCCTCTCCCCTTGTTTTTTTTTATAAACTTCGAGCTAGAGTCACCAAATTTGGTATGAAGATAGAAATTGACATTTCACATAGAACTGCATCAAAAATGTGGATGCCACACCCACTTATTCCTCTCCAGCCCCCCATTCCATACCTCTTACAAACTTTGAGCTAGAGTCACCAAATTTGATATGAAGATAGCAATTGACATTCCTCGTATATCTGCAGCAAAAATTTGGATGCCACGCCCACCCATACCGCCCCCAGCCCCCTTTCCATAGTTTGTACAATTGTCGAGCTTGAGTCACCAAATTTTGTATCAAAATAGAAATTGACACTTCACATAGATCTGCATCAAAATTTGGGTGCCACACCCACCCATTCCTCTTCAGCCCCTCTTTCCACACCTCTTACAAACTTCGAGCTAGAGTCACCAAATTTGGTAAGAAGATAGCAATTGACATTCCTCATTTATCTGCAGTAAAAATTTGGATGCCACGCCCACCCAAACCGCCCGCAGCCTCCCTATCCCCACCTTTTACAAACTTCGAGCTAGAGTCACCAAATTTGGTATGAAGATAGCAATTGACATTCCACATAGATCTGCAGCAAAAATTTGGATGCCACACCCACCCATTCCGCCTCCAGCCCCCCTTTCCTTACCTCTTACAAACTTCGAGCTAGAGTCACCAAATTTGGTATGAAGATATAAATTAACATTTCACAAAGATCTGCAGCAAAAATTTGGATGCCACACCCACCCATTCCCCTCCAGCCTCCCCTTTCCACACCTCTTACAAACTTTGAGCTAGAGTCACCAAATTTGGTATGAAGATAGAAATTGACATTTCACATAGATCTGCATCAAGATTTGGATTCCACGCCCACCAATACCGCCCCCAGCTCCCCTTTCCTTTTCTTAACAAACTTCGAGCTAGAGTCACCAAATGTGGTATGAAAATAGCAATTGACATTTAACAAAGATCTGCATCCAAAATTTATATGCCGCACCCACCCATACCGCCCCCAGCTCCTTTTCCAAACCTTTTACAAACCTCAAGCTTGAGTCACCAAATTTGGTATGAACATAGCAATTGACATTCCACATAGATCTGCAGCAAAAATTTGGATGCCACACCCACTCATTCCGCCTCCAGCCCCCCTTTCCTTACCTCATACAAACTTCGAGCTTGAGTCACCCAATTTGATATGAAGATAGCAATTGACATTCCTCATATATCTGCATAAAAACTTTGGATGCCACGCCCACCCATTCCGCCCCCAGCCCCCCTTTCCATAGTTTGTACAATTTTCAAGCTTGAGTCACCAAATTTTGTATCAAAATAGAAATTTACATTTCACATAGATCTGCATCAAAACTTTGGATGCCACGCCCACCCATACCGCCCCCAGCCCCCCTATCCACACCTTTTACAAACTTCGAGCTAGAGTCACCAAATTTGGTATGAACATAGCAATTGACATTCCACATAGATCTGCAGCAAAAATTTGGATGCCACACCCACCCATACCGCCCCCAGCCCCCCTATCCAAACCTTTTACAAACTTCGAGCTAGAGTCACCAAATTTGATATGAAGATAGCAATTGACATTCCTCATATATCTGCATTAAAACTTTGGATGCCACGCCCACCCATTCCGCCCCCAGCCCCCCTTTCCATAGTTTGTACAATTTTCGAGCTTGAGTCACCAAATTTTGTATCAAAATAGAAATTGACATTTCACATAGATCTGCATCAAAACTTTGGATGCCACGCCCACCCATACCACCCCCAGCCCCCTACCCACATCTTTTACAAACTTCGAGCTAAAGTCACCAAATTTGGTAGGAAGATAGAAAATGACATTTCACAAAGATCTGTATCAAACATTCGGATGCCACACCCACCCATACCGCCCGCAGCCCCCCCTTTCCACACATTTACAAACTTTGAGCTAGAGTCACCAAATTTGGTATGAAGATAGCAATTGACATTCCACATAGATCTACAGCAAAAATTTGTATGTCACTCCGATCCAATCCGCCCCCAGCCCCCTCTCCCCTTATTTTACTAACTTCGAGCTAGAGTCACCAAATTTGTTATGAAGATAGAAATTGAAATTTCACAAAGATCTGGTTCAAAAATTTTGATGCCACACCCACCCATTCCTCTCCAGCCTCCGTTTCCACTTCTCGTACAAACTTTGAGCTAGAGTCGCCAAACTTGGTAAGAAGATAGCAATTGACATTCCTCATGTATCTGCAGCAAAAATTTGGATGCCACGCCCACCCAAACCGCCCGCAGCCTCCCTATCCCCACCTTTTACAAACTTCGAGCTAGAGTCACCAAATTTGGTATGAAGATAGCAATTGACATTCCTCATGTATCTCCAGCAAAAATTTGGATGCCACGCCCACCCAAACCGCCCGCAGCCTCCCTATCTCCACCTTTTACAAACTTCGAGCTAGAGTCACCAAATTTGGTATGAAGATAGCAATTGACATTCCACATAGATCTGCAGCAAAAATTTGGATGCCACACCCACCCATTCCGCCTCCAGCCCCCCTTTCCTTACCTCTTACAAACTTCGAGCTAGAGTCACCAAATTTGGTATGAAGATATAAATTAACATTTCACAAAGATCTGCAGCAAAAATTTGGATGCCACACCCACCCATTCCCCTCCAGCCACCCCTTTCCACACCTCTTACAAACTTTGAGCTAGAGTCACCAAATTTGGTATGAAGATAGAAATTGACATTTCACATAGATCTGCATCAAGATTTGGATTCCACGCCCACCAATACCGCCCCCAGCTCCCCTTTCCTTTTCTTAACAAACTTCGAGCTAGAGTCACCAAATGTGGTATGAAAATAGCAATTGACATTTAACAAAGATCTGCATCCAAAATTTGTATGCCGCTTCCACCCATACCGCCCCCAGCTCCTTTTCCAAACCTTTTACAAACCTCAAGCTTGAGTCACCAAATTTGGTATGAACATAGCAATTGACATTACACATAGATCTGCAGCAAAAATTTGGATGCCACACCCACTCATTCCGCCTCCAGCCCCCCTTTCCTTACCTCATACAAACTTCGAGCTAGAGTCACCAAATTTGATATGAAGATAGCAATTGACATTCCTCATATATCTGCATAAAAACTTTGGATGCCACGCCCACCCATTCCGCCCCCAGCCCCCCTTTCCATAGTTTGTACAATTTTCAAGCTTGAGTCACCAAATTTTGTATCAAAATAGAAATTTACATTTCACATAGATCTGCATCAAAACTTTGGATGCCACGCCCACCCATACCGCCCCCAGCCCCCTTTCCACACCTTTTACAAACTTCAAGCTAGAGTCACCAAATTTGGTATGAAGATAGCAATTGACATTCCACATAGATCTGCAGCAAAAATTTGGATGCCACACCCACCCATACCGCCCCCAGCCCCCCTTTCCATAGTTTGTACAATTGTCGAGCTTGAGTCACCAAATTTGATATGAAGATAGAAAATGACATTTCACAAAGATCTGTATCAAACATTCGGATGCCACACCCACCCATACCGCCCGCAGCCCCCCCTTTCCACACATTTACGAACTTTGAGCTAGAGTCACCAAATTTGGTATGAAGATAGCAATTGACATTCCACATAGATCTACAGCAAAAATTTGTATGCCACTCCGATCAAATCCGCCCCCAGCCCCCTCTCCCCTTATTTGACTAACTTCGAGCTAGAGTCACCAAATTTGATATGAAGATAGAAAATGACATTTCACAAAGATCTGTATCAAACATTCGGATGCCACGCCCACCCATTCCGCCCCCAGCCCCCCTTTCCATAGTTTGTACAATTTTCAAGCTTGAGTCACCAAATTTTGTATCAAAATAGAAATTTACATTTCACATAGATCTGCATCAAAACTTTGGATGCCATGCCCACCCATACCGCCCCCAGCCCCCCTACCCACATCTTTTACAAACTTCGAGCTAAAGTCACCAAATTTGGTATGAAGATAGAAAATGACATTTCACAAAGATCTGTATCAAACATTCGGATGCCACACCCACCCATACCGCCCGCAGCCCCCCCTTTCTACACATTTACAAACTTTGAGCTAGAGTCACCATATTTGATATGAAGATAGCAATTGACATTCCTCATATATCTGCATCAAAACTTTGGATGCCAGCCCACCCATACCGCCCCCAGCCCCCCTTTCCATAGTTTGTACAATTTTCGAGCTTGATTCACCAAATTTTGTATCAAAATAGAAATTGACATTTCACATAGATCTGCATCCAAACTTTGGATGCCACACCCACCCATTCCTCTTCAGCCCCCCTTTCCATGCCTCTTACAAACTTCGACCTAGAGTCACCAAATTTGGTATGAAGATAGCAATTGACTTTCCTCATAGATCTGCATCAAAACTTTGGATGCCACGCCCACCCATACCGCCCCCAACCCCCTTTCCACATCTCTTACAAACTTCAAGCTAGAGTCACCAAATTTGTTATGAAGATAGAAATTGACATTTCACAAAGATCTGTATCAATAATTTTGATGCCACACCCACCCATTCCTCTCCAGCCCCCGTTTCCACTACTCGTACAAACTTTGAGCTAGAGTCACCAAACTTGGTATGAAGATAGCAATTGACATTTCACGAAGATCTGCATCAAAACTTGGGATGCCACACCCACCCCATCCGCCCTCAGCCCCCCTCTCCTTTTTTTTTTCAAACTTCGAGCTAGAGTCACCAAATTTGGTATGAAGATAGCAATTGACATTCCTTATAGATTTGCATCAAAAATTTGGATGCCACACCCACCCATTCCTCTCCAGCCCCCCATTCCATACCTCTTACAAACTTTGAGCTAGAGTCACCAAATTTGATATGAAGATAGCAATTGACATTCCTCATATATCTGCATCAAAACTTTGGATGCCACGCCCACCCATACCGCCCCCAGCCCCCCTTTCCATAGTTTGTACAATTTTCGAGCTTGATTCACCAAATTTTGTATCAAAATAGAAATTGACATTTCACATAGATCTGCATCAAAACTTTGGATGCCACACCCACCCATTCCTCTTCAGCCCCCCTTTCCTTACCTCTTACAAACTTCGAGATAGAGTCACCAAATTTGGTATGAAGATAGCAATTGACTTTCCTCATAGATCTGCATCAAAACTTTGGATGCCACGCCCACCCATACCGCCCCCAGCCCCCTTTCCACATCTCTTACAAACTTCGAGCTAGAGCCACCAAATTTGGTATGAAGATAGCAATTGACTTTCCTCATGGATCTGCATCAAAACTTTTGATGCCACGCCCACCCATACCACCCCCAGCCCCCTTTCCACATCTCTTACAAACTTCAAGCCAGAGTCACCAAATCTGGTATGTAGATATAAATTGACATTTCACAAAGATCTGCATCAAAACTTTGGATGCCACACCCACCTATTCCTCTTGAGCCCCCCTTTACTTACCTCTTACAAACTTTGAGGTAGAGTCACCAAATTAGGTATGAAGATAGCAATTGACATGCCTCATAGATCTGCATCAAAACATTGGATGCCACGCCCACCAATACTGCCCCCAGCCCCCCCTTTCCACACATTTACAAACTTTGAGCTAGAGTCACCAAATTTGGTATGAAGATAGCAATTTACATTTCACGAAGATCTGCATCATAACTTGGGATGCCACGCCCACCCATACCGCCCCAGCCCCTCTTTCCACAGTTTTTGCAATTTTTGTGCTAGAGTCACCAAATTTGGTATGAAGATAGCAATTGACATTTTACAAAGATCTGCAGCAAAATTTGGATGCCACACCCACCCGTTCTGCCTCCAGCCCCCCTTTCCTTACCTCTTACAAACTTCGAGCTAGAGTCACCAAATTTGGTATGAAGATATCAATTGACATTTCACAAAGATCTGCAGCAAAACTTTGGATGCCACACCCACCCATTCCTCTCCAGCCACCCTTTCCAAACCTCTTACAAACTTTGAGCTAGAGTCACCAAATTGGTATGAAGATAGTAATTGACATTCCTCATAGATCTGCATCAAAACTTTGGATGCCACGCCCACCAATACTGCCCCCAGCCCCCCCTTTCCACACATTTACAAACTTTGAGCTAGAGTCACCAAATTTGGTATGAAGATAGCAATTTACATTTCACGAAGATCTGCATCATAACTTGGGATGCCACGCCCACCCATACCGCCCCCAGCCCCTCTTTCCACAGTTTTTGCAATTTTTGTGCTAGAGTCACCAAATTTGGTATGATCTTCATATTGACATTTTACAAATATCTGCAGCAAAAATTTGGATGCCACACCCACCCATTCCTCTCCAGCCCCTCTTTCCACACCTCTTACAAACTTTGAGCTAGAGTCACCAAATTTGGTATGAAGATAGCAATTGACATTCCACATAGATCTACAGCAAAATTTGGATGCCACACCCACCCATTCCTCTCCAGCCCCCGTTTCCACACCTCTTACAAACTTTGACTAGAGTCACCAAATTTGGTATGAAGATAGCAATTCACATTTCACGAAGATCTGCATCAAAACTTGGATGCCACGCCCACCCATACCGCCCCCAGCCCCCTTTCCACATCCCTTACAAACTTCGAGCTAGAGTCACCAAATTTGGTATGAAGATAGCAATTGACTTTCCTCATAGATCTGCATCAAAACTTTGGATACCACGCCCACCCATACCGCCCCAGCCCCCTTTCCACATCTCTTACAAACTTCAAGCTAGAGTCACCAAATCTGGTATGTAGATATAAATTGACATTTCACAAAGATCTGCATCAAAACTTTGGATGCCACACCCACCTATTCCTCTTCAGCCCCCCTTTACTTACCTCTTACAAACTTTGAGGTAGAGTCACCAAATTAGGTATGAAGATAGCAATTGACATGCCTCATAGATCTGCATCAAAACTTTGGATGCCACGCCCACCAATACTGCCCCCAGCCCCCCCTTTCCACACATTTACAAACTTTGAGCTAGAGTCACCAAATTTGGTATGAAGATAGCAATTTACATTTCACGAAGATCTGCATCATAACTTGGGATGCCACGCCCACCCATACCGCCCCCAGCCCCTCTTTCCACAGTTTTTGCAATTTTTGTGCAAGAGTCACCAAATTTGGTATGAAGATAGCAATTGACATTTTACAAAGATCTGCAGCAAAAATTTGGATGCCACACCCACCCGTTCTGCCTCCAGCCCCCCTTTCCTTACCTCTTACAAACTTCGAGCTAGAGTCACCAAATTTGGTATGAAGATATAAATTGACATTTCACAAAGATCTGCATCAAAACTTTGGATGCCACGCCCACCAATACCACCCCCAGCCCCCCTAACCCAAGTTTTTAAAATGTTTGAGCTAGAGTTACCAAATTTGGTATGAAGATAGCAATTGACATTCCTCATGTATCTGCAGCAAAAATTTGGATGCCACGCCCACCCATACCGCTCCCAGCCCCCCTATCCCCACCTTTTACACACTTCGAGCTAGAGTCACCAAATTTGGTATGAAGATAGCAATTGACATTCCAATTAGATCTGCAGCAAAAATTTGGATGCCACACCCACCCATTCCGCCTCCAGCCCCCCTTTCCTTACCTCTTACATACTTCGAGCTAGAGTCACCAAATTTGGTAAGAAGATATAAATTGACATTTCACAAAGATCTGCAGCAAAAATTTGGATGCCACACCCACCCTTTCCTCTAAAGCACCCCTTTCCACACCTCTTACAAACTTTGAGCTAGATTCACCAAATTTGGTATGAAGATAGCAATTGACATTCCTCATAGATCTGCATCAAAACTTTGGATGCCACGCCCACCCATACCGCCCCCAGCCCCCTTTCCACACCTTTTACAAACTTCAAGCTAGAGTTACCAAATTTGGTATGAAGATAGGAATTGACATTCCACATAGATCTGCAGCGAAAATTTGTATGCCACACCCACCCATTCCGCCTCCAGCCCCCCTTTCCTAACCTCTTACAAACTTCGAGCTAGAGTCACCAAATTTGGTATGAAGATATAAATTGACATTTCACAAAGATCTGCATCAAACTTTGGATGCCACGCCCACCAATACCGCCCCCAGCCCCCCTAACCCAAGTTTTTAAAATGTTTGAGCTAGAGTTACCAAATTTGGTATGAAGATAGCAATTGACATTCCTCATGTATCTGCAGCAAAAATTTGGATGCCACGCCCACCCATACCGCTCCCAGCCCCCCTATCCCCACCTTTTACACACTTCGAGCTAGAGTCACCAAATTTGGTATGAAGATAGCAATTGACATTCCAATTAGATCTGCAGCAAAAATTTGGATGCCACACCCACCCATTCCGCCTCCAGCCCCCCTTTCCTTACCTCTTACATACTTCGAGCTAGAGTCACCAATTTGGTATGAAGATATAAATTGACATTCACAAAGATCTGCAGCAAAAATTTGGATGCCACACCCACCCATTCCTCTAAAGCACCCCTTTCCACACCTCTTACAAACTTTGAGCTAGAGTCACCAAATTTGGTATGAAGATAGCAATTGACATTCCTCATAGATCTGCATCAAAACTTTGGATGCCACGCCCACCAATACCGCCCCCAGCCCCCCTTTCCCCTTTTTTTTACAAACTTCGAGCTAGAGTCACCAAATTTGGTATGAAGATAGCAATTGACATTCCACATAGATCTGCAGCAAAAATTTGGATTCCACACCCACCCAATCCGCCCCAGCCCTCTCTCCACACCTTTTACAAACTTCGACCTAGAGTCACCAAATTTGGTATGAAAATAGCAATTGACATTTCACGAAGATCTGCATCAAAATTTTGGATGCCACACCCACCCAATCCGCCCCAGCACCCCTCTCCATAGTGTGTACAATTGTCGAGCTTGAGTCACCAAATTTTGTATCATAATAGAAATTGACATTTCACATAGATCTGCATAAAATATTTGGATGCCAAGCCCACCCATACCGTCCCCAGCCCCTTTTCCCAACCTTTTACAAACTTCAAGCTTGAGTCACCAAATTTGGTATGAAGATAGCAATTGACATTCCACATAGATCTGCAGCAAAAATTTGGATGCCACACCCACCCATTCCTCTCCAGCCCCCCTTTCCACACGTCTTAAAAACTTCGAGCTAGAGTCACCAAATTTGGTATGAAGATAGCAATTGACTTTCCTCATAGATCTGCATCAAAACTTTGGATGCCACGCCCACCCATACCGCCCCCAGCCCCCCTTTCCATAGTTTGTACAATTGTCGAGCTTGAGTCACCAAATTTTGTATCAAAATAGAAATTGACATTTCACATAGATCTGCATCAACAATTTGGATGCCACACCCACCCATTCCTCTCCAGCCCTCCTTTCCACACGTCTTAAAAACTTCGAGCTAGAGTCACCAAATTTGGTATGAAGATAGCAATTGACTTTCCTCATAGAGCTGCACCAAAACTTTGGATGCCACGCCCACTCATACCGCCCTCAGCCCCCTTTTCCATAGTTTGTACAATTGTCGAGCTTGAGTCACCAAATTTGGTATGAAGATAGCAATTGACATTCCTCATAGATCTGCATCAAAATTTGGATACCACACCCACCCATTCCTCTCCAGCCCCCCTTTCCACACGTCTTAAAAATTTCGAGCTAGAGTCACCAAATTTGGTATGAAGATAGCAATTGACTTTCCTCATAGATCTGCATCAAAACTTTGGTTGCCACGCCCACCCATACCGCCCCCAGCCCCCCTTTCCATAGTTTGTACAATTGTCGAGCTTGAGTCACCAAATTTTGTATGAAGATAGCAATTGACATTCCTCATAGATCTGCATCAAAATTTGGATGCCACACCCACCCATTCCTCTCCAGCCCCCCTTACCACACCTCTTACAAACTTTGAGCTAGAGTCACCAAATTTGGTATGAAGATAGCAATTGACATTCCTCATAGATCTGCATCAAATTTTGGATGCCACGCCCACCAATACCGCCCCCAGCCTCCCTTTCCACACCTTTTACAAACTTCGAGCTAGAGTCACCAAATTTGGTATGAAGATAGCAATTGACATTCCACATAGATCTGCAGCAAAAATTGGGATGCCACACCCACCCAATCCGCCCCCAGCCCTCTCTCCCTACCTTTTACAAACTTCGAGCTAGAGTCACCAAATTTGGTATGAAAATAGCAATTGACATTTCACGAAGATCTGTATCAAAAATTTGGATGCCACACCCACCCAATCCGCCCCAGCCCCCCTCTCCCCTTATTTTACTAACTTCGAGCTAGTGTCACCTAATTTGGTATGAAGATAGCTATTGACATTCCTCATAGATCTGCATCAAAACTTTGGATGCCACACCCACTCAATCCGCCCCCAGCCCCCCTCACCACTTTTTTTTAATAGCTTCGAGCTAGAGTCACCAAATTTGGAAGGAAGATAGAAATTGACATTCCTCACCGAATTTGGTATGAAGATAGAAATTGACATTTCACAAAGATCTGCATCAATGGTTTGGATGTCACACCCACCCATTCCTCTCCAGCCCCCCTTTCCTTACCTCTTACAAACTTTGAGGTAGAGTCACCAAATTTGGTATGAAGATAGCAATTGACATTCCTCATAGATCTGCATCTAAACTTTGGATGTCACGCCCACCAATACCACCCCCAGCCCCCCTTTCCTCACCTCTTACAAACTTCGAGCTAGAGTCACCAAATTTGGTATGAAGAGAGCAATTGACATTCCACATAGATCTGCAGCAAAAATTTGGATGCCACACCCACCCATACCGCCCCCAGCCCCCCCTTTCCACACATTTACAAACTTTGAGCTAGAGTCACCAAATTTGGTATGAAGATAGCAATTGACATTCTACATAGATCTACAGCAAAAATTTGGATGCCACACCCACCCATTCCTCTCCAGCCCCCCTTTCCACACGTCTTAAAAACTTCGAGCTAGTGTCACCAAATTTTGTATGAAGATAGCTATTGACATTCCTCATAGATCTGCATCAAAACTTTGGATGCCACACCCACTCAATCCGCCCCCAGCCCCCCTCTCCCCTTTTTTTTAATAACTTCGAGCTAGAGTCACCAAATTTGGAAGGAAGATACAAATTGACATTTCACATAGATCTGCATCAAAAATTGGGATGCCACACCCACCCATTCCTCTCCAGCCCCCCTTACCACACCTCTTACAAACTTTGAGCTAGAGTCACCAAATTTGGTATGAAGATAGCAATTGACATTCTACATATTTCTACAGCAAAAATTTGGATGCCACACCCACCCATTCCTCTCCAGCCACCCATTCCATACCCCTTACAAACTTTGAGCTAGAGTCACCAAATTTGATATGAAGATAGCAATTGACATTCCTCATATATCTGCATCAAAACTATGGATGCCACGCCCACCAATACCGCCCCCAGATCCCTTTCCATAGTTTGTACAATTGTCGAGCTTGAGTCACCAAATTTTGTATCAAAATAGAAATTGACATTTCACATAGATCTGCATCAAAATTTGGATGCCACACCCACCCATTCCTCTTCAGCCCCCGTTTCAAAACCTCTTACAAACTTCGAGCTAGAGTCACCAAATTTGGTATGAAGATAGCAATTGACTTTCCTCATAGATCTGCATCAAAACTTTGGATGCCACGCCCACCCATACCGCCCCCAGCCCCCTTTCCACATCTCTTACAAACTTCGAGCTAGAGCCACCAAATTTGGTATGAAGATAGCAATTGACTTTCCTCATGGATCTGCATCAAAACTTTTGATGCCACGCCCACCCATACCACCCCCAGCCCCCTTTCCACATCTCTTACAAACTTCAAGCCAGAGTCACCAAATCTGGTATGTAGATATAAATTGACATTTCACAAAGATCTGCATCAAAACTTTGGATGCCACACCCACCTATTCCTCTTGAGCCCCCCTTTACTTACCTCTTACAAACTTTGAGGTAGAGTCACCAAATTAGGTATGAAGATAGCAATTGACATGCCTCATAGATCTGCATCAAAACATTGGATGCCACGCCCACCAATACTGCCCCCAGCCCCCCCTTTCCACACATTTACAAACTTTGAGCTAGAGTCACCAAATTTGGTATGAAGATAGCAATTTACATTTCACGAAGATCTGCATCATAACTTGGGATGCCACGCCCACCCATACCGCCCCAGCCCCTCTTTCCACAGTTTTTGCAATTTTTGTGCTAGAGTCACCAAATTTGGTATGAAGATAGCAATTGACATTTTACAAAGATCTGCAGCAAAAATTTGGATGCCACACCCACCCGTTCTGCCTCCAGCCCCCCTTTCCTTACCTCTTACAAACTTCGAGCTAGAGTCACCAAATTTGGTATGAAGATATCAATTGACATTTCACAAAGATCTGCAGCAAAAATTTGGATGCCACACCCACCCATTCCTCTCCAGCCACCCTTTCCAAACCTCTTACAAACTTTGAGCTAGAGTCACCAAATTTGGTATGAAGATAGTAATTGACATTCCTCATAGATCTGCATCAAAACTTTGGATGCCACGCCCACCAATACTGCCCCCAGCCCCCACTTTCCACACATTTACAAACTTTGAGCTAGAGTCAACAAATTTTGTATGAAGATAGCAATTTACATTTCACGAAGATCTGCATCATAACTTGGGATGCCACGCCCACCCATACCGCCCCCAGCCCCTCTTTCCACAGTTTTTGCAATTTTTGTGCTAGAGTCACCAAATTTGGTATGATCTTCATATTGACATTTTACAAATATCTGCAGCAAAAATTTGGATGCCACACCCACCCATTCCTCTCCAGCCCCTCTTTCCACACCTCTTACAAACTTTGAGCTAGAGTCACCAAATTTGGTATGAAGATAGCAATTGACATTCCACATAGATCTACAGCAAAAATTTGGATGCCACACCAACCCATTCCTCTCCAGCCCCCGTTTCCACACCTCTTACAAACTTTGACTAGAGTCACCAAATTTGGTATGAAGATAGCAATTCACATTTCACGAAGATCTGCATCAAAACTTGGGATGCCACGCCCACCCATACCGCCCCCAGCCCCCTTTCCACATCCCTTACAAACTTCGAGCTAGAGTCACCAAATTTGGTATGAAGATAGCAATTGACTTTCCTCATAGATCTGCATCAAAACTTTGGATACCACGCCCACCCATACCGCCCCAGCCCCCTTTCCACATCTCTTACAAACTTCAAGCTAGAGTCACCAAATCTGGTATGTAGATATAAATTGACATTTCACAAAGATCTGCATCAAAACTTTGGATGCCACACCCACCTATTCCTCTTCAGCCCCCCTTTACTTACCTCTTACAAACTTTGAGGTAGAGTCACCAAATTAGGTATGAAGATAGCAATTGACATGCCTCATAGATCTGCATCAAAACTTTGGATGCCACGCCCACCAATACTGCCCCCAGCCCCCCCTTTCCACACATTTACAAACTTTGAGCTAGAGTCACCAAATTTGGTATGAAGATAGCAATTTACATTTCACGAAGATCTGCATCATAACTTGGGATGCCACGCCCACCCATACCGCCCCCAGCCCCTCTTTCCACAGTTTTTGCAATTTTTGTGCAAGAGTCACCAAATTTGGTATGAAGATAGCAATTGACATTTTACAAAGATCTGCAGCAAAAATTTGGATGCCACACCCACCCGTTCTGCCTCCAGCCCCCCTTTCCTTACCTCTTACAAACTTCGAGCTAGAGTCACCAAATTTGGTATGAAGATATAAATTGACATTTCACAAAGATCTGCATCAAAACTTTGGATGCCACGCCCACCAATACCACCCCCAGCCCCCCTAACCCAAGTTTTTAAAATGTTTGAGCTAGAGTTACCAAATTTGGTATGAAGATAGCAATTGACATTCCTCATGTATCTGCAGCAAAATTTGGATGCCACGCCCACCCATACCGCTCCCAGCCCCCCTATCCCCACCTTTTACACACTTCGAGCTAGAGTCACCAAATTTGGTATGAAGATAGCAATTGACATTCCAATTAGATCTGCAGCAAAAATTTGGATGCCACACCCACCCATTCCGCCTCCAGCCCCCCTTTCCTTACCTCTTACATACTTCGAGCTAGAGTCACCAAATTTGGTAAGAAGATATAAATTGACATTTCACAAAGATCTGCAGCAAAAATTTGGATGCCACACCCACCCTTTCCTCTAAAGCACCCCTTTCCACACCTCTTACAAACTTTGAGCTAGATTCACCAAATTTGGTATGAAGATAGCAATTGACATTCCTCATAGATCTGCATCAAAACTTTGGATGCCACGCCCACCCATACCGCCCCCAGCCCCCTTTCCACACCTTTTACAAACTTCAAGCTAGAGTTACCAAATTTGGTATGAAGATAGGAATTGACATTCCACATAGATCTGCAGCGAAAATTTGTATGCCACACCCACCCATTCCGCCTCCAGCCCCCCTTTCCTAACCTCTTACAAACTTCGAGCTAGAGTCACCAAATTTGGTATGAAGATATAAATTGACATTTCACAAAGATCTGCATCAAAACTTTGGATGCCACGCCCACCAATACCGCCCCCAGCCCCCCTAACCCAAGTTTTTAAAATGTTTGAGCTAGAGTTACCAAATTTGGTATGAAGATAGCAATTGACATTCCTCATGTATCTGCAGCAAAAATTTGGATGCCACGCCCACCCATACCGCTCCCAGCCCCCCTATCCCCACCTTTTACACACTTCGAGCTAGAGTCACCAAATTTGGTATGAAGATAGCAATTGACATTCCAATTAGATCTGCAGCAAAAATTTGGATGCCACACCCACCCATTCCGCCTCCAGCCCCCCTTTCCTTACCTCTTACATACTTCGAGCTAGAGTCACCAAATTTGGTATGAAGATATAAATTGACAATTCACAAAGATCTGCAGCAAAAATTTGGATGCCACACCCACCCATTCCTCTAAAGCACCCCTTTCCACACCTCTTACAAACTTTGAGCTAGAGTCACCAAATTTGGTATGAAGATAGCAATTGACATTCCTCATAGATCTGCATCAAAACTTTGGATGCCACGCCCACCAATACCGCCCCCAGCCCCCCTTTCCCCTTTTTTTTACAAACTTCGAGCTAGAGTCACCAAATTTGGTATGAAGATAGCAATTGACATTCCACATAGATCTGCAGCAAAAATTTGGATTCCACACCCACCCAATCCGCCCCAGCCCTCTCTCCACACCTTTTACAAACTTCGACCTAGAGTCACCAAATTTGGTATGAAATAGCAATTGACATTTCACGAAGATCTGCATCAAAATTTTGGATGCCACACCCACCCAATCCGCCCCAGCACCCCTCTCCATAGTGTGTACAATTGTCGAGCTTGAGTCACCAAATTTTGTATCATAATAGAAATTGACATTTCACATAGATCTGCATAAAATATTTGGATGCCAAGCCCACCCATACCGTCCCCAGCCCCTTTTCCCAACCTTTTACAAACTTCAAGCTTGAGTCACCAAATTTGGTATGAAGATAGCAATTGACATTCCACATAGATCTGCAGCAAAAATTTGGATGCCACACCCACCCATTCCTCTCCAGCCCCCCTTTCCACACGTCTTAAAAACTTCGAGCTAGAGTCACCAAATTTGGTATGAAGATAGCAATTGACTTTCCTCATAGATCTGCATCAAAACTTTGGATGCCACGCCCACCCATACCGCCCCCAGCCCCCCTTTCCATAGTTTGTACAATTGTCGAGCTTGAGTCACCAAATTTTGTATCAAAATAGAAATTGACATTTCACATAGATCTGCATCAACAATTTGGATGCCACACCCACCCATTCCTCTCCAGCCCTTCTTTCCACACGTCTTAAAAACTTCGAGCTAGAGTCACCAAATTTGGTATGAAGATAGCAATTGACTTTCCTCATAGAGCTGCACCAAAACTTTGGATGCCACGCCCACTCATACCGCCCTCAGCCCCCTTTTCCATAGTTTGTACAATTGTCGAGCTTGAGTCACCAAATTTGGTATGAAGATAGCAATTGACATTCCTCATAGATCTGCATCAAAAATTTGGATACCACACCCACCCATTCCTCTCCAGCCCCCCTTTCCACACGTCTTAAAAATTTCGAGCTAGAGTCACCAAATTTGGTATGAAGATAGCAATTGACTTTCCTCATAGATCTGCATCAAAACTTTGGTTGCCACGCCCACCCATACCGCCCCCAGCCCCCCTTTCCATAGTTTGTACAATTGTCGAGCTTGAGTCACCAAATTTTGTATGAAGATAGCAATTGACATTCCTCATAGATCTGCATCAAAAATTTGGATGCCACACCCACCCATTCCTCTCCAGCCCCCCTTACCACACCTCTTACAAACTTTGAGCTAGAGTCACCAAATTTGGTATGAAGATAGCAATTGACATTCCTCATAGATCTGCATCAAATTTTGGATGCCACGCCCACCAATACCGCCCCCAGCCTCCCTTTCCACACCTTTTACAAACTTCGAGCTAGAGTCACCAAATTTGGTATGAAGATAGCAATTGACATTCCACATAGATCTGCAGCAAAAATTGGGATGCCACACCCACCCAATCCGCCCCCAGCCCTCTCTCCCTACCTTTTACAAACTTCGAGCTAGAGTCACCAAATTTGGTATGAAAATAGCAATTGACATTTCACGAAGATCTGTATCAAAAATTTGGATGCCACACCCACCCAATCCGCCCCAGCCCCCCTCTCCCCTTATTTTACTAACTTCGAGCTAGTGTCACCTAATTTGGTATGAAGATAGCTATTGACATTCCTCATAGATCTGCATCAAAACTTTGGATGCCACACCCACTCAATCCGCCCCCAGCCCCCCTCACCACTTTTTTTTAATAGCTTCGAGCTAGAGTCACCAAATTTGGAAGGAAGATAGAAATTGACATTCCTCACCGAATTTGGTATGAAGATAGAAATTGACATTTCACAAAGATCTGCATCAATGGTTTGGATGTCACACCCACCCATTCCTCTCCAGCCCCCCTTTCCTTACCTCTTACAAACTTTGAGGTAGAGTCACCAAATTTGGTATGAAGATAGCAATTGACATTCCTCATAGATCTGCATCTAAACTTTGGATGTCACGCCCACCAATACCACCCCCAGCCCCCCTTTCCACACCTCTTACAAACTTCGAGCTAGAGTCACCAAATTTGGTATGAAGAGAGCAATTGACATTCCACATAGATCTGCAGCAAAAATTTGGATGCCACACCCACCCATACCGCCCCCAGCCCCCCCTTTCCACACATTTACAAACTTTGAGCTAGAGTCACCAAATTTGGTATGAAGATAGCAATTGACATTCTACATAGATCTACAGCAAAAATTTGGATGCCACACCCACCCATTCCTCTCCAGCCCCCCTTTCCACACGTCTTAAAAACTTCGAGCTAGTGTCACCAAATTTTGTATGAAGATAGCTATTGACATTCCTCATAGATCTGCATCAAAACTTTGGATGCCACACCCACTCAATCCGCCCCCAGCCCCCCTTTCCCCTTTTTTTTTACAAACTTCGAGCTAGAGTCACCAAATTTGGTATGAAGATAGCAATTGACATTTCACATAGATCTGCATCAAAAATTGGGATGCCACACCCACCCATTCCTCTCCAGCCCCCCTTACCACACCTCTTACAAACTTTGAGCTAGAGTCACCAAATTTGGTATGAAGATAGCAATTGACATTCTACATATTTCTACAGCAAAAATTTGGATGCCACACCCACCCATTCCTCTCCAGCCACCCATTCCATACCCCTTACAAACTTTGAGCTAGAGTCACCAAATTTGATATGAAGATAGCAATTGACATTCCTCATATATCTGCATCAAAACTATGGATGCCACGCCCACCAATACCGCCCCCAGATCCCTTTCCATAGTTTGTACAATTGTCGAGCTTGAGTCACCAAATTTTGTATCAAAATAGAAATTGACATTTCACATAGATCTGCATCAAAATTTGGATGCCACACCCACCCATTCCTCTTCAGCCCCCGTTTCAAAACCTCTTACAAACTTCGAGCAAGAGTCACTAAATTTGGTATGAAGATAGCAATTGACTTTCCTCATAGATCTGCATCAAAACTTTGGATGCCACGCCCACCCATACCGCCCCCAGCCCCCTTTCCACATCTCTTACAAACTTCGAGCTAGAGTCACCAAATTTGGTATGAAGATAGCAATTGACTTTCCTCATAGATCTGCATCAAAACTTTGGATACCACACCCACCCATACCGCCCCCAGCCCCCTTACCACATCTCTTACAAACTTCAAGCTAGAGTCACCAAATCTGGTATGTAGATATAAATTGACATTTCACAAAGATCTGCATCAAAACTTTGGATGCCAAACCCACCTATTCCTCTTCAGCCCCCCTTTACTTACCTCTTACAAACTTTGAGGTAGAGTCACCAAATTAGGTATGAAGATAGCAATTGACATGCCTCATAGATCTGCATCAAAACTTTGGATGCCACGCCCACCAATACTGCCCCCAGCCCCCCTTTCCACACATTTACAAACTTTGAGCTAGAGTCACCAAATTTGGTATGAAGATAGCAATTTACATTTCACGAAGATCTGCATCATAACTTGGGATGCCACGCCCACCCATACCGCCCCCAGCCCCTCTTTCCACAGTTTTTGCAATTTTTGTGCTAGAGTCACCAAATTTGGTATGAAGATAGCAATTGACATTTTACAAAGATCTGCAGCAAAAATTTGGATGCCACACCCACCCGTTCTGCCTCCAGCCCCCCTTTCCTTACCTCTTACAAACTTCGAGCTAGAGTCACCAAATTTGGTATGAAGATATCAATTGACATTTCACAAAGATCTGCAGCAAAAATTTGGATGCCACACCCACCCATTCTTCTCCAGCCCCCCTTTCCAAACCTCTTACAAACTTTGAGCTAGAGTCACCAAATTTGGTATGAAGATAGCAATTGACATTCCTCATAGATCTGCATCAAAACTTTGGATGCCACGCCCACCAATACTGCCCCCAGCCCCCCCTTTCCACACATTTACAAACTTTGAGCTAGAGTCACCAAATTTGGTATGAAGATAGCAATTTACATTTCACGAAGATCTGCATCATAACTTGGGATGCCACGCCCACCCATACCGCCCCCAGCCCCCTTTCCATAGTTTGTACAATTGTCGAGCTTGAGTCACCAAATTTTGTATCAAAATAGAAATTGACATTTCACATAGATCTGCATCAAAATTTGGATGCCACACCCACCCATTCCTCTTCAGCCCCCATTTCAACACCTCTTACAAACTTCGAGCTAGAGTCACAAAATTTGGTATGAAGATAGCAATTGACTTTCCTCATAGATCTGCATCAAAACTTTGGATGCCATGCCCACCCCTACCGCCCCCAGCCCCCTTTGCACACCTTTTACAAACTTCAAGCTAGAGTTACCAAATTTGGTATGAAGATAGCAATTGACATTCCACATAGATCTGCAGCAAAAATTTGGATGCCACACCCACCCATTCCGCCTCCAGCCCCCCTTTCCTTACCTCATACAAACTTCGAGCTAGAGTCACCAAATTTGGTATGAAGATAGCAATTGACATTCCACATAGATCTGCATCAAAACTTTGGACGCCACGGCCACCAATACCGCCCCCAGCCCCCCTTTCCATAGTTTGTACAATTGTCGAGCTTGAGTCACCAAATTTTGTATGAAGATAGCAATTGACATTCCTCATAGATCTGCATCAAAAATTTGGATGCCACACCCACCCATTCCTCTCCAGCCCCCCTTACCACACCTCTTACAAACTTTGAGCTAGAGTCACCAAATTTGGTATGAAGATAGCAATTGACATTCCTCATAGATCTGCATCAAATTTTGGATGCCACGCCCACCAATACCGCCCCCAGCCTCCCTTTCCACACCTTTTACAAACTTCGAGCTAGAGTCACCAAATTTGGTATGAAGATAGCAATTGACATTCCACATAGATCTGCAGCAAAAATTGGGATGCCACACCCACCCAATCCGCCCCAGCCCTCTCTCCCTACCTTTTACAAACTTCGAGCTAGAGTCACCAAATTTGGTATGAAAATAGCAATTGACATTTCACGAAGATCTGTATCAAAAATTTGGATGCCACACCCACCCAATCCGCCCCAGCCCCCCTCTCCCCTTATTTTACTAACTTCGAGCTAGTGTCACCTAATTTGGTATGAAGATAGCTATTGACATTCCTCATAGATCTGCATCAAAACTTTGGATGCCACACCCACTCAATCCGCCCCCAGCCCCCCTCACCACTTTTTTTTAATAGCTTCGAGCTAGAGTCACCAAATTTGGAAGGAAGATAGAAATTGACATTCCTCACCGAATTTGGTATGAAGATAGAAATTGACATTTCACAAAGATCTGCATCAATGGTTTGGATGTCACACCCACCCATTCCTCTCCAGCCCCCCTTTCCTTACCTCTTACAAACTTTGAGGTAGAGTCACCAAATTTGGTATGAAGATAGCAATTGACATTCCTCATAGATCTGCATCTAAACTTTGGATGTCACGCCCACCAATACCACCCCCAGCCCCCCTTTCCACACCTCTTACAAACTTCGAGCTAGAGTCACCAAATTTGGTATGAAGAGAGCAATTGACATTCCACATAAATCTGCAGCAAAAATTTGGATGCCACGCCCACCAATACCGCCCCCAGATCCCTTTCCATAGTTTGTACAATTGTCGAGCTTGAGTCACCAAATTTTGTATCAAAATAGAAATTGACATTTCACATAGATCTGCATCAAAATTTGGATGCCACACCCACCCATTCCTCTTCAGCCCCCGTTTCAAAACCTCTTACAAACTTCGAGCTAGAGTCACTAAATTTGGTATGAAGATAGCAATTGACTTTCCTCATAGATCTGCATCAAAACTTTGGATGCCACGCCCACCCATACCGCCCCCAGCCCCCTTTCCACATCTCTTACAAACTTCGAGCTAGAGTCACCAAATTTGGTATGAAGATAGCAATTGACTTTCCTCATAGATCTGCATCAAAACTTTGGATACCACACCCACCCATACCGCCCCCAGCCCCCTTACCACATCTCTTACAAACTTCAAGCTAGAGTCACCAAATCTGGTATGTAGATATAAATTGACATTTCACAAAGATCTGCATCAAAACTTTGGATGCCAAACCCACCTATTCCTCTTCAGCCCCCCTTTACTTACCTCTTACAAACTTTGAGGTAGAGTCACCAAATTAGGTATGAAGATAGCAATTGACATGCCTCATAGATCTGCATCAAAACTTTGGATGCCACGCCCACCAATACTGCCCCCAGCCCCCCTTTCCACACATTTACAAACTTTGAGCTAGAGTCACCAAATTTGGTATGAAGATAGCAATTTACATTTCACGAAGATCTGCATCATAACTTGGGATGCCACGCCCACCCATACCGCCCCCAGCCCCTCTTTCCACAGTTTTTGCAATTTTTGTGCTAGAGTCACCAAATTTGGTATGAAGATAGCAATTGACATTTTACAAAGATCTGCAGCAAAAATTTGGATGCCACACCCACCCGTTCTGCCTCCAGCCCCCCTTTCCTTACCTCTTACAAACTTCGAGCTAGAGTCACCAAATTTGGTATGAAGATATCAATTGACATTTCACAAAGATCTGCAGCAAAAATTTGGATGCCACACCCACCCATTCTTCTCCAGCCCCCCTTTCCAAACCTCTTACAAACTTTGAGCTAGAGTCACCAAATTTGGTATGAAGATAGCAATTGACATTCCTCATAGATCTGCATCAAAACTTTGGATGCCACGCCCACCAATACTGCCCCCAGCCCCCCTTTCCACACATTTACAAACTTTGAGCTAGAGTCACCAAATTTGGTATGAAGATAGCCATTTACATTTCACGAAGATCTGCATCATAACTTGGGATGCCACGCCCACCCATACCGCCCCCAGCCCCCTTTCCATAGTTTGTACAATTGTCGAGCTTGAGTCACCAAATTTTGTATCAAAATAGAAATTGACATTTCACATAGATCTGCATCAAAATTTGGATGCCACACCCACCCATTCCTCTTCAGCCCCCATTTCAACACCTCTTACAAACTTCGAGCTAGAGTCACAAAATTTGGTATGAAGATAGCAATTGACTTTCCTCATAGATCTGCATCAAAACTTTGGATGCCATGCCCACCCCTACCGCCCCCAGCCCCCTTTCCACACCTTTTACAAACTTCAAGCTAGAGTTACCAAATTTGGTATGAAGATAGCAATTGACATTCCACATAGATCTGCAGCAAAAATTTGGATGCCACACCCACCCATTCCGCCTCCAGCCCCCCTTTCCTTACCTCATACAAACTTCGAGCTAGAGTCACCAAATTTGGTATGAAGATAGCAATTGACATTCCACATAGATCTGCATCAAAACTTTGGACGCCACGGCCACCAATACCGCCCCCAGCCCCCCTAACCCAAGTTTTTAAAATTTTTCAGCTAGAGTTACCAAATTTGGTATGAAGATAGCAATTGACATTCCACATAGATCTGCAGCGAAAATTTGTATGCCACACCCACCCATTCCGCCTCCAGCCCTCCTTTCCTAACCTCTTACAAACTTCGAGCTAGAGTCACCAAATTTGGTATGAAGATATAAATTGACATTTCACAAAGATCTGCATCAAAACTTTGGATGCCACGCCCACCAATACCGCCCCCAGCCCCCCTAACCCAAGTTTTTAAAATGTTTGAGCTAGAGTTACCAAATTTGGTATGAAGATAGCAATTGACATTCCTCATGTATCTGCAGCAAAAATTTGGATGCCACGCCCACCCATACCGCTCCCAGCCCCCCTATCCCCACCTTTTACACACTTCGAGCTAGAGTCACCAAATTTGGTATGAAGATAGCAATTGACATTCCAATTAGATCTGCAGCAAAAATTTGGATGCCACACCCACCCATTCCGCCTCCAGCGCCCCTTTCCTTACCTCTTACATACGTCGAGCTAGAGTCACCAAATTTGGTATGAAGATATAAATTGACATTTCACGAAGATCTGCAGCAAAAATTTGGATGCCACACCCACCCATTCCTCTAAAGCACCCCTTTCCACACCTCTTACAAACTTTGAGCTAGAGTCACCAAATTTGGTATGAAGATAGCAATTGACATTCCTCATAGATCTGCATCAAAACTTTGGATGCCACGCCCACCAATACCGCCCCCAGCCCCCCTTTCCCCTTTTTTTTTACAAACTTCGAGCTAGAGTCACCAAATTTGGTATGAAGATAGCAATTGACATTCCACATAGATCTGCAGCAAAAATTTGGATGCCACACCCACCCAATCCGCCCCAGCCCTCTCTCCACACCTTTTACAAACTTCAAGCCTGAGTCACCAAATTTGTTATGAAGATAGCAATTGACATTCCACATAGTTCTGCAGCAAAAATTTGGATGCCACACCCACCCATTCCTCTCCAGCCCCCCTTTCCACACGTCTTAAAAACTTCGAGCTAGAGTCACCAAATTTGGTATGAATATAGCAATTGAGTTTCCTCATAGATCTGCATCAAAACTTTGGATGCCACGCCCACCCATACCGCCCCCAGCCCCCCTCTCCATAGTTTGTACAATTGTCGAGCTTGAGTCACCAAATTTTGTATCAAAATAGAAATTGACATTTCACATAGATCTGCATCAACAATTTGGATGCCACACCCACCCATTCCTCACCAGCCCCCCTTTCCACACGTCTTAAAAACTTCGAGCTAGAGTCACCAAATTTGGTATGAAGATAGCAATTGACTTTCCTCATAGAGCTGCATCAAAACTTTGGATGCCACGCCCACTCATACCGCCCTCAGCCCCCTTTTCCATAGTTTGTACAATTGTCGAGCTTGAGTCACCAAATTTGGTATGAAGATAGCAATTGACATTCCTCATAGATCTGCATCAAAAATTTGGATACCACACCCACCCATTCCTCTCCAGCCCCCCTTTCCACACGTCTTAAAAATTTCGAGCTAGAGTCACCAAATTTGGTATGAAGATAGCAATTGACTTTCCTCATAGATCTGCATCAAAACTTTGGATGCCACGCCCACCCATACCGCCCCCAGCCCCCCTTTCCATAGTTTGTACAATTGTCGAGCTTGAGTCACCAAATTTTGTATAAAAATAGAAATTGACATTTCACATAGATCTGCATCAACAATTTGGATGCCACACCCACCCATTCCTCACCAGCCCCCCTTTCCACACGTCTTAAAAACTTCGAGCTAGAGTCACCAAATTTGGTATGAAGACAGCAATTGACTTTCCTCATAGATCTGCATCAAAACTTTGGATGCCACGCCCACCCATACCGCACCCAGCCCCCTTTCCACACCTCTAACAAACTTCAAGCTAGAGTCACCAAATTTGGTATGAAGATAGCAATTGACATTCCACATAGATCTGCAGCAAAAATTTGTATGCCACACCCACCCATTCCGCCTCCAGCCACCCTTTCCTAACCTCTTACAAACTTCGAGCTAGAGTCACCAAATTTGGTATGAAGATATAAATTGACACTTCACAAAGATCTGCAGCAAAAATTTGGATGCCACACCCACCCATTCCTCACCAGCCCCACTTGCCACACCTCTTACAAACTTTGAGCTAGATTCACCAAATTTGGTATGAAGATAGCAATTGACATTCCTCATAGATCTGCATCAAATTTTGGATGCCACACCCACCAATACCGCCCCCAGCCCCCCTTTCTACACCTCTTACAAACTTTGAGCTGGAGTCACCAAATTTGGTATGAAGATAGCAATTGACATTCCACATAGATCTGCAGCAAAAATTTGTATGCCACACCCACCCATTCCGCCTCCAGCCACCCTTTCCTAACCTCTTACAAACTTCGAGCTAGAGTCACCAAATTTGGTATGAAGATAGCAATTGACATTCCACATAGATCTGCAGCAAAAATTTGTATGCCACACCCACCCATTCCGCCTCCAGCCACCCTTTCCTAACCTCTTACAAACTTCGAGCTAGAGTCACCAAATTTGGTATGAAGATATAAATTGACATTTCACAAAGATCTGCAGCAAAAATTTGGATGCCACACCCACCCATTCCTCTCCAGCCCCCCTTTCCACACGTCTTAAAAATTTCGAGCTAGAGTCACCAAATTTGGTATGAAGATAGCAATTGACTTTCCTCATAGATCTGCAGCAAAAATTTGTATGCCACACCCACCCATTCCGCCTCCAGCCACCCTTTCCTAACCTCTTACAAACTTCGAGCTAGAGTCACCAAATTTGGTATGAAGATATAAATTGACATTTCACAAAGATCTGCAGCAAAAATTTGGATGCCACACCCACCCATTCCTCTCCAGCCCCCCTTACCACACCTCTTACAAACTTTGAGCTAGAGTCACCAAATTTGGTATGAAGATATCAATTGACATTCCACATAGATCTGCATCAAAACTTTGGATGCCACGCCCACTAATACCGCCCCCAGCCCCCCTTTCCCCTTTTTTTTACAAACTTCGAGCTAGAGTCACCAAATTTGGTATGAAGATAGCAATTGACATTCCACATAGATCTGCAGCAAAAATTTGGATGCCACACCCACCCATTCCTCTCCAGCCCCCCTTTACACACGTCTTAAAAACTTCGAGCTAGAGTCACCAAATTTGGTATGAAGATAGCAATTGACTTTCCTCATAGATCTGCATCAAAACTTTGGATGCCACGCCCACCCATACCGCCCCCAGCCCCCCTTTCCATAGTTTGTACAATTGTCGAGCTTGAGTCACCAAATTTTGTATCAAAATAGAAATTGACATTTCACATAGATCTGCATCAACAATTTGGATGCCACACCCACCCATTCCTCTCCAGCCCCCCTTTCCACACGTCTTTAAAACTTCGAGCTAGAGTCACCAAATTTGGTATGAAGATAGCAATTGACTTTCCTCATAGAGCTGCATCAAAACTTTGGATGCCACGCCCACTCATACCGCCCTCAGCCCCCTTTTCCATAGTTTGTACAATTGTCGAGCTTGAGTCACCAAATTTGGTATGAAGATAGCAATTGACATTCCTCATAGATCTGCATCAAAAATTTGGATACCACACCCACCCATTCCTCTCCAGCCCCCCTTTCCACACGTCTTAAAAATTTCGAGCTAGAGTCACCAAATTTGGTATGAAGATAGCAATTGACTTTCCTCATAGATCTGCATCAAAACTTTGGATGCCACGCCCACCCATACCGCCCCCAGCCCCCCTTTCCATAGTTTGTACAATTGTCGAGCTTGATTCACCAAATTTTGTATAAAAATAGAAATTGACATTTCACATAGATCTGCATCAACAATTTGGATGCCACACCCACCCATTCCTCACCAGCCCCCCTTTCCACACGTCTTAAAAACTTCGAGCTAGAGTCACCAAATTTGGTATGAAGACAGCAATTGACTTTCCTCATAGATCTGCATCAAAACTTTGGATGCCACGCCCACCCATACCGCACCCAGCCCCCCTTTCCATAGTTTGTACAATTGTCGAGCTTGAGTCACCAAATTTGGTATGAAGATAGCAATTGACATTCCTCATAAATCTGCATCAAAAATTTGGATACCACACCCACCCATTCCTCTCCAGCCCCCCATTGCACACGTCTTAAAAACTTCGAGCTAGAGTCACCAAATTTGGTATGAAGATAGCAATTGACTTTCCTCATAGATCTGCATCAAAACTTTGGATGCCACGCCCACCCATACCGCCCCCAGCCCCCTTTCCACACCTCTAACAAACTTCAAGCTAGAGTCACCATATTTGGTATGAAGATAGCAATTGACATTCCACATAGATCTGCAGCAAAAATTTGTATGCCACACCCACCCATTCCGCCTCCAGCCACCCTTTCCTAACCTCTTACAAACTTCGAGCTAGAGTCACCAAATTTGGTATGAAAATAGCAATTGACATTTCACTAAGATCTGCATCAAAATTTTGGATGCCACACCCACCCAATCCGCCCCAGCACCCCTCTCCATAGTGTGTACAATTGTCGAGCTTGAGTCACCAAATTTTGTATCATAATAGAAATTGACATTTCACATAGATCTGCATCAACAATTTGGATGCCACACCCACCCATTCCTCTCCAGCCCCACTTGCCATACCTCTTACAAACTTTGAGCTAGATTCACCAAATTTGGTATGAAGATAGCAATTGACATTCCTCATAGATCTGCATCAAATTTTGGATGCCACACCCACCAATACCGCCCCCAGCCCCCCTTTCCCCTTTTTTTTTACAAACTTCGAGCTAGAGTCACCAAATTTGGTATGAAGATAGCAATTGACATTCCACATAGATCTGCAGCAAAAATTTGGATGCCACACCCACCCAATCCGCCCCAGCCCTCTCTCCACACCTTTTACAAACTTCGACCTAGAGTCACCAAATTTGGTATGAAAATAGCAATTGACATTTCACGAAGATCTGCATCAAAATTTTGGATGCCACACCCACCCAATCCGCCCCAGCACCCCTCTCCATAGTGTGTACAATTGTCGAGCTTGAGTCACCAAATTTTGTATCATAATAGAAATTGACATTTCACATAGATCTGCATAAAATATTTGGATGCCAAGCCCACCCATACCGTCCCCAGCCCCTTTTCCCAACCTTTTACAAACTTCAAGCTTGAGTCACCAAATTTGGTATGAAGATAGCAATTGACATTCCACATAGATCTGCAGCAAAAATTTGGATGCCACACCCACCCATTCCTCTCCAGCCCCCCTTTCCACACGTCTTAAAAACTTCGAGCTAGAGTCACCAAATTTGGTATGAAGATAGCAATTGACTTTCCTCATAGATCTGCATCAAAACTTTGGATGCCACGCCCACCCATACCGCCCCCAGCCCCCCTTTCCATAGTTTGTACAATTGTCGAGCTTGAGTCACCAAATTTTGTATAAAAATAGAAATTGACATTTCACATAGATCTGCATCAACAATTTGGATGCCACACCCACCCATTCCTCACCAGCCCCCCTTTCCACACGTCTTAAAAACTTCGAGCTAGAGTCACCAAATTTGGTATGAAGATAGCAATTGACTTTCCTCATAGAGCTGCATCAAAACTTTGGATGCCACGCCCACTCATACCGCCCTCAGCCCCCTTTTCCATAGTTTGTACAATTGTCGAGCTTGAGTCACCAAATTTTGTATAAAAATAGAAATTGACATTTCACATAGATCTGCATCAACAATTTGGATGCCACACCCACCCATTCCTCACCAGCCCCCTTTCCACACGACTTACAAACTTTGAGCTAGAGTCACCAAATTTGGTATGAAGACAGCAATTGACTTTCCTCATAGATCTGCATCAAAACTTTGGATGCCACGCCCACCCATACCGCACCCAGCCCCCCTTTCCATAGTTTGTACAATTGTCGAGCTTGAGTCACCAAATTTGGTATGAAGATAGCAATTGACATTCCTCATAAATCTGCATCAAAAATTTGGATACCACACCCACCCATTCCTCTCCAGCCCCCCTTTGCACACGTCTTAAAAACTCCGAGCTAGAGTCACCAAATTTGGTATGAAGATAGCAATTGACTTTCCTCATAGATCTGCATCAAAACTTTGGATGCCACGCCCACCCATACCGCCCCCAGCCCCCTTTCCACACCTCTAACAAACTTCAAGCTAGAGTCACCAAATTTGGTATGAAGATAGCAATTGACATTCCACATAGATCTGCAGCAAAAATTTGTATGCCACACCCACCCATTCCGCCTCCAGCCACCCTTTCCTAACCTCTTACAAACTTCGAGCTAGAGTCACCAAATTTGGTATGAAGATATAAATTGACATTTCACAAAGATCTGCAGCAAAAATTTGGATGCCACACCCACCCATTCCTCTCCAGCCCCACTTGCCACACCTCTTACAAACTTTGAGCTAGAGTCACCAAATTTGGTATGAAGATATCAATTGACATTCCACATAGATCAGCATCAAAAATTGGGATGCCACACCCACCCAATCCAACCCCAGCCCTCTCTCCAAACCTTTTACAAACTTCGAGCTAGAGTAACCAAATTTGGTATGAAAATAGCAATTGACTTTCCTCATAGATCTGCATCAAAACTTTGGATGCCACGCCCACCCATACCGCCCACAGCCCCCTTTCCACATCTCTAACAAACTTCAAGCTAGAGTCACCAAATTTGGTATGAAGATAGCAATTGACATTCCACATAGATCTGAAGCAAAAATTTGTATGCCACACCAACCCATTCCGCCTCCAGCCCCCCCTATCCTAACCTCTTACAAACTTCGAGCTAGAGTTACCAAATTTGGTATGAAGATATAAATTGACATTTCACAAAGATCTGCAGCAAAAATTTGGATGCCACACCCACCCATTCCTCTCCAGCCCCCCTTACCCCACCTCTTACAAACTTTGAGCTAGAGTCACCAAATTTGGTATGAAGATAGCAATTGAAATTCCTCATAGATCTGCATCAAATTTTGGATGCCACGCCCACCAATACCGCCCCCAGCCTCCCTTTCCACACCTTTTACAAACTTCGAGCTAGAGTCACCAAATTTGGTATGAAGATAGCAATTGACATTCCACATAGATCTGCAGCAAAAATTGGGATGCCACACCCACCCAATCCGCCCCCAGCCCACTCTCCCCACCTTTTACAAACTTCGAGCTAGAGTCACCAAATTTGGTATGAAAATAGCAATTGACATTTCACGAAGATCTGTATCAAAAATTTGGATGCCACGCCCACCCAATCCGCCCCAGCCCCCCTCTCCCCTTATTTTACTAACTTCAAGCTAGTGTCACCTAATTTGGTATGAAGATAGCTATTGACATTCCTCATAGATCTGCATCAAAACTTTGGATGCCACACCCACTCAATCCGCCCCCAGCCCCCCTCTCCCCTTTTTTTTAATAGCTTCGTGCTAGAGTCACCAAATTTGGAAGGAAGATAGAAATTGACATTCCTCACCGAATTTGGTATGAAGATAGAAATTGACATTTCACAAAGATCTGCATCAATGGTTTGGATGTCACACCCACCCATTCCTCTCCAGCCCCCCTTTCCTTACCTCTTACAAACTTTGAGGTAGAGTCACCAAATTTGGTATGAAGATAGCAATTGACATTCCTCATAGATCTGCATCTAAACTTTGGATGTCACGCCCACCAATACCGCCCCCAGCCCCCCTTTCCATACCTCTTACAAACTTCGAGCTAGAGTCACCAAATTTGGTATGAAGATAGCAATTGACATTCCACATAGATCTGCAGCAAAAATTTGGATGCCACACCCACCCAATCCGCCCCCAGCCCTCTCTCCACACCTTTTACGAACTTCGAGCTAGAGTCACCAAATTTGGTATGAAGATAGCAATTGACATTCCTCATAGATCTGCATCTAAACTTTGGATGTCACGCCCACCAATACCGCCCCAGCCCCCCTTTCCACACCTCTTACAAACTTCGAGCTAGAGTCACCAAATTTGGTATGAAGATAGAAATTGACATTTCACAAAGATCTGTATCAAACATTCGGATGCTACACCCACCCATACCGCCCCCAGCCCCCCCTTTCCACACATTTACAAACTTTGAGCTAGAGTCACCAAATTTGGTATGAAGATAGCAATTGACATTCTACATAGATCTACAGCAAAAATTTGAATGCCACACCCACCCATTCCTCTCCAGCCCCCCTTTCCACACGTCTTTAAAACTTCGAGCTAGTGTCACCAAATTTGGTATGAAGATAGCTATTGACATTCCTCATAGATCTGCATCGAAACTTTGGATGCCACTTCCACTCAATCCGCCCCCAGCCCCCCTCTCCCCTTTTTTTTAATAACTTCGAGCTAGAGTCACCAAATTTGGTATGAAGATAGCAATTGACATTCTACATAGATCTACAGCAAAAATTTGAATGCCACACCCACCCATTCCTCTCCAGCCCCCCTTTCCACACGTCTTAAAAACTTCGAGCTAGTGTCACCAAATTTGGTATGAAGATAGCTATTGACATTCCTCATAGATCTGCATCGAAACTTTGGATGCCACTTCCACTCAATCCGCCCCCAGCCCCCCTCTCCCCTTTTTTTTAATAACTTCGAGCTAGAGTCACCAAATTTGGTATGAAGATAGCAATTGACATTCTACATAGATCTACAGCAAAAATTTGAATGCCACACCCACCCATTCCTCTCCAGCCCCCCTTTCCACACGTCTTAAAAACTTCGAGCTAGTGTCACCTAATTTGGTATGAAGATAGCTATTGACATTCCTAATAGATCTGCATCAAAACTTTGGATGCCACACCCACTCAATCCGCCCCCAGCCCCCCTCTCCCCTTTCTTTTAATAGCTTCGTGCTAGAGTCACCAAATTTGGAAGGAAGATAGAAATTGACATTCCTCACCGAATTTGGTATGAAGATAGAAATTGACATTTCACAAAGATCTGCATCAATGGTTTGGATGTCACACCCACCCATTCCTCTCCAGCCCCCCTTTCCTTACCTCTTACAAACTTTGAGGTAGAGTCACCAAATTTGGTATGAAGATAGCAATTGACATTCCTCATAGATCTGCATCTAAACTTTGGATGTCACGCCCACCAATACCGCCCCCAGCCCCCCTTTCCACACCTCTTACAAACTTCGAGCTAGAGTCACCAAATTTGGTATGAAGATAGCAATTGACATTCCACATAGATCTGCAGCAAAAATTTGGATGCCACACCCACCCAATCCGCCCCCAGCCCTCTCTCCACACCTTTTACGAACTTCGAGCTAGAGTCACCAAATTTGGTATAAAAATAGCAATTGACATTTCACGAAGATCTGCATCAAAAATTTGGATGCCACACCCACCCAATCCTCTCCAGCCCCCCTTTCCACACCTCTTACAAACTTTGAGCTAGAGTCACCAAATTTGGTATGAAGATAGAAATTGACATTTCACAAAGATCTGTATCAAACATTCGGATGCTACACCCACCCATACCGCCCCCAGCCCCCCCTTTCCACACATTTACAAACTTTGAGCTAGAGTCACCAAATTTGGTATGAAGATAGCAATTGACATTCTACATAGATCTACAGCAAAAATTTGAATGCCAAACCCACCCATTCCTCTCCAGCCCCCCTTTCCACACCTCTTACTAACTTCGAGCTAGAGTCACCAAATTTGGTATGAAGATAGCAATTGACATTCCACATAGATCTGCAGCAAAAATTTGGATGCCACACCCACCCAATCCGCCCCCAGCCCTCTCTCCACACCTTTTACGAACTTCGAGCTAGAGTCACCAAATTTGGTATAAAAATAGAAATTGACATTTCACATAGATCATACTACAAAAATTGGGATGCCACACCCACCCATTCCTCTCCAGCCCCCCTTTCCACACGTCTTAAAAACTTCGAGCTAGAGTCACCAATTTTGGTATGAAAATAGCAATTGACTTTCCTCAAAGATCTGCATCAAAACTTTGGATGCCACGCCCACCCATACCACACCCAGCCCCCCTTTCCATAGTTTGTACAATTGTCGAGCTTGAGTCACCAAATTTTGTATCAAAACAGAAATTGACATTTCACATAGATCTGCATCAAAAATTTGGATGCCACACCCACCCATTCCTCTCCAGCCACCTTTTCCACACGTCTTAAAAACTTCGAGCTAGAGTCACCAAATTTGGTATGAAGATAGCAATTGACTTTCCTCATAGATCTGCATCAAAACTTTGGATGCCACGCCCACTCATACCGCCCTCAGCCCCCCTTTCCATAGTTTGTACAATTGTCGAGCTTGAGTCACCAAATTTGGTATGAAGATAGCAATTGACATTCCTCATAGATCTGCATCAAAAATTTGGATACCACACCCACCCATTCCTCTCCAGACCCCCTTTCCACACGTCTTAAAAACTTCGAGCTAGAGTCACCAAATTTGGTATGAAGATAGCAATTGACTTTCCTCATAGATCTACATCAAAACTTTGGATGCCACTCCCACCAATACCGCCCCCAGCCCCTTTTCCACACCTCTAACAAACTTCAAGCTAGAGTCACCAAATTTGGTATGAAGATAGCAATTGACATTCCACATAGATCTGCAGCAAAAATTTGTATGCCACACCCACCCATTCCGCCTCCAGCCCCCCTTTCCTAACCTCTTACAAACTTCGAGCTAGAGTCACCAAATTTGGTATGAAGATATAAATTGACATTTCACAAAGATCTGCAGCAAAAATTTGGATGCCACACCCACCCATTCCTCTCCAGCCCCCCTTACCTCATCTCGTACAAACTTTGAGCTAGAGTCACCAAATTTGGTATGAAGATAGCAATTAACATTCCTCATAGATCTGCATCAAATTTTGGATGCCACGCCCACCAATACCGCCCCCAGCCTCCCTTTCCACTCCTTTTACATACTTCGAGCTAGAGTCACCAAATTTGGTATGAAGATAGCAATTGACATTCCACATAGATCTGCAGCAAAAATTGGGATGCCACACCCACTTAATCCACCCCCAGCCCTCTCTCCCCACCTTTTACAAGCTTCGAGCTAGAGTCACCAAATTTGGTATGAAAATAGCAATTGACATTTCACGAAGATCTGCAGCAAAAATTTGGATGCCACGCCCACCCATTCCGCCTCCAGCCCCCCTTTCCTTACCTCATACAAACTTCGAGCTAGAGTCACCAAATTTGGTATGAAGATATAAATTGACATTTCACATAGATCTGCATCAAAACTTTAGATGCCACGCCCACCAATACCGCCCCCAGCCCCCCTATCCCCACCTTTAACAAACTTCGAGCTAGAGTCACCAAATTTGGTATGAAGATAGCAATTGACATTCCACATAGATCTGCAGCAAAAATTGGGATGCCACACCCACTTAATCCACCCCCAGCCCTCTCTCCCCACCTTTTACAAGCTTCGAGCTAGAGTCACCAAATTTGGTATGAAAATAGCAATTGACATTTCACGCCCACTCAATCCGCCCCCAGCCCCCCTCTCCCCTTTTTTTTAATAGCTTCGAGCTAGAGTCACCAAATTTGGAAGGAAGATAGAAATTGACATTCCTCACCGAATTGGGTATGAAGATAGAAATTGACATTTCACAAAGATCTGCATCAATGGTTTGGATGCCACACCCACCCATTCCTCTCCAGCCACCCTTTCCTTACCTCTTACAAACTTTGAGGTAGAGTCACCAAATTTGGTATGAAGATAGCAATTGACATTCCTCATAGATCTGCATCTAAACTTTGGATGTCACGCCCACCAATACCGCCCCCAGCCCCCTTTCCACACCTTTTACGAACTTCGAGCTAGAGTCACCAAATTTGGTATGAAAATAGCAATTGACATTTCACGAAGATTTGCATCAAAAATTTGGATGCCACAACCACCCAATTCTCTCCAGCCCCCTTTTCCACGCCTCTAACAAACTTTGAGCTAGAGTCACCAAATTTGGTATGAAGATAGAAATTGACATTTCACAAAGATCTGTATCAAACATTCGGATGCTACACCCACCCATACCGCCCCAGCCACCCCTTTCCACACATTTACAAACTTTGAGCTCGAGTCACCAAATTTGGTATGAAGATAGCAATTGCCATTCCACATAGATCTACAGCAAAAATTTGGATGCCACACCCACCCATTCCGCCTCCAGCCCCCCTTTCCACACCTCTTACAAACTTTGAGCTAGAGTCACCAAATTTGGTATGAAGATAGTAATTGACATTCCTCATAGATCTGCATTAAAACTTTGGATGCCACGCCCACCAATACCGCCCCCAGCCCCCCTTTCCACACATTTACAAACTTTGAGCTAGAGTCACCAAATTTGGTATGAAGATAGCAATTGACATTCCACATAGATCTACAGCAAAAATTTGGATGCAACACCCACCCATTCTGCCTCCAGCCCCCCTTTCCTTACCTCTTACAAACTTCGAGCTAGAGCCACCAAATTTGGTATGAATATATAAATTGACATTTCACAAAGATCTGCAGCAAAAATTTTGATGCCACACCCACCCATTCCTCTCCAGCCCCCATTCCACACCTCTTACAAACTTTGAGCTAGAGTCACCAAATTTGGTATGAAGATAGAAATTGACATTTCACAAAGATCTGTATCAAACATTCGGATGCCACACCCATCCATACCGCCCCCAGCCCCCCCTTTCCACACATTTACAAACTTTGAGCTAGAGTCACCAAATTTGGTATGAAGATAGCAATTGACATTCCACATAGATCTGCAGCAAAAATTTGGATGCCACACCCACCCATTCTGCCTCCAGCCCCCCTTTCCTTACCTCTTACAAACTTCGAGCTAGAGTCACCAAATTTGGTATGAAGATATAAATTGACATTTCACAAAGATCTGCAGCAAAAATTTGGATGCCACACCCACCCATTCCTCTCCAGCCCCCATTCCACACCTCTTACAAACTTTGAGCTAGAGTCACCAAATTTGGTATGAAGATAGAAATTGACATTTCACAAAGATCTGTATCAAACATTCGGATGCCACACCCACCCATACCGCCCCCAGCCCCCCCTTTCAACACATTTACAAACTTTGAGCTAGAGTCACCAAGTTTGGTATGAAGATAGCAATTGACATTCCACATAGATCTACAGCAAAAATTTGTATGCCACACCCACCCAATCCGCCCCCAGCCCCCCTCTCCCCACCTTTTACAAACTTCATGGTAGAGTCACCAAATTTGTTATAAAGATAGAAATTGACATTCCACATAGATCTACAGCAAAAATTTGGATGCCACACCCACCCATTCCTCTCCAGCCCCACATTCCATACCTCTTACAAACTTTGAGCTAGAGTCACCAAATTTGGTATGAAGATATCAATTGACGTTCCTCATAGATCTGCATCAAAACTTTGGATGCCATGCCCACCCATACCGCCCCCAGCCCCCGTTTTCACACCTCTTACAAACTTTGAGCTAGAGTCACCAAATTTGGTATGAAGATAGCAATTGTGATTTCACGAAGATCTGCATAAAAACTAGGGATGCAACGGCCACCCATACCGCCCCCAGCCCCTCTTTCCACAGTTTTTGCAATTTTTGTGCTTGAGTCACCAAATTTGGTATGAAGATATCAATTGACATTCCACATAGATCTGCATGAAAAATTGGGATGCTACACCTACCCAATCCGCCCTCAGCCCCCCTCTGCCCTTTTTTTTTACAAACTTCGAGCTAGAGTCACCAAATTTGGTATGAAAATAGCAATTGACATTTCACGAAGATTTGCATCAAAAATTTGGATGCCACAACCACCCAATTCTCTCCAGCCCCCTTTTCCACGCCTCTAACAAACTTTGAGCTAGAGTCACCAAATTTGGTATGAAGATAGAAATTGACATTTCACAAAGATCTGTATCAAACATTCGGATGCCACACCCATCCATACCGCCCCCAGCCCCCCCTTTCCACACATTTACAAACTTTGAGCTAGAGTCACCAAATTTGGTATGAAGATAGCAATTGACATTCCACATAGATCTGCAGCAAAAATTTGGATGCCACACCCACCCATTCTGCCTCCAGCCCCCCTTTCCTTACCTCTTACAAACTTCGAGCTAGAGTCACCAAATTTGGTATGAAGATATAAATTGACATTTCACAAAGATCTGCAGCAAAAATTTGGATGCCACACCCACCCATTCCTCTCCAGCCCCCATTCCACACCTCTTACAAACTTTGAGCTAGAGTCACCAAATTGGTATGAAGATAGAAATTGACATTTCACAAAGATCTGTATCAAACATTCGGATGCCACACCCACCCATACCGCCCCCAGCCCCCCCTTTCAACACATTTACAAACTTTGAGCTAGAGTCACCAAGTTTGGTATGAAGATAGCAATTGACATTCCACATAGATCTACAGCAAAAATTTGTATGCCACACCCACCCAATCCGCCCCCAGCCCCCCTCTCCCCACCTTTTACAAACTTCATGGTAGAGTCACCAAATTTGTTATAAAGATAGAAATTGACATTCCACATAGATCTACAGCAAAAATTTGGATGCCACACCCACCCATTCCTCTCCAGCCCCACATTCCATACCTCTTACAAACTTTGAGCTAGAGTCACCAAATTTGGTATGAAGATATCAATTGACTTTCCTCATAGATCTGCATCAAAACTTTGGATGCCATGCCCACCCATACCGCCCCCAGCCCCCGTTTTCACACCTCTTACAAACTTTGAGCTAGAGTCACCAAATTTGGTATGAAGATAGCAATTGTGATTTCACGAAGATCTGCATAAAAACTAGGGATGCAACGGCCACCCATACCGCCCCCAGCCCCTCTTTCCACAGTTTTTGCAATTTTTGTGCTTGAGTCACCAAATTTGGTATGAAGATATCAATTGACATTCCACATAGATCTGCATGAAAAATTGGGATGCTACACCTACCCAATCCGCCCTCAGCCCCCCTCTGCCCTTTTTTTTTACAAACTTCGAGCTAGAGTCACCAAATTTGGTATGAAGATAGCAATTGACATTTCACATAGATCTGCATCAAAAATTTGGATGCCACACCCACCCATTCCTCTTCAGCCCCCCTTTCCACACCTCTTACAAACTTCGAGCTAGAGTCACCAAATTTGGTATGAAGATAGCAATTTACTTTCCTCATAGATCTGCATCAAAACTTTGGATGCCACGCCCACCCATACCGCCCCCAGCCCCCTTTCCACACCTTTTACAAACTTCAAGCTAGAGTCACCAAATTTGGTATGAAGATAGCAATTGACATTCCACATAGATCTGCAGCAAAAATTTTGATGCCACTCCCACCCATTCCGCCTCCAGCCTCCCTTTCCTTACCTCTAACAAACTTCGAGCTAGAGTCACCAAATTTGGTATGAAGATATAAATTGACATTTCACAAAGATCTGCATCAAAACTTTGGATGCCACGCCCACCAATATCGCCCCCAGCCCCCCTAACCCTAGTTTGTAAAATTTTTGAGCTAGAGTTACCAAATTTGGTATGAAGATAGCAATTGACATTCCTCTGTATCTGCAGCAAAAATTTGGATGCCACGCCCACCCATACCGACCCCAGCCCCCCTATCCCCACCTTTAACAAACTTCGAGCTAGCGTCATCAAATTTGGTATGAAGATAGCAATTGACATTCCACATAGATCTACAGCAAAAATTTGGATGCCACACCCACCCATTCCTCTCCAGCCCCCCTTTCCACACCTTGTGAGGTAGGCCCAGCGCAAGCCTCCCCCACAATACATTACATTTAGAATATACGTATACCTTTAACATAATAAACAGCATTGCATATTATTGTATTAGAACTTAACATTAACATAGAACATAGATATAACATGGTAGAGGGCAAAGGTATAGAGTAAGCTAAGTATAAGAGCGGCCAGACCAGCGTAAGAACAGCGAAGGTCGGGCACGCGTTCGCGACCCACGATCAAGGTGTCGTGATCCACGAGAAGAGGAAAGGCGCGGTGATGTCCCACGGAAGGGAATCGAGAGAACGTAGAAAGTAGTGAAACGCGGTAAATGGCCGGCAAGGTCAGCATAAGACATTTGGAAGAGTAAATCCGTGTGGACGAATTCCCACTGGAAACCCAGGGAACAATTGTAAGTAGATATAAGACAGGATGGAAAGTTTAAGTGAATCTTTGTGGAATAAAGCAGCATAACCTTAAAACACGTGTTTCTTTATTCCGACCTGAGGGTCATTAAATATACACGCGTGCGTATATGTACGTGCGGCCGGTACGATACTAGGCGCGTTTCAAATTGTTCGGTTAGAGCCTGAGTGATCGGCGGCACGCGTACTGTGGCTCGCCCCGTACGCTTCCCAAATCATTCAGTCGGTTCGGTAACGGAGCTTTGGCATCCGCGCGACCTAAACTTGCGAGGGAACATAATCTGTGCTATCGGTGGTACTTGTATTGCGGTTTGTCCCGTACACCTCCCCGATCGCCAGCCGTCACGAAATCTCGACACCGGTATAGCTGCGGACTAGCTTGATTCCAATTCGCGAATACGTTTCAGCAAATTTAAATATTTCTTGTAACGTTGAATCTTGGCCGGACTGAGTTTCATACCCCGGCCAAAATCACTACTTTACAACCTCTTACAAACTTCGAGCTAGAGTCACCAAATTTGGTATGAAGATAGCAATTGACATTCCACATAGATCTGCAGCAAAAATTTGGATGCAACACCCACCCATTCTGCCTCCAGCCCCCCTTTCCATACCTCTTACAAACTTCGAGCTAGAGCCACCAAATTTTGTATGAATATATAAATTGACATTTCACAAAGATCTGCAGCAAAAATTTGGATGCCACACCCACCCATTCCTCTCCAGCCCCCCTTACCTCATCTCGTACAAACTTTGAGCTAGAGTCACCAAATTTGGTATGAAGATAGCAATTAACATTCCTCATAGATCTGCATCAAATTTTGGATGCCACGCCCACCAATACCGCCCCCAGCCTCCCTTTCCACTCCTTTTACAAACTTCGAGCTAGAGTCACCAAATTTGGTATGAAGATAGCAATGGACATTCCACAAAGATCTGCAGCAAAAATTGGGATGCCACACCCACTTAATCCACCCCCAGCCCTCTCTCCAAACCTTTTACAAGCTTCGAGCTAGAGTCACCAAATTTGGTATGAAAATAGCAATTGACATTTCACGAAGATCTGTATCAAAAATTTGGATGCCACACCCACCCAATCCGCCCCAGCCCCCTTCACCCCTTATTTTACTAACTTCGAGCTAGTGTCACCAAATTTGGTATGAAGATAGCTATTGACATTCCTCATAGATCTACATCAAAACTTTGGATGCCACACCCACTCAATCCGCCCCCAGCCCCCCTCTCCCCTTTTTTTTAATAGCTTCGAGCTAGAGTCACCAAATTTGGAAGGAAGATAGAAATTGACATTCCTCACCGAATTGGGTATGAAGATAGAAATTGACATTTCACAAAGATCTGCATCAATGGTTTGGATGCCACACCCACCCATTCCTCTCCAGCCACCCTTTCCTTACCTCTTACAAACTTTGAGGTAGAGTCACCAAATTTGGTATGAAGATAGCAATTGACATTCCTCATAGATCTGCATCTAAACTTTGGATGTCACGCCCACCAATACCGCCCCCAGCCCCCCTTTCCACACCTTTTACAAACTTCGAGCTAGAGTCACCAAATTTGGTATGAAGATAGCAATTGACATTCCACATAGATCTGCAGCAAAAATTTGGATGCCACACCCACCCAATCCACCCCCAGCCCTCTCTCCACACCTTTTACGAACTTCGAGCTAGAGTCACCAAATTTCGTATGAAAATAGCAATTGACATTTCACGAAGATTTGCATCAAAACTTTGGATGCCACACCCACCCAATTCTCTCCAGCCCCCTTTTCCACACCTCTAACAAACTTTGAGCTAGAGTCACCAAATTTGGTATGAAGATAGAAATTGACATTTCACAAAGATCTGTATCAAACATTCGGATGCTACACCCACCCATACCGCCCCAGCCCCCCCTTTCCACACATTTACAAACTTTGAGCTAGAGTCACCAAATTTGGTATGAAGATAGCAATTGCCATTCCACATAGATCTACAGCAAAAATTTGGATGCCACACCCACCCATTCCGCCTCCAGCCCCCCTTTCCACACCTCTTACAAACTTTGAGCTAGAGTCACCAAATCTGGTATGAAGATAGTAATTGACATTCCTCATAGATCTGCATTAAAACTTTGGATGCCACGCCCACCAATACCGCCCCCAGCCCCCCTTTCCACACATTTACAAACTTTGAGCTAGAGTCACCAAATTTGGTATGAAGATAGTAAGTTACATTCCACATAGATCTACAGCAAAAATTTGGATGCAACACCCACCCATTCTGCCTCCAGCCCCCCTTTCCTTACCTCTTACAAACTTCGAGCTAGAGCCACCAAATTTGGTATGAATATATAAATTGACATTTCACAAAGATCTGCAGCAAAAATTTTGATGCCACACCCACCCATTCCTCTCCAGCCCCCATTCCACACCTCTTACAAACTTTGAGCTAGAGTCACCAAATTTGGTATGAAGATAGAAATTGACATTTCACAAAGATCTGTATCAAACATTCGGATGCCACACCCATCCATACCGCCCCCAGCCCCCCCTTTCCACTCATTTACAAACTTTGAGCTAGAGTCACCAAATTTGGTATGAAGATAGCAATTGACATTCCACATAGATCTGCAGCAAAAATTTGGATGCAACACCCACCCATTCTGCCTCCAGCCCCCCTTTCCTTACCTCTTACAAACTTCGAGCTAGAGCCACCAAATTTGGTATGAAGATATAAATTGACATTTCACAAAGATCTGCAGCAAAAATTTGGATGCCACACCCACCCATTCCTCTCCAGCCCCCATTCCACACCTCTTACAAACTTTGAGCTAGAGTCACCAAATTTGGTATGAAGATAGAAATTGACATTTCACAAAGATCTGTATCAAACATTCGGATGCCACACCCACCCATACCGCCCCCAGCCCCCCCTTTCCACACATTTACAAACTTAGAGCTAGAGTCACCAAGTTTGGTATGAAGATAGCAATTGACATTCCACATAGATCTACAGCAAAAATTTGTATGCCACACCCACCCAATCCGCCCCCAGCCCCCCTCTCCCCACCTTTTACAAACTTCGAGGTAGAGTCACCAAATATGTTATAAAGATAGAAATTGACATTCCACATAGATCTACAGCAAAAATTTGGATGCCACACCCACCCATTCCTCTCCAGCCCCACATTCCATACCTCTTACAAACTTTGAGCTAGAGTCACCAAATTTGGTATGAAGATATCAATGACTTTCCTCATAGATCTGCATCAAAACTTTGGATGCCATGCCCACCCATACCGCCCCCAGCCCCCGTTTTCACACCTCTTACAAACTTTGAGCTAGAGTCACCATATTTGGTATGAAGATAGCAATTGTGATTTCACGAAGATCTGCATAAAAACTTGGGATGCAACGCCCACCCATACCGCCCCCAGCCCCTCTTTCCACAGTTTTTGCAATTTTTGTGCTTGAGTCACCAAATTTGGTATGAAGATATCAATTGACATTCCACATAGATCTGCATGAAAAATTGGGATGCTACACCTACCCAATCCGCCCTCAGCCCCCCTCTGCCCTTTTTTTTTACAAACTTCGAGTTAGAGTCACCAAATTTGGTATGAAGATAGCAATTGACATTTCACATAGATCTGCAGCAAAAATTTGGATGCCACACCCACCCATTCCTCTTCAGCCCCCCTTTCCACACCTCTTACAAACTTCGAGCTAGAGTCACCAAATTTGGTATGAAGATAGCAATTGACTTTCCTCATAGATCTGCATCAAAACTTTGGATGCCACGCCCACCCATACCGCCCCCAGCCCCCTTTCCACACCTTTTACAAACTTCAAGCTAGAGTCACCAAATTTGGTATGAAGATAGCAATTGACATTCCACATAGATCTGCAGCAAAAATTTGGATGCCACTCCCACCCATTCCGCCTCCAGCCTCCCTTTCCTTACCTCATACAAACTTCGAGCTAGAGTCACCAAATTTGGTATGAAGATATAAATTGACATTTCACAAAGATCTGCATCAAAACTTTGGATGCCACGCCCACCAATATCGCCCCCAGCCCCCCTAACCCTAGTTTTTAAAATTTTTGAGCTAGAGTTACCAAATTTGGTATGAAGATAGCAATTGACATTCCTCTGTATCTGCAGCAAAAATTTGGATGCCACGCCCATCCATACCGACCCCAGCCCCCCTATCCCCACCTTTAACAAACTTCGAGCTAGCGTCATCAAATTTGGAAGGAAGATAGAAATTGACATTCCTCATAGATCTGCATCAAAAATTTAGATGTCACACCCACCCATTCCTCTCCAGCCCCCTTTTCCACACCTCTTACAAACTAAAACTTTGGATGCCACGCCCACCCATACCGCCCCCAGACCCCCTTTCCACAGTTAGTACAATTTTCGAGCTAGAGTCACCAAATTTGGTATGAAAATAGAAATTGATGTTTCACAAAGGTCTGCATCAAAGGTTTGGATGCCACACCCACCTATTCCTCTTCAGCCCCCCTTTCCTTACCTCTAACAAACTTTGAGGTAGAGTCACCAAATTTGGTATGAAGATAACAATTGACATTCCTCATAGATCTGCATCAAAACTTTGGATGCCACGCCCACCAACACCGCCCACAGCCCCCCTTTCCACACCTTTTACAAACTTCGAGCTAGAGTCACCAAATTTGCTATGAAGATAGAAATTGACATTTCACAAAGATCTGTATCAAACATTCGGATGTCACACCCACCCATACCGCCCCCAGCCCCCCCTTTCCACACATTTACAAACTTTGAGCTAGAGTCACCAAATTTGGTATGAAGATAGCAATTGACATTCCACATAGATCTACAGCAAAAATTTGGATGCCACACCCACCCATTCCTCTCCAGCACCCCTTTCCACACCTTGTGAGGTAGGCCCAGCGCAAGCCTCCCCCACAATACATTACATTTAGAATATACGTATACCTTTAACATAATAAACAGCATAGCATATTATTGTATTATAACTTAACATTAACATAGAACATAGATATAACATGGTAGAGGGCAAAGGTATAGAGTAAGCTTAGTATAAGAGCGGCCAGACCAGCGTAAGAACAGCGAAGGTCGGGCACGCGTTCGCGACCCACGATCAAGGTGTCGTGATCCACGAGAAGAGGAAAGGCGCGGTGATGTCCCACGGAAGGGAATCGAGAGAACGTAGAAAGTAGTGAAACGCGGTAAATGGCCGGCAAGGTCAGCATAAGACATTTGGAAGAGTAAATCCGTGTGGACGAATTCCCACTGGAAACCCAGGGAACAATTGTAAGTAGATATAAGACAGGATGGAAAGTTTAAGTGAATCTTTGTGGAATAAAGCAGCATAACCTTAAAACACGTGTTTCTTTATTCCGACCTGAGGGTCATTAAATATACACGCGTGCGTATATGTACGTGCGGCCGGTACGATACTAGGCGCGTTTCAAATTGTTCGGTTTGAGCCTGAGTGATCGGCGGCACGCGTACTGTGGCTCGCCCCGTACGCTTCCCAAATCATTCAGTCGGTTCGGTAACGGAGCTTTGGCATCCGCGCGACCTAAACTTGCGAGGGAACATAATCTGTGCTATCGGTGGTACTTGTATTGCGGTTTGTCCCGTACACCTCCCCGATCGCCAGCCGTCACGAAATCTCGACACCGGTATAGCTGCGGACTAGCTTGATTCCAATTCGCGAATACGTTTCAGCAAATTTAAATATTTCTTGTAACGTTGAATCTTGGCCGGACTGAGTTTCATACCCCGGCCAAAATCACTACTTTACAACCTCTTACAAACTTTGAGCTAGAGTCACCAAATTTAGTATGAAGATAGTAATTGACATTCCTCATAGATCTGCATCAAAAGTTTGGATGCCACGCCCACCAATACCGCCCCCAGCCCCCCTTTCCACACCTCTTACAAACTTTGAGCTAGAGTCACCAAATTTTGTATGAAGATAGAAATTGACATTTCACAAAGATCTGTATCAAACATTCGGATGCTACACCAACCCATACCGCCCCAGCCACCCCTTTCCAAACATTTACAAACTTTGAGCTAGAGTCACCAAATTTGGTATGAAGATAGCAATTGCCATTCCACATAGATCTACAGCAAAAATTTGGATGCCACACCCACCCATTCCGCCTCCAGCCCCTATTTCCACACTTCTTACAAACTTTGAGCTAGAGTCACCAAATTTTGTATGAAGATAGAAATTGACATTTCACAAAGATCTGTATCAAACATTCGGATGCCACGCCCACCAATACCGCCCCCAGCCCCCCTTTCCAAACTTTTACAAACTTTGAGCTAGAGTCACCAAATTTGGTATGAAGATAGCAATTGACATTCCACATAGATCTGCAGCAAAAATTTGGATGCAACACCCACCCATTCTGCCTCCAGCCCCCCTTTCCTTACCTCTTACAAACTTCGAGCTAGAGTCACCAAATTTGTTATAAAGATAGAAATTGACATTCCACATAGATCTACAGCAAAAATTTGGATGCCACACCCACCCATTCCTCTCCAGCCCCACATTCCATACCTCTTACAAACTTTGAGCTAGAGTCACCAAATTTGTTATAAAGATAGAAATTGACATTCCACATAGATCTACAGCAAAAATTTGGATGCCACACCCACCCATTCCTCTCCAGCCCCACATTCCATACCTCTTACAAACTTTGAGCTAGAGTCACCAAATTTGGTATGAAGATATCAATTGACTTTCCTCATAGATCTGCATCAAAACTTTGGATGCCACGCCCACCCATACCGCCCCCAGCCCCCTTTCCACACCTTTTACAAACTTCAAGCTAGAGTCACCAAATTTGGTATGAAGATAGCAATTGACATTCCACATAGATCTGCAGCAAAAATTTGGATGCCACTCCCACCCATTCCGCCTCCAGCCTCCCTTTCCTTACCTCATACAAACTTCGAGCTAGAGTCACCAAATTTGGTATGAAGATATAAATTGACATTTCACAAAGATCTGCATCAAAACTTTGGATGCCACGCCAACCAATACCGCCCCCAGCCCCCCTAACCCTAGTTTTTAAAATTTTTGAGCTAGAGTTACCAAATTTGGTATGAAGATAGCAATTGACATTCCTCATGTATCTTCAGCAAAAATTTGGATGCCACGCCCACCCATACCGACCCCAGCCCCCCTATCCCCACCTTTAACAAACTTCGAGCTAGCGTCATCAAATTTGGAAGGAAGATAGAAATTGACATTCCTCATAGATCTGCATCAAAAATTTGGATGTCACACCCACCCATTCCTCTCCAGCCCCCCTTTCAACACCTCTTACAAACTAAAACTTTGGATGCCACGCCCACCCATAACGCCCCCAGACCCCCTTTCCACAGTTTGTACAATTTTCGAGCTAGAGTCACCAAATTTGGTATGAAAATAGAAATTGACGTTTCACAAAGGTCTGCATCAAAAGTTTGGATGCCACACCCACCTATTCCTCTTCAGCCCCCCTTTCCTTACCTCTAACAAACTTTGAGGTAGAGTCACCAAATTTGGTATGAAGATAACAATTGACATTCCTCATAGATCTGCATCAAAACTTTGGATGCCACGCCCACCAACACCGCCCACAGCCCCCCTTTCCACACCTTTTACAAACTTCGAGCTAGAGTCACCAAATTTGGTATGAAGATAGAAATTGACATTTCACAAAGATCTGTATCAAACATTCGGATGTCACACCCACCCATACCGCCACCAGCCCCCCCTTTCCACACATTTACAAACTTTGAGCTAGAGTCACCAAATTTGGTATGAAGATAGCAATTGACATTCCACATAGATCTACAGCAAAAATTTGGATGCCACACCAACCCATTCCTCTCCAGCCCCCCTTTCCACACCTTGTGAGGCAGGCCCAGCGCAAGCCACCCCCACAATACATTACATTTAGAATATACGTATACCTTTAACATAATAAACAGCATAGCATATTATTGTATTAGAACTTAACATTAACATAGAACATAGATATAACATGGTAGAGGGCAAAGGTATAGAGTAAGCTAAGTATAAGAGCGGCCAGACCAGCGTAAGAACAGCGAAGGTCGGGCACGCGTTCGCGACCCACGATCAAGGTGTCGTGATCCACGAGAAGAGGAAAGGCGCGGTGATGTCCCACGGAAGGGAATCGAGAGAACGTAGAAAGTATTGAAACGCGGTAAATGGCCGGCAAGGTCAGCATAAGACATTTGGAAGAGTAAATCCGTGTGGACGAATTCCCACTGGAAACCCAGGGAACAATTGTAAGTAGATATAAGACAGGATGGAAAGTTTAAGTGAATCTTTGTGGAATAAAGCAGCATAACCTTAAAACACGTGTTTCTTTATTCCGACCTGAGGGTCATTAAATATACACGCGTGCGTATATGTACGTGCGGCCGGTACGATGCTAGGCGCGTTTCAAATTGTTCGGTTAGAGCCTGAGTGATCGGCGGCACGCGTACTGTGGCTCGCCCCGTACGCTTCCCAAATCATTCAGTCGGTTCGGTAACGGAGCTTTGGCATCCGCGCGACCTAAACTTGCGAGGGAACATAATCTGTGCTATCGGTGGTACTTGTATTGCGGTTTGTCCCGTACACCTCCCCGATCGCCAGCCGTCACGAAATCTCGACACCGGTATAGCTGCGGACTAGCTTGATTCCAATTCGCGAATACGTTTCAGCAAATTTAAATATTTCTTGTAACGTTGAATCTTGGCCGGACTGAGTTTCATACCCCGGCCAAAATCAATACTTTACAACCTCTTACAAACTTTGAGCTAGAGTCACCAAATTTGGTATGAAGATAGTAATTGACATTCCTCATAGATCTGCATCAAAAGTTTGGATGCCACGCCCACCAATACCGCCCCCAGCCCCCCTTTCCACACCTCTTACAAACTTCGAGCTAGAGTCACCAAATTTGGTATGAAGATAGCAATTGACATTCCACATAGATCTGCAGCAAAAATTTGGATGCAACACCCACCCATTCTGCCTCCAGCCCCCCTTTCCTTACCTCTTACAAACTTCGAGCTAGAGCCACCAAATTTGGTATGAATATATAAATTGACATTTCACAAAGATCTGCAGCAAGAATTTGGATGCCACACCCACCCATTCCTCTCCAGCCCCCCTTTCCACACCTCTTACAAACTTTGAGCTAGAGTCACCTAATTTGGTATGAAAATAGAAATTGACATATCACAAAGATCTGTATCACACATTCGGATGCCACACCCACCCATACCGCCCCCAGCCCCCCTCTCCCCACCTTTTACAAACTTCAAGGTAGAGTCACCAAATTTGTTATAAAGATAGAAATTGACATTTCACAAAGATCTGTATCAAAAATTTTGATGCCACACCCACCCATTCCTCGCCAGACCCCCTCACCCTTTTTTTTACAAACTTCGAGCTAGAGTCACCAAATTTGGTATGATGAGCAATTGACATTCCACATAGATGTGCAGCAAAAATTTGGATGCCACTCCCACCCATTCCGCCTCCAGCCTCCCTTTCCTTACCTCATACAAACTTCGAGCTAGAGTCACCAAATTTGGTATGAAGATATAAATTGACATTTCACAAAGATCTGCATCAAAACTTTGGATGCCACGCCCATCCATACCGACCCCAGCCCCCCTATCCCCACCTTTAACAAACTTCGAGCTAGCGTCATCAAATTTGGAAGGAAGATAGAAATTGACATTCCTCATAGATCTGCATCAAAAATTTAGATGTCACACCCACCCATTCCTCTCCAGCCCCCTTTTCCACACCTCTTACAAACTAAAACTTTGGATGCCACGCCCACCCATACCGCCCCCAGACCCCCTTTCCACAGTTAGTACAATTTTCGAGCTAGAGTCACCAAATTTGGTATGAAAATAGAAATTGATGTTTCACAAAGGTCTGCATCAAAGGTTTGGATGCCACACCCACCTATTCCTCTTCAGCCCCCCTTTCCTTACCTCTAACAAACTTTGAGGTAGAGTCACCAAATTTGGTATGAAGATAACAATTGACATTCCTCATAGATCTGCATCAAAACTTTGGATGCCACGCCCACCAACACCGCCCACAGCCCCCCTTTCCACACCTTTTACAAACTTCGAGCTAGAGTCACCAAATTTGCTATGAAGATAGAAATTGACATTTCACAAAGATCTGTATCAAACATTCGGATGTCACACCCACCCATACCGCCCCCAGCCCCCCCTTTCCACACATTTACAAACTTTGAGCTAGAGTCACCAAATTTGGTATGAAGATAGCAATTGACATTCCACATAGATCTACAGCAAAAATTTGGATGCCACACCCACCCATTCCTCTCCAGCACCCCTTTCCACACCTTGTGAGGTAGGCCCAGCGCAAGCCTCCCCCACAATACATTACATTTAGAATATACGTATACCTTTAACATAATAAACAGCATAGCATATTATTGTATTAGAACTTAACATTAACATAGAACATAGATATAACATGGTAGAGGGCAAAGGTATAGAGTAAGCTTAGTATAAGAGCGGCCAGACCAGCGTAAGAACAGCGAAGGTCGGGCACGCGTTCGCGACCCACGATCAAGGTGTCGTGATCCACGAGAAGAGGAAAGGCGCGGTGATGTCCCACGGAAGGGAATCGAGAGAACGTAGAAAGTAGTGAAACGCGGTAAATGGCCGGCAAGGTCAGCATAAGACATTTGGAAGAGTAAATCCGTGTGGACGAATTCCCACTGGAAACCCAGGGAACAATTGTAAGTAGATATAAGACAGGATGGAAAGTTTAAGTGAATCTTTGTGGAATAAAGCAGCATAACCTTAAAACACGTGTTTCTTTATTCCGACCTGAGGGTCATTAAATATACACGCGTGCGTATATGTACGTGCGGCCGGTACGATACTAGGCGCGTTTCAAATTGTTCGGTTAGAGCCTGAGTGATCGGCGGCACGCGTACTGTGGCTCGCCCCGTACGCTTCCCAAATCATTCAGTCGGTTCGGTAACGGAGCTTTGGCATCCGCGCGACCTAAACTTGCGAGGGAACATAATCTGTGCTATCGGTGGTACTTGTATTGCGGTTTGTCCCGTACACCTCCCCGATCGCCAGCCGTCACGAAATCTCGACACCGGTATAGCTGCGGACTAGCTTGATTCCAATTCGCGAATACGTTTCAGAAAATTTAAATATTTCTTGTAACGTTGAATCTTGGCCGGACTGAGTTTCATACCCCGGCCAAAATCACTACTTTACAACCTCTTACAAACTTTGAGCTAGAGTCACCAAATTTAGTATGAAGATAGTAATTGACATTCCTCATAGATCTGCATCAAAAGTTTGGATGCCACGCCCAAAAATACCGCCCCCAGCCCCCCTTTCCACACCTCTTACAAACTTTGAGCTAGAATCACCAAATTTTGTATGAAGATAGAAATTGACATTTCACAAAGATCTGTATCAAACATTCGGATGCTACACCAACCCATACCGCCCCAGCCCCCCCTTTCCAAACATTTACAAACTTTGAGCTAGAGTCACCAAATTTGGTATGAAGATAGCAATTGCCATTCCACATAGATCTACAGCAAAAATTTGGATGCCACACCCACCCATTCCGCCTCCAGCCCCCCTTTCCACACCTCTTACAAACTTTGAGCTAGAGTCACCAAATTTGGTATGAAGATAGAAATTGACATTTCACAAAGATCTGTATCAAACATTCGGATGCCACGCCCACCAATACCGCCCCCAGCCCCCCTTTCCAAACTTTTACAAACTTTGAGCTAGAGTCACCAAATTTGGTATGAAGATAGCAATTGACATTCCACATAGATCTGCAGCAAAAATTTGGATGCAACACCCACCCATTCTGCCTCCAGCCCCCCTTTCCTTACCTCTTACAAACTTCGAGCTAGAGCCACCAAATTTGGTATGAATATATAAATTGACATTTCACAAAGATCTGCAGCAAAAATTTTGATGCCACACCCACCCATTCCTCTCCAGCCCCCATTCCACACCTCTTACAAACTTTGAGCTAGAGTCACCAAATTTGGTATGAAGATAGAAATTGACTTTTCACAAAGATCTGTATCAAACATTCGGATGCCACACCCATCCATACCGCCCCCAGCCCCCCCTTTCCACACATTTACAAACTTTGAGCTAGAGTCACCAAATTTGGTATGAAGATAGCAATTGACATTCCACATAGATCTGCAACAAAAATTTGGATGCCACACCCACCCATTCTGCCTCCAGCCCCACATTCCTTACCTCTTACAAACTTCGAGCTAGAGTCACCAAATTTGTTATAAAGATAGAAATTGACATTCCACATAGATCTACAGCAAAAATTTGGATGCCACACCCACCCATTCCTTTCCAGCCCCACATTCCATACCTCTTACAAACTTTGAGCTAGAGTCACCAAATTTGGTATGAAGATATCAATTGACTTTCCTCATAGATCTGCATCAAAACTTTGGATGCCACGCCCACCCATACCGCCCCCAGCCCCCTTTCCACACCTTTTACAAACTTCAAGCTAGTGTCACCAAATTTGGTATGAAGATAGCAATTGACATTCCACATAGATCTGCAGCAAAAATTTGGATGCCACTCCCACCCATTCCGCCTCCAGCCTCCCTTTCCTTACCTCATACAAACTTCGAGCTAGAGTCACCAAATTTGGTATGAAGATATAAATTGACATTTCACAAAGATCTGCATCAAAACTTTGGATGCCACGCCAACCAATACCGCCCCCAGCCCCCCTAACCCTAGTTTCTAAAATTTTTGAGCTAGAGTTACCAAATTTGGTATGAAGATAGCAATTGACATTCCTCATGTATCTGCAGCAAAAATTTGGATGCCACGGCCACCCATACCGACCCCAGCCCCCCTATCCCCACCTTTAACAAACTTCGAGCTAGCGTCATCAAATTTGGAAGGAAGATAGAAATTGACATTCCTCATAGATCTGCATCAAAAATTTGGATGTCACACCCACCCATTCCTCTCCAGCCCCCCTTTCCACACCTCTTACAAACTAAAACTTTGGATGCCACGCCCACCCATACCGCCCCCAGACCCCCTTTCCACAGTTTGTACAATTTTCGAGCTAGAGTCACCAAATTTGGTATGAAAATAGAAATTGACGTTTCACAAAGGTCTGCATCAAAGGTTTGGATGCCACACCCACCTATTCCTCTTCAGCCCCCCTTTCCTTACCTCTAACAAACTTTGAGGTAGAGTCACCAAATTTGGTATGAAGATAACAATTGACATTCCTCATAGATCTGCATCAAAACTTTGGATGCCACGCCCACCAACACCGCCCACAGCCCCCCTTTCCACACCTTTTACAAACTTCGAGCTAGAGTCACCAAATTTGGTATGAAGATAGAAATTGACATTTCACAAAGATCTGTATCAAACATTCGGATGTCACACCCACCCATACCGCCACCAGCCCCCCCTTTCCACACATTTACAAACTTTGAGCTAGAGTCACCAAATTTGGAAGGAAGATAGCAATTGACATTCCACATAGATCTACAGCAAAAATTTGGATGCCACACCAACCCATTCCTCTCCAGCCCCCCTTTCCACACCTTGTGAGGCAGGCCCAGCGCAAGCCACCCCCACAATACATTACATTTAGAATATACGTATACCTTTAACATAATAAACAGCATAGCATATTATTGTATTAGAACTTAACATTAACATAGAACATAGATATAACATGGTAGAGGGCAAAGGTATAGAGTAAGCTAAGTATAAGAGCGGCCAGACCAGCGTAAGAACAGCGAAGGTCGGGCACGCGTTCGCGACCCACGATCAAGGTGTCGTGATCCACGAGAAGAGGAAAGGCGCGGTGATGTCCCACGGAAGGGAATCGAGAGAACGTAGAAAGTAGTGAAACGCGGTAAATGGCCGGCAAGGTCAGCATAAGACATTTGGAAGAGTAAATCCGTGTGGACGAATTCCCACTGGAAATCCAGGGAACAATTGTAAGTAGATATAAGACAGGATGGAAAGTTTAAGTGAATCTTTGTGGAATAAAGCAGCATAACCTTAAAACACGTGTTTCTTTATTCCGACCTGAGGGTCATTAAATATACACGCGTGCGTATATGTACGTGCGGCCGGTACGATGCTAGGCGCGTTTCAAATTGTGCGGTTAGAGCCTGAGTGATCGGCGGCACGCGTACTGTGGCTCGCCCCGTACGCTTCCCAAATCATTCAGTCGGTTCGGTAACGGAGCTTTGGCATCCGCGCGACCTAAACTTGCGAGGGAACATAATCTGTGCTATCGGTGGTACTTGTATTGCGGTTTGTCCCGTACACCTCCCCGATCGCCAGCCGTCACGAAATCTCGACACCGGTATAGCTGCGGACTAGCTTGATTCCAATTCGCGAATACGTTTCAGCAAATTTAATATTTCTTGTAACGTTGAATCTTGGCCGGACTGAGTTTCATACCCCGGCCAAAATCAATACTTTACAACCTCTTACAAACTTTGAGCTAGAGTCACCAAATTTGGTATGAAGATAGTAATTGACATTCCTCATAGATCTGCATCAAAAGTTTGGATGCCACGCCCACCAATACCGCCCCCAGCCCCCCTTTCCACACCTCTTACAAACTTCGAGCTAGAGTCACCAAATTTGGTATGAAGATAGCAATTGACATTCCACATAGATCTGCAGCAAAAATTTGGATGCAACACCCACCCATTCTGCCTCCAGCCCCCCTTTCCTTACCTCTTACAAACTTCGAGCTAGAGCCACCAAATTTGGTATGAATATATATAAATTGACATTTCACAAAGATCTGCAGCAAGAATTTGGATGCCACACCCACCCATTCCTCTCCAGCCCCCCTTTCCACACCTCTTACAAACTTTGAGCTAGAGTCACCAAATTTGGTATGAAGATAGAAATTGACATATCACAAAGATCTGTATCACACATTCGGATGCCAAACCCACCCATACCGCCCCCAGCCACCCTCTCCCCACCTTTTACAAACTTCAAGGTAGAGTCACCAAATTTGTTATAAAGATAGAAATTGACATTTCACAAAGATCTGTATCAAAAATTTTGATGCCACACCCACCCATTCCTCGCCAGACCCCCTCACCCTTTTTTTACAAACTTCGAGCTAGAGTCACCAAATTTGGTATGATGAGCAATTGACATTCCACATAGATGTGCAGCAAAAATTTGGATGCCACACCCACCCATTCTGCCTCCAGCTACCCTTTCCTTACCTCTTACAAACTTCGAGCTAGAGTCACCAAATTTGGTATGAAGATAGAAATTGACATTTCAGAAAGATCTGTATCAAGCATTCGAATGCCACACCCACCCATACCGCCCCCAGCCCCCCCTTTCCACACATTTACAAACTTTGAGCTAGAGTCACCAAATTTGGTATGAAGATAGCAATTGACATTCCACATAGATCTACAGCAAAAATTTGTATGCCACACCCACCCAATCCGCCCCCAGCTCCCCTCGCCACACCTCTTACAAACTTCGTGGTAAAGTCACCAAATTTGTTATAAAGATAGAAATTGACATTTCACAAAGATCTGTATCAAAAATTTGGATGCTACACCCACCCATTCCTCTCCAGCCCCCGTTTCCACACCTCTTACAAACTTTGAGCTAGAGTCACCAAATTTGGTATGAAGATAGCAATTGACATTTCACGAAGATCTGCATCAAAACTTGGGATACCACGCCCACCCATACCGCCCCCAGCCCCTCTTTCCACAGTTTTTGCAATTTTTGTGCTAGAGTCACCAAATTTGGTATGAAGATATCAATTGACATTCTACATAGATCTGCATCAAAAATTGGGATGCTACACCCACCCAATCCGCCCTCAGCCCCCCTCTCCCTTTTTTTTTACAAACTTCGAGCTAGAGTCACCAAATTTGTTATAAAAATAAAAATTGACATTTCACAAAGATCTGTATCAAAAATTTTGATGCCACACCCACCCATTCCTCTCCAGCCCACCTTTAGACACCTCTTACAAACTTTGAGCTAGAGTCACCAAATTTGGTATGAAGATAGAAATTGACATTTCACAAAGATCTGTATCAAACATTCGCAAGCCACACCCACCCATACCGCACCCAGCCCCCTTTCCACACCTCTAACAAACTTCAAGCTAGAGTCACCAAATTTGGTATGAAGATAGCAATTGACATTCCACATAGATCTGCAGCAAAAATTTGTATGCCACACCCACCCATTCCGCCTCCAGCCCCCCTTTCCTTACCTCATACAAACTTCGAGCTAGAGTTACTAAATTTGGTATAAAGATATAAATTAACATTTCGCAAAGATCTGCATCAAAACATTGGATGCCACGCCCACCAATACCGCCCCAGCACCCCTATCCCCACCTTTTACAAACTTTGAGCTAGAGTCACCAAATTTGGTATGAAGACAGCAATTGACATTCCACATAAATCTGCAGTAAAAATTTGTTTGCCACACCCACCCAATCCTCTCCAGCCCCCCTTTCCAAACCTCTTTCAAACTTTGAGCTAGAGTCACCAAATTTGGTAGGAAGATAGCAATTGACATTCCTCATGTATCTGCAGCAAAAATTTGGATGCCACGCCCACCCATACCGACCCCAGCCCCCCTATCCCCACCTTTTACAAACTTCGAGCTAGAGTCACGAAATTTGGAATGAAGATAGCAATTGAAATTCCTCATAGATCTGCATCAAAAATTTGGATGCCACACCCACCCATTCCTCTCCAGCCCACCATTCCATACCTCTTACAAACTTTGAGCTAGAGTTACTAAATTTGGTATAAAGATATAAATTAACATTTCGCAAAGATCTGCATCAAAACATTGGATGCCACGCCCACCAATACCGCCCCAGCACCCCTATCCCCACCTTTTACAAACTTTGAGCTAGAGTCACCAAATTTGGTATGAAGACAGCAATTGACATTCCACATAAATCTGCAGTAAAAATTTGTTTGCCACACCCACCCAATCCTCTCCAGCCCCCCTTTCCAAACCTCTTTCAAACTTTGAGCTAGAGTCACCAAATTTGGTAGGAAGATAGCAATTGACATTCCTCATGTATCTGCATCAAAACTTTGGATGCCACGCCCACCCATTCCTCTCCAGCCCCCCTTTCCACACCTCTTACAAACTTTGAGCTAGAGTCACCTAATTTGGTATGAAGATAGAAATTGACATATCACAAAGATCTGTATCACACATTCGGATGCCACACCCACCCATACCGCCCCCAGCCCCCCTCTCCCCTCCTTTTACAACTTTCAAGGTAGAGTCACCAAATTTGTTATAAAGATAGAAATTGACATTTCACAAAGATCTGTATCAAAAATTTTGATGCCACACCCACCCATTCCTCGCCAGACCCCCTCACCCCTTTTTTTTACAAACTTCGAGCTAGAGTCACCAAATTTGGTATGATGAGCAATTGACATTCCACATAGATGTGCAGCAATAATTTGGATGCCACACCCACCCATTCTGCCTCCAGCTACCCTTTCCTTACCTCTTACAAACTTCGAGCTAGAGTCACCAAATTTGGTATGAAGATAGAAATTGACATTTCAGAAAGATCTGTATCAAGCATTCGAATGCCACACCCACCCATACCGCCCCCAGCCCCACATTTCCACACATTTACAAACTTTGAGCTAGAGTCACCAAATTTGGTATGAAGATAGCAATTGACATTCCACATAGATCTACAGCAAAAATTTGTATGCCACACCCACCCAATCCGCCCCCAGCTCCCCTCGCCACACCTTTTACAAACTTCGAGGTAGAGTCACCAAATTTGTTATAAAGATAGAAATTGACATTTCACAAAGATCTGTATCAAAAATTTGGATGCTACACCCACCCATTCCTCTCCAGCCCCCGTTTCCACACTTCTTACAAACTTTGAGCTAGAGTCACCAAATTTGGTATGAAGATAGCAATTGACATTTCACGAAGATCTGCATCAAAACTTGGGATACCACGCCCACCCATACCGCCCCCAGCCCCTCTTTCCACAGTTTTTGCAATTTTTGTGCTAGAGTCACCAAATTTGGTATGAAGATATCAATTGACGTTCCACATAGATCTGCATCAAAAATTGGGATGCTACACCCACCCAATCCGCCCTCAGCCCCCCTCTCCACACCTTTTACAAACTTCGAGGTAGAGTCACCAAATTTGTTATAAAAATAAAAATTGACATTTTACAAAGATCTGTATCAAAAATTTTGATGCCACACCCACCCATTCCTCTCCAACCCCCTTTAGACACCTCTTACAAACTTTGAGCTAGAGTCACCAAATTTGGTATGAAGATAGAAATTGACATTTCACAAAGATCTGTATCAAACATTCGCAAGCCACACCCACCCATACCGCCCCCAGCTCCCCCTTTCCACACATTTACAAACTTTGAGCTAGAGTCACCAAATTTGGTATGAAGATAGCAATTGACATTCCACATAGATCTACAGCAAAAATTTGGATGCCACACCCACCCATTCCGCCTCCAGCCCCCCTTTCCTTACCTCATACAAACTTCGAGCTAGAGTCACCAAATTTGTTATAAAGATAGAAATTGACATTCCACATAGATCTGCATCAAAAATTGGGATGCTACACCCACCCAATCCGCCCTCAGCCCACCATTCCATACCTCTTACAAAATTTGAGCTAGAGTCACCAAATTTGATATGAAGATATCAATTGACATTCCTGATATATCTGCATCAAAACTTTGGATGCCACGCCCACCCGATCCGCCCCCAGCCCCCCTCTCCCCACTTTTTACAAACTTCGAGGTAGAGTCACCAAATTTGGTATGAAGATAGCAATTGACATTCCACATAGATCTACAGCAAAAATTTGCATGACACACCCACCCAATCCGCCCCCAGCCCCCCTCTCAACAACCTTTTACAAACTTCGAGGTAGAGTTACCAAATTTGTTATAAAGATGGAAATTGACATTTCACAAAGATCTGTATCAAAAATTTTGATGCCACACCCACCCATTCCTCTCCAGCCACCGTTTCCACAACTCTTACAAACTTTGAGCTAGAGTCACCAAATTTGGTTTGAAGATTGCAATTGACATTTCACAAAGATCTGTATCAAACATTCGGATGCCACACCAACCCATTCCTCTCCAGCCCCCCTTTCCATACCTCTTACAAACTTTGAGCTAGAGTCACCAAATTTGGTATGAAGATAGCAATTGACATTCCACATAGATCTGCATCAAAAATTGGGATGCTACACCCACCCAATCCGCCCTCAGCCCCCCTCTCCCTTTTTTTTTACAAACTTCGAGCTAGAGTCACCAAATTTGGTATGAAGATATAAATTGACATTCCTCATATATCTGCATCAAAACTTTGGATGCCACGCCCACCCATACCGCCCCCAGCCCCATATCCCACACTTTTACAAACTTCGAGCTAGAGTCACCAAATTTGGTATGAAGATAGCAACTGACTTTCCACATAGATCTGCAGCAAAAGTTTGGATGCCACACCTACTCAATCCTCTCCAGCCCCCCTTTCCACCCCTCTTACAAACTTTGAGCTAGAGTCACCAAATTTGGTATGAAGAGAGAAATTGACATTTCACAAAGATCTGTATCAAACATTCGGATGCCACACCCACCCATTCCTCTCCAGCCTCCCTTTCCACTTCACTTACAAACTTTGAGCTAGAGTCACCAAATTTGGTATGAAGATAGCAATTGACATTCCACATAGATCTGCAGCAAAAATTTGTATGCCACACCCACCCATTCCGCCTCCAGCCCCCCTTTCCTTACCTCATACAAACTTCGAGCTAGAGTTACTAAATTTGGTATAAAGATATAAATTAACATTTCGCAAAGATCTGCATCAAAACATTGGATGCCACGCCCACCAATACCGCCCCAGCACCCCTATCCCCACCTTTTACAAACTTTGAGCTAGAGTCACCAAATTTGGTATGAAGATAGCAATTGACATTCCACATAGATCTGCAGTAAAAATTTGTTTGCCACACCCACCCAATCCTCTCCAGCCCCCCTTTCCACACCTCTTTCAAACTTTGAGCTAGAGTCACCAAATTTGGTAGGAAGATAGCAATTGACATTCCTCATGTATCTGCAGCAAAAATTTGGATGCCACGCCCACCCATACCGACCCCAGCCCCCCTATCCCCACCTTTAACAAACTTCGAGCTAGACTCACGAAATTTGGAATGAAGATAGCAATTGACATTCCTCATAGATCTCTATCAAAAATTTGGATGCCACACCCACCCATTCCTCTCCAGCCCACCATTCCATACCTCTTACAAACTTTGAGCTAGAGTCGCCAAATTTGATATGAAGATAGCAATTGACATTCCTCATATATCTGCATCAAAACTTTGGATGCCACGCCCACCCATACCACCCCCATCCCCCCTTTCCATAGTTTGTACAATTTTCGAGCTTGAGTCACCAAATTTTGTATCAAAATAGAAATTGACATTTCACATAGATCTGTATCAAAAATTTGGATGCCACACCCACCCATTCCTCTCCAGCCCCCCTTTCCACACCTCTTACAAACTTTGAGCTAGATTCACCACATTTGGTATGAAGATAGCAATTGACATCCTACATAGATCTGCAGCAAAAATTTGGATGCCACTCACACCCATTCCGCCTCCAGCCCCCCTTTCCTTACCTCATACAAACTTCGAGCTAGAGTCACCAAATTTGGTATGGAGATAGCAATTGACATTCCACATAGATCTGCAGCAAAAATTTGGATGCCACACCCACCCATTCCGCCTCCAGCCCTCTTTCCTTACCTCATACAAACTTCGAGCTAGAGTCACCAAATTTGGTATGAAGATATAAATTGACATTTCACAAAGATCTGCATCAAAACTTTGGATGCCACGCCCACCAATACCACCCCCAGCCCCCCTAACCCCACCTTTTACAAACTTTGAGCTAGAGTCACCAAATTTGGTATGAAGATAGCAATTGACATTCCACATAGATCTGCAGTAAAAATTTGTTTGCCACACCCACCCAATCCTCTCCAGCCCCCCTTTCCACACCTCTTTCAAACTTTGAACTAGAGTCACCAAATTTGGTAGGAAGATAGCAATTGACATTCCTCATGTATCTGCAGCAAAAATTGGATGCCACGCCCACCCATACCGACCCCAGCCCCCCTATCCCCACCTTTAACAAACTTCGAGCTAGACTCACGAAATTTGGAATGAAGATAGCAATTGACATTCCTCATAGATCTCTATCAAAAATTTGGATGCCACACCCACCCATTCCTCTCCAGCCCACCATTCCATACCTCTTACAAACTTTGAGCTAGAGTCGCCAAATTTGATATGAAGATAGCAATTGACATTCCTCATATATCTGCATCAAAACTTTGGATGCCACGCCCACCCATACCGCCCCCAGCCCCCCTTTCCATAGTTTGTACAATTTTCGAGCTTGAGTCACCAAATTTTGTATCAAAATAGAAATTGACATTCCACATAGATCTGTATCAAAAATTTGGATGCCACACCCACCCATTCCTCTCCAGCCCCCCTTTCCACACCTCTTTCAAACTTTGAGCTAGAGTCACCAAATTTGGTAGGAAGATAGCAATTGACATTCCTCATGTATCTGCAGCAAAAATTTGGATGCCACGCCCACCCATACCGACCCCAGCCCCCCTATCCCCACCTTTAACAAACTTCGAGCTAGACTCACGAAATTTGGAATGAAGATAGCAATTGACATTCCTCATAGATCTCTATCAAAAATTTGGATGCCACACCCACCCAATCCTCTCCAGCCCCCTTTTCCACACCTCTTACAAACTTTGTGCTAGAGTCACCAAATTTGGTATGAAGATAGAAATTGACATTTCACAAAGATCTGTATCAAACATTCGGATGCCACACCCACCCATTCCTCTCCAGCCCCCCTTTCCACACCTCTTACAAACTTTGAGCTAGAGTCACCAAATTTGGTATGAAGATAGCAATTGACATTCCACATAGATCTGCTGCAAAAATTTGGATGCCACACCCACCCATTCCGCCTCCAGCCCCCCTTTCCTTACCTCATACAAACTTCGAGCTAGAGTCACCAAATTTGGTATGAAGATATAAATTGACATTCCTCATAGACCTGCATCAAAAATTTGGATGCCACACCCACCCATACCGACCCCAGCCCCCCTATCCCCACCTTTAACAAACTTCGAGCTAGACTCACGAAATTTGGAATGAAGATAGCAATTGACATTCCTCATAGATCTCTATCAAAAATTTGGATGCCACACCCACCCAATCCTCTCCAGCCCCCTTTTCCACACCTCTTACAAACTTTGTGCTAGAGTCACCAAATTTGGTATGAAGATAGAAATTGACATTTCACAAAGATCTCTATCAAAAATTTGGATGCCACACCCACCCATTCCTCTCCAGCCCACCATTCCATACCTCTTACAAACTTTGAGCTAGAGTCGCCAAATTTGATATGAAGATAGCAATTGACATTCCTCATATATCTGCATCAAAACTTTGGATGCCACGCCCACCCATACCGCCCCCAGCCCCCCTTTCCATAGTTTGTACAATTTTCGAGCTTGAGTCACCAAATTTTGTATCAAAATAGAAATTGACATTCCACATAGATCTGTATCAAAAATTTGGATGCCACACCCACCCATTCCTCTCCAGCCCCCCTTTCCACACCTCTTTCAAACTTTGAGCTAGAGTCACCAAATTTGGTAGGAAGATAGCAATTGACATTCCTCATGTATCTGCAGCAAAAATTTGGATGCCACGCCCACCCATACCGACCCCAGCCCCCCTATCCCCACCTTTAACAAACTTCGAGCTAGACTCACGAAATTTGGAATGAAGATAGCAATTGACATTCCTCATATATCTGCATCAAAACTTTGGATGCCACGCCCACCCATACCGCCCCCAGCCCCCCTTTCCATAGTTTGTACAATTTTCGAGCTTGAGTCACCAAATTTTGTATCAAAATAGAAATTGACATTCCACATAGATCTGTATCAAAAATTTGGATGCCACACCCACCCATTCCTCTCCAGCCCCCCTTTCCACACCTCTTACAAACTTTGAGCTAGAGTCACCAAATTTGGTATGAAGATAGCAATTGACATTCCACATAGATCTGCTGCAAAAATTTGGATGCCACACCCACCCATTCCGCCTCCAGCCCCCCTTTCCTTACCTCATACAAACTTCGAGCTAGAGTCACCAAATTTGGTATGAAGATATAAATTGACATTCCTCATAGACCTGCATCAAAAATTTGGATGCCACACCCACCCATACCGCCCCCAGCCCTCTTTCCGCACCTTTTACAAACTTCAAGCTAGAGTCACCAAATTTGGTATGAAGATAGCAATTGACATTCCACATTGATCTGTAGCAAAAATTTGGATGCCACACCCACCCATTCCGCATACAGCCCCCCTTTCCTTATCTCATACAAACTTCGAGCTAGAGTCACCAAATTTGGTATGAAAATATAAATTGACATTCACATAGATTTGCATCAAAACTTTGGATGCCACGCCCATCAATACCGCCCCCAGCCCCCCTAACCCCACCTTTTACAAACTTCGAGCTAAAGTCACCAAATTTGGTATGAAGATAGAAATTGACATTTCACAAAGATCTGTATCAAACATTCGGATGCCACACCCAACCAATCCTCTCCAGCCCCCCTTTCCACACCTCTTACAAACTTTGAGCTAGAGTCACCAAATTTGGTATGAAGATAGCAATTGACATTCCTCATGTATCTGCAGCAAAAATTTTGATGCCACGCCCACCCATACCGACCCCAGCCCCCCTATCACCACCTTTTACAAACTTCGAGCTAGAGTCACCAAATTTGGTATGAAGATAGCAATTCACACTCCTCATAGATCTTCATCAAAAATGTTGTTGCCACACCCACCCATTCCTCTCCAGCCCCCCATTCCATACCTCTTACAAACTTTGAGCTAGAGTCGCCAAATTTGATATGAAGATAGCAATTGACATTCCTCATATATCTGCATCAAAACTTCGGATGCCACGCCCACCCATACCGCCCCCTGCCCCCCTTTCCATAGTTTGTACAATTTTCGAGCTTGAGTCACCAAATTTGGTATGAAAATAGCAATTGACTTTCCTCATAGCTCTGCATCAAAACTTCGGATGCCACGCCCACCCATACCGCCCCCAGCCCCCTCTCCACACCTATTACAAACTTCAAGCTAGAGTCACCAAATTTGGTATGAAGATAGCAATTGAAATTCCACATAGATCTGCAGCAAAAATTTGGATGCCACACCCACCCATTCCGCCCCCAGCCCCCCTTTCCTAATCTCATACAAACTTCCAGCTAGAGTCACCAAATTTAGTATGAAGATATAAATTGACATTCACAAAGATCTGCATCAAAACTTTGGATGCCACGCCCACCAATACCGCCCCCAGCCCCCCTATCCACACCTTTTACAAACTTCGAGCTAGAGTCACTAAATTTGGTATGAAGATAGCAATTGACATTCCACATAGATCTGCAGCATAAATTTGGATGCCACACCCACCCAATCCTCTCCAGCCCCACTTTCCACACCTCTTACAAACTTTGAGCTAGAGTCACCAAATTTGGTATGAAGATAGAAATTGACATTTCACAAAGATCTGTATCAAACATTCGGATGCCACACCCACCCATTCCTCTCCAGCCACCCTTTCCACACCTCTTACAAACTTTGAGCTAGAGTCACCAAATTTGGTATGAAGATAGCAATTGACATTCCACATAGATCTGCAGCAAAAATTTGGATGCCACACCCACCCATTCCGCCTCCAGCCACCCTTTCCTTACCTCATACAAACTTCGAGCTAGAGTCACCAAATTTGGTATGAAGATATAAATTGACATTTCACAAAAATCTGCATCAAAACTTTGGATGCCACGCCCACCAATTCCGCCCCCAGCCCCCCTATCACCACCTTTTACAAACTTCGAGCTAGAGTCACCAAATTTGGTATGAAGATAGCAATTGACATTCCTCATAGATCTGCATCAAAAATTTGGATGCCACACCCACCCAATCCTCTCCAGCCCCCATTCAACACCTTTTACAAACTTCAAGCTAGAGTCACCAAAATTGGTATGGAGATAGCCATTGACATACCACACAGATCTTCAGCAAAAATTTGGATGCCACTCCCAGCCAATCCTCTCCAGCCCCCCTTTCCACACCTCTTACAAACTTTGAGCTAGATTCACCAAATTTGGTATGAAGATAGCAATTGACATCCTACATAGATCTGCAGCAAAAATTTGGATGCCACTCACACCCATTCCGCCTCCAGCCCCCCTTTCCTTACCTCATACAAACTTCGAGCTAGAGTCACCAAATTTGGTATGGAGATAGCAATTGACATTCCACATAGATCTGCAGCAAAAATTTGGATGCCACACCCACCCAATCCTCTCCAGCCCCACTTTCCACACCTCTTACAAACTTTGAGCTAGAGTCACCAAATTTGGTATGAAGATAGAAATTGACATTTCACAAAGATCTGTATCAAACATTCGGATGCCACACCCACCCATTCCTCTCCAGCCACCCTTTCCACACCTCTTACAAACTTTGAGCTAGAGTCACCAAATTTGGTATGAAGATAGCAATTGACATTCCTCATAGATCTGCATCAAAAATTTGGATGCCACACCCACCCAATCCTCTCCAGCCCCCATTCATCACCTTTTACAAACTTCAAGCTAGAGTCACCAAAATTGGTATGGAGATAGCCATTGACATACCACATAGATCTTCAGCAAAAATTTGGATGCCACTCCCAGCCAATCCTCTCCAGCCCCCCTTTCCACACCTCTTACAAACTTTGAGCTAGAGTCACCAAATTTGGTATGAAGATAGCAATTGACATTCCACATAGATCTGCAGCAAAAATTTGGATGCCACACCCACCCATTCCGCCTCCAGCCACCCTTTCCTTACCTCATACAAACTTCGAGCTAGAGTCACCAAATTTGGTATGAAGATATAAATTGACATTCACAAAGATCTGCATCAAAACTTTGGATGCCACGCCCACCAATACCGCCCCCAGCCCCCCTATCCACACTTTTTACAAACTTCGAGCTAGAGTCACTAAATTTGGTATGAAGATAGCAATTGACATTCCACATAGATCTGCAGCATAAATTTGGATGCCACACCCACCCAATCCTCTCCAGCCCCACTTTCCACACCTCTTACAAACTTTGAGCTAGAGTCACCAAATTTGGTATGAAGATAGAAATTGACATTTCACAAAGATCTGTATCAAACACTTGTAGGATATGCCACACCCACCCACCACGGCTTCTCTGGCTCCACAGTGCGATAGCCATGCACATCGGCCACGTAATGTGTTGCACGGAGCAGATTATAAGGATCGATGAGGCCATAACAACCATAAGTGACGCCATCGGGGCCACGAGTCTCGTGATGGAAGTTTCCAGTCTTTCCCACATCATAGCCATAACGGTAGGCGTCTTATGGTATTTTATTGTTATTGTTTGGCGTTGGGATTGTGTTTTTGTTGTTGGTTGGTTTTTGTTTTGTTGGGAAGGGGTTTTTTTGAAATATAATGTTTTAAGAGAATAACGTTTTTGTTGTTGTGATTTTGTGTTTTGCTGAAAATTGTGCTGAAAAGTTGCTGCAGAAGTTTTCTTTAGTTTACGACCTGCTCTAAGAGTGCCTAACATCAATTAATAGCCTGCCTTTGGGCGCTGAAAACTGCAAGAGTTGAAAATATGCCTACATATCCGTACATACATACATATATGAGGTTGAAAAAAAGATAGAGAAAATGTTTTGTGGTGTTTTTGTTGTGTGTGAGGTTGAATTCTCTTTTGTTGTTTGTTTTCACTAAGCTTGGCTTTTCTTTTTTGGGAAATAGAGTTTGGGTTGATTTTGAATAATGGTGTGGGGGAAGTATGAGTATGCGAAGCCATTTTATTTTATTTATTTTTTTATTTTATGTATAACTTTTTTCCAGTAAGAACAAAGTTTATGGAAATATTTATATATAAAAAAGAAAAAAGACAGAGAGTGAGACAGAGTGTGTGTGTGTGTGAAAGAGTAAGAGAGCAAAAAGAAAAGAGATAGATAGAAGATCGAGCGATTTTTTGTTGTTGATTTTTTGAGCATATATACAAGTTGAGTTTTTAGCTACGACGCAGACTACGATATCTACGGTGAGTTTAGTAAAGCTGAGCTACAGGGTAAAAACTATATACTATATGTTTATAAAAAAAATTCACAGTAAATATAGTGATTTTGCTGTGGATATTTTGTTTGTTGTTGTTTCGTTTGATATTTGATATCAGGATATTAATGTGTAAGTTTTTAATTGAACGACTTAAGTTGATTGAATAGATGGGGCTGGGGCCAAAACGATAGCTTAAAACTACTCAACAATACAAAATAAATTGGTCAACTACTTAAGAACAAAAACAAAAACAAATTACAAATTACATTTTGAGCTACATGGTAAATACGATTAACGATGAAGTACACAAAGAAAAACTAACAAACTGAATGAATGGTTGTTTTTTGGCATAAATAGATTTAGTCGTTATGATCGAAATACGAGATGATACAAATTTTCTAAGTAATATATTACAGTTTCAATGTGTGGGAAAGAAAATTTTGATATAGTTTATTGTTTTTTTTTTTTTTCTATAATGTGATTAAGCGAATGTGTTATACAAATTGTTAAACGTCATTACTTACTTGTGTCAAAATTTGAGGAATAATATTGTTGGTTCGTTGTCTTTTGATCATTGATATCGACGATCAAACGTCGATTCTCTGCATCATACTTAGCAGAGTAAACGCATTGCACTATAATGCAAGCGATGACCTGAAATTGAAAAATGTAAAAACCATGTTACATAATAGTTAACAATATGTGAATATATTTGAATTTCAATAAGCAGCTGTCAAGTGGATCAGTTAAGATAAATGTTAATGCCTTATGATTATTACAAAGCCATTCAAGACACGCCCACAATTTTTGGTTTTTGTTTCTCAAAAGCATTCAGATTTGTCTTTTGGATTTTGACATAATTTACATACACTCGTCTGAGAGATGACTCAAAAACAAAGACGCCACACACTCAAGGCAGTTAGTATCAGAGCTCAGCTGGCACTGGCTCTGGTTTTACTGTCGTTATGCAAATTAGCAAGCTTTTAGATCCGGTTCGATACGTTTAATTTGCAAAAAAATATATAAAGCAACCAAATAATGCCCAAAAAGCTGCTCATATAGGCAAGCAAAATGTCAAAGGTGTTATACATATAGTTATGAGTATTTAAATAACAGTTAAATTCTTGTTTTCTTGCTCATCAAGCGTCAAACCGATGACAAACTTTTTGACAAACTGGATTTGCGACTGAATTAGCTGCACATGCTAACTCAAATTCTTGTGCGCATTTGTCGCAGCAAATTGCTCCACGCAGATACATTGGTACCTTCAACTTAATGTTGTGCATCCGACACTTACGCATGTAGAGAAGAAAAATGTCAGCAGCGACTGGTTAAACCAGTTGATGTTTTTAGTGGCTCTGCTGACAGTTATGGTCAATTAGCTTAGATCTAAATGTACAAATACAGAATGACAGCCAAATCAATGTAAAATTAATAGCTGTAAATTTCTATTAGCATCAAGATTGCATAAGAAACATAAGCTGACAAGTGGTTTAGCTAATTTTGCAATTATTTATATTATTCAGACAAAGCCCACTCACTTTTGAACCAAAAATAAATATATACAATAACAACATTTGAATATTTTTTAAAAATTAACATGCTTGTACGTTGCCTAAAACTTAAGTCGATTTCCGGTAATATTCGAAACAAAACTTCCTTATAAAATAAACCAGTTTCATGGCATTCAAATTTTCAAAATAGAATAAGAATAAAATTATTATAAGGATATGCCTAATATAGTAGAGTTCATTGGCTAATAAAAGAACAACTTTATTTTGACACATTGCTCGACCTTCAAATTCAGTCAGTATAGTTAAAAGGTTTTTACAATATTTTACGACCATTTTCAGTTGGTGATTTGCTGATGTTTTTTTTACTGTTTTCTAATGTCAATTATTGCGAGCTGTATTTTTCGTTTCATTCATTGATGACTTCTGGGCGCGACGCTAACACTTGATTGGGTGTGTTGGGTCTAAGGTTAAGAAAAAAACAAAAATATAACTACAAAATGATATTATTTATTGCTGAGCGTAACTCACTTTTGTAAAAAGTAACTAATATAGTTTTGTTTATAAGTTATGGCTATAAATAATTGTCAAGCATGAACAATGACAGCTTAATTGACATAAATATGCATGCCAAAAAAAATTTGAAATACGTAAATATACTACACTATACACTATACACTATACTACTATCATACCCAAAGCAATATGAAAAACAAACGAAACGAAGCTCATTGAAGACTAAGTTGATTCTCTCGGTTGTTTTGGTAGCCAGGTTGCCCTCAGAGAGTCTCTATGAAATAGTCTTATTTTTATAAATGCAAATTATATGAATGGCCAACTCAACGAGGCTAAAAACTGCGCTTTGATTGGCATACCCTACGAGTGTAGTAGTTGATGCCGGTTGTTGCCAAATTATATTTGGAAAACAATGGATTCATAAAGATACCAAGGTGTTGGCTACCTGTTTGCCAGATTCAAAATCTTCACAAATCAATGGTTAAAAAGAAGCGACAGTGACAACAAATCATTTTTCAAATTTGATTTTTATTTATTTATTGCAGCTGTTGACAGCGGAGGTCGCTGTGTCACCCACATAATAAGCGGTAACTCCAATGCAATATTTTGGTAATAGTTCACAAATGTGGTACGCATGAATCATTTAAAACATTGACATTTTAACTAGAAATAGTATTCATGTTGTGGCCTTAAAACTTTACCATCAGTTTTTTCAAAGTCTATATTCAAATTGGTAAAAAGGGTATGTTGGGCGTGCAGGTTTGGATTTTGTTGTGCATTGCCAGCACATAAATATAAAAGGTTTTAAACTTTTTGTTGGCTTTTGTTTAAGTTGTTTTTATCATGTATAATTAGATATTATCGATTGATAAATCGTGATGGCAAACCCAACTTTACTTTTGGAAGTTTTGAAGCATTTTAAAAGTTTGATACCCACCTGCGAAAGGTCTTTAGCTTTTGTGCAAGTGATACTGCAGAAAGTGGGTTTTTAAATAATAGATTTTTTTTGTTAAATGTTTTCTTCAAGCAGGTTAAACTCATATTGAACTGCAACGTTGATCAAAGATTGGACGAAAAATAATTTGCATAAGTTCAAAATAAATTAACTCTGCGGGGTATTTAGGAAAACCCTAACAAACTAACTCTCAAACGCGCAGTCATCATAGCTCCGTTAATTGATTGCCTTACCACGCCCATTTATTATCACCCAGATTTGCAAATTATATAATCTTAAAGCAAGTTGCTGTAATGGTAGAAGCTATGCATAAAATCATTTGTTATAAATAATAAGTTTACTGGAGCTTTGTGGTAGCTGCCGCACCCCATGCCAATATCATGCCAGTCAGTTTGGTCGTGTGGCATGCCCTACATTTTTCATTTTGCTCACATATAATTCATGCATGACGCAAGCAGTCAAATCGCATTTTAAGTAAAATCAATTTGGAAGACAGCATTCAGTTGCCAACTGTGAGTGCGATTCTTGAGTTTTATTATATGAAGCGCGAATAGGCGGCATTTAAAAGTTCATTTTGTTTGCAACGGTGCGTGCAACATTCAACAAGTTGTGCTGCTCGTATATCATTCAAGCCAAGTCGTCTTCTCTACAGTTAAGACATATGAATATGCTGTGGCTGACCCAAAAGTTCTGTGCCAGCCTTGTCTCACTCTCGGAAACCATTACAATGCGCCATGAATCTTGCATAGTTTTGCATAAGATGTCAGACATACTAGTATAGACATAGTACATAATGTTTGAAGAAAGACAGCAGAGCGTTCTTACAGAGGCAAACTGTGTGAGTTGCCATGCTATCTTTATATTGTATTAATCGAGTTGTTCGCACGCACAGTTTGTTTACATGGCAAGCAACACAAGCTACACAACTATCAAGATGATCATCAGCATTCATAATTATGGGCATCATCCATGGCATCCCAAAAAGTTTGAGTTTGAGCTCCGTTATGGGAGGCAAACTGGTTTCGCTTTCAATATCTGTCTTTTAGCATCTTTAGCTGTTAATTTTGTTGCCCTGTTAACGTCAACAATACGTTTTTTTCAATATTGTTTTTATTAGTATCTTACGAACTTACACTTCAAGGTCAGTTGGTATCTGGTAACTGGTGCTGAACAAAACTGTGCGCGAAAGACAAAAAGCGACTACAAAAACAGCAATAACTACAAGAAATATATGTGTTTATCATAAAATGCAACTGCTTTGGGCGCTGTCTGACCTTAATCGATGACAATATACAACAACTGCAATTTATTCGAATTGCTTAGCTGCAGCTCGTATGTTGTTGAGAGTTGTGAAATTTATTAAAAACTTAAGTTTATTGTGAAAGCTAAAGTCCCTTAAAACGATTTTGAGATAACAAAACTTTATATAAAACGATTCCAAAAAATAAGAGTTACTAAGGCCTTGTTTTAACTTTCTGTATTAGTGACAAGATCAAACAAACAAACAAATAACAAGTATTTCCAGCTATGGACGATGGCTTTTTTTGGGTTTTTCAGTTGCTCCAGACACTGATTTAATTAGCGTTGAATTTGTTTGGCAAATACAATAAAAATTTATAAATTTAAGAATAGCGCTAATGAGTTCATTGATATCATTGAAAGTCACAGCGACTGACAAGTGCAGTTAGCAAACGAACTGTTTTTGGACAAGCATCAGTTAGGTAACCAAACTGTTGGATGTTCTTTTTAATAGCCGCATTAAAAAAATCTAATTTAAACAAACCCACAAGCTGACATCATTTGTTTGCCAATTATTTCAAGCTCATACTTAAAAAAATAACTTTTACTTTCTTTCAAAGACTTTTGACATTTGAATAAGCTACGTAGATCAATTTCGTTTTTAACAAAACGATTAAACCTCAAACAGGCGTTCTTCGAGACATGTCGTTTTTTGGCTTTGCCTATTTGCCGTTTGTGGTTTGCTTTTTGTGTGGTGTATTAATCTCTGACGCATATCAAAAAACCTAATTTGCATTACTAGATTTTTTATTATAGATAAACTTTGCTAGCTTGCCTATTCTTCGTGTCGATGAGCTTAATAAGCAAAAGACCTTTAGGAGCTACAACGAATTCTATATTGAAAACGAAGAAATTCGAAGCAATTATAATAAAAGTGAATGTGATCCAAGAGTATGAAGAAGTGAGGTAATCGTTGAAAGCGAAATGATTTCTTATAAAAAGAATTCACCAGAGTTTAGTTTGATTAATCTTTAAAATATTTCTGTTAGTTTAAGATATTTAAATTTTTAAATCGCAAGAAACTCTTAAAAGCAATCAACAGTTTAACACTTGACTTGCAGAGACCCTTTTGTAAACAAAAAAGAAATCCCATAAAACTTGCCTATTTGACATGCTAAACACTTGGCTTGGCCGACGACATTTATGAGTCACATGAACAGCATACGGACCTTTACAGAGATAACTACATACAAAATTGTTGGGATACTAATGCGAAAATGCTACAAGACACACAGATACACACACACACAGAGAGAACTTGTGGCTATCTAAATACGAAATCTTCAAGTGCAGCGCACAGAAAAAAGAAATTCCCGACTGTTTAAAATGCCAGTGTCAGCTTCTGTTAAAGTAAATAAAATAAAATACGGAAAGAACTTGCTGTGACAAACCGAAGTAGATATGCTCTTGCCTAACATAATAATTATAATGTAATCTATATTTGACTACGAACCAACATCTATTAGTTTATTTTTGTTACTCTTCCGCAAAGAAAAAAAGTTGGCTTGTAATTAATTACTTCCCCTTGTGAACCCAGGGGATATTTGGGCCAAGTTAGAGCGACGACCTAAACAAATTGGCGAACACATTGCGTACGTGTCTGCAAGATTGTGCTCAAGCTCAGACTAAGAAATTTGCTTGATGACAAACACGGAGAAATCTTGATAGCAAGAGAAAAAAATAAATAAATAAAAAGGGTACGTGGCGGTAACCTCATACTACTATAACCATATTATACACAACAGGTCAAGAAACTGTGGCACGTGCACCCAAGACATAAGCCTGCCGCTTGACAGATTACGAAATAAAAGAAACAAAATATACGAGCCCCGAAAATTTGTCATTTTTTTCATCTATGCAAAAGGTGTTAAAGCTGCTGCTGCCTGTTGATGATATCGCATTGCTCTTAGAGCGTCATTATGACACCTTGCTGTACTGTTTGGTGACTACTTGTGATAAATTGTGTGTCTGTGCCGTATGGTATCTTTTAAGTTTGTTTGATTCACTTTGAAAATGAGCACGTGGCATAATCAAAACTAAATCTTTTTTTAATATTTAAAATCTTTAAGGAATGCAAGAAACAATTATTGAGCTCAACATGAGCTACATATTATCGATCTCCGCCTTGCAATTCTTTTAATTAGCATGTGCTGGCGAAAAAAAAATCAGATTTCTAAGATAATTTTAGCACAGTTTTGAAATGAAGCAATACCGCGTCCTTGAAAGGTTCGTGATGTGACTACAAAACCCATTGAAAGCGATAAATAATTAATGTGTTTTTACACAGAAATTTCTATTGCAGGTGGAACTGTTGCTTGTGAACAACGCAATTTGCAATTGGGAATTTGCATAAAAGTAAATAAGCAACAAAAAATACCAATCAGTTAAAATTTCACTCTGAACAAATACCAAAAAAAAAGCCACAAAAAACTTGTAGCTAATTTGATGACATTTGTTTTTAATGCGCTTTGTTTTGAAGACACTAATTTATTTTGATGTAATTTTTTTACAGTCGGGTCGCATTTTTGTCAGCTGACGCAACTTTAAAAAAGTACGGACAGACAGAAAAATGCCAAATTTAAATAAGCAGCTGGTAAAATTGCTAAACATATACATATTCCATACTAAGATGTCTCTAAAGTGTTTATATTGTAATAACCAGGCGAGAATTTTGCGTTGTCTCTAAAACGAAAGACAAACAAAACCTGAGCTACTCAAAGATCGTTGAAGATCGCCGGTGTTTGTTTGCATTATGAGCAATATGCCGGCTGTTACGGAACACCTTGTTGTAATTACTTAAGACAATACTTAAGCATAGTTACAACTCGACCCCTGCAAGCTTATATATTTAAATAAATCTACTAGTTTTAAATTTTATTTACAACCCAAACCTTGGTTATCATGCATTTCTAAGCTAATATTAACTTATATTTCGATTAATTATTTGCATTTCTCATCTACCAATGTGACTCTTTGAAATATTTCTTGTTTTTTTTTTTGGCCCGATATTTGTTAGCTAAGCGCTAAGTGTTAATATGCACAGATGGTAGTTTGTGCTTTGGCCATGACTCAATACGGTAGCTTCCAATCATAAAACTTGCTTGATTGTAACCACTGCATGTGGCCAATTTTGTTTTATCGATATAAATGATAAATCCATTTGCTCAAAACTTAAATTAAAATTTTTAATTAAGATAAATTGATTTTTGCCAAGAAAATGTTGTTTCTAAGACAAGATAGTAATAATTGGTATGTAATATCATTTTTTATACTTCTTTTGCTTAAATGTCATTTAATTTGCTTAAGATTATTAATTTTCAAAACACTCACCATGCAAAGTGCTGCACGCGTCATTTTGCAACGAAAATTTTAAAATTGACACAAAAATCGCCAGTAACTTATTTTACCGTTTTTTTTTTTTACAAATTTTGCAATTGAAAATACTGTATATCCAAATTCCAATCTTGAAAAATATGAAGAAAATTAAGAAAAAAGTTTGTTTAAAAATATATCTTTTGTAGATTTGCACATTATTTCTTAACACTGAAATATTTATCAAGCGAACTCTTCGCAAAAATGTTTTGTTGTCCTTGTGACTAGCAGCAGAGTTTCGTGAATTCTTGATTTAGTTTTGAGTTTGTGTTTGCATTTGCATTAAGCGTTGATCACTGTATTTACTTGGGGGGAAGGGAGCCTAACTAGAGCTCATACCGTGTGGACCGATGTGGACGAACTGAAGATGAACGCAGCGCGTCTTTGCCATATAAACAAAGCAGCTGACGAAAAAAAAAACCAAACGAAAAAAATGTAAAAGACCAAAAAGACAATCTGAGAGCAGCTCCTCACCAATACAAATGAGTTGGGGAGCAGCTCCAGTGACAGTTGATTGTCAGCATCTGTGTGTGTGTGTGTGTGTGTGTAGCTTGGTAGTAAAAAATGGCTTAAAGTGCGTGCCACAGTATGGGTGTGTGCAAGTGTGTGTGATTGGCGTAGCTCGAAACAAGTTTTGTTTCGTCGATGAATTTGCTAATTTATATGGGCAAGAGCAGCAGATGAGCTTAACTAAGTTACAGCTGAGCTCAGATCGTATAATCAATAAATTGACTCTCTCGGAGACTGACACGGATCGGACCACCCCTACGTAGTTAGAGCGTCAACCGAGCTAGCTGCGTGTTTCAAGAATTCAGCTTCACTTTCAGGTTTTCATTTTTATTCAAAACATTCCAAGATTTATTGATTCTTTTTTTTCGTTGGATTTTAAATTTTTAACAAAAGAATTTGGCATTTTTTGACATTAATTGAAAATTCGGGTTTTTCTTGTTAATTTTGAGCATTAATCGAAAACTGATCCATTGGCAAAATACAGTTCATGCAGGCGAAAAAGACAATTTGAATACCAAATGTGTGCAATATCTTAAAGATAGTTTTAGATTTAATTAATGCATAGATAATAGCGTCATTTTTTTCATCATACAGAATGAGATACTTCCGTATATACATATTAATAGCTTTATATAAATAATACCAATATTTTCTTTGCCCCTCATCGCCTAATCATGTTCATAATCAACTCTCACGATAGCCAAAGCTGAGATCATACTACATACGTACGTATAGGAAGTTGATTAGCCACATCTTAATCCATTTGCGTTAATTGAGACACCTGAGTTGGCAGCGCTTGATATGCGACATGCTTCCGTTTCATGATCCGCTTAAGAATTTAGAATAACGTGAGTTGCTGCTTAGCTCCGGCTGACATTTAGCTGCAGTGAAGGCATTGCGTATACGCATTTTTTTGCGGATTTGTTGCTCGCCGTTTGGGTAAAAGGAAGCACTTAACAAATTTTGAAAAAATAAAATCGTACTTGAGTCTGTGTCTGGTAGTTGTTGCTCTTGAAAATTGCAATTGACACAGATAATAACGATAAACAGTTACCGTAAATGCTTTAGTCAAGGCAAAGTCAACCATCAAGAGACAAAAGTTATGCATTTAAATAATGTATCTACAATACAAATACAATAAGAGGAAAGGAAAAAGAAGCGCCGCACAGCATGTAGCATCATTGGACCAGCCTTTTTGAATGAAAACCGATGCCTCGTGGGCCGGCTTGATATTCATAACTATTGAGTCGAGTCGATACCAGCTGTGCCTTACTCAATAAAGATTGAAATGAGATTACGTATTTCTTAAAAAATCTAGAAACATGTTTCCTGCCAACAAAAATACCTTGCAAATACATTTAGCGTATTTTTGTTTAAATGTTTTAAATTTTTAACCATTACATATTGGAATTTGTCTCCTTTGAAATGAAAAATATATTAAGCCCGTTTATCAACATGTATGAGCTGATCCAAAATATATTAAACTTTTATAAGCTAGGGGTGTTATTTTAAATTATTAAAAGCAAAAGTGAAAAAATGAGGTTTACGTGTTTTTTATCGATTCATTTATTTTTTGATAAATGTACTTACTTGCTTATGTAAATGCGCTTTTGACATTTTCTGCAAATTTATTAATCATAAATTTTTGCAAATATCAATATTTACGTAATTAATTGTTAAATGTTGCGAAACGTGAGCAAATAAAATTAAATAATTCTGTATAGTCTAAATTATAACAAAAACTCGTCAGCTAATGTATTTTTAAGTAGCCCACGCATTATAAACTTTTGGTTTCGGTTAATGAAAAAAAAAATATTGAAAACGACCTTTGGTGAGAAAAAAAACAACTAAAGCCAAAATTAAAGCCGCAAAACAAGTAAAAAAATTAATAATATATGCCAAAAACTAACAAAATCCAAAATAAGTCTGACAAATATGTATATTAACGTTGGATCTGTTTATCAAGCAGCCAATAATTTAACCCAAAATCGCATATTTTATGCACAGTGAATATATCTGACTAAGTCCAAGCCGCAATTGCAACCCAGTTGACGCACGCTCAAAAATTCTCAACTGGTCAACATTTTACCAACTGACCATATTTAGAAAGCCTGCAAATTGCAATCCCCTTGACGCAACGGAACTGGCTGAAAAATATCAAATGTCAACGCCTGCCCCAGACTTTAGACTGGCAAAATAAAGCGATCATCAGATGGCGCTGACTCAAGCGGATGGAGTCTGGGCCTTTTACCATGCGTTGATATTCACAATGTTGTGAGGCCATCAATTTAAAATTTAAGTCAACCTGGCTTACATAGCCTGTAGGTTTCGGTATGCATGAATCACCAGCTTCCTGTGCGCCCTTCTTCTCCTGCTGCCTGTTACACAAGCTGACAACATAAGTTGACCTTGGTCCAGCCGTAGGCATCCAGCTGCTGCTTCCTCAATGCAATTCTGATTGCATGCCTCGCTGACGACATACGGACTGCATGCTTATGTAAGTGAAACTTCGAACGCTTTCGAAAACCAAAAAAAAAAGTTGAATGACCCCGTTACGATGTTGGTATGCTGAACTTGAGGAGGGGCCGTCGTCGTCGCATGCGAAGACCTTGAGCCACCAAAATCGCAGCCTCTACAAAGTAAATCGACTATGAAAGGTTCTTAGCCTGTTGCAAGTCGTGTACGGGCATATCCCAGGCGTGGCAACTTAATTGTGCAGCCGCAAGGAAGACAATTCTTATCAAAGTTCATCCTTTAGTGTCATGCGATGGATCCGGTTTAAAATTCAAACTTTTTCTTAAGCGGAACTTTGGTAAAGACAAAATATATATTTTTTTTTTCATCTAAGACATAATAAATCAGATCAAATTGTTGAATGATGTCACTGTTAATTAAAAATGCATTAGCCAAACTTTGCAAAAAGAACGAATTCAAACCTAACTATGCCTATGACGTGTGTACCCAGTACACTAACACTGAACCAAACAATGCCAGTTGGATTTGTGGTAATTTTTGCCACAACTCTAAACAAAATGCGTGTCCGTACGTTGCCAATTAAAACGAAGATATTGCTAAAAACAAATGACAGAGCTGTCAAAATGACAGCAAGCTGTTGGTGTACGGTATCTTATCAATGATATCAGAACAAGAACTTGTTTGTCAAAGCACCTGGCGTCCTCAGATCATCATTAACATAAATACCTACAGCTACAATTTAAACAAATAGTTTGTTTATACAACTTAGCATATATTATGTTTAATAACTTCCACAAAAAAAAATAACAAGACGTGTTTCCGAATAAAAAACATTAACATCTTCATTGTGCATTTTGTCAGTTAGAAATTGCCTTTTCGTTGACACGAAGGCTGTTAGGGCGGTTAAAACATAAACATTTTGTATTTAAACATACTGTATTAAATTCCATCCTCATTTTGCAATCAATCAATAATCAAAAGAAGTCATCAGAAGGCTGATATATGACAGTTTTTTCCAGTTTTGAATGCTAATGTAGTTGTTAATATATTGTTTTTTATTATTTTTTTCACATTATCTTCTTAGTTTTTGGGTGTTTTGTCTGTGCCTAAAGGTCATATGGCAAGTTTTCTGCTACTTTTGGCTACTTCCGGCTAAAGTTCAGCTTACATTCGATCTGATCAAATATTTAGCACATTTAAATAATCCTGATTAAACAAAGGTTTAAAAAATCGGATCTCTTATGAAAGTTAAACAAATGTGAAATTTTAATTTCAAATTTTGTTCCGTTTACAGTAATAATTCAATATCATACATAAATATCATAACATTAAGTCAAATCAAAGCCCTACATTCGATTAACAAGCATAACAATAAATACTAAATAGCCAATTAATGTCAGCTTTACATATGTATGTGCCTTGCATAATGAAAAAATCGGTTCAATATTTTATTAATTTATTATTGACTATGTTATAAACACGTATTAAACGATGTTTCTTTTGTAATAATATGTTTTTAAATCCAATAGAGATTTTCATAAATAAATATACTTTTTTATATCTAACTTCAATTTAAATTCGACCTTGGCATATTTGTTTCAAATTCTCGAATTAATTAGAACATAACATAAAAAAAGTTTTCCAGTTTTGATCTGAAATTCACTCACAATTCGAATTGCAAAACTTTTAAATTTGTTTTAAACTTTTTATTCGACTATCTTCCAAAGATATCTATATAGTTTTTTAAATGGCTCATTTTGCCCTCTTTTGGCGTTTGGCTAAAACGTGAGTTCAGGAAATGCAAATAATTATAATAATAAAAAATAAGACCAGTGGCATTGAGGCGTCGCACAAATAGCAGCAAAGATTAATTTCAACTTAACATAAACTATAGAAAAACGCTAGTTAAATAATACACAATTGAGTGTGTGACATAGGATTGTGATAAATTTGCAGCTCAAGTGTCACATTTGAAATTTATTAATGTCTTTTGGAGGCGGACTTTTTGATTTTACGATGTGCATGGAAATAATTCAATGGGATTTTAGCCATTTTAGTGGTGTTGTGTTTTTTTGATGGGCATTCACAAATAAAACTCAATTAGAAGCAGCTCGTAAAAAGCATCGCTCCAAATCTAGTCAAACAAGTCAATTTTTTATTGATTATTAACTAATGCTAAATATTGGGCTTTTCGGCTTGGACCAGAAAAGTCAACCACATTTTTGAATGCCAGTTTTATTTGGTATCTTGTTGGGTTAGTCAAATACTTTCTGGCCAAACCCTGCCATGTGCGCATAAATTTTATAACTCATTTATATGCCACTTACGTTTATTCTAGTTTAATGTAGCAGCTGCCACAAGTGGTTTCAAGTTCGAACTCAAAACGAATCTTTAATATGAAGTGCTAAGGCCATTATACTTTCATAACTTACCAAATTTCATTATTGTTTTGGGATTTGCGTCTGCCAGCTAGTTTAACCTGTACCCGATCTACCATACCCGCCCTAATTAAGATTTAACATAAATTTCATATAAGTTAAGTCTTTTATCTTTGGCCAAGTGTTCGTTTGCTCAGCACTACTTTATGTCCTCATCTTGTCTGTCCGGATTGGTGGCTTGATCATTTGAATGATAAAATCTTTCACTCGCACGCGTTATCTTCTCCGACCATAAACATTTATGTATTCATAATAGTCGAGCCTATGATGTTCCCTGCCTATTATGCTTTTATTGTACTTTGTGAAGTTCAAAGACTGGCAAAATTACGACATTTCGTTAAACTTATTTTAATATATGCAACACCAACCCATAAGCTCATATCACAACATAAAATCACAATCAAGTTGAAATTCGAGTTTTAAATATATTGGAACTATTTAAGCTTACAGGGCTACAATTAATAATGTTCTTAGTCTAATTTACTTCCTTATAATATTGTGTAAGCTGGATGGATTGCAAATATTAATTTTAAGCTTGATTTATTTATAGAAAATAAAATGTAAATGTACATGATTAATTTTATGCAATTTAGGTAAATTCTTTTCATTTTTGTGGTAGAAATGTTACAACTATCGAAACTTCAATTAATTCAAATAAAGATGCTGTAAAAGCTCGTTAAAAACTCGTCTGAAGTAACTATCTTATAGATGAAACTGGCGTATGCGAAGCTGCTCCATTTAAGATAAGTTAAAGCAGAAGCTTTTTAGCTGTTCATTTTAAAATATGCAAATACGAAACAATTTGCCCATTAGATGAATTTTAAGAGCTGACAGGGGAGCATGCATCATTAATAGCCGCCAGAACAAGAAGCAAAGACGTCAGAGCCATTGAACTAACAACAAATGTTTATTTGTCCTGGTCAAGCTCAAGGTCAACAGCGAATTCGATTTCCATTCTAGAGTCATAAAAGGAAACCACTTAAACGAGGTCCAATAAATAAGACAAGTTATGTGTGGCCGCATGTTTTGACCGTTTTGTGAATGTGAAATGATAAATCGAATAAGGTTTAAATGTTTGTGATGGACCTTCAGTTCAGTAAGTCAACCCAAGCGTTTAAGCGTTGGGTTCAAATAACAACGAAAGTTTGTCAGCCGCAAACAGTTATCCGAACCTGTGTTTATTTAAAAACCATTTGCGTAATCGAAAGCGCACTCTCGTTTTTCTTAAATGCCACAAACTTTTGTTTTCAATTCGTTCATTCACTTGCTATTCACGACAACAATAAATGTATTGAATATGTATTTATCGAAACTTATCTGGCAATTAATCTGTTCTTTGGGTGCTTAAGAACAGGTCCAAAAAGCTATTGTTAATGAAGCTTCTTCGCTCAGAAATTAAAATACTGACAAGCTGCTGAACCGAAACGATGCTTAGTTATTTGTCTGCCTGTCTATCCTTTGGTCAGGTTCTTGATGATGGCAGCAGCAAAATTTTATGTAAATGAAAACGAAATTTGTTAAATAGCTTTGAAACTGCCTTAACTAAGCTACAGATTAACAAAGAATTTATGTATGTATTCAAGACTGTGTTTTTTGGATTTTTAAATCTGTTTCTTTTTGCTTATTAATTTTTATTTATTTATTTTATTTGCATTTGAATAAATAAATTTATTTAATTTAATCATTTTTATTTCGCACACATTAAAAAATCATTTATACATCTGTGAACAAGAAATGTGTATTTTTGACTCGTCTGTTAATGGTAAATTTAGAATTTTTTCTCGCAACTGTCATTTTTTGTGACAATCATGCCGTCATACGGTTTGCTGAACCCGCAATCAAATGTCGACAACTTGACAAATATTCTCACAGCATTTTCAAATACGTTCCGTTACTTTTTTTTATTAGTATGTATACTTATTTTGCACTTGTAATCGGATTTATAACAGCATTTGCGAATTTTTAAGTGTGTGTGAGTTTTTTTTTATGCCTATTTGAAGTGCCATTATAAATTCGTAAATAACTTTGCGCTTAGCACATCAAGGCTATGTATACAGCTGCGGAAAAAATAATAGCATCACCAAGCAACTTATTTTTACAGTCGAAAAAACAAACATCAAGTTTTGCGATTTCTAAACGTAGATTCGATAAATTATTGATTTAAAGTGTAAAGCTAAACAAATTTTTATTTATTTCAGATATGTATAATAAAAATATAATTTTATAAAAGTTGATTTGGTAAGCCTAACGATTTTTCCAAAGATTGCATTAGTGATGCTATTGTTTCTTTCGCAAATTTTATCTTTTTTTTCCAAAACACTAAATTAAAAAAAATGTTTCAACTATCGTATCAATAAAAACTTATACGCTAGAAGAAGAATTATAAAAAAATACTCACTTGAAGAAATTGCAAAACTTGATGCTTGTTTTTTGCACTGTAAAATAAGTTGCTTGGTGATGCTATTATTTCTTCCACAGCTATATGTTTAACATCATTTCAGAAATGAGTCAGTCTGTTCGTCCCGCATCCGGTTTTTCAAAGTGCTAATCAGATCCATGGCGAATCTTTTCCTTCTATATTTAATTTAATTATAATTAACTCACCTTTAATCCATCTATCAATCGCGAATAGTTATTTTAATGCAGGTATTTGCTAAATTTTCACGCTTCAATATGTTTGTTGCTAATTCTTCGACACGTCCGCACGAGTTTTTGCTGCCGTGGTCTGTTTACCATGTTGGGGCTCCAAAGCGTGCGTTGTTCACTAAAATCTGTTTCATAATTCTTCGGCGTGAACTAACCGCGACGTGCTTGACTAATTATGACCAATTAAAATTAAAAACGTCTTAAGTGATGATCAAAAATTTTTTTTAGCTGAAGAAAAACTTCAAAAAGCGCAACAAATAATTTTAAGAAATTTTTAAAGTAATTATGTCACCAATCATGTGTAGATCCAACTGTCGCTACAATTCCAAATGCAATAGGTTGCACATTGTTGAGCTTCGCACAAATCCTCCAAGTCTATAAGTAAAGTTTTTTTACACAACAACTAAACTGAAGCCCATGAGAAAAAACGTTAGACAAAGCTATTGTTATTGGTCTAGCAGCCTTGAACTCGACTAAGAGATACAAAGATATTTTTGGACCCATTGAGATGCAGTTTTAAACGTATGCATTTCGTTTTTCTTTTGTATACAATAAAATTTTTTTATTATTTTTCGCTTTAGCTAAAAAGTCGTTTGTACAAAAAATTTACATAAATGTATGTATAGTATAGTATATATATATTGTATGCATGTAGATATGTAAAAAGGTTAAAAGCTTTGAATACTTTTGCATATGGAACACAATTTGTTAAATAGAGTGTGTTACGGGTTGGACAAACACTACATAGAGAGTTACAATAATTAACATTAAAAAACGTTTGTATAAAGTTCGAAAATAGAAAATGGAATGTCTTAAAATTATTGGACGTTATCGTTTGTTTGTTTTAATTTGGTTTTTTGGGCGTGAAATTCTTAACTAAGGCACTATGTTAGTAAAAGTTTATGCAATCCAATCGGTAGTCGCCGCAGTGCACTTTTTCAGGTAGTATTAGAAACTTACAATAGTTTTATATTATCTATAAACTAAAGCCAAGTTGTCTAGTTAAGGCACGTGTGTATTTTTGTTTTAATCTGTTGCTAATTCTAAAAACGCATGCGACGACGAGAATAATGAATTTAAAAGAAGGGATGGTTCGAGGGGGAAGAAGTCTGTGCGTTAATTGAGCGCAATTTGGTATGCAAATATTGATATACACGCGATAATGATTCACTTGAGCGTCTAGCGGAATTTGCTTCACTGATGTGTAACTGTCGATGTTACACAAATTGAAATGAAGCGTTGCAAAATCAGTCAGTCGTTGTTGTTGTTGTTGTTGCTACTGCTGGCGTGTTGATGAACTGTAGATTGGATGATTCATAAGTACCAACTGATAGTCTCTTTGGATGGTGGTGCGACAATGCGGAAAGCTCTATTGACAATTGCATAAACATTCAACTAGCGGCTGGTTTTTGTATTCGCCAACTAAAACTACATTTAATTATATGGTGAGAATTCTTCGTAGCAGTTTCGTGGGGACGGAATGTTTTAAGTGTTGTTTTTGTTTTTTGTATTTTGTTACTGTGATAATTTGTGTGCTGCTGCAAGCAAATGGAATTTTTAGTTTTTGAAGGTTATTCTCTAGAAAATATCACATACTCACCGAAAATTATTGTCTCTGTGCGGCGAAGGACTAACGCAGCTAGCGTTAGCCACGCACAAGCTCAAATCGTGTCTGCGACTCCTTGAACTGCACACGCTTGCGATATTGCACGTGGGCTTCAGTGAGAAAGAGTGTGGCAGCTACCAAGGTCAGCACAGTACCCACACAAGCCATGACAAAGGACCAACCGAACCAATTATTCGCATGCTCGGGCATCCAACCATTGCGATTGCCAAACACTGCAAACACAATCACTGCTATGGCAGCACTGACGCCAGCGCCTAATAAAACGTATCCAACGCCACGGATTAGATTGAGGAAGTGGCGTTGATCTGGTCCGGCGCAAAGGAAGAACACTAGCACACCAACGGCACTGACCAGCATGCCAATAAACGTCAGCGTATAGAAGAACTGTGTGGTTATCATGAAGGCAGGCAGCAGAAATCCGCGAATCTCATCGTAGCCCCTCGTAAATGGGTCATAGACCCAGCGGCAGCCCACGAAGAAACGACGCAGGCTGTCATCATTCACATCGGGCAGCGAACGAAAACAGTGCACCCAGAGGCCCAGTCTGTCTAGTTTAGCACCTGTAATGCGATAATCGCTTACTAACCAACTGGGCGTTGCAAAGGCGATGGCTATGAAGGCAAAGGCAAAGATGAAAACGCCAACGCCACAGCTGCCTGCGAGGGTGCGGCGCTTCATGTTAACTGTATTATGGGGAGTGGGTAGATGCTCCTGGGAATCCTCGCGTGCAAAATGTGGCGCTTTTAGCATGCTTTTTATGATAAATTTAGCAATGTTTTCTTCACTTTAAAATGTTTGTGTTTGCTTGGCTTAGGGTGTGGACTGTAGAGTTGTATTCCATCATTGAACGCGTTCAATTGAACGACTCACTCAACTGACTCACGGAACTAAGTCGGCGATCTAGCAGCAAGTTCGTTATTCAAATAATTTTTCAATGTTGTTGACTTAAGTTAACAAGAACATTCTTGTAGTGTTTTTATATCATTAATTATAGCAAGCTGACATCGTTTTAACAAGAAAAGATATGTTTGCCATTCAATTTTACATTTAACAGTGGCTTGATGGTTCCAAATAACATAATTATCGATAAGGCAGGGCTCCATTGACCTTTTTCTGTTAATTACCAGCGGCTTGGACTCCAAAATTTTAAATACATTTTTTTTTTTGTAAAATATAACGATCTATATATTGTGTTACAGTCTTGGAGTAAATAAACCTTTTCCATGCATATCTACTATGTCACCTAGAATTAAATGCTTAACAATGTGCGTCCTGATAGTTTAAAAACTTCCCATTTTACGTTTCAAAGTGCGGCCACAGCCTTCTGAGCGGCATCATCCAAATCACTAGCTGTCTGAATGGGCAGACCAGAATTCTTAATGATCTCACGTGCCTTGGTCACATTGTTGCCTTCGAGGCGCACAACCAGCGGTACATTCAACTTTAACTTCTTGGAAGCGGCAACAATTCCATTAGCAATTGTGGCACAATTAACAATGCCACCAAAAACGTTCACCAATATACCCTTTACTTTAGGATCGGATGTGAGTATCTCAAATGCCTTGGTTACTTGATCCTCTTTGACTCCACCACCGACATCCAAGAAGTTCGCGGGCTCGCCGCCATTCAACTTGATGATGTCCATGGTGGCCATTGCAAGTCCAGCTCCATTCACCAAGCAACCAATGTTACCATCCATGCCCACATAGTTGAGATTATGTTTGGTTGCCTCTACCTCTCGTGGATCAGCTTCCTCTTCAGCGACGTCCATTGAGAAGATTTCCTTTTGCCTAAACTGAGCATTATCGTCAAAGTTTAGCTTGGCATCCACTGAGATGACTTCGCCGTTGTCGGTTTCGGCCAAAGGATTAATCTCAATCTGCACAGCATCCACAGACTTGAACAGAGTATAAAGCTTTTGAATCTCGTCCGCACAACGTTTGACAGTATCTCCCTTAAACTCCAAAAACTTGGCTACCTCGATCAATGTTGCTTCTGGGATGGGCTTGCCAATGTCCAGAGGCACTGTCTTTATCTTCTCGGGTGTCTCCTTAGCCACAGTCTCAATATCCATGCCACCAGCAGGAGAGGCAATCAACACAGGTCCATTGTGCTCGCGATCAAGAAGGATGCAGATGTATGTCTCTCGGGTAATGTTTACACTACGGGCCACCATCACCTTGTTGACCATGATGCCCGATTTTGGCGTCTGTTTGGTTATCAGACGATTGCCTATCATCTGTTTGCTCAGAGTCAGCACATCGCCCTTGCTGCAAAGTAATTATTGATGTTTATTATTCTTATCTCTTATTGTGAGTGTGTTATCAATGCAGAGAAACGACAGCTATTTGGTTAGTCCACTTACTTTGAGGTTATGTGCACGCCACCCTTAAAGCCATTGTCAAAAGTACCTTTTCCGCGCCCGCCGGCCAATATCTGCGCCTTCACAACATACTCGGGGCAATCTGTTTTATCGTAATTGGCAAAAATTTTAGTGAACGATTATATAAACATGTAATCCGATTTTATTACCAAATGATTGAACCACTTGCTTATCAGCGGTTGAGTTATCCAAGACCTTAAACTGTTGTATGGCTACACCATATTTTTGAAGCAGATCCTTAGACTGGAACTCAAGCAAATTCAGATGGCGCACCTGCTGCTGCAGGCCTGGTGCCTGACAAACAAAAAGATAAACAAAGGAAATGGAGTTTGAGGCAAAGGTCAACAATGTGGTTAACATTTGTTAAAGAAACCTTATGAATGAGCTGACGTGTTGTGGCAGCGGCTTTTATCAATAGCGACATGTTGCACTCTGGTATATCACTGAACTATGTACACAAATGTAATGTTGTTATTGCTTAGCTGCTTTTCGATAGCAATTAATGCGGTGTTATTTAAACAATAACACAACCGAACTCTGCCGCCGCCGCTATTCTTCTTTAACAGAGAAGCAATAACGTTTACAGACGACGTAAGCGCAAGCTGAGCAACATAACGCAAATTGAGCAACGTAGTGTGATATTTTTGGCAATGTGAAGTTTGTGTTGAAACAGTTTCGGACCACCAGCTGTTCTTGTATATCTTTTTTTAATAAAAATTTACAAGTTGAATGACTAATATTGTAGTTAACAATAAATGAATAGTTCGAGTAAAATGGCTGCAGAAAGTACAACACTGGCACCGTCAGAAGCACTGCCACAAATTCCAGTACTTATTTCGGTTAGCTGCAGTTTCGTTCTAGCCGTCATCTATGTAGGAAGCCTGTATGTGTGGAGCACCAAACACAATCGGGATCATCCAACAACTATTAAACGACGTTTTGCCAGCGTATCATGTGTCATGTTGATTGCCCCGCTGTTTGTATACTTCTTTTCATCGCCGGAACTGCTGGAGCGGGAGCCTTTCCCCAAGCTGCTTGGCTTTCGCTGGCAGGGATTGTGGCAAGCGACTGTGATTCCTTATCTACTGACCGCTCTTCTCTATTTGGGTCCCATATTTGTAAACATGCAGAACGAGTCACTTCGCTCCTACTTTGGTTAGTATTTTTATTGTATGTGCATTACCTATATTGATGATGATGTGACCCGATTTTAGATTTAGAAAATTTGCGTAGCTCATTTACTAGCATTGTATGGATACGTAACCATGTGATGGCACCTTTAAGCGAGGAATTTGTGTTTCGCGCCTGCATGATGCCATTAATACTTCAGAGCTTTTCTCCAATTAATGCTGTATTTATAACGCCCTTATTCTTTGGCGTTGCGCATCTGCATCACATCGCTGAGCGATTGAGTCTGGGCGTGGAGCTGAGTACCGCGTTGCTGATCGGCTTGTTTCAGTTCACATATACAACGCTATTTGGTTTTTATTCCGCGTATCTATTTGCCCGCACCGGGCACTGTATTGCACCATTATTGGCACACGCTTTGTGCAACCATATGGGACTGCCGGACGTGCAGGATTTGTGGCAGCAAGATCAGTGGCGTCGAGGGCTTTCTGTAATCCTGTATCTTGCGGGGCTCGCTGGCTGGATTTATCTGCTACCCATTGCAACTGATCCATCGCTCTATGATAATAGGCTATATTGGAATGTTTAGGATTCAAAATTAAAAGATAATTGTTTTTGTTGCCATATTTGTTCATATCATAGTATGATAAACATACTAAGCTGACTGTGCATTTTATATAACTAAGTCTTCCGTTAAATACAAGCTATCCAAACTAAAGTACTTTTGAATTTGGCGGCTATATTGTGTAGCATCACTGCGCATCTCAATTATCGATAATATAACACAACTGCGATAAGCTTGTTCTTCTGACAGCGATAACGATATATTTGCACATAAGTATAAAATGTTTTGAGAAATTTATAAGCATGAGAAATGTGTGATAATATAAAAATACACAACAGTCGGACGCTAAAACTAGCAACGATCAACGCAGACGGCCGGACTTGAGAAAAGTAAGTGTCAAATACAAATAAAAAACCTATCTGGGTAAACAGACAGAGAGACTGCAACATAAATGTGACTATGACAAACACAACAACAAAGCCTATACAGAAATACTGCTGACGTCTCGCTCGTCCCAGGACAAAACGATTATCGCAATTATAGCCACAAATTCCTCATGTGTTTTGCAGCTGCTATAACAACGACAACAACAGTAAACGACACGTCAACACGTTAAGACGCACAGAAAGAAAAAATGTATTGCCTGCAATGTTTACTGCCGGTGCTGCTGATACCAAAGCCCACGAATCCAGCGCTAATGGAGACGCACGTCATGTTTATAGTGCTCTATTTGATTGGCTTCTTTTTGGAGAGGAAGCCATGTACAATATGTAGCCTGGTCTTTCTCACAGCCGTCTCGCTTATATGCTACAGCGGCGTGGGCAACTGCATCTTTTGGGGCAACTGCGAGGGACATCTTTGTGAGAATGGCTAAGACGCCAAAGCGTCAACGGAAGCGGTGCAAAATAGAGGAGTGCTTAATATTAATTACGTTCGCGTTGCTGCTGCATTATACAACACATACAATTTGCATTAACAAACCAACAAACAATTAGTGATAAAAGTGAGTGAGTCAACAAGAAACGAAAGCAAAGGCGATTTGCTTTAAGCTGCTCGTTCATGAAACGGTTGTAAACCCAAACAAAGCGGATAGAATGGAATGAAACTGTATCTGGCCTAATCGAAAAAATAATTAAAGAATAATAAACTCCATCCCGACGCGATCGATAGACAACGCCCGTTTCCACTGCTACTAGAGCATCACAATGTATTTACAACTTTAATTTAGCCAAATTTTTCCTGCCCAAAAACCAACACCCACCACAAAACGCAAATCGTATTCAAACTGCTATTCTTTAGGCTTAGAGGCGAATTTCGTTTAATGTTTAACAAATGTATTGTAAATTTCTGGTTATGAGAGGCGATGTACACCGTCAATGCAAACTTACGTTTAGTCATATGTTATTTAATTAAATTAACTGTAAAAAATACTAATGCTGTGCATCCTTGCTGCGTCAATGGACGTTGATATTGGTTGTTTTTCCTGTCTTGTGCTCATGCAAATTGTATATAAACACTCTTACACATGCAACTTCAATACATACTCTGATTGATATATATAAATATTCAAAACTGTTCGATTTTTTTTTCGAATTGCACTTCGTAAATCTAATTTAAGGCACGACAAAGTCTTAATTTTGTTGATCACGAGAAACACAAACAAAGCTTACGTAACGACAAACAAACGAAACGAAAATATATATATATAATAAAAAATAAATACTTGGCGCTGTATTTAAAGATTTGTTTTTGATCTTAAGTTCAAGCTGCAATTAGTAATCATTAGCATAGGTCATTTAGCAATAGATACTCTAAGAGACTTTAGAATGCGAACAACTCAATATTGTTAAGTGTTGTGCAATCTTCAAAGACTTGTTAAGATTTGTGCTAGATTTTCCGTTTAGCTAAGAACACTCAAAGTTTAATTTCCAATTATCCACAATTTTATTCGCTTCAAAATGTATGTAAATAAACAAAAATGTACAATTTGTTGTTTTGTTTTCAATTGTTTGTAACTTATTAAAAACTACAGAAAAGTATTAAAAATAAAATACAATAATTTATGTACAAATTTTTATCGGATTTATTTGTAAAAGATAAAAGCGGAGCGAAAAGAAAAACGTATCAAAATTGTAAACAAAAAAAAAAAAATACTTTCAAAAACAAATACGATTTCTTTTTTGCTTAAAATGCTGATAAAACATACACAAGAGGGCTGATTGGAATACATACAATATTTATACGAAAATATTCAAATACAATCCATATACAAGTAGTACATATAAGAAAATTAAGAGATACAGTGGGAAACATACATAGAGAGATTTCTTGAGGCCAAAACACAAAATTTTTTAACAATTGATGGTTATCTTCTTTTTTTTTGGCGTTTTGGGGGGCTGCTACACATGCAAATATGCAATTGGTTTTTTCATATTTCTTCAATGGAATCGCGCAACGGATGACAACAAACAGATACGATTCACAGAGCAGCAATCACAGGCGTGTTGTTGTTGTTACTTAAACCGAACGAGGCTGCACAACTAAAAAATGAGATGAGAGGATTAAATGTTAATTGAGTTGGTTTTAATGGATATTTTGCAGTACTTACAGTGTGGTCGTTGTGACTCCTCGGAGACAGCACCACCCTCGGCTGACTGCATCATGGGCACTGGGATGCGCACCGGTTGTGCCAGACTGCGTCCAAAGACCATGCGACCGAATGGAACCTGTGGTGGTTGATCGGGCATGGGTGGTGTCATTGTGTCGCGTGGCTGTTCGGGCAGCGGCTGCAGAATCAAGCGCTGAATCTGCATGTGAGGCATTTGCTCCTCCTGCTGCGGCTCATTGGACTCCTGTTCACTTTGCGGTTGTTGTTGTTGCTGCTGCTGCTGCTGCTGGGGTTGCTGCTCACGCTGCTGCTGCTGTTGCTGGTTGGAGGACTGTGCTGCTTTGGTGGTGGACTGTTCACCAGATGCTATGGTCGTCTCGGAATGCTGTTCCTCCTCCTCACTGGAGTTGCCGTTGTTGTTCTCATTGGAGTCGGCGGCCTCTTCGGCGGTCAAGCGACGCAGTTCGTCGGTGAAACGATCCTCAGCCATGCGCTGAATGTTACGCAGATCATCGGCGGTGATTCCCACACGCTGCAAAGCCATGCCCAATGGCATATGCTGGATCTGGATCTGTGGCATCTCGCGCTGGGGCATCTCACGCTGCAGCAACTCACGTTGTGGCATCTCACGCTGTGGCATCTCACGCTGTGGCATCTCGCGCTGTGGCATCTCGCGCTGCTGCATCTCACGCTGTGGCATCTCGCGCTGCTGCATCTCGGGCTGAGCGGGGCGAGACATTTCGTTGGACATATCGAAGGCGGGACGGAAGGGCAGCTGATGCATGTGAATGCGCACGGTCTGTACCTGAGGCTGCTCCTCCATGCGTGGCGCCTGCATCACCTGTGGTGGCATTGGTGGACGCATGGGCAGATGCTGGAATGGTGGAGGCAACTGACGAATGATGATCGAGCCTTGTTGGGGCATCTGCTGTTGCATTGCTGGTGGCATCATGCGCTGTGGCATGTGGGTCAGTGGCATCTGGTCGGGAATGCGTCCAAAGGGAATGGGCACACGCTGGAATGGAATGAACATGGGACGCATTGGCTCCGAATCCTCCTCGGAGTCATCTTCCTCCTCACGCTGACGCTTCGATTCCTTCTCGTCCTTGTCATCACCACCATCGCAGAAAATGGAAATGCGTTCACCGGTAATGCGTGCCTTCTTGGGATCAGTGGTCAGATTGACGCCAAAAGGCAAAGCCACAGTCTTTGAGGGTGAATCGACAAACTCCTCGGCATGCTTACGCTCAACCACACAGTTCATGCGGGATCTAAACAAGGTTTGAGATTAGTTTATGCAAGTTGTCGTTTAGCAAATTTTTCGATTTACTTCTTGTTGTTGCGCAGAAGGGCGGCGGCCAGATCGCTCAAGTCCAGCTCGAGCGGCATCTTGCCGGGATACTTTTGCATCTCCTCGGTCTCATCGCTGTCCGAGTAGGAATGGTCATGATCATTGATATCATCGTTCTTTGACTCTGTCTTCTTTTCAGAAAGAGTTTCATCGTGATCTAGATTTTGCAAATCATCAACGCCATCTGATTTGCCCAGCAAAGCTTCAGCTCTTGGAAGTTCCTGTGAAGGTAAAGGATAGAATGAAGTTTATTGTTGTTATTAACCACAGTAACACTTATTTATGTATCTTCTCTCTATTTCCTGAATGTGTACAAGTTTTCAAATTCTTTCATCTATTCTCTATGACAAAAACACGATTCTTTTTTCAAGGTTTCGAATATGTATTTCGTGTATATAATGCGACAAGGAAACGTATTTGACGTTTGTACTAGTTTGTTATTTGTGCGTGTGTTATAAACCACTTCAAATGGTTTGGGCCATCAAGCACGTAGTGGCAATATAGTACTACAGTGGCTGCAATTGTTATGTTTCACTAACAATGAGCAGCTGTCGTCAGAAGATGTGACCCCAACCTACATAGAAGAAAAAATAAACAACAACAACGTCCGACGCAAATGTGACTGAAACCAAAAGTAAAATGCCATAAAATAAAACTTGAATTTTATTGTTGGACAAAACACACATATTACATAAGCCCAACGTGTGTTTGTGTGTGATTTAAGTCGTGCTTTGTGCTTGTGGCTAAGCAAAAAACAAAACTCACACAAAAAAAACAACTAAATTTAAATAATTTGTTGAACAAAATATACAAAAAAAAACAAAAAAAAAACGAAACCTCATTAATTCAATGCGACGCTGCGGCGGCTGCTGTTGATGATTGATAATTGAGCCAAGTGGTTTTTGTTGCGGGGATTGTTGCGGGTTGGGGGTGTGTGGGTGTATTTTGAGTACCTGCCCAGGGGCAGAACGCTTAGCAAGTGATTTTGGCTTGAAAAACTAAAAATTGTTAAATACTTTACGTTACGATGTGTCCGGTAGCCGATGATGATGATGGCTTTGTTATATGCCGCTGCTTGACATTGGGCCATAAGCCTTAAGCGATGAGTTATGATTAGCTTAATTGGACAGCTGCAATTGCAATATCCAATTTCCAATTTAGATAACGAATGCACAAGTCAAGCGCCTTAGCACATTTCCTATTAAAATGCTTTTTATGGACTTGTGGGGGATTTTCTTGTTAGCTTATCGGAGCGAAGGCAAATATTGCAGCTGAACAGATTCATTAGCGCTAAATGAGACGCAGTAAACGTTTTTTTTTTTTTTTTAATGTGTTTGTTTATGAGCAATAAAGCAGATTGAGATGCTGTTTTGAATTTCCACTTAGAAATAATTTCGTTTTAAAAAGAAGCAAAAACTTGTTTAAAGTCGAACTTCCATTTAACAAAGTTTTCCATATAACGAATTCATTTCCAGCACCTTGCAATTTGGTTCAATCAAAAAACTAATCAATATTCCGCTACAACGAAGTTTTTTCTTGTCCCTTGAGAATCTTTGTGGGGAAGTTTATCTTCCATGCTTCTTAAAACTTAAAACAAGATTATTTTCTTTTTCTCTGTGTTTGTGTGAGTCATGGCAGAGCACTTTAGTCAACATATTTGTGTGTGACACATAATTACTTTTCGCTTGAAATCAAACAACAAAATTTCACTTAAAGTGTAAAAGAAGCACAGAAAGCACAAAAAAAAAATACAGTATGAGTAACAGATACTAAAAACTGAGCCAACCAGTTTGACAGCACTGGCAATCGAGTCAGCAAGCCACTGTTCCAGTTCCAGTTAGCCGCCACTTTACCCCGCCAGCACTTAGTCAATTGCTAAGTTTAAACTCCGGTTTACAGCTCAATTGTGTACTGTGTGTGTGTGTGTGTTCGTTTTAAGTTGAATTTCAAGGCCATGCTACAGCGCAGATAACATCAATTACATTACACAGCACAGCAGAACACTTTGCAAAAGCTATTTGCTAGGCATATTTACTGGGCCTATATATACCATATAATTAACGCTAGACACGTAGGCCCCATCAAATGGTGACAATTAAATTATTACAAACTTAATGGCGCTATGTGTATGTGTGTGTGTGTGTTCAACCTATTTATAGCATTGACGCAAGTGCTGCTGGCATTTTAAAATTGAAATTCTACAGGCGCTAACAAATTTCCTTTACGAAAATGCCAAGCATTATTAAAATTTTCATCAGGCACAAAGTGTTTGGCAAATTTGCACAATAACAGCAACAACAACAACAAAAGCCACATAAATTATAATTCATCTCTATCCAAGTGTGTGTGTGTGTGTGTGTTTGTATATTGCCATTACATAACCATCAACAGTTGGGGCCATAAGTTTGGCTTTGTTTGCGTGCCCAAAACGAAAGACTTAAGCGCGCAACTTGCCTTAAATGGCAAACAGTGAACGCGTCTTCGACTTGCGTCGTTTGTGTCGACTGGTTAAAGCACTGTCTGTCTGTCTGCCTGTCGATCTGTCCGTCTGCCTTGTCTATTTGTGTGACGGTGCCAAGCGGCGCCAGCCGGCAAAAAAGTGACAGCAAATGCATTATGGCTGAAGCGGCTGAAGCGGCTGTTTGCTGCTGCAGCTGATGATCTTTGGCATTTTGCCGAGCCCACGCCCGCATCTCCGCGCTTCATCCGAAAGCTGTTTTTATGTATTAATGTTGTTGTTGCAACATGCAACATTGCTGCAGTTGCTGCTGCTGTGCTGCTTTCACTTTGTGTTGCCATTTGATTTGCAATTGTTGTTGCTGATGATTATGTCGCAAGCTGCGAGAGCTCCCAGAGCTACCATAGCTAACAGCTCTCCGCAGTATCCAACTCTACACCCATTCGGTGTCCACTTAAGCGTCAAATTATGGGAATTTCGCTTGATTGAATTTTTCATTGCAACGCCGCAAAACTTTACATAAGCTACAATACTTTATATAGAGAGTTTGTCTTTTGTGTTGTGTTGTTGTGTTTTATTTTTGTTGTCGAGTTGAATAACCTGCTCCAAATTGGCAGCATCATCTGACGGGTGGCTATTGTTAAGCTGCAACGGTTGTTGGTGTTGTTTTAAGTATTTGTTTTGTGTCTATTTTCATCATTAAATTTAATTGCCGCTGCATTTAATTAGTTTTATTGTTTGTTATGGTTGTACTTTCATTGCACGATAATTGAATATTGATGAATCGGCATAATTTATATGCAAATGTATAAAAAAAAAATTATAGATAGACAGACAACTAACAAAAAAACGATTGACGTTGGCTTCAGTTAAATTATAATCGCCATTAGGTTTAAATTATGTGGCATGCACAGAAATATACTGCACAATCATCAAGTAAGTGGTAAGTATGTACACTACCCGTATCTTACATATCTATGTGGCTTGTGTTATGATGCGGCTATAATGGATTTAATGGGCTATTTGGTTACATGAGGTGAAATTTCTCAAGGAAGCACGCAACACGTTAATTGAATTTGCACTTATACAATTTTATATGCGAATACGAAAACGAATATAAATATGAATATGCGAATATGAATGCACATTGAGTGCCCAATACTTGTTGTGCATTCAATTGACTTGATTGTGCATGCAATCCGGCAAATACAACAACATACAATACTATATATCTTGCACTCTAGACATCACTTATATTGTTTTGTGACGACAAGCAAAGTTTGCTTTGATGATGTTGCATATGCAATTTATATTGTTTCAGCTTTTTGTCTATATCTAATTGATTTATAGCTTTATAGTCGTAGCCCTTCGTATTATATAACAACTGAACAATCAAAATCAAACTTAATTGTTATATAAACAAAAGCAACGTTATAGTTTTGCTAAATCATTAACACATTGCTTTTCCTAATCTCACTAACTGGCCAATAAAAAGTCATTCACTGCAGCTGTTTTACAAGTCATAAGCAAGCATATATAAATACACCTATTGTTGCAACCAATAGTGCGTGTCAGTTAAAAATAAAAACAACACGTCATATACTAGTCTATAAGTCGGGAATAATCAGTAAACACGCATCAATCTAGTTACGGTACATGCCTGCAAGTACATAGTAGTTTGTTGTTGTTGTAGGCCGTGCCAACATTTTCCGGTAATTATCATTAATTTACCTTAATAATCCGAATGTAGCGGACTAATCGCTGAGTCTAAAATGTTGTGGCATGCACAACGAATGATGCAAAAAGCAATAATAACCATATCAAATTATAGGCATTACCTAACTGGAATATACTATGTACAAACTTTTTACCTGAACAAAAACTGTCTCGAACTGATATGCCTTTACCTGCCTATTTCCCTATCGCTGCTCATTGTGGCATGCAACTTACCTTGTTCACCTGCTGCAGCGTTTCCAACATCAGCTCCTTCTCCAGCACCGAATCGAGAGCCTGCACCTGATCGCACGAGGCCTTGGCCTGCAGATACGACGAGGCCAAAATGAAGGAACCCAATATAAACGACGAGATGATAATGGTGAATGCGGTGATCTTAGCGATTTTCACCGAATTCGCCTGACGCTTGTAGGCCTGTAACACAAAAGCACATAAGATTCGATTAGATACGGTTTAAAGGTTTTTGGTTTTTAGTTCAATTATTTATTGTAGCTAAACAAAGTAAAAGTGTTACGTGCTCTTTTGGCGTCGACCTTTTCGAGCGAGTAAAAGCGATTTTTTTGACCTTGCCAAAGTCTTTGACTTTGTGGCTCACGTACCAACAACAAAAACAAAAAACTGCAGTGCAAGGTGCAAACAAACACAAAAGGTTAAAAAATTTGAGAGTTAAGCAAAAATATATATATATACAGTTACAATAAGTAAAAGCTTGAAGTTTGTATCAGCTTTTTGGCAATGGAATGAAATTGCATAACTGGAACTATTGCCAGTGGTTAGATCATACAGAGACCAGGCTGTGTTATATGAATGACAAATGTGTCCAAATATGGTTATTGTAGGTGCAATAATTGGCAAGTTCATGTCAAATATGTATAGATTGATTAATGTTTCGTTTTCAAACATAACATAAAAGAAACTTGCATAACAGGAAATACAAAAAAAGAGGCGACCGCAAAAAAAATGTAAGGAAATGAAAATGCCAACAGAGCAAATCCCCAAAAAAAAAACAAAGACAGCAGAAGACTGAGGAGAGTTTTTAACGCCTCTTTTTGTTTCAAGTCTTTGAAGATTTTTTGGTTTTTTTTTTTTTGTGAGTGGGTGCAGTCAGTCATGTGTGTATCTGTATGTATACAGTGTGTGTGTGCAGCGAAATGTGCAATTTTACACCTTTAGTTTTGGATTGCTTTAGTGTGCTTAACTACTACGTGCCCATTTTGTTGTTGCTGTTGCCTGTTTCAAATGCAATTGCGAAAGTGAGTCGAAGTCATCAGCAGCAAAAATCATGTGTTAAAAATACTTAAATGAAGTGTGCCAAAGTGAAGTGAAGTGAAGTGTTTTTTGGTTAATTTAAGACAGAGCTACATGCAACAACAATGGAAACAAAAAAAAAAAACAGCTGTAGCTTGTTACTGCTGATGAGTCTTGGTTTTTGCTCATTATGTGTTTTTACTGTGCAGTTAAAGACAAAAGACTTGAACGACAAACCTGATGATTAAAGTGAAAAAATCCCATCTGTGGTTTGCATATTGGTTGTTGTGCGAGGGGGATGAAATACGTTTCAATTTATTATTATTATTGTCAATTGGGTTTCGATTTTTGGTTTTAAAATGTGTGTGAAAGAAAAAACGTTTTATTTATTTATTTTTAGGTTGGCGGACAATCACACACATACACACACATAAAATGGGAAGAAAAACAGAAAAACAAAATGTTAACGAGGGTTTCAAATGACTTTAAAGCCAAAGTAAAAGTGAAAGCTGAAGGTCCAAATACTTCATTTGAAGGCTCTTTGGCCAAAATGAGACTGAATTCAATAGAAACTAATTGAATATTTTACTCATCCATCATTTAGCTTGAAGCTAGTTGATATCAGTTCTATCTCAACTCATAAACTCAATTATCTTGTTAGTTTTTTATAAAAATCGACTTTGCCTAAGTCTTTAACCTTCAGAGCAATCAAATTAGCCTGTTAGATAACTGTCAGCTTTCACTGTACGGCACACTATGTAAAGTGGTGCTACAAATGCAATTTATGGCTGCTGATGCGGATGTACAATTGCAAAAAAGGCAGTGAGAAAAAAACAAAAAGAAACAATGCAATTTTTATGCAAATTTCAAATCAATTGCGGCCCACATAGTGCATATACACAGTATATAGTTCTTAGAGCTTGAGACTTGAAAGAGCCGCAAGTTGTTGGGTGTAATAATTGAGCCAGTTTCAGCAGCTGCTTTTGCTGCCTGATGTTGTCATTTGTTGCTTACTTTTGTGTTTGCGTTTATCATTATGAGGTTTAATGTAGTCGTGACTTTTGTATTAGATCTCAAATTAGGTATTTAACTGGTTTTCTATTTACTTTTTGCTCTACGTTTACTTAACCCGCTGCAAATGGGTACAAATCTATTCACACTTTGCCGAGAATTGTGCTCTGTATCCATTTGGATGTCTGTCTGTCTGTCTCTCTCATTCTGACTATACAATTGAGCCCCTTATTGTTTTATATGAAATGTCAACGGGGGTCGCTTAGGCAAACTCACAATTGTCAAAGCTGTGCACGTTGCATGCAATTTGCAGTGCCGGGTCTTACACAGTAATCATAATAATAATTTTCAACAACAACAACAATAACAATTGCATTACAATTATTCGCACAGCCGAAATTGCTTATGCATGCAGTTTTGCAGAGTCCGGATCGAAAGGCGGAGACGGCTCTGACTTATTTAGTGAAAATGATCACGTTTGCCGCTGCGTGCAGACAAAAAAGACAAAAGATGCAAGTAGCGACATATTGCGCATACGCATTGTTGCATGCTAGCAACGGATGTGCTAACCAGCAGCTCAGCTGACCCTGGCCATTTTTGTTGGGCTTGGGCCAACAAGTAAAGCTTGGTTCGCTTTGCTGATGACCCGCTTATCGCTCAGTATATATTTAAAGTTATTGCAAATAATTGCCAATGCCAAATGACAATTGAACATCTGTAATTAGTTGCGCCATTCAACAACAACGACAAGCGGACGCATTCAATCATCCAAAATATATATGTTTAGGTCTATATAATTGCTGCTATTTGGTAGATGCGTGGCTTACTCACCGGTGGCGGCTCGCTGGCTGTGCTGTAGACCTCGCTAGCCGCATAGTCGGGCTTCAGTTGCACGGTCGCCATTGATACGTTATCCTTCTCGGTCATCTATGTATCTAAGCACTATAAAATAAATACATACATATAAATGACTTGACTTTGATTTTCTTCAGCTTTCAGTTCACAAATATTTATTTAAGAATTATTCATTCAGTACACAGTTCGACAATTTTTCATGCACTTTCGAAAACTCTACTTGTTCATTAATTAATGCATACATATTGCAGGAAAATTTCACTTTTTATGACATTTTGTTTTGGTTATTTTTTTATTCGACTTCTTTTCACTTACATTGAAATTTATGTTAGTGTTTTTTCTTTTTTTTTTGTAACAGAAAACGACGCTCGGTAACGAAAAAAGTAAAAGGAGCTTTTTTTATTTTTCTTGCGCTTGCTTTTTGTGCTTAGGAGCGTTGAAACAGTTTTGGTTGTTTTGTGCGATTTTTAAAAAGTTGTCTGACCAACTTTGTAAAGGTCCACCAGGTGGATAAAGAAAAATGCTACGTCTTTGTTGTACGACTGCCACTCGCGGTCTGAGGCCTCAAACGCGTTTCGTTTCAGATTTTTCTACCAGATTTAAAACTTTTTTTTCGTCTGCCAGCGTCGACTGCGCAGTTCACACACAGCCAACTAGTACTAGTTGGCAACTACACACGATCGGCGGCGGCGCAGCAGCAGCAGAAGCAGCAAAAAACAACATACATATAATAACCGACAAAAAACGAATAAAAAATAAGAGTAAAACGAAACACAAATACACACACAAACAGCATTGACAATCGGCTGTGCGTGTGTGTGTGTGTGTGTGCTTTGCAGTCGAGCTTGACTGCAAGCTTAAAAGCTTTCGGGTGGGGCTTGTTGACTTTCCAAAGCAGCTACGCAGCAATTTAGATGATTTTTACAATAGATGTTTGTTTACACACAAAAAAATGTTGTTTACGTTTTCTAATTTGGTGAAAAACATTTCCAATTCGTTATGGAGTTAGTTCTAAGACATAAGTCTGTGACATTTTGTTATGCATTCCCACAAATCTGGTAGACCATAGCTGGTGTAAATCTAATTAAAAATAAAGCAATGCAGTTTTGCTTAGTATTTATATTAATAAGTATTGTAATTGTAATTAATAATATGCAAATATCATTTAAGTACAAACAAGCATAATCAATGAGCGTCAAAAGGTTATCGTCAAGCTGCGGAAATCGAAAGCAATTGAGAGTTCGGCGATAGCTTTGTAATATATATACAATATTGTTTCATGATTTTACTTGGTATGCAAACTCAAGATGTAAACATTATTTGCCAAGTAAAGCGCAAAGTGTTAAGACGGACGAGTGCCAAATATAGAAATTTTTCGCCTTCCTTACAACCGCAGCGCCAACAGGAAAAATGAAAGCTCTTTACGCCTTTGGAGTTTTCCTGATTATGCTCATATTTCTGGATAGAACTTCAGCAATGCATTCAGATCTAATCAACCAACTCAGGCCGGAACCTCATAGAGGCTTTACTGGCAAGCCTTTACGACTGCATTTCCAAAAGGATTAACTTAGTATAAGAATTGTATGTGAAAATTAAATTAATCTACAACACAAACATTTGCAAATTTTGATTATCTTAACACAGCTCAAAGGTGAAGGTAATTGACTTTGTAATCAAGCAGTACACAATCATAATGCAACTAAGTTTATAATCAATTTTCTTTTGTACCAGCTGCAATCGTTCGTCCGGAAGTGTTCTATTCTACACGAAGTTTCTATAGATTATTATACTAAACTTTATATTTGCTTTCGGTAAAGTGAAAACATTTTGTGATCTTATATTTTTGGTGATTTAGCTGCAGTTTCACAGCTTAAGCTTTACAGCTTTACTCAGCCCAAAGTGTTGTGTTGTGACGATAAACTCAGATCTGAACACAGTACTTCGGTACGGACTTCTTGGGAAGGCCAAACCGTTAGTATCCTTAAATCAATTTAAATTGAATTTTGTGCAATAATGGATGAACATATTTCAATTTTAATTCCAAGCTGACTGAGGATTTAGTTTATCAGCCGATTTTTCTTATAACGATATTCTGTATAACTAAGTTATTTTATATAACAAATTCATCCAGAGAGCCTTGCAGTTTGGTTCAATCAAAAACCCCAATATAGATTAGGAACTTTTCTAGTCCCCTTGAGGTTCGTTACAAGCTGTTCTTTTAATATATGTTTTCATCGAAGTGAATATTGTTCAACATTTATTTCGCTTAAAAAGCAATAAAAGCAGTAAAATATTTCCTGTTTTTAGCAACAGGAACCGATGGGCGTGTTTTATCAAGAAATGAAAATGTGATAAGTTTAACCACAAAAATTGGGGATTTTTTTGTATCGCCATTTCCATAAAGAACAGATGTGGGAATCCCAATGTAAATTGTCAAAATCAATAACTCAGACATGTATTCTATATAGTATACATTGAAACTACAATAAATCGATCAACATGCCCGACCGGTTTGTGTAGAGCGCATCGTAAAGCTCGGAAGACAGCAAATTTAAGGTATCCCAATACATTCGGGCGCACATAAATTAAAACTCAGATCTCGTAAAACTTGCTTCGGCTCAAATTTGTTGTCGCTGACGTCGGCGTCGGCGTCAGCTTCTCTGTCAACGTCAGCGTTAACGTTGCGTCCCGGCAATACTGCAACGACGGTTGATCAAGTTGCCTTTGTGGCAGCTGTCTTTGTTACTGTTGTTGTAGTTGTTGTTGCACCACTCAAACTTGTTGCTGCTTACGAAAAAAAACATAAACTTTTCGCTTTTGCTGTAGCACAGATTTTGTATTTGTTGTCCGTTTTTTATGTGTTTTGTTTTGTTTTCTGTAGCTCTCAAATAATTGTAGTGGCCTCAGCAAATTATTGCACTCTGCAGTACATACAGCAGATAGTATTATTGAGCATATACATATATACTATATATACTTAGCTTGTTTGTGGCCTGGGTTCATCTTGATTGCTTCAGCAGCTGCCGCTGCCGCTGCCGTTGGCTGCCGGGTTTGCTTTGTCTATTTAACCTCAGAGTTACTTGAGCTGAAATCCAAATTTGTTTCGGCTCACCGCAACTGCAAATCTAAGTATGAAATAATTTAGTAATAAAACATCAACTGTGCTGATAAAAAAAAAGAAAAGAAAACTTTAAATTAATTTTAATCGCAGATATCATGTGCCACGTTGCAGGAATCACTGGATTGTATCAAATTCCCTGAGTCATTAACCATGTTCCTATATGACTCTCATATAACCAACACTCAAATTAGTCGCTACATTTGGATTATTATTATTTCTTTTTTTCTTTGTTATGGCCTTTTATAAGCTATCACAACAGCTGTGGAAGTTTTTTGTTATTATTTTTTTTATATTTTGTTATGCTTCTGATATTCGTAATTATATTTTTGGTGATTGGCGCTGGCATCGCCAACGATTTTTTATAATCACTGCCTCTATTATTTAATTCTTTTAAATGGCAGACGTATTGAAACGCATCCGTAGAGTTTTTTGCTTCGTTGCGGCGGGGAATGAGACGCTGAATGCGTTGACTTTGCTTATGTTTTTATATCATGTTAGACGCTCGTTTATTAGCCACAGCTGAATGACCCAATGGTCGCCCCGGCGTTTGACCGTTTTCATTATGCAATCGGTTTATTTATGTTTCAGTTTCTGCTTATCTTTTTTCTTAAGGGGAAATTACATAATTGTTATTTTTGAAATGTCACAAGTCGTCGCACAAACTTCAGCTTCGCTCCTCTCAGTTCACCATTGATTTATTAGTTATTAAATTTCTTTTTAGGTCTTTTAGGTTTATGCAACCAACACGCCCAATGCAAGATGTTGCCAACAACGACGCCGACGACGACGCAAACCTTAGCTAAGTTGCCCCTGTCCCGCCTCCATTGCCAGTTCATTAAACGTTTCGTCTTTGGACATTACAGCATTATCCAGCGCTTTGAAGAGAGCTCCATTAATTGCTGGCTTCAAAGTTTGGCATGACTTTCATTTGTATTCATATTCAATGTTATTTTGCATTGAATGGGTGAATTTGTGCTGATTTGCATATAATTCGGGGAATAGCTTCAAAATGCCAAATAAATTAACGATCGTTAATGAAAAACAAAATTAAAAAATCAGCTTGCATCAACTTTTGGGATACAATTGCACGCTTTTGCAAATGAAATCATCATGCTTAACAGACAAATTTAATTACTATGGAAAAATAACGTAACAGATTTTATCTCTCTTATACTATAGAAATCTTAAAGTGAAGTTGCAAAGTTCGCATTGTTCAATAAAAATAAAAAAAAGGAGAAATTAATTAATGTTGTGGGAATTTTATTGTCTGAACAAATGTCGCATTATCTTAATTATTTAAGCTGTGCGAACTCAAAAGTCGCTTTTCTGGTTTCTTTAATCATCCATTTAAGTATTTATACCTAGCTCTATTTGAGAGCAAGTTTAAAGTTTTAGGACCAGTAAATTTCCATTACCAAAAAACAAAAATAAATCAAATTAGTTCGACCTAAGACTAGTTTTACGCTCAAATATTGCATGTTAGCCAGCTATTCGTGACGCAGTTGGAGAAATCTTAGTACTATCTGCATTTTTAGTAATATTTATAGAATATACTAGAAAAGTTTTTTAATTAGCGTTCACGTGAGTTCTCGCAGAACTCTCCAACCTGTCACAAATGCAAAATAATTGAATATTGCTGTCTATTGCTGATTATACTATCCATAAAAGGTATCCCCATTGTATATTGTCTACTGCGCAATTCATTGCTCAAATCAATTTGCTATAGGTACAAATACATACATATATGTATGTATGTATGTATATTTGAAATTCAAAATCGTTAAGCATTGAAGAAGACGCCTACAAATTACGTTTTTCACTTTATCTTTCTTTTTAATGATGGTTGATTTTTCCTGATTTTTGTAATATGTTTTTTTTTTTTCAACTACTTGAAGCAAACTTGTCTAGGGAGCTAGCGCTGACGGTGCCAAGCGGCGACTTGGCACCAACGCCGGCTTAGGCACATGTCTGGGAATTAAGCAGCGCCTGCTGGCACAAAACAAAAGGAAAACAAAAGCTCGCTTTCAGTGCGGCTTAACGACTCGACAGGGTAGCGGTGAAAGATATACTCATACTCATACTCATACTCATTCATATAAAAACAACAAAAAACATATGTACATACTACACAAATACATATACAACCAACGGATGATGCCTAATAACTAAAATTCAGTTGTGTGTATAAAAAAAAAAGCACAAAAAATATGAACAGCAGCAACAAAAACGACGTCGTTAGATGTTGTTCAGAGGCACCGCCATTTTGATTTTGGTTAAAATTAGCTAATATTTAAAAAAAAAGAGGTACAAATATATAAAAATAAAAAAAGGTAAACAAGAAACAGCACAAAAACAAACTATACGCAAAAAATCGGAGTAAATTTTTGTTTTGTCATGCTAGCCAGAAATGGAAAAATATTTGTACGAATTTGTAATGCTCTACTCGAGGGATAGACAGAATAACAACTTTGACAAATCAATTTCTTATGCACTTTTCTCATTTCTATTTCTCCACTTAAAATCTAATTACACACATACATACACACATTTCAAGTTGGTCACGCGAGAATGGATGCTGCGGCAATAAATCTTAAAGCTGCCTTAAGTTGGGGAATTTGTTGAATAATGTGCGTACACCTGAAGGGTATTTACAAGATACAATGTAGCAGATACGACTGCTCGAGGCAAACTCAAATGATTGATTGGTTTTCTTAACCAGAACTCTATGCTTGGTGTTGTTCGAAAAAGTCCCCAATATCGTATAACTTACTAATTATATATTGGTTCTCATTAAATGATAATATTTATTATAAGATGCAGGTATTTTAAAGTCATTTAGAATCACAACTCTGCAGTTTTATTGCCTCGAGCTGTTTTGCGATTCAAGAAAAATATGATCTCCACTTTCCCGCATGTACTTTCAATAGTAAGTAAATTCTTGGACACCTAGCCATATTACAATTCGTAGATCCGCAAAAAAGTCCCAAGAGCTGAGTGGAATTTAGTTGCCTTAATAACGATTTTATTTTAATTGTATATAAATGCCAATCGGAATTAGTTTCCAGTCGAAGATATGTTTTTTTTTATCGCAATTAACACCATCCGTTCTGGCAAGCCCATTTGCCAGTTTTCTAGTTCAAGCCCCCTTCTCTGCCAGTTGGTTAAGTTTGGCTCTTCGTGCTGAATGTCAATGACTTGCTGTTGGTTGGTTGCTTCGTTGTTTAAATGGTGGAGTTGTTGTGTCGCTGGTGCTAGAGCTTCAGGCAGTGGCATTTGCAGTTTTCATTTGTCAACAACAACAACAACAACAATAATGTCGCCCTCAATGCCCATGCAGCGTTGCGATTTTAACGCTTTTGTGTTATTATTTGCTAAGCAGATCATAAATACGTACAACAACAACAAGAACAACAACAAACTCCAACTGAAGCTACATTTTTGTAATGGCATTTAGAAATGTTAATTGTTAGTTTTATAGCTGTGGGAGTGTTGCCGGTTTCGATTTAAAGCAAATACACAACTATGGAAATCTACAAGGTGTGAAGATAAATGAAATGATCATTGAGAAACTATAAACATGTTAAAAAATCTTGTACATAATAATGATTCAAGGTAAGCCACAACAAATAATCAGCATCGTTGTTTCTTCCTTCTACGCATCCAGGAGCTAAACTTAAATGAAAACAATACGCAAGTTTTTCGCACCAAGGTGTCAAATTGTGGCCAAACCAGACACAAAAACCCAAATGTCAAAGCCCGCATATTGCGCTAAAACTACAGTATGTATGTGTAAAACAGTATGTTTGTATGTATGTATGAACGTGTGATTATGAATATTTATCTCGATTGGAGTTTTGGTTTTTTTCAACATCTTGAATCACAATGGTTGGGTTTTGCTCTTAATAAATGCGATTTGCGAAAGTGATATCAAGTCACATTTTGGAGTTTTGGTTTTTTTAGGGCGACGGGAGGTGGAAAGCGATAAACTGCAGAAGAAAAGCAACGGAAAATTACACTTAAGGTACGAGTAATGACAAAGACAAAGCGAGGAAGGTTATTATGAAGCGCCACAAATTAATTTGCACCTTTCGCCTCGGCAGCAGCCACAGCAGCAGCAGCAGAGATAGCGAAGCAGCAGCCGGTGAAAGTTGCATGCAAATACGAAAGCAGTGAAAAACTGTGGTGCTGCGATTGTTGCTGGCCAACCCAGCAGCAGCAGCAGCTAAAAACCAAAATCATGATTCGTTGCATTCTCTTCACGTCTCCTGAGGCTTCTACTGCTGCTACAGACGCTGCAATCGGCTGCTGGCAAATGCCAAAACATAAGCCGCTGGGCCCTTCTTATTTTTCTTCTTTTTTAGTTTGTGCTTTGCGGCTATGTCATAATCTGGTACTTTAGCTTTTCCTCATTGCAATCGCCGAAAACGTTTCGCTTGAGTTGGGTGCCTGGCCCAACGGCAATTGTACTTGCTATTTGTCATTTGTTTGCACTTCGCATTTGAGTGCGCTTAGGAAGCGGAAATAAGTGGCGTATGTTGGTATAGTGTGATGCTTTGAGTGCATTTCGCTCACTTTGCGCCGTTAAAAGCGTTATGCATTGACCATATTAGCTTTAATTAATTTACAAAAATATCTTCTACTTTTCAATCAATTTGAAACATATCGTTATACAATTGCTACTTATCGATAGTTGAGGACCATAAGAGCAGGTGACTCTAAAACTGTAACTGCTTAACTATTGCATACTTGTAAGCTGCAAATGTTTAGCTATCGATCTTTATGGAACTTTATCAAACAATTAATATTGAATTTTACTTGCCATCAGAGCACGCACAAAAACCAAAGACTTGAGAATTTAAAACTACTGAAAGTAATATACTCGATTTCGAAGGTTGAACTGCCATTATACAATCGATACCATCAAACTGTTTGCAGCCCTGAAAGTATCGGTATCGTCTGCGCAAGTCATGTCACAAAAATGAACATAAGCTCTTTGAAAATGTATAAACACTTTTTTACATGAAGAAATCAAACAAAAGGAAACTCAAAACGTGTGCACGTGGATGCTACGAAGCGTGTGTGCCGTGCGAGGTTAACCAAAAAAAGGGCGTGCATCAAGAATCTGAGCAGAAACCAAGCAAACATTCACCGCCGTCAATGAGGATAACCTACACCCGCACCCCGCTAACGCATTGATTACTACATATTTTCATCGTGCAAAGCAAGCAACGCAACACATCGCACACATCGGAGCCGAAATTAAGTATATAAATACAATCAAGTTTTAAACTTAGAAACATTTCAGTTTTGCTAAAAATATTAATGAAAAAATGTCACACATAACGCAAAACGAGAGAGGTGGCGGATGCAGCGATAATGGAGGTGCAGTCAACGACATGCAGAAGACGCCCTTAATTGTCGATGAATTGCAAGACGGCGAAAACAGCCTGGAACCAGGGGAACTGGTTACGCCACCGCATCAGCAGGCTGGTAGTGCCAGTCCAGCTCCAAAGAAATTTCTCGCCAAGGACGTTATGAACAAAGCATTGCGCAAGCTGACACAAATCGATACTGCAGTCAACAGTGAGGAAAAGGAGCGCGCTGTCTTAGAGCTGGAAGCTATCAGGCGCAAGGAGTCAGTGGCAAAATTAAATGTTGAAAAGTCATCATCACCGCATCCACTTGAAAATGGCGGTGCAAAAGCAGCTGAGGCATCGGCCGCATCAACAGAGGATTCTGATGATAGTGAAGGCTTGTACTCCGACACAGACTCCTCCGGCGATGACCAGAGAAATGTTGAGGATGTGCAGAAGGCACGTAAGGAGAAACAAGCAGAAGCAGCAATGGCAGCAGCACCGCTAGCACCTGTACCTCACCATCCCTTCCTGGGGGTTAATACGATGCGTTTTCATATGCGTCCGCCATGCTTTGATTACTCCCGCTTGGGCTACATGCCCAGAATGCAGCGTGGCTTAATGCGTGGCATGCGACCGCCCTTCTATGCACGACCGCCTGTTCCCAAGCGCAGTGTTACACCCAGAGGCGCTACCCCGCCTAATTCAACATCAACGTCTTCGTGCAATGGAGCTCAAGTTCAGCAAACGTCCTCCAATAGTGCTTATGGCCCAGCATTGCCACCCGGTCAGGCGCTGGGTCAAGTTCAAGGCGGCAAGCGCACGCAATCGGAATTAACGTGAGTATATCCAATTTACAGTAATCAACTAACATGACCAACATATAATCACAACATTCATTTAAATCGATTGTCAACACGCAGCTGGACACAATCGCAGCCGGCCGTTTCATTTATCTTTAATTTGGTTTCGGGATGTGGAAATACGCAGCACAAAGGCTGTAAACCAAAAGATTCACAATTGCCCACATCAAGCTCCAAAGAAACTGCCACCAGTGTCGCACCAAGTGAGCTGAGTAAACGACCCAAAGAGAAGCCCGGAGAGCGTAGGGAGAATCTAAATAATCGCAGCAGGGAGGAAAAAGGCGCTCGTTCTAAGGAGAGAACAAGTGCTAGCTCAAGGGAAAAGCCAAGGAAGGAAGAATGGAAGTGGGAACGTTCAAATGAGCGACAGAAAGCACGCTCCAAGGAGGGCAAAGAAAAGGAAAGAGATCGCTACAAAAGAATGGAACGCTCTAAGGAGAAAAGTGAACACCGCAAGGACAGGCCTAGGGAACGCTCCAAGGTAAGACAATTAGATCGCTCACAAGAACAGCAGCTGGATCGCTCAAGGGAGAAGCGTAGGGAACACTCCAAGGATAAGAAACAAGAACTTGATCGCTCCAAAGACAAATCAACGTCTCACGCAACCAGCAAGCATGCTGCCGTAACTAAAAACGAGCGTCGTCGAGATCGCTCGGAGACCAAGAGGTACAAGAGAAACTCAAGTCAACAAAGACGAAGTCGAAGCAAGAGTCGGAGATCCGAGTGTGGAGCAAAAACGCCGCCACTGCCACATGTTGTTACCGCAACTATACCAGATCCGGAAGAGCAACTCCAGCTAACGCCACCTGCAATTGATTCACGCAAATCATTTGATATATTTGCGGAATCACCGCCAAGACTGATCAAAACAGAAAGTCCAGCCAGATATAATCTATCAGCTGAAATTATTGCCGAATTAAATATCAAACCGGCTGTTGAACGCAGCACGACGCCTCCACTGGAAATGCGACACATGACGCCCAAGCCCATAGCTGCTCCAGTGACACCAAAACCGACAGCAACGCCAACCGCAACCACGCCTCAACTTAAAATTCACAGTGAGATTCACATACGTATTGGTGCGCTGCTCGAGGACAATGATCTACACTTAGAAACTCTGCTGGCTACTAAAGAGCAGCTGCTTCGCCAGAGCACCGAGCATCGCAACAAAAAGGAGGCACCCACAGACAACATTCAAATCAAACAAGAGCCAATTGAACCGCAAGTGGCCACAAGCAGTCGCTGGTCAAAGAGCAGCAGCACACCCGAGCGTCAGACGTCGATACCACCGCCACGTCACACGAATCCCTTCAAGCGCGAAGTTGTATTAAATGACACTTCCAATCGCCTGTCGCCCCGACGCTCCACAGAGTCTCAGCGTCGCAGCAATGGCGACCGATACATCAGTAATCATCGAAATGGGTCACGGGAGCGAGACGAAAGGTCCCAGAGACACAGCGATGATTTCAGAGAGCGTGTCATCAAGCAGGAGAAGAATCGCAGCAGGACGCCGCCATTGCTAACAGAGCGTGAAATCAAAGTAGAACGCGATACAACTCCTCCGGTGCCACCACGTGAAATTGAGCGGGAGGCCCCCATGCGCAACGGTGTGGTGGCTGCCAATGTGCCACCACCAATAGCTGTCACCAAAGCTGATGAGCACAGTCCAGACACAGATGATTACATTGACAATTGGGAGAACGATGATTCCATGGCAGGCGGGGATAGCAGTACGCCCAAAAATCCAGCATCCACAATTGTGACACGCTTAAATGGCGACGATGAGGATTCGAATACGTTGTGGAATGCAAAGAGTACGCCACCACCCAAACCTAAGCAGCCAAAACCACTGCCTGGAGTAGCTGCAGCAACAGCAGCTGAAACAGTATATGGAACAGAAGCAGCAGATGTGACTGATAAGACACTTATCAACATTCAGGATCTGTACGAAAAGTTCATGAAGAGTATTAAAATGGGTGGCAGTGCGGGTGAAGCAACAACAACAACAACAACAGCTGATAAAACGGAGGCAACCACAAATAGTTCCCTAAATAATTCGCCTGCCGATGAATCTTCTAGCGATACAGAATCTACGTCAAGCAGCAGCAACAGCAGCAGCAGTAGCTCCGATGATGATGATGATGATGACGACGACGATGATGATGACGACGATGATGACGAAGACGATGACGACTCCAGCAGCGATGAGGATGAAAATAGCGAAGAATTGACGCAGCAACAGGAGCTGATTACAATGCAACATGGCGACCAATCTAATTTGCAGAATCAGTCAGACACTGGCGATGCTCAAGAGGATGCAGCTGTTGATGGCAAGCAGTTGCTCGTCCACAAGAAGAACAATGTCAGCAAGGATTTACGCAAACTCAAGAGTCTCGAAGACAATCTGGCTCGCATACAAATGATGAGAGAGAACTACGACTCGGGCGATGATATCTGCGAAGAGCTGCTCAAAATGGAATCGATATTCATAATGCAACGCAATGCCATTATGAACAAATATCGGAAGCCGGACCTCAAAGCAGCCAGCGAGGAGGAGCAACAGCTGACTCAGCAAACGCAACAGCAAGTCGAGCAGGTGCAGCTGCCGATTCCAGCATCGCCCGTTAATAATATCTTCGATGCGAATCGTGAGGCCATCAAGTTAACAATTTCACCATTCAAACTTTCGCGCAAGCCCGCCATTTTCGACAAGGATGAGCCAGAAATAGCGCCACAAGCGCCGCCTCCCGAGGAGAAGCTTACCAAACCGCCCAAAGAGATAGCCATTGTAAAGCCAACCATTATGGACATACGCTCCAAGCCGCCGCGTGTCCAACAGCATCAGCCGTCACAGCATCATCATCATCATCCACATTCACAATCACATCAGCAACACCATCCACACCAGCAGCTTAAACGATCTCGCACTCGAGACCGTTCTCGTTCGCGCTCAATATCGCGCAATCGTTTTCGTCGCAGTGTGCGTCCCAGCCGCAGCAAGGACTCGACACGTTCACCCAGTCCACGTCGCCGTCGGCCCAATCTATCGCCGCCGCCGCGTCGCATACGCTTTGGCAAAGGACGTCCAGGCATGGGTCGCAGTCGCAGCCGAAGTCCAAGTCGCAGTCGAACGCGCAGTCGAAGTCCGTTGCGCTGGCGACGCATTAAGCCAGCGCTCGGGCGATGTCGCAGCTCGCTGTCGCCGCCTGTCAAGATGCTGGGACCACGCTCACCACCGTTACCAATGTCACGGCGCCGCTCCTACAGTCGCGAGCGTTGCTTTTCTAGGTCACCACTGCCTTTTAAACCACCATCGCCGCCGATGCGACGCAGTTGGTCAAAATCACGGTCGCGTGAGCGTTCACATCGACGTAGTCATACGAGATCGAGAACCAGATCTAAATCACCACATGCCCAGATCTTTGACGATTATTTTGTTGAGAATCAGAGCCTAGAGGCAGCTGCCTACTACTATAATATGTCGCTGATGCAGCAGGATGCTAGTGGTGAGCAATATGATAGCTATGCGGCTTATGTAGACACTGCCTACAACATGGATCAGGTCTATGCCCAATACAAAGAGTACTCAGCAGGCGCAACAACTACACCCATAGATTATGAGTACAGTGTCAATAGCCTGACAGCAACATCCACTATACCGGTGCTGCGTGAACTGCCCATGGCTCCTGTTGTTCCGGTGGCCGTGCAAAAGGGTAATGTATTGGAAATTGTGCCATCCATAGAGACAACCACCGTGCAGCAAGCTAATATACCAGCTATTATGGCCGAAGAACCAACGGGGGATAAGAGGTAAGTTTGTTTGTAAAAAAATTAATTTCAATTAATTTTAAACACTTTCAAACCCAAACACACAGCAAACCCAAACGCAAGCGTGTCAACTTTGTGGATAACGTTCAGCCCACTTACGAGAGTGACACCGAGGATCGCATCAAGATCGAGACGGCAGTGGATCGAGGCGTGCGTCTGTGTCGCGAACGCTGTAATGCCATGGCGCTAAGATTGCAGCGGATACGCGATGAACTAATGGCTATGCCAATGGTAATTCCGCCAGTTGGGCCCAAACCGCCGAACCAGGAGAAACCTGTGGTTGTAAAAAAGAAACCTCGATTCCGTTACTATCACTACGAACCTGTTAAGGGTGTCATTGTCAAGTCATATGAATGCAAGCTGCGACCATTGGTGCCGCATGCTCCGCCTCGCTTCGATCCCAAATATATGGCCATGCTGGTGAAATCTGGAAGGCTGCCAATGCCAGCGTTTTTGCGGAATCGTCCACCACCGCTGCCTGCGCAAGCGGATGCCATGCTGCAGGAGTTCTTTAGCAAGCATCCGCCGCCACCGTTGCAGCATGTGCTGCCACATTACTTGCGTGGACCACCGCCAATGGCAACGGTGCCCCATACCGCTGCACCGCCACCCAATGCATCACAGCCGATACCAGTGCTGGGCTCACAAAGCTATCCTTGTTATCAACCAACCACAACGACAGGCCTGACAGCTGTGCCCACAGTTGCATCGATATCAGCGCCCGTTCCAGTACCTGTACCTCTGCCATTGCCTGTACCCATACCCATATCCGTTTCCGTTTTAACAGCACCGCCATTAACATTGACGCCGCCGCCAGCGATGGTGCCACCATATTTTACGCCACCGCCGCTACCCGCATTGCCCACACTGTCGTCACATTTTACAGTGCCGGCAATGCGTGAGATAATACCCGTTGATATATTGCAAAAAATTGGGCCACTGCCAAAGACACTAGATCTGGATGTTGGCAATCCCGGTCCAGATGAAGCCAACATCGATTTCAACGATGCCGACTCGGCGCCGCCGCCGACGACAGTGACTGCCGATGTTGACCAACAGCTGCCGCCTGCGCAGCTGGTAGAAACCTAATTAAAGAACAAAACCTCCGCACGCTCTACACAACACATCCCTTAAGACTATTTTTAGGAAATCGGTTCGCAATATAACCCACAATCATCTGGACACATCATGGAAAATATCTAGTTTTAAGTAGTTTTCTTGTAGACCCTATTATCGACTTAGACATATTATTATTTTAGCCCTCCAACAAGATCCTGACAATTATTCAAAACGAACTTATTTTGATTGGATACATTTTAAATATCATGTATACAATTTACTCGTAAGCACAACGCATTTACTGTTATGAATGTGTTTGTTTTTTTTTTTTACGATCCAATTCTGCATTGTCTACCAATTAATCTTAGTTTATTGATTTCTACAAGAAAATAAAACAAATGTAAATAGAGCAATCGACTATTTGAGTCGAATTTTAGCTTAAGTATATTACAAAATGTATTTAACGCAAATTTATACAAATAATTCAATAATTAAACGACACCAGATTTGACTTTGAATTTTCGTATACATATTTGTAAATAGACATTATATTTAAAAATGATATCATGGCGCGTGAAAGGATCGTAAACAAATCTAAGCTCAAATAAAATTCCTTATTTCGAAATTCTTTTTATAATTTGCCAAAAAAGTTTTGAATCTCTTTAGCTGAGATCCCTCAGCGAACCAGTTATAATTATAAATGATCTTATTATCTCTCATCTACCTTAAGTTTTTCATGTACCTACTACAGTCGAACTTCCATGTAACGAACTTCCTTATAATGAGATTTTCTGCAACGCAGACAGAAACCAGAACCCTGCAATTTGGTTCAGTCAAAAACTCATTCTATATAACGAAGTTTTTTCTTGTCCCCCTCGTTACATGGAAGTTTGACTGTATATAAAATTCGTATTACAATCTTAGATCTTTAATCTATCGATCATAACCGTTACTTTATTAAGAACTTTTACTTATTCAACTTGTTCTGGGCAAAGGGACCAATGTCGGCCGCAAATGCCATAAGAGCGGGAATCGTCGTCTGTTCGTAGTTGCCGGAAAAAAAATGCTCTCGCGGGCCGGATGCAAACACGCCCACATCTTCGCCGCCATGGGTCTCAGACGCGAGCGGAACTGTGGCCTGGAACTCGAAATCTTTAGCCATTGTATTCACATTCGACAAGTCTATGCGACCTGTCTTATCGTAGGTATTTGCATAGCCCGGTCCACTGGCGTAGGAGAGAATGGTGAAGGGTAATTGATCAGTGGCCAGATTGGGAGCCAACGAGAGAATGTTTTGGCGACGATACTGCAAATGCGAATAGGAATGAGGCATGAAACTTGAAGCGAGAGTAGCAATAGTCAACCTACCGGATAACCATTGATGCTCATAGTGTGCGAATGGTCAGATGTGACAACGATCAGAGTGTCCTCCTCTGAGGTCAGATTGCGTGCCAGCTCAATGGAGCGAGCAAACTCTCTGGTTTCCTCCAGAGCCTTGCGTGCCTTTGTCGCATGATGAGCCATGTCAATGCGTCCACCCTCAACGAACAAGAAGTAGCCCTGTTTACTGCGGCTCAACACTTTGATGGCCGCCTCTGTCATCTCGGAGAGAGAGGGTACATCGTATTCCCCTTTCGTTTGGGTGCGGTCAAAATGGTAGGGACAATGGCTGGCATCAAATAGACCCAGCAAATAATCCATCTTATTAGGCTGCACATCCTTCAGACCTTTGCGTGACCAAACATACTGGGCATATGCCCCCTGCTGCTGTTTATCTTCCAGCCAGTCATTGATCAAGTCACGTCCATCCTTACGTTTGCCGGCAATGCTCTCCTCATCGACCATTCTCTTGTCCCGGAAATAGGCACGTCCGCCGCCAAAGACAACACGCAAGTTCTTACCCACTGGCCACTCAATCAGCTGGCGGGCAATGTCTGTGTTCGCATCCGCACTGCAGCCATCCGAGGTGATCTTGCGATCATACTCCCAGTTGCGATCGGCCGCATGAGCATAAACACCAGCCGGTGAGGCATGTGTCACACGAGTCGTTGTCACCAGACCCGCCCACTTGCCCGCCTCCTGCGCCCACTGGGCAATGCTTTGGGTGTGGGTTTTATTATTGGTAGCCGCCAGACAATCGCCACGCTTCACTTGCGCATTGACGCCTATGGTGCCATAGTTGGCCTTGACACCGCTTAGATATGCCGTCGATGTGCTAGCCGAGTCTGGAGTGCGCTCATCCACCGCATAGGTCTTGGACAGACCCACATAGGGAAACTTTTCGAAGAAGACCTGCTTATTGCTATCACCCATGAAGGCACGTGTGGCGGCAATCGTGTGAATGGACATGCCATCGCCGAGGAAGAGTATCACATTCTTGGCACGATTATTGTTTAATTGTTTGTGTTGCTTCAGCTTATCGGTCAGTATCGATTGAGCCTTATCATACCAGAAACGTGAGTCCAGTTCCTCGTTAACTTCGACAAAGTCACGCGAGACTTTCAGTCGTGGATGTTGCTCTATGTTTGGTAATCAGTAATCATAAATGTAGATTAACAAACTAAATCTTATAATAATGTTCGATAATGATTAGCAAAAGAAGATTAATTTCCCTATAAATTACAGACAATAAATACTAATTTACAATGTTAGGTTAGCGTGTTGGCGAGCGTAAACTATTAAAAAAAAGCATAAAACAAACAAAAAACACTACTTAAACAAACTTAAACTAATGAGCATTACTTACCATTCTCGTGTTGATCGGGAAGATAAGCCCTGACTGTACTAGAGAATAGCCCGACAAGAACCAGGAGCATGGCAGCACTTTTAAATTTATTGTTTGCCATAATTGGTTAAGTTATTCGAAAGTTTCGATTCGAATTCTATACGTCCAACGGTTGCCGTTAGACTGTTGAGCCAGCGTGAACTAGACACGATTATATAGCCTACACTAGTGCCTTTGTTTTTGTAATCCCTCCTATTCTAGTAGTTTATGTACATATGTACTATGTACTATAAACTTGTTAGTGTGTGATTTTTTGTAAATCTAAAGTCTCAATCGGCCTGAATTGCTCACGTGCTGATTTGGCACCTGTGCCTACTACACAAGTGGCCCATAAATTCGCAAAGCTAAAGCTTGTCCTATCATCACTTCGCGACAATAGTGGTAGTTCCAACCGTGGTTATAAAGCAGCGACGTTCAGCGCCGGCCAACTTTAGTGTTTGCTCAACAACGAAGAAGACAAGCAAATAAAAATTGTTTGTAGAATGTTTAGCAGAAGTTCACTGCTCTTGCTTTTTGTGGCTACGTGTGTGCTGGGTGGAGCTGTTCCACGCCAGGCACCCGAAGATGATGATGATGAGATCATGCATCCGGCTATGCCAATGAGTGCACGTACGAACCTCAATCGCATCAAGGACGAGTACACACAGGAATATTGGCTGTCGGCCAGCAAAAAGCACATTCTGGAGAAGCTAAATTTTGTGCGGAATACAAAGCGTGCCAAAAACATTATACTCTTCCTGGGTGATGGCATGGGTCTGGCAACGCTGGCTGCAGCTAGAAGCTATATTGGTGGCGAGGAGGACAAGCTCTCGTTTGAGGAGTTTCCCTACACAGGCCTCTCCAAGACCTATTGTGTGGATAAGATTGTGCCCGACTCGGCTTCCACCGCATCTGCGTATCTGTGTGGCGTTAAGGCTAACTACGGCACTATTGGCGTCAATGCACACATCAAGCGTGGGGATTGTCTGGCCATGGCGAACACAACAAATCACGTCTTCTCCGTGGGCAAATGGGCAATGGATGCTGGCAAGGCAGCTGGACTGGTGACCACCACACGTGTCACACATGCCTCACCCGCCGGTGTTTATGCCCACACGGCAGATCGTGAGTGGGAGAACAATGCCTTGCTGGAGGATGCATGTGGTGATCTATCTAACGGCTTAGATGACATTGCTCTGCAGCTGATCCATGGCGAGGTGGGCAGTAAGCTGAAAGTGATGCTTGGCGGTGGCAAACGTAACTTCTTTGATCCCGCGTACTATGACCAAGGAATCCGCACCGATGGACGCAGTTTAGTCGAGGAGTTCGAGGCAATGTCTGAACGCAACATTTATGTTAAGAATCGCAAAAAGCTGCTCAAGGTGAATGTCAATGAAACCGATCGTCTACTCGGTCTGTTTAGCAAGAGTCACATGCACTATCATCTGGAACAGCTGGCCGATGAGGAGAATACTGAACCCACGCTCGAAGAGATGACCCAGAAGGCCATTGAGATGCTGGAAAACGAGGAGAACGGCTATTTTCTGTTTGTGGAGGGCGGAAAAATTGATGTCAGCCATCACGAAACCATGGCGCGCATTGCTCTAGATGAGACTGCCGAATTCTCGAAGGCTGTGAAACGTGCTCGCCAGATGACCAGCAAGAAGGACACTTTGATCGTAGTTACATCGGACCACTCGCACACCTTTAGTCTGGGTGGTTACCAGCGACGTGGCAGCGACATCTTTTCCGTTGCAAAAGCATCCGCTCTCGATGGCAAAACCTATCTGCCATTGAGTTATGCCAATGGCAAGAGCTATGACACCTACTACAATACGGAGACAAATGAGCGCGTGGATCCCATGTCACTGATGTCGGCTGACATTGATCCTGAACAGCTTTTCCCCGCTACTGTACCACTGGTGTCCGAGACTCATGGTGGTGAGGATGTTGGTGTCTTCGCTTCTGGTCCCTGGGCGCATCTCTTCACTGGAGTCTACGAACAGAATGCCATTCCACACATGATGGCTTTTGCAGCCTGCGTTGGCGATGGGAAAACCGCTTGCAATGTTTAACTAACAACTTGAGCTTGATTGACGCTTTATTTAAATTAAAAATCGAACTCCTTGTGAGCAAAACGATTCTCAATACGAGCATAATCCATTGCTGTGGATTATATTCCACTTAAACTGAATTACAGCACCTATTGTTGTCCCCGTAAGCTAAGTTTGAACAAGATCTGCATTATTCTTATCGTGTTATTGTCTGGCAGATATATGATATTCACGCCTTGTGTTTTGATAACAGCAAGTCTGTGTTGTTAAATGTCATGATTGTGTATAAAGTAATATCCTAAGACTTGTGATTACTTCTGTGTTTATCGTTTGTCACTTAATCGAAAACAAATGCGTTCAATTTGATTTGAATATAAGGCAGTAATCACTGATTGTGATTAAAAGTGTATCTACATATATCAGTCTCATATTGCAACTTTTCCGAAACAACGCTCTCATGTGTCTTAAAATATATCTAAATAATAACAGCAAATCGCTGATCGTCGGAACGTGGTTGCATTAGAGTGGAATACTTATCCCTCAAATCAACGAGAGCTTTCTGAAAGCTGTCCACGCTATTTTCCAGCTGGTTGACCTGCTCTGAGCCGGCATCACTGATGGCTCGCGGCTCGCCCAAAAGAAGAATACGACGCCAGTCGTTGGCCTCGGAGCTGCCACGTTCCGCTGCCGCAGCGTACATGCTCTCATCCAGGCCTTCGGGTAAACGATCAACTGTTGTGGGATGTGATGTGAAGCCTGGCCGATGGCTTGGTGGTCCAGCTGGTGGCACTGCTCCCTGTTTTGAGAGCATCTCTTGATTGTTTTTGGATAGCATCCCATTCAGCTCGGTATTGGGATTCTCGATGCGAGACAATTGGCCATCGGGCATGATGCGGAAGACTTGAGCGGCTCCATTGACTCCTGCAGGGACAATAACAAGATTGCCAATAGAATTGGCAATGCCCTGGGCACCATTGCCACCAAATCCTGGGCCTATTCCAGTTCCAAATCCATTTCCAAAGCCTGTTCCAAATCCATTCCCAAAGCCTGGTCCAAATCCATTTCCAAAGCCTGGTCCGAATCCGTTTCCAAAGCCTGGTCCAAATCCATTTCCAAAGCCTGGTCCAATTCCATTTCCAAAGCCAGGTCGTGGGCAGGGAAAACAGAAACCAGGCGGTCCCGGTGGTCCTGGCAGGCCTCTAGGACCAACTATGGGTGATCCCCATCCACTGCCAATACCCGGAGCACCAGGTAGTCCTGGTGGTCCAGGAGGACCTGGCTCACAATGACAATTCATTAACGATCCGTTGGCCGAGAAGCAAAAGCCTTTATGAAAAATGTATAATTCAGTTGCTGGATTTCCAAACAATGCATCCTTAAAGCTTACCGAGCAGCAATGCGGCCAGAAGGCAGTAGTTTTCCATGGTGTCTCAAAGTGAACTATTCAAACAGCAAATACAGACTGATTTGAGCCACGGTCTTGGCTTTGGTTTATATACCAAAAGCTGAGGGATCAAACAATTTTTAGTTCTAGTTTTTAATGATATTCGATGCGAAATAACATTGGTCAAAGCCCAAAAATTTTCTTTTCATATGCGTATAAATTAGTCAAACGGAGTCAAAAAAAAAAAGCCACTTATCCCGATGGTTGGCTGCTTGCCCCATAACTGTTGTTGCATCAGATAATCATTATGCATGCTTTAAAGAAAATGAGTGACGAAAGGGAGAACAAGAAAATCAGATGCTGTGGGCTGTGCCTTCGCCAGAATCTTGACATCTATGGTTGTTTATGTCGGGTAACATGATTGTGCCACGCTGGTTAACAAATTGGGTCGATCTTGTTCTTATGGCATGTCACTCATTATGTGTCAATTTGAGCATTAAAAGTATTTAAGCTCAATATTTATTGCAGTTGTGAACAGAGCTTTTGATTTTTAGAACCTGGTAGGCTCAATGGTGCATTGATTATGAATGAAATTCATTCAACACACACTTTTTCACACCTGACCAAAACTAAGCGCCGTTATATGCATTTACATGGGGGGTTTTATCATCCAAATAAGTCGCGAAGCGTTTGACGCATTCGAATGAAAATTAAATTTTTTATCTTTTGCTTATGAATGTTTTAAATCCATTTTTATTTGTAGAGCGGCCTTGGCATATTCTAGCTTGGAAATTTTCTGTTACATTTGCGCCTTATCAACTACCAGTAAACCGAGTTCCACACACGCGCCTCCAACGTCTACAACAGAAGTTTATCGTGAAAATGCGGGTATGTAAGAACCTTTTTTTAGACTTGTGGAAAAAGATTGTGTTTTTTTGTACAGTAGTAAGCCCTCGAAATGGATTTGATTCCTAAGCTAAGAACAACAAGATTTTCATATACTATTAAGTTTGATAAGTGCTCATTCCACTTTCATTTTGATAATAAGCTTATTGATTAAGTTTTTCAGTTATATTGCTTATAAATCTTTGAAGGTCTATCAGTCTATAACTGCAGAAAGATTAAACTGTTTTTTTTTTATGTTTACTTTATTAATATAATATAATCGACTATTGCTAATCAGCACATTTCTGAAGTGTATATAAACTTAATTGGCGCAAACAATTTGACGTCACACTTGCAACTTGCACAGATTTGATAAGTTTCTAGGCATATGTTTACGATATTACATTATATCTGATGCACACACGCATAAACGCATTCAGAGCACACAAATACATAGTAAATGTGCTGTATATTGATACTTATATACAAAGATCAGATCTTGGGCGATAATTCATCATCATCATTGGCGTGAGCTCTTTGATTTGGTTACCTTATCAATTTTGTTGTTTAATCCACACCGAAATGAGAAAATTGTGGGAGCAGTGACATTTGAGCAAAACGAATATATAAACAGAAAGTGAGTTAACTAAAAGACTACACAATAAATACAAATGAAAATCTTTAGGATTGGATTCAACAGCCGTTCGCTCTTAGTCTATTTTCACATTGGAATAAATTTTGCGCACAAAGAGATTCGTGCCAACATAGCCGACGGTGCCACAGATGATGCCCAAAGCGCCGCTAAACAATGCCATGTAACCAAAATAGAATGCCGTTTGGAATAGGCCAAACATTCTGCAAGAACAAGAAAAAATTCAAATTACAATATCTTTTTAACAACAGTTTAGATAAAGCACACTTACTTGGTTTTAAAAAAGAAGTAGTAGAAGGAGTAGGCATACACGTAAATCGACGTGGAGCCGGCAGCCATAAAGCTCGTCCATTGCCACCGATAATCCTCAGCATTCAGCAGGAAATATGTGCACACAATTGTTACACAAACTGTTACTACAGTCAAAATGGTAAATACCAGCAACATGAAGCCATAGACATAATAGATTTTGTATGCCCAGAATGAGGTGAAGATAAAGTACCTGTTGGACAAATAAAGTTATTAGATAATTTGCATAGGCTGAAAATGGCGTTAAGTCATACATTTCGATGAATATGGAACCGAAGGGAAGGACGCCGCCCAGCAGCACAATGATCAATGGTTCCATGTACCATTTCTTTTCGGGTATGGGCCTGGGTACAGCATTAACACGGCATGGGAAATCCGGCTGGCCATCCAAATTACGTCCCACTACGGTGCCAACAAGAGTCAGTGGCAAGATGACAAATATGCAAATGCAGGTTACTGCAACCATCGTGCCAAAAGGAATCGCACGCGATGCGTGATATCCAATGGCAATAAAGTTGATAAAGAACGCAGTACCACAAACGGCAACAGGCACTGTAAAAGCTGAAGCCAGCATCTGACGTATCCACAAGCGACCGCCCAGTCGAGCGTAAAGCGACCCACCAAAATAGCCATTAATGGGCGATGTGGCAGCATAAACAAAGATCGCCGTTGATAGCATTGAGCCACGTCTAAAAAACCAACGTGTTAAACAAACTGCTTCAGTTATTAGTTCAGCTGAGCACTCACTCTGTATACAGTTCACCGACAATGGCAAACATAATGACACAAAATACAACTGAGATGAGCTGATAGCCGGCGCCAACGAGTGCCGAGAAGATTAGCGAACTGGGTGGTGTGCGAAAGACATCGCCATGCACCTGTTTCCAGCCATATTCATCACCTAAATCGCGTTCCATGTCATCCACTTCCTCGTCCTTGCTGTAGCGAGCATAATCTTTGCGCAGCGTGCGCATCAATATCATGGAAACCAAGCCCACCAAGAAAATTACCATCATAAAGCTATTAAAGATGCTGAACCAGTGTATCTGAAATAAGATCAAAGGTTTAAATTTGGCGAATAGCTATTGCCAAATATATTAACTTACTCTGTGTTGAAAGAAGTTGGGATCCAGATACTTGTCGAAGCGATTTTTAAATTCAACTTTGTTTGGTTTCCAGTTGACCTCGTAGGAGAACTTGATCTTTGCATCTACCTTCAGTTCTTCACGCATTTCCGTTGTTAGCGTTATGTCCACAATTTGCTGGCCATTGTAGCCAATGTCGAACTTTTTGTGCGTGTGTATGTAATACTTGCCATCGTTATCATCCCGTTCACCGACCTTACCCCATATGGGCAGACCATCGATATACATTTGATACCAGTATTCGTTCATTACAGCATATTTAAATGCCTTGACATTCTCCTCGGTTAGCTTGACCATGCAAATCACAGTCCTTTTCACATCTGTCTTGAACTCAATCTCATAGCCACTGAACTCTAGCTCAACGCCTTGCAAAGCCTCGCTGAGCGTTTCATGATAATGAGATATGCCCGATTTGCTACCACTACAGAATGGAAGCGAGAAGTACGCATATGTTTCCTGCCGATTGTGATATGGACCTACTGTGTTCATCCACAGAACCACCTCGTCACGATCATTGTACTACAAGCAACATTGAATTTTAAGTAAAGCTTAAGATCTTATAGAAAATTCCACCTACGCAACTGATGCATGCATACAGACGCAGATGTAAAACACCGAATACAAATACAAATACAAAAAATACCTTATGATTGTGCTCGTCTGCCGACACCGACACGTAGCAGCTACTGGAGAGCAGACATAAACAAATTAGAAACAACTGTGCAGCGGCCATTGCTGAAATTTGTTTTGTGGTCTTTCTATAGCTGGGCCTGCTGTTGGCTTATTGACGTTGCTTGCCAGGGTAATTGTTAATTTTGTTGAACAAAACGAAAGAATTAAACGAAATATTTGTGATAGCCTCGGTTACAGTAGTGTTGATAAGTGTTTCCCATTATTCTTAATAGTCTATCGATATTTGTATCGATTCAGGAAATGTTTTTAAATATTAAATATTTTATGACATGGACTGTATATTGAGAGGCTTAATGTGAGAACATATTGCAAAATGATCCCAAAACTATTCACTTAATTACCCTTATAAATATCACATTAAAGCTTGTGCTCATCGATACAATCACGTTCTGAACTAGTTCTGGCGAGCAAATTTAAGAACCACAATCTAACAGAAAACTCCGGTAGTTTGTGAAATGCGGTCACATTGCACGGGTTAATAATAAAAACGCCTTTTTAACTAAATAATTCAATTCATTTAACCGAATTTGAATTTAGTTACACTAACTTTACATAATAACAAGCGATATGGAGCCAGGTATTGAAAGGTTCTCGCCAGAGACTGTTCTTCATTCCGATTCGGACGATATGCAAGCAGCAGAAACAACGGGCTTCGCCAACAGGGACAAGAAGTCGCAAAGCGCCAAAGAGGAAGAGCTCATTTCAATGGAAACACTGCGTGAATCGCCAGAACAGTGGCCAGAAACCTTTCCAGGCATTAATGATTTTGTGACCATGAGCCATACACCGATACACACACCAAGCGTCGATCGTTCACCGCAGTTAACAAAAGCTGACATGGAGAATATCAATCGTAAGCTCAGTTTTAGTTTGTACCAGCACAGATTCTAACGTTAGCTTTACTATTTCATCAGAGTTATCAGCCTTGACACCAGAACAGCTGCTAGAAAAGATCAAATCGCTGCAGGACGAGGTTTACCAGCTTGGCTTGCGCGAGTCAAAGGAAATGACACGCGGCAAGCTTTTGGGCATATTTGATCGCCCACCGCTGGGAAAGAAATGAAAAAGAATTTTCCCCGAATTCTGTTGCCGTATTAATAATTAAGAGTATATGATATTTCCGTATGCATCAATATGCGACGTTAGTGTGTAGTATTAAATACTTGTTGAAATAAAAGATGAATTAATGTATATTTATGCAATTTATTCATCTTAAGTTACAAGTGCAACGCAAAAACCACGATTAAAACACTTTTTTGTACTTTTGAATTCATTATCGGTGCCGTATTTTCTTATTGATGTGTCCACTTTTCTTGGCCGTCGCACTTGAGCTAGATGACAACTTGCTTTTAGTATTGGAGGTGGGTGTGCCGGGCAAATCCTTGTTGCTGCTGCTGGCGCCAGCAGCACTTCCCCGTTCCTCGCTTCGATGGGACGGAGAATCTGTAATGTTGTAAAGCCGAATATTAATTTGGGTTTGTGGGCTCTGAAAAGTACATGCTAAACCTGTTGATCACTTCTTAAGTTAACTTAAAGTTAGTTTTTGGGCTTTATTAATTGATTATTGCCAATTTTTTAACAAAGCGCCGACATATATTTCAGCCAATCATCATCATCATTTTAATCCACAACTAATCCGTCACACTGATATCGCTCTCTTCATCTTGCAACACCTTACCCTTTTCATCCTGCGATTTAATTGTTGTTGCGCCATCGTGTGCAGTTGTTGTGTTCTGGTTAATTGAGATCTGATTGTCGCTGGAGTCCTCATTAGTTATGGAATCTGATTCGCTGGCGCGTTCAGCTGTGTTAATCACAAAATTTGATTGGAATTCATGCAATTGTTAGTGCAAACGATTTACGACGACTTACGATTACAAATCGCCATGGAGGTAATGCTAGACTTTGAGAACAAGCGCTCCGCATCTTTAAATTTGCGATTGCGCTTGTCTGCTTTCGAGTTGGTTGCCTTGTTTGAGGTGAGGTAGCGCTCCCAGCCGCGAATGATGTTGCCGCACAGCTGCGTGTCCTCTAAGTAGGAGCCTTCAAATGCGTATATCTGCCGCTCTAGATTGGCCAGTTGTTCCTGCAAGTTAAGTTAAAAGTATAATTTTTGTTTATATAATATTTATTACAACCATTTTTTGTTTGTTACCGAAGTTTCTGCCTTCTTCTTGATTAAGTCCGCCAATTCACTGCGTGTGTCCATTGTGCCGCCCTTGGCATTGGAATTAGTTTTGGTGGACTTCTTTGGCTTGTTGGTATTATTGTTAGTTTCAGTAGCATTTTTACTCGTCGGCGAACTCATATTTTATGAATATTTGTTTAATATTTATTGTTTGTTTTGTTTATTTCGAGCGATTCCTCGTTGTAGCTGCATGTGAGTATCGGCTTTTAATCGAAAAATATTGCGAACGCTGGTGGTGGTCGGTCGACATTACAGAGTTGCCATACTTGAATTAATGCCAGCGTTTGCCGAATGTGCCATAACTTGCATACTTGTCAGGTAGATGGCGCTTGTGGTATTGTTCGACCGTTAATTTTGAATAACGTGATAAACCAATTCTGATTCATCTGCATCACAAGAGCTTTGCCTCACTTATCTTGTCAGTAAATATGTTAATTTAAATGTTTGTTGTATCACCAAGTATGGTCTCTCCATTAGGGGCATTCATCTTCTTCCGTTACAATGCTCTTCTTAACATTCATAGATACTTCGAGTGTGTCTGCCATTGACCTCTTGCTTCGCTTGTTTTATATGCGTGTATCTTAAACAAAAGCCACGGCAGCAAGCGCCATTACCGTCATCATCATCATCATCATCATCAGAAGATCATCACTGTGGCTTGTATAGTTTATTGACCCACAGATCTTTCTAAGCTGTTGCCCAAAAAGTTTATTGAACTGCCCGAAAACAAAAAGTGAAGCGCTTTTCCCGCTTCTCCCGCTTCCCATCAAACACATCCCAACTTGCGCTCCCTTTCGCTGCTCTGTTCACGACTCTCTTTTACTTTTTATCATTTACCATTTCGTTGCTCACGCGCACTTACACACACACACACACACATACACATATACACTAACGCACAATTTTGTACTGGCACCTTTGGCTATTTCACTTTTAACAACATACTTTCGGCATACGCCTCGTATGCGTGATTTTACTTTGAACGCGCACTTTTCTTACTTTTCATATGACCATCTTTTGCCCAGACAAAAAAAATAAAATAAATTGAAGACTAACTTAATCCAGCGCAAGTAGAAAACAATATCGAATACCAATGCGACGGCGACAACATTAGAAAATGAAATCACAACGAAAAGACGAAAAGGCGAAACGGCAACGACCGTTGCATAGTTTTGTTGCAGCCGGTAAGCAAAGTCTGCTGCCACGTCTGAATGGCTAACTGGCTAACTGACTGATTGACTAACTTACTAACTTACTGACTGACTGACTGACTGACTGCCTTCTATGTGTGTCAAAAGATTGGCGGGCAAAAAACTTTCATTTTATTTAAACAAACACACATACAGAAGGCGCGGCTTGGGCGACTTGGAAAAACTTATTTTCATTTGCCTTCTTTTTTTTTTTAGGCAAACATTTTCCACCTTCTGCCCCACCCTCCTTCTGACAGCTTCTTCGTCAACTACTTGTTGCTCGCCTGGCCAATTGACTGCAGTTAACAATAATTTTTATGATGAATTGCATGGCCGCGTGTGAAATCTGCTGCGGTGACTGAAGAAAAGTGGAAAACTGCCAGAAAAGTGGAACACAGCTAAAGAAGCGACGCGACGACTGCGTAGCAAACAACAACAACAACAACAATTGCAAACACTCTCGACTAATTAGCTGCGTTTTAGAAATTCAGCGGCAATGAAAACAAAATCGAGTTCAATGCTTGCAACGATGACGCTGCTACTGTGTTGCACTTGCTCGTGTTGTTGCTGCAGCAACTTGTTGTTGTTGTTGGCGTTGCTACTTTTCGTCGTGTTCCAAGAATCGCGCACACTTACACACACACACCCATATACAAACTTATGTGCAAATGTACAATACATATATGTAGCATGCATAGTTTGTTGCCATCGACGTGGAAGACGCGCTTTCGAACGCGAGTGAAAATGAGTTGCGTTTTGGGCAAAAAATGGAAAAGTTTTTATTTATTTTTTTTATTTTGAAAAATTGCCATGCAGTTAAATACATGCAATTAATCCTTTAAAATGTATATAAAAATATATCAGGAGGCAGGGCAAAGGCATCGCTGGCAGTGACATCATAACAGAGATTGACTGACAAACACACAAATGAACTTGCAATAAAGCACACACACACACACACACATACACATGCACACACACGCTAAACTTATGCAAAAGCTACTGCAACGCAGCGCACTCTCTTAACTGGCGCTCTTGCGCTCTGCCTCTGCCAAACAACAACAGCAACAATAAAAGCTCTAGTTTTTGTTTTTGTGCAAAAATGCCGGAAGAAACTTGATCTTGATTATTTTCTATGCACTGAGCAGCCGAAGCCAATGAGCACACGAGAGCATTAGCGAGAGAGAGAGAACGCGCGAGTGCGCAAAAAGTTCAAGTTGAATGCCGTTGCCGCGGCCATCGCTGCTCTGGGGGCTACCTCTCTCTCTATCTCTTTCGCTTGACCGCGCTCTTTTTGTTTGTGTTCGGCATAGTGGGGCGTCACAATTTGCACTGCTACTACTTGTTGTCGTTGTGTTTGTGTGTGTGTGTGTGTGACATGCATGCATTTTTGTTCTAAGCATTTGAAGCTTTTATTCGTTTTTTTTTTCGCGTGCATTCGTTAAGAAAAGTTTGCGTGGGCATTGAAAATGTATTAAAATTTTCAATTGCAAAATGGGAAATGCAAACAAAAATATAAACATTTTATAAGTGCATATAATTTGTTAAGTGTTCTGTTTGCGGAAATCAAAGTTTAATGCAAAAAGGGGGTGTGGTGAGCTTAATTTGATGTAGGATAATAGTTTGTCATTATAGTTACAAATATAAATACTTTATTATTATTCGTTGCAGTCGTCTTCATCAACTTGAGAATAAAACTTTTATTTGGGTGAGACTTGAATATTTATTTGATCTTCTCACCTTTGAAATGCATTTTGTCATTTGTTATCATAGGTACTCAACTGTCGGCCACCGAAACGAACATAACTAATTAAAAACGACGACTATTTACCCGAAAAAAAAAACAAAACAAAATCAAAACAAAAACCAAAAAAATGCAATCAAAGTTAGGTAAGAGAACTGACCTTAAACAATGCTGCACAGATCGACGTTCGTGTGTGTGTGTGTGTGTGTGTGTGTTCGAGATGCGACAACATACTTACGCACAGATAAACAAAAAAACACATTCACCCAAAAACTTCGCCAGCCAGCAAAACAAAAACAACAACATTAACGCCAGCAAACATTCCTTTTCATGAGACTCAAAGTTTTTTGGGCAGTGCGATAAGCCAAAGAAAAACTAAACGAAAGCCAAGCTCTGAAAATAAAAAGAGAAAAGTAAACAACAGCAACAACAACAGCATTGAAGCCAAAAAGAAAAAGCCCAAGAAGCAGTTAGTCGCAGAGAGCCAACTGAGAGAGCAGGAATAGAGTGTGTTGAGTAAAAGAGTGTAAACGAGAAAGAGCGAGAGCGAGAGAGAGAGAGGAAAGCGCAGGCGAATGGAGTGCACGAGGCGAATGAACTTTGAGGCAAGTCGTCGTCGCTGCCTGCGTCGGCATGAAAGTTATGCAACGCAACACACACACACACACATAGAGAGACAGTCACATAGATACATAGCAGCATGGTAAGCACAACTTTGCTTTTGGCTCAGCGCGCGAAACAAGTTAACTGTTTTTTTTTTCTTTCTGCTTCGGCCTCGTGTTAAGCTCTTGCATTCAGACAACGACTTTGACTAGTCGGCTGTTGTATGTATAAATGTGTGTATGTGTGTGTGTGTGTATGTGCGTGAGTCGTTGACTTTGCATAAGTGTGCCAATTTATGAAACGGCGTGGCCTTCAATGATTAACTGATAAGAGCTAATGCTAATAAGCTGCAAAATAGGCTTCAATTTATGCTTGAATATTTAAACATCGATTTTTTTTTTATGTTGACTTGGCTTTAGTTTTGAGACGAGACCTTAACGAATGCATTCTAAAGTGCTTGCTGCCCAATTCTGTGGGCCGCCAGCGCTTTGTGCATCACGAACTTGCCACGTTATTCTTTGCAACTGCAACTGCAGCGTCAGCGTTGCATTCAGCATGCAGCAAACATTACTGTACATTCACCCACTTTTCAAAGTTCAAACACACAAACACACACACACACATAGACAGTGAGAAGCGCACGGCGAACGTTTCGCTAGAGATACAGAAATTGCATTCTAGACGCTGGCGTTTGCTGCTGCAAAACAAAAAGTGCAGAGTTGCGCATGCGCAGCGATCGTGTGTCTCTCTCTATGTATGTGTGTGTTGCAGTTACAGTTGTTGCTGCAATAGAAAAAAAAAACTGCTTTCTCTTGAAGCCAAAATATATTCAACGAGTCTATTCGCAATATTGTGGCAGCATCAATTGAAGAGGCCATTTTAAAAGTTGTCTAGAATCAACAAGAACCAGTCAAAAAATACCATATCAAGTCTTTTTTTGATAGATATGTGGGATGAAGAATTCAATATTTTGTTTATCTGGCAATAGAAACAAGTGGCAACATTGCAGTCGGACGCAATCGACTGCGGAATACTCGATACCTGTTGAAGAACGGGTCAAAAGAGGCCTGATTGCAAAAGGGCATGGAAGAGGCCCAAATCTTTAAAGGGGGGTGCCAGTAGATATATCCTTACAAAATTTGGCCACTCTAACTGTAAGGTTGTGGGATATATGTGGATTTATCGATTTTCAGTCATCGATAGGCGTAGAACCACGATCTAGACACTTTTATCCATCCCGGCCATAGAAAAAGATGAAAGTTTCAATCCTCTAGCTTTACGGGTTTAAGCAAGTTGCGTTTATACAGACAAAAAGGCTCTTTACCTTCGTTATCGTTTATCAAAAACGAACTTGAAGGTTTAAAATATAATAAATTCAGGAGTTAGAATGATTAACACACTGAGAAAAACATTGTAAGCTGCATAATGTAAACTTTAATTTAACATCTGGGAAACATCTTAAAACCAAGAATACCAAACTTGATTTTCTTTTTTAACTGGCGTCACTGCGTCTTTTAGAAATCTTTAATATATAAAACAGTGTTAAAATTCTCGAAAAAGAATGACAATTAATTAGTTCAAACTTACCGAATACGAAATATAATGGCATGCGATCTGGAACCTGCTTATGTTAATCATAATTTATATTGTTGATTTGAAGGTGCATTTTTGTTGTTGTGTGTTCAAATTAGGTTTTCCTTAAAGAAAACTAATTAGAGAACAATTCTTTTTGTAATTCTTTATATATAACTCTTTTTCAATACGTTTCCATATTAAAATCCAAATGCATAACAGCTTAAAAAATAAGAATCAAATTGCATTTAGCTATGTTCAGCCTTAAAAATTATGATTTCAACATGCATTTAAATAAAAGAAAATTCGAAATTAAGTTAAATTAATAGCCGATTGCTTGCCACCTGGCGCAGACGCCACATTTTGCTGCTGCTGTCTATCAATGCAACAGAATTCGAGCCACGTTAAAAGCAAAAAGTAGAAAATTGCACTGTTTGTTTGTGTGTGTGTGTGTGAGTCGAATGTACGGTTATAATGCTTTTCAGCATTTCACTTAGTGCACAGTTTGTTCTCTGGATTTTCTAGTTGCCTCGTTGCATGTTGCTGTTGCACACCTTGGCAATGCAAAAAGCACCGTTAGGCGAGTGTTTATTACGCTCCTGTTACAGCATACAAAAGCAGCCAGCCAAGCAAAAACAGCTTGCAAGCGGCGAATGCGGGGGGAGTGGAGAGGAGAGATGGTGTTTATTTTTTTTTTTTGTGACTCGGTGGCAGCCCTGGGAGAGTGCAACACATTTCGCTTGGTTGCCGATCATATGTAATTTTCATATCTGGCTCGCAAGGAAATTGGCTTTTATTTTGGCCAAAAGAAAAGTGCTGAGTCGGTCAATCGCCCAATGACCGCTGGGCGAACGTTCCAATTGCGTTCCTACTCTCTTTCCCATCCCTCCCCTCTTACAATCGAACCCAACGATCGCGCGCACTCGTCAATTTTCTTTATTATTTTTTTTCTTTTCCTAGCCATGGCCTTTTCTTATGCTGCAAGCAGAAGTATAATTTTAGTTATTTGCTAGCTCAGTTCCTCGGCTGTGACTCGTTTGTTCTATGCTCATGCGCATAGAACTTCCGGGACAACAAAACAGAAAACAAGAATAATGGGGAAAAACTTTAAAGACTAATGCAAATCTTGAATGCTCTTACTTAGAGCTTGGAATCGCATATTTGGAAACAACTATTTCTCTGTTCTAGCCGACTAAAGTCATAATATTGTTACGAAAGTAAGAACTGTTTGGGGCTCTTACAGCCTAGCAAAGAATACTTAGTTAATAATTCATTAAAATCTTTTCTTCTCTTCTCAATTCAATCCTTAAACATTTCTGGAACTTAACAATATATATTTTCTCATCTTGTTATTTAAGGCTGTCGAACTTAATGCCAAACTAGAACTTCCTCTTCGCTGTGCTAGTGTATAAAAAGGCCAACTAACTCTAACAACAGCTACGATGGCGATGACAGCAATAACAACAACAGCAACAACAACAACAAAAACTACAATAACTGCGATTGCTGCAACTGAGCACAGAATTGGGTCACTGGGAATTCTTTTTTCCGTAATTTTTTTTTTATGTTTTGTTTTGTTCTTTAGCCCATTTTGTGCAACGTTGTTTTGTGTCTAACGTTGTGTTGTGTTTGGACTGTTTTTTGCGGTTAGAATTTTCTACTGCTTTTGGTTTATAATGGCACACTGAGAGTTTTGGCAACGTGCAATGATCCCAGGCGGCAGCAGCAGCAGTTGCGATGAAAATATTTGACGCTTATTTTCAATTTGTTGCACAGCCAACAATTTTGCCAGCCGCAAGGCGACCAACAGAAGTTGCAAGTTCACATCGCATCAAATAACAAAGCATAAATTTTGTGGTCAATTTGGCGATGCCATGGAATGTGTGTGGTTCCAATCGAAATGGGTAAGCAAGTCAAGATTTATCTCTATCGCAATATCTATGAGCAGCCAGCAATTGAAGAAGTTGTGCGATAAGAATTAGTAATAGCTGTGTGCGCAGCGCACTTCAGTTCAAGCAGGTTGATGGATATCTTTAACAAAATCTGTTGAAATGAGAGCTAAGAAAAACAAATCTAAGTAGAAGACTGTCAGAATGTTCGAGACCTTTATAAAGACGAAGTTAGTCTACTTTTTTAATCAAGGACAGAACATTTTTATTTGATATGATTCAAGATCCAAGTATTTTATAAAGGTTACAATAACTTAATGAAACTTATCTTAACTATACAACTTTTCTATAACTATGTTTTCATTTTTTCATATTATATAAACTTTTGGCAAGGAAATATACTTTTCACGCAATAACCAATTAGCTTAAAGCCTCTTACCAAGGCCTGACTTTACTTTAAAAGTTATTTTATTAACCATTAAATAAAATGTAGTAAAAAAAAATAGCAGAATGCAACAGCATTAAATGCCTTTTGCAATGATTAAGTGGAAATAGGAGAATGTTGATGAGAACTTTAGTTGCCACAGCAACAGCAACAACAACAACAACAACAGTAAAAGCATTAAACAAACAAAACTGATTTTTCGCCATAGCTCTAAGCATTGCGCCTTTCCCTCAATAATTTTCTTGGAAATATTTCTTAGACCGGTTTCATCTTTGGCAGCAGCAAAGCAGCAACAGCAGCACACAGAATTTGCAGAATTGTTGTGGTTGTTGCTTTTGCTGTCTGGCTGGCTAGCTAAAGAACCGCGGCGCAGACGCGCACCGAGCTACCGTGGAAATACTGTTATATTCTGCAAAACTGCATCGGCACGTCTCCAGTCTCGCATGCAATTGTTGCTCCGAGAGCAGCTCTCAGTGTGTATTAGTGTGTGTGTGTGTGTGTTTGTGCCAAGCTCCTTTCGCTGTGCTTTTGCACACATTTTTCAAATGTAAGTTACTTGCGGTCATTGGCTTTAACTGCTTCTTGCTGTTGCTGTTGCTGTTGCCGTTGCCGTTGCTGACTCTTCAGCTGCAGTCTCTTGGCAACTAGCTGCGGCAACTTGGAGCGCTTGCACTTGGAGGTGATGTGCGGCCATTGTACCGATTTTTAGCCAGCTTTGCCATTAGAATCTATTGCGGGATTTGCTTTGCGCTGGCTTGGTTTTTTTTGTACTGTCTTATGGCTGCTTTCTTGTTTTTTTATAAGCTGCCTAAAATTGCAGATCTGATTGAGAGTTTTGGAGCTATAAACCGTGCTTGTTGGCAACGCCCAAACAAAAGACTTAGGCAGCGAACTTGCCAGAATATGCAGACAGCAAAACTGTTGACAAAAGCAACAGCAGAACGAAAATGAAGAAAAAGAAGAAGAAGAAGCAGAAGCAGAGAGCGACGCATCAACAAAGTAACGAAGAAAACGATGTTTGCCGAAGCTCGAAGCTCGGCTTGGCTCGCTTCAGTCAGTTCAACGAACCTGCACTCAAATCTAGGCTAAACATTCTCGCGCTGACGTGCAATGAAAACGAAAAGTACCGTAAGCTAACAGCTACGCAGCGGAGGCTTCTGGAAGAACATTGAACGGGAATAGTGACAGAGAGAGGGGGGGTGGTGGTGGTGAGAGTGTGAGGTAGAATACATTTGATTAGCGAGCGTTGGCTTTTTAAAAAGCGTGGACGGGCTGAAGTGTGCGGAGGGTTTTGCTGTTACCTGTGTGGCATGGCTAGAACGTGACGTTTTGTTGTGCCACATACAACACACACACACACACACATACACGACGTGTGTGTTTAGTATTGCCGCTAATCAAATGCGCGACTTTTCCGGGCGTGTTGTTGGAGCGGAAGTTGCAAGCAGCTTTATTAGCTTTTAATGGGAAAGTTATTAATGGTACATATTTGGGCGGACCGTAAACCAAATGGATTCTAAGACAACACACCCACAACCACAACCACACATACATACACTTAGACACATTGTGATATTGATGGCTGATCGGATTGACGGTTTTGGCGCATTGACAGCAAGACAATTGTTGTCGTCTCTTGTCACTTGTGCCAACTTGTGCGAAAGAACTGCGAAAGGAAAACAAATTGGTGAAAGTTGTTGTTCAGCTCAAAAATGTCTTCTTTGGCCATTCGTCGCCCGTTTTTTGTTTTGCGTTATATTCGCGTTCTTATTTGCCAAAAGGTTCTACCTCTCTCTGTCTTGCTTTCGCTCGCTCGCTCTGTCGCTCCGTATTGTTACAAAAACGGTCGTTGAACCTGTAAGCTCCAGCTCCAACTCTTACAGCTCCCTCTACCTCCTCCTTCCCTTCCTCTCTTTTGTGCAACTTTGCAGCGTTTCGTTTTTCATCTGTAATAATTTGGCGTGTATAAAGCTCGACGGAGTCAACGACTTCTTTGGCGGCCTGCTTGATAACAACTCTTTTTTGGCCCAAACGCAGCCACAGCTGAGTCATCTTGTTTACGCAAAATCAAAATAAATACCCCAGAAAAACAACTAAAAATAAAAACAGCAAACAGAGTTTCTTTTCATTGGAATCGGTATTGAGAATTGTATAATTAGGCTAACAGCTTTTTGGCTGCAGTGACGAAAGTGTAATCGCAAGCGCAAACGCACACAAACACGTCTACCAAAAAGACGAAAAAAATAATCATTTATGGAAATTTTGACCATGACACGACGTCGCATAAAGACGCGATTGTTCTCTGTCTCGTCTGTGAGTCAGCGACCTGCAATCTGTTTTGCTTTGATTAGGGCCAAATGTGACTGAACCTGCACAAAATAATGTAGCGGGGAATTCTACATACTTTGTTTAACTTTAAAATGGGGCAAGAAGTTTGCTGAACAAAAGGTGTCAATAACTTAAACGAAAGACTCATAACATAAACCTATATTATTGTTTTTCTATGATAAAAATTGTGATAGAAATATTTTTTGTAAAGGTAATCCAAACATTAAGAATCAAACTAGCTATAGTTGCAACATATATATACTTTGTTTACTACTTAAGACTTTGCTTAGATACATTTTCAAAGTTCACATGCTATTATTTCTCAACATAGTATTAAAATAAATAGCAGTGTACTAATGTGAAGATCTGTGATATCTTAATACTGATCACACTGCAAATATCTTTAAAGTAATAATAAGCTGTTTGTCTGTGCTCTCACGTATCTTTATCAACTTAAGATCTAAGCAAAGAACAGAACCGCACGCAGCATTCTTTGGCATGCCAAGACCTACATATGAGATAGTCGTTTTCATAGCACATTAGAATTCCCAGCACAAAGCTTACAACAATAAACAATTGCTCCTCCGCATGCCGCAAGTGTGATCCTCGGCTCGGATGCAATCGTAATAACATTTTGATGATCTTTTTTTATCGCTTAGCCGAAATCTGTAACAAATGTAATGACTATAGCATACAAAACCAAAAAACAAAAAAAAAACCTGCTGCATGGCCTCCACTGACAGCTCCAGAGCTCATGCGTGTGTGGCGTTACAATGGCGAATGGTAGCTTTTGTCGAGCAACAAGGGAACTCGGCAAGTTGGGGGCTTGGTTGGGTACACATATGTATGTACATAGTATATATCGGCAACGGTTGGTTCGTAATTATTTTCATTTCTTTCGGTACACGTCGGGCGATTGCTTCGGCTTTGGTGTTGGTGTACTGCTGCTACTCCACTTTGTTCATGTATATGTATGCCTGGCGCGATGGCAAGTTCAACGCACTCGCTTGAACTGCTGCAGAAATGACTGAGCCAGAGATGTAGATAAACATTTCCGCAACGCTGCGGCGCCGAGAGTCCCACTGTAGCAAAAATCTATGTAGAAACATTCTACAAGCAGCTAACAGCTAGCAGCAGCAGCAACCAAATGGCCAAACAACAAACAGCTAACAACAACAACAACTAAGCCAAGAGAGTGTAACCAAAGCGAGATACTTTCATTGGCTTATGCGAATCTTTCTCTTCTTGATCGTTTGCCGTTTGCTGTTTGCCGTTTTGCTGTTGCCTGGCGGCCAACCAGTTTCTTTGGCAAGGCTAAAAAGAAAGGCTTTCTTTCTGGCCAGTTTTGTGTTTTTTTTTTGCGCAGCAAATGCTGCTGCAGCGATTGCAACTGCAATTTGAAAGTATGACCGAGTGCCCAGACCACAGACCCAAGACCCCAGAGACCCCAAACCACAGAGCGACAAAACGGCAATTGAGTAATTTTCTTTGGCACTAACTGGTAGATGTTGTTGTTGTTGTTGTCTTCTAATTCTTGTTCTTTTTCATGATAGTTCTTTCCAAATCTAACCAAAAACTCTGTGTTAAAGTTCACATAGAAGATGGCTGCGATTTTGTTGTTGTTCTGTTATTGTTCTTGGTTTGGTTTGGTTTGTTTTTTTGTTTGTGGTCATTGAACTGCCCGAAAAAAGAAACCCAAAAGTTCAGAGCCCAACGTTTGTTACATTCTCTGCCCGCGTCTTACATAAAAATAAAGAAAATCAAAACAAAGCTTGACGCACTTCGCTGCGTGCCTTTATTTTGGTGAGTACGACGAGGGGGAGGCGTAGTCAACGTGGGGGCTTTGAAAAGTCAGCGGCGTATTAATTTTTCTAATTTGTCTGCCATGAGGCGAATGAACTTTTCTAGCTTTATTTCGAAATATACTTCTTTTTTTTTAGTTTACTTTTATGTCATGTTTATTTTTTTTTTTCGTTTTCTTTGGCAGCACAGCTTTTTTTTTTTGGGTGCTGTGCTGTGCTGTGAAGACATAATAGATGGATAAAGTCGGAGTTCAAAGAACTCATTCGGCTCTTTTGTGAGAGAATTCATGCATATATTTGAATAGCTTGTGCTAGTGTCTAGATTAATGGAAATGCGATACATAAAAAGACACATCATAATATCACAATCACAAATTGGCAATGTCATTAATCAAAATGTTGTTTTTACCTACAAAAAATCGATCGTACGATACTTAATAAAAATGCGTGTTAAGTTTGCGCTGGATTCGATTAGCATTTGGAGTTTTTTTTTGTTAGGATTCTAGGAATAGGAAAAAACTCAATAGTTTCATATATATAAAGATTATTTATAAATGAAAAAAAAAACAAATTATGTGGTTTAAAAACATTGTAGGTTATTTTAGAATAATATGTGACTGGGGAGTGCCTATTAAGTATTTAAAGTCAGGTAGCACGTTTCGGATAGTTAAAAAAAATTTATGGACTTTTCATGTCTGCATAAATTATAATACTTTTAAGTTGAGTTAAAAAGCTATTTCATGGATTTTGATATCGGTTATTGTGCCTTTTTATTAGATAAAGCATTTGAATGTCTCAATTCAATTTTTTTGAATATTTGATTTTGGTTTGGCAATTCCAAATTCTTGGTATAGGCACAGAAGCTCCCATAAACCGTCTTCATACATTCTTTAGAACTCGCTTGCAAAACCTTGAGCATATGCAAATTCTCACTTAAAATGCCTACATCAAAGTGCTTTCAATACTTTTATACGTCAGGCAGCTGCTCCAATTTAACTCGACATCAGATGCTCCTTTTCTTACACACAATTCTCAGGCTCGCAACCTAACGGTTCTGCAATCCTTTAACACTATTTCAATGCGTCAGCTGCCCCGTCAGCCTTCAAAACACATACCCCATTCATAATTGATTTCCGCTCAACTCGCTCCGAATACCAAATTCCACATTAGACACAAACAGACTCCACAGCCAACTGTTATCACAGAGCGCGAGAAAAGGCGTAAAAGAAGGAGAGAGAGAGGCAATCTGTTTTGCATTTACAGTTATGCAACACAATACAATGCATGCATACATCCTTTGACATAATAGCCGTAGCCCAGGCAAGAAATGATCACACTACATACAACACACACGAATACGAAAACGAATACAAATACGAATATAAATACGAACACGAGTTTGAGTTGGAGTCGGTGTTCACAAACGAGTTTCCTGTCGCCAGTCAAGAAATAAAATTTAAATACGAAAATAATGAAGACGAAAAAAAAAGTAAGAAAAGCCGCTATGTTGCCGGTAGATGTTACCTTGTTGTTGATGCTTTCTTGTTTGCTTGTTTGTTGCTGTTATTGCTGTGTTGTGGGCTGTGGCTGTTGCTCCTTTCAGTTTCTCGTAATTCTCTCAAATGAAGCAATCGCCAAAGACCGACATGCAGTTCCGCCCACCAAAAAAATGAAAGAAAGAAAAAAACTCTTAACAGGCAACGTAGCTACGACAACAACAACAACAGTCCACAGACAGTTGAACAATAGAGCAACAATAAACACGCAAACAATAGACCGACAGCAAGAACAACAGCAACAGCAACAGGATTTTTACCGTAATCCTTTCGTTTTGATCCGCTTGAGAAGTATATTTTCATTCTGACGAAAATGAGATTTCTACTCATGCCACAAGCTGACTGATTGAGCAAGGATTAAGCAACCCAATCACTTCTCTACCTGAGCCAGGACATGAGTTGCTTTATTTGAATACGAGTCGTCGTCAGCAGAGGCAGCAGCAGCAGCAGGTACCGCTAAACAAGGGGCGCGGCGGCGTCAGGTGCTGCCTGGCAGTAGTAGAAAGGGGAAAGGCTATCGAAAGACGCAAGGATAGGGTAACCAATTTTCCAATTTTCTCAGCTTGATTGAGGAGCTGTTACGTGGGATTTTTATGTGGCATGTGGAGGCGCTGCCATTTGATTGCGTGAAATGTGAAAGAAAATTGATATTTTCTCTCTCTCTCTCTCTCTCTTTCTTTTAGTATCGTAATGTTTACACAACTTGCCTGGCAGTTTGATACACATATGTTGCATGCTGCTGCTGCTGTGCAGGAAATGCTCTTGAGAAATTAACCCAGCGGAAATGATAGCAACAGCAGCAGCAGCAGCAGCGTGTCTTTTCCATGCCCAACACACAATGGTTTAATTAAAGCAAGGACACAGTCATAAAGCCATAAATTTCATAGTTTTGTCCTTTCCCACTTGCCGTCAAAGGGTTGGCTCAGTAGGTTTTCATCCTTTTTGGCAATTAGTGCAGCCTTTCGCTTCTTGGTAATATATGCATGTACCCATTGTCCTTGCACGGTAGGCAAATGCATTTTCCAATGAAATCACATGCAAACCTTGTCTCAAAATATATGCATATATGTATATGTACTCTTTCGCTGTATCTTTCTTAATGGTCAAGTTCGTTGCCTAAGTCTTTAGTTTTTACATACAAAAGTAAAGTCTAAAAAAAAAAACACTGTTGCTCAACTCTCGCGTAAGCTCAAACTGGAGTTCAACGAACGCCGAAAATTCAAATATATATATACATAATGAAACAATCCAACAACAACAACAACAGCAACAATACTCTACCTCTGTTACAAGCGAGCGCCAACTCAGCTAAGCCCCGCTTCTGCCCCGCCAGCAATCAGTCAGTCAGTTGGCCGCTTGGGCTTACACCTGCCCCCTCACACCCCACACCCCAGTCTTTCGCTCACGCACTGGCCGAAAAAAGCACAACGACAACGTGGCTGGAGATGAGTTTGTTGACCTGGCAACTCAGTTTTTTTTTTTGATATGTTTGTTTTATTTTTCAGTCGTTATTTTGGCCAAGAGACGAAAATGAAATGGAAAAGAGCGCACGCACAACGTTCTTCACATTTCGTATATACAGAATTTGTAAACGACTTTGTTTTTTTTTTGTTTTGTGGCCACCGAAACACTCTCGTTGCGCGCGCCTCAAACTCTCTCGGCGCGCTCTTGACTTGGTTTCGAAAAGTGAAGTGAATCACTTTGATACACGCACAGTAGCAGCAGCTGCCGGACAACAACGCACAGCACAGCTCGGCCACAGCAATGAGGCTACAAATTACTTATGTGTTTTCGCATTTTTGTTAAATTATGTCGAATGAGTTGGGCAAACAACAGCTCAAGCTCAACCTCAAGCTGTAGCTCTGGATATTTCCGTTTGCCGCGGGCTGGCTGCTGTGCATTTGTTTGTAGGTGTGTTTCTCTCTCTCATCGGTAGCAAAATACGCAAATACAAACAAATACTTTGATGAGCACATTATCAATACTTATAATTTTTGAGGGCGTTTTTTTCAGAATAAAAGCGGAGCTGCTGATTTCTTTTGTACTTTGCTTTTAGCGGGGTGAGCTTATGCTGTCGATAAGATCACAACGCGGAAATCGATCAGATTTGTTTGGGATGAATCTGATGCTGATGCATCTTATCAATGACTAATCAATGGGAACAGGAAATTTGGCAATTGCATTAGTCATAAAAGACAGAACTTCGATGAGAACATTCAGAAATATCTTGAATCTTATTATGGTTCTTGTCAAGATAAATGCCTTTTTATTGTTTTATAAGTAATAAGTAATAACTTTACTTCTATTCTCGGCATTTCTTGACTTTTTGCCAAACACATTTTGACTTCAAAACCCAATCCTCAAGCCATAACATGCTAACCGTCTTTACATAATCGCCTATTTAACAATTTACAGAATCCATCACAAAAAAAACTCCCTTTTTAGCACAAATTTTTACCTGCAAAAAATATGAAGACCGCAACGTTCTTACAAAAGCAAAAAGCGGAACCAAAACGGAGAAAGTTATGAGTTTGCAAAAAAGTCCTTGAACTGTTTTTATGCGTTGTTTATCCCTAGCAAATGCCGCAAAATGAGCGTGTGTCCCAGAACCGAACATGCAAAACAATGGAAAAGGCCAGCAACAAGAATGGATCGACTTTAAGGTCTTTGCTGTTAACTGACCTGCGATTGTGACACAAAGTTGCGTCACTGTGGCAAACTGTGATCCCGAGAAAAATGTTGTTGTGTGTGTGTGAGTTTGTGTGTGTGTGTGTTTATGAGTTTATGTTTGACAAGCGAAAAAAAGGACATAAAAAAATATGTTAACAGGGGCGGGTGCAGCAATAAAAACTTCTTGTGACACAAAAAAAGTTTCAGAACATGAAAAATTGTTGTGTAATCAGTACTTTTCGATTCAGTACTCGCCTTGAGATAGCGCTAAGTTTATTGAAGTTTTGAAAATGGGTCAGTAGTTCCGCTTTTAAATGGGAGCACACATCCTGCACAGCCTTTTCTTTTATTCAAGTCGCAGTTCCTTAAACTAAGTAGAACGCAGTTTTTCAGGTCATTTCCGTTGTTATTCTAGAGAGTAGAACTCGGTCACTTGAGTCATCAGTTAGTAGTGCTCGAATCACAGTGATCTCAGTAACCACAAGGTTCTGACACTTCCTTTTTGATCCCAATTTTTTTAAGGGCTAAAATTACATAATTATAAGTTGCTACCCAATTTTGAATGGAAAGGTAAATGATAGAACCCTTGAGCCGACACACACTCAAGCACAATATAAAAAACTCATAAAAAACTTGAGAATTTTCGCGCGCAATGGAAAATGCTTAGTCTCGCAATGAAGCAACCCCAAAAAGTGGAAAATAAAAAGGTAAAAGGACAACGCCGACAGATGCGACGATTGATTTAACGATTGTTATCTACGCAAAGGGAGAACTCATGTTGCAGCTAGAGTGTATAGAGAAGAGAGGGAGGAAAAACCGTGGCGTTTATAACTGTGCTTGCTTTTGATTTCGTCAGGTGTGCTATGATGCTTCTCCTTTTGCCTGCTGCTGCTGCTGCTGCTGTGGTAGGAAATTGAAATCCTTTTGTTGTGCTGTTTACAGTTAACGCGACGCACATTTGGTAATTATCCCCCCACCAGCAGACGAACAATCGTGGGAGCGTTCTTTTACAGGATACGCGTAGAAGGTTCTAACGGTTCATAATTATGCAAGTAGCTGTCAACTCCAAGTGCGCGTCTCCCACACATACCCACACACACATGATTATTTGTTGTCTATATCCGATTTCAGCTCTTGTCTCGGTCTTGTCAACAACAAATGTTTGCAGTTATTTTCGCGCCGCGTTTCCATTCATCAATCAGCATTAGTCTAGTTATTCGGCAAATAAGCTGCGACGTGAGGCAAACAGCTGAAAAGCAAGAGCGACAACAGCTTAAGAGTTCATTGTTACAATTATGAAGTATTGCCGAAGGCGACGGCAATAGAAATATCAACACAAATAGAGCCCCCGACAAAGAAAATAACAAACAATTAAATTGCCGATCAACCTGCACAAATACAAAAATCTCTGAGTTCAAATAGTTATAAAAGATTTATGAGTGGGTTTTATGACTATTAAGCAGCCAATAGACTATTAAAACTTCCCAACAAATTATATAGCTAAGATAAGACGTTTTGTGTTCTCAAAATAAAATCATGAATAATGTGCCCTCGTTTTCGATAATCGGATCAGTTATGACATGCTTACTGTGTCGTCGGAAATGCTCCTTTTTAACACAAAAGAGATGTTCCCAATACCCAAGTCGATTTTTTAGCATAAAACTTTAACAAGCATTTTGACCAAAAATCGAATTTTATTTAAATGTATTTATTTAAATGCAGTTTTATTACAGGGGCCAAACCATGACTTTTAAGATATTGCTTTTGAAAATCGGGTCAGTTTTGCCGAAGTTATGGAAGTCCAAAGATTTTACCAATGCCTAAGTCGATTTTTTGACATAAAACTTTAACATGCATAATGACCAAAAATCGAATTGCATTTAAGTGTACAAACTTAAATGCAGTTTTATTCTAGATGTCAAACCATGAGTTTTAAGATATTGCTTTTGAAAATCGTGTCAGTTTTGCCGAAGTTATGGAAGTCGAAAGATATTCCCAATGTCCAAGTCAATTTTTTGGCATAAAACCTTAACATGCATTTTGACCAAAAATCGAATTTGATTTAAGTGTACAAACTTAAATGCAGTTTTATTCTAGATGTAAAACCATGAGTTTTAAGGCATTGCTTTTGAAAATCGGGTCAGTTTTGCCGAAGTTATGGAAGTCCAAAGATATTCCCAATGTCCAAGTCCATTTTTTGGCATAAAACTTTAACATGCATTTAGACCAAAAATCGAATTGCATTTAAGTGTACAAACTTAAATGCAGTTTTATTCTAGATGTCAAACCATGAGTTTTAAGGTATTGCTTTTGAAAATCGGGTCAGTTTTGACGAAGTTGTGGAAGTTGAAAGATTTTAGCAATGCCTGAGTCGATTTTTTGACATAAAACTTTAACATGCAATCTGACCAAAAATCGAATTTCATTTAAGTGTACAAACTTAAATGCAGTTTTATTCTAGACGTCAATCCATGACTTTTAAGGTATTGCTTTTGAAAATCGGGTCAGTTTTGCCGAAGTTATGGAAGTCCAAAGATTTTACCAATGCCTAAGTCGATTTTTTGACATAAAACTTTAACATGCATAATGACCAAAAATCGAATTTCATTTAAGTGTACAAACTTAAATGCAGTTTTATTCTAGATGTCAAACCATGAGTTTTAAGATATTGCTTTTGAAAATCGGGTCAGTTTTGCGGAAGTTATGGAAGTCGAAAGATATTCCCAATGTCCAAGTCAATTTTTTGGCATAAAACCTTAACATGCATTTTGACCAAAAATCGAATTTGATTTAAGTGTACAAACTTAAATGCAGTTTTATTCTAGATGTAAAACCATGAGTTTTAAGGCATTGCTTTTGAAAATCGGGTCAGTTTTGCCGAAGTTATGGAAGTCGAAAGATATTCCCAATGTCCAAGTCCATTTTTTGGCATAAAACTTTAACATGCATTTGACCAAAAATCGAATTTCATTTAAGTGTACAAACTTAAATGCAGTTTTATTCTAGACGTCAAACCATGAGTTTTAAGGTATTGCTTTTGAAAATCGGGTCAGTTTTGACGAAGTTGTGGAAGTTGAAAGATATTACCAATGCCTGAGTCGATTTTTTGACATAAAACTTTAACATGCAATCTGACCAAAAATCGAATTTCATTTAAGTGTACAAACTTAAATGCAGTTTTATTCTAGATGTAAAACCATGAGTTTTAAGGCATTGCTTTTGAAAATCGGGTCAGTTTTGCCGAAGTTATGGAAGTCGAAAGATATTCCCATGTCCAAGTCGATTTTTTGGCATAAAACTTTAACATGCATTTAGACCAAAAATCGAATTGCATTTAAGTGTACAAACTTAAATGCAGTTTTATTCTAGACGTCAAACCATGAGTTTTAAGGTATTGCTTTTGAAAATCGGGTCAGTTTTGACGAAGTTGTGGAAGTTGAAAGATATTACCAATGCCTAAGTCGATTTTTTGACATAAAACTTTAACATGCATAATGACCAAAAATCGAATTTGATTTAAGTGTACAAACTTAAATGCAGTTTTATTCTAGATGTCAAACCATGAGTTTTAAGGTATTGCTTTTGAAAATCGGGTCAGTTTTGCCGAAGTTATGGAAGTCGAAAGATTTTAGCAATGCCTTAGTCGATTTTTTGACATACAACTTTAACATGCATTCTGACCAAAAATCGAATTTGATTTAAGTGTACAAACTTAAATGCAGTTTTATTCTAGGTGTCAAACCATGACTTTTAAGGTATTGCTTTTGAAAATCGGGTCAGTTTTGCCGAAGCTATGGAAGTCCAAAGATTTTAAGAATGCCTTAGTCGATTTTTTGACATACAACTTTAACATGCAATCTGACCAAAAATCGAATTTCATTTAAGTGTACAAACTTAAATGCAGTTTTATTCTAGATGTCAAACCATGAGTTTTAAGATATTGCTTTTGAAAATCGGGTCAGTTTTGCCGAAGTTATGGAAGTCCAAAGATTTTACCAATGCCTAAGTCGATTTTTTGGCATAAAACTTTAACATGCATTCTGACCAAAAATCGAATTTCATTTAAGTGTACAAACTTAAATGCAGTTTTATTCTAGACGTCAAACCATGACTTTTAAGATATTGCTTTTGAAAATCGGGTCAGTTTTGCCGAAGTTATGGAAGTCCAAAGATTTTACCAATGCCTAAGTCGATTTTTTGACATAAGACTTTAACATGCAATCTGACCAAAAATCGAATTTCATTTAAGTGTACAAACTTAAATGCAGTTTTATTCTAGACGTCAATCCATGACTTTTAAGGTATTGCTTTTGAAAATCGGGTCAGTTTTGACGAAGTTGTGGAAGTTGAAAGATATTACCAATGCCTAAGTCGATTTTTTGACATAAAACTTTAACATGCAATCTGACCAAAAATCGAATTTGATTTAAGTGTACAAACTTAAATGCAGTTTTATTCTAGACGTCAAACCATAACTTTTAAGGTATTGCTTTTGAAAATCGGGTCAGTTTTGCCGAAGTTATGGAAGTCCAAAGATTTACCAATGCCTAAGTCGGTTTTTTGACATAAAACTTTAACATGCATTCTGACCAAAAATCGAATTTGATTTAAGTGTACAAACTTAAATGCAGTTTTATTCTAGACGTCAAACCATGAGTTTTAAGGTATTGCTTTTGAAAATCGGGTCAGTTTTGCCGAAGTTATGGAAGTCGAAAGATTTTAGCAATGCCTGAGTCGATTTTTTGACATAAGACTTTAACATGCATATTGACCAAAAATCGAATTTCATTTAAGTGTACAAACTTAAATGCAGTTTTATTCTAGACGTCAAACCATGACTTTTAAGGTATTGCTTTTGAAAATCGGGTCAGTTTTGCCGAAGTTATGGAAGTTGAAAGATTTTAGCAATGCCTGAGTCGATTTTTTGACATAAAACTTTAACATGCAATCTGACCAAAAATCGAATTTCATTTAAGTGTACAAACTTAAATGCAGTTTTATTCTAGACGTCAAACCATGAGTTTTAAGGTATTGCTTTTGAAAATCGGGTCAGTTTTGCCGAAGTTATGGAAGTCGAAAGATTTTACCAATGCCTAAGTCGATTTTTTGACATAAAACTTTAACATGCAATCTGACCAAAAATCGAATTTGATTTAAGTGTACAAACTTAAATGCAGTTTTATTCTAGACGTCAAACCATGACTTTTAAGGTATTGCTTTTGAAAATCGGGTCAGTTTTGACGAAGTTGTGGAAGTTGAAAGATATTACCAATGCCTAAGTCGATTTTTTGACATAAAACTTTAACATGCAATCTGACCAAAAATCGAATTTGATTTAAGTGTACAAACTTAAATGCAGTTTTATTCTAGATGTCAAACCATGAGTTTTAAGGTATTGCTTTTGAAAATCGGGTCAGTTTTGCCGAAGTTGTGGAAGTCGAAAGATATTACCAATGCCTAAGTCGATTTTTTGACATAAAACTTTAACATGCATATTGACCAAAAATCGAATTTCATTTAAGTGTACAAACTTAAATGCAGTTTTATTCTAGACGTCAAACCATGACTTTTAAGGTATTGCTTTTGAAAATCGGGTCAGTTTTGCCGAAGTTATGGAAGTCCAAAGATTTTACCAATACCTAAGTCGATTTTTTGACATAAGACTTTAACATGCAATCTGACCAAAAATCGAATTTGATTTAAGTGTACAAACTTAAATGCAGTTTTATTCTAGATGTCAAACCATGACTTTTAAGGTATTGCTTTTGAAAATCGGGTCAGTTTTGCCGAAGTTATGGAAGTCCAAAGATTTTACCAATACCTAAGTCGATTTTTTGACATAAGACTTTAACATGCATATTGACCAAAAATCGAATTTGATTTAAGTGTACAAACTTAAATGCAGTTTTATTCTAGATGTCAAACCATGAGTTTTAAGATATTGCTTTTCAAAATCGGTTCAGTTTTGCCGAAGTTATGGAAGTCCAAAGATTTTACCAATGCCTAAGTCGGTTTTTTGACATAAGACCTTAACATGCAATCTGACCAAAAATCGAATTTCATTTAAGTGTACAAACTTAAATGCAGTTTTATTCTAGACGTCAAACCATGACTTTTAAGATATTGCTTTTGAAAATCGGGTCAGTTTTGCCGAAGTTATGGAAGTCCAAAGATTTTACCAATGCCTAAGTCGATTTTTTGACATAAGACTTTAACATGCAATCTGACCAAAAATCGAATTTCATTTAAGTGTACAAACTTAAATGCAGTTTTATTCTAGACGTCAAACCATGAGTTTTAAGATATTGCTTTTGAAAATCGGGTCAGTTTTGCCGAAGTTATGGAAGTCCAAAGATTTACCAATGCCTAAGTCGATTTTTTGACATAAGACCTTAACATGCAATCTGACCAAAAATCGAATTTCATTTAAGTGTACAAACTTAAATGCAGTTTTATTCTAGACGTCAAACCATGACTTTTAAGGTATTGCTTTTGAAAATCGGGTCAGTTTTGCCGAAGTTATGGAAGTCCAAAGATTTTACCAATGCCTAAGTCGATTTTTTGACATAAAACTTTAACATGCATATTGACCAAAAATCGAATTTCATTTAAGTGTACAAACTTAAATGCAGTTTTATTCTAAATGTCAAACCATGAGTTTTAAGGTATTGCTTTTGAAAATCGGGTCAGTTTTGCCGAAGTTATGGAAGTCGAAAGATTTTAGCAATGCCTGAGTCGATTTTTTGACATAAAACTTTAACATGCAATCTGACCAAAAATCGAATTTGATTTAAGTGTACAAACTTAAATGCAGTTTTATTCTAGACGTCAAACCATGACTTTTAAGATATTGCTTTTGAAAATCGGGTCAGTTTTGCCGAAGTTATGGAAGTCCAAAGATTTTACCAATGCCTAAGTCGATTTTTTGACATAAAACTTTAACATGCATTTTGACCAAAAATCGAATTTGATTTAAGTGTACAAACTTAAATGCAGTTTTATTCTAGATGTCAAACCATGAGTTTTAAGGTATTGCTTTTGAAAATCGGGTCAGTTTTGCCGAAGCTATGGAAGTCCAAAGATTTTACCAATGCCTAGTCGATTTTTTGACATAAACTTTAACATGCAATCTGACCAAAAATCGAATTTCATTTAAGTGTACAAACTTAAATGCAGTTTTATTCTAGACGTCAAACCATGAGTTTTAAGGTATTGCTTTTGAAAATCGGGTCAGTTTTGCCGAAGTTATGGAAGTCGAAAGATTTTACCTATGCCTAAGTCGGTTTTTTGACATAAAACTTTAACATGCATTTGACCAAAAATCGAATTTGATTTAAGTGTACAAACTTAAATGCAGTTTTATTCTAGATGTCAAACCATGAGTTTTAAGGTATTGCTTTTGAAAATCGGGTCAGTTTTGCCGAAGTTATGGAAGTCGAAAGATTTTACCAATGCCTAAGTCGGTTTTTTGACATAAAACTTTAACATGCATTCTGACCAAAAATCGAATTTGATTTAAGTGTACAAACTTAAATGCAGTTTTATTCTAAATGTCAAACCATGAGTTTTAAGATATTGCTTTTGAAAATCGGGTCAGTTTTGCCGAAGTTATGGAAGTCCAAAGATTTTACCAATGCCTAAGTCGGTTTTTGACATAAAACTTTAACATGCATTTTGACCAAAAATCGAATTTGATTTAAGTGTACAAACTTAAATGCAGTTTTATTCTAGATGTCAAACCATGAGTTTTAAGATATTGCTTTTGAAAATCGGGTCAGTTTTGCCGAAGTTATGGAAGTCCAAAGATTTTACCAATGCCTAAGTCGGTTTTTTGACATAAGACTTTAACATGCATTCTGACCAAAAATCGAATTGCATTTAAGTGTACAAACTTAAATGCAGTTTTATTCTAGATGTCAAACCATGAGTTTTAAGATATTGCTTTTGAAAATCGGGTCAGTTTTGCCGAAGTTATGGAAGTCCAAAGATTTTACCAATGCCTAAGTCGGTTTTTTGACATAAAACTTTAACATGCATATTGACCAAAAATCGAATTTGATTTAAGTGTACAAACTTAAATGCAGTTTTATTCTAGATGTCAAACCATGAGTTTTAAGATATTGCTTTTGAAAATCGGGTCAGTTTTGCCGAAGTTATGGAAGTCCAAAGATTTTACCAATACCTAAGTCGATTTTTTGACATAAAACTTTAACATGCAATCTGACCAAAAATCGAATTTCATTTAAGTGTACAAACTTAAATGCAGTTTTATTCTAGACGCCAAACCATGACTTTTAAGATATTGCTTTTGAAAATCGGGTCAGTTTTGCCGAAGTTATGGAAGTCCAAAGATTTTGCCAATGCCTAAGTCGATTTTTGACATAAGACTTTAACATGCATATTGACCAAAAATCGAATTTCATTTAAGTGTACAAACTTAAATGCAGTTTTATTCTAGACGCCAAACCATGACTTTTAAGATATTGCTTTTGAAAATCGGGTCAGTTTTGCCGAAGTTATGGAAGTCCAAAGATTTTACCAATGCCTAAGTCGATTTTTTGACATAAGACTTTAACATGCAATCTGACCAAAAATCGAATTTCATTTAAGTGTACAAACTTAAATGCAGTTTTGTTCTAGATGTCAAACCATGAGTTTTAAGATATTGCTTTTGAAAATCGGGTCAGTTTTGCCGAAGTTATGGAAGTCCAAAGATTTTACCAATACCTAAGTCGATTTTTGACATAAAACTTTAACATGCAATTGACCAAAAATCGAATTTCATTTAAGTGTACAAACTTAAATGCAGTTTTATTCTAGACGCCAAACCATGACTTTTAAGATATTGCTTTTGAAAATCGGGTCAGTTTTGCCGAAGTTATGGAAGTCCAAAGATTTTACCAATGCCTAAGTCGATTTTTTGACATAAAACTTTAACATGCATTTTGACCAAAAATCGAATTTGATTTAAGTGTACAAACTTAAATGCAGTTTTATTCTAGATGTCAAACCATGAGTTTTAAGATATTGCTTTTGAAAATCGGGTCAGTTTTGCCGAAGTTATGGAAGTCCAAAGATTTTACCAATGCCTAAGTCGGTTTTTTGACATAAGACTTTAACATGCAATCTGACCAAAAATCGAATTTGATTTAAGTGTACAAACTTAAATGCAGTTTTATTCTAGATGTCAAACCATGAGTTTTAAGATATTGCTTTTGAAAATCGGGTCAGTTTTGCCGAAGCTATGGAAGTCCAAAGATTTTACCTCTACCTAAGTCGGTTTTTTGACATAAAACTTTAACATGCAATCTGACCATAAATCGAATTTGATTTAAGTGTACAAACTTAAATGCAGTTTTATTCTAAATGTCAAACCATGAGTTTTAAGATATTGCTTTTGAAAATCGGGTCAGTTTTGCCGAAGTTATGGAAGTCCAAAGATTTTACCAATGCCTAAGTCAGTTTTTTGACATAAGACTTTTACATGCAATCTGACCAAAAATCGAATTTGATTTAAGTGTACAAACTTAAATGCAGTTTTATTCTAGACGCCAAACCATGACTTTTAAGATATTGCTTTTGAAAATCGGGTCAGTTTTGCCGAAGTTATGGAAGTCGAAAGATTTTACCAATACCTAAGTCGATTTTTTGACATAAAACTTTAACATGCATATTGACCAAAAATCGAATTTCATTTAAGTGTACAAACTTAAATGCAGTTTTATTCTAGACGTCAATCCATGACTTTTAAGGTATTGCTTTTGAAAATCGGGTCAGTTTTGACGAAGTTGTGGAAGTTGAAAGATATTACCAATGCCTAAGTCGATTTTTTGACATAAAACTTTAACATGCATTTTGACCAAAAATCGAATTTGATTTAAGTGTACAAACTTAAATGCAGTTTTATTCTAAATGTCAAACCATGAGTTTTAAGATATTGCTTTTGAAAATCGGGTCAGTTTTGCCGAAGTTATGGAAGTCCAAAGATTTTACCTATACCTAAGTCGGTTTTTTGACATAAAACTTTAACATGCATTTTGACCAAAAATCGAATTTGATTTAAGTGTACAAACTTAAATGCAGTTTTATTCTAAATGTCAAACCATGAGTTTTAAGATATTGCTTTTGAAAATCGGGTCAGTTTTGCCGAAGTTATGGAAGTCCAAAGATTTTACCAATGCCTAAGTCGGTTTTTTGACATAAAACTTTAACATGCATAATGACCAAAAATCGAATTTGATTTAAGTGTACAAACTTAAATGCAGTTTTATTCTAAATGTCAAACCATGAGTTTTAAGGTATTGCTTTTGAAAATCGGGTCAGTTTTGCCGAAGCTATGGAAGTCCAAAGATTTTAAGAATGCCTTAGTCGATTTTTTGACATACAACTTTAACATGCAATCTGACCAAAAATCGAATTTGATTTAAGTGTACAAACTTAAATGCAGTTTTATTCTAGACGTCAAACCATGACTTTTAAGGTATTGCTTTTGAAAATCGGGTCAGTTTTGCCGAAGTTATGGAAGTCCAAAGATTTTACCTATACCTAAGTCGGTTTTTTGACATAAAACTTTAACATGCATATTGACCAAAAATCGAATTTGATTTAAGTGTACAAACTTAAATGCAGTTTTATTCTAGACGTCAAACCATGACTTTTAAGGTATTGCTTTTGAAAATCGGGTCAGTTTTGCCGAAGTTATGGAAGTCCAAAGATTTTACCTATACCTAAGTCGGTTTTTTGACATAAAACTTTAACATGCATTTTGACCAAAAATCGAATTTGATTTAAGTGTACAAACTTAAATGCAGTTTTATTCTAAATGTCAAACCATGAGTTTTAAGATATTGCTTTTGAAAATCGGGTCAGTTTTGCCGAAGTTATGGAAGTCCAAAGATTTTACCAATGCCTAAGTCGGTTTTTTGACATAAAACTTTAACATGCAATCTGACCAAAAATCGAATTTGATTTAAGTGTACAAACTTAAATGCAGTTTTATTCTAGATGTCAAACCATGAGTTTTAAGATATTGCTTTTGAAAATCGGGTCAGTTTTGCCCAAGTTATGGAAGTCCAAAGATTTTACCAATGCCTAAGTCGGTTTTTTAACATAAGACTTTAACATGCAATCTGACCAAAAATAGAATTGCATTTAAGTGTACAAACTTAAATGCAGTTTTATTCTAGATGTCAAACCATGAGTTTTAAGATATTGCTTTTGAAAATCGGGTCAGTTTTGCCGAAGTTATGGAAGTCCAAAGATTTTACCAATGCCTAAGTCGGTTTTTTGACATAAAACTTTAACATGCATTTTGACCAAAAATCGAATTTCATTTAAGTGTACAAACTTAAATGCAGTTTTGTTCTAGATGTCAAACCATGAGTTTTAAGATATTGCTTTTGAAAATCGGGTCAGTTTTGCCGAAGTTATGGAAGTCCAAAGAATTTACCAATACCTAAGTCGATTTTTGACATAAAACTTTAACATGCAATCTGACCAAAAATCGAATTTCATTTAAGTGTACAAACTTAAATGCAGTTTTATTCTAGACGCCAAACCATGACTTTTAAGATATTGCTTTTGAAAATCGGGTCAGTTTTGCCGAAGTTATGGAAGTCCAAAGATTTTACCTATACCTAAGTCGGTTTTTTGACATAAAACTTTAACATGCATTTTGACCAAAAATCGAATTTGATTTAAGTGTACAAACTTAAATGCAGTTTTATTCTAAATGTCAAACCATGAGTTTTAAGATATTGCTTTTGAAAATCGGGTCAGTTTTGCCGAAGTTATGGAAGTCCAAAGATTTTACCAATGCCTAAGTCGGTTTTTTGACATAAAACTTTAACATGCATTTTGACCAAAAATCGAATTTGATTTAAGTGTACAAACTTAAATGCAGTTTTATTCTAGATGTCAAACCATGAGTTTTAAGATATTGCTTTTGAAAATCGGGTCAGTTTTGCCCAAGTTATGGAAGTCCAAAGATTTTACCAATGCCTAAGTCGGTTTTTTAACATAAGACTTTAACATGCAATCTGACCAAAAATCGAATTTCATTTAAGTGTACAAACTTAAATGCAGTTTTATTCTAGATGTCAAACCATGAGTTTTAAGATATTGCTTTTGAAAATCGGGTCAGTTTTGCCGAAGCTATGGAAGTCCAAAGATTTTACCTCTACCTAAGTCGGTTTTTTGACATAAAACTTTAACATGCAATCTGACCATAAATCGAATTTGATTTAAGTGTACAAACTTAAATGCAGTTTTATTCTAAATGTCAAACCATGAGTTTTAAGATATTGCTTTTGAAAATCGGGTCAGTTTTGCCGAAGTTATGGAAGTCCAAAGATTTTACCAATGCCTAAGTCAGTTTTTTGACATAAGACTTTTACATGCAATCTGACCAAAAATCGAATTTGATTTAAGTGTACAAACTTAAATGCAGTTTTATTCTAGACGCCAAACCATGACTTTTAAGATATTGCTTTTGAAAATCGGGTCAGTTTTGCCGAAGTTATGGAAGTCGAAAGATTTTACCAATACCTAAGTCGATTTTTTGACATAAGACTTTAACATGCATATTGACCAAAAATCGAATTTCATTTAAGTGTACAAACTTAAATGCAGTTTTATTCTAGACGTCAATCCATGACTTTTAAGGTATTGCTTTTGAAAATCGGGTCAGTTTTGACGAAGTTGTGGAAGTTGAAAGATATTACCAATGCCTAAGTCGATTTTTTGACATAAAACTTTAACATGCATTTTGACCAAAAATCGAATTTGATTTAAGTGTACAAACTTAAATGCAGTTTTATTCTAGATGTCAAACCATGAGTTTTAAGATATTGCTTTTGAAAATCGGGTCAGTTTTGCCGAAGTTATGGAAGTCCAAAGATTTTACCTATACCTAAGTCGGTTTTTTGACATAAAACTTTAACATGCATTTTGACCAAAAATCGAATTTGATTTAAGTGTACAAACTTAAATGCAGTTTTATTCTAAATGTCAAACCATGAGTTTTAAGATATTGCTTTTGAAAATCGGGTCAGTTTTGCCGAAGTTATGGAAGTCCAAAGATTTTACCAATGCCTAAGTCGGTTTTTTGACATAAAACTTTAACATGCATTTTGACCAAAATCGAATTTGATTTAAGTGTACAAACTTAAATGCAGTTTTATTCTAAATGTCAAACCATGAGTTTTAAGGTATTGCTTTTGAAAATCGGGTCAGTTTTGCCGAAGCTATGGAAGTCCAAAGATTTTAAGAATGCCTTAGTCGATTTTTTGACATACAACTTTAACATGCAATCTGACCAAAAATCGAATTTGATTTAAGTGTACAAACTTAAATGCAGTTTTATTCTAGACGTCAAACCATGACTTTTAAGGTATTGCTTTTGAAAATCGGGTCAGTTTTGCCGAAGTTATGGAAGTCCAAAGATTTACCTATACCTAAGTCGGTTTTTTGACATAAAACTTTAACATGCATATTGACCAAAAATCGAATTTGATTTAAGTGTACAAACTTAAATGCAGTTTTATTCTAGACGTCAAACCATGACTTTTAAGGTATTGCTTTTGAAAATCGGGTCAGTTTTGCCGAAGTTATGGAAGTCCAAAGATTTTACCTATACCTAAGTCGGTTTTTTGACATAAAACTTTAACATGCATTTTGACCAAAAATCGAATTTGATTTAAGTGTACAAACTTAAATGCAGTTTTATTCTAAATGTCAAACCATGAGTTTTAAGATATTGCTTTTGAAAATCGGGTCAGTTTTGCCGAAGTTATGGAAGTCCAAAGATTTTACCAATGCCTAAGTCGGTTTTTTGACATAAAACTTTAACATGCATTCTGACCAAAAATCGAATTTGATTTAAGTGTACAAACTTAAATGCAGTTTTATTCTAGATGTCAAACCATGAGTTTTAAGATATTGCTTTTGAAAATCGGGTCAGTTTTGCCCAAGTTATGGAAGTCCAAAGATTTTACCAATGCCTAAGTCGATTTTTTAACATAAGACTTTAACATGCAATCTGACCAAAAATAGAATTGCATTTAAGTGTACAAACTTAAATGCAGTTTTATTCTAGATGTCAAACCATGAGTTTTAAGATATTGCTTTTGAAAATCGGGTCAGTTTTGCCGAAGTTATGGAAGTCCAAAGATTTTACCAATGCCTAAGTCGGTTTTTTGACATAAAACTTTAACATGCATATTGACCAAAAATCGAATTTGATTTAAGTGTACAAACTTAAATGCAGTTTTATTCTAGATGTCAAACCATGAGTTTTAAGATATTGCTTTTGAAAATCGGGTCAGTTTTGCCGAAGTTATGGAAGTCCAAAGAATTTACCTATACCTAAGTCGGTTTTTTGACATAAAACTTTAACATGCAATCTGACCAAAAATCGAATTTCATTTAAGTGTACAAACTTAAATGCAGTTTTATTTTAGACGCCAAACCATGACTTTTAAGATATTGCTTTTGAAAATCGGGTCAGTTTTGCCGAAGTTATGGAAGTCCAAAGATTTTGCCAATACCTAAGTCGATATTTTGACATAAGACTTTAACATGCATATTGACCAAAAATCGAATTTCATTTAAGTGTACAAACTTAAATGCAGTTTTATTCTAGACGCCAAACCATGACTTTTAAGATATTGCTTTTCAAAATCGGTTCAGTTTTGCCGATGTTATGGAAGTCCAAAGATTTTACCAATGCCTAAGTCGATTTTTTGGCATAAGATTTTAACATGCATTTTGACCAAAAATCGAATTTCATTTAAGTGTACAAACTTAAATGCAGTTTTATTCTAGATGTCAAACCATGAGTTTTAAGATATTGCTTTTGAAAATCGGGTCAGTTTTGCCGAAGTTATGGAAGTCCAAAGAATTTACCAATACCTAAGTCGATTTTTGACATAAAACTTTAACATGCAATCTGACCAAAAATCGAATTTCATTAAAGTGTACAAACTTAAATGCAGTTTTATTCTAGACGCCAAACCATGACTTTTAAGATATTGCTTTTGAAAATCGGGTCAGTTTTGCCGAAGTTATGGAAGTCTAAAGATTTTGCCAATACCTAAGTCGATTTTTGACATAAGACTTTAACATGCATATTGACCAAAATCGAATTTCATTTAAGTGTACAAACTTAAATGCAGTTTTATTCTAGACGCCAAACCATGACTTTTAAGATATTGCTTTTCAAAATCGGTTCAGTTTTGCCGAAGTTATGGAAGTCCAAAGATTTTACCAATGCCTAAGTCGGTTTTTTGACATAAGACTTTTACATGCAATCTGACCAAAAATCGAATTTGATTTAAGTGTACAAACTTAAATGCAGTTTTATTCTAGATGTCAAACCATGAGTGTTAAGATATTGCTTTTAAAAATCGGGTCAGTTTTGCCGCAGTTATGGAAGTCCAAAGATTTTACCTATACCTAAGTCGGTTTTTTGACATAAAACTTTAACATGCAATCTGACCATAAATCGAATTTGATTTAAGTGTACAAACTTAAATGCAGTTTTATTCTAGATGTCAAACCATGAGTGTTAAGATATTGCTTTTGAAAATCGGGTCAGTTTTGCCGAAGTTATGGAAGTCCAAAGATTTTACCTATACCTAAGTCGGTTTTTTGACATAAAACTTTAACATGCATTTTGACCAAAAATCGAATTTGATTTAAGTGTACAAACTTAAATGCAGTTTTATTCTAGATGTCAAACCATGAGTTTTAAGATATTGCTTTTGAAAATCGGGTCAGTTTTGCCGAAGTTATGGAAGTCCAAAGATTTTACCTATACCTAAGTCGGTTTTTTGACATAAAACTTTAACATGCAATCTGACCAAAAATCGAATTTGATTTAAGTGTACAAACTTAAATGCAGTTTTATTCTAAATTGCAAACCATGAATTTTAAGATATTGCTTTTGAAAATTGGGTCAGTTTTGCCGAAGTTATGGAAGTCCAAAGATTTTACCTATACCTAAGTCGGTTTTTTGACATAAAACTTTAACATGCATTTTGACCAAAAATCGAATTTGATTTAAGTGTACAAACTTAAATGCAGTTTTATTCTAGACGTCAAACCATGACTTTTAAGGTATTGCTTTTGAAAATCGGGTCAGTTTTGCCGAAGTTATGGAAGTCCAAAGATTTTACCTATACCTAAGTCGGTTTTTTGACATAAAACTTTAACATGCATATTGACCAAAAATCGAATTTGATTTAAGTGTACAAACTTAAATGCAGTTTTATTCTAGACGTCAAACCATGAGTTTTAAGGTATTGCTTTTGAAAATCGGGTCAGTTTTGCCGAAGTTATGGAAGTCCAAAGATTTTACCAACGCCTAAGTCGGTTTTCTGACATAAAACTTTAACATGCAATCTGACCAAAAATCGAATTTGATTTAAGTGTACAAACTTAAATGCAGTTTTATTCTAAATGTCAAACCATGAGTTTTAAGATATTGCTTTTGAAAATCGGGTCAGTTTTGCCGAAGTTATGGAAGTCCAAAGATTTTACCAACGCCTAAGTCGATTTTTTGGCATAAGATTTTAACATGCATATTGACCAAAAATCGAATTTCATTTAAGTGTACAAACTTAAATGCAGTTTTGTTCTAGATGTCAAACCATGACTTTTAAGATATTGCTTTTGAAAATCGGGTCAGTTTTGCCGAAGTTATGGAAGTCCAAAGATTTTACCTATACCTAAGTCGGTTTTTTGACATAAAACTTTAACATGCATTTTGACCAAAAATCGAATTTCATTTAAGTGTACAAACTTAAATGCAGTTTTATTCTAGACGTCAAACCATGAGTTTTAAGGTATTGCTTTTGAAAATCGGGTCAGTTTTGCCGAAGTTATGGAAGTCGAAAGATTTTACCAACGCCTAAGTCGGTTTTTTGACATAAAACTTTAACATGCATTTTGACCAAAAATCGAATTTGATTTAAGTGTACAAACTTAAATGCAGTTTTATTCTAAATGTCAAACCATGAGTTTTAAGTATTGCTTTTGAAAATCGGGTCAGTTTTGCCGAAGTTATGGAAGTCCAAAGATTTTACCAACGCCTAAGTCGATTTTTTGGCATAAGATTTTAACATGCATATTGACCAAAAATCGAATTTCATTTAAGTGTACAAACTTAAATGCAGTTTTGTTCTAGATGTCAAACCATGAGTTTTAAGATATTGCTTTTGAAAATCGGGTCAGTTTTGCCGAAGTTATGGAAGTCCAAAGAATTTACCTATACCTAAGTCGGTTTTTTGACATAAAACTTTAACATGCAATCTGACCAAAAATCGAATTTCATTTAAGTGTACAAACTTAAATGCAGTTTTATTCTAGACGCCAAACCATGACTTTTAAGATATTGCTTTTGAAAATCGGGTCAGTTTTGCCGAAGTTATGGAAGTCGAAAGATTTTAGCAATGCCTGAGTCGATTTTTTGACATAAGACTTTAACATGCATATTGACCAAAAATCGAATTTCATTTAAGTGTACAAACTTAAATGCAGTTTTATTCTAGACGCCAAACCATGACTTTTAAGATATTGCTTTTCAAAATCGGTTCAGTTTTGCCGAAGTTATGGAAGTCCAAAGATTTTACCAATGCCTAAGTCGATTTTTTGGCATAAGATTTTAACATGCATTTTGACCAAAAATCGAATTTCATTTAAGTGTACAAACTTAAATGCAGTTTTGTTCTAGATGTCAAACCATGAGTTTTAAGATATTGCTTTTGAAAATCGGGTCAGTTTTGCCGAAGTTATGGAAGTCCAAAGAATTTACCAATACCTAAGTCGATTTTTGACATAAAACTTTAACATGCAATCTGACCAAAAATCGAATTTCATTTAAGTGTACAAACTTAAATGCAGTTTTATTCTAGACGCCAAACCATGACTTTTAAGATATTGCTTTTGAAAATCGGGTCAGTTTTGCCGAAGTTATGGAAGTCTAAAGATTTTGCCAATACCTAAGTAGATTTTTTGACATAAGACTTTAACATGCATATTGACCAAAATCGAATTTCATTTAAGTGTACAAACTTAAATGCAGTTTTATTCTAGACGCCAAACCATGACTTTTAAGATATTGCTTTTGAAAATCGGTTCAGTTTTGCCGAAGTTATGGAAGTCCAAAGATTTTACCAATGCCTAAGTCGGTTTTTTGACATAAGACTTTAACATGCAATCTGACCAAAAATCGAATTTGATTTAAGTGTACAAACTTAAATGCAGTTTTATTCTAGATGTCAAACCATGAGTTTTAAGATATTGCTTTTAAAATCGGGTCAGTTTTGCCGCAGTTATGGAAGTCCAAAGATTTTACCTATACCTAAGTCGGTTTTTTGACATAAAACTTTAACATGCAATCTGACCAAAAATCGAATTTGATTTAAGTGTACAAACTTAAATGCAGTTTTATTCTAGATGTCAAACCATGAGTTTTAAGATATTGCTTTTGAAAATCGGGTCAGTTTTGCCGAAGCTATGGAAGTCCAAAGATTTTACCTCTACCTAAGTCGGTTTTTTGACATAAAACTTTAACATGCAATCTGACCATAAATCGAATTTGATTTAAGTGTACAAACTTAAATGCAGTTTTATTCTAAATGTCAAACCATGAGTTTTAAGATATTGCTTTTGAAAATCGGGTCAGTTTTGCCGAAGTTATGGAAGTCCAAAGATTTTACCTATACCTAAGTCGGTTTTTTGACATAAAACTTTAACATGCAATCTGACCAAAAATCTAATTTGATTTAAGTGTACAAACTTAAATGCAGTTTTATTCTAAATGCCAAACCATGAATTTTAAGATATTGCTTTTTGAAAATTGGGTCAGTTTTGCCGAAGTTATGGAAGTCCAAAGATTTTACCAACGCCTAAGTCGATTTTTTGGCATAAGATTTTAACATGCATATTGACCAAAAATCGAATTTCATTTAAGTGTACAAACTTAAATGCAGTTTTATACTAGATGTCAAACCATGAGTTTTAAGATATTGCTTTTGAAAATCGGGTCAGTTTTGCCGAAGTTATGGAAGTCCAAAGATTTTACCTATACCTAAGTCGGTTTTTTGACAAAAAACTTTAACATGCAATCTGACCAAAAATCGAATTTGATTTAAGTGTACAAACTTAAATGCAGTTTTATTCTAAATGCCAAACCATGAATTTTAAGATATTGCTTTTGAAAATTGGGTCAGTTTTGCCGAAGTTATGGAAGTCCAAAGATTTTACCTATACCTAAGTCGGTTTTTTGACATAAAACTTTAACATGCATATTGACCAAAAATCGAATTTGATTTAAGTGTACAAACTTAAATGCAGTTTTATTCTAAATGTCAAACCATGAGTTTTAAGATATTGCTTTTGAAAATCGGGTCAGTTTTGCCGAAGTTATGGAAGTCCAAAGAATTTACCAATGCCTAAGTCGATTTTTTGGCATAAGACTTTAACATGCAATCTGACCAAAAATCGAATTTGATTTAAGTGTACAAACTTAAATGCAGTTTTATTCTAGATGTCAAACCATGAGTTTTAAGATATTGCTTTTGAAAATCGGGTCAGTTTTGCCGAAGTTATGGAAGTCCAAAGATTTTACCTATACCTAAGTCGGTTTTTTGACATAAGACTTTAACATGCAATCTGACCAAAAATCGAATTTCATTTAAGTGTACAAACTTAAATGCAGTTTTATTCTAAATGTCAAACCATGAGTTTTAAGATATTGCTTTTGAAAATCGGGTCAGTTTTGCCGAAGTTATGGAAGTCCAAAGATTTTACCAATGCCTAAGTCGATTTTTTGACATAAAACTTTAACATGCATATTGACCAAAAATCGAATTTCATTTAAGTGTACAAACTTAAATGCAGTTTTATTCTAGATGTCAAACCATGAGTTTTAAGATATTGCTTTTGAAAATCGGGTCAGTTTTGCCGAAGTTATGGAAGTCCAAAGATTGTACCTATACCTAAGTCGGTTTTTTGACAAAAAACTTTAACATGCAATCTGACCAAAAATCGAATTTGATTTAAGTGTACAAACTTAAATGCAGTTTTATTCTAGATGTCAAACCATGAGTTTTAAGATATTGCTTTTGAAAATCGGGTCAGTTTTGCCGAAGTTATGGAAGTCCAAAGATTTTACCAATGCCTAAGTCAGTTTTTTGACATAAGACTTTAACATGCAATCTGACCAAAAATCGAATTTCATTTAAGTGTACAAACTTAAATGCAGTTTTATTCTAGATGTCAAACCATGAGTTTTAAGCCATTGCTTTTGAAAATCGGGTCAGTTTTGCCGAAGTTATGGGAGTCCAAAGATTTTACCAATGCCTAAGTCGGTTTTTTGACATAAAACTTTAACATGCAATCTGACCAAAAATCGAATTTGATTTAAGTGTACAAACTTAAATGCAGTTTTATTCTAGATGTCAAACCATGAGTTTTAAGATATTGCTTTTGAAAATCGGGTCAGTTTTGCCGAAGCTATGGAAGTCCAAAGATTTTAAGAATGCCTTAGTCGATTTTTTGACATACAACTTTAACATGCAATCTGACCAAAAATCGAATTTCATTTAAGTGTACAAACTTAAATGCAGTTTTATTCTAGATGTCAAACCATGAGTTTTAAGATATTGCTTTTGAAAATCGGGTCAGTTTTGCCCAAGTTATGGAAGTCCAAAGATTTTACCAATGCCTAAGTCGGTTTTTTGACATAAGACTTTAACATGCAATCTGACCAAAAATCGAATTTCATTTAAGTGTACAAACTTAAATGCAGTTTTATTCTAGATGTCAAACCTTGAGTTTTAAGATATTGCTTTTGAAAATCGGGTCAGTTTTGCCGATGTTATGGAAGTCCAAAGATTTTACCAATGCCTAAGTCGATTTTTTGGCATAAGACCTTAACATGCAATCTGACCAAAAATCGAATTTCATTTAAGTGTACAAACTTAAATGCAGTTTTATTCTAGACGCCAAACCATGACTTTTAAGATATTGCTTTTGAAAATCGGTTCAGTTTTGCCGAAGTTATGGAAGTCCAAAGAATTTACCAATGCCTAAGTCGATTTTTTGACATAAGACTTTAACATGCATATTGACCAAAAATCGAATTTCATTTAAGTGTACAAACTTAAATGCAGTTTTATTCTAAATGTCAAACCTTGAGTTTTAAGATATTGCTTTTGAAAATCGGGTCAGTTTTGCCCAAGTTATGGAAGTCCAAAGATTTTACCAATGCCTAAGTCGGTTTTTTGACATAAGACTTTAACATGCAATCTGACCAAAAATCGAATTTAATTTAAGTGTACAAACTTAAATGCAGTTTTATTCTAAATGCCAAACCATGAATTTTAAGATATTGCTTTTGAAAATTGGGTCAGTTTTGCCGAAGTTATGGAAGTCCAAAGATTTTACCAATACCTAAGTCGATTTTTGGCATAAGATTTTAACATGCATTTTGACCAAAAATCGAATTTCATTTAAGTGTACAAACTTAAATGCAGTTTTGTTCTAGATGTCAAACCATGAGTTTTAAGATATTGCTTTTGAAAATCGGGTCAGTTTTGCCGAAGTTATGGAAGTCCAAAGAATTTACCAATACCTAAGTCGATTTTTTGACATAAAACTTTAACATGCAATCTGACCAAAAATCGAATTTCATTTAAGTGTACAAACTTAAATGCAGTTTTATTCTAGACGCCAAACCATGACTTTTAAGATATTGCTTTTGAAAATCGGGTCAGTTTTGCCGAAGTTATGGAAGTCCAAAGATTTTGCCAATACCTAAGTCGATTTTTGACATAAGACTTTAACATGCATATTGACCAAAAATCTAATTTCATTTAAGTGTACAAACTTAAATGCAGTTTTATTCTAGACGCCAAACCATGACTTTTAAGATATTGCTTTTGAAAATCGGTTCAGTTTTGCCGAAGTTATGGAAGTCCAAAGATTTTTCCAATACCTAAGTCGGTTTTTTGACATAAAACTTTAACATGCAATCTGACCAAAAATCGAATTTCATTTAAGTGTACAAACTTAAATGCAGTTTTATTCTAGACGCCAAACCATGACTTTTAAGATATTGCTTTTGAAAATCGGTTCAGTTTTGCCGAAGTTATGGAAGTCCAAAGATTTTTCCAATACCTAAGTCGGTTTTTTGACAAAAAACTTTAACATGCAATCTGACCAAAAATCGAATTTGATTTAAGTGTAAAAACTTAAATGCAGTTTTATTCTAGATGTCAAACCATGAGTTTTAAGATATTGCTTTTGAAAATCGGGTCAGTTTTGCCGAAGCTATGGAAGTCCAAAGATTTTAAGAATGCCTTAGTCGATTTTTGACATACAACTTTAACATGCAATCTGACCAAAAATCGAATTTCATTTAAGTGTACAAACTTAAATGCAGTTTTATTCTAGACGCCAAACCATGACTTTTAAGATATTGCTTTTGAAAATCGGTTCAGTTTTGCCGAAGTTATGGAAGTCCAAATATTTTTCCAATACCTAAGTCGGTTTTTTGACATAAAACTTTAACATGCAATCTGACCAAAAATCGAATTTCATTTAAGTGTACAAACTTAAATGCAGTTTTATTCTAGACGGCAAACCATGAGTTTTAAGATATTGCTTTTGAAAATCGGGTCAGTTTTGCCGAAGTTATGGAAGTCCAACGATTTTACCAATGCCTAAGTCGGTTTTTTGACATAAAACTTTAACATGCAATCTGACCAAAAATCGAATTTGATTTAAGTGTACAAACTTAAATGCAGTTTTATTCTAGATGTCAAACCATGAGTTTTAAGATATTGCTTTTGAAAATCGGGTCAGTTTTGCCCAAGTTATGGAAGTCCAAAGATTTTACCAATGCCTAAGTCGGTTTTTTGACATAAGACTTTAACATGCAATCTGACCAAAAATCGAATTTGATTTAAGTGTACAAACTTAAATGCAGTTTTATTCTAGATGTCAAACCATGACTTTTAAGATATTGCTTTTGAAAATCGGGTCAGTTTTGCCGAAGTTATGGAAGTCCAAAGATTTTACCAATGCCTAAGTCGGTTTTTTGACATAAGACTTTAACATGCAATCTGACCAAAAATCGAATTTGATTTAAGTGTACAAACTTAAATGCAGTTTTATTCTAGATGTCAAACCTTGAGTTTTAAGATATTGCTTTTGAAAATCGGGTCAGTTTTGCCCAAGTTATGGAAGTCCAAAGATTTTACCAATGCCTAAGTCGGTTTTTTGACATAAGACCTTAACATGCAATCTGACCAAAAATCGAATTTCATTTAAGTGTACAAACTTAAATGCAGTTTTGTTCTAGACGCCAAACCATGACTTTTAAGATATTGCTTTTGAAAATCGGTTCAGTTTTGCCGAAGTTATGGAAGTCCAAAGATTTTACCAATGCCTAAGTCGGTTTTTTGACATAAGACTTTAACATGCAATCTGACCAAAATCGAATTTGATTTAAGTGTAAAAACTTAAATGCAGTTTTATTCTAGATGTCAAACCATGAGTTTTAAGATATTGCTTTTGAAAATCGGGTCAGTTTTGCCGAAGTTATGGAAGTCCAAAGAATTTACCAATGCCTAAGTCGATTTTTTGACATAAGACTTTAACATGCAATCTGACCAAAAATCGAATTTGATTTAAGTGTACAAACTTAAATGCAGTTTTATTCTAGATGTCAAACCATGAGTTTTAAGATATTGCTTTTGAAAATCGGGTCACTTTTGCCGATGTTATGGAAGTCCAAAGATTTTACCAATGCCTAAGTCGATTTTTTGGCATAAGACCTTAACATGCAATCTGACCAAAAATCGAATTTCATTTAAGTGTACAAACTTAAATGCAGTTTTATTCTAGACGCCAAACCATGACTTTTAAGATATTGCTTTTCAAAATCGGTTCAGTTTTGCCGAAGTTATGGAAGTCCAAAGAATTTACCAATGCCTAAGTCGATTTTTTGACATAAAACTTTAACATGCATAATGACCAAAAATCGAATTTCATTTAAGTGTACAAACTTAAATGCAGTTTTATTCTAAATGTCAAACCTTGAGTTTTAAGATATTGCTTTTGAAAATCGGGTCAGTTTTGCCCAAGTTATGGAAGTCCAAAGATTTTACCAATGCCTAAGTCGGTTTTTTGACATAAGACTTTAACATGCAATCTGACCAAAAATCGAATTTAATTTAAGTGTACAAACTTAAATGCAGTTTTATTCTAAATGCCAAACCATGAATTTTAAGATATTGCTTTTGAAAATTGGGTCAGTTTTGCCGAAGTTATGGAAGTCCAAAGATTTTACCAATACCTAAGTCGATTGTTTGGCATAAGACTTTAACATGCAATCTGACCAAAAATCGAATTTCATTTAAGTGTACAAACTTAAATGCAGTTTTATTCTAGATGTCAAACCATGAGTTTTAAGGCATTGCTTTTGAAAATCGGGTCAGTTTTGCCGAAGTTATGGAAGTCGAAAGATTTTACCAATGCCTAAGTCGATTTTTTGGCATAAGATTTTAACATGCATTTTGACCAAAAATCGAATTTCATTTAAGTGTACAAACTTAAATGCAGTTTTGTTCTAGATGTCAAACCATGAGTTTTAAGATATTGCTTTTGAAAATCGGGTCAGTTTTGCCGAAGTTATGGAAGTCCAAAGAATTTACCAATACCTAAGTCGATTTTTGACATAAAACTTTAACATGCAATCTGACCAAAAATCGAATTTGATTTAAGTGTAATAACTTAAATGCAGTTTTATTCTAGACGCCAAACCATGACTTTTAAGATATTGCTTTTGAAAATCGGGTCAGTTTTGCCGAAGTTATGGAAGTCCAAAGATTTTGCCAATACCTAAGTCGATTTTTTGACATAAGACTTTAACATGCATATTGACCAAAAATCTAATTTCATTTAAGTGTACAAACTTAAATGCAGTTTTATTCTAGACGCCAAACCATGACTTTTAAGATATTGCTTTTGAAAATCGGGTCAGTTTTGCCGAAGTTATGGAAGTCCAAAGATTTTACCAATACCTAAGTCGGTTTTTTGACATAAAACTAACATGCAATCTGACCAAAAATCGAATTTCATTTAAGTGTACAAACTTAAATGCAGTTTTATTCTAGACGCCAAACCATGACTTTTAAGATATTGCTTTTGAAAATCGGGTCACTTTTGAGGAAGTTATGGAAGTCCAAAGATTTTTCCAATACCTAAGTCGATTTTTTGACATAAAACTTTAACATGCAATCTGACCAAAAATCGAATTTCATTTAAGTGTACAAACTTAAATGCAGTTTTATTCTAGACGCCAAACCATGACTTTTAAGATATTGCTTTTGAAAATCGGTTCAGTTTTGCCGAAGTTATGGAAGTCCAAAGATTTTACCAATACCTAAGTCGATTTTTGACATAAAACTTTAACATGCAATCTGACCAAAAATCGAATTTGATTTAAGTGTAATAACTTAAATGCAGTTTTATTCTAGATGTCAAACCATGAGTTTTAAGATATTGCTTTTGAAAATCGGGTCAGTTTTGCCGAAGCTATGGAAGTCCAAAGATTTTAAGAATGCCTTAGTCGATTTTTTGACATACAACTGTAACATGCAATCTGACCAAAAATCGAATTTCATTTAAGTGTACAAACTTAAATGCAGTTTTATTCTAGACGCCAAACCATGACTTTTAAGATATTGCTTTTGAAAATCGGGTCAGTTTTGCCGAAGTTATGGAAGTCCAAAGATTTTTCCAATACCTAAGTCGGTTTTTTGACATAAAACTTAAACATGCAATCTGACCAAAAATCGAATTTCATTTAAGTGTACAAACTTAAATGCAGTTTTATTCTAGACGTCAAACCATGAGTTTTAAGATATTGCTTTTGAAAATCGGGTCAGTTTTGCCGAAGTTATGGGAGTCCAAAGATTTTACCAGTACCTAAGTCGGTTTTTTAACATAAAATTTGAACATGTATTTTGACCAAAAAACAAATAATCATTTATAGGATCTTTCATCTGAAGTTCCACAACAAAAGCACTTTCAACAACAATCGTTAAAGGTACTTAGTTGTTAAAGATATTCTGCCATTTGCCCCACAAAATGTTGCACATAACTAAATGTTTGTACTGTTGCAATATAATTCAGCTAACAGAATAAAAAGCATTTCGCCAACTATCCAGCGTTTGCCGTGAGATTTTTGCAATTTAGTTGCAACTTAAGAAAATGTAGAGCATTAGAATAATCTTTGTGCAGCATAATCAAAGCACGGCGTGAAGTACTTAAGTCAAGGGAGGGAATAGTTAGATAGTATAGAAAGACTATCTGGCGTAAGTTGTTGGTTCTTTGGCGGATTGACGACGCGGGAGCAAGGCAGAAAACCAAAGAAGACAACAAAATCAGCAACAACGATTCAAAACTTAAGGCACTTGGCGCTTCTCTCTCTCTCTCGCTCGCTCTCTTTTTGAGTTGCGAATACTCAAATGTATAGTTCTTCATCTGTGTGCTTGTGTGTGTGTGTGTGTTAACAGAAAACAGTTAACTTTGCATTTGTGTGCGTTGGTCGCGAGACGTTGTTTGTCTTGTTGTTGCTTCTTGTTGCTTGCTGCTTCTGTCGGTCATTGGCTTAGCACACATTTTTCATTTCGTTGCGGAAAAGAGTGAATTCCAATGCCTCCTCCTTCGTGGCTGTCTTGCTGGTTGGCGGTCGAGTCGCCGCTAAACTTGCGAGTCAAATGTGCCACACGTTCGCTGTTGCAGTTGCAGCCAGCTTTTTAGATTGATCGAAAATCCACACACACTTTATACTTTCTGAAACTGAACTGCAATTGCAGCAGAATTTGTAGTTTTGTTCTTAGATCCGTCGTCGTCACAAATTGAACTGTACAGGTGTCTATTACTGAGACAAACACACACACACACACACACACACACACACACACACAGTCACACACACAGTTACACTCGTAGCAAATAGCAATAAAACATTCACTTTGTCTGCAGTCTGACGACTGAAGCAAGTTCATTGCTCCTAACCTAATTTTTCAAACATAATCATGAAGTAAATCAGGTTTGGCAAATATATAACAACAACAACAACAACAATAACAACTGAGATGAAGACGGCTTCCAGAGTTGCGCTTAGAATCATCACGGTCGCAACTATCAATCTATGAGTGTATGTGTGTGTGCGGTGAGAGCTTTTACCGCAAAATTGGCGCGTGTGTTTAGCACCTTTCGCGCCCCCAACTGTCAAGCAGCAGCAGCAACAGTAACAACAATCATTGCTGCAGCTGCAACTGTGCTGCATAATCAACTTCTGCCGTCTCCCGCTCTGATCCACTTAAACACACAACCAAGAACTGAGGCCCAAACTGCACTTGGCAGTGATACAAAGTAATTGATGGCAACAACAACAATGACAGCCACAGCAATATCAACAGCAGCAACTGCTGCAAGTGGCAGGTTGCTTGTTTGAGGTGGCTGACTTGGTAATTTGATGACTGACCATTATGCACAATGAGCGCAAAAAACAAACATTTGTGGCCAGATTTGGCAACGCATCAGCGGAGAGACAGCAAACAACAAACAGACAGCACAAAACAACAACAGCAACAACATCAACCACAGATTCTTAAAAGATTGGGGTTAAGATTTGTGGTTAAGTTAGTTCCGCGGTAGCTGCCAAGAAGGTCCTTTCTATTTGTTTGGTTTAGATGGCCGCTTTAGATGCGAAATTGCAGGGAAAATGTATCTATAAATAAAGTAAATTAGACTTACGTTAGCTCAAAACATGTAGACTAAAGTTGCTTAAACCTTATTTTTGAGTATTGTAGTTTTTATTCTACCCTTTCAATATAATTCATATTTTTTAAAACAAAATTACTCCACTTAACAAATGACTTAGGCAACGAACTTTAATAAGCCATGCTTGAATTTAAAATGAAATAAATAATTATTACCATAAATAAAGCGAAACTTTATTTGGATTTTTAGCGCTGTCATGCAAAATAATTTATAAAAATTATTGCTTAACCCCAGCAATCAATCACACCAAAAGCGACACGTTGCGAACAAAAGACTCTGACAACAAACTTACAGGCAAAAATAAAACAAAATAATAAACAAATAAACTTCTAACAACAAATATAAAATGTAATAAATTAAAAAGCATATTTATGACCATTTCGGCAGCACTTTTAAGCACTCTTGTTCACTCTTTTGTCCCTATTGTTGCTGCCGCTCTACCATCATTTATTTATTGAAGTGTGGCTGGTGGCGCTGGCCAATGAACTCCAGCAATGAAAACGAACGTATAAAAAACGAAAACAACAAGAACAAAGTGAAGAAGAACCGAAAATATACAAAAGCGAGAGAGAAATGAGCAGCGCGCCCCGCACACAAAAACAGAAACCGAATCGACACAACAAGAAATTTTTTGGCTTCAAGAAGTCATTGAACTTGTTACCAAAAAATATAAGAAAAAAAAAATTAAATTCTCTTAACGTCGTTCTTTGAGTGCGTGAGCTTCAAATAAACTTGGCTTGAAATGAAATGAAAAGAAAAGAAATGATTGTTGGGGCCCCCGATAAAAGGAACGAAAGAGCTATAAAAGCGGGCGACGTTAACGCTCATGATTTGGCCAGCTGGATTTGTCGTTCTCTGTTCATTTTTGTTTGTGTGTATAGGTGTTAAATAACACACACACAATGTACTGGTGTGTGTGTGTGTGTGTGTGTGTAGGCCTAAAACGCACTTGTTCTGCCCGCTAACAAATATTTTTTGCTTTCTTGATTTCATATTTATCTTAAACTTTCAATTATGGATAGCCAAAAAAAAATAAAGTCGAATAAATAAAAATGCGAACTTGTTTTTGATGTGTGTGTGGGGAATATTTATTTTTCCCAATTTTTTTTTGGTACTCTTCCTAACACGCAATAGTTGTATGCAAATTCTAGCAACACTTTTATTGATTTACGTTAATCAGAAGGTTCTTCAATAATACGCAAGTTCTCAAAGCTCTTTATTATCATCAGCCAAATCCGACAAACGTATTTAATGATGATTTATTTACCAAATATTAAAATCATAATTGTGACCATGCGTATGCTTTTGTGTGTTGCCTTTTTTGGGCGGGCAATATCTATTTTTGTGTGACTCTTTTTTCATTTTTTTATTTGTATGTTAAAGATTTTATTGACCCCACGTTGAAGCGTTTTTGCTTTCTACATATGTGCCTCGCGAAGCCTTAGGTTCTAATGACCACAATTTACCAAGCTTCTTGAGCGTGTCTTTCGTTGTTCGTTCGTTCGTTTCGATCGTTGTCCATTAGAAGCGATCAACGAGCTCTGAACGAATCAACTTTTTGTATGCCTTAATTGTTATTTATAGAAAATGATAGTAAGTGTTGCAGAGCTAATGATTTTTTTTGCGCGCGCGGCTTTTCTATGGTTCTTCTATGAAATTGCACAGCTCTAAGGTTCTATGGAACTTTTTTTTTACTTACTTATGGAAATCTTCTGATCCCACCAACTGATTTATTGTGCGTGTCTTTTGATTCGTTTCGTAATAATCCTCGTTGGGCGAGCTTTTTCATTGTTGTCGGAGTTCAAGGTTGAGTTAGCTCAGTTAATGCTAAAAATATTGATTACCTTACCAAGTTGGCAACTTGGCAACAACCAGAAGTTCGGTATTTTTTAATTTCTGTTTTATGCCCGCAGCTTATCGAGCTACCTTCGTTAATTACATTTTAGTTATGTAAATGCCAATTTCAATTAGTTGCCTCTTAATTTTATTTTATTATGTCTTTGTTGTAAATAATGATTTGGCATTCATTTGATCTATTGTTTTTATCGCATTTGCCAACCAGCGGAAGTCTTTGAGTCTTTTTGTTGACTCTGAATGTAACTAGACAAATGCCTTTTGTCTTTGACTGTGCAATTTATGGCTTAAGTTTAAAGTTGGATGTAATAAAAACTTTTATATGTTATTCAAGCATATTGTTTTTGGCGCATGCTTAAAATTGCATGATAAGATTGATAAGAGTTTTCTAACCAAATAGTTCTCTTCCTCTCCCTAAGTATTTGCTTCCTTAATCACTTATAATTTATGTATTTGTTTTTCTAGCTATGATTTAATGACAGCCCAACAGTTCCATTTTGGGAAAACGACAACAAAAACAACAACAAGAACCACTCAGTTGAGATGTTCGCCCATTACAATATGCAATTATAGCATCATGAAATTTAATACGCCAAAACAAACAAACAGCAACAGTTGCAACAACAACAACGACAACCAATTACATGCAATTGTAAGTACTGAGTGCCGAGTACCTGGACACAGAGAGTGGGCGAGAGCGCGAGACGCGTGCAATTGCAAACGATAGCAGAGCGGCATACTATTTGTGTGTGTGTGTAAGTGAGTGTTTGAAACGGGTTAAGAGAATGAGAACAAGTGGCGGTTGGTTGCGCTTGGCTTGCGCAGATTCTAAACATGTTAGAAGAGTTCAACATATAAGCACGGTGAGCGTCAAATGTGAAGATCAATGCTACAAGCGCCTTGAACGTATTGTTCGCAACGCTCAATTTGCGCTCATTCTCTGTGCGAATGGCGTGTGTTAGAGGCGTTTAGAACTATTGCAAAAAAATTTGAAAAAAGCACAAAAAAGCACGAATGTATGGAGTAAAGAGAGAGAGAGAGAGAGAGAAAGAGGTAGGGAGAACAACAGCAAAACAGTTCCAATGCTCAATGCCAAAGAGATTCCGCTGCTTGTAGCGCTGCCAACACACTCACCTTGAATGAAAGTTCTGGCCTGTTGCGCTCACCACACTAACACTAACACAACTACACCTAAACAGCAAACTGAAGAGATACCGCGACGACGGCGACGCGTTGCGCTCAATGTAAAATGATGGCAGCGACTGAAGCAGCGGCTTAACATGTGTGCGTGATCAAGAATCTGAGACACCTGAGCTGCGGCTGTTTGCTGGCCGTGTATGTATGTGTGTGTGTGTGTGTGTTTATTGAAGAGAAAGAAGAGTCGGTCGCTGTAGAAAGCAGCGGGCAGAGCTGTTAGCTGTCAATGTGTGAGTGTGTGTTTCGTGTAATGAAATGCTGGAAAAAAAAAGTCTATCTGTCTGTGTCGGCGCTGCTGAGGCTCTGCTGCTGCCTGCTTTCAGAAGCCTCTAACGAAGTCGCTGCTGCTGTCGTTCGACATTGAAGTCGCACTGCGACTCATCCGTAGTTCAGTTTCCCGTAAGCAACAAAACGATCGAGACATGGTTTCGTAAGCAGCACGCGTTACGTTTTTATTGCTTTTAAGAAGAAGACGAAGAAGAAGAAGATGTTGAAGATGATGTAGAAGTGCTCATTACGGCAAACCGTCAACAACAACAAAACGTTCCAAAACTAATACACAACACATATATGCATATATTCTGTGCAACATTACCAACAACAACTACAAACAACAAAGTGCAACAAAAGTTACGAATTTGATAGCAAGTGTTTACCCTTTGATAAGACTCTCAGTTAAGTTATCAAAGCCTTATACGCAAAATTGTACAAAGTACAATATTGAGCATATCAAATCCCCTCAAATCCCAAGTTGTGTGCACTTCAGTGCTAAAAATGTGCATACCTAAAAAATAACAACAACAGCAAACAAGTGTACAAAAACAAAACACAGCAACAAAACAAACAGCATTTTATGCATTTAGATGTATATTACGTAATGGATTTAAACTTAGCAACAACAAGAACAACAACTACAGCAGCAGTAAAACAACACAAACACCAACACGGATATGCATTTAAACAATGAAAATGGTAAGGTTTATCTTAAAAACATTAAAAAACTTATTTTTTTAGAGAAAAATTCCATAAAGTATATATTTTACAACATTTTGAGCAAATATACGAGAAGATTACGAAAACATTCCCGAAAGTTCTGCAAAGAAAGCTTTCCATACTCTTACCAAACTTGTTGTCGTAACTCTTAAACTTTAACAGAAGCGCTCGCTGCACGAAGCTTACTCAAAAGCCACATTATATCAACCTTAGAATAGATATGACCAAGATCGTTGCACAAACTTGAATCAAGAATCCATTATTAAAAACAATATACTTATCTCAATAGAACTCAAGCTTTATTATGGATAAGATCATATTATTGACGTAGTGTTTACTTCAATCAAGAACCCATCTGTCATTAAAAAGAAACTTACTAATCTCAAAGTAACTCAAGCTTAACAATGAATTCGACTTAAAACTCGTAACGCAATGATTTGTATTATGTGATTAATGATCATTATTTGTTTATATAAGATCAGAGTTTGATTGTGTCGCAGACTTCCTGGTCTCTCGCTCACTCTTTTAACAATTACATAATATCCAAAAACAACAGATCAACAAAAAAATTAAGTACGTTTAGAATAATTAAGTATAAACATAAATCTTAATTGCATAATCAATTTGTTAGTTGCTTGTTTAATTGAATTATTGACCAGGTGAGACTTGCTATTTGTATTTCTAACACTCAATTCAAGTTCGACAAAAAACACAAATTGCAAACAATTTTACAATGTCTTCAAAACTGTCTCTTTCCTTTTGAATTATGGCAAACTAACAATACGGGACATAAGTTTTATTTTAAACCATGATGCTTTAGATGAGAACGAAGACTTTCCATAGTTATGCTAATTGTATAGGAATGATTCTTATATAATCATCCCGCAGGTTGGCGCGAAAAACAAGTTTCAGGCAAAGACTTGAAAGAAAAAAGTTTATTTAAAGCCCAAAAAGTGATTAATTACTGTCAGGCTAAAGTAAAATGGTGTCTGTCTATATATGAACGTCTGTACATAATAGTTCTTAAGGCGAGTTTATGAGAATTTAAACAAAAAAGAAACCATAAGACAACGCCTTGACGCGGTCAACAATGAAGATGTCGCTTGCTGCCAAGTGTGGTAGAAAAATTATATATTATATTAATAATCAGAGAAAAAAATATATAAAAAATTATAAAAAAAAAACCTAGCAAAGTAAGCAACAAAAATAATTAGACAAAAACCAGTTTCAAACAAATAAACATCAACCACAACAAATCGGCAAACATACAAATATATTAATAGGTATATACTATATATATATATCTTTATATACTATGTGTGTAAGTGGAGAGAGAGAAAGAGAGAGAAAGAGAGAGACGCGCAAATAATTGGCGACGTAAGGCAGAAAAACCTTGACTTTGACTTTAAATGACTCGTAACAACAACAACAACAACAGCCACAACAACAATAAAAGCAATGATATATTGTCTAAGCAAAAACAACAAATTTGAAATGAAATCGAAACGTGGCGCGAACGTTGAGATGAATGAACAAAGTAAAGGCAAAAGCCAAAATCAAAAGCAAAAGCAAATTGCAAAAGCACAAAGGCAAAGCTTAATTTTCAATATCAAGGTCATTAGCTGCAGCTGGCCGAAGACGCAGTTGCCACCTGTTACACGATTATAGCAACAATTGTAATTGACTTTTAAATGCCACCTTAGTTGACAGATCCATTAAAGGGCTATTTAGACTCGAACACTTATAATTTATAATAGAGACAATAACGATTTGATTTGCATTTAAAATTAGTTTGAAGCAAAAGTTGATCTTAATTTATTTATGTTTGTTGTTGCTAGAGAAAAGATTCTTTTTAGTTTTTTTTTTTGGACAATGCGTTTTGTCAACATAAACACACATAAACACTCTGGCGAGTTCAATGACTGCGCCAACAAACAAAAGACTTAGGCAACGAACTCCATCTACACACAGCCTGGCAACGGTTTTCGTTTTCATTTCTCATGCACGTCAGAGCAAGACAGCATGCGTATATGTATGTGTGTGTGTGTTTGTGGAGTCTAGCATTAGAATTGATGTTGGCAAGGGCGCGACCAAAACAAAAAGTGAATCTGCCGCTTGAGCGAAGCAAACCAGTTCAACACTGCAATTTTTTTTCATACTATAGTAGTAGTCACCATCCTGAGCCTCCTTCTCCTCCTTCTTCTGCTGCTTTGGTTGGGGCAGGTTGTGCGGCAGGCAGCGTGGCAAGGCAGCATCGGCATGGGCTTTGGCATCGGCATCGGCATCGGCATCAGGGAATCATTTGCCGTGAAAAGGGCGTTCAACTGGCAAATGCTCATGGGCAACATGGGCAGGCAGGCAGCGCACATGGCGTGTGTGTTTGAGGTTCTTGCACTTCGGGGGCCAACGCCAACGAGTTCTTAGCCTTCTTCTTAGCTCTGTTGCAGTTGCAACAACAAGTCTGACTGTCGATGCACTTATTTCTTTTTTTCTTTTGTATTTTTTGTGTTCCTCCTTCTGCGTTTTGCTTTCACGTCATGGCAAAAGGGAATCAAATCACTCTTACTCTTTTGGCCAGCAGCCGCAGTCAACTTTTTTTATAAGGTTATTGACATTCTGGCTTCTGCCTGTGGCTTTGGCTCTGCCTTTTGCTTTCTTTGCATTTGCCAGCAATTAGAATTGTTGCCTTGATTGCCCAGCTTCACAGTGCACTTGCTGCACGCACTGCAACATTCAAGACATGCAAGTCATCATTATGCCTAAGCCAGCTTAAGAGAGAGACAGAGAGAGATAGACTGAGAGTGAGAGAGAGCGAACGAACATTTAAGAGTACGTGCACAGGTGGCTCAAGAGCAAGCCAGCAAACAAGGAAGAAAGTAGTGTGTAAATGCAGTGGACAAATGCGAAAGAATTCAAACGAACAAAAGAGAGCAGCAGCCGCAAAAGAGGCATATAAAGAAGAAGAAGAAAAAAAAAACAAGTTCGCCAGTTCAATGACCGACCTACTCAAGCGCGTTATAACCAAAGCAACAAACACACACACATACAGAGAGCGAGAGCGGAGAGCTGCGTGCCCGTTTTGAGCGACTGACTGAGAGCGTCAGCGCATGCGTCGCTTATGCTGCTGCTGCTACTGCTGCTTCGGCTGCTTTTGTTGAACTTTTGCAGCGCGACAGGTTCTGTGTGTCATTGTTGTTGTTGATGTTTTTCGACACTATCGCGTGTGGCGTTTGCTTGCTAGCTGTAAATGCATATTGTTGTTGCTATTGTGCATTGACTGAGACATTGACGAAGCCAGCAAGCTGATTAAAACAAAAAAAGCCCGCCGCTGTCGATCACCAAAGTTCAGTGGGTGGGCGTCTCTTTGTTTCGGCTTCTATTTTTCTTTTGTTTAATTGAAATTATGCTCATTTATGCGCCATGCATACGTAATAGCGTATTCAAGTGTCGCGCATTACGTTATGCGACCCACGAACTTCAGCGTTATTTCAATTGCTGACAAAATGACTTTTTATAGTTGAAAGCAACTGTGTAACGGTATTTTATGAGCTTCAACTGCAACTCGTTTTGTCATTTTTACAGTTGCACATTAAAACGTGCCTGAAATTTGTGTTAAAAATAACTTTAGCGCTTATTGCTGTTAGGTTTGCTAAGCTTTTGTCGCTGAGAGCTTTAAACTGCCTGCAGTTTGCATAATGTGCTCATGTGAACACTTCCGGTTTTGTTGAAACTCTTCTAGTTCATTGTCAACTGTCACAGCGCATAGAAAATTGCACAAATCAACCCCAATTTTGCAGAGCTAAGCCTTCGTATTGCAGAGAGAGAATTGTACAAAGAGAATGTAAACGAGAGAGAGAGAGCTTTGGCTTGATTCGCAAATGCAACTTTGATGCACTGCAAGAAAGTTAACTAAGGGTTCGAATGTTGTCTTATCATTACCTTGTTCTACTGAATAGTAAATAATAGTAAGCTACTTTTTAGTAGAGCTTTGACTGATAAGAAACGGCTTTAATTGGTTAAACAGTTTGGTGTACTTGCTGATAATTTTATGTGTCTAAAGTTCTGAAATGAATAAAAAGTGTTTTTCAATGAGAAAATTAAGTGTCACTTGTTTTTGGCAAGTGTAGTTTTACAAAATGAAACGAATTTCAGACCTAGCTCAATAATTGTGTTATGATTTCCTGCCTTTTTTTTTGCCTAAAAGCTTTCAAAGCTGTTGCGATAGACCTAGCACAACTTAAAACATACCGAAAAGACTGCAGCGCTGCACACAATAGAACCAACACCTGTGCCAACTCCCCCCAACACGCCCTAACAGCAACAACCTTTAGCTAAAGAGAGAGTCTTGCAGAACGATGCTTGGACGCCGCCCTTGTTGCCTTTATTGTTGTTGCGAAAATGCGCGAGTTCAGCTCATGCCAAGTGCAAGTGCCAACCCCACTTCACTACGCCGCCGCCCCCCCCCCTTCGGGCACTCTCCTTGTCCACACTTGTTTACTGTCTGCGCTGCGCTGCGTTGCTGCAGTGTTCTGACTGCACTGTCGTCGCTGCTGACGTCGACAGCGAGTGGCAAAGTGGCAAATGCTGAATTGGCAGCCGTTTCAGTCCTGACTCGGGATGTTAACGCGTTGGGCAGGTCATGTCTGGCAGGCGTAGCAGCCGAGTCGCATTGACCAACAACACAAGAAAAAAATTCAAAACAAAAAGAAAAATGTTTAAATATAATAAATAGTTTTGCTTATTATACAACAAACAAAAATGAAAACGTGAAAATATAAATCAAATAATATACCACAAAATGTGTTCAAGCAAATAATGATGCAATTTAATCGATTAAGTGCCCGTTTAAGTGTAAGAAACTAGTGTACAATATCTTATATACAATAGATATATACTATATTTTCCAGTCAAAGATTGCAAAAAAAAAAACAATGTGTTCATCAGGCCATAGAACTCTATACTTTTATCGTATCTATTTTCGCGATAATTTTGCGATAATCAGTTTCTTCAAATCGCGTTTAAAATGCATTTTGGCCGAAACAACTTGAACCAAAATCAAAAACAAATTAACGATGAGACTGAAATCAAATTTTTTACTTGTGCAATCAAAACGATAAAGAAAAAACCGAAATAAGGTAAACATATATAAGACTTGATATTAATATTGATACTTTTGCTTTTCTGTCCAGCGCATGTCCAGTTAGTACTTTTGACCATGTCCTAGCGCACCAAAAACTTGCTTGTTGTTGCCCCTTGCCAGCCATGTCCTGTGAAAGTTTTGCTGCCGCTGCTGCTGCTAGAAGTTCAATAACCTTCCAAAATACGCAGCCAGTAATGGCAGCACTGGCAGCAGCAAAGTCCTGACTCCACGCCAGACACAAACAACAACAAAGTTGCAGGCAGGCAGCAGCAGCAGCAGACGCCTGGCTGTGTATTGCTGTCTCTGTTGCACGCATCGAAATCGAATCGTTGGCCGTCTGGAGTGCAAAAAATTAAAAGTGAAATTTTTGTATGCTGGCGCCTGCGCCTGCATTCAGGGTCCTTGGCCGCAGTCGCTGCGCTGCCACCGCTAAAAAACACACTGCACACTGTCAAGACCACAACCCAAAGCGCAGCCCTGGAGCCCGCCAGCACCAACCATCCAGCAGCAACTAGAACCAGGACCTTCGTCTGCTGCTGCTGTTTGTGCTGCCGCTGCTTCTGCTTCTGTCTGCGCTTATTGTGTACAGCTTTTGCTGTCGTTGTCCTGTCGTTTGTGTGTTTCGCTTTCCGTATTGGGTGTGTATCCAAAATGCATCAGCAGCAGCGGCGGCAGCTAGCCAGGCAGAAGGCGACGACCGTGCAACGTTGTACGTGCCACAAAAGTTCATTGAACGCAAGCCAAGCGATTTATGTATGAAAAGCGAAAAGGATAATGAGCAGCAGTGGCAGCACTGCCGCTTACGTCAGGGGCCCTGCCCCAACATAATATGGCTAAAGCATTGGCGGCAGCCACTAACTCCAGAGAGCGGCAGAGAGTTTCGAGCTGGCGTCGTCTGGGGCTTCAAAAGGGTCGTTCGCCTTTTCTGTTGTCTGGCAAAAATTTTACTTTGACTTTTTTGCCACCCACTCTTGGCGCTTTCGGGCTGTCCTGTCTGCCACCCGCTTATCCCGCCTGCCCTTATACTAGTTCCATGTCTCGAATTTATGCGCATTTTCAATCGCTTTGTCGTAGGTCGTGTTTGTTGTTGCTGTTGTTGTTGGTGTCGCCAAGGTAATGTTGTTGCTGCCACAAGGATTATTGTATAGACATTTCCTTTAGGCGCTGATCTTTCTCATCTTCTTTTTTTGTTGTTGCGACTTCCTAATTGTTGTTCACAATTTACTGTTGTCTGTGGCAAAGATTGCGCTTTTGGCAGCGGGATGTGTGCATCATTAAAAATGGGCTGGTAGCCATGACATCATAAAGGCTCTTCCCAATGCGTCCCACCCCATCTTGTCGGCTGTCTGCACTGCATTTGACCTTTGAGTTCGGTGACCTTAGAGTAACACTTGCATGGCAAGATGCAAGTTGATGATGCAACTTTATTAGGCAAATAAATAGGAGTTTTAAAACATTTGTGTTGCTGTAACATGAAACAATTCTAAGCTTCATAAAAATGTTAATACTATTTTATGGATTTTCTGTAAAGATATTTGACTTGTAATGCTCCTTGCATAGCATACTTCCCGGCGCTTTCGTTGAGTATCTTGTTTCCTTATGATTTATTTCTTAGGCTTTGATCCATTTTTCGCCATATCATATTCCTCATTCAACTAGAAGCTCAACTCTATTTGAATTGTATCGCATTGTATTCGAAACATCACCTTAATATAATCTAATCAGCAAATTGTTATACGTAAGTTTACAACAAACAAAAATAGCAACAAAATTTAAAACTTTCACTGCGCAATAAGTCTGAGAAAACAAAAGGAAACGAAACTAGAATAGTTGCTAAAACAGCAGATAAGAAATGTCAAGTGCATAGCAAATGTAGGAAGAGCTAACGTTGAAGGAATTTCCTGATAAGAAGGGTAGCGAATGATGGGATGGGGAAAGACGAGGTACGAAGTGTTCAAAACTGCATTCAATTTATGATTAGGTATACCTATAAACGACCTACGTCAAAGCCAAAAAGATCATAAAAATAAAGGCAATCAATAAATCAATATAATATATGCCCATAAATATATACGTATACGTATGCATATATATGCATGAATATGAATATGTATCTGTAGGCATGCAATATAAAGTCAGCTTGACTTATAATGCAAAAATAAACAAACAGCAACAACAAAAGCACAAGCAAAGCAAATGTGGCGAATACATTACAATTACAAAAGTAAGAAAATAAAGAAAAAAAGATTTTTGTATATACAATATGCATATTAAGTTATTTATACAGTATGTTCTTATTCACTAATTTGTTTAAGGCTTAATATACTTTCGCTTTTATTTATTATTGCAATAAAAAATGAAATTTTTATTTTGTTGTGCAAAACTTGAAACGGCAGTGGGGAAAAGTGCGACGAGACAGTTGCAAATGAACGAACAACTAATTAATATGCGAACACCGACTGAAAACAACAGCCAATTGATAAAAGTACAAAGAGACACAGAGAGAGAGAGAGAGCGATGCAGAGAGTAAGAGAAAAGGGTGTCTAAAAAGTGAGAGATTGCATTTGGTATTATTGCACATGCGCAAAAAATACGGCTGAGCAACAAAATTTCAAGGTTAAAGTGCAACGAAACCGCAACAATACTTTTACGGCACATGCAACCCCAGGTGACTGGCTAAGGGTTGGGGGTAGATTCGTACATATACATATGTGTATTGGTTGACGCTTCGATAGACGCTCTTAAGTGTAGATACATTTTTTTTTTTGGAATTTACATCAATTGAATTGAAAATTCTTATTTTCTGGCTGCTGTCCTTGATTTGCAAATATTAATTTCAAGCTTGTTGTTGCTTTTATTAGATAATGAGTGCAACTAGTTGTCGCATCGTAAAGCACACAAAAGATACACACACACACACACACACACAGCTACTCTGAGATACTTTACATATGCACAATGAATAAGTAGAAATTCGACGTGCATTCTATTCGCATGCACATTCTCGACTTGTGACTCAAGGTTATGATGATGATGATGCTCACTGACTGAATGACTGATTGACTGACTGACTGGCTGGCTGGCAGTCAGACACCCTTTTTTCACCCATCTTCCCGCATCTCGTTCTACAAAAAAGCTCTGGCAATTATTACAAATACATGCACACACACACTTTTAGCCTAAGCACACAATATTATTTTATCAGCTGAATGCAGCAGCGCCCGCTACCCGCCCTCCTCCATTCCTCTGACCCTTCGTTTGTCGCGTTTTCGTTTCGTTTTTGCATGCACACATTAAATAAATGCAAGTATTCAACGTTACAACAATTCTGTCGGTTATTTGTCGCGTTTTTTTTTGTGTGTTTCTTCTCTAGCCACTTTTTTCGATTTACATTTCCGGGTTGTTGCACGCCCGCGAAAATTGTAGTAAAGCACTTTTTGTTTTCTATACATATTCGCAAATTATTTTCTGTCCTGTTGTTGCTGCTGTTGTTGATCATGTATCTAAACATTATAATTCATGCAGCAATTAACAAGTGCAAGCATGTAGTCAAATAACTCATTAATCATTCGTTAATGCGGCTGGGAGAGATAGTATATGATATATAAGTGTTCTGAAAGTCGAAAGTTTTCTTCTTCTACGATACTGAAACCCCGTGAATATATTCCTAAGATTGTTTAGATCTTGTGTTTTTAAGAACTGAAAAGAAAATCCTTAAACATATTTCTAAGCATTTTCATTTTAAATAACATTTATAACCAAAAATATTTATTACAGAAATTGTTAAAATAAGTAAACAGAATTATAAAATTAAAATGAAAAGTAAGTTCCCTAAAAATTATCGTTAAACGAATCTTTCAACTGTAACGCCTAAGGCTAAACGATTCTAGGAAAACACCTCAATTCCACCCTTAGCTTTGCCCTTATCTTACCCTTACACTTAACTTGAGCTGACCTTGTTATTCACAATTGATTATAGCCGGTTTTTATACTCGATACTGAAGGTTAAGAGCATATTTGGTTTGTGCAATGTCCGTCATGGTGTCTTTTTACGACACCCGTAAAGCTAGAGACTTGAAACTTTGCAAATACCTTTTTCTATGGCCGGAACAGATAAAGTGTCAATATTGGGTTTCTACCCCTACTGGTGGACAGGAAAATTGACAAATTCGATAGCTGAAAATCGATAAGTCCACACATTTCCCACATCCTTACAGCTAGAATGACGAAAGTTGATGCAAAGATGGGTAATGACACCCATACCGCCCGATCCACCCCACCGCCTCGTTTAAAACGGGAATGGCACAGTTTTTGGGGAAGAGCTCCCATATCTGGTTGCAAAATAGCTTAACCCCTTTTACAATCGGGCATCTTGAGTATACCGCAGTCGGTTGCGTCCGCAGCGTTGCCACTTGTTAGCTCTTGAAGCTTACACATATATATATATCACTCAAAGCAAGTTTAAGCAATAACAACTCAAATTCTCCGGCTTTTCCCGCGATTACTTTCCATGCATCCCCCGAACTAAAATGAATCATTATGGAAATATTGAAAAGAAATTAGTTTTGGGAAACTCAAAACGTTTAACGATCTACAAAAACCAAACTCTTCGCCCAAATAAATATTAGTATAGCACTTATAAATACATCTTAAAATTTGTTTACTGAAACTTTAGCGTTGATTTCCTAGATAGCAAACTATTTTGCAAGGCCACACAGGGCGGCCTAGGCTAATACGCTGGTGCAAGCGAGATGGCAATATAATGTAGCGTTGCATTTAATGGCCTTTGTTGCAGCAGAGTTATCAGTAGTTCTCTCTCTATGTATTTGTATATAGGTAGCATTTTGCGGTTAGTACAGTTTGCGTTGACTATCGCGCACTTGTCCTTGAGTCTTTATATCGCTATTTGGTTTTATTATTGCTGCTTTTTGAATTGTAGTACATATTTGTTGCATTTTTCGTTTCGTTTCGTTTCGTTTCGCAACGCTTCCCCATTGCAATTTGATAAAGATCGATGTAGCGTCAAAGCTGCAAAGCGACTTTGCGGAAGTTATTTTTCTTCACAGTCTAGAATAACAAATATTATTATGAGCATATGCATACAATATGTATATATATATATACATACAATAGTCAGGCGCATAGCTTACGCAATTTAAGTATATATGGCGTATGCGCAATGTGTGAAAGCTTATCAAAATTCAAATGCACTCGGGAAGACGCCGACGCCGATGAGAACGACAACGACGCAACGTCAGCGGGTCGTGTGCGTTCAAGTTGAATGTTAAATTCATTGCGGTGCAACGACTACACCGAATCGTTTTTGGGTTTGATAATGTTCAACTACAGTTGTTGGTATAATTTCTGTAAATGGGTATATTGGTTTTATGTTTAAGTTTGAAAGTTGTGTATAGGGAAATCTCATATAAGCAAAGAGAAGTTTCATTAAAATTGCTAGTATGTAAAATATAAAAGGTTTTAAATTCTATTTTTTCTGCAATGGAAACATCTAAAGGGTATGTTAGAAGTTCTCCCACTTGCGACACGATTCAGCTAATATTTATTTTTAATTTGCTGCGCCACTGTAAGCTCATTCCTCATTAAATTCTCAGTAGCCAGCTCCCTCTGCGGCAAACCCCAAGCCCCGAACTCGCCCTACCGCTAATCGCATGTCTCGTGTCCTTCAAACGCAATTGTGCAATGATTACAATCGCAAAGTGTTGAGCTTTTTACTTTTTGTTTCGAATGCGGGCAGCTCTTGCACAAATACAAAAAAATACATACATATGTGTATTTGTGCAGCTGTTTATTTTCAGTTTCACAGCGCGATAGCAAAAAGCTTTTCGGGCGCACTATCTGCACTTACACACATACAACTAAAGTATATTATTTTTATTGCTTATTTTTATATCGACAACTTGCTAGGGGCAGCAAAAACGCATCTGTTCTGTGATTGTATCTACCTATATATGAATATATTTAACAGTCTGATGCATTATCCAATTTTGGTTTGTCTCGCAGCGAAAGTTTTGTTATAAAATTCTTTATTTTATTTAATTTATTTTTGTGTTTTTGTTAGTTGGCAACACAAAATCGAAAGTACCAAAAATAAGAAATTAAATAATAGAGGGGAAAAAAGTGTCTGCATCTTAGCTGGCGCCAATTGTAAAGCTATGCATAGACAAGCACACCCACACACACACACACACCCACTCACTAACACACACAAGCTCACTGACAGATACCTAGAGCTATAGCCAAAATTCATTCGCACGTTTCCGCACTCATCAAAATAGAATCGAAGTGCAAAATAGCAAGTGCAAGTGCAACTACGCGGTACGCACACAATGAGATACAGTATCTGTATCTACAATTGTATTGCTTGTATTTGTGCTTCTGTGTCGGTTTGCATCCGTGTTTTGTTTACCGCCATTGCCATTTGCCAAAGTCTGGGCAAAAAGTTCTCATTTATGCTGCACGTTGGCGCAGTTTACATTCTGCGTGCGTGTTCAGCTCACAGATTTAGTTACGGCAAGCATCGAAATCCAAACGAAAGCAAAAACATCTAAATCCAAAATAATAATCAAGATAAAGTCATTTAACGCCAAGCCAAACGGCAACTGTTTTTGGGTGAGTTTTGTTGCAATTCTTAAGTGTTCCGTAAATAATAAATTGTTATCAAACGTGCCAAATAGTAGTAACTGATAACGATTTTAAATACTGTGCATACAAATTAAAAGTTCCGCATTAAATTCCAAGTATAGCAAAGGTCGATGAAGCAATAAAAAATAACCTAGGCTTAAACTTTCAATATGAAATCTAATTTGTAGTTAAAGCAACTCATTATATTATTCTCAATCAATTGAACAGCAATCTCAGCTCTATTTGAAACTTATGGCTAGAAATAACTCCAATTCCCTAAAGCACAATTGATTGATATGCCGCACAAGGCATGCAACACAATTGGAGCTGTCATCATGCGCATCACAATGTTCGTCACAAGATATTGACAATGTCACTGGGCCCATCTCAAATAGATTCTAATAGTATATTCTTATGATTCTCATCAATATGAACTTTTGTGCCAATCCCTCTGATAGCCTTGCACAATACATTTATGATTGTGGCTGTGGCGCAACAATAACAAAACACAAAAAACAACAGAAAGTAACGTTAGATTGCAACCACCGTTGGAAAAGGGCAGCAACAGCAGCAACAGCAGCCTCGCCGGTACTCAAAAGTGCCCCGGCGAAATGCAGTGCGAAATGAATTCGCCATGCAACGGCGAAAGCTTTTTGCACTCAAAAGCGCAACCCTTGAGCAAACTTTGTCATATATTTTGGCTGCAGCTGAGCGAGCGAGCGAGCGAGTGGGAGAGAGAGAGAGAGTAAGTGAGTGCATTCTGTTGGCAATGCCGGGTCTCTCAAACACGGAACAGAACTAAATTCAAACCGAACTGAACGGAGCTTTGAGTATGGCGCCTGTGCCGGTTGCATACGGGTATATTGTGTATAAGTGGGTCAGTAGTAGGAACACTCGGTTCGCGTCTGTGTGGATGGGCGGCACACACAGCGTTCATTATAAAAACAACTATTTGCACAACATTAGTTTAATATTTTTTTCTAGTTTTTCGTTTTTCTCGAATTGTTATTCGTTATATTTTGTTGTTGCTTGTTGCCCTCCACTAATACTACTAAGTACTACTGTGTCGACATTTCCGCATAGCTGCATTTGTGAGCGAAATTTGATTTGCGAGCGGGGCCCAGAGAATCCAACGGGAAGAGCCATATACACACATACACACACACACACAGCAAGAACACAAAATTTTTATATATCGCCTCCGTGAGGTTGTTCAGTGCAATCGAGTATGCGGTCCGGTCGGTTGTTGTCGCTAACGTTGTTCTCTACACCGCCGGTTCTTCTTCTTCTCAAACACACACACACACACTCGCAATGCACAAAACTAAAAATTGCTAAGTAAAAGCAAAAAAATAAACAGCAAATCCTTTTAAAATTATTCTGGAAATTTTCACGCACTGGCAGCAATGGAAATCATATGGATGGTCAATGCGGCGTATGCGTAATGTAAAAATAATCGAGCACGAAACCAGCAACGAAACAGAAAGTGATGCGTAATTTGCCAGCACGAAAAGTCCAAAATTACTTTAAAAAAACCAAAACAAAAAGCAATAAAATATTTAATTCAGTGTGCGAGAGCAGCAAACAACAAAAATTATATATATTCAGCAGCTCAATTAACAGGAATACATTAATTGATTAAGAAGGCAATAACTGTCTTTAATGAGCGCAAAAAGCATTAAAAAATAAAAAGCAAATCAAAGTACAAAGAGCAGTTGGCCAAATAAAGTCTCACGTGAGTTGTGTTTTTTACAAAAAAATTTTGGTAAGGTGTCATTTTAATTTGAAGAAAGGGGAAGAGATTTACCTCTTAATGCCCCTGAACGTGAACGCGTAACCTCCATTAAGGCCGCAATCTTGAACTATGCAAACACACACGCACACACACACACACACATATGTATGTGACAGCGACGTCGCTCTGACGATGAGGAACCGAAGCTAGAAAGCCACTCAACGTTCGTCACGTTCGTTAACGCTTTTCGCGCTATTTTGTTCCCGATAGCTAAAGCAACGACGACGCCATTGAAATACGAATGCATCACTGCACTAACACACATACACATACACAGAAGTTTTGAGTGTAGTTCTGAGTGAGTGGGCGACGCTTTGACTGTCTCTCATATCTAAACGTGTGTGTGTGTGTGTGTGACGCATTTATTAATAGCGCTGGCAAAAGCGACAAGTGACTCAAAGAAACAAAAGTGAAATTCTGAAGCTCTCTTTTAATGTTCTCTTTCTCACACTCTTCTATTTATTGCAGATCAAGTGAAAATTTATACACAACAATAGCTAGCAGCCTAAGCAATAAAGCAACACAAAAACGCACTTAAACCTAGCCGTAAGTTAAGCAAAAAGGAGACCAAGAAGAAGCCTAAAATAGTTAGCTGTTAAATCAAAATGCATGGACATCATCAACATCATCATCAGCATCAGCAGCAGCAGCAACAAGTGCAACAAATGCCAGCAGCAATGAAGCAACAGCAGCAGCAGCAACAACAACAGCAACAACAAACACAACACATTGCCATACAGCAACAGCAACAACATTCACATCATCAACATCATCATCATGCACAACAACACAGCAACAACAACAACAGCAACAGCATTCACATGTCCATCCAACTCACAATGCAAAACTGTTGCGTCGCTCGCGCAGTCGCAGTCGCAGTCCAACGCCGGATGGCACACAGGACTATGATGTGACGCGCATGCGTGAGGAGGACTTTGAGCGTTTGGCGGTATATCTGGTGCCCGATGTGCAAGCGGAGCGTGGTTTGCCCAATCGTGCCGATAAAACGTTGCCGCGCAGCCTAACGCTAAAGTCCTCGATGGTCTACTCAACGCCAAATGTTAAGGTAAGAAGCTTGTGAGAGTATTTTCAAGAGAGCGCAAATCGCTAACTGTAACTCTCTCGCTATTTGGTACAGACTGAAGGAGTTTGGAGCAGCGGCGTCATACCGCGTGGTACTCGCTTTGGCCCATTCGAAGGCATTCCAACCTCAAACTATCCAAATGATAAGAATAAGGCGCGCTATTTCTGGCGGGTAAGCATCACATTACATATCTTTAAACTGGGCATTATCTGGTTTCTTGTCTTATGATTTATTTATACATTTTCTTTTTTGATTTTGCTGCATTTTGCTATCATTGCAATTGACTAACCAACTGGTTTCTCTAAATTTTTAATTTCATGTGCATATAAAAAACAAACAAACCAAAAACATATCCAATTACTATATACTACCATATATATATATATATAACAATTATAACCCAACAAAACCAACCAACCAACAACCAACCAATCAATCAATCAATCATACAAATAAAAATGCCAAAATTTAAAATTTTGCTTGAATTTGAATTGTTTGATATCACAATCAGGTGCAGGGAACACGCCACATAACCTACGGGATTATTAAGGTACCACTTTATGCTTTGTTTTATTTGTGAATTTTTCGCTCGCTCTTGCTCTCTACCTACTCTCTCTCTCTCTCTTTCTCTTTCTCTCTCTCTCACTCTATCTGTCTAACAAACTCTTTAAGCTTTAAAACTGCACTCTCTTTCGCTGCTTTCACTCTCCTTTTCCTGTGTTGTTGTGCATTGATTATTCGTTGTTTTTTGTTAGTTTCTTATCACACATCGAATCAAATGTTCCATTCTTTTGTTTGCTGTCTCCTCTCTACATATAGATCTTCAAGGATGATGATTATTACTATCTGGATGGCTCGGATCGCTCCGAATCGAATTGGATGCGCTATGTGGCCTCGGCGTATAGTTTATCCGTTATGAATCTGGTGGCGTGTCAGCATCAGGATAACATCTATTTCTACACCACCCGCGACATACTGCCCAATGAGGAACTGATGGTTTGGTATTGCAAAGATTTTGCCAGTCGCCTCGGCTACGATGTGGATCCCGAGCGTACCATCTTTGGCGCCTGCAAACAGGATGTGGATGTCGATGAGGATGAGGATGATGAGCTGACGCACAAGAAGCCCCATTATGCAATGCCCGCTCCTGAAATACCTGCCGAGGTAGCTGTTAGTCATATTACCTATGTAATGGGCCTACATCTGCCTGGTGCACCACCTCCACCACCATCCATAACAGCTGGATCAGCTGGTGCTTCTACTGCACCGACTGCTCAAACACACGCCCAATGCTGTCGTCGTGGCAGTCCATCCGCCCATGTCAGCACCACCACCACCAACGGCAACAGCAGCAGCACCACCAGCTCCAATTCCCTACATCCGCATATACAGCACAGTCGCCATGCTTCCGTGATCATTGGCCAGGATCGTTCTCCCCTGAACAGCAGCTGTGAAAAGGACACAGCGGGCTCACCGCTCTGTGGCAAGGATGCCCATTATGAGCATCAGTTGACGCCACAGGATGGCAGCGTGCGTTCGGTAAGATCCGATGAGGGTTACCACAGCAACGAGTGCCAGGAGGATGGACTGACACCACCCGAGGATTCCAGTGATAGCGAAAGCGAGCACAACTATGTCCTCGACTGCTCCAAGAAGGCGATAGCGCCCAAGGAGACGGTCATTGCGCAAGCACAAAAGCCCAACAGTGTGACACCACCAGCGACAGGCAACAACAACATCAGCAACAACAACACCAGTAGCTCCACTAGCTGCACCAACAACAACAACAACAGCATCACACCCACCGCTGCCATTGCCACGCCCAGTTGTGAGGCGGATAAGAATGAGTATCGCAAGTTCAAGGTAAAGATGCCACTCAAATATGAGTTCAAGAACAAGAGCTGTGTGAAGACGGAACCACTCAAGGATGTGGATGAGCAATTGCCGCCAGTGGGTGTCGGTCTAGAGGAGGAGGATCTACATGAACTGCATGAACGAGCAGCTAATGTGCATTGTGAGGATTCATTATGCCCGCCCAGCACAACGACAACCCTGGGCGAAGAGCACCATCAGCTGCAGCATATCGTAGAGCCAACGAATCCACAACCTGCCTCCTCCACGGTGATTGTGCTGGAGCACAGCTCAAATGGACAAAGCCGAACCATTGTGCCGCTGAGTAAGCCCTACTATGAAGCCGATCCGCCCGTGGAACGCTATGTGCGCTTCGCACAACCCAGCTCAAGCATCTTGGAGACGATACTTACCAGCCAGCACCGTTTGGAAGCAGCTGCTGCCGCTGCAAATGCTTGCAGGCAAGCGAATGCCGCCACGCCACCACCCACATCACCCACGGAGATGGCCTACAGCTATAAGAAATCCCAGCGTTATGGCAATGCAGTTAGTCCCGATTCCAGCTCGAATCTGGGTCAGCCGCAGGAGCTCTCCAGTGCACATGTGCTGCAGGAGCAGGAACTTACACTGAGTCGCGGTGCACTGATCAAGGGTGAATGCTCTCCACCACCCCCAGCCTCACATCATCATCACAATGTGATCTACTCGCCAACAAGGACGCATCATGGTGGCTACGAACCAGGCAGCCATTCACCCAACTATGCTGGCTATACGGGCTATCCGGGCGCACAATCGTTGCATGCGGCAACCTCGACGTTCCACTCGCCGCCACACAGCTCCCATTCTCCCTTCGATCGGCAGTCGAATGCTTCGAGTGGTGGAGGATCTGCTTCCAACTTGCATCTGTTGCAGAGCAGCACACAAATGTTGAATCATCCGTTGATGCAACCACTGACACCGCTGCAACGTCTCTCCCCGCTGCGAATCTCCCCACCCAGCAGTCTGAGTCCCGATGGAAATTCCTGTCCACGCAGCGGAAGTCCCCTGAGTCCCAATTCCCTCGCCTCACGTGGCTACCGCTCACTGCCCTATCCGCTCAAGAAGAAGGATGGCAAAATGCATTACGAGTGCAATGTGTGCTGCAAGACATTCGGACAGCTAAGCAATCTCAAGGTACATCTACGCACCCATTCCGGCGAACGTCCCTTCAAGTGCAATGTGTGCACGAAAAGTTTCACCCAGCTGGCTCATCTGCAGAAGCACCATTTGGTGCATACAGGCGAGAAGCCGCATCAGTGTGATATCTGCAAGAAACGCTTCTCCAGCACATCCAATTTGAAGACCCATCTGCGATTGCACAGCGGACAGAAACCCTATGCCTGTGATCTGTGTCCACAGAAGTTCACCCAGTTTGTGCATTTGAAGCTGCACAAGCGTTTGCATACGAATGATCGTCCGTATGTGTGCCAGGGTTGTGATAAGAAGTATATCAGTGCATCTGGCTTGAGGACGCACTGGAAAACGACCAGCTGCAAGCCCAACAATCTGGAGGAGGAACTGGCCATGGCAGCAGCAGCAACTTCCGAGTGTTTGGGTAAGTTTAGAACTTTATTAAACTTTCAAAAGCTTGTTGCTCAAACTATGCTTCCCTGCAGACAAAGATCTACCGGAGCCGGACTCGCGTGAGGCCTATGAGCAGCTGCAGCAGCACATGCATCCCGTGCATCCTAGTTTGCGTCATCTAGCAGGCGCACAATCGCCACCGCGTCTCATTCCATTGGGCAGCAATGGACAGCCGCATATGCATCTGCAACAGCATTCACATCCTAACCCACCGGGACACTTAATGCATTCGCCACACGGTGGTCAACCTATGCTGCTGACCACAGCCAATCAATTGCCGCCAACATCAGCAACACATCACATGCAACAACAGCAGCAGCAACAACAACCTCTTCCACAAGTCTCGCCCGGCAGACAGCAGCAACATATGGCTGCAGCTCATCATTTGGCGCAACATTCACCCAAGTCGCTAAAGCCTCTGCCGGACAATGGCTATCTGCATGGAGCGCATGTGCAGACGCAGGAGAATCGACCGTCGGTCATCGAATCCTCCAGCCAGCCCATGATAATTGAGTGCACGTAGAGCGCGACACAAAAATATAGAAAAATATCTGAAATTGAAGTGCAATACACAACACAAAAACCATGTAAAAGTTAAGCATACCCTTTAACCCCCTACCGTACAGCCAGGACAGACGCAACCCAACTGCAGCACAAAACACATACATAACGGTATTATTATTAGATTGTATATATATATATATATTAATATAGGGCAGGCGGGCCCAAACTCCCTACCACACCAACCCCACTCAAAATTTGTTAAGAAAGAAAAAACTCATTTCGCGCTATGAAAAATGAAAAGATCTCAATAATTGGCAGTCCCCACTTATAATAAAAAAATTTATTAACAAACTCTGCATATTATTTTTGATATATATTATATATTAAAAACAAACAAAATCAAGAGAAATGGAAATTTATTTCATGCTGTTGTTGTAAAACTCTAAAAAAAAAATTATGGGAAAATTCGGTGAGAGAAAAATGCATTTAAATTCTGTTGTTGATTTTGAGGCGCGATTTATTGTAATTTAAAGTACATAATCACATCAAAATACATAAATAATTAGATTCAAGTTGCCTTATTTGAATTTCGTTAGCACTGAACAAAAAAAAACCAGAAAACATAAAATTAGATATTTGCTTACAATTCGAAATTTGAGCAGCAGTAACGTAAAGACGTATTTTGTATATAAATATATAAAAATATATATCAAAACATATTTATTATATATTTGTATGTATTTTATTAAAAGCAGCAAACAATACAGCAAAGTGTACATAAATAAATAAACACAAATATGAAATTAATGTGAACTATTTAATTGATAATTAACTTAAATTAAATTAAAATAATTTGATTGTCTGTTGAATTGTAACCGCTTCATTCACTAGTGTTTAGCTATTAATTACTTAGACAAGTAGTGATTATCATTATGATTATATGATTATTATGATTAGTAAAATATGAACAAAAACAAGAAAACAAACAAAAAACAACAACAACAAAACTTAGCTGAAAATCGGTGCTTTTGACTGTTTCCATTTGTCCACATTTACATTTACAATTGTATTTGTATTATGAAAACACAATAATTAATTAAACCATTAACTTAAATACATCATATACATAAATAAATAAATATGCATATAAACAAATTATAGATTTATTAATATTAGTAAATACTTATAACAACTTACAATATATACCATATATATAACATATTTTAAATCTTCTCTTCAGCTCTTTTTAAACAATTCTTTTTGCGCCTTAGAAACAAACTTAAAAAGCTCCTTCAAAAATACATTTTCCAAACATTTATTCGTAACTTTACCAAAATAATTAAAAAATTAGTCTTTGTTTTTTCCCTCTATATGAATAGGTTAAGTAAAGCAAATTGCTTAGTTGATTGTCTGATTAAAATAATGAAAAACCCTACATAATAAGCTTATAATATTAATGAGGCTGACTAGCGTTAAGAAGTCTAACATAAACCTAGCTTTTAATACAAACAAACCCTGTATATTATATAGCTAAAAGAAAATACTGTAAGAAACAAACACCAACTCCGTATAATATATATATATAGCTTAAATACTAAACTGTAAGAAGACAACACCAATTCATAACTTTTAAGTATTTTTGTGTACACGCGCTGTGAGCGCACGTGGCGTATGCGTAATAAACGTAACGCCCGTGCGTTCATCTTGTAAAGTAGAGTTTACCGGGTTTTTTTTCTGTCGGGTGTGTGGGAAGTAGCAGCGCGTGTTAGGCCCGCTAATTGAGACTAAGACTACGCGAAATCCACATTTTGTATTTTTCTATTCGATACATAGACACAAAAATCAGAAAGCTTAATGCAAGTTTGTGTGGAGTTATAGCTATAAATATATAGTTTGTAAGTTTATTAAGCATATGCAATATTTATGTATATATATATGCATACATACATATATTTATGTACACACATATATACGCATAATCTAAATCTAATGATGCAAGTATTGAGTGGGAGACCTAAATACATGGAAAATATAAAAGAAGATAATCAAAATTATAAAAAAAAACACACAAACAAATTTGTTTATTTTAATTTACAAACATTTTTTTTTTGGTTTTTGGTTTTGTTTTCTATTTTTTTGGCGCATGTGTTGCTGGTTGTGATTTCATTTGCAATTCTGATTTGATATGAGTTCTATGGAAACTTTGAGTTATGAAATTAATCAAGAAAATAGCAGATAATGAGAACAAGAGACATGCGACATAATAACACTTTCCTTTTCGTGAGACTGAGACTGAATGAATTACTATATACAATACTCTTAACTAGTAGACAACAAGCAACAAATACAACAACAGCAAACAAACAAACAAACTTTGAGCAACGCAAATCATTTCAACAAATTGATTTGCCCGAACGCATTTCGATATTTTACAAACAAGAATTTTTGCTAAAAAAAAAAACATTACATTTACAAATCAAACAAACAAAAGGAAACAATAGTTTTTTTTTCATTCGGTTTATGTAATATATTATTATGCATATACACATTTATAATACTATATACATATATTAGAACTATTATATATATTTGTAATAGCACACGTTTGTAGTGTTAGCAAAGGAGGAGAGAGAGGTCGGAAAGCTATAGAGAGCTATATTTAACGTTGCCCTAACGGTAAGAATAAAACTTGTACAGTTATTTTGAAATCTGTTTCAGGATTCAAAACAAAAAACAAAACAAAATATAAAGTGACAACACTTAAATTTAAATGGAGAATAAATGACTGCTTCTTAGTGTTATAAGTGACTCTGATTTAGGTCAACACACAAAACAAAACAAAAAAACATACAATGATGAGAATCAATTATAGAAATCAAATCCAAATATATTGCATTATATATTCGATATAAGTATTTATATATGTATGTCAACTTTTATTGCAAATCAATATTTCCATATGTATCTGTATCTGTATAATTATCTAATTACTTATATAGTGCATGTAGAGCCTTTGTTATTCATATGTATATATATATTTATGTATACCATATATTAATATACATATACACATATATAAATTAATATATTGTTTTTTGTATCCACAAATGTACAAAATTGGTTCTCATACACAATTAAAAAACGCAGCGAATTTCATTTGCAATTAATTAATAAAAGAAAATAATATAAATTGCAATTAAAAACCTTAAATTAGAGATTGTATTTTGTTGAATCCATTTAATAATGTTAGCGATATTGTCTCTGTCATACACTTTTTATGCCACAATAACAAGATAAAAAAACCACACAAAAATCTTAAATGAATCCATAATTGACTATAAAAATAATTAAAATATATGCGTAACTCTTAAAAAAGGAAATTATGAAATTATTTGAACGCAACTTAAATTCCTATTAATTATATAAAAAAAGAAATATCTCTAAAATATCATTAAATGAAAACCACAATTAAATACAAGTACGATGAAAAGACATAAATAAAAAACAAAATATTTCATAATAAATTTAAAAGGATTGTTTCTGTTTTTGTAAATGGATAATAAAAGTAAGAAACTTGTGCTGGAAGGCTTATACATACATAGTAGTTGGAAGTATTGGTACCAGTGTTGCCAGGTTTTGAGCGCCCGCATAAGCTAGATTCTGGGAAAAAAATAAGCTAAAACAAGCTAAAATCTAATGATAGTTATCGATCGTATTTCTTACCACCTGCCCTCCCCCCTCCCACCCACCCACTCCCACTACCTTCAGGTCTGGGGAGGCGCTTGTAAACTGCTTTATTATCCTTCAATAAGACTGTAATGTGTTTGCTTCAAAACATTTCCTTATGTTTGGGCTTGTGATTCCCAACTGGTTTAAGCTGTCAGCCATACCTTACCCAGACAAATGCCTCGGCCCACTGGCTGTGTTCAGCAGTGTTTGCTCTGCCCAAGTGAAGTTATCAAGAGCAGTTATCGATCGTATTTCTTACCACCTGCACCTCCCCCCTTCACCATCCCGCTCTTTACATTCCCCTTCCCCCTTCCGCCCTTCCACATTCCCCCTTACCCTTCCCACTCACCCCTTCCCGCTTCCCACCTTCCTCCACCCACCTTCGGTAACGAGTATAAAAATGGCGCATGCATCAGCTCACATATCGATTAAAATATGTACCAATTCAAGATCATATTGATTAAGTTTACGTTACAATCGGCTTTAAATGAACAAGCTCCGATATTTAAGCTGTGGAACACTTTAAATTTATGAAATATTTCTTTCAAGTCACAAATATAATTTAATGCTAGAATATGCTATATCAACTTTGAAAAATTCTAGATTTATAGCTATAAGCTATTGGCAAATTTCAAAAGCTATTCCATTTTCAATGATGCTAGATCTAGCCTGAAATAAGCTAACCTGTCAACACTGATAGGTACTGAAGGCAATAAATAACTCGTTTTACCCCTTTATAAACAGCAGCCTACTTTTAGGAGCTGATATATATTCCAGAAACAGGTAAAATGTTTACACGACTTTTCTTGATTCGTTTAACAAAACTAAACATTCAAAACTATCAATGTTGATTCTATATATGTCTTATAATGCTCTATCTTTCATTGATTTACATTCATACATCACTCATAGTAGTTCATGTAAATGCCAATTGTAGTTGAGACTTTGGCGTTATCCTGTAGGTCGTAGCGCCTGTCACTGCAAAATGGAAACATCAATCACATGTCAATCAAGAGTGAGAGTGAGTGGGATACTTGAATGAGCTATTGTGGACCCATTACAGTACGTTTGTAACAATAATCGGGCCTCCTGCTAAACATGCAAATTGTGTGCGCTCTGGCATAAAAATAGGGCACGAACACGACAAAAAACTGCAACATAAAAAGAGATTGGCGATAATCACACACACACAGAGAGAGAGAGTGTACTCGTTACGAGGTGCCGGGCGGGTCAAACGAAAAACAGCGGGGCATCGCAGCATATGGACCACAACACCCCTGCCACCCCTACCTTCCTGCCCGTCCTTTGCATGCTAGTTGCAAGCATTATTCGAGCTCTTTTCTGATTAAGATTTTTGCATAGCATGAATTTTCCACATTTTATACATTTTTGTTTGGCAACGTTTTTATGGACTTAAAGCGGATTATTATTCAAACCATTGTGAAAGCACGCTCATTGTGTGTGTGTGTGTGTGGGTATGGGTGTCCGGAAATGCATGTCCGATCAAGCGGACCCATGAAGCCGGACAATGGAATTGTATGTCCTGCAATTGCATTCATGATTGTGTGTGCGGCTGTGCCTTGTTAATCCTGTTCCAATTATGCGCATGTGAGTGCCTCCTATCCCTGATGGGCACTTTCCATTTCGGCATTCATTGTGCAGGCCGCAGGCGTCCAGCCTTTTGGACACACACTTACCGAAGCACACATACAAACAAACTCGAGCGTAAGCCAAAGGACTCTGTTGTCGGCAAAATATTGATTACACAGTCCCCTTTGAGCCAACATTTTTTTTATTATAATATTTTGTTTTTTCATCTTTTCCACTAGATTGTTACTGTTGTTGTTGTTGTCGCCGTTGTTTGTATGCATTTATTGAGGATAAAAATCAAACTGACCTCACAGCAGCCATTTGAGGCCAAGCTAGATGCTCTGATTTCATGAAAAAAAGAAAAAAACATTTATGGTACTTTCAATGTGCGAAATAAACGAAAGAAATTCCTATTCGTAAGCCATATGAAATACTTAAAGCAATGCGAATGCTCTTAAATTATGCAGTAAAACATGATAAGTTTAAGCCAGGAATTACCAATCAGGTTATAAGGAAATTCTATAAAGAAGCTTAAGTAAAATTTAAGCTAATAAGAAGTTATAGCAAAGACTCTTCTCAGATAAAGAATGTCGCCTTTATAATTCTCATTTACCCAACATATATTTTCAAAAAGTTGGCAAATTTAAAAACAAGAGACTTCAAAGTATTTAGTTTCCTCTTCCTGTAAAATTGGCAAACTTCAAGTAACGAAAGAAAAGAGTTTGTAATGCAGTAATTGAGTAAAAATTCAAACTATCTTACTAACCGACTAATGATTAACCATTGACTAGCTGAACTTTTGGCAAAAGGTAAGGTTTTTTTATAGAGTGTATCAAGCTTTAAGACAATTTGTATAGCAACTTTCCATGCAGAGTATTACACTTAAAGTACAAACCAAACTTAGGTAACATTTGGAGCCACTTAAAGTGAGTTTTTAAACCACATTTACAATGCTTAAACACAAGTATACAATTTTTCTAGATTTGCAGCACGTATGTGCGTAAATCTGCGCTGCGAGACGTCTTTCACCCTCTGTGTGAGGCAGTCAACACCCGCCCATGCAACGCGTTGTGCTGTCATCGTGCATTGGCCAACAATTTGGCATGCAGTAGTGGCAGCAGCGTGGCACGTGCCATGATAAATAGCATCCATGGCCTGGAAAGAAATTCGCAAAACGTTGCACAATGTGATGCCTTTGCTTGCCACACGGGGGTAAAAATGCCTTGCCACGCGACATTAGCAATTTTCTATGTGTGTGTGTGCATAATGTGTAATAGGTTTTTTTTCTTATTTTTATTTATTTTTTGGGGTGGCAAACAACCAATTGTGTGAATGCGATTAACTGTATGTGTGTGTGTGTGAATGTGCCGGTTGGTTTGCCGTTTTTTATGCAATTTTTTTAATGTTTCACCAATCAAAGTTGGGCTTTATTTTTTAAACCCTCAAAGATCATGGGTTAACCTATCAGAAGGCAGACTTGTATATACAATGTTTTAGAACAGTTGCTTGGTATAACAGTATAACAGTCTGTATAACTTTGCGACTTGCAAGACACATGTCAAGCGTACAGTTTCCAAAAATAGTGTATCTTAATTTTGTAGATTAATTTGAACAAATAAAATTCTTTGATACTCTTTTTCTCTTGCCGAGCGAAGTCTCTCTCAAATACCCACCTCTCACACTCTCTATCTCGCTCTTTGTCTCTCTTGTTGTATGATCGCTGTGTTATGTTACCTTTTATGCTCACCACACACAGCTCGATTCAACTCACCTCGAACTGTTTTTCCACACACACACATACATTTTGCCTCTTGCTATCCCACTCGCGCACACGGACACGAACTCATTTGCTGCGCCGTGGCGGTGTTTAAATATTGTTTTTGAAGATACAACTACAATTTCGGCCTGCGCGTACGTCTCTCTCTGTGTGTGTGTGTTTGTTTTTAAGGCGCTTGTGGCCTTCCTAGAAATAGTAAAACGCAACTCATAGTTCAGTGTGACAAAGTGCGTCGTGCGCAGCGGCAACGTTTTTCAATCGATTATCGTGCTTCTGGAGTTTCCGCTTACATTGCATACGTTCGTTACTGTGTGTGTTAGTGCTATAGATAAATAGTGTGGGTTGCAGAGAGAACATGCAGCAACAATAATACTGAGAAACAAACGTATCAAATTCAATAGAACTTAAAGCATGGAAATCAGCATGGAAAATATAAAACTTAGCGAGGATGCAGCTGAAGGCAGCAGAAAGAGTTCCGCTTCCGAAGCATCAATACCAGGTATGAACTGCTATTATTAACATAAATAACACGGCGTTCGACTTATCAAGTTTCGCCTTTTAATGTCGCAGCGAAAACAAACAGCGTATCCAAACTAGTTTCACTTTTGTTTATGTGGCTGCTGAACTCAAAAAAACAAACAACCAAAACGAAATCTTATCAAACTCAAAGCTGATTGGTCGACAACGATCGCTGCTGAGCTGTTTTTGTTTTTTTGTCGTTATGTATTGCGCAGTTCTTTATATTGGTTTTCCGCATTTTTTGTTTTGCTTTGGGTATTCGAGTTTTTTATTGGCAAATCTCGCACACATTGCTTGCATATGGTACTTATATGTATATAGTATATGGGCAAAAATGCTTATCAACCCTTAAAATGCTTGCAAATCGAAACACTCTCACTGCCTTCACCCCACAACAATTTGCACCCTGCAACACTGCACCCCAACAAACCCGCAAGCCTCAACTGCAATCGTTTGTGAATTGTAAACCGCCCTCTTCACCTCAATATTTTTGGCCAACATTTTCAGCACATTTTACATCAAATATTTTACCGAACTCAATTCATTTTGCTTCACTGAACTTTTCGAAATTTGTAGTTGTTCCAATTTACATATTGAACAAATTATTTTTTTGGGAAATTTCCAAAACAAGTTTTTGTCTTAAAGCAAATTTGGGACTTCTTTTCATATGTCTACTTCAGTAAATTGTCTTGGGAATTAAGCGATAAATGATTACACCGAAGAGTTTTCCTATTAGAACTCACTCAACCGTGCGGTGGTTGTTTTTAGCTAGGGATCATCAACATATTTATAAACTACTAATTGAGAGACAGCGGGAAAAACGGTTGTAAACGTTTAAAGATGTCATCTATATATACTTGTAATCGGGAAGAAGCTTTTTAGGAAACCTTCTCCCAATTTATAGTATAGCTAATTTGTTAATAAAGAGTATAAGAAAGTTAATGAGTACTTACAGAAAAACGCTGTATTTTCCCCATTTAAATCGAATGAAATGTATCTCATTTAGTAAAATGCATTATACAAACTGAGTTCTTGATATTCAACGAACTCGGTTATCTCAATTTCATGTTCAAAAATTCCCTCTTTAATTGGAACTTCTTTAAAATTGCTCTCAATGAAGCAACAAATATTTCAATAAGACAGCAAACAACCCTCAAGAAAAATACAGTACGACCTCGCTCAACGCAATCCTCGTTGCACAGCAACTCCGCGATGATTGCAACACTCAAAATTCTTAACTGTTGAAGCAACTTTAAAAAAAAAACTACCTCATTTAAAGCAACTCGTAAGGAAAATTTATAAAATAAATAATAATAAATAAAAATAACAGATTTATTCGATTTACTCTAATTTTAATGGTGCCTTTGCTAATCTTTTTTTGGAAATAGGTCTCTTGGCCAAACGAGAAATTTTCTTCGGTTTTTGCAACCACCTCAGTTTTCGCCAACTTTTAATGGGTTGCGTTGAGCTAGGTAGTACTGTATATGAAATGGTTTTTCAGATAAGAGTTATCAGCATGCCAGAATGCAGTGCAGTGTGTATCTGTGCACTTATATGTATAAGTATCTGTGAGATACTACTAAGCAAACGAAACCACTCCAAAGAAAAAAATAGATAAGCAGCCAAAACGAAATGAAACGGCAAACGAAAACAAAAAATTATGAATGAGCATGAATGAAAAACATGTGTGTGTGTGTGTGAGTGTGAGTGTGAGTGTACGTTTGTGTGTTTGATAGAGCAAAAGCTATTCAATTCCATCCAAAGAAATCGGCTTATTTCACTTAGCGTCTTCACAATAATTTTTTTATAGGTAATAAAAATAGCAAAACCTGTTTTCTAAAAATTTGTTTTTATTCTTGGTTCGTTTGGCTTGCGGCATCAAATGGGACAAGGACTCGAAAGATGTTCAGCTGCTGTCTGCGGCTCATTTGAATAACAAGACAAAAATAAATGCATGACAGGATATTGAGGATAGTTCAAGGTTATTTAACTATTTATAAATCCGATTGTTCTCTTTACAGCAACACCTGGCCAGGAATGCGGCTGCGTTCGTCTGGGCAAATGCAAATGGTTTAACGTGGCCAAAGGTTGGGGATTCCTAACACCCAACGATGGCGGACAGGAGGTGTTTGTGCATCAGGTGAGTACGAAAATCTTTTGAATCCATAAAGAAATCATAGAAATACTCTCGAACAGAGTGTCATTAAAATGTCCGGATTTCGATCGTTGGGCGAGCAGGAGGAGGTGGAGTTTGAGTGCCAGCGCACGGGACGCGGCTTGGAGGCGACACGTGTTTCGGGGCGACAGGGCGATGATTGTCACGGCAGCACCTATCGGCCACGCACGTAAGCGAAGTTACGTACAATATTTTTTCAACTTAACCTCACATATGCAACATTCTTTGCTCTGCTGCAGCAATCGAAAATCTCGCCGCACGCGCTGCTACAATTGCGGCGAATTCGCCAATCACATTGCTTCGGATTGTGCGTTGGGTCCGCAGCCGAAGCGCTGCCATCGCTGTCACAGCGAAGACCATCTGCATGCCGATTGCCCGAATCGCAACACAGCCGTGGTGAGTAACTCTACCAAGCGAACAGTGAGAGTGAGAGAGCTTACTTTATGCTTTTCATAGACACAAACCAAGCAGCGCAGCAGCAAAACGAAAAGCATTGCCAGCAATGAAATACCTGAAGAAGCTTCTGGAGCACCAGCAGCAGCCGAAGCAGCTGTAGAAATAACTTCCTAGCGCAGCGATATGGCGTAATTATAAAGTTCAAAGCTTGTAAAATACACCGAACAACACAAACGTACAAAACGCATGAAATCAAAGAAATACCTCACGTTTAAATGCAGTCATTTTTTGCGAATGCGAAACGAGATATTGACATTAGTGCTCTAAGTGTTAGCTTTAAGTAATGTTAGTTTTTTTTGTGTGTGTAAAATGCAAAAGAATAAACTAAAGGCCATTTAATGAACGCATATAAGTGTAAGATCATTTTAAAACAGTGAAAGTAAAATTTGTAACTAAACCGTACAAAGTTTTTAATCTTCAAATCGTTATGCTCATCACTGTAAAAAGCTTAACAGGGAGAGCATTAAATCTCAGCACAGACACACACACCGGAATGAGAAACGGACACACCCCCTAAGGGAGCTGTGATAAGAAAGCTTTCGAATGTCACGTGCTATAAAGACAATAACAACATTAAAGCTCTGGGCATGGCGCTGGCGGCAGCAGCAACTACAACAATGACAACAAGGTTGTCATGAAAACGCAGAATCATTGTAACACATTCAAAAAGCTTGCAACTGTGAAAGTGAAATAGTGGTCGAGCCAGCAGCAGCCGCAGCAGGAAAAGCAGAAGCAGCAACAACAATATGAATATTGTGCGAGGACACGCACGCGAGAGGTGAAAGTTTGTGCTCGCTCTCCACTCTCAAATTGGCCAGCCAGCGTGTGTCTCTCTGAAGGCGAGGGCGAATATTATCCCTTCGGCTCTACTATGTGAGTGTTGTTGTTATTGTTTTTATTTTATATTTTTCTTTTGTCGCGCTTTTTGGGGATTGGAATTTTAAGCGTTGCTGCTGCGCTTGTTGTGTTGTTGTTGGTGGTGGGCTCGACATCATTTTTGCAACATTGTTCGCTTCTCTTTTTGGCGCGTGGCCACGAGAATGAATTGACTTCGGCTCTCCAAGACCAGACTCCAGATGGATGCAATTGCCTTGGCGCGAGGACACAAACACAGCACGGCACAGTCCCTGGTCTCGGTTTCTCAGTTTCAGTCTCAGTTTATCTCTGCCAGAGTATTGTTGTGTGCAACGCGGCGGCATTAACAACCAATAGCAGCAATAATATATAAAAAAAAGAGAAAAACTATTATAATAAAAAAAATCTAATAATTTAAAATAATCATTTAAACAAAAGAAAGAAACAATAACTAGAAAACAACAAGAATTTTAACCAAAGTTAACAAAGCGTTTCAGCAACAAACACACAAAAATATTATTAAAATTCCAACAACATTTGTAACACATTTTTTGCAATAATACTTAACATTATTAAATAAGACAATAAGCAAAATAATCACCGTTTTTTTTTGTATAAATATTAATAATCTATTATAATAATACAAGACAACAAATGTAAAAAGCGAGTTAAAATTAGTTCAAGGTTGCAGAAAATGTATTTTGAGTTTTTTTTTTTATAAACGCAAAATTTTCAATTCTGTTTTGGTACAAAAATGAAACAGACAAAATAAGTAAGTGAGCTCAGTATATGTGAGTGTATGTGTGTGTGCTTGTGTGTGTGTGTGTCTCAAGGCATAAACAACAAATAAACAAACAAACGGAAACCAAATAAAAAAGGAAACTAGCAAAGAAAATGAAAGACAACAAAATGCAATTCAATTCACAACAGCAATAACAACAACACAAACACAACAACTCACACACACTCACTCACACACACACAAGCACACTCACAAACTAACACATACTTAACATTTACATGTCGCTCGCTGTTAAGCCAGCGCCTGTTATGTAATATCCTGTTTCTGAAGCTGTCGCCTGTCATGTTACAAGTCCTGGCAGGCAGGCAGGCAGGCAAATGAAAGAGGGGCTTGTATCTATGAGGTCGTTTGTGTGCATGTGTTTGTGTGTGTTAGGCGATGGGGGGCGTGGCATGCACCTTTCGTTTGCTGCTAAAATGATTTATACACTGTTAAATGCTCCATGGGCACGGCATTGAGACATTAACACGAAGGACGAGCCATTTTTAAGCTGGGAATATTTTTAGTTGGGCGTGGATCTATGCATGCAAATATGTGGCACTAATTCGATGAGCCAAATGCTAATATTACGCATACGCCGCATCATTCGAAGGTCGTTCCTAACACAGTTGAGGAATCTATAAAATATGTTGTTTTGTTGCCTAATTAATGTAATGTGTGTCATAATGCGACAGGCATTTAGTAGGTCAAGTGGATTCCATGTTGAGGTTGACGGGCCAAAAACTCATTCGCATCGAAAAGCCCTTGGCCAAAAGAGCACAAACGTGCCCTTCCCTCTTTCAGTTCACACAGTTTCCTGCCTTGCCCCCCCAACGAAATAGAAAGAAGATGAGCATTAAAAAATAAAAGGCAACGAGCAAAAATGCGAAGTAAATAAATAGATGGGCGTTTTCCAGCCAAATCGCCAAGCTAAGTAGTAATACATTAGCTTTTTAATGGGCGCAGCTCATTTTTTGGGATTAGCTGTCAGGCGCATTGAATAACAAATAGTCCAATGACAGGAAAACGAAAACGAAAAAAAACGATGAAAATGTAGAGGTGAAATATTAAAGTTTTCGTTGGAAAAGTTGGTGAAATAGAAAAAGTTTGCTAAGAAAATTATTTTTCGACTTTTACTGCATTTAGAAATTATTTTGAAGGCACTCAAAATTGTTATATGATTTTAGAATTCTCAATAAGTAAAGTTTGAAAAACTTGATGTTAGAAAATAATTATTCACTTTATAAATGGTTTTCAAATAATCTTTCTAAAATCCGTCTCTATCTAACTATCAATGCACTTCACCATTACATTTTTTAAACTTCATCACAATCTAAAAAATATCTTTAAATTCTGCACAGGTGTTGTATATACTTAATAAGACTCTGTCTGGCATGTTTCCAAATGGCAAAACTAAATAACAATTAAAATACTTAAACGGTTAATGTTCCAATAAACTACAGTTTGTACAAAAAAGTAATATTGATGTTTAAGTTCAACTAATAAATATAATAAAAACAAAAAACCCTAACAGTGCCCAACGTCACAAATAAATAAAAAGATTTCAATAAAATCTAAAAAAAATATCTTCACACAATTTGCACCCCAATCAAAAGGTAAGTTTCTTAGCACAATTTTTTCTTAGCTATCTAAATGTAATTTTATATCTTATGCGATTTTCTATGTGTTGTTTGATCTTTAGACATTTAAATGCAAAACTTTTTCAAGCACATTTTAATTGCAAAGTAAAAAAACTAAAAGAGAATATGTAATAAAAATTTTAGATGTAGTTAATGCTAAAAGAGATTAAAATGTTTTATTTGTATAAGTTAAAATAGTTTTAAATAAAATTGCAGAGAAGAAAATGAAGTAAGGTATATAAAACTAGACTAGTTTCTTGCTAGAAAGGCATCTTTTGCACAGCCAAATTCCAGGCGGGTAAGCCGCGACACACATAAACGCAATAATTGTAAATCTTTGTTTCCACTATGCCCAACTGAATATTGGACAAAATTTCGCACAAGCTGCCAACTTGATAATCGGTATACTCTTCCACGGTCACAGTGACGCCATCCTGTGCTGCTGCATTAAAGATATAATTAGTATAAGTTTGGATATAGATTTCATATTACTTCTACATTTGACTGTGCCTTGGGCGATCCAGGTAGCGCGATCGATATGTGTCCAGGGTATAACCTTTGGGTTGGCAGGCGTCATCCAATGACTCAATATGTTGGTAGACACATGATCTAGATTGGCATCAAGGGCGGGCATTAGTGTGCCGACTACAGTGGGACATAAAGCGCCATGGAAATAATCATGAGCGCCATATAGAGCGCTATAGAGTCCAGTGCTTAACACACGAGTTGAATCACAGCCAAATAGAAAGACAACGCCTTTGATGCGGTTGTGATAAATCAAACGACCAGAAATATACTGAAGACCTGAACCATGACCCGCATAACTGAAAGTAAATTAAGTCAATTATGATGCTCAAATTGATTTTGAAGTTTACATACACAAAGCAATCGGCTTTGAAAACCTGTTCAAGCAAAAAATCCTTTGTGGGCACCGTCTCGAACACATGCTGCCAGTCAGAATGGGTCAGCCAATATTCGAGGAAGCTGCGTAATCGCCTACCCGATCTGGGCAAATCAGCATCGGGATGGATGAGCGTAATGCCGCTACGAATGTTGACCGTATAGTAGCCATGCTGTATCTGTGATTTGTGGTACTTAAAAAGGCGCCACAAGCTGTGTAACGACCTGTTGCGTGCGCACTCCTGCATCGGTGCCAACTGCTCCCAATGCATATGATCCAGGCGCTCGTCAACCACCAAAATGATGGGCGAACGTTTCATAGCCAACGATTGGCGCTCTTCCAATTGCTGCCAATCGTTGGCACAGATTTTAAGCAGCTTAAAAACGAGCTGCTCTTCAGTATCACAATGATTGTTGTTGTTGTTGCTGAGTTCATAGCTCAGCTGCTTCATCTGATCTTGTGGCAAGCGATTTGCATGCAATGCCGCCTGTGATAGTAAAATCCGCTGATGGTTATTCCAATTGTGTTCGACACAAAATACATCCACGCGTTCATAAACCTCTTTGCATTGCTGCTGCACTGCAGCACAGTCGTAGCGCTTGCCCAGAAACAAAAAGCAATAGGGCGTAAAAACGCTGGTGAGATCTGATATCAGTTTCTGCAAAAAGCAAACACATTTTATGATTAAACCAATCTACAAATTTGGAATTGATCTGACCTTCATGTATGCCTCAAATTCACTCAATTCTTTCCAGTATTTGGCTTTGGCGTCTTTTGTTTTAACTTCCAACGGATCAACGGTGACGACGCGCCTAAAACGCTCCACCAGAGTGGCATAATCCTTAAATATATCTGCCACTGCATCGCTGTTGAAGCGCACACAGGTCGCCGGCAGCTCTGGGCTGCGACAGTGAAGCAGCAAGGAGACATAAATGTCGCCTTTGGCGGCAGCAATGTCACAGAATGTGGAATATGTTGTGGCGGTATTGAAGCTCTTACACAATTGCAACACACACCATTCACGGGGCAACTGGTGACAGATGTACGAGATGCGCTCAAAGCCTGCCTCCGGCTCTGGGAAATCTGCCAGAAAATCAAGATTCTCGGGTGGTTTTTGTACCTTTGTTTTTGCCTTGCTCTGCTCCAGTTTCTGTTGGTATTTCAAAATGTTTTGCAGAAATTTGTTGCTTTGCAAGGGAGGATAAAGTATTTTCAGTCAGTTTACATTCAAAACATATTGTTGCATTCTTACGTTTTGTAGTCTGATGTCTCTTTGGCGGTGGCTTCAGATAATATCTCTGCAGTGTTTGGCTGCTGATTTTCCAGGTCTTGTGCCTCGGTCACAAGCCGCAAATCAGCGCACTGAAACAGCGCTCTGACCTGATGATAAATTGAGTGCGATTCGTTACCATTACGATATTCTTCGTCCGCACGCAGCAAATTGTATTCTGCATTAGAAAAATAAAGCCAAGCCTTAGTTTACAATTGATTACAATTTATGTGCCGTACCTTTGGTTTCTGGTCCCAGCTGCACACTAGTCAAGTCGCGAAGTTTTTTGTTTGCTGCTTCTGCGTCTAACATTGCGTGCGTGTTGTATATAAATTTTATTTGCAAATTCGAAAAGTTAGCGCCGTCGGCGTTTGCCTCTGCATGCTACAAGTTGTTGTTGTTTTTCACATCTTGCTTGCTTGTGCAGTGTTTGGTAGTGGCTCAACAAAATATCGCTGCGCAGCACTGCAAACATCGATATGAGCACGCACAATCGATAGTATTTTTGTCATTTTTTTTTAGTACATTTTATGCGCAGAGCGCGGGAAGTTGTGTGATAAAGTTAAAAGAAAACAAATATAGTGCAAATATCAAATTTAATATAATCAAGTATTGTGTCTGCGTACAGAACTTTAAACCGCGTGCTACGAATGCAGATTCAGTCAAGAATACGCAGAATAATCACGCCACGAAAGCTTCTCTGTTGTTTTTGTTGTTCTTTTTTGCTGGTGCAATTTTCATTCATAAAAAGGCAGCGACAGGAATGAACGTTAAGCGTTGGCTCAAAGCTTTGCGCAGCGGCGCAGATACCCAAACACCCAGAAAACTGTGTCAATCGCGTCTAACACACACATATGTATGTACATTGTACATTACATTGGCTCCCCGGTGAACCACACCCTCCGATTGCCCTAAAAAACCTTACGCAACAACAAAGCGACACACATTGGGCAATCATTGCAACAAAAACACAAAAAACAAGAACAGTAACAAGAACTTTGACATTTTACAAGCTAACGTTGGACTTTTGTTGTTGTTTTTTTCGCTGCTGCCCAGGCAGTCGCGCCTTTTTTGCAGCCCGCTGCAGTTTCTAATGACGTTCCTTTAAGAGATAACGAAAGCTGAGCCACAGCAGCAGCCGCAGCGTCGACGTCGTTGTGCGTGGGGTGTATGCATGTGTGTCGTCTTGCGTGTGTGTGTGCGTGCGTAAGTTCTGACGTCAGTAAGCCTGGCGCATCCCGTTTTGCAAATGTGTCTGTGTGTTGTTGTTTTTGGCATTTGTTTTTTGGCCGCTCCCCAGCTGCAGCTGCAATCTGCTTTGCCCTCTCTCCCTTTCTCTACCTCTGTCTCTCTTACTAACTCTCTCTTTCTCTCTGTGAACTTTGTTTAGTCTTTTGGCCCGGTCTTAGGCTTGTAATGTGTGTGTGTGTGTCTACTTATTTGGGTAAATGAATGCAGTGTGACAGTGGCAGCAATATTATAATTGATGCAGCATCCAGAGCCGTTGAGCAATTGTAAGCATAATGTAAAAACTTGACGAAACCTTTCGGTAAATATTGAAAGCACGCCGACGCACACCCAGCACTTTCTCTCCAACACGCGCACACACTCACTTTAACGCTCTCTCTCTCTCTCCTTCTCTCTTTCTCTGTCATGCACTTTGGGTATTTGGTATTTTGTTGCGCTGTAAGCGTCGCAGCCGGCTGCGCTGTTGGCCCGTTGGCCGCAAAGCACTCAGCATCCTTTCTACTTATTAATTTTGATGTTGCTTTTCACTTTTACTTTGTGTATGTTAAAACGTGCCTCTCAGTCTTGAGACTCGCGCTGTGTGTATTCGTATGCGTGTGCGTGAGTGAGTGGGTGGATGTCACTGTGTGTGTGTGTGTGTCTCAGTGTTGAGCAAGTCACAAAAGTCCCATGACAATCATCTGTTGTTGTTTTTGGTAACTTGTAAAGTTGCAACACTTTTGTCGTTTGGGTCATAAAAACCAGTTGACTTGTTGTTGCACGTTCCATTTTGTTGTTGACCAGCGTCCACCTGCACAAAGCACTCCACCCCCCCCTCAACCCACCACCATTCAACCAATTCACAATTCACCTGGCAACCCTCTGCATTATTTATTAGCCCACTGCTAATGCAAAAAAAAAAAAAACAACTTGGCACGTACATAAATACATACATGTGTGTACATACGTACATATGTATGTACGTATGAACATGTGAGCGGGTTGAGAGTCTTGTACGCCTAGCAAATTATAACATTAATATTACATTAACGCACACAAACGTGCATGCACACACATGCACCGGGGAGACATTACAACGTAACAGAATGGCGGAAACTTTCATTTGACGTTCTAACAGCAACAATAATAACAACAACAACAACAATAGCACGAGACATGTAAAATAAATGTAACAAAATGCGTTCAAACACCGAGCAGAAACTGAAAACAGCAGCAGCATCATCCAAACACAAAAACAACAAAAAAAGCCCATCGTGAAAAGCAGCGACAGCAGCAGCCGTCACCCCAAAAAAAAAAGAATATATACATACACACATATATATGTATGTGTATATATGGCACACATTCCAACAGTTGCAGCGATGCTGACGTCGACAGCTTCGTCGCCGTCGCCGTTGCTCCAGAGCAGAGATCCTGCTGCCAGCTGAAGCTGCGGCTTGCGTTCGTTTTGCGCTCTGCTTGGCAAAGTCAAAGCGATTTTCGAAGTCGACGGTTGTGTGGCTCGCGCTGCTTGGCTCCGGTGCTGCTTTCAGAAGCAACTGACAAAACGCTTTTAACTATTTAAAAAAATATATATATACACAACTAACATATAGATAGACAACATACAAAACATATACATCCAACCACATACACGCACCACACACACACACACACATACACATACATTCAAATTCCAAAACACCCACACAACCGCACATGCTAAGAAAAATTTGGACAAGAAAAGTAAGCGAAAAATCAACAACGCAGCGGGCAGCGCTTGTGAAAAAATTTAGTGTAGCATGATTTTAGGCAGCGCAATGGAATTTTTCACAAGCTCCTATTGTAGCTTGAGGATTACTGTTTAAAAAATGTGTACTAAAGTCGACATTTAAAGTAAATTAAGGTGTGGTGATTTATGCAACTTTTTAGCCACACGCACACGAACACAAAGCGGCATACAAGCGAGGGGAGAGTGAGAGGGGGAGCTACGACTGCACATACCACTAAACTTATGTACATACACACACACATATGTACATGTTTATATGTATAAGTTTGAGTGTATATACATAGTGTGGTAAGCGGAGGCTTACAAAATAAAGGATAACGTCGAAGGAGCGACGAAAAAGCAAGAAAGAAATCGAAATTAAAATATATATGTTGTACAACACCAACAACAGCAGTACCAATAGCAGCACCAACAACAACAACAGCAACAGCGCAAGCAATTTTCGGCTGTCGCTGTAATTCAAAGCTCATCAGCGCTGCTTTTGCTCTCCGCTGCTGCTGCTGATGTTGCTGCGGCTGCTGTGTGACCGCTGCTGCTGCTGCTTCTGCTCTCTCACTGTGACTTACGCTCTCGCTCGTTTCGCTTTCGTCAAGTTGTGTAGGTATTTTGGCAGGCCAGGAGGCTGCTTATTCTGAACACACACAAATACATATACAGAGCGACGACATGTCCTCATCATCTGCTGCTGCTCCTACAGTGAATATACATCAGAATCATAAATAAGAAAATATATTAATTAAAAACAATAAAACAAATAAACTTACAGCACTATTAAACAACAACAAAAAAACAAACAGCAAAGTATTCCACTTACTAAAAAACCAAACAGATTAGGAGCAAGCACAAGGAATTGGAAAATTGAGCAGCCAAAGGAGAAAAAAGGAAAGAAAAGAAAAAAACACAATTTTTTGCATGTGTTTTTTGCAATAGGCAAACGGCGTTGCTAAGAAAGAAATAAACAAATAATAACTTAAACAAAACAAAACACAGGCACAATCAAAAATATAACAATATAATAAGAAAAAGAAAAACTGCAAAAATAAATTAATCATACGCACCGCTAAACACCGAAAATCAACAGCACCAAAAGTGAAATTTTCTAGTGACATTGTGAGACGACAGCAGCAGTCAAAATTCTAGGCTGCATTAATAATACATACAACAATCATATAGCATATAGGATACAAAAGGATAAAAGGAGACTTGCCACAAAGAGGGAACAGTTTGCCTGTTCTATTATTTAACTGCGCTTTCAACACACACGCTTTCAACTTGACGAAACTCTGATTGAAAACCGCTTTCAACACAAAAAAAAAAAACACACACACACTCACGCAGCATCCGTAGCGAACTTATCGAAACAGAGAAAAGAGAGAGAGAGTGAGATTGAGAGAGCCAACTGAAAAGAGAGAGAGAGCGTGTTTGGTTGTGTGAAAGCAGCAGCGACGTCAACGTCAATTCGCTCAATATTTATCAATCCACGCTCAGACGCAGACGCCACTAGGTCCTGGGCCTTAGACACGGTTACTCTAGTTCACATCTCTGTTGTGTGTCCTGTGCCCCAAAAAAAGCACACAAAAGGAGCAAAATTCTTCAGCCGGAGCACCAAAATAAATAACATCTGACAGCTGCTGCTCCACCTACTTCAACTCCAATGGTGGAAAAGTCTCGAGCGACCTAAGCAATATATATTCGCAAGATAAACAAACTACAGCTGTAACTGTAACTGTTTGACTCTTACTACTGCAACTGGAACTACAATTAACAACAAACTATCTAGCAATAAACGCAGCTCTTTGCGGCAAAAAAAAAAAGAAAAGTAAACAACTAAAAAACACGCAATGGGTGCCAAGGAAAGTGTCGAGGCGGCCGTTAAAATGAATGCCGATGGCTGGGGTCACGTGGAGGTGTGTATATATAAATACAATAATAACAAACATTTACACTTTATTTATCATAAAATTTAGAAAATATAAATCTTACTATATATATGGCTATAACTGGGCTAAAGATTGCAAATGATTGCTTTAAACACTTTCAGCTGTCTGAAAAGTTTTGAGGTGTTCAGAAATTGGGCTTAGATAAACATATTAAAGACTTTTGTTTCAAGAAAATCTTTTAATTTCTATGAAAGTGACAGCTTAAGTTCCCAAGCTTCTTTCAATTGATTTGCTATGTCTTTTAATGAAAATTCTTACTTGAGAAAAAGGTTTTCATAGAGTATTCTTTCATTTGACTAAGCATAAATGCGCAGAAGAACTTTGCATATGTTATATTCCTATACTGAACTGATTTTTTTACATAAGTTTCACAACTCTTTTATTACCAAAAACGCCTTAAAACTGTTTCTAAAGTCAATTGTAAGATATTCATTCAGTAGACAACAACTAATCAGAAGAAGCAATATTTTTTCCCTTCAACATTTTACAATTAAAAATTGATAAACAATAATCCTTTAATACTTTCAATACTTTATCAAAATCGTATCACGCTTTATCAATCGTTGGTCATCTTTCGCTCTATAAAGTTGTCAACTGCAGCTGCGGCACACATGCGGGTGAACTGGGTAACTGCATGGCAACTGTGCCCAAAAAAAAAAAACTGTCGCCACCTTCGTTCCTTATTGCATTTTGATGAGCACTGTGCGACAATTGAGATTGAGCGACTGAGCGCTTTTTGATTGACTTTAAAAATAAATTTCAAATAAAGAAAACAAAAAGAAACACGTGCGAACAGCATTGCCACAAAGCCAACGGTTGGCGCTGTGGCAGCCACTTCCACTTCAGATGGGGCCCGCATATTATCTAGTTATCGCCAGAGAGAGATCTCTCTGTTCAGCACTTGAACTGTGCTGTACGTTTGTGTGTGGGCGAGCAAAACAGCTCTTGAGATCGCTCAGAGACAATGAGGCTGCTGCATAAGATTTACAACTAATGTGGAGAGCTGTTCAGAGAGTGTGGGTAAAAGAGAGAGACACTGAGAGAGAGAGAGAATTGGAGAGCGCGTTGAATGAATGAATGAAAATGCGCTTTGATTTTTCCCTCGATTTCTTTAGTTGTTTGTTTGACTTTGTGGCGTGAATTTCGAATGCTCTTTTCGCATTTTTCAAATATTTTGATAATTGTCGTTAACAGGTGTCTGTCTGTTTGTCTGAACGGTAAATGGTGTAAACATAAATAGATAAAATTTGTGATTCTTGATATAGTATAAAGCGACATATATGTATATTTGTATATTATTATTATATTATGTAAATTGGCTAGACAATCGAATCAAATGTGGTCAACATATGGGCCAGCAACAGGCTGCAGATAGTCAAAAAATAAAACTTTATAAATATACATACATATGTAGATGCAAATGTGTGTATAAAACTATATTTAAGGTGTACCAAATAAATTTAAAATTAAATTCATATATGTATGATTCTAATGTGCAACATATGCCACTCTGTGTGTTGGAGTGTGTCAAAGAACATCAAACTCAACGATCAGATCAAATCATATACATATAAAAGCATCTAAATCAAAGCAAAACTTCAAAGCACTTTTTTCCGCTAGAAAATCACTTAAGGTGTTTTGTTGTTGCTAGCTTGTGTTGTTGGCTTGTGTTGTTGACACCTACACGTCAGCGTCGCGTCGCATAAGTAGCTTGAGGGCAGGGTAGGTGAAGCGTGCGGGAGAAAAGAGAGGGAGTGTGTAACCGGCAGAGAGACAACTGCATTTTGGCCAGTAAATAGCGTTGAACTCGCTTCATTCGCACCTCTCGCAAACGGCAACGTGTTGGTGATAATAGACCAAATAGTTGCAGCCGGCGTGGGTTGTTTTATCGCTTAATCACACTGCCAAAGATTAAATACATTCAATTTGTTGCTTGTGTGTGGCATAAACTATGGCTTAATGGTTTCAAAATTTGCTTAAATTCGTTGATTTTTCAATAAAAACCACTTCTTTTTTTTTTCTGATGATGTAATTTTTCATATGTCTACGAGTCAGCTTTTGAGACCGTAAGAAAATATATCTTATTGTCTTGTTTTACAAGATAGGTTTCTAAAAAAAATTTATTGATGTAAGCTCTAGCAGCATATTTTAAAAGACTATCTATGACAAGTATGATTAATAGTTATTCTTTTGTAGAAACAAATTAGTTTTGATCGTTTAAAATTATAAAAAGAGTGCTTAAAAATGAATAATATATCAATGGCGTCACAGTTATAAGATCAGTCGACCTAAAAGAGAGTAAAACTAACTTAAACCTAAGATAAATCAAAGTTTAACTTCCTTAAAACGAACTAAGGCGTAACGAAAGTTGCTATATTACCAATTCATTTCAAGAACCCTGAATAGAAAACCCAATTTTTGTCCCTCGTTTTATGAAAGTTCGACTGTATTTGAATATTTAAACTAAACATTCTTTTTATTAGAAGTGTTCCTGATGATAATATATCCTTAATAAGTCAGTTTTACAATTTTCTGAACGGATTTCTATGGCTTATGGCTTTGTTTTAAACTTTAATGACGTCAAAACCGTCTTCAGTCTGTAAAATATATTCTTTTTAACTCGTTAACTAACTAGTTCTGTTCCTTTTTCCATATTCTCCCCCAACAGCAGCGGAGTAGTCGTTACCACAACCATCGGCATAATCAGCGGTCGCAGTCGCTAAATCGCGGCCAGGCGCTATCGCAGGCGGACGTTAGCGGTATGTGGTGACATCGGGGTGCCTCTGGTAAAGGTATGATCTGATCCAATCTATTATAACGTTCAATTACTTATACTATGTTTATCTTCATTTCGTTTAGCATCGGCTGCTGGCTGTGCAAACTGCGCTATGGGCAATAAATTGAGCTGTTCTTGTGCGCCTTTGATGCGCAAGGCCTATCGCTATGAGGATTCACCTTGGCAAAGTTCGCGTCGTCGGGATGGGCATCTACTAAGGTAAGAAACACACTTATATATATATATATATATTCTCTGCGAACCAACCACAGCAAGCAAACAAACCATTAACAAAACAATTGAATTCGCTCTTTCGATAACTTTTGTGATTAACTAATTCTGTTCTTCTTCTGGTTTTTCTTTCTTTCAAAAAATAAAAACAAATCTAAAAAACCAATACGAAAAACTTTCGACTTTTGCCTTTACTTTCAATGATAATCCAACAACCAAACACACACAAACCACATTCTGTTGTGCGGCCGCAACAAACAAATACAACAACAACAATATATCTGCCACCTGCTAAAACTTTTTCCTTCCTAAAACGACTGCAACTACGAACAACAACAACTGCGCTTCCTTTGTTTAATTTTACTTTCAATTGAACCCAATTACGAAAATAAAAACCAACTCAACAACAAATTTTGCACAACATTTCAATTGGATAAACAACTAAAACCAACAAAATAATCTACAAAATATGTCAACGAAAAACCAAACGTTTTTAATAACCAAACGCTAGTTCGTTCAGGTTGTGGGCTGAGGTCTTTCATGTATCGGCTAGCGGCGCCGGCACCGTCAAGTGGCAACAAGTGTCCGAAGATTTGGTTCCTGTCAATATCACGTGCATTCAGGACTCGCCCGAGTGCATCTTTCACATAACCGCTTACAACAGTCAGGTGGACAAGATACTCGATGTGCGACTTGTGCAGCCAGGTGAGATTACACACCCTAATCCCTACAGCCCCTTCCCTTTTTCTGTTTACCTTTGCTAATTGGATGCTGTGCTTGTGTGTGTGTGTGATTAATTTGCAGGTACTCGCATTGGCCAGGCATCGGAATGCTTCGTTTACTGGAAGGATCCAATGACTAATGACACTTGGGGCCTAAATTTCACGTCTCCCATCGATGCCAAACAGTTCCGAGAGTGCTGTGTAAGTATTCTCTTACAGTTCTGTTCATTGCATTTAGTTGCAAACATGAAAAAATAAAAAAACAACGCGACGACGACAAAGCAACCACCTCAACTAATACCTCAACCAATGAAAACCACCTCAGCCAAAGCCACACAAACACTAAGAATAACAACACACACACAATCTACTAACAACAACAACAACTATATAATTTGGGCAGTTCTATGCTACGTGTTGCAAGTTGTGTTGCAAACGCGTGTACAGGAACTGGCCAAAATGCAAAATATAAAAAAACCTCAACAAGATGCTGTGATGATGATGACCGACCGTGATGAATGATGTTAAATGATGCTGCTGGCTAAAGTTTCTTAACCTCTTTCAGTTCTATAAACATCTCTATATATATAAAGTACATAAAAAGCCTCAGCTTATCGAAACTAAAATCGCAAAATGAACAGCCAAAGAAATGTGCAATCATTCAAGTTCGCAATAGATTCAATTCATGCCATGCCATAAGTCAGTATCACAGTCACTGTCGCAGTCACTGTCGTAGTCACTGTCACTGTCACTCACACACAAAACAAAACACTGAAGAAAAAAAACAACAAAAAACAGACCGCTCTCTAAAAACTGCTGCTGCTAATTACCGTTAATATACTTTTACAATTTTATATATACATATATATTATATATATTCTCGATCATTAGTTGACTCTGACAAAAAGTTTAAGCAATTTGGCATCGTTCTTGAAATTATTTTTGAGTTTTCTGGTTTTTCTATTTGTTTTTGTATACCATTCGAACCATTTGGCAAAAGTAAAGTAATATATATATAAATATTAGTAGCCTTATATTATTTATAAGCTTTAGAAAAACCGCTTTTACACGTTGATTGACAAATACAAAAAATATGTATAACAATACAATCAGTTGAAATTGTGAGAAATTGAGAAAAAGCTAGAAGAAAGTATTCTGTAAAATCTTTTGAACTTGTATATAAAAATGATTATCTTCTATATAAAGTAAAATTACCTCTAGCAAACTCAATTTCAGATAAGTTTCCAAAACTACACACACACACACACATGTATCACATACATATATATACCATATAGTCAACATAAACTGTCTGGATTAGTATCTAATAATTGTTTCGTTTTCTTTTCTTACTTTGCGCCTCATTTGTTGCAGGTATCTTACATTGTAAAAAAATACGTTAGTATCGCTTCATATTGTTTATTTATCACAATAACACAGTACTTAACTCAACAACTAAATACTAAAAACCACAGCTGCTATTATTACTAGAACTACTACTAATACTACTGCTGCTAAATAATTTAAAAACTTTTTTTTTTTCTTAGTAATATCGCTGCAGAGAAAAGACAAAACTGTTTAGATCAGACCGCTCTAATTGTATATTTGTATCTATATTTATTGTATTGAAAACCCATTCAAGTAGCGTATCCCTTTGTCGGGCATGTGTAAGACTTACCATACACACGCACACACACACACTTCTAACTAACATACATACTCATACACTCACACACATAACAGTGTCCTTAAGTGTTGTAACTGTTTTGTAAGCTATTCACTTTTATGTGTATCTTATTCCTTCCTCCTAACGTCAATAAAGTCTTTCAAACTCAATTATCACATGACTCTCGCTAACTTTCAGTTCAGCGACAGCCAAGCACACGCATATCATAACAGATTTACCAAATATACATGCATATATATCAGCTAACTATCAGATAAATTGTATAAATGTTAAAGACTCATAAATGTGCAAAGTTTCTTACTTAAGTTGTGTGTGTATTCAAGTTCCAATGGTTTTAACAACAACTACTTACATACATACATACAAAATGTACATACAAAACATGCAATACACTGACGTCAAACACACACACACGCACATACTGTAACACGCACACCCACTAAAATTTGTTAAATGTATTTATATTATATATTCTTTCATTTCTTTTTCTCTCTTCTAATCATTTTCAAAATCATTCTCGAAACACTCCAAAAATTATATATAATAAAATTTAAAAAAAAATACTAACAAAATCTACAAAATAAAATAAAAATCGAAATTCGTTTTTCAAATATTTAATTTTTGATGCATTTCATTTGAAACTTATGAACCGAAATTTCGAACCAAAATTCGAAATGTAACGAACAAAAAATTTGTTTAAAAAAATCTTCTAACTACAAAAATCGACCGAAATAAATAACAACAAAACTTTACACGATACAAAAACGATAACAACAACTACAACCACAACAACAACAAAAACAACAACAAATAACAATATTGAATACATTTTCTAAATGTACACTTACAAACCTATCTGTCTCTGTCTCTCTCTCTGTCTATCTTTAAAACTGTCCCACCCGAAATGCTTTTAATAACTAACATAACTTTTATTTAACTACTCTTTAACTATATATTTATGTATGTATAAATATATATTTTCAACTCGATTCGTTTGCATTTGAAACGTGCGCCACAAAAAACTTTACTTCTAAAAAAATCGATTTGCTAAAACTTATGAACGACAAATGAAATTTGTCAAATTCACTTATTAAATGACAATTGTATAAAATATTAAAACGAAAAAACAATTTGCTCAAAAACGTACAATCAAAATGCAAAAGAAAAACGCAAAACGCTTTAAAACAATCGCACGTATCCTCTACTACAATACCGTTACCTATCCTCTGCAATCCGTTTCCGATGAGCCCTAAATCCTCTAAGAACGACCTAGCCCTAACCTGATCCTCAACCAAGTGGGCGGTTTAAATACGCAAAAGAAAAAAATCAAAATATCGAAAAAACTTTCAAAAATAACAAATATGCAAAATTTAGATTAGTAGCAGCGTTAGGAATAAGAAGAAGAGTGTAGCCAAGTGCTAAACCAATATTTTGAGAAGCGCCGAGAGAGGCGATATAAACAGTTAACTGCAAAAAGCCAACGAAATAGTTAACCAGGTTCAACCAATCAAAAATATCGCAAATAAATATACATATATTCTTGGAGCATAATTTTTGAGGTTTCTAAAACCCATATCGAACTATAAATATCGATAAAGATACATTAATCGAAGCAACACGCACAGGATCACAATAAATAGTTGCAAACATTTCGCAAAAAGTTAATCAAAATTAAGCTAAAGTTCAAATAGTTACTATATTAAAAGCTAAGTGTTATTGTTATAAAAAGTCCAAAATTCAAGTGTTGTTTAATCGAAAAACATTAATTCACGCTTAAAAAACTAGAAGATAATGAAAAATTCAGCGAATGCACGCTTTAGGCTTCATAAACTAAACTAAATCTCTATTTGTTAACTAACTCTCAATGCTTGTATGTGTATGTTTGTCTACTTCACACTCTTAACTATCTCTATCTCTATTTAAACTTAATAATATATGTGTAAGATTCAAGAGATTTGCACATTTCTAGATGTACTTTCTACTATAATAAACTCTATGCACTCTTCTTGTAGTTCTCTAAGATCTTAAAAAAATTAATCAACACACTAAGCAAACAATTTTTCGCCAAGCCGCAAAAGACTTGAGCCAGATCGATAGATCTTATTAAAGTTAGTCACAAGTGACAGAAGGAAAAGAAGTATTTGTTGAAAGCAGTGAAAGCAGAAAACCGCACACACAGAACCTTGTAATCCCAATCAACTAACCTAATGATAGTGCGACGTTTTACAGTCGCCTTCTTTCAAATTTTCACGAAAGGCCTCGTCGAGCTACTCCCTGAAATTGGATCCGCCGGGCAAGGGCAAGGTGAAGGCCAAACGAAAGCCGCTCAGCACGCCCGCGTCGCCGTCGCGGGTCGCGCGCCAAGAGCCCCAATGCACCTGCATGTCCGCCGAGCAGTATGCGCGCCTGAGAACCGATCCACGTGTTAGAGGTGAGAGAACAAACCAAACCAAAAACCAAACAAAAAACCAAAGCAAAACTCAACCAAAACAAATCTCTAAAAGCAAATCGATTAAGTCAAATCAGTTAATGAGTCTAGAATGTCTCGTTATAAACTATCTTTTTTTTTTTTTGGTCTTCTTTTGCTTTTCGGGTTTCAGCTTTACCTAAACGCGTTGGCCTCTTTCCTATTATGATTTTCTTTTATGTAAAGGTGATTTTTAATTGAACTTTTAATTTACGCTAATCCATAGTCTCTTCATATATCTATACTTGTAATACAATGTAATACCCACTCGAATATACCAATAAATTAAGATACAGTTGAAACGCAAACTTAGCAATTAGGCGTGTCCAACCAAGTCCACCGCATCCCCCATCAAATCTCATCGCCATACTCATTGCAGGTTCATCCACTTTGCCGCGTAATGTCGGCTCACACAGAATCACCGATGTCGACGGCCAGCAGCAGGGCAAGGTTGTAAGCGCCGTGAGCAGCACCTCACTATATGATAATGTCGCCAGTGGTGGCTCCAATGTTGTACAAGGAGGCGGTAAGTTGTGCATCCAATTCTTTAAGAAACTACCAGTTAGAATGAAGATTTATCTTTACTAAAACTTTATAAACTTTACTTAAAAGAATTCTCGTCCAAATCATGACACAATAATAACACGTTTAATTGGCTTCATTACATAGATACCCTTCAACGTCAGCTTAAGGGTCAGGATGGTGGTATGGTGGCAAATGCTGGTGTTAATACTAATACGCCCGGTGTTATTGTAACTGGTGTGGGCAGCGGTTCGGATATGTGCTCACAGAATCATGTGGGCTCACAGGTGGGCAACGACGATGCCGGCGCCTGTCAAATGGACATGGATATCTCCAAGAGCGAGGGCACACAAGTGGGCGGCGGATTGCATCAGAGCGTCGGCACCTCCACCAAATCGACAGGTACACGCAGCAAGGATTTCAATAATGATGATATGGTAAGTGAAGCAGATAACAGATAACGATGTCTGGCTTAATCTCCACTCTTTCCACTCATTTTCTGTATCTGTCTTTAGACACGCGATGCACATTCGCACGATATGCACCACCAGCACAACGTAATCAACAACAATACACGACGCAAGACCAAGAGCACCGAGGACATGAATGTCGATACAAGCACACTGAAGCGCATGCTTAAACCAATGCCCAGCACCGAAAGCCCCGTCACATCGCCAGAGATGGGCCGACGACGTTACAACTACTATAATGCGAATGCCGCACAAACATTGGGTCCGCAGCACATGCATCAGCATGGCATGGGCATGAACATGGGCATGGCCATGGCAGGGGGTGGTGGTGGTAGCGGTGGCGGTGGCCATCATGTCATGAACAACAATACGCTCGGTCGCAGCAGCGGCAGTGGCAGTCAGTCGTCGCGCTTCTCTGGCTCGAGGTTGGTCGTGTTTACTGTTGCTGCTTTCAACAAACACTTGCTAAGCTGTATATGTTTTTTTCGCTTGCAGATCATCGCATGAAATTGGTCGCGGGTATCCGCCCCGCAATCTCTATTTGGAATTGGAACGGGAGCGCGAACGTAACTGCATTGAGGGCTCACCGCCTTCGGATAATGTCATGTTTGATAATCAATGTTATGCCACAACGCCCAGTTCCAGCAATGGCAACTCCGATCAAGATCAGTCATATGGCCAACAACAACAGCAGTCGCAACAGCATCAGCACCAGCAGCAGCATCAACAGCAGCAACAACAACAACAACAACAGCAGCAGCAGCAGCAATCGCATCAATCTCATCAGTCGCATCAATCGCATCAGCCGCATCCACAGCAACGTGGACCGAGACATCAACATCATCAGCATCAACAGGCACCGAATGTGACCCCAACGCCAGGCAGTCCAACATCTCGGCTGCTCATGGAATATGAGATGCATTTGCGTAACACTTTGGCCAAGGGCATGGATGCCGAGTCCTATAGTCTGCACACATTTGAGGCACTACTCTCACAGAGCATGGAGAATCTGGGTAAGTTTTCTATGTTTTACAACATTTTACTTTAGGTATTGTTTTGGGTTACGCTTTTTGGTAGCAAACATTTAGTTTTTATCTAAACCATTTAACCAATTCTTGTTGTTGTTGTAGCTACATATATATTTAGCCCTATCTCTTGTACTAACTACTACTTGCTATCATTTTCTATTCTGCCTTTATTCGCTTATCGAATTTTTAATTAGCCTGAGCTCTTCTCATGTTGTTCGCTTTTGCGCCCTCGTCCATGTCTCAATCAAGTCAAACAACGCTCGTGCTTGGAGGGGTGGTAGTTAAAAGTAGAGTCTAGCAGTGGTGTGTGCAATAATCTGATTATTGTGAATTGCCTTTCGTTGCTGCATAAAGAAAAATGCAGCTTAACTGACAAAGGAATTTTCGATTGAAATCAGAATCAGCATAGAAATAGAAACAAGGGAAAACACAAACCATTTAAGGCTCAATCAATAGCTTTAGTTAATAAATCTTTGCAGATCTTGCAAAACTATCTATAAAGCTTCACTGATTATTATAAAAATTTGTTTATTAGCTTACACTTTAATAATATATCGAAGATAATAACAAAATAAATAAAAAAGAATTAACTAGTTAAATGCTTATTCTAGTTATAATTTAACTGTTCTGCAATTATAAATACTCCTTATGCAATCATATACCTCTCTTTATATCTTTTTCTTAACTAAAAAACAATTTAAATAAATATAAACCTAAACTTGCTATCCATATCCGTACTCATATCACCAATTAAACGCTCATCATGCGCTCGCACACAAAAAAAATAAACCACCACAACAACAACAACAAATATCTCAACATTACAACCACAACAATAACAATCATCAGAATTCGCTGAAAGCCTACCAGGATCAACACAGCGCAGCCCATATCCACTACGTAGGCGTAAGTAGTTCCATTAAATGCACGTCTCTAACAGATTCAGTGTCTTAACAAACCAATCATAATTTCTTAAACAAAAGCTATGCGAACTAGCAGCATGTATCTCAATTACCATTAAGTAGTTTACGATACACTTTGTTTTCAATAAATTAAATAATTTACTTTCATTTTCGGTGCAGCCAATGCCAAATCTTCGACTTTGCCGTTGCCACCACATCGGCCCTTATCCACCATACGCGATAAGGAGCGTGATCGTGACAGGGATGGATATTATAGTGATCGCAATGAATTGATACGTGAACGTGAACGCGAAAGAGATCGCGGCTATCTATCCGATCATAATGCTAGGTAAGCAAAGAACATAAGACTTTTTTTTTATACATCACCTACTTTAATCTCTCTCTGTATTTTGAATAGTTTCTCAAACTCGCGTTGCGCTAGCTGTATTGGTGAATCGGCACGTGCTCAATGGTTCCGTCACTCGGATGGCTGGCGTTCGGGTAGTTCAACAATTGGTTCCGGTTCCGGACATGGCATGATGACCCAACAAATGCCCGGCTCGGGGCACAAACGTTCGCCCTGGGATTCGCTACCATCGCTGCGTCAGGACAGCAGCCTCAACGATTCTGGCTACAAAAGCGCTCGTGCTGATTCCTTGGAGCAACGGTAAGATAATTTTGAGAATTGTACGTTTAGCAAAGTTAACCTTTAACCTTTTCCGATTTACAGTGCTGAGTTTATACGTCAGGATAGTTTGCGTTCGGAGTATTTAAGTGATCGTGAGTCACGTTATGGAATTGTGCAGCAGGCCTCCATTGAGAGCACCGATTCGCGCATGTGCTATCTAACATCGTCAGAGGTAAGTTAATGATAACCATTTTCAATGGAATATAGGTGAAAATGTCATAAAAAATATTTTTGAAATAACCTTTCCCCTGAAGTCTTAAAAAATTATTTGACTAAAAAGTTTTTGCTATAACCTTTATTCGCGGCCATTATTTTTATCAAATCTTCTTTGCTTGTAACATAGCAAACCTTAACTGATAGTCAATCTTTTCCTTTCATTTTAAGAACTTAAAAACGATATAATCTCTATGACAACCTAAACTTAGGCATAATTTTTAAATCACGAATCGAACTCATTGCAATTCTCCTGTTGAATGCTTTTCAGACAATTTATCCATCAAGTTTTTGATGCCCTTAAAAGTCTTAAGCTATTTATTAATACCACTTTAATCCCCATAAACCCTTTTTAATGGCCCCGAAAATCCATTATAAAACCCAACCCAATATGCAGCTTCTGTAAAGTGGAGTCAGCAATCACTCCGCTCAATCTCTTCTTCACCCCCTTCGCTTTCCGCTCTCTAGCTTAAGCTGGCACTCGAAAAGGCAACTGTAAGGCTGATGCTCTATTTGTAGACACCGGGGCCAGGCAACTGGGTCAACTGTTAAGGAACTTTAACTGCCACTATAACAGTAGCGATAACAGTAGCAGTGTTAGTTAGCAGGCTTGGTTAACGGAGAGCGAGCGCAATGAGTTTGTGTAGCAATTAACACAGCATCCAGTTTTAACTGTACACGTGTGTGTTTGTTTGTGTTTAAAGAGTAACAAATACATATGTATGTATGTGCATATATATTCTATATATATTTGAGTACACAATGCATTCACAAAAAGTGAAAGATGGTGGAAGGAGGATGAGAGATGTGGAAGGGTAAAGTCAACTGGCGCATTTGGCTGGGTAACATATAAATGATATTTTTAGTTGCAGCCCAAATTGACCCAGTTTTTCCTTGATTAAAAACAAACTGCCAGGCATGGCACACACATACACACACACACTCCTAAGCAAACACAGTTGCAACAGCTCCCCTTTTATCACCGAAATAAATATATAAAAAAAAAAAGAAAATATATAAAAAAGTGGGGAAAAACTTTCTCTTTTGCAACTCCCTCAGCTTGCAGCCTTGTCAACGTCAACGTTGCTGTCTGCCAGCCAGCCTGCTATTTTGTAATCATCATAATGCCAATGATGATGATGATGATGATAAGGTTGATAATAATGTTGATGTTAGAAATGCATGCGCTTTGCTGCTTGCCTGCATATTGAATTAAAGCTCAACGCTTTTGACTACTGCTTCTTTTGCCTTGGACTCTGGGCACGACCCGGCTTGGCAAACCGGCTGGTGTGTGTGCGTGTTTAGGTGGGCGTGGCATGCATTATGCATGCCAGTTGTCATCATCATGTAATGTTCGTACTTGTGGCGCGCTTTATGCCATTTTTGATCTCTTTGCCTTGACACTAATGAGGCGCAGGACAAAAACATGTCGCGTCCACTTCAAATGCACTCACACATCATTGGGCCCCAACAAACTCACTCACTCACTAACACACTGATACAGAGAGACAATCTCAACGCTCTTAATTGCAATAAAACTTCCATTGTTACACTGACACATAATCCACACACAAATAGCATAGCTTTTAAGTTCTCTCTCTCTCTCTCTTCATCTCTACCTACTCCTGTTTTCCAGCGTTTTCAATGCGGCGCATGCGCTTTAAGCTTTTGGCGCTCTTTAGCTGTGCTCTTGCCTGTGCTTTACACTCTCACCTGCGCTCTTTTGCACAGCAGCTTTCGCTTCCAAGCGTGCTGCTGCTGCTGCTGCTACTGTTAGGCTTCCAGTTGTGAAAGCTTTGATTGCGTTTGCTTTGCTTCGCTCCGCTTGCCGCTGTCATTTGCTACGCTGCTATTTTGCTAGTGTTGCGCTAACTTTTGCTCTGTCGTTTTATAATCAACTCATAACTGTGTGCGTGTGTGTGTGTGTGTGCCTTGCGAATTTTGCAATTAAACAATTACCAGCAGTATTATAAATATTTTAAACAAATCGTAACCAACAATCAATCACTGCCAAAAATGTGTTCTTAGCTACCTAATAATAAAGAAATTCTCGCTGCAAATAAACGCAAACAAATGTGAAAATTTTGTGTATAAAAAAGTTGTTTTAAAATTCACGAGCAGCTTCCGTCGCGGCAGTAACTGCATTTTTCTCGCTGTATGTGTTTACTCCGTTCGCTTGTTTGTATGTGTGTATGTGTGTGTTGAATAGCGCTCATAAGTATGCAACGTGTGGAAAAATTCACTTTATTGCAGTTGGACTAAAATGCCAAACACACGAAAAACAACATAAAAGATTTTAAAATAACAATAAAAACGACAACGACAATAAAAACAACAACAAAAACAACAATAAGAAAAAGAAGAAGAAGCAGCAGATATTTTCGAGGCGCACGTCAAGCAAGTAAATGTTAATAAAACGCAAATAAAATAGACCTAAGTGAAAGCAGGCACAATTAATATATCAAAAAGACTTTGAATGTCAGCTTAAATCTGTACCAGCTTTCTCTTCGTGTGTGCGTGTGCTGTGTCATTTTATGCCAAGCAAAGATTAAATGCTTTGTTAATCTCTCAGTAGGCTCAAGTGGGTCTAAGTATCTGTCCAAAAATAAAAGCAACTCAAAAACAATTCGTGAAGCATTCAAGCGTGTGTTTATTTATGTTGCTGTGTGTGTGTGTGTCTGTGTGTGTGCATGGGCGTTTGTATTGTCTGTTTGGCAATAATCATAAAAATGACAATCAAATTTTCTGCCAGATTGTCACACGCTGCGTATGCGTTGAGCATTATAATTGAACATTGCGTATACGCAATGTGGTGCTCCAAATCACAGCCAAAAGCGAAAAACGTTTTCAATTAGACAACAACAAACACTTAAACATGACAAATCCAATAACTATTAGTAAAATGCCCCCAGCAACGTCAAGAGCAAATAACAAAACAAAAACAAGACCGCAGTAAAATGAGAACAGAAACAGAAAAAATTTGCTGACAAATGTCGCTGGCAAATCCGATTAACATCACGGTTTTCCCCTTTCAAGCACGTGTTCAGCAAATAAATACATATATACATGTGTATATGTGTATTTGTATTTGTATTGATGTTGTGTTTTGATAAGCCAACAAAGTTTGTGTTAGCAAAATGAGGCCGGTCTTTTCTATGGCTGCCTTTGCCATTGTCCCAGCTAACTTGCGAGTAATGTCACTGTTACACACGCGAATAACTTATGATGATTTCTTAAGCTCTATTAGCCGCGATTGAGCAGCCTTAAATCAAATGATGGCTTAGGACATTTACATAACAAATCTTTTAGTTGAGCCTTTTGCCAAGTGTTGAGGATTAGCAATTAGATTATGTTGAATAAATTATGATAAATTGCGATGAAAAGCCTTTTACAATCTCATCCTTGTAAGGATCCGTTTTTAAGTAAGCTATTAAAGTGAATTAATTTAATTCCTCTTAAGGTGAAAAAAACATACTTTTCTATTGTCGTTTAAAGGAACTTTCTTACTATTAAAGACTTATTGTGGACTTTTTTTTGATAATCATTCTAACTATCAAATAAATTACATAATTTATCTTAAAATACTTCATAAAATCATACCCCTGTTTTGCTTTTGATTATTTCCTAATAAATCTTCTTCCCAATAAACTCTTTTAACTCGCTTTGTTAGATTTTTCCAACCCTTCAAGTTCATCATAGTCAAGCTACACTGTAGTCCATTTAAAATGAGAGACACATACATAGTTTGAGAGCAAACAAAGCTGCGAGTGCTGTTCAAATAATGTAAATCGTCTGGCGACTTAACATTGCGTTAAAAGCTTTAAACGAAAGCTTTTTACGGTGAACACACCTGCTCTCTGTTAAGTCCCTGTGGTTAGCAAGCACTTGAATGTGATGCGCCATGTTTGGGCGATTTAAAAGCTTTCGCTTGTCCACAGGATTTGGCCGGAGAGGAAGTGGAATCTGTCAAGACTTCTGACAAGCTGCTCTTGTAATGGAAGCTTGATGTTTTGTGTTCCTCTCTATCTCTCTCTGTGTCTGTCCCCCCTTCCTTTCGCCCATTTCTGCATGTCCGTGATGATTGCGAGCTGTTGAAATTTGTAACTGAATTGTCCACTTTTGATACAATTTGTGCAGGCATTTTATTATGGTCAAAAAAGTATGCAACACTTTAATGATGCTCCCATTTTCAACAGGTCAGCGTGGCCGGTGTGAACTTAGACTCTTCGCGCAATATCGATTACAAAATTGCAAATTTTGCTAATTGACCATTGTGTATTCAAAAGCCATTTATCTCCATTGTTCAGCATTTTAATATTATTAAATATTTAATTAGACTCATTATTCACGCTTTGTCATCCTCGAACAAAATCTCTTCATTTCTCTGTCTCTATCTGTCTGTCTGTAAAATATTGTACAGTCAGCTTTTGGACATCAAATGATCAATCAAATTGATTAATTACCAAAGTATTTTAAATATGAACCAAAAGACATTAATTTCTGTGGTAGCTAAACGAAAACTTGCTGACTTTTATTCATTATATAAGTTACAACAGATAAGAATTTTAAAGCTAAAACCGATGTGAGACACCTCAACGCTATAAATATTATGGAGATTTGACCATAAAGCTTTAGGACCTTTTTATTTATGCATATCCCCTGTGCATGAGAAACTAAGAAACCCATAACTTATGCCTATATCTTCAGATGCAATGATTAATGCTAGTTTAGTTTAAGTTGTTCGCAAAGATTATTTCTCAGGTAGAAGAAATGTTTATTTTTTTTCTGAGATGTTTGCTTGCGGCTGTAACTTTTTTCACTTTTTGCTACGCTCATTAGCTGAGACAAGCGGGAACCTTTTTTCTTAGTGTTTTTTGCTATTATGTCTTTTATCAAAGTTGTTGGCGTTGTTGCTTCAATTGCGAGCAGCTTCCCTTATTAATTTTTTTAAATTTCAATTTCGCACCTTTTTTTTGCGGCTTGTTCCCTTTTCTTGTTGTTGGTTTTTTTGTTTTTGTGGTTTGAAAACAAGAAAACGCGTTGATATCATTAGGTTAAATTGACGAACGCATTGCCAAACAGCTGAGGCTGCCAGAAAAGTCCTCGAGGCTGAAAAGACCAGAAAAACAAAAAGCTGAAACTTTTTTGTCCATACAATGATTATGTATGTGTGTGTGTTTTTGAGATAAAGTGAAAAAGGGAAAAAAGCGACGCTAAATCATTTGGCACGAAGCATTTCAAGCAAATTGACGCCAGGGCTGAAAGGAAAATCTCGTGAGTTTTGCAGACGTGGAAATTACAATTTGGCTAGAATAAGTCCGCCCAACCACGCCTCTAACCAACCCATCTCTAAACCATCGCCTACAACTGGGTCGTGACGCGTCGCGTCGCGTCCGCTTTTGCAGCCTGACATTCCCATTGACATTTCAATAAGTGAAGAAACTAATTTTTGTGCTACTGCAACAACAACAGCAACAACTAGAAACAAGAACAACAGCAGCAGACGCGCAAAAAGTTTCTTAGCAGTTTCTCATCTTAACTTGTGCAACTATCGTCTTTATGCCCTTTCCCCCCTTTAACCCCCGCTTCGCCGCTTGGGTATGAGCATGAAGCACGAAAAAACGAAAAGAAAGAAAACTGCAATATTAATTTGCAGCGAGTGCATTAAGGCGTAAGTGGGCGGGTTGGTTCACTTGCCTCGTGGCAGCTGTCAGCGAAAGTTCGACGTGTACGTGGACAGTTGTCCAAGTATTTGACACAAAAATAACAGTTTTTCTTTCTTCCACGTTTTTGGTATTATTCTCTTCTTCTTTTTTGCTTTTGCTGTTTTAGTGCTGACCAAACGAGAGTTTTGTGTAACTATCACACGTAGTATTTCCAGTTAGCAAACTTGACTGACCCTTCTGCTAATATCCTTGCACTGGCAATATGAATTGCTAAAAGTGAACAGCCCCACCTTTCCCTGCTACCGCTCCCTTAAGTTGTCAATGTGAAAAAACAAGTTGGAAAGCCAAAACCATTGCCTTGAATTCACTTTTCGATAATTCCTTCGTTCGTTTGAATTCATATTTTTTCTGTTGCTACTGAACTCAAAATGACAGTTGTATGTAACACACACACACACACACACACACAGAGATACCCATATATTCATGGGCGTGGCACTGCGGTCATCTCTCACAGCATCTGTCTGTGTGTGTGTGTGTGTGTCACAGATTTGGCTGGTTCGCTTTTGGCCGCAGGCTTATGAAACTTAAGCGCATTGCAATGCATTTCATTGCGGCCTCTTCAAGTTACCAGGATTTTTGGTTCAGTTTCGATGCTTCCTCATTCTCTCGCACACTGTCTCTGTCTTGCCTGTCTGTGTTATATGACCAGAGCAAAGTTGTGTGGCCAACTCTGTAAGTCCTTGTAATGTATGAGAGATCCATGTTTGTTTTTTCTTTTTTTGGGACATTTAGGCTGCAAAATTGGATAAAAACGAGCGAGTTGGGTAATATATTACCAAAAGCTGACTGTAAGTTGCATATGTGAAGTGAGTTTAATGTGTTTTTCTTTCGCTTTTTAGTTTCTTTCCTTTCTTTTGTGAAAATGAACAGCCAGAAAGTTTGTTTTTTTAGCTTTTTGGGGAGTGCTTTGAAAACTGTTTTCTTAATTTTGCTGTGTCTTTAGTTACATTTTATGTGTGCAAAAACAAAGTTGTTTCAAACTTGAAAGATGTTTTAATTTGCGTGTAAATGTTTTTAATTATGAACATTCTCCAACTACTGACACTAATACTGAAAAACAACTTGTAGGTTTTAACTTCAGACATGTTTCCTCAACAACTTTAATTAGAATATTAAGCTAACTAAAGGAGAATGTAGTACAAACTAGTTTTTAAAAATAATGACAGCCTTAAGTTGATTTTTAAGCACTTCAATTACATCGGAAGAGCTCCCAACACCCAGCCAACCCATTTGACGCCATTACCATTTACCAAACTCTCTCGTGGTAGATTTTAAAATGCTTACACAACTTTTCACTCACAGCGAGCTCAGAGTTCCGAGTTCCGTGGGAGAGAGTTTCAGTTTCTGAAGTGCAAACAAAACTTTCATGCCCTTAACACAAAAACAAAAGAAACAAATCGTCACGAACTTCAATTCAAAACAGTTTTTTCCTTCAATCTTTAGCTTAAAATCAGTGACAGAATGCTTAATCCTGGTTGGCTCTTTACGCAAAGTATTCAAAATATAGTCGGTCGCTCGGTAGGTTGGTAATAGAGTCTTAACATACAAAAGCCTTGTGCAAATGAATGAAATAGGCTGAGAATGCCAAACCAGTCGTTTGACAGACGCGACAGTTTGTCGAAGGAATGGATATGGAATGGAATGTGACAAAACAGTCAGCGCATTGCAATTGCAAAGAGAAGAAGAAAGCTGACGACAGGAAGCTTAAGTAAACTGGCTGGAACACTTAAGTCAAAACTGTGTTGAGCCAAAGGCGGGAAATTGCTAAATGCTAAATGGAAAAAACTCAACTTAAGATGTCAATCTCAGGCAACAAAAAAGTTCTTAAATCTTACAAAAGCCCAAAACATCAATGACAAACATTTTTAACAATTGAACAAACTGACTCGACTCTGTGTGTGTGTGGCGAAACACCTATTGGCCCGGTTCCATTCTCATTTTTCTTTTCACATACAAGTTGCAAATCAAGTTACCAAAAGACAGGAGTTTGGGTAGAGTGTATGTGTGTGTGTGTGTGTGTGGGGAAATAGCAGGAAAGCAAAAAGACGCAAATGGCAAATGGCTGGCTTGTTTCGTTCCGCCTTTTGACTCGCCGCTCCCTGATTTCTTCCTTCCGCCAGAGTTGGCGCAAAACGGCATATATGTCTTACTCCCAAACTGAAAACCCGTTTGCCAAAAGCCTTTGCCCAAACTTTTCGTGCACGCATTTTACTGCCTTTTTTAATACCCTGCGTGTGCGTGTGTGTGTGTAGAGCGGGGCTTATAAAGTGTTTGTTTATGTTGTTGTAAAGCAAAGTTAAAAATATCTTAAGTTGAGAAATTTAAATGAAAAAAAACTTTAACAAACAAGTTGCAGCTTTTAAAGTAGAAGTTTAAGAAATTAACTCTTCAACAAAATTTAGCAAAGAATTAAAGTTGTGCTTAATTTAAATTGCTTTATTATTATTTGTATACTCTTCTCGAGTTTTTGAAGTTCAAAAAACTTTTTCTGAACAAAATCAAAATTTATTGCCGTCTACTTGGCAGCTAATTAAAGGGTATGTGGCAATACTGTGCTGCCATTTGCACATGTTTTCTTCTTGCACCTTTGTCAAAAGTCATAAAAAATAATAAAATGTGCGAAAGCACAACAACAACAACGAGGCACAGAAGTCAGCGACTAGCTGAATCCGAATATGAATCCTGAATCCGTGCTGTGTGCTCACATGAGCGCACACACAATTATGAAGACCATAACCTCACCCACTCGACACCACCAACACCACCACCCACTGTGCTGCGCCCGCCATTTGCCACAATAGTACATTTGTAAGGGCGCGTGTTGAGTTTCCTTTTGCATTTTGTACATATACAAGTATGTAAATGTAAATGTCGTTTGGCATTCGCGCATTTTAAGCTTGTGACAGGTGCAGAAAAAGGAGTAGGGAAGCAGAGGGCATTTCAACCTGCTACCTTTTTCTTTTTTTATTATTTGTAAGTGCGGCGGGGAAGGTAGTGAGAGGCGACAGAGGCCTCATTTTGGCACCTCGGCACTTTCGGGCGCCTGGTAATTGGCATGTGTTCAGCATTTTTGTACATTTCGCACTGTTTGCAAGAAAGACGACAGCTTAAGCGCCACCAAAGAGTGACGCGGAGAGGGGCTGAGCGTTGGCGTTGATACGACGACCCATCCGCTTTTGTAAGTTTGTCGGATAACGTGGCACGTTTGGCAGCCAAAAGATATGAATATAATTAAATGTAACAACTACATTTTTAGCGTTTACAAAGCAAATGTTTAAATTGAGAGGCGCGCGCACTGCTTTTGAATTGTATTCTCGCTCAGGTGTTTATGGTCAGGCGAAAAGCGGCGTTAAGCCATCAACTAAATTGCTAAAAGCAGCATCCTGGAATGGCGGCGCATTAAACTTGACTGCCAATTGTTATTATTGTTCGTTTGTTTGTTGTTGTTGTTGTTGTTGCTTCTGCTTGGTCAACAATTAAGGCAATGACAAGGGAAAATTAGTCCAAAAGTTGGAAATTAAGTTGAATGTTGTGCATTTCTTTTGCTGTTGAGATTAAGTTTTTCAACTTTATGCGCTTTCTTTCTCCCTCAATCTCTGTGGCTGTGTGTGCCGAATGAGTTTCCTAATTGGGTCAGGCACACAACAAGTAAAATTGCACCTATAAAACACAAAAGAATTTTAAAGAAATGCCAAAAAAAAACGTACCCAAAACGAAAAAACAAAAAAATAAACGAATATTATTTGGGTAAATCAAATAAGAAAGTCAAATTGGATTTCTTTGCTCTGCTTAGAGGTTAAGTTAGGTTGTTAAGAAGCCAGAAGGCGAATGGAATGCAAGTTAAAAGCATTTGAAAATAAACTTTAAAACTGTTACTCTTAAAGCTCGCCAGCAACTAATAAAGTTGTTGTCTAACGAATTGTGCTTGAAGGAAATAAAAATAATAATCCTTTATGTGATTTTACTTTGCTAAACTTATTTTAACACAAACTCTTTAACATGTATAATTGAGCTTCATCTTTTTATTAAAGTCACGTATAAATTTGCTTTAAGCGAGCTAGAGTGGAAAGTGTTGCATACTTTTTTGGGCAGCCAAGCATGCATATTTGATTATTGTCCATTTGACTTCTGGGGCATAGCTTATGAATATAATTTGAATGAATTTGCATTTAAATATTCATTTTATGGCAAATAATAATCAAATTTATTCCTTATCTATCTTTTCTTGCAGGTAAGTTTCAATGCAATTTGCTTTTGTTTACTTGAACAATCAGAAATATCTTGGTAAGTATATTTTTGTATAACAAATATTGAATTTGTTCAATTTTGTAATTTATGATGCCACTGAAAATGTTGCTAATTTATGGGCAGCCAGGACACCTTCGTGCTGGGCCAATAACAATATTGGTTAGTTATATAGAATGTGACTGTATATTTTGTGCCTGCCACAACTCGTTGTGCCTCTTTGTCTATCCTTCTGCCTGTCTGCATCTATCTCACTCTGTTTTGCGGATATCCGCATGCAAGCCATAACTCAATAAGGCATTGTCCAGAGCCAAAGCCATAGATGGGAGCAAGAGGAGAGTAAAACAAAAGCAATGGCAATAGCAAAGGACAAACGACCAAAACTAAAACCCAGCAACGCCAGCAGTCAAAGATACAACCGAAATGCAGTAACAAAATGCGATAGGAAATGGCCAAGAGAAAAGAAGAAGAAAAAGAAGGGTTGGTCAGAAGAGGCAGGCAATGAAAACGGAGCGCAGAGTGGTATAAAAAAACAAAATAGAAAAGTACGTCAGACAGATTAGAAGAATAAACAAAGCCTGGGGCTTGACTGGGCAAACAGTGCGACTGCTCGACTGCACGATGCTGAATTGTCTCCAGCAGGATGGCCTCCGACTGCTGTCATTGGGGCCAAGAAATAAACATTAACTGTAATTTAGTGGGGCATTGTGCTTAAGCGTCGACTCGACTTGAATCGCATCGAGACTGAGACTGAGTCTGAGTCGAGTCTCGCATTCTCGCAGCGCTCTCAAATTATGGCCCCATTGTAAGAGGCTGCCTTGCCTCTCCGCACATGCCTTTCCTTGCCCTTTTAGCTAGATTCATATTACACGAGCCATTTCGTGCTGGTCAAAACGCTGCGGGATGTCTCAATGTGAAGGCAATTGTTATTTGCCTTTGCTTTTGCCTTGCAAGTCCTCAGTTTTCACAGCGCCCAACAATTAGATGGCAGCAGCTGGCATAGATACACAGATACAGTAACACACACACATACATAGACAGACTATAAAGAAAAAACTATAATAACACAAATTGGCTTTCGCAATAATCGACGACAATAAAAAATGTTGGCCAACCTTTAAGAATATTGCACAGCTTTTGTAAATTATTATATATACTATCGAAAAGCAAACTCAAGTGGTTTAAAAGGGTCTGCAATTCCTTGATTATAAACTGAAGAATATATAAAATAAAATAAACTGCAAGTCATGCCCGTAAGCTGCCCCACTTACTTAGCATATTTAATGCGCAATCATTGCAAACAGATTTAAAGGAGCAGTTAGCCTTTAGCATAATTCTGTTAAGCCTAACAGCTGTTAACTCTCCTAGCAACATAGCCAACAACAAGTGAACGCCGACGACAAAACATATAGTATATAAACCAGAAATAGAAACAACAAAAATACACTCTCAAGTGAAAAGCAAAACGCCCATTGCGCAAACGTTATTCACCACACGCACACACACACACACACGTACGTACGCGCCCCTTTTGAAAAACCGCTACTGGCCATAACATGGCTTTATTTGGCTTATAAATTGTTGGATGCCGCGCCAGCATCATGAACTTTGCTTATAATTCAACACCTAACAGCAACACCTACAACACGAAACCCCTCAGAAATAACAAATAAGAAAGAAACAAAATATATAAAAAACAAAGTAACGCACAACAAGTGAAATAATAATAATAATACTAAACAAAAAACAAAAAAACCTTTTTGAAATTAAACTTTGCACTCTGACCACTTGATGATGCCACGAAGCGGCAGCAACAACAACAACAAGAACAAAACGCCGCGGGCTGCAAAATGAATACAGGCGCAAAAGCTGTGCCTGATATCTACTCGACAGTCAGTGTTAGGGAAGGGAGAGTGAGATGTTGGGATGCGGCAAGCTGGCCCTTTATTGCAGCTAAACAATTTTCATAGGCTATCAGCGCGAAGCGTGGGGGGGGGGGGGGGGGGGGGGTTTGAGGCGGTTGGACAGCGAACAAGTTGGTAACTTTTTCGAGTGCAGCAACAAATTAAATTTGCGCTGGTAATTGGATTTCAAAACACTTCTACGACGGCTGTGTTTAATGCCCGCCAACAGGCACACGAAGCTTTTTCACACACCAACACCAACACACACACACACAGAGAGCCACACTCGCAGATTTGCACAGAGTTGGACAGACGTCGCGGCTGTCGCTGCTGCTGCTGCGGCTGCTGCTGATGTTGAGCTGTCAAAGGCTCTGGGCAGCACTTTGCTTGCGGCCTGCACACGCCTGCCCCACCACCGAACCACCCAACCATCTACCCACAATCCACCCACTCAGCTTGTCAGAGCTTTGGCCTAGAAAATGCGCAACGTATCGGACTCGCAATGCGAAAACTGAACTACTACCAAGTGCGTATCTCTTTTGGCCAACTTGAGGCAACTTTTTGTTGTTGTTGTTGCTGCGCATAAAGTAAACAAAAATGAACTGACACGCAAAATAATAGGCAACCCAACAGGACAGTTTATAATTATGGCGCGCAAATAAATCTTGTCATGTTATCCTTGTTGCCAGCTCCAGCTGCTCCGGCTGCGGCGGCGGCGGCTGCTGCTGCTGCTGCTGTTGCAATTGTTGCAAAACGACAGCGGAAATGAAAGCGGACGCTGTCAGGCCGGAAATTATAAAAAAATTGTTAAATGCCGCGATTTTTTTGCGGTTGCTGAATTTGATTGCCGAGTCGAGCCGGCAATCGAAGATTTTATTTATGAGCTATCCCAAAAAAACAACAAAGCAAAAAGATTTTAAATAACTTTATGCAGCTTGAATATGTTTGTTAAAGTTCAAAGGCAGACTTTTATAGTATAATATCCGTTACTTTATGAAAAAACATGTTAAAAACCAACTTGAACATAAAATATCCGACAAATTTGCATATTCAAAATATTCTTTCAGCATTCACTTACGTCAAAAGCTTTGCCAACAAAACAAGTACACAAAACATGTTTTAATCTGTACTTTAATGCTATCATTTATTTAGCCAACAATTTCACAGTTGAAATATTTACACACAAACACAAGTTGTGCACTTAAGTTTTTATTAATATTTCAACTGTTAAATCCAGCAAACCGAAATAATAATCATGGTGAATATTATTCTATCTTGCTAACAACAAAATTTTTCGCTCCAATTACATGGACAATATTTACAAAGGTAAGGTGTCGAGAGCTACGCACTGGAAATTCAATGCCAAATCCGCAAAGCGACACGAAAACACAACAGCAAAATCCATTAAATAATGCACGTAGATAAACTAAAACCAAACCAAAGGAAATGACTCGAAAAATGATATAAGATGAAAGGTGGGTCGAAGGCCATAAACAAAAAAAAGATGAAAAACTAAAAAGAAAAAAAGTACCGAGAAAAAATTCATTTTTCAAATTCCAATCACAGTTATTAAATCTTTGCTATATGGTTATGGTTATTATAGTGATTTGATTTTATGGTTAAAAGAAAGAGAGAGGGGAGCGAACAGAGGTAGAGAGCGAGAACGAGTGCGTTAAGTGAAAGAGTGCAAAAAGCTTTGCGCTCTTGTAAAGCGCCTAGGCCCTTGCAAAGAGAGGCAAATGCTCTCTTTTTGTTATTATTGTTTGTTGTTGTTGTTGCTGCTGCTGCTGCTGCTGCTGATATTTTGCGCGCGCTACAGCAACACTGGCAACATTTTGTGTCAGGCTGCAGAAAGAAGAAAAAAAAAAGTGGGCCTAAAATGCTTTACTGACGTCATAAAAGTGTCTTTTCTTATCTGGCTCAGTATCTACAAGCGAAATGCGATGGATGATGCCGACGCTCTGTACAGTTATTCTGCGTATGCCTCTCCTTATGTCTGACTGTATGTATGTATGTGTTTATGTGTGTGTGTGTGTTCTTGTTATACAAATGTAAATGTCGCTAGCAGGCAGGCAGCTCAGCAATACACACAAACGCACACACCAAATACAGTTTTATGTATGTGTGTGTGTGTGTGTGTGTGTGCGCCTGTCACTGACGCATAAAGGAAAATAATTATATTTAAAGGCAATTTGGTGGCAGCCGCAGCCTTCTGCAGTGTCCTTGACCGACTTATATAGATTTTCTGCAGCTTACTGCCTGCTTTTACAGTTTTTTACACACACAATTTTTCGCAGCTGCTGCTGCTGCTGATGCTGATGCTGATGCTGTTCACAGTTCACATTGCAATTCCCAAGCATCTTGACTGCCCTTCCTTCCCTCTGCTTTCAGCTTGGCTGAATAATGTTTGGCCCATCTCATTATTAACATATTTCGAGATATATTCTTATGGTTGCAAGCAAAATATTTATGGCGTATGTGTGATAATTCTCTTGTTGTCTCTGTTTGTGTAGGCGTGGCAAAACATGTGACTTAAGCCATTTCTCAAATGACTCTTTTTGATTACCTATGCCTATTGTCGGGGCGGTGCCATAAAATATGAGGTTTAGTAATTAAGTCAAACTCGACATGTATTAAAAATTTGCATTTTTGGTCAACTGTTGCCTACTTTTATGCGCACAAATAGTTGTCATTGTTTTACTGCATTTTAATGCAACACACAACTTCTGCTTGAGAAAATGCTGCTCTGCAATTTGATTAAGTTTGCATTGTTCCCCCTTGAACCGCCAAAAAAAAAAAGAATAAGGGCACGCAAAATGGACTAACAAAATAAATTATGCTTACGATTTGTAAAAGCTTTAATGCGCCCTATAGCCAAATCCTAAGTGCACACAGCAAAGAGCAGCTGCTTCGGCTTTAGACGGAGCTCCTTGTTGGCTAGCTCCAAAGACAACAATGAATAAATTTAATTTTAGTTGTGGCCGACCTACCGCACCAGCAACCTCAGCTTCAGCTTTAGCTTCTTGTTGCTATTGTATGTCGTTGTTTTTGCTGTTGTTGTTGTTGTTGTTGCGGTTGTTGCTCATGTTGAGTAAACACCTTGGAGATTTCCAGATATGCCTTGCACTCTGGCAGCTGTCAAGCGTGCCTTAGCTGCTTTATTCTAACCCGGCAACCAACACAAAAACTTTATTTCCCTCCCAGCGCTGCTTGAGTGCATTATAACTGCATTTTGGTTTTGATGACGTCGACAACGTTGTCGGTATCGTTGTCGTCGATGCCGTTGTCGTCTTATTTTTAAATTATGCTTGAGCACAAAGCACACACACACACACATACATACATACACACACAGTGTCTCGCGACCCGCAGATATTTATAATATGGCTAAACGAGCTGTTAACTAAAGCGCTCTCTTAATGGCAGCTGCTCAAACGAAGAGCGAGAGAGAGAGAGAGAGAGAGCGTGCAAGTATGGAAAGCTTGAAGACAGCTTTTCACCGCGCTCATGTGACTGTCCGTTTGAGTTGAGAGAAAGAGCGAAAGTGAGCGGCGGATGCTGTGGAAGTTTTTTGATTTTGCTGATTACGTAAATAAAGGCGAAGCTGCCAACGACAGTATACGAAATGTGTAGCGAGACTCTGTTATAAACAATTTAAGCAGCAGCAGCAGCAGCAGCCGAGGCAACAACGACCCGCTTTCTTATATACGTAAGAGTGAGTGAAAGCTTAGCCTGTGCACACACAAGAAATGGGGCGAGGAGCAGCAGCAGCAGCATCAGCAACAACAATGAAACATACGATTGCTAACGAGGCTGCTGCTGCTGCCTTACAGAAGAGAACGCATGAGTGAAAGAACGAATCAAAAAGTATGCAAGGCGCTCTTTTATCTGTCGCTCTCTCTCTCTCGCTGCCTTGATGCTCGGCTCCTGATGGCGTCGTCGTCAGCGTCAAGCTTAGTTGCTGGCTGTGCTGTGTGGTGAAAATCAGTCACAACGGGAACGTCGTCGCGAGCTGTTAGAGCGCTTCAAAGCACTCTGCGTTTGTAGCAAGAGGCGAAAACACACACAGAAAGCAAAAGCAAAATTCAGAGCCAGCAGCTTCCAAGAAGCCAAACACCTCGAACCAAAAATAAACCAAAATAAAGCGTACGAAAATTATAACAACCCAAAAAAAAAAACAAAAAGCAAAACGAAAACGATTCGAAATATAATGCATGGAAATCCGTTTCTGTGGCGACACGCGCCGTCAAGTGCGAAAAGTGCGTCAGCAGCAGCAGCAGCCGCCGCCACATCCACAGCAGGAGGCGGGCGGCAAAGAAATCAAATTACAAAACAGCAACACACACACATACACAGTCACAGACATGCAGACGCAAACACAGATGCGAATACAAATACACAAAGACAAATAGACTCAGGCAAACTAAGACAGACACACGCAGCGCTCAAATCGACGCAGGCTATATAATTTAGCACACACGTTGAACGCAAAATGCGAAACGAAACGAAAAAAATAAACACACAAATACATAAATACAACAAATAAAATGCGAAGAAATGTATCGAAATCCGAATATAACGCAGCCGCCCAAAATAAATGCCCTGTGTGTTTGCTGTCCGCTTAAGTGTATGTGTGTGTGTGTGTTTGTTTGTGCAGAATATTAAATAAAGAAAGCTTGGGCAATCGCCATTAAAAGCAAATTAACAAGTGCAAAGTTACGATTAATGTTGCCCAAAAACAACAGAAAACAACAACAAATACAAACAAGCTGAACGCAAAAAGTGTTGCAAAATGCCACAGCTGGTGTAGTAGTGGCAGCAGTGCAAGGCAACAGCAACAGCAAAAATAAAATAAAATATAAAAGAAAGAAAAGAAAGAACACGCAAATACCACCGCACTTAACACACATACCAACAACAACAACAACAGCAGCAACAACAAACAGAGACATTGTAGAGGCGCGGGGCAAAAGCATCAAGCAGCAAAAGAAAAATAAAATACAAAAAGCAACAACAACAACTGTAGGCTTGAGATTTTGAGTCTAGAATTCGTTGTTGCCCAGGCAGCTGTTGTTGTTGTTGTTGCTGCAGTTGTTGTTGTTGCTGCTTGCCTATATATATTTTTAGCACGCGTAGCGAGAATTTAAATCGCCAACGCAGGAAAAGTTTTTCCTTTTTGCCAGGCTAATAAAATACATATCAACAAGCAAATGGGCGCAGAAACAACAGCAGCAACAACAACAACAACAGCAACAATAACAATGGCTGTGGCATATTGCTGCTGCGGCTGTTGCCAGTAACGACAGCAGCAGCTGCAAGGATAACCAGCCACCAGCCACGTCATACATGGTGCAAGGATATTATCAACGTCATGCTTGCCACACACACATTCATACACTAACACATAAAAACAAAACGAGAGAACGAGATGCTGCTGTCAAACTAGTGAGAGCGCGATAGAGAGAGCTTTGTGTGTGTGTGTGCGTGTGGCACATTTTGTGCTGCTTCTTGCTGCTGCTTGACAGTTGTTTTTACTAACATTAAACGTATTTATATTTATGACTGCGTGTCTGCTGGCATTAAATGCATTAAAAACATGTTGATAAATTCATTTGAATTTATTTGAGCTAAAAATAAATGCACAACAAACATGCCTTGTCATGTCCTTTGCCCCCTTGTCCTGGTCTTGTTGCTGTTGCTGCTGCTGCTGCTGCTCTCATTAGTGCCCTGTGGCTGTCCATCGAATTATGCGGAAATCTAATTTATTTTTCCAAATAACAACAACAACAACATCGCTTGCCGACAACAATTCTATAACAGGAATATTTTCTAGTTTTAGGATAACTCAAGCTCCTTCCACCCAAAATCACACTCACATATCAATTGTTGTAAGCAAAGCTGCTTCTGGGAATATGTTGAGCAATAAACATGGCCACAAATTAGTTTGGTAAACTTTAAATGATTTTGTTTGGAATTTTGCTTAGTTGCTTGTTAACTGTTGGCTACTCTGGAGTGTTTTCGCTGCAAGTGCTCGAAATATTTCAAATGTTTGTGTATGCTTGTTAATTTAAAGCTCAAATGTAAATGTTTCACATTCTCCACAAGTAAACTAAATGCGCATTTTAATTGCAGTTGCAATTTTTGACAAATTCTCGGAAAACACTTTCTAAAGCAAATTACATAAAACTAATTTTGAAACGTTTGCTTCTAAAAAATAAAAGATCAACAATTCGTGGAACTAAATTTATACCAAATTAGTTTTCGGGTTATTTTGGCTCCAATCTGTTAAGTTTATGGCCCTACCGGCTTATCTCTTTGTAGCTGCTCCATAATTTAGTTATTCAATTTAAAAACAAACAAAAACCTTTCGGCAAAAAAAGAAAGGAAAGGAATGTTAACTTTTGCTTATTGCCAATTGGCAAATAGACGCCAAGGAAACTGCCAAAAACTTTTGTGTTTCTAAAACAATCGAAATAATTTATTACAGTTTCCTAGATACAATCTCGCACGCACACGAACACACACACATATAAAAATGTCATTTAAGTCGCTGAAGAAGCTAAAACTTTGGTCGCAGAAATTAACTTTATTGGGCGAATCAAGAGAAAATAGCTAAACAAATGCGCTCAAGCACCTTTTCAAGTGCGGTGTGTGGTTTCGAGTGGGGCTTACTTAACCCACCCTGCCACCCCCCTGCCAGCTCTCCCCAAGCAAGCAAAGTTGCCAACTAGTTGAGCTTGCCACACGTGCAGAGCAAGAGATGGAGGAGAGATGAAGGAAAGATCTTAACTAAACACATGGCAACTTAAACTTATCGACAACTCACATCTAACGGCTAAAAGCTGGCCAAAACTTTAACCTGTGTGTGTATGTGTGTGTGCGCTCACGTATTGCCTCCTGTTTGGTGCCGCCTCAATTCACCGAAAAGAAAAAAGTCGCAACTAAGACGCACTAATTCACAACTCTGCATTTGGCAACTTGCTGCAGCAGGCAGGTTTTTTTTTTTTGCTGTTGTTTTTCGTGTTTGTTTCTAAGTCTAAGAAAGTAGGCTATAAAAACTATCAGCACAGCTCTTGAGGCGCCTCGCCTGTGGCGAGTTGCTCTTTTCTCAAGATTTCAACTGTTTTCCCCACTGTCTCTCTCGCTCTCACTCACTGGCTGATGCAGTAGTAGTAACAACAATCTGACAACAAACTGGCATAAGCATAACATAAAAATACGGAAAGTTCATTTTGCTTGTTGTTTTTTTTTTTTCCAAAGTTGTTCCCCATAGCCGGGGCTAGCAAAACAACTAAACAACAACAAAAAATATTTAAAATAAACAAAAACAGAAAAAGAAACAGAAAAAAAAACATACTGGATCATATAATCCTTTCACTTAACAAGCAAACTTTTGGCAACAGACCGAAAAACTTTGCGCATTTCTGCTGCTGCTGCTGCTGCTGAGACTTCTTCTTCTTCTTGTGTATCTACTGCTTTTTTCAACTGCTATGTTGTGCTATGCATAAAGACAAGTCAAGAGTGTAGTAGCGTGTGTGTGTGTGTGTGGGTGCGTCGAGACGGGGAGGTTAAACAGGATGTGACTTGGAGCCTCGTACATACTACATGACGTAGGGAAAATTTATGCATTCGCTAGGCCAGGCCAAAAAGTATTTATGTATGCACTTATAAATATATGCACATCTTGCTTACTCTTCCCAGCATTCGCTATCTCTATTGCACGCGATGGTGGGTGTGCGTGTGTGTGTGCGTGCAGATAGCCAGCAAATTTATGCTAGCAATATAACAAACAAAATATTTGCGCACCAAGAGTTGTGCAAAAACTTTTTTCTGTGCCGCTTCCCCCTCAGCTACCCAAGCTTGCAAAACTTTAAAATAACACAGAAGCAAAATATGAAAAAAATATTTTGGTTTTTCCATTCGTCTTTTCCGTCCTTTTTTTTGGCGTAAGTTGAAATTTTAAAACTTGCAAAACATGCAACACGCTATCTATGTTGTTGTTGTTGTTGTTGCAGCTGTATATTGGGGGTAGAGAATTCTTTTATATGCTAATTAAAGGCAGCAGACACAGATTAAAACAAACACACACACACACACACACACACATTTACTCTCACACCGACAGACTAGGTTTAGTAGTCCTTGTGCCTAAAAAAAGATATATATGTGTTCATATATATATTTTTTTTAAAAATATAAACCGAAATGCACACAAAAGCCTAACCCTGAAATATGTGCAGCTGTGGAAAAACTAAAGCAAAACAAAACAAAACTTGAAGGCTGCTGCTGCTGCTGCCTTCAGCTGAAAAGTAGGCAATGGAAAGTGTGCAAATGCTGAGCTGCTGAAAAGTAGGGAACATAATAATATGCGTGTGCACACATAACATTATAACGCTTATTTCGATAATTGCAGCAGCAATTAAAGAATTAAAACAAATTAACAAGAGCAACAAAGAGAAATGAAAGATATATATGAAAATTAATAAAATCAACAAACGAGCGACAGCAAAAACATCAACAAAAACAACGCAGCCATTTGAAGCGCAAATATAATTAAATTAATTGTAAATAAGATCCAAAAAAAAAAAAGAATATAAAGCCAACAAATACGCATGCAACAACGCACAGATATACAGTCAATCGAATAAATAAAACCAAAAAAAAAAAAAAAAACGAGAATAAAACAACAAAAAATGATATAAACCCGAAAACGAATGTGTTCAGTACTCGTAATTCAGTAATTCAGCGAATTTTTTCTGTGGTGCCATTCAGCGAACATTCGCAACAAGTAAAAATAATTAATTGTAGATAAATGTGTGTGAGGCACACCAAAACTCACGCACATACACAAACCCAGCAAAATAAATAAAAAAAAAAAAAAAAAACGACAACAAGCGTTTTATAAATGACTGCGTTATATAAATGAGCTTTTAGTTTAATTAATCACTAAATAAATTACAAATAAACACATAAAAACATCACACGCATGTACAGCACGTGCTTGTGTGTGTGCCTTAGCTGAAGCCACATGCATGGCAGCAACAACAACCATAAAAACAGCTACAGCAACAATAAATCCAACTGCAGCAACAACAAACGCAACAACAATCACAACAACAGCAACGCAACAGTGCAACAACGTAGCAACGCCCACGTCCACGCCCATTTTAACATTTAGCTATAGCTGCCAGCGCTGTTGTTGTTGCTGTAATTCATTCTGGCCGCCCCACAACAACAACATCAACATCAACAGCAACAACAACAACAACAACAACAGCAACTACTACAAAAACAACAAAAGACCAACAACGAACAGTTGTTGCGCAACGCAAGCGAAACAAATAACAACAACAGCAACAACAACACCAACAAGAACATCAGCAGCTACACTTCAGCAGCTGAAGTTGCCGCCGCCGCCGCTGCCGCTCACGACGTCGGCAGCAATAACAGCAACAGCAGCAGCGTTGCCACCGATCCCAAGAAATCCTTCTCGCTACACTGCTGTTGCGTGATCGTCGACATTACACCCGTCTCACATCCGGTGGCACGTTTGACAACAGCAACAACGGCCTCGGGAAGGGATGCGGGTGCCGGTGGCAGCGCTGCCGGCAGCAGCAGCGGCGGCTTGGGTCTCACCGAAAACGTCTCCCAGCTGGCGAGTCAGCTCTTTCGCTTTGGCAGCAAGAAACGCTCGACAGGCGTCTGCATCTGCAATGCACAATGTCGTCTGCAATCTCTGGGCGAATCCGCAGAACCGCTTAAGACAACAACAACGCATCATGGGAGTCTGGATCGGTTGCTGCAACAACAGCAACAATTGTCCCAGAAGCCATCGCATCAACAACAATCGAGTGCTGAGCGTTCCATAAGCTGGGTCGTTGATGGCGGTGGTGCAGGAGCTCTTCTCACCGCTGCCAGCTCCGATGAGAGCGATGAGAAGCTGCAGCAACAGCTACAGCAGCTACAACAGCAGCAGGCGCAGCAAAAGAAGCCTGCACCGCTTGAGGATCCACCACCGCCACCACGACCCCCTGGTCGCCATAGTGTACGTGAGGAATTCGAACGTGGTGTTGAAGTGGAAAAGTTCTATCATCAGATCAATGGCGACATCTTTGAGATTACGCGGCGAGTGCGTGCTCGCGACGAGGACACCATGGAGCAACGTTGCATTAAGCGTAAGAGTTCTGTGGTGCCACACTATGTCCGGCTGCCCGAGCAGCGTCCACAGCTGCCGCCTCGACGGCAGAAGAGCGCCGAGGAGGTAACGATGCCAAAGAGCGCGTTGCGACAAGCGGCGCCAGAGCCGCAACTAGAGTGGTTCGATAGGAAGGCACAGCAGCGTCATTCCGCACGCTCCGCAGAAGGCGGACAGGTGCGGGAAGAGACAATTGAGTGGTTAAAGCTGCAAAAACAACAGACGCCATCTCAAGCACCTGCGCGCACCTCCTCCGGGCCATGTGAGATAACGGTGATGAAGGATGAACTGCCCGATTGGCTGCTGGAGCATCTGCCACGGCAACGTGAACGCCAATCCATATCCGAGAAGCCAGTGAGTTCGGCTTACGCCAAAGCTCTTGCAGAGCTGCTTAAGAAGCCACTCTCCCGACAGAGCTCGGGTCCCTGTGAGGTCTCCCTGCTCAAGACGGACATAGTCGAGTGGCTAACAAAGATGCAGTCGAGCGCTAGTGTTGGCGGCAAATCCTCTTCATCAACACGTCGCTCGCATCATCGTCGCAATGGCAGCAGTGGTGCCGCTCCACGTTCCAACTCCCAGGAAGAGCAGGTTGCAGCTGGAAGCGAGCAGCTTCAGCAACAGCAGCAACATGCCACGTTGCAGCGCAAGCGGCACTCCTTGGGCCACAGCAATGTGGACAGTGGTGAAGAGCAGTTGCAGCAGCAGCAGCAACAGTTACCCACTCTGGAGTGGATTGCGTATCCGCTGCACAAGCTGCATTCACAAGGCAAGCAGCCCGTCTCTGTGTCCGTGCCCAGTGGCTATGATGTGCCTGCTCCACTCACTGCCACCTCGCATACGCCGCTCTGCCAGGAGCAGCGACGGCGCGAAGAACGCTCCCGGGAGCGTCGATTGCGTCACTCCGCCAGCGAGGTGGTCAGCAGCAGCGGAGCAGATGCAGGAATCTCTGTTGCGGCCAGCAGCGCACAACAGCAGGAGCGACTGGAACGTTTGTATGCCAAGCCGCACAAGGAGCGCTATCAGTATGTGCCCAAGGTAACGCCACCCAAAGAAAACGCCACTATCACCACTACCACTCACAGCTCCTCCAAAAAGGCCAAGCGTTCGCGTCGCCATCAGACGCAACGTTCGGCCACGGTGACGGACATGTCCGTACAACGTTCCACCACACACAAGCGCAAATCCTCGAGCGCGGAACGTGCACCACGCTCCCGTTCGCCATCGCCGTGCACGGATCCCGCCTGCCCGCTACTGCCCATCTGCACGGATCCACACTGTCGGTATCAGGAATGCCAGCGACGACGCTGTCTCACCTCCTCCGCCAGTTCCGTGAACCTGGCTAGGCATCAGCAGTTGGCTCAGGTGCAGCTGCATGCGGTTCCTGCCCATCTGCTAGCTGGTTCGGATGCAACAACGCCTTCGACGGTAGCAACACCACCGCCACCGCCAGCAGCAGCGGTAGCGGCAGCTGCACCACTCGCTGATTCACTGCCAGAGCGTCGTCTAGTCATCTGTCATGAGTGCCGTTCGTGTGCACCGATGCTTAGCTGCCAGAATCGTAAATGCCTCAATGCCGCCAAGTGCAACTCACTGCCTCGCTGTGCCGCCGATTTTAATCGTCTGCGCACCACACTCGCCCAGCCACCCACAACACTGGATGACATTGAGCCGGCGCCACTCGAATTGGAATCCCAGCAACAGCATCAAGCGTTCCAGCCTGCCTCGCCTACATTCCATATGCAACATTATCGCAGCAACTCCCAGCCAAATACATTGCAACGTGGCGATTCCACTGCCTCCAGCTGCGGCATGGCCACAAGCCATGGCTGGTTGGAGCCAGTGCAGCAACAACTAGAGTTGCATCAACCACCACAACACCATCTGCACCATGCGCTCAACGGAAATGGCAAACTGATGAAATCGGCTTCAGCTGCTTCGTTGAACTCCCGCCGGAGACGCCATAAGACGGTCCACTTTGGCGAGAATCTGTTGCGTGAAGTGTGCCAGAACCGCAAGTTAATCAAAACGGAACAGGTGCCATCGGGTTCGGCGCCCATGCAACCCAACATTCAGTTGCTCTACAATTTTGTAGAGGGTGTACTCAGCGCCTGGGTGGATGATGATGAGGATCAGGTGCGCTCTGGCGCCGAATCCGAGCCAGAACATGGCCTAGTCGCTCTGCAACCCATCCACCGCTGCAACCGCTTGCGCTATCAATGCATACGGCGAGTAGTGGAGGAGGCTGCGGATCTTCAGGGCACCCTCAAGCTGGGCAATTCACGGTATCGACATCGACATTGGCGCAGCACCGCCAAGCAATGCAACGAAATGTTCCTTCGCAAGGTAAACTTAATCTTTAAGAGCAAGTCGGCAATCTTGTAGGTATAATTACTTTAATGCAATATCTTTATTACTTTTGGAAACATTTATTTAACTGCAAACAAACCTTTGAACAAGTTCAATACTGTTCTAAAGGTTTCTGCAACATGATCTACTTAATATATTAACTTTCTTCTAAAGCATTCGCGAAACAACATTAAATCCTTTTGATTTCACTATAAAGTTGTTATGATAATCGAATTTAGACTGCTTATAAAGTTTTCAACCTCAATCCTAACCATTTTTGTATCCAGCTTAATTTTTATTTAAAACCCTTAGTGTCCATTAATATTTTAAATTGATAAGTAGCTGGCGCAATTTGCAAGACTTGAGCAAATTGCTTGAATGCCGCTTTAACTTTGAGCGTTGCTTGAAAATTTCAGTGACAAAGAGTGGCCTCTTACTTAACAGCCTTGCTTGCCTTCGTCGCTGGCACCGAAAATGACTTAAATGTATTGTCGCTGAATGTTCGTTCGGTGTGTTGCCTGTCTGTCTGATGTCCGTTTGTCTGGATACGACAAATTCATTTTGGTTGCCTAACAAAACGTTGATCAAAGCTAAAGCATCCTTTTCACGGTCGAGCTACTCCAAGGCAGCTGCCTGCCTGACTGGCTCCTGCTAGCTCCTTGCTCCTTGCTTGCTATTTTGCTCTTGCTCTTGCTCTTGCCGTGGCTCACAAAGGAGGCTGGCAATAAATTAAAGCATTAGTGCCAGCCAAAAAAGCTCTTAACACAGCTCAAACACACTTACACACACACACAGAGAACGAATATTGAGGGGGACCGGGGGTGGTATTTTCATTTACTGTTCGCCTTTAGTTTTTTGATAATGAATGGCATTGATTGGAATTCACATGAATCACAGTTGTAAAGTGATAAAGGCTATTTGTAGCTATAGATAATATAGCATCTAATAGATACATATGTATCTATCTATGTGCATGCTTTGTGAACTTGTCCATGCCATAATCTATGAGTGCCTTCGCATTGATGCGTTTCCACTGTGCAACTCTCAAAAGCCCTTGCATCTTGTATTTGCGAGTTGGTATCCGGTTACTTGTATCTTGTATCTATGGCAACTGGTGCAGCTCACTTGGCACAGCTTGACCAATACCTAAAGGATGAATACATTGAGGAAAAAAGTAGCTGCATTGGCTTAGAGACTGCTCACTGATTGAATTCAACACGACCATTCACACACACACTTAGAGACTTGCAATTAAAAGGATATACAAATGAGCGAGCTTGAATAGCGAGATTGAATTTGTGATAGCTGGCAAAATGCGCTGCATATTAATAAATGTTAAATCATGATAGCTTTCCACTTTCCTCACTAGTATAATGATATTAAAACTAAGGTTACATTAGCTTATGCTGCCACTCTTGAGCTGGGAATGTTGTTTTCCAAGTATTTCTTTTGCAAACGGAAAAAAAATTGTTGTTCAAAGGAAATGTAGAAAAACAGTAAAATAAAGCATGCTTAAAGATTCATTAGCTAAGATAAGACGGGATGACATTTGCATCCTTTGAGCGGATTTCTTAATAAGATATAAGCTTGGGAATAAAAATATCATGCAAATTTTAGAGCTGTCATTCATGACCATTTAATTAAAAGAACTGATAATATTTGTTTACTGTAGAATGCTTCAACTTGACTAAGTACCTTTATTGATGCAATATTTATAGAGTTGAAAGAAAATGTTTTTAAAATTTAGTAATTTTTTTGATAGTTTTGATTGATTTGCTGCTGGTGCTAAACACCTGCTCTCCCTTGCGCGTCTTAAGTCAATTAATGCTAAGCATCTCTCGCTGCGCATATTTAATCAAATGTGAATGTCATAGCAGTTTCCTGTTTCGACTCGACCCCCTGCAGCTGTGTATTTCCGTCTTAATCATTGCCGTAAATCCCCCGAAATACTATCTTACAGCTAATGCCAAATTGCTTTTGGCCTTGCTTCTTATGCTGTTGCTGCACAGTGAACAGCAATTTGAATGCCTTGCCACGCAAGCTGCTTAGACAGCTTCATTTGTGACTAAGATTTTGCCAAAAAGCAACGCAAAGGAAAAGCTTAAGAAATGTCTAAGAAGTGAGTAGTGGAAAGGGATGCGGGAAAGGGGAGTCATGTTAACACTTGCAATGCGCTGCAGCTTTTTACATTTTGAATCAATTTCGACTGACAACGATGGCTGGAAGTACTTCTATTTAATGTCTCACTCAAGTCACTTAAGTAAACGTGCCACGAATTTTGCAGTTCTTCTACTTCTCCTGACAGCTGGCAATCCTAAGCGAATGCTTGCTTACACATATGTGAATTTATTCGAATGTAAATGTTTTGGTTGTTGTGTGTTCGACAACAAACATCGTAAACACTCTGTAAAATATTGTAATTTTGACAGCGACAGCGACAAGTGAAATGATTTTTCCATTTTTGGGACAAATCTGCAACGTGTGCTGTAAGCGACTAGAATGGTGTGTTTGGGGTGTGGAATTGGTATGTGACGATGCCAATGGCAGGGAACTCAACTCTCACATTTGACATTCAAAAGTCATTGATAATTATGGATGAAACGTGAACGACGACAGCCGCATCGTGGGATCACAATCAATTCTTGATTAGAAAACGCAGCATCGACAGGCTGGCAGACTGGTTAACTTGTTTGGGGTCGCTTTTGGATAAGGGTGTGTGGTGCGACCTGTCTCGGCTGCTTTGTGCGTCTGGGAATCGTGCGTGTGTGTGGGTAAATGGAATTCTGATTTTGCACCAATGCTGAGATATGGCACAGTAGGGGGGTTGGGCGACAGATCAGGGACGACTGTAGGCATTTAATCCTTTGTATTTGTATGTGTGTTCGGTTGTCCATTTAGGCTTACCCATTGGGACGTCGAGAAAGAGAGAGACAGGGAGATCAGCCCATTGTCAGCCTGTCCCAAACTGATTAAATTCGACAATACTTTAGCGATTGAGGACCGTGAAGTAGAGAGAGAGTGAGGAGGTAAAGAATGCCAGCAGTCGGATCATATCAATTAAAAATTCATGAATCATTTGACAAACTCTTTGGGCCTCGGCACGAATTGTAACCATTTCAGCCAGGCCAATCAGTCGACGTTGTGATTTAATGTTGCTGCTGCTGTTGCTGTCACACATAATCTTTAGTTATCCTTTTTGGGGTTAGTGTCCATTGTTTGTCAGTAGAAAACACAAACACATACACATCCAAAATACACACTGGATGTTAGGTAATCTGTTGTAAAAGGTACAAAAGTGGTTAATTCAACCGAGCTGTGTCCTTTTTTTGTCCGGCTGCCACTTTTGGCAGCAGCATTCTAAAGGTTTTTCCATTACGTTAACATCGATTGTTTCGGGTGTGTTTTTTAGCTCTGCTTAGCAACTGATGAAGTTACTTTTGTTAAAAGTACAACTAGCTGTTCGAAATAGAGATAAAAACGTATCTCAGGAATAGATTTGCCCTTTAAGCTTATTACACTTAATTTGGTGCCAAAAGTATTGAAGTACACCATGCTGGCAGGGTTACCAGTGCTGCTTTCTGCTTGCCTGCAACAGTTTCAACCAGTTCAGCTCGACAGCTTCCGTTCGGCTTGATGATTTCATGGAAAACTTCATTGAGCAAGCGGAAACTATTTCATTTGCCGCCATAAATGTTGTCAGGTAAACAACGTTGCTCCAATGAGCAGCAGGGCGAGTGCATGGAAAGGGGTAGTGGGACGGGTATATAGGGAAACGGGTGAGTGGTCTTTGAGTGTTTTTGAAGTTTTGCAGTATTGAAGCAGCGTCGAAAATGATTGAGGCCACTCGCCTGGCAATTTAAACAGAGCAAAAAAGAAATCAATTTTGTCAAAACTGTAAATCAAATCGAAACTTGACGCAGCAATTTTCAGCAAATAAATGCGAATTTTCCTTTGGACCGGTTTAATTAAAAATATCATTTTGGCCCTGTTTCATTAAAAGAGTTAAGGGAACTTTTTAGTTAGCAGCATTTTTAAATTTTCTTCAATATTGGCTTTTACAATTCTGCACATACAAAGATACGGACTGCTGCTTCTACCGCTGTCAATGCCCCGTGCCCCAGCTTCATTATAAAGCATTCCCAATTAATCAGAGCTCCATGCAATGCAACTCAATACGATTCGATGGAGTTTTTCCAGCGTCTGTCAGGCCCGGAAAAACCCCTTGCCACAAAAGGTGCCGCTTTGATGTGATGCTACTGCTGCTGCTGCTGTATTGGATTTTGGCCTTTTTATTTTTGGCAATTCCCAGTCGAAAAATATTTATGTAGCTGCTCGCAGCTGGAGCTAGAGATGCCATGGATGGAAATGTAGATAGGGGAAGCGGAGCTACTCAGGCAGCCTCACGTTTGGGTATTTGCATGCCTTTGCACTCCTTCGATTAATTTAAAATTGTATTAAACTTGGCCAACGACAAACGACTGACAAAGACGACGCCGACGTGGACTTTGACGTTGACGTTGACGACGACGTCACTTGTGGGTTAAGCACACATGACTTTCGAAGCGCACACAAATAAAGGGCGAATGACTGCTGAGCATTGGGGCGTAGCTGCTGAGCATACACATATGCATAAGCGCCACACGCCACTTGACAGTTGCCAACTTGCTGCCGCTCGCCTCGCAACGACGCGTCGGCGGGGTAGTCAAATAAATAACTTGTAAAACATGCATATGAGCAAAAATGTTTGAAAATTGCTAAAAACGTAAAACGTAGGGGTGGAGGTTTGATTGTATCGTAGTTACCAAAAAGCCAAGAAATTGGGCCATGGCATTGACGTTTGTGCCCCCTCCCGGTCCACAGATCGGGCAGGAAGCAACGACGAAACGAATAAACACATTGTAAATTGATTTCCTTGGGAACTCAAATAAAAATGGCATCAACCAGCCAGTGAGCAACACGATTGTGGGCGTGTGCTGTGGGTGGGTGGCAAGTGTAGGTGGTTTGGTTGGCGCACAAACAGCACTACTGCCACCCAATTGAAACGAATGAATGGGCAAACCAATTTTTATTGCCACGCGGGACACGTAGAGCGCAGCAGAAGCAGCAGCAGCTTCGTTGCCTCAGCTTGATTCCCGCACGCACCAACTGAAATACTCTGCCTGCCATCCTGCCCTCCCTCCTCGAATGTTTTCCCGTTGCGAAAACAGAAATTGGCGCACTGGGCGCTGTGTGGTGAGAACGGAAGGAAGTCGGAATGAAGGATGGATGAAAGATAGTCGGGGCGATAACCAAGAGGCAGAGGCTGAGGCAGTGGCAGTGGCTCACCAACCTGGCATTTGATGGAATGCTCAAAATACACTTGGATAAATATAACTCATAGTTTTCTTTTTGTTTTCCAAGTTTATTTCTATAAATATGTTACTTAAAATGTGTTTCTACATTTTCGATTCTTGTCATTCGCAATGCTGTTTCTCAGTTATTTTTTCGCAGTGTAATCGGGCTCTGTCACGATAAAATGGACAAGTTACTGTTTGGTATTGCCTTTATTTTCTACTTGTGCCCCGCGTTCTTCAGTTCTGGCTGCTGTTGCTGCTATTTCGTTTCAATTCGTTCTCTGAGCCGTTTCAAAGTTGTCAATTGTTGTCCATCCGCTTTTCCTCTTTTTATTTTTTTGCGCCCCGCACTCGCCTCTTGCTGCTCCATGTCCCATGTTGCCAACTTCACTAAAAATGCAGGCGAGAGAAGACAAATTGCTTTATCGACGACATACGTAACAAATGTTGCTGTCGGCAGTGACAACGGCAACAGCAGCAACAACAACAACAACAACAGATTGTACAATAATAACAACAAGGAGGCAGTCAACCATTATTGGTTTCAAATAGCTTTCGGGGTCGATACGATTCGTCGTGTCGGGTTGATTTGCGTGTGTCAGTGTTTGTGTTTGTGTTTGTGTTTATGTGTGTGTGAAGCCTGCCTGACTGGCACTGCTAATTATGACTTAATTATTTCAATTATTATCCAGCTTTATTGAATTTTATCGTTGCCAACAACAACTCCAATATACATACATTACAGCTACGAAGCTGAAGCTGTCTTTGATTTCTTGATTACACTTTTTTAACACAACTTTCTACTTGATGCATTGCAGATCTCGGACGATGATCGAATGAGCCTTACTACTGCCGTATCGGATGAAGATGATGGCGAAAGTGTCATGGCGTCACCATATAAAGCAAAGGCCACTGGCACCGCTGCATCCTCCTTCAATTGCACGGGCGCTGTGCGTAAAGCTGGGTAAGTTAAGTACTGCTGCTGCAACCCAAACCCCAAATCCCTAGTCTAACTAAATGTAATCAGTGGCACGAAAGTATTCCCCAAGGCTTATCGGGCAACAAGCATGTAGGCAGCCTGAGTGAGTGGCAAGGCACGTGTGTGAGTGTGTGTGTGAGTGGTTGTGCTTCAACAAACTCATCATAAATAAAGTAACAAATGGCTTGATGCTTAACATATCATTTACAGCGATTACAGCAAAACGCATTCCACTCTCCCTATCTTCTATCTAGCATAATATGATGAAGTGTGTGTAAGTGTGTTCAAATCCGTAGAGATTATAAAAAGGCCACGCACACACACAAACACACACACACACACGCATAAAAGAAGAGTTGAATGTAATAAGAGATAGCTCGCTGAGGCCACAAAACTTTGCACGTTAAGTATTACTTATTAGCTAATGAACCCCGACAACATTAACTACCTTATCTCCTTTACGATGCCGAGCACTTGTTGGGCAATAATTCTTGTGCGTGCAACAAAGCACGAAGTAGGCAACGGCTTTGGCTTAAACGTGGTTTAATTATTCTCTAGGCTCTTGAAAGCTTTTTGCTTCAATTGGTTTACCTCTACATATTAAAGTAAATAAAAACATTACCGTTGCGCATCGTCGTAAAATATTCACTAAGAAGTTATCCAAATTACTATTCTTATTTTCAACACTTAGCATTCCCAAGTGGCTGCAGCAATCAGACCATAAAAGAAGCTCGGACCTTATTAAAATGGCAATAAATGAATTCGCAACACTCTTTCATTTCTATATATTTATAATTCCCAAGTGGTTGTAGCAATCATAATAAGGCAAAAAGAAATGCTTAAAGAGCACTTTCTATAGCACGTTGTCTTTAAGTGTTAACTTAGAAAACTTAATATGTCTCCCCTAGTCCATAACTGTTACGATTGCAACATGCAACCTATCATTCAACTGGTTGTGGCAGCAACTTATGCAATTGCAATCTTATTAGACTGATTGCAGCGTTATGTTTATAGAATTCTAAGTGCTAACCAGCCACTTTTTGCTTGCTTCCAACCTTTCAGCTGTAAATGATATTTATCAAATGATTTTCTGCGCTTCTATTTCTGTTGCCCAGTTTATATAACTAGCCAGTATTATGTATAAATGTATTTATATTTATTTCGCTTAATTTACCCTCGTTGCAGCTTTCTATCGGTAAAGAAATGGTTACTACGTAAGAAGCATCAAATCGAACTGGCACGCAAACGTGGCTGGAAGGGCTATTGGGTGTGCCTGAAGGGCACCACACTGCTCTTCTATCCATGCGATTCGCGCGAGGGTCGCAGCGTTGAGGCAGCGCCCAAGCATTTAATTATTGTGGACGGCGCAATTATGCAGCCAATACCGGAGCATCCCAAGCGCGATTATATATTCTGTCTGAGCACAGCATTCGGAGATGCCTATCTGTTCCAGGCGCCCTGTCAGGTGAGTATCGAACCAGCCCAAGAGTTGGCAAATAGCCGCAGGATATGACGCGTAGCGTGCTCAATAAAGCTGACAAAGTCCTTCAAGCGTAAGACTTGCCATGTTGCAATTAGAGAATGGCATTAGCCACTCTTTCCCCGCCCTTTCTCGCTTTTTCTCTCTCTTACTCCATGTCCCGCTTGCCTCGCAGGCAGTATAGTACAGCATAAAAGCTGGCCTTGTCCAGGACGACAGCATTGACAAACAAGACTTGGACTTGGACGACATCGTCAACGTCGTCCACATCGTCGAGCCATTGAAGCGAGCGTATGTTTGCCCAAGGATATCAAGGATATGTATCTATCAGGCAGCCATGCGTATGTATGTATGTATGTGAGTGTGTGTTGGTTGGATATTGTGGTGTTGAGTTCAGTGCTCGCGGGCTTTTAACAGACCTTACACGTAATCGCCATGCAAAATGTGTGCCACACAACACCAACACTCGCACATATGTACATGCTGGGTGACAGTGTAAGACTCACAAGCGTTAACTGATGCAGCCACACAAATGGCTCAAATGCAAATCGGGCTCGGCTTAAAGTGCGATTGAGGTTGGACTCGCTCGACAGCCAACTGGCAGATTGCCTTGAACCAATAGTTGGCAGCTTGGCAGTATGGCAACTTGGCTGCTTCGTTGCTTCGTTTGGTCCTTGTGCCTAAACTGTTACATGTCTCAAAGGCATACCTTGCTTGCTCATTCTAGCTGTACTGGCTGCCAGCGTTTGTGCCTGGTCGCCGCAGTGATTTGTCATTAAATTTGCATAACTGATAGTCAACCAGCACAACGACACTGACAAAGACAGCTACTACAACAACAACAACAACAACAACACGAATAATAACGATGAGAGACGAACAACGACAACGATAGAAACAAATTTGACATTTGGCGCTAGGGAGCAACGTCAAATTTGCTTGCGGTGCATTTGCCACTGCAATTTGTAACAATTACACTCAAAGAAAATATAAATGACCTAGAAAACCGGTTACCCAAATTAAAGGTATTGTGCAATTGAATTATTTAAGTTCGTTGAAAAAATTATCGAAAAAAAAAGAGAAGAGAAGATTACAATGCAATGCTCAGAAGTTTTTCCAAATATGAGGTCCACACACACTTACTCACTGTCTAACTTTGCACTTTCTAAATCTTTTTTTTTTTTTTGCATTTTGCAGGTTGAGCTGGAGAATTGGGTAAATAGCATACATAGCGCTTGTGCCGCTGCATTTGCACGTCATCGCGGCAAAACGGGCACACTGCATCTATTGCAGGAGGAGATCTTTCGTCTGGAGAAGGCCATTGAATCGGTAAGTGAATTCTAAAGCCCAAACACCAATCCTTTGTTGCTGCTTAAATCGAGCAAGTCGCGAGTTTTGAGAATTGAATTATTGCCGTGCATTTGCGACTTGGATGGAAATTGCTGAGCTCCTTCAGCGCAAACTCAAGTGATGAGAATTGAAATTATGTATTAAGCATAAAAGCTGTTTGTCGAGTGTATCCCTAACACATACAATTGCTGACGGCATCATTATTATGAAAATGAAATGCAAAAAAATGAAAGAAAGAAAGAAGAAAGTTCGAAGACATGTAAATTCCATGATTTATGAACTCAACCGAGCTTGCATGCATATAAAATGAAAGTACTATGTACAAAATACGTTGAACTCTTTGTTAAGGATCGCTGACATTGATTTGATTCACGGAGTGTAAAGTAAGGGCATTGTTTGGCTACGCAGCTGACTGTTTTGCCTATGCTCTTCATATCTCATGTTCTAACATTTATAATTCTTGCCCCTGCTTAGAGACAGCCTGTCGCATGCCTCGTCTGGTTTACAAATCGGAGTTGGTTCCAATAGATTAATTTGAAACTTGTGTCATAATTTAGTTTCGTCAACAAAGGCAAATAATAAAAAATAGTTTAATGCAATTTCGATGCACTTTTCTATTTATTGAGTTTCGGAGTAGCTAAATAGCTTTTGAAAAAGCTCAGCAGGCTTTGTTATCAGTTTTATTAATAGTTAGTAAAAAGAAGAATTAAGATTGTTCGCGTTCCAAACTCTTACAACTCTTAAAACCCCAAGCACAATCAAAAAGATCAAACCATTAACTCAATCAATAAAATTATCTACGAGCAATACTAATGTAAATTCAATTTAATCTGTGGCATCAAACTGTCTTTCTATGCTTGAAGTTCTAGTTGCACCAGCACCAGCACCAGCATCACATCACATCACATCACATCATTGATATTCAGAGCATGTATCTGTTTATTTCAGCACCTAAGCGGTCGTTAGAGTAATCAACAACAAAGCCAAATTGTACGAATACATCAATTCCGCGATGATTTCTCAACTTGATTCAACTCCCCAACTTGCACGTAAAGACACAAAAAACGCATTTGCTATAACACCAATACATTTAGGACCACAAACCACCCTAGCACTGCCACTCCCACCCCCACCCCCAATCTTTGCTTCCATCCAATTTCTCAATTTCAGCCACAAGCACAACAATTGCTAGCCAATTTCTCAGTGTTGTGCTCCCCAAAGATTTATGCGCTGCCTGTTTTCGGTGGCTTCTTGGTGGCTTTGCTCCCCATTTATGTATTTGCTTTCAAATCAATTTCCCATCAATTTCGCGTCGCGGCTTCACAGCAACAACATTTGTTTCTAGCCAGCCGCCGCCTTGCATTGCAATTTATTTGCACAACTTTGCGGGCAACAGCACAGCAGCAGCATGAAATTCTAGTCGTTGCCAAAATGAAAGCAAAAACACAATAAATGGCGGGATAAACTCCCCCCAAGTCCAAAGTGGCAGCAAGAAATGCTAAAAGAGCTAGTTTTATTAGAGAGAAGTGCAAGCAATGTCCTGTTAGCTCACTGCAGTCTCATCCATTTTATTTTCTTTCATTTTTGTTGTTTGTTCGCCTTATTTGCTTATTTATTTTAGCATTATGTCATTTGCAGTGCAGCGAGCATAAAAAATTTGCGGCCGTTTGTTGATCTGCTAAATTGCAGCTGTTTTTTGTCCTCTACTTAATATCCTGCAATCAGTAGCAAAATAAATGGTTGCCATAAATTAAGTTCCTTATCTGTGCTTTGGGCATGTTGTGAAGCCTCAATATTATAGTTGATCTCTTTTACAATTTTGTACATCACACAGTATCTTTTAGTCTAGTTTTAGTCTAGTCCAGTAGATCTAGTTGTTGTTGCTGCTGTGTATAATTTTATGCTTACTTAAGTTAACCAACAGCCACACTGCTGACAGACTGTCTCAGTGAGATGTTATTGTTGTTGTGTTTGTTTAACGCAAGTTGCAAAGACAATTATTTTGTCGGTCGGTCCATCTACTTAGTTCATCTTGTCTGTGCTGTTTTCTCTGTTTTGTTAGCGTTGCCTTCATTTATTCGTCTCTGTCGGTCTTTCGCTGTCGCATTTCCCTTGCATCTCGACCCTTTTCTAATTTAGTTTTTCTTATTTACACGCAAAGTTGGAGTTTAATGTTATGAACGGTCTTCGTTTTCTTTTCACATTTTCTTGCTAACATTATTCTTGTTGTTGCTTGGCTAGTTGTGGATACCTGTCTCTTTGGATAAACCATAATTACTTCCTTGAATGCTGTGTTTTTCCCTACACTATCCCAATCTCAAGTTTGCAACTAGATCTTGTTGTTGATTTCCCTTTCTTTCTGTTTTTCCGGTTTTGTTTGGTTTACTGCGCTGCACAAGAGTCACTTCATAGTCAGCTGGTTAAGTTTTCAAGTGCCATCCCCCCGCCGTTAAGCTGGGCCTTAGTTTTGGTCACCCTTCTGTTTGTTTTTTCTTTTTCTCCTGAGCCTGAGCATTTGCTAAAGTTCGCCGGATGAATATTAATTAAATGAGCTGCAGGAGTGGCCGCAAAACTGCATTTGCATTTGCATTACCATTTTTGGGATTTGCATTCGCATTTGTTGTTAATTAATTTCGTGTGCAAACGTAAAGAAAAGTTCACAAAAATAAAAAAAGGGTGTTCGCAAATATTAAAGTGTCGCGGGCCAACCAAAAGCCATTCCCCCTCCAGCCATAAAGTAAAAGATAAATAAGGAGGACGAACAGAGGAACAGAGGAAGAAAATGCTGTTGCTCTGAATGAAATTAAAAAGGAGATGTGTGGGTGGGGTTGGGCTTGAGTCAGTTGCCTATCACAATTTTATGGTCGGTGCAAAGGCGTGGCTGAAAAGAGCAACAGTGTTGTGTCGTCTAAGCTTTTTATCTTTGCCTTCTACGCTTTGTGTGCGTGTGTGTGTGTGTGTGTGTGTGTGTGTGTGTGTGTATGGTGTTGTGCATGCAACACCTGCCCACTACGACTACAACGGCTGTGCTTGTTTGCCCCTTTCTATTTATAGCTGTCACCTTTCGGAAATAATCATATATGTGTCAGTCGGGGGACAGAAGCAGCACTTCGCTTCGTTTGCTTTAGCTTTTCTAGTTTTTCGCTAGCTATCTATTTTTCTTTTCGCATAAAGCACTTGCACATTCACTCTTACACACACACACACACAAACATACATACACAATGCAAGCGTAGAGTAAAAAAAAAAAACTAAACTAAACTAAAAAAAAATAGTAGTAGCTGCCCGAGCGCATTTGGTTTTTCGTACGCTCTGGTTTTTACGCTCTAATTACGACTCCTACGAGCAGACCCCCCGCTTTGCCCTAACTACTTCTCCTAACACAAACATACACACACACACACACACTGCACTTGCACACACACACACACACACCTTGCACCCAGCTTCTGGCTCGCTCCTTTGCCCCGCTGTTACTGTTTTTATTCCCAGTTTGCCGTGACTCGTGTGCAATTGCCATGGCGCGCAGTCTAAACAAGGCTCACTTGCCTGCTGCTTTCAATTTGCAATGGCGGCTGTCATTTCAGCTCAATAGCAAACGCCAACCCAACCCACCCCACCCAAGCTACGCCCAAACCCACCCATGCCCATTATTGTATAGTTGGTCGAATGCGGTCTGAGTTTTTAAATCGTCGCTGGTTTGGTTTTAAATTTTGTATGCATCACTTATTTCAGCAATTTCTTTCTCTTCTTTTTTATTTTTTATTTTTTTTTTTTCAATTTGTTTGTTTGCTTTGCATTCGATTTAATTGGTCTAATTAATTGTTTCATTTGTCGCACAGCCTGTTGTTTGATTTAAAGCAATTTATGCAATTGATGCTTTGTGCTTTTTTTTTTAACAATATCAAAAATTCAACAGATCAATTGAATTAACTTATTGAGTGTAGCAAGCTGTGATTGATACTTAAGCACTTTTAAATTCGTTCTCTAATTATGTTAAACAACCTTTTCTCAAAGTGTTTGGCTGAAATAGTGAAGATAGTTGAATGCACTTCAATTATTTTACAAGCTGCCATCGTGTCTCACATCAACATATTTGCCTCACACACGCACAGCAACATAATGCATATTAAGGCAACTAATTTGTGCGAACACACACAGGCACACACACACACACACACATACAAAGCTGTTAAGCTATTAATTAATTTGATAACAATTAAGCTTAAATTTAAGCTTATGGAACGCACATTTGCCAGCCATAAAAGCAAAAACCAGACAATAAAAAAGAGAGAGACCGTAAAAACTCCAGCGCTGCATAAAATAATGAAATACATATTTGGTTAAGTTTAAAACATTTTGGTTAATTAGCAGTTGCCATGCAACAAAACTGTTGAGCAAACTTAAAGGCGCATGCATTTTCTCATCCCTCAACTCTCTTATGCACTATCTTGTCTTTTTTTTATGGAAAAGTTAGTGATGAAACAATAAGCGAGGCAAGCAAACTTTTTGAATTGTTTGAGAGAACATTTGTTGTAATAAAGTTTATAATTACCATAAAATTTAGTGCTCGATTTTTGTGTGGCTGCTGCCCGGTTGCCGGACTTCCTTTTTAACTGGCCATGTGGCAAATAGACACACACGCACGCATATTGTGTAGGCACGTGGGCGTGGGTGTGGTGGCCCGGGGTCCATTTCATAAACTAATACCAAAAAGGATATATATATGTGTATGTGCTTACATATATAGTCGGTGTGTGGCAGGAATTTATGGCAAGAAATATGAGCAGAGCTGAGTTTAAACGTCATAAAGCACGCACACATGTGCTGCCAGCCCTGGCAGTTAGTTCGTTAGTTCCATGTTCAAGCTCAATACCCTTTCCAGTCCCTTCAACAGCTGTCCGTTGCCTGGTATTGGCTTTGTTTTGAAGCAAACGTGCGAATATTTTTGCAACTTTTGGTCGCAAGTTGCACAGGATATGGCACAGGCATATGGTCAGCAGTTCAGTTTTTTGGCTTACCCCTAGTAGCTAAGCCCCTGACACTAGGTGTTACCCTTGCCACCCTTGCCATCCCTTCGCTTCCCTTTCTGTAGGACAAATGCGCTTTTTGGGGTTTTTGATTTAGCTCTTTTTTGTGGATGGGGTGGGTTTGGGATGTATTTGGGCTTTTGCATGCAGAAAATATGCTTTATGCGTCTGGCAGGTGGGCGTGGCATATTTTCCACTACCGCTGCCAAATTCAATTCAATTGTCAACAGCAATAGCAGTAGCCGGAAAAAAAAGTACCAAATGGCCAGCACACACACACGTTTGCCACTCTGCCCACAAGCACAAACAGGCGCCAGTTTTTGGGCTTAGGCTTAGCTTGTTTCACGCACAGCTTCAAACCCCTCCTCACACACAGTCACACACACGTACAAACTCGTTATATAATGTGGCATCATTTTGTGGTCAGCATTTATGCAGGACATGTGCACACACACACACGCACACACACTCATATATAGGGAGAGAGCATCGTACACAGAGCGTACAATTTGCAGGCCTTTTGTTGACAATTTGCGCCCGGTGCAATTCAAACTCAACCCACACGCCACCCACTTTTTGCGGTTGGCCATTCTCACATTTGACTTTTTGTGCACCACCGACAGCAACGACAGCAACGACATCAACAGCAACAGCGGCAGCAGTGACAGTGACATCAGGCAGCAAAGTCAAAAGTCCTCCCATTAGGTCAGCCGAGCTGCAGTTCATTTAAAATTTCACGTTGCGCATCAAAGTTTCACTTTTAACTCAATTCGAATACCTTATACTCATTTAAAATGAATAAGGAGTGTTAAATTAAGAGGTTTTCAATTTATTTTACATCCTAAAAAAGTTCTTTTCGAACCCATAAATGCAGAATTTGTAATTATAAGAGTCTCAAGTACAGGATACCTATTCGTTGAGCTTTCTCATTGTAAGCAATTCTACTTGTTTGTACATTTATTTTTATCGTTGCACGCTCTTCCGCTACTCGGTGTCTTTGTTTTATTTGTTGTTGCAACTGCTGTCTGTGGCAGCAAACAGCTCAATAACTAAAGCTGGAATGGAAGGTTGGCTGCTGCTGCTGTGTTAATTGATCGTTATTGTCTTTGGTAGCCAAAGAAATACACTATATATATATGCTTATTACAAGAATGAGAAAGAATGATTGAGTGGGTGAGTAAGTGAGATGTGGGAGCAATTGACTTATCGAAGGACGAGGCCATTAGCAGCAACAAAAACTGATACCCGTCACGAGTCCTTTTGCCAGGCAGCGCTTTTTGTTGGAGCGTTATTATTATTTTACTCATTGTTGCCCTCGCTTGTTGCTGCTTTTGCTGTTATTATAGTTGCTGTTGTTGGTGTGTTGTGGTTTGCGGTTACTGTGGTTTTGCTATTTGCGGCATCTTTGGCTTGTCATGCGACGGTGCTGACGATGACGCTAGCGCTGACGCAGACAACGACGACGATGACGATGACAACAATAGCAAAAATGTATTTTTTAATTGTACTCTCGGGGTAAACACACACATAGTATATCACAGCAACGCAAAACAGAACGCTCCATGAACTCAACTCAACTCAACTGAACTGAACACAACTCAACTTAACTTTAGTCGAGCTGGCAGCCAAACTGAGGAAGCGGAAATGACAGTACGACAATGGCGACACAAGAACGGCAATGGCAATGCCAGAGACAGGGCAAAGATAGAGCAGCAGCAACAGCAACAGCAAAGCATGCCCCTTAACAACTTCAACAACACACACACGCACACACACACGAAGTTCGCCTACTTGAGCCTGTGGCATGCCCCGCACTGCAGCAGCTCTCACAAATGTGCGCATGGGGAGCCATACACGAGTGACGCTTAATGAAAGCGCAACAGACAACCCAACAACATAGCACAACAACAACACGCACGCACACACACACACAAACATATATATAAAATCAACAGCACTGGACCACAGCGGTGCGCAAAAAAAAAACCCCAAACAAACTAAGCAAAGAGCAATGGGCATTGAGACAAAAACCGCACAGCAAAAGCAACCAACATTGCAATAATAAAATTGCCGTTAAGTGGGGGAATTGAGATGACAGACGAAATTGTATGGCAGTCTATATATGGTAGATATAACATACGGTATAGATAGCATAGGCTACAAAACAAAAACAACATTCAACTAAACTGTATGTAGGTCGACAACCCCTCTCAATAACAATAATAATAATAATAATAACATGTAGTTGCAAGCAAATGTCAAACATTTTGAGTGGAGAATTGTTGTCACAAATGCTTGCATTGCATGCATGCCACAAATAAGTCATTTTAAGTCGAAATAAATGAGAACAGACAGCTCAAATCACAATTTAATTATTGATTTAAATGTGCAGACCAAGTATTTTGAAGGGATCTGTTGGAAACTCCGAAGTTTGTGTAACATATATATTTTTAAAGCGATTCGAGTTTTTTTTTTGCGCATATCTGCAACTGGAGCTATAGAAAAAAGTAATTAAATGAAATCAAATCGATAATAAAATTGATAATAATCAAGGCAAGCTGATTAACATTGCAATCACATGCAATTACATGGCAATTAACATTGAAGCCATTACGCCATGAAGTGCACAACGTGACAGCAACAAGAACAAACAAACAAACAAACAATAGCCAGGCCTCACGATTAATGTCTGTTCATTCACACACACACACACACACACACAAACATACAGTAGTCATCATCACGTAGTTGGATTGTATTTATGTTGCCATATAATTTTAGACGTGTGTGTTCAGTTGTTGACTGTTTTGTGGCCTTGTGCCTGTGCCTGTGCCTGGCCCTGGTGTTTTGACCGTATATAATTACAAAACTCACTTGCCAAATGTTTTGCCTGCCAATTGTGTTTGTCAAATGACGCCAATCTTACTTGCTTACCCCTCCCCATTTCTCTGCCTTGAGTCAGTTCTATTAATTATCCCTTTTTCAGGTGTGTGTAGAGTCAAAGATCTGGCCAGTGCTTGAACTTGTAATAAAATTAATACAGCCAGCAGTTTAGCACTACAACAGTTGGCTGTTGCACGAATTATTAGTGAAATTGTAAGCACATGAAGTACTACAATCATTAAAATTCAATATAATATCAATTACTGCTTGCTGCTCGTTAAACTGACAACGAGCAATCGTAAAGCTTTGGCTTATTCAGTTTGAAATTGCATTTTATGTTGCAAGGGCCGCACTTGAACATAGAATAATAGCAAAATTCATAACATCTGAATGGAAAGTCAGAAGTTTACCTTTCAGCAGAAATATTACATTTGTAGATAGCTGAAATTTACAACGAAATTATAATTTAATTAAATAAACTACTCGTTGTGTGTGCTATTTTCATTAAAATTCACTTGAACTCAAATCCTCATGAATCCAGTATGCTTAGCATTCGTGTGATTGTTATTTATAAGCACACGCAAATACGTATACGTTATTCGGTTTGGTCTATATTTGGAAGTTTCAAAATTGAAATGCACCAAATATGATTTATTTCACGTTAAATAAACACTATACACAAGCTCAACAGCATTACATAAGCTGGCACTCACACACACACACACACACACACACACGCACACAATGCGCTTATGCAGACACCTGTATAAGCTGGCGAACAAATACATTTGCATATGTGTGTGTGCTTTTGGTGCTGCTGTTTATGTGTACACATTCATTAAAATGTCGAACATCGAAAGTGCCCATTCAGAGTTGTTGTTGTTGTTGCCACAGCTACGCCCACCGTATCCGCACAGCACTGGTGCAGCCATGGCAGATGCATCTGCAAATAATTGTCAGCTTACACGAGCTGAATGCAATGCAACAACAGCAACTACAAAGTGGAAAAAAATCTAGCAACCAAAATGAAACAATCACGTGCTCCATGAAATCTATGCAAGCGTGTATAAATGCACGTGAAAGTGGGATTGCAATGCCAATGGGATTGAAAGCGGGTGGAGGGCGAGGTTGGCATAAAGTACTGAAGCTGATGCGCAACTAGGAAGCGTATCCTGCTATTGCTGCTGCTGCTGTTGCTGTTGCTGTTGCTGATGGGACGCGCTGCGGCGGAAGTCAAACGTTATTTGTAATGAAAACAGGGGCATGTGTTGCATACGTACGTTTGTGTATGTGTGGGTGTGTGTGTGTGTGTGTGTGGCTAACGATGCCAAAGTCTTTGTCAATGTGTGTGTGTGTGTGAATGTATGTGAGTGTGCCAAAGTTGGTGCATTGCCATCACACTTCAGCAGCAAGAAGCAAGGGAGCGAGCAAGGGGTTATAGCTGAAAAAGGGAGTGTGGCACAGATATTTGAATTGCGCCAACGAAAAATGCTGCTGCACATGACGCGTGATTTATGTATTTTCGTCAAATGGCAGCCATAACAACAGCAACAACAACAGCAACAACCACAAGCAATAGTTGCTGCTGTGGCACTGCCATGAAATGCTAATGATGCCATGCCAGAAATGCTTTCATAACCGTCACGAGTGCGACACTGCCGCAACCATGCCCCACAATCCACACACAAACTTGCATAAACTCCTGACTTTCATATATAAGTATGCAAATATGTGTGTTGTTGTTGTACTTTGCTCTCTTGTCTAATGCCTGTCGTTTTTTCTCATACTCTTCATCTTCTTGTTTTTTGTTTTTTTCCATTTGCAGGATCACAAGCTAAAGCACATGGCTGAGCTGCAGCAATCAGTTGTCACCGATCAGGAGACACGTCATCAGATTCAGGCACAGATTTTGCAATGGGAGGAGAACCTGGAACGTTTACACTGCGAACAGTTTCGACTGCGCTGCTATATGGCCTCTCTTCAAAGCGGCGAGTTGCCCAATCCAAAGGTGAGTTATATCATACCATTATCCACGCCCAGCACACCCAAAAGGGGCGTTACCCATAATGGCAAATGGCAATTGCCGCAATTTGTTTTACCTAACGGAAGCCACAGAAAGTTCACATTACGTGGCTGAGATTGCGTCAATTTGAATTACTTAGCTCCTGATGCTGATGGTGCCTCTCTCTTGCCATCAACCTTCTGCCTTATGCATTCTGTCTCTCCTGTCTCCTGCCTTCTGTCATTCTGGCATGCTTGCTTCTTGCCTGAGTGGTGATAAACTGCGTACCTGAAACTGCTATTCAATGCAAAGTAGTTGTCAAGTGCACAGGATAACAGGATCAACTTGGGCCAGTAACAGGTTGTGTTCAAAGCAAGAGCATAACGAATGGAACAAAGCATATTGTGTACTTCAAATATTTTAACCACTTTCTTAATGTTTTAATCAAATATGATGAACTTTAGAAATAGCATTGTGCTTAAAAGTCAATTAGTATTTCAAGACGTTGATTTAAGAACAGTTTCCGATTCTTCAGATGTACATAAATATCAATAATTCATTGAATCGTTAAGTATTGCACACATATTTATGCGGCAATTATAGTCTGATAGTATATTAAAATCCAAAAAAATTTGCCTGAATATTAGCATAAAGATTGGAAAAAAATGTTGCCTACTTTCCGGCTGATTGCTAAACGAACCTGAAAATTATTAATTAGTCTTTTACAATGTTCAATTTTGACTTATATTAGATTTAAGGCTTATAGAGCAGAGGGCCAAGAAATTGAGTTTGCTATTTAATTTAATATTGTCTACTTATTCTTCAGCTGAAGTGGCTTGCTTTTAATCACATATGCACGATAACAATGAAAATCACACAGACAAAAACAACAACTTGTCATAATCTGCCTTTAAATCAAACAAAGACAAGACAACAAGACACCAACAAGAAAGAAAACAACAACAGCATTGATTAAAAATCCCTAAAATGCAAACAACTACTTGTGAAAATTCAAAACGAGAGCAAAGTCTGAGGGATTATATGACAACTCCAGCTACAATAATGCCCCAAATTAAAGTCCCTAACGGATATTTCGACTGTAAGCTTTTGCACTCTGTTGTCTATAATTGCTTTTACCTACAACACAATGGCAAGAAACGAGGCTCAGCTGGTAAGCGATTTCGATTGCTTGAGAATCCAAAATGTGTACGTTAATCTCCATAACACAATTTAAGCGCCTTAAATGAGCTGCAGATTAAAGGGTCAAAAGGGCAACCCTTGTTGCTAGTGCGGCTGCTGCTGCTGCTGCTGTTCGCTGGCAACGGCAGATATTACGCTAAACTAACAAAAATAACAACAACAAAAACTAAAGCAATAAGACGAAGGCAAAAAGAGCAGCTCGAACTTTACACAGCATTAAAAAGATTTGCTGCGAGGCCAAGTTGATGGGTGACGAAAAAGGGTTGCAAGTTAATTGCGCTTTTATGGCATGTTGAGTGCAGCGAAGAGTGTGATGGGTGAGAGGGGGGACGGGGGACGTCTACAGCTTAGTGGCAGTTACTGCAGTTGTTGTAGCGTAGTGCTTTCAACTCTCAACACAACTCTCGCATAAAGAGCAACCACATTTAATATTAATAACCGCAAAACTCAAACAACTTCAGCAGAACCACTTACACGAGAAAGTGCATGCACCGGAGGCTATTTACACAGCACACTTACAAACCCCAGCACACTGACAAATACACATACATTTAAGCACACACACGCACACCACTTAATGTACCTTGTGTGTTGTGGTGTTTGTGTGTGTGTGTGTCTGTATGTATTCTGTAATTAATTATATCATATCAGTCAAGCTGACCAAAATGAATCACCCAGTTGCATTTTAAACGCTTTGCTGCTCCCTACTTTTACCTCTATTCTGCAGTAATCTCTATGCCAAACACTTGTGCAAAGTTTAAGATTAACTACTTGAGAAGAAAACTTAAATCTTTATTGAATTCTTTTAGTCTTCTACGTGAAAACGCTGCCTGTTGTAGAAATATCTTATTATATCGTATCTATCTCTTCCTCTTTTTTTTGCAGTCACTACTCACACATGTGTCGCGTCCCACAAAGAACACCTTAAACAAGTTGGGTGTATTTACTGTGTCCTCGTTTCATGCATTCATTTGCGCCCGGTCGCCATCGCTGCTCAATAATCTGTTGGCTGGACGTGGTGCAACCAAGCGGCGACCTCCGATGCTATCTCGCTCCAATAGCGGCTCCAGTCGTCGCTCCATGCAGGTGAGTCTCTTACATACAAACAATCTGTAGCATTTAAGCCCACGGCTCGCATGCGTAATAAAATTATATCAATTTTAAAGCGATTTTATGACGCAACGCTTGTCACCACAGCGCGTGTCTCCATTTTTATTGCCTGCCTTCTGTGTGTGTGTGTGTGTTTAAATAATGTAATTTGTATTTAAGGCAACCGAAACGGCATTAAAAGCCAAATTAAACGCTAATGCGCAGTTAAACGACAAAATGTGTCGCCAGACTTTCCAAAGTCCAACACAACGCAAAGTCAACTAATGCTTAAATAAATATCTAAATATTTTCACGCTGCCCAGAGACGCGTTTTTTTTAGCATATTGTCTTCTTGTTGCTCTACTTATAATTTCAATTTAATGGCCATCAGGAGTTACTAAACTGTATTTATGAAGCAGACAGGCAAAAAAGTAGAGATTCTTTAGATAGCCAAGTAAGCCACGAAAGCCATTAGCCAATTGGTATGCGCCACTAAAAAATATAAACTTCTAAAAATATTTACATAAAATACGCAGCTAGCCTTAAAATAGCCAAGTTAATCTCGATAGAGCAAGCAAATACAAATACAAACAAGCGCACCCCACAAATCACAAATATTTGAAAACGTTTACAATTTACAAATGTATCTCAAACTAAAAGCTTTGCATAAACTGCTTTTTTGCGTATCTGATACAGCAGCAGTCAACAAAGTCAATACGTTAAATTTCAATTTATACATTTTTCGTTAACCAACACAGCCACAAATAGCAATAAATATGTATATATATATACTTTTCTGCAGAAAATTCCATTCTTAGTTGCATGCTTATCGCAGTTGCAGCTGGTTTATTAAGTATACGCAAAGTAAAACCTAAAACCAATTATTACAATAAAGTGAATTTTCCGAAATTGATACTTGAAGTCACGTTGAAATCTGTGTGGTTGGGATTAATTTATACTCTATCAGCAGGTACGATGCATATTTCATGCAATTTGCCTCGCATCGAATAAGCCTTATTTATATTGCAGAATTTTTTGAGCAAGGGTCTTAACTATTTCGCTTGGTGAAATGCAGTTACAACTCGTATCTTTTTTTTTATATATACATATGCATAAATATATTTTGTTTGCTTTTATTTTTGGACTCGTTAGGCGTTTGATGCAGCTTATTTGATAAACTTCAATTAGAGTTGGCAGTTTGCATTTACTCGTGTTCGTAATGAAATTCATTTCATAAATTCAATTTGTTTCGATTATTGGCAAAATAATCTTGTACGCTGTACACACACACACACACACACGCACACACTCTTGTGCGGGAAAAGCGTACACACTTTATTTCCAATTAAATTTGCCAACGCTGCACTATTGCAGCCGCAGTTACAGTCGCTGCTGCAGTCGCAGTCGACGTTGCCAGTCAAGTCCAAAATATGCATGATAAAAACAAATGAATAAAACATAAATATAAAAACGTTACTAACGCCAAAAGAGTTTCTACCCTATTTTTTATAATGCTTTTCTGTTTTTAAATGTTTTTTTTTTTTGTTTTGCATTTGGCGTTGCAAATGTAGCGCTGAAAATTCAATGAATTTGAGAAATGTGCATTTGATTTGCTTGATAGTTTTGCGCAGTCAACTAAGTTTAATACGTCTGCATGTGTGTGTGTGTGTGTGTGTGTGTGTGTGTGTGTGTGTGTGTGTGGCATAGCGTCATATCTCCGACGACATATCTCCGCCCAGTACATTTTGCTGGCGGATATATGTCGTGTTTTTTGCGGCGGAGATATGACGTTTTGAGACGACATATCTCCGCTCGGAAATATGACGCTAAGAAACGACATATCTCCGCCAAGAAAAAAACGTCATATCTCCGCTCGGAGATATGACGTTTCTTAGCGCCATATCTCCGCTCGGAGATATGTCGTCCCAAAATGTCATATCTCCGAGCGGAGATATGTCGTTTGTGAAACGGCGGAGATATGTCGTTTCAAAACGTCATATCTCCGAGCGGAGATATGTCGCTACAAAACGACATATCTCCGCCAAGAAAAAAACGTCATATCTCCGCTCGGAGATATGACGTTTCTTAGCGTCATATCTCCGCTCGGAGATATGTCGTCTCAAAACGTCATATCTCCGAGCGGAGATATGTCGTTTGTTGAACGGCGGAGATATGTCGTTTCAAAACGTCATATCTCCGCGCAGCGATTTTAAGCAAAATTATCGAAACACCAACTTGATACTATAAGAAGTATTAATTAATTAATATTTACTATAATTAGCCGCCGCAGCGGACTTTTATTAAGATAGTAACGCCTGAAAGCGCCGCAGGCAAAAATTTTTTTTCAAAAAAATCGCGCGATTTTTTCGAAAAAAATTTTTGCCTGCGTCCTTAACTTAGTAGTTATTTGTATTTTCGTTGGCGTATCGACATAATTTGCTCAAAATTGCTGCGCGGAGATATGTCATTACAAAACGTCATATCTCCGCTCGAAGATATGACGTTTTTTTCTTGGCGGAGATATGACGTTTTGTAGCGACATATCTCCGCTCGGAGATATGACGTTTTGAAACGACATATCTCCGCCAAGAAAAAAACGTCATATCTCCGCTCGGAGATATGACGTTTTGAGACGACATATCTCCGAGCGGAGATATGTCGCTAAGAAACGACATATCTCCGCTCGGAAATATGACGTTTTTTTCTTGGCGGAGATATGTCGTTTTGTAGCGACATATCTCCGCTCGGAGATATGACGTTTTGAAACGACATATCTCCGCCGTTTCACAAACGACATATCTCCGCTCGGAGATATGACATTTAGGGACGACATATCTCCGAGCGGAGATATGACGCTAAGAAACGTCATATCTCCGAGCGGAGATATGTCGTTTGTGAAACGGCGGAGATATGTCGTCGGAGATATGTCGCGACCCCTGTGTGTGTGTGTGAAGTGTGTGTGATATTTGTGTGGCTTTTCATTTAGCCAGCATGTCAGATGCAATGCAGCTGAAATTGCAATTGAAAATGAAATGAAATCAAATTAAAGGTGTCCTCCAGCGCCCGTGGCGACTTGCAACTGCCAATTATCGAGCTGCGAACTGAAAACGGTAAAGCTGAAAGCTGAAAACTGAAAACTGCGAACTGTGAACGGCGAACTACAAACTGTTAACTGTGAACTTTTCACTGTGAAAATGCCCTTTAAAACAATTTTTTGTCATGACGCATTTAATTGGCCAATAGTTGTTGCAGTGGCCCGAAGAGCAACATTAACATGAAATTGAATTACGCAAGGAAGCGACAACTTCAAATTGACTTGCCAAAGCGAGCCTTGAAAGCAGCTTGTGTTGCTGCCGCCGCCGCTGTTGCAACTCGTTGTGGCATTAAGCAGGCACAAAGTTCATTAATCGACAGCCAGCCAAAGAAGCAGCCAGGCAACAGAGTTTTTAATTGAAAAATTGGAAAAACAAAAAAAAATATTGCGCCAAAGTTAAGTTGCACATTTCAAATGTAAATGCAAACGCATAAAACCAGTAATTAAAATATATTTACATAAAATATATCAAAAGCAGTTTACGTTCTATAAACATATTTGTGCTAAGCTTTGGCCATTGAATGAATTCATATGAAACTTGAGCTCTTTATCCTTTGTTGCCCAGAGGAATATAAATAGCTTGTGCAGGGTATCTGCAAGTCAAGTAGTGTCATTTATCAGAATAAATATAACTTGATTATGGTTATAATATGCAATTTGTGCAGCTGTTGTTGCCGCGCAACGTCACGTTCTTGCAGCAGCAGCAGCAGCAGTGACAAACAGAATAAATACAACAAAGGATAACAGCCAACAAGGAGTACAACGTAGAAATGCATTCATTTCCATTTTGGCTGCCTGAATCATATGAATATAAAGTTGACACCCAAAATTGCATTGCACATTACATATGTATTATTGATTTCGCCTTTGTGGCATAATGACTTTGCAAGCGATATATGCCGCAATAAACATGTACACATCCACATTTACAAGCATATCTATATGTATGTATGTGCAAAAGATGCTTACGTTGCCCAATTGTTATGCAATGCGAAGATTCCTCTTTCCTTAAATTTCGTTTTTTTTTTTTGTGCAAATGGCAAGCCTGACGGATGTGCATGCAAATGTGTGTGCGTGTGTGTGTGTTTGTGAGTTTTGTAACTGCCAAACTAATTCAATTGTCGTGCAAGTAGTAAACGACACACACAACCAACATTTGTGGTGTGTGTGCATTACACCTGTGTGTGTTTGTTTGCCTCTGAGCGACGGCTGCAGCCAAAGTTAGTCATCCAGCAAAACCAACGCCAACGTCGTCGATGGCTGCCAATACAAATGCAATTTTCAGCTGGCAACAACTGGCAGCTGGGCGCGCCTGATTCGTTTACCAGTTGGCCAAAACTGTGTGTGCTGTGTAGCTGCAACACGTTTCCAAACCCCAACACCAAAGTGTATGTGACACACAGAGTCACAGACACGATGATGGCGTTAAGCATTTTAACAGAGTTTTCTTCAAACTGTTGTCTGTCTGTCTGTCAGAGTCCGTTGACTGTCGACTGACTGCCTGGTGGCTGCCACTGACTGCCTCACTGCCTGCCTCACTGCCTGCCTGCCGCTGACGTTTTTCATTACATTTGCTGAGGGGTAGAAATGTGTTTTTGCTATTTTTCAATTTTCACTTCCGTGTGTATTTCTATGCATGTGTGTATGCATGTATGCGTGTGGCAACAACAACCTTAATGATATTGTGAGTTAGTGTGTGTGCCTCGCCTGTTTATCCAATCGAATTTTCTGCCTTTTTCCAGATGAATTCACGTGACGAGCCGGAAAAAACCTTCAAAGTTGCAATGCCCGACAATGCTTACTCGACAGTTTATCTACGTGACGCGATGTCTGTGGAGGAATTCCTTGCCAGCGCCTGCGCCCGTCGCAACCTCAATCCCATGGAGCACTTTGTGCGCGTCAAGAAGCGACGTGACATGGAGGATCACAATTACTTTGTGCCACATCGCAATGATCTGATTGAAAATTATGTAAGTAACCAGACGCCAATACCCAACTTTGCCTCAAGCACACACACTCTCTCTCACTCTGTGTGTGTGTGTGTGTTTAGGTGGGTAGTAATTTTTGATTGAACTTTGAACTTTGCACATGTGTTTGTTCAAAATTAAGGGCAATTATGGGGTTCACCTGTTTTTTTTTGTCCTGTGAACAGGAAATTTGAGCAGAAACTTTAAAGGATTAACTGAGATTTGGTTTTTTCTTCTTGATTTGATGGAGTTGTTTGCATCGTGACTCAGCTTGTTTCAAAGTTCAATGGCAATTCAACTCAATTATGCAAAATCAATTAAAAGTCAACAATGGTCAGAATATTAGTTGAAATACAATTACGTTTATTAACTAATTAAACATTGAATAATTTCATTAAGTAATCTACTATTAAAACAACAATGGCAATTAAATTTGTGGTCAGTCAACAATTAAAGTGTCATTGTGGTTTTTATTGAAACATTTTAATAAATGAATTTCATAGATTTATGGTGAATACAGTTAGGTAAAATTAAAGCTGTCAAACTCTACCTGTGTAGTAGATGATTTATGTAATCTCAGTTTTGTGTATAGACCACAAGCTCTTAGCACTTGTTCGTTGTCTGCGTTTTCAAACCGAACACCCAAAACGTAGCCACTTAGCAGACGATTAGTCTAAGGATGCCATTTCTCAAACTGCCAAGTCAGCCATCATCCTGCTACTACCTGCCCCTTGCCCCGCCCCATTTGAACTCTCAACCCGGTAAAGTAAAGTGCTTCAACAAAACAGCGAGTTCAACTGCTGCCAGCAAAAAAAAGTTTTGCTTGAACAACAAGCTGTAAATATTGCCAGGTCAAAAGTGCAGCTGTACAAAACTTTTTGGCTGCTCAATAAATTGCGAATTAAAACAACTTTCGGGTGCGCAAAATTTATTGAAAACGGAGAGCGAGGAGAGAGAGAGTCCGAAAAACAGAAGCTACCTTTTTAGCTGTGGCTTTTGGATAATATTTTTTGAAATTTTCTTATATTTAACTTTTCTTCTTCTTCTGCTTGTTAACATAATAATTTGCAGCTACATAATCACGAATTTGTGGAGGTGTGCATGAAAATACTGTACCAGGTGGAACTGCAGCGCACCACATTGGAGCAAATGTGGGGCTTCTCCGTTGAGGCCGAGCTGATTGAGAATGCTGAACGGCAGGACGAGCTCTGCTGCTATGTGAGCCGCGTCGAGGACAAAAGTGTGGCCATGCACAATGGTAAGTACTGCTACTGCTACTTTTGACGTTCCAGTGCAAATGGCATACAACACTCCAATTTGCACAGCTGCTTAGCTCTGCGAAATATTGCGCATTCTTTTCTATTTTATTACTTGCAATTTTTATGACGCAAAATGCCAAATGGCCATTGGATACCATGAATTTTAAGAAGCCAGATGCCAAGACTACTATGTAAACTCACTTTACCTCAAGCTGAAACAATGTTTAGGCCAGAGATGGGAATATTAACAAGTGTAGCACTTGAATCGTTCGGTATGCGCTTTTATGTGCAAGGAACTGCGCGTTCTTCTTTTATATTTAAATGCTTTTCACTTTTATGTCACACAGAAAAGAATGAAAAACTTGAGCAACCTCACTTTGGTTGCATAGATGCAGAGTCAAGTGGAGTGGCGTTGAGCAGCAGCTCCTTAGGGGCCAGGCAAGGCAGCAAGGCAGCAAGGCAAGGCAAGACAGCTATTGCAACTGCAACTGCATCTTTTCATAAAAACTCAACAGTCAGCGCTTGTGACCGAGTAGAGATCACGTTGATGATGAGCTGCAGCACCAGCACTCGAAGTTCCACTCCTCTTTAAATGTCGGTGTGTGTGTGTGTGTGTGCATAGTGAATGCACCTGTACTGGCAGCCACAGTGCCCATAGCAGCATGCTCTGAGTCCTGAGTCCTTAAAGGGTTTTCGGGCGTCATCCCAGTACTGAGTCTCACTCTCCCCCCCATCTTGAAGTTTTTTCTATCACTTAAAATCAACTTAAGTTGGCATTTGCATTTGCATGCACCCTGGAGACAGAAGCGGGGAAAGGAGCAGGAGCAGGAGCAGCAGTCAAGTGCTTGTAGTCGAAATGCCACTAGAGCAGCGCTTTAAATTATGTCGCCTGATGTTGACAGTGGGTTGGATAGCTTGCCGCCCCGCCCACAACACGGCGACAGGTGTACATGAACACAGCACCAAAAACAAAACAAACGAAGAAAAAAAAAACGGCAAAACTGAAATGGCTGCACTTGCAAAAGTGATGAACCTGAAAGAAAATTTCGCTGCAGCGTAAACCTCATTAAGCACGTCGAGTGCGAATGTGGCAACGAATCAAAAAGTCCATGAAACAATGCGCACCAAATCGCTAGCAAAAAGTGAGACAACTAGGTAGCCAACACCACCTACCTAAACCCTCTCCACCAACCTCTACCAACCTCTACCAATCCGCAACTCCTTAAAAAGTTAGCCCTGCCACTGGCGGTTAGTTTTATAATTTGCTATGAGTTTTTCTTTTTTTTAGTTTGTTTGTTTTTAATTGTTTTCTTCTTTTTTTCGGTAGCTTAAAACTGCGTTAACAATGCCACTGGACAAGTTTTTGCCAGGGTGTTGAATTTAATGAGCAGCAAATAAAGTGCTGTAGTAAGTGCCAGATTTGCTAATGACTTTCCATTCTATTTGCTACCTTTCCAACTACGTTTTTTTTTTAATTGTTCCCCAAATTGCAATTCAATGCAGTCGCTCCGTATTACTGTAACAGTTTAAGCGTTCCGTTCGGGACGCGGGGACATGTGTAATCAAAGTGTAATTATTAAAAGAACTAGCTTTTATGGGAACTTTGCTTATGCATGCAGACAGATAGTTTGTAGTATTAAAACCGATTGTACATTACGTATACGCACTGTGGCATAACAAATGGTGATTAAAAACCATCGATAACATATTTTAATACGATCTGCAACAGCAAAAAAACAAAATGGCAAAGACTTCGAGTGACAATAACAGAAAGATATAAGAGCAGAGATAACGTATACGTAAGATTGCCAGAAATGGAAGCTGTGTGTCGTGCGTGCGCATAAATTAAGCAAACGAATTTACATGTCCAGTCCAGTCCAGGCAGCCCAGGCAACTTCAAGTTGTTGCCACAAACTAACATATACATACATACATACATACATACGTACATACATACATGCGTACTTACAATTGAATTGAATGCCTATTAGCAAGTGCCAAAGACCAATTTAATGGCACCACAATACAAAGCTGGGCACGAGCTTGGCCAAAAGCACGTCATCATTGCTTACCAGATTTTGGCACCAAACAAAAACAAATGCAACCACAAATGTTGCAGCAGCAGAAGCAGTTGCAGTTGCATGCAAATGCTGTGGCTACCCACTTTTCTTGAGCTAATTGAAACCCCAGTATGTCTCTAAGCTTCAGGCACTTTAATGGGAGCACAAATTGTGTCTTAAATCAATGCAAGAGTGTGCTTTAAGCAACTTACTCAACCCCCCCCCTCTCTCTCTCTCTCCATTTCTCGATTGTAACTCGGCGCCTGTTTGCTTGGCTTTTTCAAGTTAACAAACAGAGCAGAGAGGCAGTCGAGCAGCCACATAAAGCTATCCATAATAATGATGGCCACAAAACGGCAGCAGCTGCTGTTACTAAAGTTGCCACTGCAGTTGGCAGCATGTGCACAGTAAGTTGCATATCCTCCCCCCCTTCACACACACTCGCTCACACTCGAGTGTTGAAAAACAAGCGTGGCAAAGTATTTGGCAAACATGAAATAACAATTTGCTTAAGCCAAGAACAAAGCTGTTGACAACGCAGCCAAAAAAAAAACAAAAAGGAGAAATGGAAAAATAAAGCAAAAAATTAAGAACAGCGAGGAAAAAGTGTAACCGCAAAATAAACAAAATAAATACCAAGTCGAGTAGATATTTGTCCAATGCATATGCTGCCAAAGCTAAAGCCAAATAATCCATAATCCAAACGTAACGCACATCCTTCAAAAAAAAAACATATATAAAAAAAGATACAAAATCCATTTGAAATTGTAACAAATGCATAAAAATTGTGCATAAGGTGCTTCTTTCTGGCTGCTGCTGTTGGTTCAAGGTGCGCCAAAGTCTTGCATAAAATTCACAACTGTCAGACAGATAACAAACCGCACACATATGCATATCCGTCGAAGTTGTTGTGCGAAGTAAATACAGTCTGCAACAACAATGATAACGTGCAACAACAAAGCAAAATATAAAAATAAAAAAGATGTGAAGCCAAGCGGCAAACAAGCAAAAGCAGCTGCCTGGTCGATATAAATGTTGTAGAACAAACACACGAGCTAGAAAACGGGCAACGTGGCGTATGATGAACAATGCGAAAGCCAGCCACAATGCTTGTTGTTATTGTTCTTATCGTTGAGCAGAAAAGGCATGGGCGCTTATCTTAACGCAAGATGTGACTGTCTTCGCCTTCAACAGCAACAACTTCAACAGCATATTTCATACAGTTCCCTCCTGACTGATGGACTGTGAAACAGGACTACATTGTCTATCCTTATGCATACATATAGCCATAGCCAAAGCCATAGCCATAGCCATAGCCATACATATATTATACAATAGTTTACATAACAATCTGTAAGTCGCTTCTAACTCAGTTTGCTTGTTGTCTCTCTTCTACTTTCTCTCTCTTTCTCCCCCTCTCTCTCTCTCTCTCTCTATGTTCATTTCATTGCAGGCATTATCAAAGGAGACGAAATAATGGTCATCAATGGTGCGATTGTTTCTGATCTAGATATGATGTACTTGGAGAGTGTGCTACAAGAGGAGCAATCGCTCAGCATGATGATGCGGTAAGTCCTTTACCTCTCTCTCTTTCTCTCTCTCTTCCTATACATTTCCAAACTGTCTTTCGGTCCATCTGACTGTCAATTGTTTATCTATCTGCTCGCACGTTCCGCAAACATCTGTTGACTTGAATACAACAGCTAAGTGCGAGCATTTGCAGCAACAACATAACTTTTAACTCCCCCCGCCCTCGCCATCCTTTGCATTACCATTTCAATTGACAATATACATCTTGCCATTGTCGTATTTGCATTTGGGACAGCAGCAGGCATTGTTTAAATGGCTACACACATTAATTAACTATTTTAGTCGCCAGCTTTCAATTGTTATACCTGCGTACAATGCGATTTATCGCTACTATTTTCGTGCCTCAGTTGATCAGTTACAATAGCAACTAGACAACAACAACAACAACTATGGCCATTGTCCATAAAATAATTACACATTCCATTCAGCTTTTACTATATAGATTCAGATTTGGCAAATCCCTTCGACTATACAGTCTATATATATTATTGCCACATAATATTAGAAACCTCTAAAGAAAATCATTTAATTTTCTTCGGTAATAAGTTGGGGAGTATTAAATTTAGTTCAGTGCTGGATTTGAGAGATTTTAAAGTTTTTATTCGCCACTTTATATTGTCAAGCGTTTGCCCTTTGGAAAGCTTGATGTTAAACACAAGCCATTCTCTTACTAAATAAGACAAGTTTGCACTTTTAAAACATTTTGTACCTGCGCCAACAAAAGTTTAATTTCATGCTGTCCAAATAACGTTTAAGCACAAAATACATAGATATATAAAGTATACAACCTGTTTCTCACTTCAACGCTCGAAAAGCTTTTGATTTTGTATATACTATATATATTTATATGTATTCAAACGTTTTTCTGACAGCTCTGGCAACGTTTTAGCACTCGACAAAAATAAATTAACTTTTCTATTAAGACTTTTTTGTGTGTTGAGTATTCTATAATGGACTTCAAGCTTTCGCTCTTAATAGTTATTGACCTTTTTATGTATGTATATAGCGAAACACTGTACAGATACCAACTTTTATAGACATACATATGTATGTACTGTAAACTCTCATTTAATGCTCTTTGGTACCCAATTTTGCAATTAAAAAAGCCAAATGCTGCAAAAACCACACCCTCGTTTAATACGGAATACCGCACACATAAAACTTTCTAAAAATAAACCATAAAAAAAACTTACACACACACAAAATGTCAACATTCGACTAGCTTTTGCTAAATTTGTGATGAAGCTGGCCAATAGCAAAGGCAAAAAGTGCTGAAACTACAAAATAAAAGCACTAACAAAATTTTGTTTCGCAACAAATCAAAAATGTGAAATTTAGCACGAAAAATTGGCAGCGACTAACAATTTTCCAGCCTCACTTCATATTTTCTTTTTTGCTGTTGCCAAAACAACAAAACTGAAGCCGCAGATGAACACAAACACGTTGACCAGTTGCCATACTGTAACACAGAGGGCTTGAGAGGGTGGTTAATGGTTAGGGTTAGGGCAAGGATAAAGGGAAATGTCTGAGGGTTTGTGGGGTTTGAGCACTTGTTCCGTTGGGTTGGTGCAACCCTTCTATGGGCGCGGGCGCTTTGGCTTCCAGCTTTAGCACCAGGCATTTTGGTAGCCTAATTAGCTGCTCTTTATGGCCGCATCGGCTTTTGTGCTAAGCGTTTGCCAGCCAGAAAAACTCTAGCCTAGTCCCCACCCCCCGCCCAACCACGCAGCAAAACCCATTCAAATTATGCACGTTGAAGAGCATTTTTCCGCATCTTTTGCCACTGACATAGAAAAAGGTCAGTCAGGTGTTTGTGCTTTAAGCCCAAACCAACAAAAATTTCAAAACTTAAAAAAAATGTATGTTAATTTTGCCTAAAACTTGTTTGGATTTTAACCTGATGGTTTGGTTTGTTTTTTTGTACAGCTCCTCGCGCACCGAGCCACCAGATCTCGTTGGCATCATGCGTGTTACGGATGATATGATTGATTCCCTGGTGTGCCCGCCACCGCCCACAGATCCGCCAGTGATGAGCGAGGAGATGATAACTGGACTGATTGTGCCAGCGCCCGGTTGGAGTAAGTAGAAAAAAACAAAAACCAAAATACCTTTAAATAAAATAAAAATCTCGAAATACTTTTGGCTAAGCTAAAAAATAAAACCCCGCAAACTGTGCGAATGGCATTTTTGGATCTTTTTTTTTTTTTTTTTTTGTTTGTTTTAACATTTTTAAAGCCCGCATCACAGCATTCATCAAGGGCTACAACAAAAGCATACTAATCACAGCAGTTGAGCTCGTTTGTTGGTTGTTGTTGTTGTTGTTGTTGTGGCTAAGGTGCGGCTTTGTATGTATGTGTGTGTGTGTGTGTGTATGTAGCTGCAGAAATGTGAAGCACATTTCCGGGCGCGCATGCGAATTTGTAAAGTTCATTAAAGTAATTTATATTTTTCGTTTAATGCATGTTGCAAGTGCGCTTCGTACAACATGCAACAACAGCCACAACAATTACATCAATAAGTAGCGTGCTAACCAAGAGAGAGAGAGAGAGATAGAGAGAGAGGGAGAGAGAGAGAAAGAGAAGCTGCTGTGTGGCAATGTGCCTCTGCCTCTGCCTCTGCTTGCCACACGCTGTCGCAACAACTACATAATTACAGGATTACAAACTGCGCGCACACACACACACACACATAGACACACACGCATACACCCAAACACACGCTGCACTGCACTCAAAAAGCCGAAGTGGCTAAGAACACAAAACAATTAAAAACCAACAAACGCAGAAAACAACAACAAAAACAACAACAATAATGATGCCAACAACAGATGTGTGTGTGTGTGTGTGTATTTTATACCACACAAAATGAAACATTTTTATGCGGCAAACAATTAAAAGGCACAGCAAACTAAAAAAGAATTAAAATAAAATATGAACACACAGCAGCAACAACAACAACAGCAACTGCAACAGTCACAAACACATAAAAAAAATAAATAGAAACTAAAAAAAAAAGAGGAGAAATGTAGCAAAAATTAAACGACTCGCATGGTGTGTGTGCCTGTGTGTGTGTGTGTGCTGCCTATATTCCCCATTTTGGCACACACACACACAAACATACACACAGTCACGTTTGTTGATGAACGGACATTTGTGGCATATGGGTTATGGATATGGCGGCATATGCAACAAAAAGCGTTTGCCATTCAACATGAATGAAAAATAGACCAGACCAGAAGAAGTGAAGAGGGGAGCGGGGAGCGAGTAAGTGGAAAAGCAGTAAAGGAGTACAATATTTATATGCCATATAAATGTACAACAACAAAAAAAGTATTACAATTCATTTTGGCAATTAAACAAGAGAAAGGGAACGGGCTACGAGCAGCGTAGCGGCAGCGAGAGGCATGCAACTTGGCTGCTGAAGCACTTTTAGCTTATTAAATGCACAATTTGATGAAGACTGCCATGTGAGAAGCCAACGAAGAACAAAAAGCCAAAAGAAATACTCAAAAAGCAGCATCGCACACACACACACACATAGAAGCAGTCATGAGTTGGTCAAGAGGATAGACCAATTAAAAACATCAACCCAAAAAGCATTGTGGCATATGTATACTCGAAAGAAATTTTAATTATCATATAGTTTGTAACCCAATACTGCAATTATATGTGGCATAATGATAATGTTGGCCAGAAATTATGTAAAGACTGCTTTGGCCAGATTTTAAAGCACTTTTGTTTTAAATAGCAGACTGCATATAATTGAGTTGTTATGGCCACATACTTACCAAATGGTTGGTGGCTTTTTGTTCTCAGGTTTTGCCTGCAGTTAAAGTTAACTTTAGATTGAACATATTATAACAAACTTAATGCAGTTGCTGTCTTATTGACTTTGATTAAAAATAATCAAAAACTGTTTGAACTTTAGCCAAACTCTTTGAGCTATCAATAGCTTGTCTTTAAGTTTCTCATGTTAACATGATACTTTTAACAGCCTCACGACTTTCGTTGGAAACAGCCACCTTTACAGCTCGAAAACATCATCATAGTTAAAGTTTAAGCCACTAAAATTCCAGAGTTTATGGCCAATGCACAAATTTGGCTTGGCACGTTCTCGACTGGCTCGTTTAAACAACCAAAAAAACAACAACAAACCAGGCAAAACATAAGAACGAACAACCTCCTCTAAGTTATTAGCCCACTCGCTTGTTGTTGCTGTCGTTGTTTTCTAGCTTTGGTAAACGACGTGCAATTTGTAAGAAGACCACAACTGGAAATTTATAAGGCAGCAATTTCAATATCTTACACGCAAAACAAACAAACACACACACACATGGTGTCAAATTTGAACCAAAATGTTCATAAAATTTGTTGTAACCAATTTGCATGTGGCATATAGTATGGAGGGAGAGCGATAGAAAGTGTGGCGCAATGGCATTCAAGGACATGATTTTTAAACGCTTCCTGGTGTTGCCAAAAAACTTCCCTCAACATAAACACACACACACACACACACACTGTTCGTGTCTATATATATAAAGTCATACACTGCTACTTACATATGTATACATGCCATGTGTATGGGCCATAAATTTATTTCTACTTTTTTCGCTTTATTTTTTTGGTTAAATCTTTGCCGCTTCTGCACATCTGTGTGAGAGCCCCCCTCTCTCTCTCTCTCTGTCTCCGCTTTCCATCACGCTATCCTTTTCGCGCTGTGTGGACGTTGTGGCAAACACATAGCAGCAATAATCATTACAGCTTGTTGTGGCTGTTGTTGTTGGCGTTGTTTTTTGGCTGATGCTTCTGGCTGCTGGCTGTATTTTTGTTGTTATTACTTTCAGCTTTGTGCTGCTTGACTGCGCTGTTGTTCTTGTTGCTTTTGTTGCTATTTTTTTGCTGTTCGCTTTTCGTTTGCGTTGCTGCCATTTTCGCAAGTATTAAATTCCAGCTGCTTTTTATTGCGCAAACATGGAATTTAAAATTAACAAACAAGCTGCAACAACATAAATAAAATGCTTAATCGAACTTTAAAACGTTGCCCCCGCCAGCAACAATAGCTGCAGCCCCAACGGCAAGTTGGCAACTAATTATAAGCCAGCCAACAAACTAATAATAAATAAACATAAACAAGCGTGTTATCTTTTCAACTAATATGTTTGCTTTCTCCCTGTCTAGATGGCACTGGCAAGGATTTGTATTCACCAGAGGCGGAAAGCTCGCCGGCGCCCTCATTTATGGAGCCAACAGTGGTACAATTGGCAGTCGGCGGAGGAGGCGTCATGACGGGATTGGGTGTGGCCAAGCCAACATCGCGCACCAGCAGCTTTGAAATTGAGAATTTGCTCAAGACCGCGGAGCAAGTAAGTGCCCCGTTGCCTCAGCTATGCTTTTTTTTCACCCGCCTCCCAACAAAAAACACATACAAATACATACACTTATATATCAAAATGTGTGTATTATATAAACATGACCAAAAAGAAACAAAACGCAAACACTTTAAGTTCGTCCGCCCTGAACCAAAAAAAAAAATATATATATATAAGTATAACCCTTGCCACGAGACCTGATATCCAAAAGACAAAAAAAAAAGAAAAAAAGTAGGAAATATAACCCGGAACTTGGCACTTGGCACTTGGCAGCGGGCAAAGTCAGTTCCAATTGCTTTGAACTCGCTGAGCGGAAACGGAAACTATTAAAACGAGCGCCAAACACAAGCAAGCAAACGCACAGGGGTTGGTTGAGTTGCGTTGAGATTGCAAAGGGGGTTTGAGTCTTGGTCATGGGGCTTGTGCAACACTGATTGAAATGTGCACAAATTGAAATTTGCCAGAGCTATGAGTGAGGACAACTTCAAGTGGCTTAACCAAGTAAAGTGCTTGCTGGGCTAGTTGGGCTGACTGACTGTCAGTTGTTGCCGCCGCTCAAGATGTCGAGGTTCACAAATTTGGCCTATTGGGTCTTGTTGCTTGCAAGTCACCAAACAATAAACGTCACACAAATAGAAATGTGAAGGCATAAAAATATCAAGGATAGATAGTACATATATATATATATATATATATGTAGAATAGAACAGCACACAACACAACACAACAAATATGAAAGACAGACAGAGGAGGAGGAGGTGGCGGGATGAGGTTAGACAGGAGACGGTAGACAAGATATAGAAACGCAAAGACGCCACAGAATGCACTTTGTTTCTGGATATGCTTTACCCAAGTGTGCTCGAAACTGGCAGAAACCCACTTCATTTAATGATACTTGAACACTGTGACACACAAACACACTGAGGCCGAGCATACACACACAAACACACACATACATGTGCTACTTGTAGGCGAGACTGCAACTGGAGAGTCAGGGCGTTACATAAGAATCCTTTTAATTCAAGTTGACATTTCGCACAGCAGCAGCAGCAGCAGCAGCAGCAAGAAAAGAAATTCAAGAAATTTTCAAATTTTTCATCTTTGGGGCATGACGCCAGTAGCAACAAAGGCAACAACAAGAATGTTGGCACTCAGCAGCTGGCCCATAAGCCGCCGCAGCCGCTCACCTGGCATGAAACCCAAAACCCAGCACACTCAAACTACCCAAACCAGGCCCTTTCCTCTTTGTCTTCTACTCTTTGTTAGTTTTGGGTCGCTGCTGCCACCGTCACCGCCACCGCCGCCGCTTATGCAAATCAGCGACGACGATGACGACGATGTTGCAAGTGAAAGAAATGGAGAACAATAAAACAGTTAAAAGTAGACAAGAACAAGCTGCACAACACAACAGCGACAAGAAAGAAGAAACGAAACGAAACGAACGAAATAATAATACACACAAAGTGCAACTGCATAAAAGTGAAATGTCTTCCACAATGCCAGCGAACGAAGGCGACAACAATAACAACAACAACGACAAGTACAATTCAACTGAATGTTGCACGAACAATGACAACTCAAATTTCATAAGATTCTTCAACGGTGTATAGGTGTTTGCATCTGTGTGTGTGTGTGTGTAGGGATGAAAACGTGACAAAACTATCAGTCACGAAAAAAGTGCATCAAGGAATATATTATGTGAGAGAAAAATCTCTTGCCATATGTACTATAACGACATTCTGGCTTAAATTAGCTGCATTTTGTCTTCTTGCAAAATGGCAAAGAAAGCTAAAATATTTATTGTAGCTTGAGGGCTGTTAATGCAGCTATATATATATATATCAAAAGATTACTTCATTTGCATTGTAATTTTGTGCACTTTGTATGTCGTCGTCGTATGACGTCAAACTCATTCTTGCAGCTAATTTGTTGCCTCAGGCTGTTGGTTTTCACTTCTAAACAGCACTTGTGCAACATATTTTCATTTGATTAATGATGCCGCAGAGCACAAGGCGCAGCTTAAATAAAACATTTGCATTTGAAACTTAAAATTTCCTTTTGCAATTTATATTAAACTTCAACAGAGCTTAAATTATGTAAATTTGCCAGCCATTTGGAAAATGGCTTTATAGATTTCTTACTTTATTTTTCACTGTTGAAACCCAACCATCTTAAGCCTTTGTCTGGGAAACACGCTGCCATCGCCAAGCAGAGCGCAGCGTCAGGCACAGTGGTTTGGGGGTTTATGCACCAATTCTTAATCTCTGTCTGGCTGTCTCTATGTTTGTCGCTTTGCTGTTTACCGCTCTGTTGATTTATACTCTGACCTCTGGCAAATTGCACAGCACTCAAATACACACACACAGAAAGACAGACAGACACAAGCCCAGTTTTGTGGGTGGGCCGCATAAAAATATTTGTTTAGGCATTTACAATGCAAATTCGTTCAATATTTTGTCTGCTAAGGTTGGGGCGTGGCCAAGTCAATTTATCTCAGTTCCGGTCAACGCGCCATTTAACACTTTTTGCCAGCAGCAAGACACAAAAAAAAACCCCAAGCCAGTTAAGAAAAATAACATGAAGTTAAAAAGAAATAATAAAAAAAAATCCTAAGCAAAGAAGGAGAAGATACCGAGAGAGAGAAATACCGTAAAACCACTGTGCAAGTGACATAAGGAGGCTGAAGATTTGCGCACCTCTACACTTTATGCAAAATGCGGTTGTGTGGTTTACGCTCTGTGTATGTGTGTTTGGTGTAGTTATATGCGCACACACACACACACATTATGTCAAGCATCAAGCGTCAACTGTCAGTGCCAAATGTGCTTGTAACCGCACACAAACAGCAACACCAAAAGCAACAACATCAACAACATTGGCGAGGACAAAACACAACAGCAACTACAACAAGAACACGACAAAACGCCACGACGCCCCCAACTTGGACTTACGACAAGGACGTGACAGTCATTTAGAACCGCAGCTGACGTTGTCGTCGTCGTTGTCGTTGTCGTTGGGGCTACACGTTTATGTGTCTGTCTGTCTGTCTGTCTGTTTTAAGTGGCCGCCGCGAGTTCCACAATAAAACCCAACCACCCAGTTAGAAAACTCACCCATCACTCAACAGCAGAGCACGACCCATGGCAAACAGTTTGACCCAGTCCACAAGAACGCACCACCCACAAACCAAACCACACTCTCTGCCCCTGCCCTTGCCCACGTTCTTACTATCGCTGTCTATCTATCTCTGTCATGCTAACTTCATTTTTGTTTATTGTCATTTATTTTTGGTGACTCTTTTTTGTGTGGTCGCTTCGCTTGTTTTCGTTTTGTTTGTTTCGTTTCACGATCCTCATCATGCAACAACAACAACTACTACTACAACAATAACAATAACAACAAACACAACAACATAACACAATCAACAAACCAACCAACCAACCCAAAACGAACCCTGACCTGTTAAGGTTACCGGATTTTGTCGTTCACCTCAGGAAACGCGCAAATCGAGCCCCACGGGTTCAGTCACATCATCGGTCTCGACCACAGCGCTGACGCCGTCACGCCAGCTGACCGATGCCGAGAAACTCCGCAAAGTCATCATGGAACTGGTTGACACAGAGCGCACTTATGTTAAGGTAAGTTTTAGTAAGAACTATAAACTTATATATCTATTTCAGTCAGTTTGACATCTTTTGGTTGCTTTGTAAAGAAGGTATTTTAATTTAATGCTATCATCCGTGCAACACTTTTCATTTTGTTATATATATTCAGAGTCGAATGTTGTTAGAATCTATAAGTAAATTAGGAAATTTTTTTGACATATTCTCAATAATTTTGCTAACAATTTAAAGTTTGATCAGGCTTAGGGGTTGAATATTAATTTAAAATTATTCTTTGCAAACAATAACTTTATTAAATTAAATTACAAATATTTATCGCACAAGGGTATAACGCTTCGCGATCAGAAGATTACTTTTCTTACCAGAAGTTGTCTTTGCCTGGCAGCTATTACACATTCCATTCATTAGTCTCGGCTTGCAATTAAAAATGCAAATTTTAATTCTTTAACCATGCGGCTGTCTTCTGTTGTTGTTTTTGTTATTGCCGGGCTTTAAGCCACAGTCGCATCAGTCGAGCAGTCGCCCGAGTTGGCCAGGAAGCATACAAATAATTATTACAATTTAGAAATTATGTAAAATGCCGCGACGCTGCGGCAACGTTGGCGAGTCTTATCTCTACAGTGTAAGCCCACTTGCCTCCGTTCCCTCGGTACCCCTATCGCGCCTTCTCCACCTCTTTATCCGCTGGCCGGAAGTATTGTTCCAAATGAAAGCGCGCGCCTGCGGCTATGCTACACTTTTTTATCTCTTTTCTGCTGTCCATATTTTTATTTACTTTATTCTTCTTGCACGTTTTTTGCGTTGTTGTTGTTGTTGGGGCAAACTAAAAAGTTGTTCAGTTACCAGAAGCACAACTGAGAACGGAGTATTGGGGAAGAATGGTCACCAGCTCAGCTCAACTGGGAGTTGGGCCGCATTTTTGGGCAGTCTTTGTATGATTTTTTTTTTTGTCGTCTGCTGCTGATTTTTAATTTAATTTATTCATTTTTATGTACTTTTTTTCGTTTTTTACTCATCGTTCATTTTTATGTGTCAACAAATTTGAGTTTATTGAACAAGAACAATGTTTAACAACACCAACAATATCTGCATTATTATTTTTGTATGCAGCACTTGAACAATCTGCTGGAGCATTATCTGGAGCCCATGAAACGCGAAACGTTTTTATCGAATGCGGAAATTAATGCGCTCTTTGGCAACATACATGAGATTGTTACATTCCAGCGCCAGTTTCTTCAAAATCTCGAAGAGGCGCTCGAACTTGAGCCGGAATTTAATAAATTCGAACACTGCGGCCAGTTTAGGGTAAGTTTTTTTTTTTTTATCATCAGTTTCCTTTTGCAAGTGCGTGACTTGGCTGCTCAAATTGAAATAAATATTCGTTTTAAGTGTTTGATGACTTTATCTTCTATTTTATTTCATTTTTTTGTTTGTTTATCTTTGCAGAACGTCTTGTTTGCAATTGGCTCGGCTTTTCTCTATTATGTCAATCACTTCAAGCTCTACTCGTCATTCTGTGCTAGCCACAGCAAGGCGCAAAAGGTTCTACATCCAAGTAAGTAACAAAAGAAATGAACTTATTTCACAAAAATGGTCCCAGCTTTAAATTATTGCAAAATGCTACCCACATTAATCGACTCGACTGCTCGTTGTATATGATTTTCCGAGATTTTGAAATCTTACTTATATGTATGCGAAATGCAATTTTACCCATTGTTTGTTTCCTGGCATAAATCTGTTGTACTATTTCATAAATATTAAAATTCATCAAACCCGTTGGACAAATTTCCATTTGATTACTCATACGCCTTGTGGGGCTTAAAGTAAACAAAATTGCAGCATACTTTTTGGTCGCATTGGGAGCAATTTGCATATGGGAAAAACTTCAATTTAAAGCTACAAAAAAACAAATCAAAAGAAAAGTGTTTTGCCATATGCATAAATACATATATTATGAAGTCAGCTTCATATAAATATGTGTGTATTTGGTGTGAGCTCAACTATTGCAATCAGCGTGAAGCGTCAAAGTCTATTTGAGTTTGAAGTTTGATGGAGAGAATGAGATTTTGGCGAAAGTTGTATAAGTCAAACAAGCGACAAGTTACGAACAATTGTCAAACTATGCATGCGCTTCAATTGTTGTCTGTGGCGTCAACTTTCCTTAAAACTTCTTCTCTCCCCTTGCTCACATGGGGTCTCCCTTAAATGATTTGCAAGTTAAATGAATAATAACAACCTCAAATGCGTGGGCGTGGCAAGGCTAGAAATCCCCAGGCGCAAAAGTAGGCGGTGTGCGAGAGGCGTGGCATATTCATATTCATGCCACGACAGCACCAACTGTCAAGTATCTTTTGTTAATTAAACTTACAGAATTATGACTCGCCTGCAAACAGGCAAATAGGCATCCAAAAAAGATAAAAAATAAAGTGTGCCACACAGTTGCCACCGGCAGCAAATCGCATAAAAGGCAGCGGCAAAAGTTGCCACTTTTTTGAGCAGCTGCGCCAGCTCGGGAATAGTAGCCAACTGGCGACTAGAGACTAAAAAGATGAGAAAAAGACTTGGCTACTGGAATCAGGCTTAGGCGACAACATGTCATAATTAAATTAGACTTAGTGGCAGCTTAAAAACACTCGAGCAAACACAAGCGTCTCCCCCACACACACACACACATAGGTAGACGCACACAGAAAGAGCAAACAAGATGGAGAAAATGCAATGTAAATACCGAACATAAAATACCCTTTTCAAGTTTGCTTCAGTTCGTTAAAGTAAAGTTATATTTATGTAAATTTCCTTAGCAAACAGCAATAATAGCTGCATTAAAATGCACTAAACATTTGAATAACAGCAGATGGACTTAGTCAATTATCGATATTAAATAGCAAAGAACATTTCTTGAGAATATGTTAATGGTCCACTGCAAGCTTGAACATAAAAAAAGAGACGGAGAGAGACAAAGAGCGAGAGCAAAGATGTTTGTTAACAAAGCAGCTGATTGATGGCAACAGGCAGCAAAACGAGGTAAAAATTTGCAATATTTGCAATCAATGGCAGGCTAAACTGGCTGTCAGGAGCAACCAGACATAGAAGCAAAACAACGGAAGCAACTAAAGTTAGGTAGAAGGCAGCCACTCAAACTGATGCTGTTGCTGTTGCATGCAATTTTATGTATAAAGTTGAAAGGATAATTAATTATAGCAAGAAGTGCACTTAAGTGCCTTCGTTACAAGCAGCAGCAGCAGCAGACAGGCAAAAGCAGGAGTAGAAATAGCGCTTGCATAAGAAAAGATGGTATGTGGAAGGGATGGGTTGGTTAAGGGAAAGCGGGGGAGGGAGGAAAAAGGGAAAAGCAATAACGAGAGCTGGGGTTTGGCCATTAGACGCAAATCCGTGCGGCAGACAGGCTTTGACTATGCCTTTATCAAAGCTTCTCAGTTGACAATAAGAACAAGTTAATGACATTTTCTTGTCAACGTTGCCAACCTGCCTCACACACACACAAACACACTCACAGAGCCTTGTAACTGCATATCCTTGTGCAGCAACATATTTCTCGCATTGCCTCCCTTCTGGTTGTGTCCTGGGTAACGTTTTGCAATTAATGGGAATCGAAGCGTACATTGAAATCAAATCATTTGCCAAAAGTCTCAAATTTGCAATTGTCTCAATTATTTTCCAGATGAGGGCAACCATGCCCTCCAGGAGTTCCTTGCCGCACGCAATCCCAAGCAACAGCACAGCAGCACCCTCGAATCCTATCTGATCAAGCCCATACAGCGTATACTCAAATATCCTTTGCTCCTACAGCAAATGCGCAATCTTACAGATACGCGAGCCGATGAGCATGTACATCTGTGCGGTAAGTGTTGAAATTTGAATTGCCTTTTGAGTGTGTTTTGCACATAGCATTTTCCCTTCTCTCAAACAGAGGCGCTCAAGGGCATGGAAAAGGTGGCGGAGCATATTAATGAGATGCAACGTATTCATGAGGAATATGGCGCGATATTTGATCATTTATTCCGGCAGCATCAGAAGTCATGCAAGCAGCCAATCGATTTGAGTCCAGGTGGGTTACAAGCTGGTTCAAATGCCAATGCAAATGCTCCAAATGCTCCCCCTCCCCCGCAATGCTGCGCATTCCCAGGCGATCTGCTCTACTATGGCGGCGTCGAATGGCTTAACATTTCCGATTTTCTGGGCAAGATCAAGAAGGGCCTTGAATTACATGCCATGTGCTTTGTATTCAAATCGGCCGTTGTCTTCCTTTGCAAAGAGCGCTTACGCCAAAAGAAAAAGCTAATGGTAAGTAGAAACGTTAACAAATCATCAACATACTTAATCTACAACAACAACTTTTTCTGTAGGGCGTTTCGAGCAAGAATGCACCGAATGAGGTGGAAATTATACGCTATCAGGTATTGATACCCGTCACTGAGGTACAGGTGCGGGCCAGTTCGGCCAAGGATATGGATTCGCATTTCCTTTGGGAGCTTATTCATTTGCGTTCGCAATTGCAACGCCGCTCCGAAAAGGTCTATGTGCTGTCCAATAGCACCGCCGATTTTCGCAATGCATTCCTCAAGACCATAAGGCAAATAATACGCGAAAGCGTACGGAACATGTCAATTCCGATGAAGAACTTTGGCGGCAGCTCCGGTTCCGTATCGGGTCTATCCTCTCAAATGGGCGGCTATGCGGGCAACTCACAAACGCTTGAACGACCCAAGCAGCAGGTAAAAAACATGCCAATAACACTTATCCCAGTCATTTACAAAAAGAGATCCTTTTCGTTTGCTTAGATCACCATTGTTCATGGTTCACATACGCTGGGCAAGCCAAAGAAGAAATCGGGTTCGCAACGCCATTCCGCTGGCAATATTGACTATGATAATTTGTCGGGCAGCCAGGAGGGCGAAGAACCGCCTACCGTGGGCGTTGTTCACTATGCTCCACACACTCAGCAGCTGCAACAGCAACAAAAACAACAACAACAACAACAGCAGCAGCAACCGGGTGCTTTTCGTGGTCGCAGCAAGACACTGGGCGATGTAACAGGTAAGTTGAGTGAGAGAGCAACTTAAAAATCATTTGCTTTAACTTTGCCACATTTATCATTGCATCGCTTCATGCCATAAAGAAATCATTTACTCCTCCATAGATCCCCAGCAACAACAGCAGCTGCAGCAGCAGCAACAGCAGCAACAACAACAATCGGAGACACCGCATCCACGTCCGCATCCACGTGAACCACCACCGCCACCGATTAGGCAGCCGCATTTGCATCATCATAGCAGTGACATTGAACGCATAGATCCGGGCACCAAATCGGAGGGCGAGGAGGACTCACAGCAGGGCACAATCAGGCCCAAGGCCACTCTGGGCCGCACGCCCAATCACCTGACGCTCAGGTAAGTCTCAAATCAAAGTCAAAAGATGTCAAAAATACACTTATTTTAAATCGGTTTCTGAATCAATTGAATAGTAAAACGAATTTCGATAAAATGTTACGCTTTCAACTTTAAATGAAGGAGATCTAATAATAATTGACGAAGTTATCGCAATATGAAGCATCAATCCGTCCTTCAGACATAAGCCTGGCTTATGAAAGTCGGATTACTTTTGACAAAGTCCAATGGGATATGTTGACTATTTCTTATAATCCTTTCATTCCTCCATTCCGTTCATGTCTAGTTAAATATTATTCAAGTACCGCTCGATTATTGCTCGATTTATTGCTATATCTATATTTTTCTATCCACTTTTTTATTATGTAGCACCACATCGACGCTTTCGGTGGGCAGCACTGGCAGCCAGGCGCGCTTGATACAATCATCGCATCCGCCGGCCAGCTATCAGCCGGTGCTAATGAAGGATCTAGGTAAGAGCAGCCTAGACGTAGTTGCCAGCGAATCCGAGCACGAATCGGAATCCGAGGCGCATGCCGCACACGTGGCAGCCACGTTTAATCTAAGTCTAGGCAGTAGTGGTAGCTTGTTTGCCAATAGCGATACAAATATGACCCAGACCCAGACCCAAAATCAAAGCCCCAACCAGACACGGACCCACACTCCGCGACACTCGCCGCGCCAGTCACCCAAGCAGGAGATCGAGGTTATCGAGATCTTTGAAAGTGAATCGGAACGTTTGGCAGCCCAGCAGCGGGTAGCGGTAGTGCATCAGCATTCGGTACAGCAGAAGAGACGCGAACGTGAACGAGACAACAACGCAATGGCTGCCACAGATGCAACGACTCGCTATATGGACAAACATCTGTGCGAGCTAGAGCAGGAAAATTTGGCAGAAGGTACATGCGACATTGTCGCCTATATGGCCAGCCTGCGTGAGAAAGCGTTTGATCCCTCGGATGTGGCTGATGATGAGTCAGCCGATCAGCAACAAAACGACTCGAGCTTATCCCCAGAGCCTCAGACCATTGTGGAGAATACACAACAGATGATGACCGTCACCGTGGACATTGAGTCACCTTCGTCGCGACCGACAACCGAATCCGACAGCACTGGGAACACGACGGGACCCTCGGAACGCTCTGGCGATGAGACAGAAGATGAACCCACCAGCTCGCTGGCCTCACACATTGTGGTAATCGATAAGAAGGTGGACAAGGTGTTCAAAACAAAGTCACCAGAGCGCCCACCAACGGGCACCAAGGCGAAGAGTGGTACAAGAAGGAGCATATATATTTCCCCGGATCGCAGCAAATCGCAGGGTAGCTCACCGGTGCGTATTATCAAAATAAAATCACCAAGGCAGAGCATCAGCGACCAAGGAAAACGTTTGAGCACCTGCTCGAGTCGAGAAAACTCACAAGATCGTCTATCGGGTGGCAGACGTACTCCAAGTCCACGCCGCAGTTCCGAAGGTGGCGGCATCCTAAAGCACACAACCCCATCACAGGGCATTCTTAAGCCACCAGCAAGTCCCTCAAAATCAAAGAGTCCTGATCGCAGCTGCCTGAAGAAGGGTGGACCCTCGCATGTCTGTGAGACGAACCTATCGCCACGCATCTCGCCAAGAGGCAGCGTGGATCACTTGTCGCCAGATCGGGCAAGCATTTGCCAGCGTCACTCGCCACGCAGCAGCTTCGATAGTCATGGCGGATCCGATAACAATCTGGATGTGCCGTACGGTGTTGGTGGTTCAAGGAAGCGCAGCATGTCTGCCCATGGCAGCTTTGAGACGGGCAACAAAGCGCATGCCCAGGAGACATATCAGTACTATCCGGTCTATGACAATCAGACCTGCAGCGATCATTATGTCGCCGCTGCACCAACTACTAATCGTTATTCCAACACCGGCAATAACAATCGCAGCCGTCTGAGCAAATCTCTAGAGCGCTCCACCTCGAGGGATAGCACCACAACGAGCAGCTCCTATCGCGCCTATGGCGTCTCGCCGGAACGCCCAAGCTATGTGGTCTACAGCTCGGGCCCGTTGAGATCTCAGTCTGCAGAGAACACTTTCTCGCAGCCCATTTACGATGCATTGCCCCGACAGGCGCCACAACAGTATATGCCCATGGTGAGCTATATGCAGGAAATGGAAATGATGGGCTATGATGTACCGTTGCCACAGCTTCCACAACAAGCGCAGCAGCCCAGCTGCCCACATGAACAAAGTTATCAGATGAGCTCCTCGGCACCGGAATATACCACATGCATTGATTGTTTGTATCAAAAGAGACCATCCTAGCATAGGTCCCGCGTGCGTCAAAGTCGCACGCGGAAGAAAACGCCACGTGGCATGCCATCAAATATGGTAATTAGTACACAGCCCACAGCGGGTGGCTCTGGAATTGCTTACATGCAGGACATGGACAGCGATCAAATTGGCGGCTGTGTCGATTGTCATGACTACTTCGAGATACACGTCTAAAATGGAAGAATCGAGAGATAAGTGCAATGGAGAGAGACACAAAAACAGGGATTTTTATGAGACAGTTGAACTAAAGTTTAAAGGAAAAATTTATACGAGTAGTTAAAGCAACAACGCAACCAAAGATAACATAAAAGATAACAACAACAGTAACCCGAAATGCCTCAAGAACTAATTTTACAAAGAAAATAAAATAAAATAAACAAAATAATGCCACTCAGCTCTACACATACTAAAAACATATACGTAAACTTCAAAATACTAAACTATATAGAAAGAAAACATTAATCAAAACTACACAACACAAGGGATTGAAAATAAATACTTGCACACACAAACACACACACACACACACTACTTAATCCACAAGCAGCACGGTTTAAGTGTTAGATTAAGTCACTAAGCTCTTCGTATAGTTCTTATGACCTGTGAACAAAAATCTTTTGAGGCTTGTTTTTTCTGGGTTGTGATAAAAAGTTTCTGCTGCAATTTGTGCACCCAATTTGTAAGTGTGCATAGGTGCGGGTGAGTGTGTGTGTGGGTGTGTGTGCCACATTTCAGGTTAATTATTTTAGTTTTACATGGTGACAAAGTAAGTGAGAGAGAAGGAGAAAGTAACAGAGAGAGAGAGAGAGAGAGAGAGAGATTGTAGAACAAATTTTTGGTGTGTAGTTTTAAAGGCTATGATTTACACAAAACGGCGGAAGTTTTGCGTGCAGCGTGCGGCAAGCGGCATTACGTATACGCAGATGACGCATACGCCGCGTTGCACACAATGCTCAAGTGGCGTAATTACGACGACGAAACTAAAGTTGAAATTCATACTCGCACTCAAGTAAACTAAGAGACATACAACATACTAACAAACACATACACACACACTTACGTAGAAAAAAAAATGGGAACTTATATACTTAAAGATGAATGTCAGATGTACCAACTATTAGATGGGAAAACTGTGTCACTGGCATTACCGTAAGATCGTAAGAAGAAGTTTTTAATTGTACGGCTTGCAGCCGACTCTGGGGCATTAAAATGATATAATATATACTCGGTGGGTGTGGATTTTTAAGTTATAAGTCTAAGTGAAAAATGCGGGTTGGCAACATTCTATAGGTTAACATTATACAAAACTAACTAAAAAAACAAATTCGATGAGTATTTACATAGCTAGTTAGAATAAATTTCAAAAAATAATATGTGTGGGTGTTGTGACAAATAAATTTGCATATTAAATAAATATTACATAATAGTTTATTCACTTTTTATTGTTGTTATCAAATCATCAGAACAATCTGCAAATGCAAATCATATTCAATTATTTTGAACTATTTTTTGTGTAGTCATTTTTTAATTTTTAACAAATTAACAAATACAATAAAAATCAAATGCAAATAAATGTATTGAAGAATGATAATCGTAAGTCGTACCTCAATGTTCAGTATAAAATACATAAATTATTCAACGATAATACCTACACGTATGCGGCTGTATCCATATATACTAAACAAAATAAAATATCATCAGAGCAGGCAAGTAGATCTTCCTACTGCATACAAAATTCTCACAAGCCAATTTACAGAACATCGTTAGATTCGCTTGCCTTGCTCTTACACGCATACATAAACAAAAGCACACATACACATAACTAGGTTAAGGTTGGGTGTCTAGTAACTGCAAGTATATACACTTAGTACACATAGAGAGACCCAAGACGGACTTAAAGATCAAATGTCAGGTTGTTCATGCTAAATGCAAAATAGTCAAAACTAATTCGTAAGATATCTACAATATATGATTAAAAACTAATTAAAGAAATACAAATCAAATGTTTACAGTATAAACTGGGCTTCACAGCAGTAAAATCAAAAATACATTCAAATTGCAAAGTAAAAGAAATCAAATATATACAACGTACATTTTAAAGGACAAATGACAAAAACCTATATACAATACATAAAAAATATATATACACATGCAAAAAAAAACAGATTACAAATACAATTAAATCAAAATACTTAAACAAATACTTAACTTACACAACTCGTAAATGCGTATTAACTTTAATCGAAATCAAAAAAAAAAAGCCGGAAACAATAAATAAACTTCAAAAATGTCATTGTTGTTAAACGGTATGCCACTAAATAAATAACCAAACCAAATAATCATCAGCGTAAAAATCAACATAAAACAGAAGAAACAAAAATCAAACGCAGCTGGAAAGCAAATAAAATGATAATTAAACTAGCAAAATTTAAATAACGAATATTGAAAAGTAAACCAAGTGGAAAGCTAATTAAACAACAATTCACATTTATGTATGTCAACGAGCTCTTTTGGACAGTAACAAATTGACAGTTATCAGATGCAGAACCCCAACACTCGCCCGAACCCTTTCCATCTCCCCCTTTCCATGGATACACAGGACAGTTAGTGAACCCAGAATCCGTACTGTATTTGTATCGTATCGTATCGTATGTTTAGTTGCCAACCGAACACAATTAGTTAATAAATTGACAAATTTAAGTTAATTGATCAAATATTATTAACAGGTAAGTGCGTAATTTCCCCTTTTTGTAAATTAGGAGCGTTTAGAAATTAATTAAATATTGATATATTGAATTAGCGATTAAACAATTTAACGGGTGATATTTAATTTTGTTATTACATATTATCTACAAGATAAATAAAAATATATATAAATACAATGCGAACACCGTATCACAATTCTTTAATAATTAATTTATAAAATGAGAAAATATGTATGGCTTTATAAGGATATATATTTATAATAATACATTTCTTAGTTTTGTAGGCGATTCACACAAGAACATTCCTACAATATTAACCAGTCGTACAGTGTGTATATGTTGTAACTGTTTCACTTGATGGCTTAAAAAATACAAACCAAAAACTACACCTAAGTATACTTAGTTGGCATCGCTTGATTAATTTATATTATTGATAAACAAAGTTCAAAGAATTCGATATATTTTTTATGACGATTTTGCAAGTTTTCTCTTAACCACTTTCGTCATTTCAGTAATAATCCGTTTTGCATTTTCTTAATTAAATACATACTACAAACAACAACAAACAATTTAATAAAACTGTGCCACATCGTATTATGATTATGATAAACTCTAGTTGCCAATGATTGAAAAACCGAGCAATATATAATGTGCAAAAGTATAATCGAAATATTATATATAAATGTCTTATGGTTACACACACGTGCCCCCACAACCAAGCAAAACAAAAAAAAAGAAAAAAGTAAATAAAAAATACCAAGCAACAACTCCATGTTAACAAATTCCCACCTCTTTCAGTTGTTTCGACATTTTTAAACTTGTCTTAAAAAAAATATAATTTCATTTCGTTCGCTTTTCGTACAACATTTTTGCATTGCATTTTTGTGTACTTCATAACTTTAACAGCACAAAATTCTCATCGTTTTTAATTACGCTGAATAAAAATACAAAACTTAACTTTTTTTTCAAACTATTTTCCGAAACAAGCTAAAAACTATTTTTATTAAAATTGATGTGGGAGAACACCGGCATTGTCATTAATCGATTGAGCGGCCAATTTGTAGCTGCACTTTTTTTAGTATTTGAAACGGACAGTTTTTCGCACTCAACATTTTGACAAACATTTATTTTGATTTTAATTTCCCATTTACCAAAAATGTTGGCATTAAATGCAAAACTGAGTTATGAAATTTGAACATTTGTACAATATTGCAATTAAACTAACAATGAAATGCAAAAAAAATAAATAAAGAAAAGCAAGCAAATATTATGAAAAAACCAAGCGATGTCAACATTTTAGCCCAAAAGTACTTAAACTTGTTCCCAAACTGCTCTTATCCTTCAACAAATATCATTAAACCTAACTTTATACAAATTCTTACTTAATTAGTTGTCTAGCCTAGCTATTGATCCCCAATCCCCAAAAATAGATCAAACTTCTTCACCTTTTTCCATTCCTCTTCTATGTAGCAACTGCAGCTTGAAGTAGTTCTGGTTATATTTTGTTTATTTATATATAAAAGAACAGGTTGCTTGCATGCTTTGAAAGTAATTAAATGTTTTTTCTTTTTTTAAACACTTCTATTGGCTATCACTTCTAACTGTACACCTAATTGTAAAATATCACAAAATGGAGAACCTCTTTCTTCTACTCTTTATATACTTACTAAAACTACAAATTAAGTTTTGGATTCTTGTTTGACCGCAATGACGTAAAGCAAACGAAAAAAAAAAAAACGAGAATACGAAAAATTTCATATTTTTTCATATATGGTTTCCATTGTATCTTTTCCTTTCTTTCATTTAATTGTAGGGTCCCCGGTGTGGAAACCACGAGACATGATAAATTTAGGCACAGATCCACAGTCAACAACCCGCAAAGACGATGTGAAAAATTAAATCAGAAAAAGCAAAACAATACATTTTGTATGATGAAGCTAAACAAACATAAGAAAACTTAACTAATTTCTTAATTTGTTCAATTTTAACTAATCAAGAGTTGTTCGCAAGTTCAATCAAAGAACACAACACAGACACAATATGAACTTACACTATTTCCCCGAAACTTCCCCAAAAAATCAAGCAACATGCAAGAAAAAGAAAATGTTTTTTCATTAATACTGAAACAAGTGTGTCAAAATGTTAAAGTTGCTTTCGAAAAAGTCAATAGTTTCGAATTGTTTTTAAGCATCATAAAGAGTATATGGTAAAAGAGAGAAAAAAAACATCGAAAACGTTTGTTGTTTTTGGTTAACGTTTTTAATGAGAGCAAGAAAAGAAAAAAAAGATGGTAACTTGCACATCTTTTTTAAAACAAGACTTTGATTTATATTATCGATTGTATTTAATGTGCAAAACATACAATAAACGTATAATTAAAGCAAAGGATTTTGAACAAATTTAAGAATTAAACAAAACAAAAGAAATATATATGTGAACAAATTCAAATGCATTTGTCGCTGAAAAAGACTTGAATATAAATTTCGATTTAAATACATTTATTGAGGAGAAATCGTGAACAAATTTAAATATTGATTGTATTTAGGATTAGTGAATTTAAAATACAAAAAAAATAAATCGCAAATAAAAACAAAAAATACAAAAAATTAAATATAAAACAAATGCAACCTTAAACAACAAATGTTCTAACAAAAAGAAAACCAAATAAATTTAAAATCTTTAGACAGTTAAGCAACACGAATAGCAAAACAACACATACACACTCCAATTAACTTAAAGCTGCAATGCAAAGTGTTTAGTTTATAGAAAGTACACTGAAAAAAACAAAAACAAAAGAATTAAAAACAACTACCATGCAGACACCACATAAAATAAAAACCATACACTTCTAAAACCAAAAATAGCAAAAATTTAGTCAAAATGTTTAATTGTAAACTAACAAGTAATACTAACTGACATAAGGAGAATTCCATACACTTAAAACAAAACAAAACACACATATTTATGGACACACTAAATATAAATGAGTTGGGGATTACAAATCCAAGAAATCAGCGCCAAAAACAGCAAAACCTAACATGTTAAACGCGAGCAAAACATTTAAACTAAACCGAAAATAAGGAAAATAAATATATAAGCGTGAAATCAACACTACTCAAAAACACAAACAACAAAATGAAAACGAAAACGAAACACTCTTATAGCTAAATTACAATAATGTAATAATACTAATTAAGATCTTCACTCGAACACTTACAAAAGATGAGTAACAAACAAACACATAAAAAATTAAATACTTGCATAGGTAAATTCCATAGATGACAAACCAAAAAAAAAGTATAAGAAACCAAATATTGAGCACAAATTTTCTTAATTTTGCTTAAAACTATTATTTTTTTGTTTTAAATATGGGCTATCAAAATGAAAGCAAGAAGTTTTCAATTCGAATTCTGCAAGAAAAGGATTAAAAATAATAATTATATTGGTTGTGAATGCAGCTTGGAGTTATTTGAATCAGGTAAAAGAACTCATCCAATTGCTGAATGAATTAATCAATGCATTAAACAGCTCATTAACCACGCGTACACTGTAGTGGCAATTGTGAATGGGTTTTATTTTTCAGTGTACTTGACGAGACACTAATCTCTCGTATCATGCATTAATTTTTCAATTCATTGAACACACACGAAACAAGTAGCAAAAATCGAAACATAATCAAAACATTTTTAGGTTTCCAATCAAATTGAATTAAATATACAATTTAATAACAAGTACAGACAGTAAACAACAAGCAAAGCGTTAAAATCGAGTCAACCGAAATTCTAAAAACAAAATATACAACATTTGATAAATGGATGAATGTTAATCAAACCTAAAAAATAAAAATAAACAAAAAAATCCAATGAAAAACAAATCAAATCACATTTTAAAATAATTTTTACTGTTTATATAAGTTTGCGAAGAAAACGAGAAAAAAAAAATAATTATAATACTAAATAAATCGAAGAGCAGTCAGCAATAATTGTTGCCAGTAACTTTAGTCAATGAAATAGTTAAATTATGAAACTCATTTAAAGATGGATCATTCGAGATAGTATGAACCTTTTGTACACATTTGACTATTTTTAATGCATTTTAAAAGAACGTAAATATTAATATATATAAAAACACCTATTAATATATGTATAATTATATTATACCATGTATAAATAACAAACACATGTACTTATTTAACTAGTTTAGTTCAGGCCGCTTCTTTCTGCGTCGGAACGAGGTGCGCGCGTTTCATGTTTAACAAATTGTTAATGGGTATTTGATTTGTTTATACAATTGTTAGTCTCTTTCTTTGTTTTTTATCATGTTTTCTTTGGAAAGAGAAACAGAAGAAGTAGTAAAAAAAAAAACAGAGTAAGATTTCAAATGTATTACATTTATAAGTCAACACAAGCATAAGCAAAGTTTATGAAATCGAAATTAAAAAAAATTAATAATAATGAACAATTTGTAACACACATACACACAATAGCAACAACAAGTTAAACAGAAACAATTCTAGCTATAACGATCAAAATTAACAAGCATAAAAAAGAATTCCATTTTTATTATGATAATTAACAGCCTGCAACAAACAACATGCAATCGATGTTAATCATTTTTGAAAAGACGAAAAAAAAAAAGAAATTACACAATGAAAAAAAAAACAAAAAAACACATAACATTATTATACAATTGCAAATGCAAATTAACAACACTCAAAGTAAGGAAAGTGAAATATGTGAAAATAAATAAATTACAAAAATCCTTTTGAAGTGAACAAAAATAAAATGTGAAATTAAAGAAAAAAAAACCCTTTAAAAGTTGTTTTACTGGCTATCCACGATTCCCAACGCACAATGAAAAGGTAAGCAAGATTAATTTATTAAAATTAGTTTATTAAATACTTATTTTTTTTCCTCTTATAAATGTATGGTATTTATGGTACTAAAACGTACTACATCTATTGCTTTCATATGCTATATCATCCGTGCGATCTTTGTCTTACAATATAATAGCCGTTTTTTCATTTGTATTACGATTATGAAAGCCAAGTGTGTTTTGTGGGAGCTGAGTTGTATTGGTCTGAGGGATATGTTTTACGGATTGCAATTCAACAATTTGCCATATTAATTATCAGTTTAGTTTAGTTTATTGTTTGGTATTTAAAAAAAATATACATAATTCGGTTACCGATCAGTCTCCAGCACAAAACACATTTTATCTAGCTTACATATGTACTGTATGTATGTAAATGTGTAAGTGTATATTCAGTGTTTTTTTGTATTCTTTTATCTTATCGCAAGAATTCAACTCTTAGGGATTTAAGTATTTATGAACATTAACATTGAACTAATTGGCGAGATTGTAGCCAAATTCGCACGTAAGTTAGCAATTATCGAAAAAATTAATTTAGCTTAGTATTCTTAGGCAAAACATATTAAGATGGTAAGCTTAATTAAAACTTATATTGTAAAAACCTACTATATATAGATTTGATGGAGTACAAAGATCAACGTAGTACGTCACATTTAGTTTGGCAGCGATTCCGCTAGCGTAGATCTTAAGCTAACCGGAATCGTATCCGGGAATTTGATGTCGAAGGCAACGATCAGATCGCCTCGTCGCGATGGCTCCTTAGGGTAGGGTAGTCCGCGCCCACTAAACCGTTTCACTGTGGAGGGTTTAATGACTTCGCCTTGTGTGTTAACCTGTAAGCGCTCGCCTTGCAGCGTTGGCACTGTTATTGAGGTGCCCAACAGCGCCTGCTTGAGACTGATTTGGGCATTGTAGCGCAGGTCGCTGCCCTCGCGCTTGAACTGCGAGTGCGGCTTGTCGCGTATTATGAAGATGATGTCTGCCGGCAGCTTCTGTGGTGCCTGGTCGCCTTCATTGGGGAATGTGATTTTGGTGCCAGCCTTCCAGCCGGGCTTGACAGTAATGCTCAGCACCTTTTCCTCTTTGCGCGCTGTCCCCGTTGTCATGGACATGCGTGAGATTTTCATCTTTTTGGTGCAGCCTCTGTCGACCTCCTCCAGTGTCACGTACAAATCATGCTCGATTGGTGGATCCTGTTGCTGACGCTTTCGGCTGGGCGCCTGTACATTGAACGATTGTGAACGGAAGGCACCCATGGGATTGCCGCCAAAACCGCTGCCTTGGAACATCTCATCTCCGCCAATGTTCATAAAGATTTGTTCGGTGCCATCACCATTCCCGCCGCCACCACCAAAGAAGGCGCCAAACGGATCCGCTGCGCCAAAGATATTTTGCGAGCCAAAGAACTGAGCGAATGTTGCACGTGGATCACCATGGAACTGATAAGTGTAGGCGCCTGGCTGTCCGGCGCCATCGGGTCCGGGTGGTCCGCCCTTTAGCCCATCCTCGCCAAACTGATCGAATATGTCGCGCTTCTTCTTATCAGAGAGCACCTCATAGGCTTCGGCAATCTCCTTGAAACGTTCCTCAGCCTGAGGACTCTTGTTCTTATCTGGGTGGTATTTAAGTGCCAACTTGCGATACGCTTTCTTGATGTCATCGTCTGTGGCCTTCTTGTCAATGCCCAGAATTTTGTAGAAGTCTTTTCCCATTTTGTCTTGTTTTGCTTTAGCGCCGCGCACTTAACTGCAAAATAACATAAGAAATCAAAAAATTATTATACAGATTAACACACACATGCAGACACACAAACAAAAGCAACAACTGTTTCAGAGAAATGTGCCAATTGTTTTCTTCTTTTTGTTCAAACGCGCGTATCTCAATGGAATTTACTAGAAGCATCGAGTTGTGCAACGACAACGAATTTCTGCTCGTGCTGATGTGTTGTCATTCTATGTATGTATATACATACATATGTACGTATAAATGTATTTAAGAATGACGTCGTCGCCTTCATGTTCATGTTTAAAATTTTACATTTAACAGTATTATACTTTTTATTGGTATTTGTTTTTCTTTCTTTTTTGAGGGTCACTACTGATAGAACAATTATCCTTTTTTGGCCACTTACCTTATTGGTTTCGCAGCTGTGCAGCAAAAATGTATTTATAGTTCACTCTCACTTGTAGGGAACGCACTTAAAATTTATAGTTTTATTTGAATTTATATATAATGCTAGATAAAATCGCACAATTGATTTAAATTTATTATATTACAGTCTTTTTATAGACAGTTATTACGTTGTTTTTTTTTTCTCTTGTTTGTGAGTACACTCACTGAACGCTTCAGTTGATTTTTGCTAAATGAGTTGAAATGACAGCGCACGTCACTTTTATATAGACTCGGAGCAGTCAGTCGAAAATTCTCGATGCTTCTCGCAAAATAGGGTTGCATCCGGAAAACAGCGTTTCAAGCAAGATTGGCGCTAAAGTTCAAATTATTAAATACATAATTTAGAAACCAACCAAATTCATTGTTCATGATAAATGGGCTTTCGTTACACTTTTATAATTCCATTTAAGCATTAAAAATGTTAAACGGAATGCGTTTTTTCAACATCAAAACACGATATAATAGTAATCGAAATGCAGCTCTAGCATCGATACTTTTTATTAACTTATTATTTTAACTATCGATTCGTTAGCGATAGTAGGAGGAACCTACCTTTAGTATTATCGATAAGACCGCAGCTAAACCGCAGCCGAACAACAAAAAACATTTGTTTCATTTATAAAAATGGTTGCTGCTCGGTACAAACATCAGCCAACCTCCATCTAAACAGTTTATATAGCATTCAACGAAAACCCTGTGCACGCCCAGACGTTGGGCCGGACTGTGCTGAAATCCCACACACAATATTGCAACATTTTCACAGTTTAGGTGAGTGAAATTATACATATGTATGAATATGCATGTATGCATCTGTATGCCCACATACACACGTCTTTACGTACATACATATGTGTATTTTTTATTTGGGAGCATATTTTGGTGCCGCAAGTTTTCCGACATTTGCCCAAGTCGCTGAAGGACGCACAGCTTGAACTAGTTTATATTTTCTCGCACACAAAACATTCACATGTGTCACGTTTCAAAGCAAAACCTTGACCGATCAACCAACCGCCCGCCCACCGAGTATAAATCCCGGCGCCCCTTCAACTATTAAGTGTTGCGCAAACGGAAAATTCGCCAACATAAAAAGTTAACCCGCTCGCCTCGTTTGGAGAGAGCAAGGTTTATGTCGATGCCGGCACACACTGTTAGCGTTTCTTAGTCACACATATGTAAGACGCTGACGGGGCACAGCGCGAAGCAGCGCATAAAAATAGTCATTCATCAGGCAATTGGCGAGAGAGCCTCTTGCAAAAACCGCAAAAGAAAAAATTATAACATTATTTGCACATTCGCATTTGTAAATTTCAACAAACATTGCTTGCTCTCCGCATTCTAATAAACACTCGTCTGCTTATTCATTGAATAAGTGTACCCTTCCAAAGGGTATTACAATTTTATAATAAAGTGTGTAGAGAACATATAATATAAACATATTTATTCTTGATGAGCGTTACTAGGCAAAGTAAGCTCTCATTTGAGATTGCTGTGAACAGGTGCATAGAACACTGAATGATTTAATGTGCCCCAGATAGTTGTTCTAACTTGTCTAGGTTAGGGACTAAAGACCTAATAGATTGGCTACTCAACTGCGTCATAGCTCTCTGAATCTAAAAAAAACTTCTTATTAATTGCTATTATCTCTCCCTTTTGTTATCAGTAACTGCTACGGAACAACTGCATCCAATGAGCAAGCATGCTCGCAGCGTAGCGCATTTAACCGGGCGGCTATTTGTACGGTTTCAGCGCCGATCGTGCACTCTTTTGGAGCGCCAGCGTCAGTGCCAGTTCGTGTTATAGCCGCCGTAGCAGTGGTCAGTACTCGTATACGCGTGAAACGATGTCGTTGCGTTAACGGCGGGTTTTTTCTCACAGCGCAAAGAACTCGGGGAGCAATCGAACGGTCTGTGTGCATATAAAAAGATATATGTAGCTAATACATATATGAACATACGTATATATATATTTATAATCCCTAAATATGCATAGATGTGTGTGTGTGTGTGTTTGGTTTGGCTTCAAATGGAGTTAGTTGAATTGCATATAACGTGCAAATCCCGCAGCAATTGATCTATAAATAGAATCCATTTATATAGATTTCTTTCGTAATAAACGATAGAGTGTAGAGAAAACTGCATAACTTTTCTGTGTGCGTGTGTGTGTGTGGGAAGAAAACTCGAACGCAACTCGAAATTAAATCAGTGTGTGTACTATATAACTGAGAAATCGGAAGTATAGCTATTTGGCATGTGTCTTGCCGTCAGAAAAATGTTCAAAAATAGTTTTATAAATAGCACAAACTATATGCGAAAAATTAAATACATTTACTCACACACACACACACCCACAATTAGCACACTCTTTAAGTCTGACAGAAAACATAAAAATCAATTTTGTGTTCTTAAGATTTTTGTAAAATTTCAACCCCGTCACGCTTTGTATAGATCAGCGTCAATGTAAATATTGATGAGAATTCTATGCGTCTCAGATTTTTTTTTTTTTTTCGATCACTAGAGATAAACATAGGAATTCGGCGTGTGCAATTTGTGTGTCTTCCTTGCGGTAACGGAAACCTTCGCATTTACAAAATAGCCAGATAGTATCTGACAGATACTTTTGCTCCCTGCTTTGAACATTTGTTTTTTCTTTGACGTTATATTTTCTATTAATTTCTGCGCTTTTTCGTCGCCATCGTCTTATTTATTTTTAGACGCACAATTTTGTGTTTTTTTCTCTTTATTTTGATTTTTGCTGGTCGTATATTAGTGTTTTTTTGGATTCAGATGGTTGCTTTCATCCAACATGTGTTTGAAATTGCAGCTCATTTGCGTTTATCTTCTGGCCAAAGCAATTGCTACAGACACATCCCATCTCTCGGCACGTCATGCACCACCCTGCTCCTCTTGTCTTGTTGTTTGCAAATGTTTGAATCTATTTTTGTAAATTTTAAGTTGGAAAAACATTGCGTATTTTCGTATTTTCTAATTGCTTTGGACATTTAATTAGACCGTGAACGGATTTTGCGCCAGCATTTAGTAAGAATTTTGCAAAAAGAAATTAGCAATCTAAAGACATGATTAGAGGGCAAATTATACCAAGAATCTCAAGTGTGTTTCTTTGTTATTGTTATCAGAAATGGATATAGATTGATTGCAACAACTGTGTTTCATACTTGATCACTGATAAGACCAATTTTAAATATTGCGTTGTATCGATTGTCCATCTGACAGTTGCCTTTATGCGCTTTCCAAAGAAACCAAAATTTTCTTATATTTCATGTGCATTTACATATAGCTTTGCACGCCCCCCAAAAGCGGATGACCAATTTTTAAGTTTTGCGCATTGCGGCCAAATGCCAAATATATAGGCATATATATTGGCATACTATATGTAATATATTTGTTGTACCATTTCCGTTGCAATGTCGGCCAGCAACGCAGACGTTGCCGAAATAGCCCAACAAAGAAACCAATGGCCGTTGGACTGTTGGAGAATGACATTTGTAGGAGCAATTTATGCGGCATTTATGACGCTGATGCTAAAAATTCAGACGTAACAGCAGCAGCAGCAGCTGAACAATTTTATCAGAATCCATTTCTAGAATCATCCTCCGGACGCAATTTGTTTATAAAATTCCGTGAAGGCTGAGTCATGCTATGTCGATTTATTCTTGGGCTCCGCATACAAATAAGGCGCGAAAAGCGTGAAAGCCCGACAAAACAATAATGCGATTTTGGTTTATTTTCGAATTGAGATCGACGGTGTGTGGGTGTTGTTGGGAGATGGGGTGGCGTGCGTGCGTTGGTGAACAGTTGGGAGCAATGAACAACTCTTGTAAATTTGGCTTCCTTGTTGTCGCTTCTCCAGCAGCTGCGACTGTCGACTAGGCAACTTCTCAGTCAAATGTCAGTAAATTGTTTTTCTTTTCTCTTTTAGGCACTTCTCTTGCAATCGCTCAAAATTCGTAATCTAATTGTTTATTTTATACTTGTTTTACAGGCCCTTACACACCTTTGGTTAGCCACACACAAGCCTTGACATGACTGAGCAAGAAACCAAGAACGGCGAGATTAGCACACAGTGCGCCGTCTTTGACCAGACGCCTGGCTCCCAGCAGAAGAAAATCAATCTGGTTGTGCGTTCGCATTTTACAGTGAAACACGTTATAACGCTGATTGGCACACAGTTTGCTTATGATAAATTTGAATTATTGCTGCAGCCGCACGGTGACAAGGATCTGGTGAGTAAAGAACAACAAAAGTCATGGCATTCTTTGCTCTAATTACTAATTAACTACTTACTTGCTTTAGGTTCATTTAAATGCACTAGCTGTGGATGGACAGCTGTTGTTTGATGTGACCGGCTTTGAGCGACAGCTGAAAAACAATCTGGTGTTGCTGCCCGATGGCGCTTGGGATGGCAATGTGGCCAAGCGCTACGAGCTGGTCAAGAAGAAGTCAGTCTCAACGGCTACCAAGCAGCTAGAAAGCACAGATAGCGCAACAACAACGCCTACAAAAAACGGCGAGAAAAAGAAGCGCACAACGACAACAGGCGAGAAAAAGAAAAAGTCACCGAGCAAAACCAAAACAAGTGTCAGTCCCACAACGGATTCAACAACAACAACAACAGCAACAGTTGAGCCAGTTGCAATAAGTGCAGCTTCGACACAAACAACACCCACCAAGATCAGCACTAAAGTTATAAAAACTAAGCCCAGCGTAAAAGCTGAACAGATTGTCAAGACTGACGCAGATCAGGTGGATGAGGCGGTGGAGTTGGCAAGCTTGCCAATTGGCGTGCCCATGGATGAACAAACCAAAGTTGAAATTAAAGAACAGCTGCAGCAACAGTTGTTGCCCCATGAGCTGTTCAACATTAGTCCCGTCTCAGATGCTGAACAATTGTCAGATGATGATTTAGCATTGGGCGCCTCGGCCAGTCCCACGATAATGGATCCAATCGTTCAGTATGATTTTATAAGTGCCGGCCCAACAGTGGGTGAACTGTTGGCTGCAACTGCAGCTGGCACTGATGATCTAGCTGCTGGCGTTGGCAGCGATAAAGCAGAAGAGGACAATAGAAAGGATCAGGAGTATTCGAAATTCTTTGGCCGCAAGTACGACGAGGTGCCCGCTTGGCAGCTCTCCAATAATGCGGCCGCAGAGTTTGTTTCCTCGGCCAACACAGAAACGGAGACGCATCGCAATGGTAGAGGTCCACGTGGCTATGTGGGACTGGTGAATCAGGCGATGACCTGCTACTTAAACAGTCTGCTGCAAGCACTCTATATGACGCCAGAGTTTCGCAATGCTTTATATCGCTGGGAGTTTGACAACGACAACGAGGCAAAGAACATACCCTACCAGTTGCAGAAGTTGTTCCTCAATCTTCAGACATCGCCCAAATCATCGGTAGAGACGACCGATTTGACGCGCAGCTTTGGCTGGGACTCGTCAGAGGCTTGGCAGCAGCACGACATTCAGGAGCTGTGCCGCGTTATGTTCGATGCTCTTGAGCACAAGTTCAAAAACACCAAGCAGGCAAATCTCATTTCAAACTTGTACGAGGGCAAAATGAACGATTATGTCAAGTGTTTGGAGTGTAATACGGAGAAGACGCGTGAGGATACCTTTCTCGATATACCCTTACCGGTGCGTCCATTTGGTAGCAGTTCCGCCTACGGCAGCATCGAGGAGGCATTGCGCGCCTTTGTTCAGCCCGAAACGCTCGATGGTAACAACCAGTATCTGTGCGAGAAGTGCAAAAAGAAGTGCGATGCCCACAAGGGACTTCACTTCAAGTCCTTCCCTTATATACTGACACTGCATCTAAAGCGTTTTGACTTTGATTATCAGACCATGCATCGAATCAAGCTTAATGACAGGTGAGTCTATTTTATCCATATGGGTATATATAGTATCAATATTAATGTCTTCTTTTTTTGGCGTATAGAGTAACCTTTCCGCAGAAGCTAAACCTCAACAGCTTTGTTAATCGTTGCGGACAAGGGGAACAGTATCAGATGAATGGCAACAGCAATGTGGACGATTGTAGCACCGCGGACAGTGGCTCGGCAATGGAAGAGGATAACTTAAGCAGTGGTGTGGTGACCACAGCTAGCTCCAGTCAGCACGAGAACGATATGAACGATGAAGACGAGGGCATCGACATGAGCAGCAGCACCGGCAAGAGCGCAAACGCTGAGGCGCGTTTGAAACAAGAATCGCTAGCCGGTCCGTATAACTACGAGCTGTTTGCCATCATGATACACTCGGGCAGCGCATCGGGTGGTCATTATTATGCGTACATTAAGGACTTTGAGAGTCAGGATTGGTTCTGTTTCAACGATCAAAATGTGTCTTCGGTAAATAGCCAAAGTTTATTAGTTTAAGCAAAAGTTAACTAATCTTTATGTTTTGCAGATCACTCAAGAGGACATTCAGCGTTCCTTTGGTGGACCTAATGGCAGTTACTATTCGAGCGCCTATACGTCTAGCACAAATGCGTATATGCTAATGTATCGCCAGGTAGACTCCAAGCGCAACGAGCCAGCGGCCAAGTCGGCTGATTTTCCGGAGCACATCAAATCGCTGCTGCCCAAGCTTAACGCAGAGGAGGAGACACGCGTAACGCGTCTGGGCAGGCACATTACAGTAACAGATCTGGCGCTGCCGGATTTGTACAAGCCACGCGTCTACTTCTATAATCCGGCGCTCAAGAAACTAAAGATGACGCGGGTATATGTATCACAGAGTTTTGATGTGAATTTGGTGTTGATGTCCGCACACGAGATGCTCAATGTGGATCAGTTTGCGCCGTTGTCGCGCTGTCGTCTGGTTGCTTATGATTCATCCATGGATGTAATTCTACAGTCGCTGGAGAACTGCACGGATGCGGCGTTGACCGAGCTGCGTGCAGCACATAACTACAATCTTGACTTTTTGCTGGAATACCGTGCAGAGGATCAAGAGTTTGAAAATTATGCCGGCGATGGCAATACGTGGTATGTGTTTAAAGTAGATCTCTCGACCATGGCGATGGACGGTCCCTTCTTGGTTTACTCAGCAGCGCGAGACGCCGCGTTACGTCACTCGATTGCAATACGCCTGCACATTAACGAGCAGCAGTTTCTGCTGGCGACCTTTCGGGAAAAAGCGTTTGTTGCCTACGATCCGCAACCGACACCGGAGGCGCAACAGCATCTGCAGCAGCTGGCCAACACACAATTTAAATATATCACATTCTTTTACTTAAACGTGCCTAACACAGACGCCAGCAGTCTCGAGCAGCTGGGCGTGCCCAGCACCGAAATCATTGCAGCTCCCATTGAGGTAGGTTTAAGCCCAGTTCCTCTCCATTTCCAAATAGGTTTTAATCTAAAATGCAAGTATTTAAGCAGTTTGTGCAATGTACAAGTAACTCTTCTGTTCTTTGCAGCCCGCCAATGGCAGTGCCGGTGTTGATTGCGTTGATGCAGCCATGATGAACGGCATTAATGGCACTAGCGGCAAAGCAACGCCGGATGGTGGCAGCGCCGGCAACAATGACTGTGATTGGCGTCGATATAAGCGCGACCAGCCGGATTCGCTGGTGCCGCTTGCAACGCCCGGCCACGAATCTAACTCGGAGGACAGCAGCCTGAGTGACGGTGATCGCACGCTGGTTGATAATAGCCTGCAGCATCGCGGTGGCGGCGACAGTCAAGTCAGCTCCACCAGTCACTCGCCGCAGCTGTCCAGTCCCGAAGATGAGGCTGCCTCCCATGACGCCATGATGCGCGTTCACGCCTACTGCAATGGCAATGGCAGCTATGACAGCGAAGCGGGCGACAATAGCCTCCTGCCCCAAAGCACAACGACGCACTTTTTCCATGCCATCAAAATAGACAGCGTGGACATTGCCACCACCAGCAGCACAAGTGGACATCAATCTGATGACGAGGCACAACTCCGCAAGCCCACGCAAGCCTATAAACTCCTCGCTGGCACGCATATGCGCATGGGAACCTTTAAGCGGCACATCGAGCAACTGATACGTGTGCCCAGCGCTTACTTTAAACTGCAGCGCAAGCATGAGAACACCATATCAAATAGTCAGACCAATTCGCTTGTCTTTCTCAATGAAGGTGAGACGCTGACAGTGGAGCTGGGTAAGACATTGCTGCCGGATGAATACAAGGCCAAAATATACTTTTTGCGTCTGGCGGATTTGGACAATGAGACTGCCAAGTTGCCTTGCGTCTGTGAGTGGGTGTACAGTGCCACCACCACAGTGGAGCAGGCCAAGCAGGAGCTCGTGGCCAAACTGCATCGTATTGATCCTAAGTACAAGTCTCTCACCGTCGAAAATAGTCGCATTTGGGTCAAGGGCGGTCGTTGTCCAGTCAAATTGCTCGCCAGTGATGAGTTACTTTATTGCGACCTGCGTTCGTCAGTTGCCGCTGAGGTAAGCACCTAAGATTATATATGATTTAATGCACAAAATCTAAGTATTGTCCATGTTTTCCCAGTACATTTTGCAAGAGTGCGAGGAAGGCGTGGAACCACAGCCCAAGGAGGATTCGTTAACAATATTCGTCCGTCGCTGGTATCCAGATAAATGGGAGTTTGGCAAATTCCAGGAAATCACAATAGACAGTAAGTTTCACAAACAAATTAACTTTGTAAAAAGCATATCGTCATATACTTCTTCTTTTTGTAGAGGACAGCGAAATCAGACGTTGTTTATCTAAAATATGCAATATCACAGTTGACCGCTTGAGCTATATGAAGGTAAGAACTAATCCCGAAACACAGCACTAGTGTAACCTTTTAGCTCACAACTTTTAATTAATTTTTGTTTTGCACAGGTCAACGGCTTCTTTCCCTGCACAAGCATATCGGCGGTTAGCGTTAATGAAGCCGTAAACTGGTTTTCTGTGCCGGCGGCGCTCGACATGTATCCGTTGAATAAAACGCAATGCGGCAATATGTATTTGTACAAGTGAGTGGGACAAAATTTCATAAAGCTTATACGAATGCATTTTAAATTCTGGTTTGTGTTGCAGAGATAAAAGCGTGCCGGTGCGAGAGTTGTCCATAGATGAACGTCGCTCGTTGAGCAATAAGGAGAAGGCGCGACTAGATCGATTGGGTTGCGTTTCAACAGCGCGCTACTCGCAGCGTCGAGAACGGGCGCTGAAAATCTACTTGGACACACCGGAAAAGCCAAGCAATGTGACCGCCTCAGCGCCAACGGACGCACATGCCGATAACTAAAGCCCTAGTGCGGCGCTATCGTCATCGTTGTTGTTGTAACCCGTTCCCTAGCCAACTGTAGGCTTGCTTGTATAACTGGATTCACAAATACATACAACGTGTATTTTCAACTGAACAAACGTAAACAATTCAGTCCTATGAAATCGATGACCACAACGCAAATCCCACGAGCGCGTTTTCATTTCTCATTATTTACAAAGTACGATCAGTTCGTAGCAATTTAATATGTAATTTGTTTTGTTGTTAAATTTTGTTGGCACTATTCGTTTGGCGTGTCGAAACGAAAGTCTGGCGCCTGGGTGGGCGGGCATGTGGCAAATTTTGGTGGGAATGGGTGTCCTAGTAACAGTAACGGTAACATATATTATTCTTGCTTATTTTGTAATACAAAAGAGTTCAGCGACAAGACTGTGTACAATTTTAATTACATGCAAGAATTTCAAAACAAACAAAAATTTTTGAACATAACTTAATTACATAAATCGTAAAAAATAAATGAAAAATTATTTGTATTGGAAATAATGATTGTAGTTTTGTTCTTTTCGGCCATCAATTGGAAGTTTATTCTTAAATTGAGTTTCTTGTTTTTGACGATTTTAAAGCTGATCAAAAGTAAAAGTCCGTTTTAATTAGTCAAGTTTTTTTTTTTTTTTTTGTAAAAAATTTTAATTTTATTTAATACCTACTGTACGCGAATTTTAACGTTTTTGTATTTAAGTGTTTCAAAGATCATTCTTACTGTAAAAATGTTGCATCTCTTGCGATTTATCATTTCGTTACGATTTCAAACATACCGATATTATGCAATTAATTAAAATGAAAAATTCAGTACGCTTTATAAAAGAAATGAAATATTTCTAAAGTTGGTTGCACTTTAAACTTTATGGAGTTATAGCTGCAAGGCTTATAAATGGTTATGATTTCATCCTTTTCTTGTTCTTGTAAGAATGGAAAAGTTCTTGGATCGAAAACGAGTTGTTTGTTGTTGTCAAATGGATTCTCTGGTTTACTACTTAACGATTTCTATAATAAAAATTATGTTGCGGCAGCAGTAGACAGCGAAATCGTTCACATTATTGTTGCTTTAAAGGGGCGTTGTTGTGTACAGAACCGAAGACTCTATGCCTTGGTCTCAACGGCCGGCGCCGATTCCACTTTTGTCGCCGCTGCGGCATTGCCGGCAGCCGCCTTCTTGCCTTTGCCCTTGCCCTTAACGGGACCCAGTGGTTGTGCAACCAATTCCTGATTAACAATTAAATAACACAATAACTTAAAACACACATTGGGATCACACAATTACCTTGAGCTCAGCTTGAGCAATGCTGTGTTCGCTGACGTAGATATCCGCATTGAAAGGTATGCCGGTTACAAGATTGACGCCGTTAGGCATGAGCAACACCGTGTGCTTAAACTGTGCCACAATCTCAGCTGCAAATACAAAATGGAAACATTAAAGCACAACATTCGATGGGTTAGCATTTAATAATTTTGTAGCAATGGCATGTTCAGACTGAGGCCATTGATAGAGGCAACTGCTGAAGACGCCAAAGCCTTTGGAGCTTTTTTCTAGCAAAATGTCTGGCCGTAGTTGGCAGCTCAAGAGTAATACCAAATCCGGAATTAAGTTTTGCAAATACTAAAATCATTCTATTGAGGACAGGGGTGTCAGCTTACATGGCTTCTCGTACAAAACTTGGAAGGGCTCGATCATCTTGTGCGATACGCATTCGACGACTCCCATGCGCGCCTTCGTCTCCTCCTCAAAGCTGCGGATATTGAAGGGCATGTTGCCATACTTGGTTTTCACTTCAGCGAGCAGAGCTCTCGATGCCTTCAGCTTAAGCATGTAGTTTTCCTCAGATTTCTTGTAAATGGAAACCTTTGTGTCCTTCTCGCGTCCCTGAAATAAACCTAAATGTTAGCAATGCTGCATGACCAACAAATCAACAAGTTTCCATGATTTTCAATGCGTTCTCAGATCTCATAATCTTGCTATCTTTGGGCCAGCGAAAGCGCAGCTCTGAGCCAACATGTGCCAAGCTCTTGAGAGCAGCTTGCCAAGCACGCATGGCGCTTACATATTTAGCCACATTGCCTTGCAATGCCAATCCTCATGCGCTTGTTTTTAATCATTGAACAAATAGTTGGGTTTTCAAATTGTTTGCCACTTTGGGACACAATGCTTACCACGCCTTCGCCGCTGCTGACAATAACATCGATGGCATAAACCTCATGCGTCTCAAAAGTGCACTTCTCGTGCTCCTTGCGCTGTGCCTCGCTCGGGTTCTGTATGATTGTCTTCTCGCCATCGATTTTAAATTGCTTCAGCTCGTGACTCAGCATGCCCTCAATGGGCTTGCACTTGTACGACTCGCTGACTTGTTGCACGGCATCGGTGATTGAGTAATTCTATAAGTTGGCAAACAAAAGAATACAATAAAAATTACATTATATGTTAAAATGCAACACGAGCACTATGTGTGACTATAATAAGTAGATTTGTGTGCAATTATAAAGACCAAACATTTCTGAAAATAAACTCGTTTAGTTCACGAAATTGACACAATTGTTCTATGCAGACGTTGAGCTGTGCTGTCAGACATTTGCTTACAGACAATCCGTTGACTGCAACATAAATATAGCTACACTATGTAAGGATGTATGTTTAAAGCAGCAGACAATCCGTTGACTGCAACATAGTATGTATTATGAGAGACTACTGTAAACCCCTTATGCCTATTATAGATTTGTGTGCACTTTTAAAGACCAAACATTTCTGAAAATAAACATGCTCAGTTCACGAAATTGCCGTATTTGATATTTGCAGACGTTGAGATGTGCTGTCAGATATTTGCTTACAGACAATCCGTTGACTGCATGTCCTAAATATATGTATATAGATTTGTAAGCAATCAGCAGAAGCATTGCCATTTATTTAATGACCATACAATCGCCAATTGTGACCATTGCTTCTTGCAAGTGTTGAGATGTACTGGCGCTGTGTATAGGCCGCTAGACAATCCGTTGCTTGCAACATTATAAGCAATTAACACTTACGGTGGAGCCGGACTTGAGCAGACGCAACGCCGCCTGGACGGCCCAGTATGCGGCAAGTATGACATCAGCCTGGCGTCCGCTTATTTTCTTATCCGTGCCATCACCAATGACAATTGTGTGTGCTGCCACAGCAATGAAGCCATCAATGTGGGCGCCCAGATCGCTTAAGAGAAAGAAAACAAAAGTCAGCTACGATGCTTTCAAGTTTGCTTTGGATACTTACATTTTCACTACATCTCCCACTTTAAGCGTGTAGTCGGCATCGTTCTTAGCTGGCGAGAAATGGCAGACGCAATTGTTGACCGACAGACATGTTGGAAATGCGATACCCTTCTTAAGCTCCTTCTCCTTTTTGTATACCTATAGACGTACAGAGAGCAGTGTGTTAATTGAACTGTCAGCATACATAATGACCATTGGCTGTCTGCCAAAGTGTCCTCAGATCTCATAATCTGTTGATCTTTGAGCCTCAGAGCGTGCGCACGTCAACGCTACCGACCAGCGCCAATACGCACGTGGGTAGAAAGTATACTCAACGCACGCAGGAAGCACGCGGCTTTTGACGGCATACACATGCTGCCAGTAAGCAGTGCAACGGCGCACGCAAAAGACCCTCAATTGCGTTAGTTTTAATCATTGGACTTGTTAATCATAGTTATAAGGTGGATATATTCACTTGAAACTCACTTTGCCGGTTTCTTCAGTCAGCAGATTGTCGCCCTTGGTGCAAATATCCCTTACAGAGGCGTCCACTACACAGAGTCCAATAACCGTTTTCAGTGTTTCTAAAATTAAACGCATTCAAACAGAAATAGTCGAGTTATTTCTATGCGAAACGAGTTTCTGCCTGTCTTGCGTGGCACTGTAAGTCTCGAATATGTAATCATTGCAAATAGGTTTTTCTAGTTAAGCTTTAATTTATACTAAAGATGCAATGGCTTAATGTTGTAAAACTAAATAGTGTTTAGTGCTTTTTTTTTAGCATTGAACAAAAGAGTTCAACACCTGAAATGTTTGAGGTTATGCACGCTTAGTTTTGGCATATCCCGCGTACACCGCCGCGTGGCTACGTGCAAGCAACGTCGACGTCAGCGTCAACGCCGACGTCTTCGTTTGCTCCATTGTTGTCGGCTACACGTATAGGCCGACAATGAAAGCAGAAAAATGCAGAATACACTTTCGCTTTGCAGCGTACATTTTTATTAATAACATTTACAAATTTACTCACTATTTACAATTTCGCCAGCCAATTTGTATTTGGTAACAACCAAATCTTCGGCTATGGTCTTCTCAGGCTCCTTTTCTACGTCTGCCATTTTTAAAATGAAACACAAAACGAGAGCAGCAAAATGACGAAACGATGTTTTTAAGAGTATACAGTCATGCCAGATTGTTTAAGAATTGAACGAAGTAGCAACATTTACAGTGTGGCCACTTTGGAAACTTAAAGTGACCATAACTTACACAACAAGGGAAATTTGGACAGTCTGGCAGCCCACGGTAGATTGTGTTAAAATGATCGAACATAAGACTTATCGATTGGCAATAAATATTAAAATAAACAAATGCTTATACCATTACAAAATATTGCCAGTTTCCAACTAACTACGGTGATGATATAACAAGCTGAAATGCTTAATTAATGCGAACACCAATGCAAGCGTAGACGTGTAACAGCGTTGCGTGGCAATAATTAAGAAAATTAAAAAACCGAAACTGTGATAAACACACAAACACGCAACATACTCACACTTGCAATGTCGAGCGATAGTCAATTGCACATCGACGGACATAACGTTATCAGTATCAACAGCAGCAACAACAATGGTGGAACGGCGGCTAATAGTTCCCCACCTCCTATGCCTGTGCCGCAGCGGAAGCCGTCATCCGCTTCAAAGCCGCCGCAGGGTGAAATGCGAATACTCTGCTTTGAGCTAAGCGACTATAATCAAACAACGCAATTCTTACTGAGCTGTGCCGGCGTCTTTATACTCTACATTATCTATGGATATCTGCAAGAGCTCATTTTCACAGTTGAAGGCTTTAAGCCGTATGGCTGGTTTCTCACGCTCGTCCAGTTTGGCTATTACATTGGCTTTGGATTGGTGGATCGACGCCTGGAGGCCTACAGAATTATGGGTGGCACTTTGTGGAACATTGAATCTGCGCCACGTTGCATACCCTTGCGTACGTACTTTGTGCTTGCTGCTCTAACGCTCGGCACAATGGGTTTGTCCAACTCCAGCCTTGGCTATCTCAACTATCCCACTCAGGTGATCTTCAAGTGCTGCAAACTGATCCCAGTGCTCGTTGGCAGCATCATAATACAGGGCAAGCGCTACGGACCACTTGACTTTGCGGCCGCAACTTCAATGTGCGTAGGTTTGGCATGGTTCACGCTGGCCGATTCGCAGATGTCGCCAAACTTTAATCCTCTGGGTGTGGCGATGATCTCCGGTGCGCTCTTGTGTGATGCAGCCATTGGCAATGTGCAGGAGAAGGCTATGCGGGAGCACAAGGCGCCTAGCAGCGAGGTGGTCTTCTATTCATATGGACTGGGCTTTGTCTATTTGTTTGTGACTATGCTGGTCACCGGCAATTTCTTTAGCGGATTCGCCTTTTGCTTAAGCCATCCATTGGAAACCTTCGGTTACGGCTTTCTTTTTAGTCTCTCTGGCTATTTAGGCATACAATTCGTTCTCGCTTTGGTCAGGAGCAGTGGTGCTCCTGTGGCTGCCACAGTGACCACCGCAAGAAAGGCTGTGACCATTGCCTTCTCCTTCCTGCTCTTTAGCAAACCTTTTACTGTGCAGTAAGTATATTTCATGCATCATCCCTAATCCTGCTAACAAATCTTTGTATTTTCTCAACAGATATATCTGGTCGGGATTGATAGTTGTGCTAGGTATTTATTTAAATGTCTACAGCAAGAGGAATAAGCTTACCTTCACGGACGTGCAGCACAGACTCAAGCAATTCAGTGCGAGACTTTCACGCTCACCAAGTCGCAAATTCCTTATCGAAGTATGAGGCTCGTGTGTAACGAATATACATATAAGATACAAACAACACTAATATAAACTTGTAGCCAAATTGGAACAACAATACATTTTATAAAAAAAACCATATACTATGCCTTAGTATACATACAATCAAAAATTAAGCAAACAAATCTCTGCTATCTGTCCATGTCAATCTCCATAACAGTCTTGAAAAGATCTTGACGCTCCTTGGCCGATGCTACTTGGCCCATCATGCGGTCGAGAAATTGTCGTTGATGCTTGATAATAAACTTATTGCACTGTATAATTGTTGCGCCCGTATATAGAGTACGAAACTTGGCGCGTACATCACCGATCTAAAATGGATATAGTTTTCAATATTCATAGCCAAAAGTTGCGTATTTTTTATTTACCAACGTTATTAGTGGCAACATGCTGGACACGAAGCGTTGTCCGCGATGCAGGCAGCGTATGATTGCAATTTTTGTACGCTCATTGCAGTATTTCACACGGAAACCATGCTCCAAAACGCCCAAGCCGTATACGCCGTAATATTTCTCTACATTTTCCAGTATACACTTTGTCAGCGTTTGGTCGTTGAGGCGTAGTGTTTTTACTGGTGCATATGGCACAATTTGCACGGCAATGTAGCTGATAAGCGGAATGGGTGGGTATTTAAACATCTGTTTGTCATAAATAATGTAAACTATTTTATTAACTTACCGATTTTTGATGCGAACCATTGTAAACAAACACAACGATATTAAGTGTGGCGGTATAGAGTTGCCAGACTATCGGAAAAGCGTGTTATTATAATTGTGATTGGCAATGATAAATGCCTTGATCGTGAAAAGTAATTGACCTTGACTTACGCGAGCAACTGTTGCATTGAGACGGCGAGAGTGGGATATGAGAGAGTAATGGGCGCGTTAATTTGACTTGTTTACAATTTGAATAATAAAAGTCGCACTTGAACGGGTATTCGGTCTCCGAGCGACGGCTGCAGCAGTTGGAAGTGCCAGTAAGTAAACAGAAAAAGTGTGCTATAAATGAAAAAAAAAAAAAACCAAACCATAATAAAATAAAACATCGAAATTAAATTTGAATAATGAATATGTATAAAGTAACTTCTAACTTCTGCTTTAGGCAGCTGGTGTATATATATTTTAAAAACATGGGTGGGCATTCAGAAGATTAGACGCATCCTAATAATTATTTTTGCATTTAATTATGATCGACTATTAATCACAGATTACGAGAGATCTTTGTCAAACCGGCACAAGTTCCACAAATCCACAAGCAGCTCAAATTTCTTATCAGTCAAAGTTATGAGCTCGTCACGTTTGGTTAACATTTATTTGACCGCAAAAAACTGTAAAAAAGGTTTAGAAATTGGAGACGGCAGCAACATGTCTCAGCAAACGTATTTCGTGGGCGTGGACGTGGGCACAGGCAGTGCGAGAGCAGCTTTAGTGGACGCCAAAGGTCGTGTGGAGAAGCAGGCAGTTGAGGCGATCAAAACGTGGACACCAGAGCCGGACTACTATGAGCAATCGAGTGAAGACATCTGGCGTGCTATCTGTAAGGTTGTAAAGGTAATATTGGATTACAAATAAAAACAGAGACGTCTGCTGATAACCTTTAACGATAACAGGATGTCATTGCCGGTGTTAGTCAGACGCAAGTGAAGGGCATTGGATTCGATGCGACCTGCTCTCTGGTCATCTTGGGTGCAAAGGGGGCACCGCTGACGGTAAGCAAAAGTGGCGTCGCGGAACAAAATATAATTTTATGGATGGATCATCGAGCTGAGCTAGAAACGGCTGAAATAAATGCTGCCAAGCATTCACTACTTAAGTATGTAGGCGGACAGGTATCGCTGGAAATGGAGATTCCCAAGTTGCTCTGGCTAAAGCGCAAGCTGCCCAAGACTTATCAAAAAATTTGGCGTGCCTTCGATCTGCCCGATTTTCTAACGTGGCGGGCAACAGGAGTAGACACACGTTCGCTGTGCTCCGTGGTGTGCAAATGGAACTATGATGCAGCGTCCCACAAGTGGAATGAGGACTTTTTAAGTGGTGCCCAACTTAAAGAGTTGACGCGTGATAAGTTTTCGGCACTGGGCAGCGATGTTCAGCCACCTGGCAAGCCAGTCGGAAAAGGCTTATCGGAACGCGCAGCCTCCGAACTTGGTCTGGCCGTGGGCACTGTAGTCAGCACATCGTTGATAGATGCACATGCCGGTGCTTTGGGCATGTTTGGCTGCCGAGCCCGTGAAGATGATACAGACGATGATGTGCAGGGCAAAATGGCATTAATAGCTGGCACATCTACCTGCCACATGAGCATTACGCGTGATGCTTGCTTTGCCCAGGGTGTGTGGGGTCCTTATCAGGATGCCATTATACCGGGCTATTATTTAAATGAGGGCGGTCAATCTATTGCTGGTCATCTTCTTGATCACATACTTAAGACGCACGAAAGTTATTCCGAACTGAATGAAAAACTAGGCGATGATAAGTGAGTAGAAGTCGCCTTTTACTTGTGTACAACCATTAATGTTTTATTACATTTTTAGATATATTTACCAACATTTGAATAAGTTGCTTCCTGAACTGGCTAAGAAACGTGGATTAACCGAAGTTAGCTGCTTGACGCAAGATATGCATGTTTGGCCCGATTTGCATGGCAATCGATCGCCTGTTGCGGATCCAACACTGCGTGGCATGGTAGGTATTGCAGCAGTCTATAAAAAGCATTAATAAAATCTCTTTTCAAATAGATTACTGGCCTGGACATGACACGCGGCGTTGAAGCCTTGGCTATTAAATATTTGGCTTTTGTACAAGCTTTAGCTGTGAGTTTAAGGATATGCAAATTCATTGCAATCCGTATATATTTATTTTATTATACTTGATTATTTACAGTACGGCACCCGTCACATAATTGAGAATCTTTATCAGCACAAGCGTGCCGCTTTCAAGACGCTGCTCTTTTGTGGCGGCCTGGCTAAGAATCCGCTCTATGTGCAATGCCACGCGGATATTTGTAATCTGCCTGCTCTGATTCCCGATGAGCAGGAAATGGTGCTGGTGGGTGCAGCCGCATTGGGCGCTGCTGCCGCCGGTCACTACGACAGCCTGGAGGTGTGTTTTCTCGAGAACTAACTTTGCACTGCAAATTTACAATACGTTTACTAAATTCGCATCTCTGTGTATTTATAGAGCGCATCGAAGGCGATGGGCGGCACTGGGCAGCTACTAATGCCGAATCTAAAAACTGTGGATCTGCACAACCGAAAGTATAAGGTCTTTTTGAAGCTACTGGAGCATCAGCGAGAGTATAGAGACATTATGCAGGGAAACAGTGCATAGATTGGCTTTGACAACACTTGAAACGAATTTTTATCAATATGTAAAACACTGCACACACAATTAGTTCAGTAACAAACACTTATTGAAACAGATACAGACATTGGATTCTTACTGGGACTGGGTAACACAACTAGGCAATAAATGCGGCCGCCTTGGAGTTAATTTTGCTGCGGCAAACTGGACAAGAGACTTCAATTTTTTGAGCACAATCTTCGCACAGGCATACATGACCGCAGGGCAACAGAATGATCTAAAAAACAAAATGTGAATGTTAGTGCGCTGTCTAATTAATCTTGGATCAGCTCACCTCTTTGGGATTTGTGGAGCACACAACACAGAGCTGATCCTGTGTTAGGGTGTGTGGCCGATTGCGTGAACGTCGTTCCCGACGCTCCGATTCCAGACGCATGCGAATTTTAGCCTCTTCACGTTCCTGTTTCTTCTTGCGATACACCTTGCGTACGATCAGGCCAACCAGCACAACGGATACGCTGCCGCACAATACAATTTTAAAGCTAAGAAAAAGAATGCCTGTTTTAACCATGGTCAACTGGGACTTTTTCAAAAGCTTACAACATGGACGACTTGGCATCCTCAAAGCGCTTAATAAGCGTTGATTTGGTGGCAGTGGTCAGGAATAGTGGTCCATGCTTGGAGGGCTGCATGCGCAGCGTTTGTCCCTCCATTTCCAGTTCGCCAATAGCTGTCAGGAAGCTGCCATCGCGGAGTAAATGTTCTGTGGTTTGCAAGCCCTTCTGCCGCACACCCGTAAAGAAGCCGAAGATGTGATCAAAGAACGACAACGATGTGGATTCATAGTTGTCGTAAACAACATCCACATCCAGCACGGCTGCACTGATGGCATCTACAATCTCCACGCCATGCTCCTGATTGCACAGCTCGAAGGGCATTTCGTTAGTACTTTCGTGCAGCAGCTTGCGCTGCTCTGCCCAGAAACCGGCAAAGGCCCGCATCACGCGATGCTCGTGCAGCTTCACAATTTGGAGAACACCACTTACGCTTGGCACAAATGAGCTGCGAAGTGGCACGCCAATGGGCGTGACAGTGCCGCGTATTACAGCATATGGTATCTTTTTATCCTGTTGCCGTGACACAATGTTTTTTAGTTCACCATCAATGCTGTACTGTGGAGCCTCCTGAAAATATGAAAGAGTTGTTATGATTATGATTAGGCATGCAATACCATTAGGAAAAGATTTTACCTTCAGAACCTTGATGGTGCTTTTGTAACTAACATACTCGCGAACACAGAGCCCTAAGATGAGTAAATCGACGCCCAGCGCCACAGATTCGTGTATGAAATCCATTAGAAATTCTTAAATAATAAAATGAAAGCAGTTCAAGTGATGCCTGTATCAATGTGCCTGTGTACAGAAGCAACAAAAAAAATACCAAAATTATTCAAGTTCTATTTTTGATAAGGAAAATACCAAAGCAACTAGTTTTTGTTATCGATGGCGATTTAATAGACAGTTATCGACTATGTTGCGCGCTCGATTGAAATATTGTAAAAGCTATTTCAATAAACTAAAAATATACAAAACAAATATTTAACATTTCTACAAGAGCACACACTCTTAAGTGCTTCATAGTTTTCGAGAGAAACCATTAAGTACATAAAATCACTTTTGCCAGATTGTTTTTTCTGTGTAAATATGAACTCATTTGTTCATCATAGCAGCATTCCATTATGTTGTTATTGTTGCTGTAATCGTTAGTCGTCGCAATGCTTAGCGTTTCTACCTCGCCCAACTTCTAACTTTCGCAAGATGTTAGACACACACACAAGCACACTCACGCAGACAGAGAGCACATATTTGATATAAAGAGTGTCTCCCAGACCAATCAATTGCCAGAGTAAAAGATATCTTTAACACTGCTATATTTGGGTTGTGACTCAATTGTTTTTCTAAAGTTCACAGCCACGCTATCAATTTAGACAGTTCAAATACTCTGCAGCAACTAGAAGTGCTCCGAATCTATTGTGATCAAAATGTCCTTTCATAAGCTTTATTTGAGCTTGGTAAGTTTTTGGAAAGAGTCAAATTTTTGAGCTATTCAAACCAATTGATTTCTGTAGCTGCTACTCAACGTCATCAGCTTGCTGACAGCTGCCAGAGTGACCATACGCACTATACAGCCACGAGAGACCAGCAATTGTGAGGGTCGCCAAACACCAGGACCCATTTGCGAATCCTGCGAACTGCTTGCAACCTGTGTGCAGCATTCCAATGGCTGGGTTAACATACCCGTCGAGTCATGCGATGTGGCCAATGGTTACTATTGCAATGTGCGCTTGGGCAGCTGCTCCAATGCAACTGGTCCATGCCATCCGTTTGGCATTGTAGGCAACTTTCAGTGCACTTCGCAAGGTATCTTCCCAGATCCCTATGATTGTCAGAAATATCACATGTGCTACTTTGTGGGCGCCACTCTGGTTGCAGCTGCCGTTGACTGTGGCAATGACAAGTCATTCGATGCAAGGTCAGGACAATGCTCGATGACATTGCAGAGCAGCGTGTGCACAAAGCCGCAGTATCAGTGCCCCAAAGTCGGTTATGTTGCCGCTTGGCCCACTAACCCCAACATCTTCTATGTATGCAAGTCGACAGTTAATCAGAATCTAAACGATACCGTCGTCATTTATCCCTCACTGCATCGGTGCAATGATGGTGAAATCTTTTCGGATTTTGTTTGTCGTCCCAGCAACGGTAGCAAAATACCCGTGCCGCCACCATCTGATTCGGAAATAGTAGAACCCAATGACAATGGATTCGCCGTGATGCCCGTACGATGCGAGCATGTGGGTCTTATCGCCGACATGGATGATTGCCGCATGTATTATTATTGTTCTGCCGTGAATGGTGAGATGCGTCATCTGGAGTGTCCTCAGGGTACCCATTACAATCCGGTGCAATCCGCTTGCGTGCTGGGCGAATGCATAACACCTTCTAAATAGTATCTGAAGTGAATTGTCAATCTTTGTATAAAGTTAATAAACCAATCGTGTTTATCTTTTAATTAGGCGTTTAACATTTCGCTTGAATGCTTATCTTTGGCTATTTAAGCAGCTCTTCGATGCAGTTTTGGCAAACAGTCTTTAAAATGTTTGGTGCTAAGCTGTTACTGGTGCTTTTTGGTTGCCTCGTTGGTCTCAACCAAGCCCATAAGATTGTTACCAATAGTAGCTCCGGCAAAGATTTTCTTAAGTTGGTTACTGGCTTTGATTCTGCTGTTTTGGTAGCGAATCCCTGTCAGGATGTGCGAATGGCTGGCTTCGTTTGTGTGGATTGCTCCACGCTAGGCTTCTGTTCTTATGAGGATGGCCAGTGGCAGACGGTGCCCATGACCGAATGCCGGGCAGAGCGTGGTTTCTACTGCAGCGATGAGGGCAACATTGGATGCACCTGGCAGTCCGAGTGCCATGTGCCGGTGCGTGGCAAGTTCTACTGCCAGTTGCCGGGCATCTTTCCGGATCCCTACGACTGTCGCAGCTATCATGAGTGCAATGAGCAAAATGTGAATGTGCCTCGTCGATGCACCAACGGAGCCGCCTACTCCTTGCTCACCCACAGCTGCAGCTTGCCCCGATCGAGTGAGCAGTGTACGAACAAACAATACAACTGCAGTTATGTTGGTCAGATGGGTGCATGGGCCTCGAACAGCAGCTACTACTATATCTGCCAGCAGGACAAGCAAGGCGATCAGGATATCTTCTACCCACTGATGATGAGGTGCAGCGATGGTTACAGTTTCAAGGGACAAGGCTGTGTTCCAGACACCCAGCCAATGCTTTTAAATACAGATCCAGAATTGTCGCAATGCATAGATGGCGTCGTCTATCCAGCGACAACAATAAATGGTTTCAATGTCTGCTACAAAGACAAGCTAATCTTTCAGGACTGTCCGGAGGGCAATTACTTCAATTCAACTCTAGGATATTGCTTGAAGCAAAAGGAGGAGATGTGCCAGGAGGGCATGTTCTATCCGGCTGCAACTAAATATGGTTTCTATTTTTGTCTCAATGGAACACAGATCTATCAGAATTGCTCTGCTGGATATCACTTTGATTTGACCCAACGCTTATGCATAAAGGAAGATGAGCAGTGCGAAGAACTCCGGCTTTATCCAGCAGAAACGGAGCATGGGTATCTACTATGTAACAATGGAGAGCTTACCTCCTATTCGTGCCCTGAGGGTTCCATCTTTGATGGTCAGCTCTCAGTATGCACGCCACAACATATATATTAATATTCCCAAAACACTTATCTTATATAGCTACAATTAAAGTGTTCAAGCAAATTAAATAGTTTGACTCTGATTCTGGAATTATTTTTATATTATACATATATCAAAAAATGACTGCAAAATGCATATCTTTTAATTAGTTAACCTAATATTCGAGTACTTGTTGCTTATCTCATGTTATTTAAGCCGCTACTCAAAGCAGCCAACCGTCAATATTCGATAAAATGAGTTGTTTTAAGTTATTGCTGCTGCTCGTTTGTCTTACTGGAGCTTTAGCTGCAGAAATGCCATGTGAAAATGGAATACTTTATCCGGCGGATCAACCATTCTCGTATTACTACTGCAGGAATGGTACTCCGAAATATGCTAAATGTTCTGATGGCAGTTATTTCGATTTGAAGTTACAAATGTGCCGCCCTGGACAGCAATTAGTTCCTGGCGACGATGTGGCATCTAGCGGGAATACGCAATCTGGAGTTTGTCAGCGTTTTGGCATGGCTGCTGACTTAACCAATTGCAATCGTTTCTATCACTGTGACAATAAGGGATCAACTATGCAGCAAGGCGATTGTCCACAGGGTCAGATCTTTGATCCGGTGAAATTGACGTGTTTGTCAGGCATGTGTTAAACTTTGTTAAACTTTAATTACTATACAATAATAAAACTTAGAACTAATACAATATGGAGTGAGTTGATCTACTTAATCATCGCATTCGCGCACAACGGGATGCAGAACAATGGAGGCACCATTGCAGCCAGTGCGATCTGAAATAAAATCATGGAAATTGCTTTCTAGCGCCCACATGAAACGCTTGTGTCCCGGCAACACCTGTGTGGACAGGCGACAATCGCCGCCACGTTGCACCTCTTGCAAGTTGGATGCCTTGAAGCAGGTCTCCGAGTCCCACAAGTAAATATCATTCTCGCCCTTGTAGCGGAAAAAGAGCGAAGTGCCACCATCGGCGCCCAGCAGCACCGCTTGCTTACCAAACGGTTTGGGTCCCACATCAATGATGGAGCCTGCGCCCTGTCCCACCCTCAAATACTCGCCCTTAATCGAGTACAAGCGTGAGGAGCTGAGATAGCTAAAGAAAAGCGTTGAGGTGCCATCGGGCTTGGCTGTCAGGGCAACGTATAGTACATCGTTAGTTGGTGCTGTTGCTCGTGGCAGTACAATGCGATACGATTTGTTGCCCGTAATATCGTAGACAAGAATGCTACGCGCTCCAGCATCGGCCACATAGCTGTCAAGTCCAAAAGAGAGGGATTGCAATTATAAAAAAACTCAATTTGAAAACAATTATTGAGTCATTGAAACTTTCGCTGCGCTTATCAAGAAACCAAATTCGGTGCATTCTGATAAGATAACACTAGCTTGTTTTTTTGGGATCCACCGTTTGCAGAGAGTAGCTTTTGTTAGCTCTTAAGTAATAAAGTTTTAGCTTACACAAAAGGTTTGTTATCCTTAGAGTAGTCGACGACAATGAACTGCAAACGACTTTCGGAGGTCACCAGATCGCTTAGATCAATGCTCTTGACCACCTTATTGTTAGCCGTGTTAAAGGCCACAATTTTGGGGCTGCAGCGTCGAATTGGTTGCTCCAGTGTATTAACAATGCCCACATCCAAAGCCCACAGCAGACCCTGTAAGCAATATCATGATGGAAGCATATAATTATATGAAATTGTAAATATTTGAATTTTAATTGAGATATGCTTGGAATTGTAACGAGCAAAAATTGTTAAGTGTTAACTCGCTGGAACAGTTAATATTTTTTATGCGCATCAGGCAAATAAATAAATTAGCAAACAGCAACAGCAAAAAGAAAAGCAAACAGTTCATGTAAATTGTGTGTAATTGCTGAAATGCAAATAAATAAACAAATTCGCGTGCCAATTGTTGTTATTGTTATTTGTACATATGTATGTATGTATATAAAAACTGATGTTGTCGTTTTTTTTTCATTTGTTTACTTTTGTAAGAATTGCAGAATTGTTTAACAGCAACGCATTTGATTTTAGCTATTTTTAATGAATTTTCTCAAACTAGAAATGCAATAAAAATCATTCAGCATAACGAATTAAATTCAAATGCAAATAAATTAATTAAGCACGAAGAATATGAGATGCCTATGACCGATTAGTTGAAATTCTGTGCCTTCTTTTTAGCTTGAAATACAGCAATATCAGCGATATGGCAATAATTTGTTAACTTCAAATTAAATTGCAACAAATTGTACAAATTGTTTGATATTTCAACTGAAATGTGAGCTGTGTGTACTATTTATTATCAGCATGTTTGATGGGGGTTCATTGGAAATTGTTTACCTTGAACTGAAGGGGATTTTTTTGGATTGCGCATTTTATGCTACCTTTTATAATATTCCATTTACATGGGCACTTTGTTGTTTGCTGCCCAGCAACCCTTTTTTTTCTGCATGTTTGTTAAAAAAGCAATTTCGTGTTTAAATAAAATAGTATATGTGTATGAATATATTTATAAATGCATGAATAAAATGCGGGAACTGCGTGCGAAAAAATTGCGTAAAATACTGAGCCACAAAGTTCCGGCTTGAAGCAGCCAATTGCTTTTACCGCTAAATTGGCTTTTTAGCTCACATGGCCAAAATGAACGGTTTAACGAAGAATGTCACTCGAGCGAGGTGTATCATCAATCGTAATAGTACTCACATTTTGATCCACAGCAACATCCACCACAGACTGCAATGCCTGACAGTTGCCCTCCTCCTGTATGGCCCAACATGGATATGGCGCTATCTTGGCCAAGCACTCGCCCTTTTTCAGATTCACTTTGCCGAGGGTGAAGGGTACGCCCTGTTTGTAACGTGGCAATGCCACAAATGCCGAATCTCGCTGCAGTTGCGCACGTGTCACAATCACATTTCTGGGCACATAACGACCCGATTGTACATAGATGTTCTTGGTGGAATCGCAGGGCCAATGGAGATTGCTGCCACTTAGCTGGAAGGTGAGCTCGGAGAGTGGGCTCTTGTCACATTTATTGCTGCCAATCGAGTTGGAGCTGCCCGATGATGATTCACCATCCAACGAGGAGCTGTAGGCGCCACAGCTTACAGCTATCAGTGAGATGACCATCAATAATGGCAACAAAGTGGCCATTGTAAATAATTTGTATCACTTAACGTTGCGGTACTTGAGCTGATGATGCCTAAGCAGCTTGTTGTTGATTATGTAAAACATTTGCAGCGCTTCGAACATTTATATTTATAGTCGATTGCCAGATTTTGTGGCATTTGGCGCGTGTTCTTCTTTTAAACGCGTCTGCCGTGGCGCAAGGTCGTCTGGCAAACATGAGGAAACATAAGTATGTCTCACCCAACTTAAACACAAACACACACACACACACTGCAATTGATGGCTGGGCAGTCAGCACGTCTGCTGCACGCCATTTTAGTGATATGGCGGAAGCAGCATGCCAACACCCCACTCTCTCACCCTCACACATGCTGAACTTTGCGGAAATAGAAAACAATAAAAATCTACCAGAGCGTGCGTAATTTAAGCAATCCAAAATTTAAATTGATGCTTCCAGCAAGCATCTTTAAGAAGAAGAAATAGCTGAAACTTTACTGCTCTTTGGGGCTCTTTGCTTTTGTCCAAAAACTATTGCCAAAAACTTGCTGTCAATATAAGGGAAAAGTTTTCTGCCTCGTTTCATTCAGCAAGTTTTGGTTTGTTTTTGCTGTTAGGTGAGATAAAAACATGTGCTCTTTTGCCATATACAATATACTAACACAAGCTGAGTGGGAGACAGAGTTGTTGTTGTCAAGTTTGAGACAACTTTTGGCCAAACAATTTCAAAGATACGTTTTTACTGCTACTTTTATTACGAATTTAAGACAACAAATGCCACTCTATTAAATTAAAAGCAATGCTGATAACTCTTTCATAAAATTGATAACTTTTATTTTATATATTGAATGCATCTCAAATTTGTATTTAAATAACAGCTTTAACTGCGCAACTTTCAACTGGGGGTATAGCTCAGGGGTAGAGCATTCGACTGCAGATCGAGAGGTCCCCGGTTCAAATCCGGGTGCCCCCTGCAAATTGATTTTTATCTTTTTTGTTGTTTTTTCCTTTGGCTGCCGAATTTTGAAATATATTTTCTTTAAGAATGTGGCGTTGACCTCGTTAACAATGCGTGACAAAAGCCTTGAATATCTTTCCATCTTTTCGCAACATCTTTTTTCCTTTTTCTGTTTTTTTGGTCGCAAAGTAAATAAATCGCAGCTTGTGGACATAATGTGATGGTGGTGAGTAAATATTGACGGGTTTGAGGTTGAGTCGAGGCTGGTGTTTGGCTTTGTTTGGTCTTGGGTCCTACGGGGAGGCGAACACATGCATTGAATTATGTTTAAGAGTTGCCGCCTTTTTAAATTTTTGCCGCAATCAAATTCGTTCTAATAACTTCAGAGCTGGTCAAAATACTGTACTGCCTGACCCTTTCCTTCCGGTCTTTGGCCTCACCCAATCTCTCTCTCGAGATTCCATAATAATGTTAAATGACATGCAGATTGAATTTGTGTGAAATTCATTTTAATAAACTGTCATAACTTGCCGTTTTATTTTTTCTGATGGTAATCGGAAATTTATAATACTACTACCCGTACATAGCCCAACAGCATCTGAAGCTGAAGCTGTAGCTGTTGCGGCTGTTGCTGTTGTTGGTTGTGTGGGCGTTTGGCTGCTTGTCTGAACCATTATTTGAGAGCTGCACGAGCCGTAGATAAATATTTATGCGTTTTCATAAATAAAAGCAATAATAAATTTATTTATACATATATGAGAAATTCTGCTTTACGTGAATCGAGTGTAAAATGCAAGTCATATAAATATGATTGAGGTAAGCATATGTATATAATGGTTTGTATGTCTCGTAAATAGCAAATAAATTCAGTAAGTTGCGTTGCAATTGGCCAACAACTTAAACATACAGAATTCAATTGTGCAGCGATTTAAGCAGAATACAATTAATACAAAATTGCTGTTCAATTAAATGGAAAATCAAATAAATCAACCAATTGAGTTTGTTCCCAAAAATATCAAAGCAAACTTTAAGCTGGCGTCAACATAAAAACTTTGTCGTCTGTCGTATAACGACAGAACGCTACACAGCGAGAACAAAAGAAAGCGAAATATCAAAAACACACACAGAAAAACATAGCACATAATTTATGTGGCTAACTAAACAGCAATGAAACAGCTTAACCTAACACTAAGTAAATTGCTAAACTAAATAAGTACCCTAGAAAATGATTTATACTTAAGCGTTTGTTATATCTAGAGTAAATTTAAGCTCTTGCTTATTCATATTTGTTCTTCATATATTTATAAGTTTTCCATTACCAAATTACCAGCTTAAATATTTGTTGTCAACACAAATGTCAGCTATCTTAATACTGTTGTAAAATGTTACATAAAAACATAATTCAGTCATTCGCGGACCCAGAGTTGCCTTTAATACCCTAGATAAACACGAAAAACATTGCAATCGGCAAATCAGTTGCCCAAAAGTTGAAATATTATTATAATTTATGTGAATTTTTCCACGTGCCGGCACAAAAAAGCAAAAAAATTTGCTGAGTCCAGCAAGTTTAACGACCCATTTAGCCAAACGTGACCACAGTCAATATTTATTTGATGTGTTTCTATTTCTTCTTTTTCTTTGCATTTGCTTTTGCTTGCTTTTAGTCAGGAACAGGAGAAAAAGTTTCTGTTTGGAAAAAAAAACGAAACACTAAACCAAAGTCAAATTACATTTTGACCTACAATATTTGCGTATTCAATTGGACTTTTATTGGGTATATTTGGAGTATTTTAAACAAGCATTGTGTTATACAATAAAAATGTTGGGGCCAGATTGCCAAGTCTTGATTGTAGATGGTCGGCAGTTGGCTGTCGATTGCCGCTAGCCAAGTGGCATTCTTGCACATGACGCATACGCCTCGTTAAGCCGGCAATAAAAACTGTTCAGATAATCGGAGGGTAAATAGCTACAGGCAGGGATTTCTGCCGTGTCTAATGGTATCTGTAGGTTAAAGGCAGTCCCTGCTATCGGTCAGCTTTCATCTCAGCTGTCGTATCTTATCTCTCCGGGCTGTAAGCTAATGTTTGCATAAATTATGTTAGGCAAGACGGAAAGCAGCCCGGAAGTGCTTGTCATCAATATTTTATCCCTTAGCTTGTAAGTAGACGGTGTGTGTGTGTGCGTGTGTATTGTGGGTGTGTGTTTGGTGTAGAAAAGTGCGCAAATAAATCACGCTAGTATATATGTTGGTAAAGGGATTTGTTAGCCAACAAACATACACACACACACACACTCTACACACTCAAACACATGCGGGTCGTGCTTGACATTTTGGCATGCCAAACATGTCGCGTCGCTGAAAACACTTCGGGCGTTGTCTCTTAATTTTTTCTTGTTTTCTTGTTTTTTTTGTGGGGTAAGGAGCATCAGCTGTGCTTGAGGGAAATGTTTAACTGTATTTAAAGCTATCACATGATAAGTTCGCTTTATTAGTTAAAATTGCAGCTAAGCCCACTGAGGCTTGAATGCATCGATATTTGAGTTATGAGAATGGCATTTGAACTTTATATAGTAAATGTACTTACACATAACATGTGTGTGCACTTTAAGCACAATTTAACTAAATAGTGTGCCAATTAATTAGTGCCTTGTGGAAAATTACCAAAGCAACCCATTTGCATGCATGCAAGCAATTAGCTATAAATATCCTTTTGAGTAGGTTGCAATCAGAACGCACTTGGCTTCCGGCTGTGTGTAAGTGTGTGTGTGTGTGTGTAATTCTAATTGCAGTAAGAGTCAACTCATCACGAGCTATAGATATATTTATATATCGTATATATTTACTGCACTGAACTAAAGTTAATCTATCAATGAAATATTTTTAGGGTGCGGAAATGCAAGAAAATTTTCATAACAGAAACACAAGTTATCTCTTAAGCCAAGGTTAAAAACTGTTTTTTAATAACTAAGAAATTTATAAAAATGCATCTTTTTGTTACTGTGTATAAATTTATGCAATGTATATTATACATATATACGTATATATCATCTGGTGCCCAGTTTTGTCCGTATTGCTGTGGCTTCTGCGCGTGAAGTATTTCAATTATTTTTAATGCAATGGGCTGCCAACTGTGCGACGCAAACAAGCGCACTCACACACACACACTTTTGCTTCTCGAATAGTTTGTTTTTCTGATGTCACGCTCAAGGTTTTTCCACCAAAAAGTTGTTTGCAATCCGAGAAATTGGCTAGCAGCACGTCTTTGATTTCTGGCTACTTCGATGGCTTATATAAGACACGACAATTTTCTATAAATTTCATCAGACGCCAAGTAACCCAATAACAAACAAAAACACAGAAAGATGCATATCCATTTGGCCAATTGGCTGGGTTTGCTCCTGGCCATTTGCCTTGCCTCACCGACGCTCGGTCAGGGCACCAAGTACGGCTTGTGGACACCGGACCGCGCTCACTCCGACGCACAGCCCATCCAGTGGACTGGTGGTCAGTTCGAGTTTCCCTGTGCCAGCACCAAGTCCCTGTTTAAGAGTTCCGGCAAGTACATTGCCAAGAATGTGATTGCCACGCGTGCTCAGCTAATTGGGGATACCATCTTTATGGCTCTGCCACGTTATCGCAAGGGTGTGCCGGCTACGCTGGTAAAGACCAGTGTGCAGGCAGGTGGAACTTGTTCGACAACCTTCAAGCCTTATCCTTGCTGGGATATGCAAGAGGAGGGCAACTGCAAGGCCTTGCAGTCTGTTGTCGATCTGGTTGTGGATCAGAATGAGGTGCTCTGGGTGCTGGATACGGGCATTGTGAATACCCTGGAGACGCCTGTACGCAAGTGTCCGCCCAAAGTGGTTGCCATGTCCGTGAAGACAGGCAAAGTGCTGAAGACTGTCTCATTGGAGGGTCTTACCTCCAGCAGCTCTCGTCTCCAATATCTGGTGGTCGATTATGCTCCCGATGGCGGCTGCTTTATCTACGTCAGCGATGCAGCGAATCGTGCAATTATCGTTTACAATCTGCAAGCGGATCGTGGCTTCCGAGTAGTTCTACCCAAGGCTGTATCGGCTGGTTGTCGTTCCCGGGATGTACTCTACATAGCGCTCATACGTCGTGATTGCGGCTCTACGGAACTCTATTTCACCTATCTGAGCACAAGCAAGTTGTTTTCCCTAAAATCCGAGTATCTGCGCAGCGGTGTTGCTGATGGACGCATTTTGGGTGAGTTTTAGTATTCTCCAGATTGGTTGCAGGTTACTGATTTGTTTGTTGTACATTACAGATCTTGGTAAGAAATCTAGCCGCATGGTCATCATTGGCACCGACAATGGCTCGGCCATATTCTTCCGCAACGAGGGTGATGCTGAGGTTTATCGCTGGGACACCAACTCCACGTTTGTAGAGTCTAACTTCAAGCCGGTCTATCGGAGCCAAACGTGCCAGTTGGTCACCCACGCTGTTCCCGATTACAAACGCAATACGATGCGAGTATTGCAAAGCAATTTTCCGGATTATATGCAAAATCGTATCGGATGCGGAGCCATTCAACAGCTCGGCTATATGCAGGGCTGTTGGTAGACACAACAACACACACACACACCCACACGCACACATAAACAGACTGATATAAAACACACACACACACAAATACACTCTTTGTTGTTGTTGCAACTGCGCTGGCTTTGCGACTAAAGCTTTCGAAATTGCAGTTGCGGCAATAGCTGGCAAAATCATCAAGAGTCTCATTTATTGACTCTTCAAATGGTTTTTTGCCATTTTTGTACATAAACTAGCGACTTAAGTTAGTTATGCGATATGTTGTCGTTGTTATTGCTATAACTAAGTTAAGCAATAAACAGTTCTCAACTGTACATAATCTTTTATTTTGATCTGCTGAGAACGCTTTGCAATTGCATTTAACTCTCAATAAGCCAGAGATATTATATTTCCATTTTATCTATTTTTAGTTAAGTTGGTGTCATAGAAATTGCGTTCATTCAACTGGTATCGAATTCTGTTGTCAACCAATGGGGTGAAATGAGTGCATTCAACTAATTTCAAGTGATTACTAGATACTCAGCAGAACCCGCAAGTATGTGCTGAATTAGGTATTTATTTTGGGGTCAATTAACTTAATGCCAAATAAGAAATAAATAAACATAATCGGCTGCTTTTTTCTATAAATACAAACTTTAGTATTTCTTTTCAAAGTTTTCTTGGTATTTTTGGAGTTTCTTTTTTTGATGAAAAGAAAGCAATCAACAAAGCATCTTTTACGTAACTTCTTTTTTGATGTTTGTACTATTTAAATTCCCTTTAAAACTGTTTTAATTACAATTTAATATCGAGCTTAATTAAATCAAAACTTGATTTAATCTCATGTGAGCTTTGAGAATATCTTACATTGAATTCTTAGCAAGTTAATACATTTCCAAGGCTCTTAACACACTACTTGGCCCGATTAACGTCTATACTAACAACACAAGCAAAAGAGAAGTGGCAGCCATTCTTCAGCGCACTGATTACCCATGCAGTCTACGAGTTAATTGCGCCAGAGATTCGCGATTCAATTTTAGCTCGTGCTAATTGGCGAATTTCGTGATAAATTGCACGCTAGTTTGTCCGCCTGAGTACATTATATGTACTGATTCTGTGGGTCCCCTTTCCACTCAGGCGTTGCGCATTTTTCAATAATAAATCAATTAATCGGCTGCACTTCTGCACGTTTGGCCAATGTTCAATGTGAAAAGTTTGCGGTTGGCCCGTTGACCTTTAATCCTGTCTGGTGATGTTTGTGGCGGCGCTACTATGGCTGCGGCAATGAAATAAATAAAATAAATGAGCTCGTTTAACAAATGCTTGCTATTTGCATATGTCTATGTTAAGATGTGTGCGTGGTTTGGCTTGTTTGATTACAATTGAAAATTCGTCAGCTCAAAGGCTTCGCGCCGCCAACTAGGCAACACAAAATAAACGCAAAACCAAAACGTGCCAAATGCGTTAAAAACAGGTTGAATACTCAATACTTAATACATATATATATACATACATGTATACCATAAATGTGTCAGCGACAGCAGCGCAAATATCAACGATAATAAATTTTGTTATTCATCTGTTGCCACCATGCAAAACAAAGAAAACTAAATCAAAAACATAATAATAAAGCAAATGACCGAAAAAATGTTTGCTGCTTGGGACTTGGAACAGCTGACAACAACAGCAGTTGGGTGGGGTACAGCCAGTGATAAGCTCGACTCTCTGCGTTTGATTTACTAAACGAACAGTTTTTAGCAAAATCAAATAATAACACAAAGCAATCGAACAATAGAAAAACAAAAAACAGTATCAACAAAACCAGCGCCAGACACAAATATTTTCAGAGCACATACTACTAAAACAATCTTAACTTGAAATAAAATGAAATATGAGAGCACTTTGCTAGTTTTATGTTGAAGTGAATGTGATGCATTGATTGAATGAGTGTTTAGCAAGTACAATTGACATAAATAAAAAACTATTGAAGTTCTTAATTTATTTAATTGTGAACCTTAACAGAAGAGAAGTCAATTATTGTCTAAGGTCTCCTGGGATTAAATTCAATTGGAGAAGTATGTTCGCTTAGGTATTTTCAAAAACTTGTTCGAATATGGCAACAGAAATATAGAATTTATCTGCACAATGAAACCAAAGTAAAATGGGTAAGAACTTATAAGAAATTTCGTTCCCAATTAAGTTTTTCATTTGTTTTTATCATTTTACACAAGTTGTTCACATTTCAGCTGGTGAATTAAGCTTCATCTATATTTAGCCATTTCTGAGCTTTGTCAGGTGTGTCAACATGTCCCCTGCCCTGCCATCAAATCAAACTTGTTTTCGAAGATGATTGAACATTAAAGCTGTCAGTAAAACGCATGAAATTGCTTATAAATACGCGACAGTTACTGTATTCAAATCCATAAGCATATTTTACCATTTCGTACACAAGAGTTAACTGATTGAATTGGGACCACTAACCCAAGAGATTGGCTTACTTGACAATGTGAAGATATTAAAAAAATTTAAAGCCAAAAAGGATTTATGTCGAAAAATCTAATTAAGCTGATTAATATCGTTAAAGACATGCTGCCATTAAATCGATTTAAGCTTGTCAAAGCTATAGGAAAGAAAAAATATTTTAATATTCTTAACAGTATCGAAATTAACATAAAGTAATGATCGACATGTAGGCATGTCATCACATTATGAGTGACACATCTGCGACATTCCATGTTCCCATAACAGGACCGCAATTATGAGCCTAAGTGCTGTTCAATCAGCAACTGCTAAAATTTGAATCAATAATGAATTTTTTATCACATAAGACAGCCGTGCGTGGCATGAGGAATGCAAGGAAACGCAGACACGGAGACAGAATGTTGAAGGAGATCCATAAGATAGGCAAAAGGAAAGAAAGAGCCTCAAGGTGGCAATGTTTGCTGACGCATTACAACTCAACTCAACTCAACTGTACTGACATTCAATAAACATTTGAAACGTTCAATTATTTTTCAATTTCATCGATTTTTGCTACAGAACAACATCAAAAAATGACAACAAGACATTCGATAATGAATTTGGAGACAGCTATAACAAAGGTAACATCGGTAAGGCTCAAAAGGAAGGGTAGACGGTTCACAATGATGATTTCTAGTGCCTCAATTTCGCACGTGACCCTTTAGAATTAAAGCGAATGCATGCCGGAAGTTATTTGACAGCCATTTTGTTGGCCCACCATCTTAGGCGCCAAACAATACCCAAAAATCAAATCAGCTACTACGCATTAAAGCGTATCAAAGACCATAACTGAAGCACTAACATATCCCTTGGCATCTAGGCGTATATGTGGGTGTTTGTGTGTGTAAAGGGGTGCGAAAGTGCCCACTACCGTTATGTGGAAACGCTGACTTGACAGCGCCATATTCCCATGCTTATATCCCTACTGATTCCCATTACCCATTCGCGTCCCAAACAATACGGACCAAAGCAGCAGCTTCCATGGATATAGTTCGCTTAACCGCAAAAACCAGAAACCATTTTGGGGCTTCCGCATGCAGCGCGATAATCCTTTCAATTCAATTGGACTTGTTTTTTTTTCATCTTGTAGCTTAGATCTCTTCCTCTTACAATCACAAAAAACACCCGGCAATAAGGATATTATGGCTTTGCAATGATGCTAGATAGTAGAAATATTACTTAGTTGCCATGCCACTCATCCAAAGTTACTTAAGCTCCTTTCATATATATAGATTTTGTTCCCTTAAAAATGTATTCAAAAGAGTTTTATAGCTTTCTATTTTAGTTAGACTAATTTACGCGTTCATAAATCATTTGGCCAGTGTCATAAATCTTTTCAAAAAAACATCAACAAACGGTTAATCTAATCAACATACATACATATATTTTTGTGTGCAAAAGGGAAAAGGAAGGCATAGCACCGGAGCACAACTAAAACAACACAACAGAATGCAAATTAAAAAGCACACACACAAACCGACTCAAATATGACAAAAAATAGAATCCAAAGCGTGAACATGTGTGTGTGTGTGTGTGTGTGTGTGTGTGTGACTGAACAAACATAAATCTAACTGTGAAACAGTTGAAGAAATGTACAAAAGAGAATAAAAGAAAATGAATTGAGAGAATAACATGGAGATAACCAAACGGTTTATGACCACTTAAAAAAGGGTTTTAACATATTTTCATATGGTCCTTTAGAATGTATAAAAAGTATATCAAATAATTTTTTTGCAGCCGCTTTCTGTTGTTACTTGGTTGGTATAAATTGTGTGCACTAAATCATCCGATTTGATGATTTATTACTTTATGTGAATCTTGTTTGGCGTTGCTTGGCGTTGGCAAGTCAACTCGGCATGTTTGACAGTTGGTTAAAGTTGTTGCAATGGTCACAGTTAGAGCAGAACCACAACAAGAAATAAGAGTTGACTACAAAGTTAAAAAAAAAAAAACACAAAACACTCAAGTATTAGGTTTTCATTCATAAAAACAACTGACAAACGCAATCCACAAAGCAAAAACACGCAAAATCAAAATGGCTGCAAAGCAGCCAGAGAGCGCGAGAGCGCTTTGCAGCGTCAACAAGTCCATCAGCTGTTGTTGTGGATGCCAAGTGGACGTCAACTTGTACACCAGTTGCGCCATGTGGAACGCAAGGCTTGTTTACTGCAAGGAACAGCTGTTTTTCGCTGCCGGTACCGCTGCCACCGCAACTGGCATCACTTTCGACAGGCGCACAGGAAATTGCCTTCGTTGCGGCCAACAGCTGGTCACAGTATTTTCAGCCAGTCAGTTGGTTTTCCATTGCGGCGTCGCACGCATGTGTCTCAGCAACGCCACGGGTCTGCAACTGGATATCAGTAGCAAAGTTTCGGTTTCTATATCGTTTTTTTTTGGTCTCGCTTTGCGCTTGGTGAAACATTTGTGCGTGGCGAAAAATTTAAGAAAAGAGAAATACTATATGTATAAAACAAAAAACAAAAAAAAGTTTGTTAAATTGAAATATCTGGGCAAGTGTGTGGTGGCTGTGCTCATCTGCTGTTGACATAAAACTCAAGGGATTCCTTGAGAAATAAATGAAAAAATATAAAAAATAAAATGATAAATGCAATTCGCGTCTTGACTTTAATTGAAATTAAGTAAGCGCCGTTTCACGCAGCTGCAAGTGAAGCCATACTCTTCAGTTTTTGGGTTCGGTGAGGTGAGTTTACTGTCAAAGCAAAACCCTAAAACTTTTTGAAAAGTTTACCAAGCTGATTTAGCCGGAGATTAAAGGCTCACAAAATTTATTATTTGACGTCGTGCTGATGGTTATTGCTCCGTACAGCTTATAAATATAATTTTATATTGAAATTTAGCTAAGCATATTGATTCATACAAATTTGTTTATATGTCATTCAAAGTTAAATGGTAATTTGATGTGAAAAGTTAGGCTTAAGCTTTCTCGGAACACTTTGAATATAAAGTTTTAAAGCTACACAAACTTATTTTTGTAGTACTGTACGAACTGTACCTATCTTTTTAGGCACATGCTCTTCCTTAAACATGTCATATTCCTTGGAGGCTCTTCATTTTCCCTATCCATTCTTATCTGCCAGACGAATGTTACACTCATGGCCATTATAGTAACGCCAGGCACATAAGTATACTCTTGGTTATGGTTTATGATCGATGTGGCCACAAAAGTGCAATCGAAGTACAGTAAACGACCCAATGTGCACAACGGGCTGTAGTTTTCCCAAGAAAAGTGTAAAAAATATTTATGAGCTCGCATAAGATAAATTTTTTATGTTCTACAGCCGCTGGTGTTTCAAATAAACAATAAAATAGACTTCGATCATTTGTGTAGCCTGCTTAAAAGTAATAAAAATCAATTTTTACACTTTGTGTTTATCTAAAACTCAAAAGTAGTGGCAAGCAAACGTGGAAAATAAGTGACTCTAACAGCTTGAGGGCAGCACAACATAAGGTAGGAACCATTCCAAGCCTTAAACATATAAACCTGTCATTTTTATACTTTTTTTTTTTAGATTTAATCTGTAACGCATACGCTCTACGTTGTTTCGCTTTTTTATGGCCAAACAATAAAAGTCGAGAGTGAGTCCAGAAAATTTGTATCACAAAAGCCCGAGCAGAACCAAAACAGACAACAAAAAAATTCGGGCACAATGCACGAAATGGTTTGTTTGCTTGCTAAAATATTCGGCCAGTTGGCACGGGGATGGCGCAAACTTTTCTAATTTCCCCAAAGGAAATTGCCGCTCGCAAGTTGACTTAACTCTGTGCAAGCCTTTCCTTTTTTTTCACCTACCCTATCTCCCCCCTATCTCCGCCAGTCCTATATTTATGCAAACAAAACGAATTTCTGTCAATAAAAGCCACAACAAACGAATAAACATTTCAATTAAAGTGCTGCTCAGCACTAGCGCCAAAAATATCCGCACAAGCAACAGCTGCTAATACTTAAATACTGACTAAATGTATATTCAAAGTATATTCAAATAATTGGCAATTTATCGCATATACTTTGCATATTTTCCATATGCACAAAAGTCGTTAGTTTTAATTGATATTTCTACTGTTGACACATTTATGTCAGCAAAAATTTGTGTCTGCGACATAAGATAAGTGCAGGCATTAAGAATGCTGCAGGCAAGTGTCGAAGACTTTGGGATACCCTGCATTGAATAGCACGTATAATATAATTAAACATTTTTTGATTTCAGATTGTTTGAATACTTTAAGGATATGTCAAAAATGTACACAATGGAGAAGCTTTCATGTCATTTTTTGTTTTATAACACTGAGGATCCCCATTTTAATAATGTGCTAAACTATAGGGTATTTTACAACCATCAATGATTATGGTCATAAACTAAGGTTCTTTAATGTCCGATTATCTGTCTTTCATACTCGTCACAGTCACACAGCTTGCAAGTCAAATGTCAATAGCCTATGTCACTCGTAAGTGACTTGTAATTTTTACTTTGACTTTTTCTTTCTCTCATACCGCTTTTTTTTTTTGCATTGGCTTCTATGAAACGCATCAAGAAATATCAAACTTTTTTGCCATAGTCAAGTTCATTCGAACTATCGTATAAGTTGAGCTAATTAGTTTTTGTTCAATTGCCCATGAGACGGTAATTGCCTATGCTGACTTGATCCCAAGCTAAGCTCAGCCAAACAAAAAACCAAACGATACCAGTCTTTGTCTCAGTGTAGCCGCAAGATGGCTAAGATATCTCGTTCTTTCTCTTTCTCTTTGCTGCTTTATTGGTTAGGAGGTGAACCCTGGCAAATGGTTTCGCTTTTTTGGTATCATTTGAATGAATTGCTCGAGGCGTTTAACAGTTGAACACACTTTGCAAGCAAAGTGGATGCTTAAAGTGTGCTTTGCATAAATAATTGCTGTTCTACAGTACATAACGTTCTGTAGTGTATTGGTTATTATAAAATTAAAATGATACACCGTTTGAATGCATTAAATTCATGTGTATATAATAGCCTTTTATATGATTACAAATTTGGCTGAAACTCGAAGAGATGCCAAAAAAGTTGCGCATACGCATACATATGCAGCTTTATTGTTGTTATTGTTGTTAACATCATAAATTTACCAAACTTTTCAACAGGAAGTGTTACATTTTACAGCTTACAATGAAAAACTTGAGAAAACTTTACGCTTAACAAATTGTGTATACGCCATGTGGTTGACGACGGCGTCGACTCGTCGACACGTTACAAGTGTGCTGAGAAAATGATAATCCAAATGGTTAATGCATTAAATAAATGTTTATGGGTTTCGCCAACATTTGGACCTTTTTACATTATCAAATGAGCCACGTAAAGTGAGCGTTTGTCTAGTCGGGTTTTAAATTGCCAGCAATATTTCAATGAGCATAGCTACAAGATTTTTAAGCTCAAGATTTATGTGGGCTTGCGGTTGTCAACGTTGTGCCGCAATTGATAGCTGATAAGAACGAAGTACACGTGACACGACACCACCTCTAACAAAGTTGTTAGCCAGATTTTGCCTACCGCTGGCTAGAAGCCCTTGGATGGATCAATATTTTATTTCGCTTAGGCTTGTGCGCTCGTCCAGGCTCAGTTGGGGCAAAACACTTGAAATAAATCAGTTGCTCTTCAATAGGCAGAGGAACTTGGTAACATATGTGTGAGCAAAAACATCAACATGCACAAACAATATCTCTTACGTATGCATTTTATTTTGTGCAATGCCAACTGCAAGGTCAAAACCAGCCAGCGTCAAGCTATCTGCTCATCACGTGCCATCATCACCAGCCTCCTCCAAAAGGAAATGCATGAAGGCATATCCATAGTACATTTTATAGCACTATTCACAGTTTGCTGCTCGCTTCTTCTTCTCGCTTTATTTCTCACTTAGCATCATCGTTAGCATTGCATAAATCTGGGCGAATATTATGCATACGCAATGTAGCGCCAGCGAATACTCAGGAAACAATCTGAAACACTACAGCGAGAAATGCATATATATAAATGATGATTATTTTATACACATACATACATTGCCGACAAAGTATAAATTGTTGAAGGTGTAGCAAATGCGTTGAGCGTTAAATTGCATGCATGCTGCCAGGCAAAGATAACTGTGCGCCAGCAGCTCGAGTATGTCTGTAATTATACATTCACATTGTACATATGTAGATGCTCTTCGAAGCGAAAGCAAAGAAATATTATATGATAGTTATAATACAGAGCTACAATTATAGCTATTAGGCGTGCTAGGCTTAAGTTGGCATTCATGCAATTTGATTAAGTGCTGTAAGTTAAGTAAGGGAAGGCAACTGTTGCAGCTTTTATATATTTGTGCTTCAGCAGGGTTATTCAGTTGTATAGTGAGAAATCTTATTCATTGATTTTTCTATAATAATCAACAATATTTGCAGGTACTAAAAGTTAAGGTTCCGGGTGCAAAACACTCAAGCTAACGATGTTCCTAGAAGACATATTGCAGCAGCTGCTGCTAACCCTTATTAGGCAGTCCATTCACTTGCCGACCCAAAACACTTTAGGAACGGAACATTTAACAAAGTGCAATAAACCATTGCATAGGAAAAGGTCGTACGTGGGTCTTTAAGCTCAAGTGCTTTGTTCATTTGACCAGCACGAAACAGTATCGAAGTAAAGTCAGTCTACGAAACACACAGAAGAAAGAAACATTACACTGGATAGGAACAACAACGCCAATGGCAATATTAACAATCGACAGCAAATAGACAAAAGATTATAAAGAATAAAGTGTCGAGTGTTGTGCGCATAAAAAAGGGAAACCATAGCTTGGGAATTGTTATGTTTTGTGCTCAAACAAACAAAGCTACAACAACAAAAAGTCCATTTATCGTCTATTGACATTTGACAAATGGCTGAGTTATAAGATTTTTGGCTTAGGTATCGCTGTCACATACTCAATACACAGCACCAGTTCGCTCTAAGACACTCAGACAAATGGTTCCTGCCTGATTTACATATGCTAATCAGCTGTACTGTTGTAAAGTCTGAAATACTCAAGGCTTTTGGCACTTTTGTAATGCCCTTGTGCCTGGATGTTTGCCTGGAAAAGCCTAAAATTGCATTTTATCAAACGAGCCAAGTATCAAGTGCACAACACAATACAGAAACAAATTTCAGGGCACCCTGGGAAATAAAAGAGAGGCAATGAAAAATAAGTTGTTGTATGCAGCTTTATTGGCTGACTGCCAGCAGTGTCTGTTTCACTCCTAGCTGGCAAATACACATTTCGACTTGTTGAAATGCAAGTGTTGGGAATATTGTGGCATAAGCAGGATGCACTAAGGGCATGCTTATTACCTGATGTTGTCGTTTCTCAACAGCGAGCTGTCAGCAAACGGAAAACGTCACGTATTCGGCTTGTAAATGATCCTTGGTAGGGATTGCCTAGAGCAGCTGTTCGCTTATTGAAATACTAAGCTGCCACTGCAAGCAGCACATTTTAAATATGTAAATTTAATCAAACTGACAATGTTCAACAGGGCGCAACCATTGCATTGAGAACTGCTTGATTTGCAGAAAAATACTGTTTGCTTTACCCGCACTTCTTGTTGTTTTTAGATATTTCCTTATCTTCTTTGCTATGTTTCGGGGAGGGGGCCAAGCCCGCATATCATGTGCATCATCATCATCATTAGCAGCTTATTGAAGCTATTCAATTATTCAGCACATGCCCGCAACTATCCGAGCAAGGGCAACTTTGTCATCGGAGCTATTAAGGTGCTTAAATTGCATTATATATATATAAGGAAAGGGGCCACAAGTACCATGTTCTAGGACACATGCAACGCATTACAGCAAAGTGGCTTTGGAAATCTTTTTCCAACATTTGTTGATTGCACTGGCACAGCTTCATGGCTGCCTGGCTGCCAGTCTGCCTGTCGACTGTTTATTAAATCCCCAAATGTGCCACCCACTGCTAAGCAACGGCTAAAGTCGAAATATTCGTCGCTGGCATGTGAGAAATGCGCCAGCGTGTTTTGTGGAGCGCATAGCATTGAATATATGAGCAACCCCGTCGACCCACATGGCTGCATGTACCACGCGCCATATGTCAATGACCAAGTTGTTGATGTCGCACACGGGGCAGCAGCAGCAGCAGCTGCATCAGTGCTCTGGGGCAATGCTGTCAATAGCAGTACTCAGTACTGAGCTCTAAATTACTTTGGTACTCCTATTAGCTGTAAACCTGTACCGGATTATCAGAGAAATTATGATTATTGTTACTTTGGGTATTGTTACAATTATTATGAGCTACAATTTATTATGGCTAGAGCTATAAACAGATTGAATGATTTTGGGCAAATGAGTCATTTACACATATATATTCTGTGTTTGCCGAAAAACTAATTATACGTAAAGGACCCCTCGCCAAGGTCATACACAATCTTTGACTTAGCCAATTAACTTCAGAATAGATAAGAGATTATATTGTACATATTAATCAATTTCTACAAACTTTTGCCTTGAGCCACAAAACAAAACAATTTTCTCGAACTTAGGCTCTTAACAAAGTTAAAATTGCAGACTTAGAGTAATTTAAGTATCGGCTTACGGAAACTAGCTTTTTAGTTTAAGGTGAATGGTGCTCTTCAAATGAAAGGTGACAACGACTTACACACCGCTAAAAGAATGCTACAAGCAAGTGTCTGAAAACACTTTCGTGTTCATTCGTCCGTTCGTTTCAGTTCTCTCACCTTGGCTATCAGGGTGTTAGTTTTTGGTTTGGTTTTTTATATTACTGTATCCTCTATGCATGTCTCGAGTGCACTCAAGTGCCTCTGGCTACTTGTACATCTGCAGCTTCACACGCAAACACACACACTCACACACACATACTTAAACATACCTGGTATACTATACAAACACAAGTATGCTGGTGCTTAGTTTGCTTTTTATTCTTGCTGCTATTTATACTTAGGGTTTTACATAAATTTTTTTCTTCTTCGTAAGTTCTTGTGGTCTCGTTTGTTTTATGTGTTTAACATACCTACTTAGTTTTGCAATTTTCTTAAGTCTTTTCGGCCAGCTAGTTGACCTCATTTTACAGTTTTCATATCCCTTTGAGCAACGACTTCGGCACATTTGCTACTTTAATTTAATTAAAACAACAACAGTCTTAACCCTACGGCTTAAAGTCTTCTCAACACAAGATGCACAAAACGAATCATTGCTATTCAAACAAGCCTAGAGAAAAGTTATGTAGTGCTTTCAATACCCTAAAAGAAAAAAGGTTTCAAGTGATTGCTAGGGCAAGTTAGTGATTTCGAGCTGCTATATTTTCTCTTTCTCCTTTTTGGTTTTTTTTTGTTTTTTTGTGCAGCATAGATTGTTCAGTTAGTTAGCCACTTGTATTGCTCCGACTTTTTGTTCGAGCTCAAGGTAAACGCTGCAGCCACATGAACGCTTTGTACTCTGCCACTGCCTTTGTTATTTGGCGGCCTTCACCCACAGAAATGTTTCAGTGCGAGAGCCAAGAGCTGGGCAAAAATTTCGTGGATCGCTTTTGTAGTCAATTTGCCGTATGAATATGCAATTCAGCTTTGTGCTCGATGCTCGATGCTGAACAACTGCTTCAAATTTGCATATAAGTGTGCAACGGACACCGACTTAAAAGGCGGCCAGAGCCGAAGAGCAGAAGAATCAATCAGGTCTTGGTAGCTCTACAGCTATATAAGTTAATCACGATCTGCTTCAAGCAGGTAAGCAAGTATCATAAGATACTTGAGGCCAAAGGAAAGTTAGACAAAAGCCGCTTTCACGACACTAAACTTAATTGCTAAAACTTCAGCGCAGTATTACGTTGCGTATGCGTAATAAAACGTCGACAAGTTGTTGTCTACAACTACTACAACTACTACTCTTGGCTTCGGGATATAACCAAAGAACACGCACTTGTTTTATGTGTTGCGGCATAAAAAAGCAGATAACGAAATTGGATTCAAGTGAAACTAAAGAAATGAAATTTATGTGGCGCCCCCAAGTGTCGTCCTAGCCTCAACAGACTTCTGCTTAACATATATTTTATACAAGCGAAAGATTGCAAGCAAGCAGAAAAAAAATATTGCCTGGCATGCGACGACAGCGTGCAAAATATGAATATATGGAGTTTTTTTAAAGTGACTCGAATATGAAAAAGCCAAAACAAATATTCACAAATTGTGTGCACAAGGTCGCGTTGGTAGCGTGAATCGTCAGCCTTAAATTTAAGTGGTGTAACAAACATTTTGTAATTTTATAATGAATATAATTTATACACAAGCACACATATGGAGTGAGCTGTAAGAGCGCCCTGGGAGCTGCCTTGGCGTAGGCAGCATAAAATTACCATTATCATTAACACACACACACACCCAGAGAACTTGACACACACACACACACGTGGATTAGCATGTATAATATATATAAGTATTTACAACACGCCAGCGGCTCAAGTTTAATTGCGCATGTTTTGACTGAAAATTTCATTTGGTTTGAAGTCATAGGTAATGAATCGATAAGGTGCTACGCAATGGGTACCACGCGCAAACGGAAAGTTGACACTCGGTTTTGAGTGTCAGCCAGAAAAGTCCGTTCGTATTGCCTCTGGGAATGGGCACGGTTGGCAGCACATCTCAAAAGTTTTTTCGGGAATGCTTTTCGCGGATATGAATTTAAAGTTTTTTGGCCGGTTGAGTTGGTTCTTTAATTACGGAAATTTTATGGCAAAAATTATTTGTAAGTCTGTTTGAAATTTGTTAGGAAAAAGTTTGCAAAATGAATTTCATGAAAACGAATCAAAAATTGTGAGCGGAGGTGTTTGTGTCTGTGTAAGATTTAAATAAGGCATACTTTAGGCCTTTGGTTAGGCTATGTAAATCATGATTGCGGGCCACTTTTTGGCATATTGTTCAAAGTTTGGCGCATCCAAAATTGATAGAAATGTAAATACTTTTCTATAATAAGTCTAAAATTAGAAATATGCTTGCTTATCGAGCAACGATTTTCAAAAATATTATAAAAATTGTTCTTTCTTATCAGATTTAATCAAAATAGTCGTGAGCAGCTGCTTTTGGACTTTTTATTTGGCAAACGCATTTAATTTGATTATGACATTGCACTAAAAATTTGTTTGACTATAAAAAATTGATGGCAGTTGCTTGACTTGCTCTTCCACAGAAGTTTTACTTTATTTATGTGCTTTTTGCTGAATGGTGTCTGGAAAATTGAGTTAACGCTATTTTTTCTCTTTTGGCCACGAACTAAACGTTGTTGTTGGTCACGTTGCGGCTCGGGCAATCGCTCCGCCAATGAATAGTCCACAAAATTCATGTCGCTTTAATAGAAAAAAGTTAAGCAAAATGAAAAAAAATGAGGCAAATGAAAAACCGCAGCGTTAAAAAGCACACAACGGCAGGTAAAAGAACTGACAACAGGTACTGATGATAAATTAAAAAAATAATGCCTTTAGAGTGGACTTTAGGCTTTGTGTTTGACAGCATTTTCATTTTCATTTCCATTTCCTTTTTCTTTATTATACTTTAATCCTCAGGGGGTGGAGAGTATATGGATTGTTTTTTTGAGAGTCTTGGGATATTTTTCACAGTCTTTAAGCCTAAGTCACCAACTTTTTCATTTTGCTATTTTATTATTTTTTATGCACTTTCTTATTGTTAATCTTTTTTTCTTCTTGCTGATGCTGCCGTGTCAGCTGTGGCTATTATTTTTATTTGTTGTGTTAACAGGACAATAATCAGGGTCGTCTGAGTGCTATTTTTTCATATTCATTGTTTAGTGGGCAGCATGTGGTGCATGTCTGGCCAATAACTTGCTAAAGAATTTGCCAGCAACTTTCACAATTGATTGAGTCAATATTATTAAAGCGCTAACTGTTTTAATGATTGCCAATTAATATGGGCATATGTTTATATGCTCTTAATGTGTGCATTCAAACCAATAGCCAATTTAATTTGCATGTGCAATTAGCTTCATTAGCTGCATTTGACGATTGCTTCATTAATTTTATGACATTTACCAATTGTTGTGGTTGAATGCTTATAGAATTTTTAATTAAACTTTATAGCTGCATTAATTTTGCTATTTGCTGCAGTGTATCATAAAAAATTAGGTTTATAATAAAATAGTTGATTAATTTAAATGAATATGTGTAAGGGAAAAAACAACTTGTTGGTAAAGGCTGTCATAAATCGATGTATTTCAGAAACTGTGCGTATAATTATCCAGTCTATCATAAAAAGGTGCGAAAAACTGTATTTGTTATGGCACCCAGCTGCCAGTTAGGAGTTTATTAATATTTTGTAGAGAGAGAGAGAGAGAGAGTGAAAGAAGCTAGTCAACTGTCAATTGGCCTAATGGCCCACAAAATAATAAAGTAAATATAAGTACATCTAATAAACGAGCTCATAAACAATAAAAACCAGCCGCTAATCTTGATAAAAGCTCCCTTAGATAAGATACAAATTGTTATTATGAACACAGGGAAAGTAAATTAAAAAAAAATAAATAATGAGTTGTGCAAATATTTTCGTGTGCCTCAATTCAATTGAACTGCGGGGGCACGTGGCAAGTGACTGGCAGGTAATCAAGTGGCGCCACTTGTTGCTGCCACTGTTTATTTATGATTTAGTCTAACTTAAGCGGTCACAAAATTAATTTCACAATCAAAATTCTTATGAACTCTTTGACAAAAGCTTCGTTAATGCAAACTTCTGGTTGCCCGGCGCCACAACAATATTGTTGGTCACATTTTTAATTAAGCTAAAAAGGCTCGATTTTTAACTAGAATCAACAAACAGCAACAAAGGGCTTATTTAGTTGTGACTGTAATTTTTGCAATCTATTTGCTTAGAAATTCAACTCGAGTGGCGACTGTTGTTACCTTGACCTAAGCGACTGAAAAAAACCAACTAACAATCAAACAAACAAAAACAACAACAACAACAAAGCACATACCTCACTCATTCTGTCAAGTGGGCTACGTTTTTTTTTTGTACATATTTAGTTTTTTTTTTGCAGTTGTATTCTTTGTAGTTGCGGTTGGTTTATGCCCAAATAGCCGGCAACTTTTATGTCTCTGTGCAGCTGCCTGTTTATTTATGTCCCTTGCCACTTGCCCCTTACCTTATCGTTTGTCTGCTCTGTTTGTTTGTTGACGTTGTTTTGGACGACATTTTCGGAATTCTTAATTATGAAATGCTGTCATGTGTGTTTGTCTGTTTGCGTGTGTATCTCTTTGTGCGTATGCGCATCTGCGTCGCTTTACCTCAGCATTTATTTGGCTGAAAACCCAATGGCTTTAAGTCGGTTAAGCGGCTTGTTAAGCCGTGAGTTACATACATTAAATGCATATTTAAAGCAACATATGTTCATAATGCTTGTGTTTGGTTGTCAATTGTCTTTCGATTCAGTGCTTAAATTAAAGCACAGCCTTTGCTGGTGTTTAATCAATGTGCAAAAGGGCAAAAAAGTTTTCTTTAAAATTATGTTTTTGATACGCATTGTCATATTTTTGTCGTCTTGCTTTATAATATCCTTGACTGTGTTTTTTTGCAAATGCAGACAAAGTCTTGCCCTTTTCTTGTTGTAACCTTAGGCTACACTCCGAGCGTCTGCTGAAGTGCGTCTAACGAGCAGTTGCCTCAGCGTAAACAGCGTTTTTTCCTTTTATCAAATGGGAAACGGCGAAGAAAGAAAAGCAGCAGGAAAGAAAGTTAAACCCATGAGGCATTTGAGGCAGACTTTGCTCAGTAAATAATGCCCATTGTTCGACCAGCACAGTACTCTCAGGCATATACAAAAGTAACAACTGCCACGTGTACAACTTTCTCCTAATGGTTTGTGAGTTGACATGCCGAATATAAGTGCTTGTTTGTGTGTGTGTGTGTGCGTTCACTTTGAAAGAAATCCGGTTTTACAGCTCGAAACGCACACGTGAGCGACTGACACACACACAAAAGCACAATACTTATGAAAATATGCGCATTTGGGGTCCTGCTGGGCTCTGCATAAATCTTAGCATTGACCACAGCAGCTAAAAGATGTTGAAGTAGCCGCAAAGAAGCATTAAAAGCAATACAGCGGAAGTAAGTGTGCCAAAGGCATACAAGCAAATCAACGTAAATAATTGAACAGGTGCCCGGTCGCACGCTGCGTATACGCAATATTCAAAAGAAAATCATTACACTTAAACCAAATGGAAAAATGGAAATGTGAATGTGAATGTCAATGTCCGGTCTGCTGTCAAATGCAGCCATAAGAATACAATCAAATATTCAAATGTGACATTGCGGTTGGCCCCAAATGTCAATATTTACGTTATTGATAACTTGTTCCACAATTTCGATTCAGCGTCAATTGCAGCCAGTGTGAGCAACAGTTTTTTATTTGCTTTTGTTTTATTATTTGCTATGTTCTATTGGTTTTTCCATGTGTGAGCATTTTTGTACATTTACAATAGCCGAAATACACGTGTTTGAGTCTTTTCGTACTTTGCCTAATTGCTTCTACTGGTAGCCGCTTTTTTTGTTCTTTGTTTTATCGCTATCCACTCACATTCAGTTAGGTTTTTAGTTAATGTTTGTTTTGGCATTTGCTGTTATTTTGCAACGGTTGTTGCTCCGTTTTACCAATTTAAAATGGATGAAAAAAGGGGTATGATAATTGTGGGAAGCTTGCTAAAAAGGCAATCTCAATTTCATTAAAGTATATGATTGTTACGAAAACAGCAAATTGAACTTAAAAACATTTGCCCCTTTCCGCTTTTGGCTGGCAGTAAAAGGGTATCTTTTAATGGAAAACTTTAGTGCTGCGTCATACTTTTGTTTTCGTTCCATGAGTTTTTACCGCAAGTTTCATTGGATTCAACAAACAATTGTATTGCTAGCCATTTCTTGGAATATACTTTTTGACTACTTTTTGGCAATTGCTTTATTGTTTGCGTAGGATAACAAATGCGAAACACTGTTAACACTTTAAGATTCCATTAAGCTTATGCTTGAAGGCGATTGATGTTGTGAATTGCTTGAACTTATATTTATTTGAAAGGGGTTTCAATTAATTTGCTGGTGCTATAGTCAACTTGTTTTTGATAGACAGCAGCCCAAAGTAATTGCTAACCGTTCTTGAGGAAGCATAAATTGGCTGAAAGAACTGCCACTAACAGCAAAACAAGTAAGTAGCATGTTTTTAACAGCCTTACAATCAAAAAGTCGTTGAGTCATAATTATGGCAAACTTGTGCATTTGGCGAGGAAAATGGCTAATCTAAATGCACAGCAAGTCCTCGCCACTTGTGTCGCTGGTAGCTGGTAGCTGCTATAAAAGCATGAAAGGCAAAAATAGAAAGCTTTCCAAATATACATTTAATTTAAAGCACAGCATGTGGCAGTGGGCAACACTTAATTGAATTCGGTATAGGGCTTCTTAGAGCTGTGCGAAACAGTAATAAACGAATAGCTTAAATTACTTGGAAACCACACCAAGACTAAAAGGCAGAAGACCATAACGTCCAACGACTGCCGTCATTCAGTCATTCACGCATTCATTCAGTCTGTCTTTAAGTCTGCGGCAGGAACAGAAACAGAAACAGGCCTCGGCCTGCTGATGCCAAATAAAAACGTATACGCACCGTATGTCGCACATTAACGTCTGAGAGTTAAGAGTTTTTGTGCTAAGCAGCTGCGTACATTAGCATCTTATTCTTAAACAGAAGGGGAGAGAAACCCTGTCAAGTTTCGGCAGTGACCGGAAACCGTTAAAATCGAGGCAAGTCACGTAATCGTTGATCCTCTTCTATGCCCTTTTTTTATCTCATTGGCAACTTGTTGATGTTGTCAAGAGCAGACTTTATGGCACAAACTCTTGCCATATAATGCGTAGCCAACGTGCAATTTAAATGATCTAATGAAGCCGTTGGGGCCATAAGCACGGCCCAAACATTATTAATGCGGCCCTCAATAATGTGCTCACATAATCAGCCGCGAGCCAGGAGTTCTGCCCTATTATGATTATGAATACTGCCGGCTGCCATCTGCCAGACTTTTCCAATTGGCTTAAGTTGCATTTGCGCTAAACGTTTGTTATTGTTTAATAATATTGCATTATGTGATAGTGGCAGATGCACAAAGCTTTGTGCTATGCTCATTACTTGCAGATGTGCCAGCAACAGCAACAATAGTTTTCTTCTTTTCTTTTGATAAGGCGGTAAGTATTTAATGTGGTAGCTGCTAAGTTTTACATTCCGAGGGTGAGCTGGCTTGAAGGCCTCGTCCAGATCTCATCTAGAGCAACAGCGTTAAGCAACAATCCCAGTTGCTCTGCGAGCTAAGAAAGAAATCTAGCAAGTCAATGACTGTAAGAGGAAACGCAGTTCTAGGGCTCTTTCCTTCAGTGGCAAAAGTGCCGGCAATTATATGTCTAATTGAGTGTTCATTTTAGTTCAACATAATTACATTCTCAAAAACCTTCCATTTCACTTCACAATAATAGACACATGTGAGTTTTGTGATATTGAGAAACTTATGCAGCTTGGACTTCAATAAAATCAGGTTTTTACCATACAAGGAGTGTGTCTATGCCTTCTTGATATCAGCTATTAGATAATTAAAGAATGTCGGAAATTTGTTATCTATCTGGCCGAAAAGTGCTGGTCACAAGAAGTTTTAATTGAATGTTTGGGGTCACTTGGTAGCCACAGTTTCAGTTGCAGATGCAACTACAGCTTGCAAAGTTCTGTATGAAACCAAATGTGGTTGACAAAGTGCAAAAGTCAAATGGGCCATTCAACTGCCAACTGCTGCACTGACATTTTTCTTTTTTTACTTTAAAAGGACAATGCGTAATACGCAGCGTGTGTCCTGACTTTGCCTGCAGCAAAATGGCAAAGCCAAAGTGGACAAGGGATAACAAAATTGTTGCCTTGATCGAAGCCAGCTGCACGAGTTGGCCTGGATTTTGTAATTCAAAGACAAATAACTTGTTACTTTCGGAATTTTTCTTCCTACCGATCCTTTAAAGTTTAAACTCTCTATATTTGTGCGCTGGGGGCGTATGTGTAATATTGACTGAAACTTTTTCATTGTAGAGTTTGCCTTAATTTTACATTCGTTTGCTTTCAGCACTTTGTTTTTTACCCAAATACTGAACATAAAAAGTTACGGCCTGTTAGCTTAAATCGAATCTATTGAAGTGTTCGATTATTTAAAGCATAATAATAAGTTTTAGTAACTGCATATTGATTTTGGTAAAACGATTAAGAGCCTTACATTGTTTGGTGAAAATATGTTTTCTATGGTGTTCCTTGATGTATTATAGCTGGTATGGTATTAAATATTTATGACAATCATTCTTTGGAGTTACATTTCTGTTCGTCGTTTGTTACGTTTTCCCAATTACATTTGACCTCTCAACCTGACATTAGTGCTGAATTAGTAACCCCTGAACTTCAATTTAAGATAAACACACGTTATATTTTACATTTAATTTGCATGTTACATGAAAATTTGGCTTAAATTGTGTGTGCTGTAAAGAGTGGAATTAATGGCAACACGTACTAGCTTGGCATTTTCACACGCAAAGCCCGCTAGCTTTTAAAACCCCTGATAATACAATGTTCGATAATTTGCCGGTTAACGTAAGGAACGAGTGTTAAACAAATATTTGGCTTATTTCATTCCAGCGACAGCAACGGGAAAATCGCAAGTGACACAAAAATAAAAACTTCCCCGAAAAACGGAATTTTAATGAAGAGGCAGATCTTGGGTCGTTGTGCTATGTTGAGAGAGCACAGCTGAAGCACCACCAGTGCCACAAAAGCCACAACAAGAGTGGGCATTGGTAGGAGAAGGAGGAGCAGGAGGAGGAGTTAAGGAACAACAGCAGTCACACCACGGGCGCAATCAGGCGAGCAAACACCATTCAAGCGACCAACCGACCAAATTTGACAACATGGTCACGAACATGTCGCAGCCGCATTATTGCGGCGCCAGCGTCGACGATTTTCACACAAAGTAAGTTGAGTGGGTGTGTCTGTCTGTTTGTGAGTGCGTGTGGCAAGCTGGACATTGGGCAGGCCTCAGTGAGCAGTATCAAGTTCATTGCCAGCTTGATAGTGTGTCTGCCGTGTCAGCATATTAATTACTTTTTATTTTTTTTTTAATGCTATTTACATAATAATTTGCTTTCCTGCGTGATAACTGATGTGTACATAATCAAATCAGCTGTGTAATTGCCATGAAATGTTTTGTTCAAATGATTATACGTTGCGTATGCTTAATTTATACATTTGTTAATTAAGCATACGCCCCGCAACATGCATTTACCTATATGAATTGCCTAATCTAATGGAAATGATGAAAAATGGAGACGCGTTCAATCTTGCCGCAAGGTTGACCTTAACCTACTACAAATACTTTTAAACAACGAACATTTTCAACATTTTCATTTCAGCTACAAATATTTTCATGGTTATTTTTCGCTCATCGTTTGCATTTTGGGCACCCTGGCCAACACACTGAACATAATTGTGCTGACTCGCCGAGAGATGCGTTCGCCGACAAATGCAATACTTACTGGACTGGCTGTCGCCGATCTAGCAGTTATGTTGGAATATATACCCTATACGGTGCACGATTATATACTCAGTGCGCGTTTGCCGCGCGAGGAGCAACTAAGCTATAATTGGGCTTGCTTCATTAAGTTCCATTCGATTTTTGCCCAGGTGCTGCACACCATTTCCATTTGGCTGACCGTTACGTTGGCCGTGTGGCGTTATATAGCCGTAAGCTATCCGCAACGTAATCGGATATGGTGCGGAATGCGTACCACAACGATAACCATTGCGACGGCTTATGTGGTTTGTGTGCTGGTTGTGTCACCTTGGTTATATTTGGTCAGCTCCATAGCCAAGTATCTGGAGACGCTGGATGCCAACGGCAAGACAATTAAATCGATGCCCCTGAGTCAATATATCATTGATTACAACAACGAGGAACACGTAACGCTCCAAGTGATGTCGAGCACTACACCGGATATGGCCTGGCCTTTAGTCTCAGGTGGTAGCAACACCACCGTTATCAGCATGCTTAGCCTTACCACAGTGGTACCATTCATAGCCACAGCCACAGCAACAGCAACAACAACAACATCGCCAACAGCAGCAGCTCTAAATGAAACAGGAGAGCGCAACGTAACGGTTTTCAAATTATATCACAGTGAACTATCGCTTCATGATCGTCCTCTACGCAATGCCACATTTCTCATCTACAGTGTGCTTATCAAACTAATACCATGTTTTGCGCTGACTGTGCTATCGGTGCGTTTGATTGGCGCCCTGCTCGAGGCTAAGAAGCGCCGAAAAATACTCGCATGCCATGCGGCCAACGATATGCAGCCGATTGTCAATGGCAAAGTGGTGACTCCAACGCAACCCAAGAGCTGCAAGCTGATGGAGAAGGAGAAGCAAACGGATCGAACCACGCGCATGCTGCTGGCAGTGTTGTTGCTCTTTCTCATCACAGAATTTCCACAGGGAATTATGGGATTGCTTAATGCACTGCTCGGCGACGCATTTCTCATGCAGTGCTACCTCAAGCTGAGTGAGTATAAAGCCAGACTGTAATTTTGCATTTAATTTGTTTTTCATTCTGTCAACAATGTTATGAAGGAATTGACTGCATTACATGACTTGTTTGAAAATATTCATTATAGTATACTTTTGTTTGTTAATCACGATAAGCAACTCTATTTCAATTGCGCAACAATCATACGCACTGTTGAGCCGCAACTATTATTCATGCGGAAGTAAACAAAGCAATTACTTGTTTACCAGCCATGCTGTTTGGATTATTTAAAAATGAGCGCTTAACTTTCTTACCTTGAACTTATGTAATGCTATCAAAGTAGCAAACGTGACAAAGTTGCAGAGAGAAAAAAAAACATTTTAAATGTGCGGCTGCACTGATTGTTTTTCAATTGTGCATGTCTGTCTTTCAGGTGACCTAATGGACATCTTGGCACTTATTAATTCGAGCATCAATTTTATACTCTACTGCTCGATGAGTCGACAGTTTCGCAGCACGTTCACGCTGCTTTTCCGGCCACGATGGTTAGACAAATGGCTGCCGCTGTCTCAGCACGATGGCAATGCAAGAGATGGCAATGGCGGAGGACTGGATGGCTATGGCAGGCAACGACTGCTGCAAACGGATGCTGTTAGCAAGAGCATGGCCATTGAGTTGGGCGGGACGACGCAAGTGACGAATGTGTAGCAGGAGTGTAGCCGTGCGGTGTCAACGGCAGCAACCACAACAACGACAACAGCTGCTACTGCTGCGGCAACGACTGAAACATCGCCTGATGTTGATGAATGTGCCAGCGAAATTGGCACCACTAACGACATCTGTGTGGTTGAAATGCTGCAGCCAAAAGACACAGCCGGCAATAACACTGTCCGCAGACAAAGGAGAAGAAGAGACGTAAGTCGACGACGTTGCAGTGTGGGCGGAAAATGCATCTGGCCTACTAGCGACTGGCTACGCAAAATGCGCAATAAACAACCAGATCTGCCGGAGCAACAGGAACGAGATATGGAGCGAGAACAGTCACATAAGCGACGCAACAGTGTGCTGCTGATGGTGCTACTGAGCGGCAGTGAGATGGAGGCCAAGGCGGTAGTTGTCAACGAACAGCAATCGATTATGACAACGCCACAACCAAAGCGACTAAGTCGCTCTGCAACGGAAGACATGGAAGAGGCCATTGATGCGTTGTGGCTTTAATTATTAAGTACAATAATAAATACACTCTATATCTTAATAATTTGTATTAATCTTATGAACGAATCTAGTTGCTAAGGGTAAGACCAAGATTAACAAATTTCTTAATACTCTCTCGCACGCCCAGTTTTAGCCAGCGCTGCATGCACGGAAAGAGCCCCCCGCGTGTGCACCGCTCCGAAAAAGCTTGTGGTGTGTTGTGTTGAAGTGTTTTTCATTGAACATTTGCTTTTATGGGTGTAACATAAGTTTGTCTAAGCTATAGGTTGACATAGTTTTTTAGTGACATAAGTGCAAATGCGTATGTAATACCAAATAAATTAAGTTAAAGCTTCAACTATGGCTGAAGGATTTAAGCCAAACGAAATGCCTTTTTGAATATTGGCCAATAGTATAAGTATGGATCGTGTGCTAACTTATTTCTTTACTTTTGCTAACAAATAAAATATGATTTTACGTAACACTTAAACTATAACTTGCTTGTTTTATAGTCTAAAAGGCAGGTAAGTGTGTTTATGATAAGTACATTTTATTGTAGCTTAAAGATTTAATTACTTAAGACTATAAGCTGGCTTTTTAATGAGAGAGTCCATTAAATTTTACTACCTAAATTAAATGTTTTTTATAGGATTTAAATTCTATAAAAGCTTTTTTCTTTTGTATCAGCGCATTTCTAAAGCTAAAAAAAATCAATAAACGTAATTACCCGCTGTTTGTATTTTGCCCCATTGTTTTTATTTCATTGCCTGAGCGTTCTGCCCTTCCGGCCGTGAGCTAATGCTGACTCATAAAAAAGTCAAAGGCAAACGGCAAAAAGGTTCCTTCACAAGCATTTGCATTAAATTTTTAAAAACCAAAATGAGGAAAATAAAAATACAGCAAGCTTGCAAATAACGTTGATTAATTGTGGTTGTAATCAATGTGCGACTTCCCATTTTTCAGTTGCGTGCAAAGAGACAACAAAACGCACACACCAAACAAAAATCCAACAAAAAGCAACCAACTGATGACCCAATTCGTAACTTCTGATAATTTTCGTTTGTGATTCTTGCTATTAGATATGATATATATGACCAGTTTAACACTGCTAGCTGTAAGAGCACCATTTTTAATCAATTTGAAAAGGCTTTGCACAATGCACGCAGCTGCTTTCAACGAGATTTTCAATTTTGACTCCATGAAATTGTGTGAAAAGCAAAATAAATTGCCACAAATTGCTGAGTCACAAAGCCAAACCGTTTATACAGCCGCACATCGCTCAACTTGTGAATTTCCGGGTGTGAAATATAAATTTGAAATGTGACATTTGGCGTTTGAAAAATTTAATCTTAAGTTCATAGACACAAAACAATAAGCTAAGAATATATTTAATAACTAAAACTTCAATTTGAAAGAGGGCAGCTAACAGATTCTGTAACTAATAATGCAGGAAACTGACAATAAATGTGTAAGCAATTACAGGAAAAGCTTAAGCTACTTCTCGGAATACAGCACAAATTGGCAACCAAAGAGCATAAACGAACAACCCTTTTTTCCAGTTTCAATTTTGATTTCTACGAAATCGTTCTGTAAACTTTTTTTTATTGTATGTCCACGTGTCCAAGCTTTCTCTTAACCTAAAATGGGTCTTAAAAGCATATGAAAAATGTATGAATGACAGGATGTGTATTTTGAAGTTGTTGCCATTGGATTTTTTATGGGTCATGCGTGCAGCACGCATTCAAGCAGACTAAATTTGCAGCTCTTTTGATGAATAATTTGATCCCATAGGGAGAAACTTTGAAGCTGTGCCGTCGCAGCAAAAACATGCAGAAAAGTTGCAGTCGAATGCAACCGACCGCGGTATACTCCATACCTGATAATAAACGGGTGTCAAGAGGCCTGATTGCAAACGGAGATGTCATCAAAAGTATTGCCAACGAATATGGTGGCTCCAGCTCAAACACTTTTAACAATGCACGCACTTTCGTTTTTAAAGAAGCGATGGGAGTCAATAGCTATCTTGATAACAAATTTGCTTACTCTAAGAGTGAAAGTGTGGGAAATATAAGGATTTATTGATATTGAGTTATCGACTTTATCGATTTGCCAGCCCCCCTAGTTATTGCAGAACCCTATTCTTGACACATCTGTCCCGGCAATAGATAAATATATTTGTCTCTAGCTTGAATGGTGTCGAAAAAACATAGTTGCGTTCATGCGGACGGACAGACTCCATGCCGGACATTGCACAAACCAAATATACTCTTTACGTTCGGTATCGAGTATAAGAATTCTACAAAAAATTGAGCGCAATAAAAAGGCAAAGTGCGTTGCAATGCATGTGAACAAAAAGTAATGAAAATGCTTAGAAAAGGATGCGTTGGCAAGGACCACAAGAATTGCAATTACATGCACATATATTCATAGAGACACGCATACAGACGCACATATCCATATGCAACATACTCACACTTATATTTTTTCGGACTCACTTCTGATCGTTGTGTTGTTAATGGTTTCGTTGCTTGTGCAAGTTGATATGTTTTCTTACAACAATTTGACACAAAATGACAAAATATTTTTGTTGCAAAAATTTGAACACACGATATTCCTTTGCATATTTGTATTTGTCTTTTGTCAACACGTTGCGTGTTTATATGAAACAGAGTGTTATTTATTAAAAAATGTACATATTTGATATACTTTACATATTTGTTTGTATTTAACAAAAATTTCCCCGAGATATTAGCAAGAATTTTGATTATAATAAAATTTCCAGATCTCAAATTTCTTGATAGTCCTCACATTTCAATAGCAAAGTTAGCGGAAAATGTTTGCTACAATTCGATGCTTTGAGAATGAAAGAAAAATATGGTTAAAAAACCGAAATGTGAAATGTCTGCGCAAATTTTAAATGTTTACTTTAAACTTGGCTGGGAACGTGTGTTAATTTCATGATGGCCAAGCAAACAGATGCTCAGCATGGAATTTTATTGAATTAAGCACACGATGGTCGGCGCACTTTGACCAGCTGCCCTATTCCACAATTCTTGTTTGGAGTCCTTGGCTTTGAATTTCTGGCTATTTGGTAATTCGTAAAATGTTCGCCAGCTGGCCAGAAAAATTAACATAATTGCCCAGGGCGGTCGCTGGTATAGTGTTGAAATGCAAATGCGTTGGGTAAGCAAATTTGTTTTCTAGTACAACGGGCACAAAAAAATTGCCGGCTCATTAGCAGTCAAATTTTCGCTATTCTCATATGCGAAAATGCGCTGTGGAATTACAAGGATAAGTTTTGATTGATCCTTGGCAGAGTTCATAATATTTCGAGTCGACTAATCAATGATTCATCATATTTTTGCTTAAATTACTTTGTATTTACCAATCGTCAGCTGGTCATTAAAAGTTTCATTATAAGCCTTTCGTAATTATTAAAGTTTCGTTAAGAGAAGCAACAAAAGCAATTTTACACAAAAAAAATCTAAAGTATTGTTCCGTGTTTTCAAATATATTTTTCTAGCTCAATATATTATTATTGATACGGACAGCTCAAGAAAAATTTATTAGAAGCCATTTATGATATAGTATATTGTAAGCTAAGGTCCTGGAGAAACGTCCTTGCGCAACAGATTGTGTGGCATACATTACAATCTGAGTCGATTCGGCTGCTGCACACAATCTTGAAGGCTTCGTTTTACAGCAGTTGATTGAATTTGTGTTGAAAATATCATTGAAACTGGTTACCTTCGAAAATGTTGGCGAATGTTTTGACTACTTTGATATATGAGCAATAGGACACAAACAACTCTAAATCGGTTTTTATGAACTAGCGAAACTTGTGCAGGTTAATTGTATCAAATATGTCAAATATTTGGTTATTGATTACCTTCAATACAGCTTATACATTCACTCCTTAGTTTTCTTAACACAGCAAGACTTATCTCGAAGGTGATTAAACGAATTTTTATGGACAACAAAGAGCAAATGAACTCCTAATCGCTTAAGTAATTAAAAATGTCAACGTTTGTGGCTAATGATGTTAATGGTCTGCAGTGAAATGGTTAGTGTGTGCTTAAAGTAGAAACATTAGTTTGATTTCCTTTTAAAGAGGTACAATAAAAGCTACAATCAAAACTCAGTACTTAAATTTAACAACGTTTTGTTGTCATCGCAATACATTCCCTTAATAAACAGCCAAGCACTTTGAGGCAGGTAAGCAGTCAGAATATAACCTTGAAATCTTTAGCATTTTTGTGGGCCAACCCACTTTGTGTTTGAATTATTCAGACAATGTTGGAAGTTTAGCAGCACACAAGGTTGTATTTTTATAAAAATATGTGAAAGCAAATTTATGGCATTCTGTGGGCCACTATTCGCAATTGGCCTCGAGTAAAGTTCAATATTTATTCATCAAATCGAATCTGAAGCAGGAAACGGCTGAGAAAGTCTAAAACGCACGTGTCTAATAATTGATTGATTAAAGACACAAACAAAATAACAGCTAAAGATAACAATATTTTAGTCACTAATCTGGGGAAAAGATGTTTCCTCTTTTCTTTTGCACTGCAGGAATTCATCAAATATTTATAAGTATGTGCGCTAAGTAGTTGAAAATCGGGCTTAAATCAATAAGTGCTTAGGTATAATCTATACCCAATAATATTAAATTTGATGTTTTGGTACAGACGCAGCACGGAGAACAACCTTGAAACCATTTTCTCACGCAGCACGAACAACGTGCTGGTGCCAGGAAAGGAGGGACGAGATTGTTGATTTTAACAAGATTAACAATCTCAGGCAATAGTTTGGTTGCACAACGGATCAAATTTCAAGGAAAAGGTACAGGATGCTTGAAACAAGAGGAGTTAAGTTGCGCCACTACACTTGACGTCATCACATGAAACATTTACAAACTCAAAATTATTACAAAATCCAAGTTTTTACCTGATTTGCAACAGTTGACCCAAAAATTGCTGGCACAGTACTATTAAGGACTTAAAGCACAATACAAATCGAAGGCTTTGTTGCATTTTAAACGAACTTCGTTGGAATGTTCTTATAGATACTACAAATGCAGAAACAACAGCGCAACAGAGGCACGCAACGTCATAAAAAAACGTAAGCAACTTTGCACAGGTTCATTAAACAGAAAAAGCAAGTACAAAAGCAAAAACAACAGCAACAACAAGATGAGTGTTGCGTGCTTTTTGCCATTTGTGATGAGCTGGCCCAGTTTCCTTTTTGTTTTTGCGGTGGGCGTGATGCCTGCGCTCAACAATTGTGCACAACAGGCACAAGAAGAAGAATGCCACAGAAAAAGTTGATCAATTGTAACGCCCACTTTTACCAATTCGCCCAAGGTGTCCATTCACAAGGTACAAAACAATCACGAAAGGAAACCGCCAAATGAAAAAATATGCAAAGTAAAAAAAACCAGAAGAAACGAAATAAACTTCAGTATATTCCTGGATGAATGTTGTTCTTGTTATTTTATCCTTCTTTTTCCTTTTTTTTGCAAATTTCTCAGCTTTCATTAAAAAATCGTTTCACGCTGCATGCTGTCAGTCCTTAGAGTCATGTGTGGGCAGGTTTTTTTTTCTAAAGGTTTGTCTAGCAAGCAATGTGTGAGTTTGTGTGGGTGTATGTGTGTGTTTGTGTGTGTGTGCGTGTTGGTGCATGTGTTTGTGTATGCAACAATTTTTTAGTACGACATTTTCAGTTGTTTGTATCCTTGAACCAGTTTTGTAAACAAGCGAGTTGAGTCAAACGACGACCCAGTTCTGTCAAGCAGTTGCTGCTGCTCCACTAAAGCGCGCACACACACACGCACACATGCACCAGCACACTATCAGGTTACAGTTGATGGACACGCGTTGCGGCTTCATCACAAACGCCGCAATCAAAAGTTACCAGTTAGATCCACTGATGTGGCACACAGCTGTAGTATGTTTGGCTAATCTTACAACGTTTTCATATACATGTCTATATGTTACGGTGAATTCAAAAACGTGCCACCTTTTTTGTGGCATTCCTATTTGGTTTGTTGCAAGGCCAAATAAATGAATTAACAGCAAAGGGCTGACACTTTGCTTACATATAAGTTTGCATCTTTAAATCGCTTCGTGTAAGAAATTCTAATTTTAAATTCCAACATTGTGGTTGTGACGGCAGCAGTATGCCTGCCAAATCAACAGCTCTCGACTCACTTAAAAAAAAATCAGCAGCAGTATCTAACCCGTATTTACATGTAAATGAGGCTGGCAGCCATCTGCTTTTAGTCAAAAGCCTTAACAAACACAGCCCAAAAGGAAAAAGCATCTGTTGCCATTGTTAGCTAACGTTTAAATAGGGTTAGAGTTAACAGGCAACGAAATGAAAGCACACACGACAAGATAATGGAATTCTGCGGGCAAGGAATAATTGGTAATACGATTTCCAGTAAAATGAATAAAAGTACAACAAAATGCATCTTAAAAACATTGTTCGCATTGTTCGGAAACTCGAAAGACTTTAAATAGGAAAACACTCAGAACAGTTAAGTGTCTGATATGAATTGATTTAAAGTCTGCATAGCCTTTTCAACCATTCTAAAATTTGCAGGGCATCGTAACAACTCTTGTTTTATTTAAATTGCCTGTCATTTTATTTTATTAACTGTATTTTCAATATGCAAATTAAGTTTAGTGCTTTAAAAGCTTGAAGCTTTTAGACTGAAATATATCCGGTAAAGTCTATTATATTACGAGTTTACGCTGAATTTGCGGCTGGTCAGGTTTTATATTGCAAGTTAGAAGCTCGGACAGCTGGCTATCTATTTTTAGCTGACTCTTAATTTTATTTCGATGTCGACAACTGCAACATCTTATGGGTGGTGAACGGGCGGTCGGTGGGTAGTTGCATGGAAGTGATGTCTGACACGTGCGTCCTGAAGTGTAGTGCAATGACATTTTGCAGCTGACAGCCGTGCTGACTGGCGGTTAGCAGAGCAGCGCCGAGACCAAGAGAGAAAGTTGGTCAAAGAGTTTTTTTTTTATGATGACGACCGAGTGTGTGTGAAAAACTTTTGCCACTGAATGTAATAGGCTTGTCAGTAAGTTGTTCTCTGTCAACTTTGCCGTGGGAATTTGTCAAACAGTAGTGTGCACAAGTTCCTAAGCGTTAACATCAATTTCAGAATGTTTTGGCATGCAAATTATTAATGGAAATCAAGCAACATTATTATATTTTAATAATCTTTCATAGCGACACATAAATAACATACACGTGTGGCATAAAATGCAAAAAAGATAACAGCAGCTCTGCCAAATCAATCGAAATATGCGAATCAGTGCTTAAAAATAAACAACTGTCTGCAACAAAAAACATGCTTTATGTAAAGATCTAAGAAAAAATTCGAAAACACCATACGATGTTAGGAATACCCTCCGCTTATTTATAGGGGAGAAAAGCCGATTGAATAAGTTGAGAATGTTAAGTTTATATTGCATAATTTTTCTATTCTTTACTTAATTACTATTTATTGTGTGTTTAATTTAACACCTTTTTTATCATGTTTATATTTCAATTTTACAATACAATAGACAACTTTATAAGACGTTTGGAATATCGTTTGACAGGGTATAACCGCAACCACAAATAGCTCCAAAAAAAGCATTTATAGCCGCAGTAGCAACAAAAGCAATAGCAATAGCAACAATAACGATAATTTCACTTGGGAAATGCACGACATGTGCTCATGTCGTAAGCAGGCAGCGTACGCAGCTGCTAATCCCCCTTTCCCAACTTTTTCCTGCTCTATTAAAACATACGCAGCTCAAAAGGAAATTGCGAGTGTTTTTATATGAGGCTCATGATTTATATTGACGTTGGTTTATTCATCAGAATGGAGCATGTGTGGGGGCTGGTGTGTGCATGTGTAAATATCTTAAAACCTTAAAGATGTTGCGAAATCGTGTGAACAAATAAGTTTAAATTGACAGCCATTCGGTGAACACTAACGTAAAATGGCATCAATGGCCAGATATGCTAAGATAAAGTTTAATTTTAGACAAACCAAGACTTTTAAGATATTGCTTTTGAAAAACTGGCCAGTTTTGCTGAAGTTATGGGAGTCCAAAGATTTTACCAATGCCTAAGTAGATTTTTTGACATAAAACTTTAACATGCATTTTGACCAAAAATCGAATTTGATTTAAGTGCACAAACTTAAATGCAGTTTTATTCTAGATGTCAAACCATGACTTTTAAGATATTGCTTTTGAAAATCGGGTCAGTTTTGCCGAAGTTATGGAAGTCCAAAGATTTTACCAATGCCTAAGTAGATTTTTTGACATAAAACTTTAACATGCATTTTGACCAAAAATCGAGTTTGATTTAAGTGTACAAACTTAAATGCAGTTGTATTCTAGATGTCAAACCATGACTTTTAAGATATTGCTTTTGAAAATCGGGTCAATTTTGACGAAGTTATGGAGGTCCAAAGATTTTACCAATGCCTGAGTCGATTTTTTGACATAAAACTTTAACATGCATTTTGACCAAAAATCGAGTTTGATTTAAGTGTACAAACTTAAATGCAGTTTTATTCTAGATGTCAAACCATGACTTTTAAGATATTGCTTTTGAAAATCGGGTCAGTTTTGCCGAAGTTATGGAAGTCCAAAGATTTTACCAATGCCTAAGTCGATTTTTTGACATAAAACTTTAACATGCATTTTGACCAAAAATCGAATTTGATTTAAGTGCACAAACTTAAATGCAGTTGTATTCTAGATGCCAAACCATGACTTTTAAGATATTGCTTTTGAAAATCGGGTCAGTTTTGCCGAAGTTATGGAAGTCCAAAGGTTTTACCAATGCTTAAATCGATTTTTGGACATAAGACTTTAACATGCATTTTGACCAAAAATCGAATTTGATTTAGCGGTACAAACTTAAATGCAGTTTTATTCGAGATGTCAAACCATGACTTTTAAGATATTGCTTTTGAAAATCGGGTCAGTTTTGCCGAAGTTAATGAAGTCCAAAGATTTTACCAATGCCTAAGTCGATTTTTTGACATATGTAAGACTTTAACATGCATTTTGACCAAAAATCGAATTTGATTTAGCGGTAAAAACTTAAATGCAGTTTTATTCTAGATGTCAAACCATGACTTTTAAGATATTGCTTTTGAAAATCGGGTCAGTTTTGCCGAAGTTATGGAAGTCCAAAGATTTTACCAATGCTTAAGTCGATTTTTTGACATAAAACTTTAACATGCATTTTGACCAAAAATCGAATTTGATTTAAGTGCACAAACTTAAATGCAGTTTTATTCTAGACGCCAAACCATGACTTTTAAGATATTGCTTTTGAAAATCGGGTCAGTTTTGCCGAAGTTATGGAAGTCCAAAGGTTTTACCAATGCTTAAGTCGATTTTTAGACATAAGACTTTAACATGCATTTTGACCAAAAATCGAATTTGATTTAGCGGTACAAACTTAAATGCAGTTTTATTCGAGATGTCAAACCATGACTTTTAAGATATTGCTTTTGAAAATCGGGTCAGTTTTGCCGAAGTTAATGAAGTCCAAAGATTTTACCAATGCCTAAGTCGATTTTTTGACATATGTAAGACTTTAACATGCATTTTGACCAAAAATCGAATTTGATTTAGCGGTAAAAACTTTAATGCAGTTTTATTCTAGATGTCAAACCATGACTTTTAAGATATTGCTTTTGAAAATCGGGTCAGTTTTGCCGAAGTTATGGAAGTCCAAAGATTTTACCAATGCTTAAGTCGATTTTTTGACATAAAACTTTAACATGCATTTTGACCAAAAATCGAATTTGATTTAAGTGCACAAACTTAAATGCAGTTTTGTTCTAGATGTCAAACCATGACTCTTAAGATATTGCTTTTGAAAATCGGGTCAGTTTTGCCGAAGTTATGGAAGTCCAAAGATTTTACCAATGCTTAAGTCGATTTTTTGACATAAAACTTTAACATGCATTTTGACCAAAAATCGAGTTTGATTTAAGTGTACAAACTTAAATGCAGTTTTATTCTAGATGTCAAACCATGACTTTTAAGATATTGCTTTTGAAAATCGGGTCAGTTTTGCCGAAGTTATGGAAGTCCAAAGATTTTAACAATGCCTAAGTCGATTTTTTGACATAAAACTTTAACATGCATTTTGACCAAAAATCGAATTTGATTTAAGTGCACAAACTTAAATGCAGTTTTATTCTAGATGTCAAACCATGACTTTTAAGATATTGCTTTTGAAAATCGGGTCAGTTTTGCCGAAGTTATGGAAGTCCAAAGATTTTACCAATGCCTAAGTCGATTTTTTGACATAAAACTTTAACATGCATTTTGACCAAAAATCGAATTTGTTTTAAGTGTACAAACTTAAATGCAGTTTTATTCGAGATGTCAAACCATGACTTTTAAGATATTGCTTTTGAAAATCGGGTCAGTTTTGCCGAAGTTATGGAGGTCCAAAGATTTTGCCAATACCTAAGTCGATTTTTTGACATAAAACTTTAACATGCATTTTGACCAAAAATCGAATTTGATTTAACGGTACAAACTTAAATGCAGTTTTATTCTAGATGTCAAACCATGACTTTTAAGATATTGCTTTTGAAAATCGGGTCAGTTTTGCCGAAGTTATGGAAGTCCAAAGATTTTAACAATGCCTAAGTCGATTTTTTGACATAACACTTTAACATGCATTTTGACCAAAAATCGAATTTGATTTAAGTGCACAAACTTAAATGCAGTTTTATTCTAGACGCCAAACCATGACTTTTAAGATATTGCTTTTGAAAATCGGGTCAGTTTTGCCGAAGTTATGGAAGGGGAAAGATTTTACCAATACCCAAGTCGATTTTTGACATAAAACTTTAACATGCATTTTGACCAAAAATCGAATTTGTTTTAAGTGTACAAACTTAAATACAGTTTTATTCGAGATGTCAAACCATGACTTTTAAGATATTGCTTTTGAAAATCGGGTCAGTTTTGCCGAAGTTATGGAAGTCCAAAGATTTTAACAATGCCTAAGTCGATTTTTTGACATAAAACTTTAACATGCATTTTGACCAAAAATCGAATTTGTTTAAGTGTACAAACTTAAATACAGTTTTATTCGAGATGTCAAACCATGACTTTTAAGATATTGCTTTTGAAAATCGGGTCAGTTTTGCCGAAGTTATGGAAGTCCAAAGATTTTAACAATGCCTAAGTCGATTTTTTGACACAAAACTTTAACATGCATTTTGACCAAAAATCGAATTTGATTTAAGTGCACAAACTTAAATGCAGTTTTATTCTAGACGCCAAACCATGACTTTTAAGATATTGCTTTTGAAAATCGGGTCAGTTTTGCCGAAGTTATGGAAGTCCAAAGATTTTACCAATGCCTAAGTCGATTTTTTGACATAAAACTTTAACATGCATTTTGACCAAAAATCGAATTTGATTTAACGGTACAAACTTAAATGCAGTTTTTTCTTGATGTCAAACCATGACTTTTAAGATATTGCTTTTGAAAATCGGGTCAGTTTTGCCGAAGTTATGGAAGTCCAAAGATTTTACCAATGCCTAAGTCGATTTTTTGACATAAAACTTTAACATGCATTTTGACCAAAAATCGAATTTGATTTAAGTGCACAAACTTAAATGCAGTTTTATCCTAGTCGCCAAACCATGACTTTTAAGATATTGCTTTTGAAAATCGGGTCAGTTTTGCCGAAGTTATGGAAGTCGAAAGATTTTAGCAATGCCTAAGTCGATTTTTTGACATAAGACTTTAACATGCATTTTGACCAAAAATCGAATTGGATTTAACGGTACAAACTTAAATGCAGTTTTATTCGAGATGTCAAACCATGACTTTTAAGATATTGCTTTTGAAAATCGGGTCAGTTTTGCCGAAGTTATGGAAGTCCAATACCTAAGTCGATTTTTTGACATAAAACTTTAACATGCATTTTGACCAAAAATCGAATTTGATTTAAGTGCACAAACTTAAATGCAGTTTTATTCTAGACGCCAAACCATGACTTTTAAGATATTGCTTTTGAAAATCGGGTCAGTTTTGCCGAAGTTATGGAAGTCGAAAGATTTTAACAATGCCTAAGTCGATTTTTTGACATAAGACTTTAACATGCATTTTGACCAAAAATCGAATTGGATTTAACGGTACAAACTTAAATGCAGTTTTATTCGAGATGTCAAACCATGACTTTTAAGATATTGCTTTTGAAAATCGGGTCAGTTTTGCCGAAGTTATGGAAGTCCAATACCTAAGTCGATTTTTGACATAAAACTTTAACATGCATTTTGACCAAAAATCGAATTTGTTTAAGTGTACAAACTTAAATGCAGCTTTATTCTTGATGTCAAACCATGACTTTTAAGATATTGCTTTTGAGAATCGGGTCAGTTTTGCCGAAGTTATGGAAGTCCAAAGATTTTAACAATGCCTAAGTCGATTTTTTGACATAAAACTTTAACATGCATTTTGACCAAAATCGAATTTGTTTTAAGTGTACAAACTTAAATACAGTTTTATTCGAGATGTCAAACCATGACTTTTAAGATATTGCTTTTGAAAATCGGGTCAGTTTTGCCGAAGTTATGGAAGTCCAATACCTAAGTCGATTTTTGACATAAAACTTTAACATGCATTTTGACCAAAAATCGAATTTGTTTAAGTGTACAAACTTAAATACAGTTTTATTCGAGATGTCAAACCATGACTTTTAAGATATTGCTTTTGAGAATCGGGTCAGTTTTGCCGAAGTTATGGAAGTCCAAAGATTTTAACAATGCCTAAGTCGATTTTTTGACATAACACTTTAACATGCATTTTGACCAAAAATCGAATTTGTTTTAAGTGTACAAACTTAAATACAGTTTTATTCGAGATGTCAAACCATGACTTTTAAGATATTGCTTTTGAAAATCGGGTCAGTTTTGCCGAAGTTATGGAAGTCCAAAGATTTTAACAATGCCTAAGTCGATTTTTTGACACAAAACTTTAACATGCATTTTGACCAAAAATCGAATTTGATTTAAGTGCACAAACTTAAATGCAGTTTTATTCTAGACGCCAAACCATGACTTTTAAGATATTGCTTTTGAAAATCGGGTCAGTTTTGCCGAAGTTATGGAAGTCCAAAGATTTTACCAATGCTTAAGTCGATTTTTTGACATAAGACTTTAACATGCATTTTGACCAAAAATCGAATTTGATTTAAGTGCACAAACTTAAATGCAGTTTTATTCTAGACGCCAAACCATGACTTTTAAGATATTGCTTTTGAAAATCGGGTCAGTTTTGCCGAAGTTATGGAAATCCAAAGATTTTACCAATGCCTAAATCGATTTTTTGACATAAAACTTTAACATGCATTTTGACCAAAAATCGAATTTGTTTAAGTGTACAAACTTAAATACAGTTTTATTCGAGATGTCAAACCATGACTTTTAAGATATTGCTTTTGAAAATCGGGTCAGTTTTGCCGAAGTTATGGAAGTCCAAAGATTTTAACAATGCCTAAGTCGATTTTTTGACACAAAACTTTAACATGCATTTTGACCAAAAATCGAATTTGATTTAAGTGCACAAACTTAAATGCAGTTTTATTCTAGACGCCAAACCATGACTTTTAAGATATTGCTTTTGAAAATCGGGTCAGTTTTGCCGAAGTTATGGAAGTCCAAAGATTTTAACAATGCCTAAGTCGATTTTTTGACACAAAACTTTAACATGCATTTTGACCAAAAATCGAATTTGATTTAAGTGCACAAACTTAAATGCAGTTTTATTCTAGACGCCAAACCATGACTTTTAAGATATTGCTTTTGAAAATCGGGTCAGTTTTGCCGAAGTTATGGAAGTCCAAAGATTTTACCAATGCCTAAGTCGATTTTTTTACATAAAACTTTAACATGCATTTTGACTAAAAATCGAATTTGATTTAACGGTACAAACTTAAATGCAGTTTTTTCTTGATGTCAAACCATGACTTTTAAGATATTGCCTTTGAAAATCGGGTCAGTTTTGCCGAAGTTATGGAAGTCCAAAGATTTTAACAATGCCTAAGTCGATTTTTTGACATAAAACTTTAACATGCATTTTGACCAAAAATCGAATTTGATTTAAGTGCACAAACTTAAATGCAGTTTTATTCTAGACGCCAAACCATGACTTTTAAGATATTGCTTTTGAAAATCGGGTCAGTTTTGCCGAAGTTATGGAAGTCGAAAGATTTTAACAATGCCTAAGTCGATTTTTTGACATAAGACTTTAACATGCATTTTGACCAAAAATCGAATTGGATTTAACGGTACAAACTTAAATGCAGTTTTATTCGAGATGTCAAACCATGACTTTTAAGATATTGCTTTTGAAAATCGGGTCAGTTTTGCCGAAGTTATGGAAGTCCAATACCTAAGTCGATTTTTTGACATAAAACTTTAACATGCATTTTGACCAAAAATCGAATTTGATTTAACGGTACAAACTTAAATGCAGTTTTATTCTAGATGTCAACTCATGACTTTTAAGATATTGCTTTTGAAAATCGGGTCAGTTTTGCCGAAGTTATGGAGGTCCAAAGATTTTGCCAATACCTAAGTCGATTTTTTGACATAAAACTTTAACATGCATTTTGACCAAAAATCGAATTTGATTTAACGGTACAAACTTAAATGCAGTTTTATTCTAGATGTCAAACCATGACTTTTAAGATATTGCTTTTGAAAATCGGGTCAGTTTTGCCGAAGTTATGGAAGTCCAAAGATTTTAACAATGCCTGAGTCGAATTTTTGACATAACACTTTAACATGCATTTTGACCAAAAATCGAATTTGATTTAAGTGCACAAACTTAAATGCAGTTTTATTCTAGACGCCAAACCATGACTTCTAAGATATTGCTTTTGAAAATCGGGTCAGTTGTGCCGAAGTTATGGAAGTCCAAAGATTTTAACAATGCCTGAGTCGAATTTTTGACATAACACTTTAACATGCATTTTGACCAAAAATCGAATTTGATTTAACGGTACAAACTTAAATGCAGTTTTATTCTAGATGTCAAACCATGACTTTTAAGATATTGCTTTTGAAAATCGGGTCAGTTTTGCCGAAGTTATGGAAGTCCAAAGATTTTAACAATGCCTAAGTCGATTTTTTGACATAAAACTTTAACATGCATTTTGACCAAAAATCGAATTTGATTTAAGTGCACAAACTTAAATGCAGTTTTATTCTAGACGCCAAACCATGACGTTTAAGATATTGCTTTTGAAAATCGGGTCAGTTTTGCCGAAGTTATGGAAGTCGAAAGATTTTAACAATGCCTAAGTCGATTTTTGACATAAAACTTTAACATGCATTTTGACCAAAAATCGAATTTGATTTAAGTGCACAAACTTAAATGCAGTTTTTTCTTGATGTCAAACCATGACTTTTAAGATATTGCTTTTGAAAATCGGGTCAGTTTTGCCGAAGTTATGGAAGTCCAAAGATTTTAACAATGCCTAAGTCGATTTTTTGACATAAAACTTTAACATGCATTTTGACCAAAAATCGAATTTGATTTAAGTGCACAAACTTAAATGCAGTTTTTTTTAGATGTCAAACCATGACTTTTAAGATATTGCTTTTGAAAATCGGGTCAGTTTTGCCGAAGTTATGGAAGTCCAAAGATTTTAACAATGCCTAAGTCGATTTTTTGACATAAGACTTTAACATGCATTTTTTTTTTGAGGCAGTCGGCCGACAGTCTGTGTAGGGGGACTAAGTAGGGGTGGGGAACCATGCTCCGTGATCGACCAGTCGATCGCGGAGTGTGGTGCCCCGCTTCTACTCCGTAACTGCCAGACTGCCGGTAGTGCAACTTATACCTCCTCGTGGTGGCTGCTGGTAACAGGGTCCTGTGTAGGTCATGTCTCTGGCAGGATACCTGGCTAAATTAAGTTGGGCGAAAGAGAGTAAACTCTTTTTAATAAAATCCCCAATCTAATGGTGGAACAGCATATGCCAGGAGATGCGTGGCTAGGGGGGTGCCTAGTTGCTAGTATGCGGACTTGGGGTATGGTGGCGCGGCCTCATTTTAATCTGCCACACTACGGTACGGCACGGCGTAGTGTTTACCGGTTGCCATCTTACTCGTGGGATCAAAATGAACGATTTACAAAACAAAAAAACCGATGTTGAAGAGGAGAGTGGCCCCCAGGGACACAAAACAGAGGTGGCAACACCTCAAAACGAGCAACACCAACGCGGTAGTGCCTCAGTGGTGGACCTGACACCACAAGGCACAAGCACACCAACCACCGACAGTGTTGTAGGCCCTACACTGCCTAAACTGAGCGGCGCTGGCAAGAAGCGACTGGCTTTCTTTCTGCGGCAGGGGCTTAGCAAAGAAGAGGCTTACTCCAGAGCTAGGACCCCAATGGAGAAGAAAGGGGAAACAGCATGCCCAAAACGCCAGCGGTCCACAAACCACAGCTCAGAGGTAGTCGCCACTAAGAAGATGAGGGATGACATGCCCTCCACCTCTAAGGCTGCAGGCAAGGGTAATGAAAGGCAGCCCTCTGCCTCACATCACCCAGCCAAGGCACAGGTGCATAAGGAGCGTGGCTCTATTCCGGTTAGGGGGACAACAGGTACCCAGGCCGACAAGAAACAGCAAAATGCTAAAATAAATGAGGCTGGTATAGGAGTGAAGTTGGCGGTATTAGCAAGGGACTACCCAACAACGGCCCTAACGACCGCGCAAATGGACTCCATATCAGCCGCTATTGAAGACAAAGTGCTGGAGCTGATGGATGGGCAGATACAACCGGCCTTCCTTGGCTCTACCTACAAAGCTGGGTATCTAGCACTTCACTGCAAGGACTGCGTTACAGCGGAGTGGGTGAAGGCGACGGTGGTCAAAATGACGCCGTGGGACGGCGCCACACTCTGGTCGACAGAGGAATCAAAGATTCCTCACCCCAGAATTGTGGTCGGCTACTTCCCCAAGTCTGCAGCCATGGAGACAGGCAAGGTCCTCAACTTTTTACAGGCACAAAACAAAGGCCTAAACACCTCGGCCTGGAGGGCCCTAAAGAGAGTGGAAAAGGGCTCAAACGCCATGCTTGTGCTAGCCGTTGACCAAAAGTCGGCAGCCACAATTGAGGTAACGAAGGGAAGGATGAACTTCCGCCTTGGCCAAGTTACTCTCAGAATAAAAAGTGATGATACTACAGAGGATGAGCTCATCAAACAAGTCAGCGTTATGGAGATTGAAGAGAGTAGTTTAAGCTCTCCAAATGTCTCCGGTGCTGATCCGCCGCCAAAATAAGATGTTTGCAGGCAAACCTTCACCACGCTAAGGCGGCGACGGCTGAAATCAGCAGTAGGTTTGCTAGCAACACCAAGGACATCGGGCTTCTACAGGAGCCCTGGTTCTTCAAAGGTCGCATTAGAGGCCTAAATACCAAAAACACACAGGTAATATATGATAGGAAAGCGGCCAAACCTAGGGCAGCAATTATCATTAACACTGACATAAGATTTCTGCCTCTCACAGAATTCATAGACACCGACACAGTGGCCATACTACTGGAACTGGAAATCGAAGGGGGTAAGAAAGAGGCTGTTCTGGCCTCGGCTTACTTCCCTGGTGACTCCGAAGCTGTTCCAACGGATACTATCAGATCTTTAGTGGAGTACTGCAGAACACACCGGAAAGACCTGATAGTTGGATGCGATGCAAATGCTCACCACCTAGCATGGGGAAGCACAGACACGAACAACAGAGGTGAGTCTCTCTTAAACTATCTTATATCAACTAACTTATCAGTAGCAAATAGGGGGAATGAACCAACTTTTGTTAATTCTATAAGGAAGGAGGTTTTAGATCTAACACTGGTTTCTGACAGGGCCATAGACTTGGTGAAAGAATGGAGAGTGTCCGAGGAGGCCTCAATGTCTGATCATAGACACATTCTCTTTGACCTTGAGGGACCGGTGAGGAGCGTTGTGCTCTACCGCAGCCCAAAAACCACTAACTGGACGAAATACTCCGAAATCCTTACAGGAAAATTATCGGGTAATAGACCACAAATAACGAATACTGAGGAGCTAGAAAGGGCAGTTAATACCCTGACGCACGATCTAGTCTCAACCTTCAATGACTGCTGCCCACAAAGGGCTAAGACCTCTAGCAAGAGGGTCCCCTGGTGGAATTCACGACTTGAAGAATTACGAAGAGAAGCTAGGACAGAGTTCAACAGGGCCAAAAGGTCCAACAATTGGGATCTCTACAGGACATCCTTAACTAATTACAATAGGGAGTTAAGGAAATCCAAGAGATCCTCATGGAGGAATTTCTGTGAAGATCTTAGGGACATACCCTCAACTGCAAGGGTCCATAGAGCCCTATCAAAAGCCAGTGGAGGACCGATTGGGACACTGATGGGCCCGAACGGTGTATACACCAGTGACTCACAGGAAACTTTAGAGGTTCTTCTAAAATCTCACTTTCCTGACTGTTCATTCTGTAGCACAGAGGGAGACCCTGACACAGAAGAACTGAGGCACACAAGAATCATAGACCCAATAATAAAAAACATAGTTAGCTACGAAAGGGTAGAATGGGCAATTAACTCCTTCAAATCCTACAAATCCCCTGGTCCAGATGGCATATTTCCAGCCATGTTATCAAAGGGCAAAGGGATCATCATTAGGAAAATGATTCCTATATATCGAGCCAGCCTTTTGCTGGGATATATTCCAAAGACCTGGAGAGCAGTAAAGGTAATATTCATTCCTAAGGGCGGGGACAAGCCACCATGCTCTCCCAAATCATACAGACCAATCAGTCTCTCCTCTTTCATGCTAAAGACCATGGAGAAACTGATAGACTGCTACGTCAGAACTGACATTTTAGAAGCCAACCCGCTTCACAAACTGCAATTCGCCTACCAGAAGGGTAAATCCACGGTGACGGCACTGCATCATTTGACAACTGACATAGAAAAAGCAATTGACGCAAAGGGGGTCGCCCTATGCGCCTTCATGGACATAGAGGGTGCCTTCGATAATGCAAACTTTGACTCAATGAGCCGGGCTCTGACAAACAGGGGGGTAAACCCTAAGGTAGTAGCCTGGGTGAAGGCAATGCTATGCCGCAGACTGATAAAGGCCGATCTTGGACTTGCCTCGGCTAGCATACATGCCTCAAAAGGCTGCCCACAGGGTGGTGTTCTATCTCCTTTACTGTGGTCACTCCTAGTAGACAACTTAGTTCTGTCTCTCAATGCAAACGGATGCAAAACGATAGGATATGCAGATGACATATCCGTAATCATCAGGGGCAAAGATGAAAGGATCCTAGCAGACCTCATGCAACGTGCTCTCGATCAAACGGTAACATGGTGCACCTCAGAAGGGCTCTCTATCAACCCTAGTAAGACCATCATAATCCCGTTCACCAATAAAAGGATTCTAAAATTCCCAGACATAAAGGTTAGTGGCACAGTTGTGACTCTGAGTACAGAGGTAAAATATCTAGGGGTAACTCTGGATAGCAAACTCACTTGGAACGCACACCTGAGAGCAGTAACCACAAAGTCAACTCGATCTCTCTGGGCTGTCAAGCAGATGCTTGGCAAATCATGGGGGCTTTCTCCACGAATGGCCCACTGGGCGTACACCCAAATGGTAAGACCAATGATTCTGTACGGGGCGGCAGTATGGTGGGAAAAAGCCACACAAAGCACCGCTATCAATAAACTCAACAAGGTACAAAGGCTAGCTTGCCTAAGTATCACAGGGGCACTGAGAACGACCCCGACAGCAGGTCTGGAAGCAATTCTAAACCTAACTCCCTTACACCTAGCTATAGAGGAAGAGGCTGTAAAGCAGGCTCTGGGGCTCTATGTAGGTAACAAATACCAGAAGGGCAACCTTAGAGGACACCTAGGTATATTGAATAGGGTAGAGGACATCCTTGATAAAACAAAAACCCTAGACCAAATACAAACCATCCATAGTTTCACGAAAAATTACAAGGTCATTTTTCCAACAAGAGAGCAATGGACTTCAAATCCATCTTGGCTAAATGACGATGCACAAAATTGGTTCACAGATGGATCCAAGACAGCATCAGGGGTAGGAGCAGGCATAGTGGGTCCTCGCACACACATCTCTCTCTCACTTGAGGCCGAATGCACCGTTTTCCAGGCGGAGCTCTTCGCTATTTTACAGGCGGTATATAGACTGAATAGCAGACGATTGGTAGGAGTTAACATTCGTATACTCTCCGATAGTCAAGCAGCTCTTAAAGCACTAAACAGCTATAGCTATAGCTCAAACTTCATACATGAATGTCACCGTGAGCTAAATGCACTGGCAACCAATAATAGAGTTTCTCTGGTTTGGGTCCCAGGACATGAAGGTCACTCAGGTAATGAGGCCGCGGATGTAAGGGCTAAATTAGGAGCGGAAGCCCCGTTTATAGGCCCAAGTCCAATGTTTGGTTATTCAAACAACAAACTCAAATCTGACATACACAATTGGTTAGAAAAAAAGAAAATAATGCACTGGAACAATCTAGAGGGTCTTAGGCACTCAAAAAGATATGTTTGCCCTGATGCAGCAAGAGCAAAGGTAGCTCTATCCTTAAACAGATCACAACTTAGGTCACTTTGTGGGGCGTTAACAGGCCACTTTCCCTGCAACGACCATCTACATAAGATGGGCCTTGCTAGAAACAGAACTTGTAGATTCTGCGAAGAGGATGTTGAATCAATGGAACACCTAATCACAAACTGCCCCGCCCTGGCACGTAATAGAGCAAAGCTGTTAGGCAACTACACTCTCAGAGAGGAAGACCTGATGCATATCCCACAGACTGGTCTGACTCAGTTCCTGAGAACATTAAAAATGAACTAGTGGTAAGGGGGCACAATAGATCCTTGTGGGTCGCAGTGCCGAAGGGCGCAAGCCCACCCTCGTTCGACATTACATTACAACATGCATTTTGACCAAAAATCGAATTGGATTTAACGGTACAAACTTAGATGCAGTTTTATTCGAGATGTCAAACCATGACTTTTAAGATATTGCTTTTGAAAATCGGGTCAGTTTTGCCGAAGTTATGGAGGTCCAAAGATTTTGCCAATACCTAAGTCGATTTTTTGACATAAAACTTTAACATGCATTTTGACCAAAAATCGAATTGGATTTAACGGTACAAACTTAAATGCAGTTTTATTCGAGATGTCAAACCATGACTTTTAAGATATTGCTTTTGAAAATCGGGTCAGTTTTGCCGAAGTTATGGAAATCCAAAGATTTTACCAATGCCTAAGTCGATTTTTTGACATAAAACTTTAACATGCATTTTGACCAAAATCGAATTTGATTTAAGTGCACAAACTTAAATGCAGTTTTATTCTAGACGCCAAACCATGACTTTTAAGATATTGCTTTTGAAAATCGGGTCAGTTTTGCCGAAGTTATGGAAGTCCAAAGATTTTACCAATGCCTAAGTCGATTTTTTGACATAAGACTTTAACATGCATTTTGACCAAAAATCGAATTGGATTTAACGGTACAAACTTAAATGCAGTTTTATTCGAGATGTCAAACCATGACTTTTAAGATATTGCTTTTGAAAATCGGGTCAGTTTTGCCGAAGTTATGGAAGTCCAAAGATTTTAACAATGCCTAAGTCGATTTTTTGACATAAAACTTTAACATGCATTTTGACCAAAAATCGAATTGGATTTAACGGTACAAACTTAAATGCAGTTTTATTCGAGATGTCAAACCATGACTTTTAAGATATTGCTTTTGAAAATCGGGTCAGTTTTGCCGAAGTTATGGAAGTCCAATACCTAAGTCGATTTTTTGACATAAGACTTTAACATGCATTTTGACCAAAAATCGAATTTGATTTAACGGTACAAACTTAAATGCAGTTTCATTCTAGACGCCAAACCATGACTTTTAAGATATTGCTTTTGAAAATCGGGTCAGTTTTGCCGAAGTTATGGAAGGGGAAAGATTTTACCAATACCCAAGTCGATTTTTGACATAAAACTTTAACATGCATTTTGACCAAAAATCGAATTTGTTTTAAGTGTACAAACTTAAATACAGTTTTATTCGAGATGTCAAACCATGACTTTTAAGATATTGCTTTTGAAAATCGGGTCAGTTTTGCCGAAGTTATGGAAGTCCAAAGATTTTAACAATGCCTAAGTCGATTTTTTGACATAACACTTTAACATGCATTTTGACCAAAAATCGAATTTGTTTTAAGTGTACAAACTTAAATACAGTTTTATTCGAGATGTCAAACCATGACTTTTAAGATATTGCTTTTGAAAATCGGGTCAGTTTTGCCGAAGTTATGGAAGTCCAAAGATTTTAACAATGCCTAAGTCGATTTTTTGACACAAAACTTTAACATGCATTTTGACCAAAAATCGAATTTGTTTTAAGTGTACAAACTTAAATACAGTTTTATTCTAGACGCCAAACCATGACTTTTAAGATATTGCTTTTGAAAATCGGGTCAGTTTTGCCGAAGTTATGGAAGGGGAAAGATTTTACCAATACCCAAGTCGATTTTTGACATAAAACTTTAACATGCATTTTGACCAAAAATCGAATTTGATTTAAGTGCACAAACTTAAATGCAGTTTTATTCTAGACGCCAAACCATGACTTTTAAGATATTGCTTTTGAAAATCGGGTCAGTTTTGCCGAAGTTATGGAAATCCAAAGATTTTAACAATGCCTAAGTCGATTTTTTGACATAAAACTTTAACATGCATTTTGACCAAAAATCGAATTTGATTTAAGTGCACAAACTTAAATGCAGTTTTATTCTAGACGCCAAACCATGACTTTTAAGATATTGCTTTTGAAAATCGGGTCAGTTTTGCCGAAGTTATGGAAATCCAAAGATTTTACCAATGCCTAAGTCGATTTTTTGACATAAAACTTTAACATGCATTTTGACCAAAAATCGAATTTGTTTTAAGTGTACAAACTTAAATACAGTTTTATTCGAGATGTCAAACCATGACTTTTAAGATATTGCTTTTGAAAATCGGGTCAGTTTTGCCGAAGTTATGAAAGTCCAAAGATTTTAACAATGCCTAAATCGATTTTTTGACACAAAACTTTAACATGCATTTTGACCAAAAATCGAATTTGATTTAAGTGCACAAACTTAAATGCAGATTTATTCTAGACGCCAAACCATGACTTTTAAGATATTGCTTTTGAAAATCGGGTCAGTTTTGCCGAAGTTATGGAAGTCCAAAGATTTTAACAATGCCTAAGTCGATTTTTTGACACAAAACTTTAACATGCATTTTGACCAAAAATCGAATTTGATTTAAGTGCACAAACTTAAATGCAGTTTTATTCTAGACGCCAAACCATGACTTTTAAGATATTGCTTTTGAAAATCGGGTCAGTTTTGCCGAAGTTATGGAAATCCAAAGATTTTAACAATGCCTGAGTCGAATTTTTGACATAACACTTTAACATGCATTTTGACCAAAAATCGAATTTGATTTAAGTGCACAAACTTAAATGCAGTTTTATTCTAGACGCCAAACCATGACTTTTAAGATATTGCTTTTGAAAATCGGGTCAGTTTTGCCGAAGTTATGGAAGTCCAAAGATTTTAACAATGCCTGAGTCGAATTTTTGACATAACACTTTAACATGCATTTTGACCAAAAATCGAATTTGATTTAACGGTACAAACTTAAATGCAGTTTTATTCTAGATGTCAAACCATGACTTTTAAGATATTGCTTTTGAAAATCGGGTCAGTTTTGCCGAAGTTATGGAAGTCCAAAGATTTTAACAATGCCTAAGTCGATTTTTTGACATAAAACTTTAACATGCATTTTGACCAAAAATCGAATTTGATTTAAGTGCACAAACTTAAATGCAGTTTTATTCTAGACGCCAAACCATGACTTTTAAGATATTGCTTTTGAAAATCGGGTCAGTTTTGCCGAAGTTATGGAAGTCCAAAGATTTTAACAATGCCTAAGTCGATTTTTTGACATAAAACTTTAACATGCATTTTGACCAAAAATCGAATTTGATTTAAGTGCACAAACTTAAATGCAGTTTTTTTCTTGATGTCAAACCATGACTTTTAAGATATTGCCTTTGAAAATCGGGTCAGTTTTGCCGAAGTTATGGAAGTCCAAAGATTTTAACAATGCCTAAGTCGATTTTTTGACATAAAACTTTAACATGCATTTTGACCAAAAATCGAATTTGATTTAAGTGCACAAACTTAAATGCAGTTTTATTCTAGACGCCAAACCATGACTTTTAAGATATTGCTTTTGAAAATCGGGTCAGTTTTGCCGAAGTTATGGAAGTCCAAAGATTTTAACAATGCCTAAGTCGATTTTTTGACACAAAACTTTAACATGCATTTTGACCAAAAATCTAATTTGATTTAAGTGCACAAACTTAAATGCAGTTTTATTCTAGACGCCAAACCATGACTTTTAAGATATTGCTTTTGAAAATCGGGTCAGTTTTGCCGAAGTTATGGAAATCCAAAGATTTTACCAATGCCTAAGTCGATTTTTTGACATAAAACTTTAACATGCATTTTGACCAAAAATCGAATTTGATTTAAGTGCACAAACTTAAATGCAGTTTTATTCTAGACGCCAAACCATGACTTTTAAGATATTGCTTTTGAAAATCGGGTCAGTTTTGCCGAAGTTATGGAAATCCAAAGATTTTACCAATGCCTAAGTCGATTTTTTGACATAAAACTTTAACATGCATTTTGACCAAAAATCGAATTTGTTTTAAGTGTACAAACTTAAATACAGTTTTGTTCTAGATGTCAAACCATGACTTTTAAGATATTGCTTTTGAAAATCGGGTCAGTTTTGCCGAAGTTATGGAAGTCCAAAGATTTTAACAATGCCTAAGTCGATTTTTTGACACAAAACTTTAACATGCATTTTGACCAAAAATCGAATTTGATTTAAGTGCACAAACTTAAATGCAGTTTTATTCTAGACGCCAAACCATGACTTTTAAGATATTGCTTTTGAAAATCGGGTCAGTTTTGCCGAAGTTATGGAAGTCCAAAGATTTTAACAATGCCTAAGTCGATTTTTTGACATAAAACTTTAACATGCATTTTGACCAAAAATCGAATTTGATTTAAGTGCACAAACTTAAATGCAGTTTTATTCTAGACGCCAAACCATGACTTTTAAGATATTGCTTTTGAAAATCGGGTCAGTTGTCCCGAAGTTATGGAAGTCCAAAGATTTTACCAATGCCTAAGTCGATTTTTTTACATAAAACTTTAACATGCATTTTGACTAAAAATCGAATTTGATTTAACGGTACAAACTTAAATGCAGTTTTTTTCTTGATGTCAAACCATGACTTTTAAGATATTGCTTTTGAAAATCGGGTCAGTTTTGCCGAAGTTATGGAAGTCCAAAGATTTTAACAATGCCTAAGTCGATTTTTTGACATAAAACTTTAACATGAATATGACCAAAAATCGAATTTGATTTAAGTGCACAAACTTAAATGCAGTTTTATTCTAGACGCCAAACCATGACTTTTAAGATATTGCTTTTGAAAATCGGGTCAGTTTTGCCGAAGTTATGGAAGTCGAAAGATTTTAACAATGCCTAAGTCGATTTTTTGACATAAGACTTTAACATGCATTTTGACCAAAAATCGAATTGGATTTAACGGTACAAACTTAAATGCAGTTTTATTCGAGATGTCAAACCATGACTTTTAAGATATTGCTTTTGAAAATCGGGTCAGTTTTGCCGAAGTTATGGAAGTCCAATACCTAAGTCGATTTTTTGACATAAAACTTTAACATGCATTTTGACCAAAAATCGAATTTGATTTAACGGTACAAACTTAAATGCAGTTTTAGTCTAGATGTCAACTCATGACTTTTAAGATATTGCTTTTGAAAATCGGGTCAGTTTTGCCGAAGTTATGGAGGTCCAAGATTTTGCCAATACCTAAGTCGATGTTTTGACATAAAACTTTAACATGCATTTTGACCAAAAATCGAATTTGATTTAACGGTACAAACTTAAATGCAGTTTTATTCTAGATGTCAAACCATGACTTTTAAGATATTGCTTTTGAAAATCGGGTCAGTTTTGCCGAAGTTATGGAAGTCCAAAGATTTTAACAATGCCTGAGTCGAATTTTTGACATAACACTTTAACATGCATTTTGACCAAAAATCGAATTTGATTTAAGTGCACAAACTTAAATGCAGTTTTATTCTAGACGCCAAACCATGACTTTTAAGATATTGCTTTTGAAAATCGGGTCAGTTTTGCCGAAGTTATGGAAGTCCAAAGATTTTAACAATGCCTGAGTCGAATTTTTGACATAACACTTTAACATGCATTTTGACCAAAAATCGAATTTGATTTAACGGTACAAACTTAAATGCAGTTTTATTCTAGATGTCAAACCATGACTTTTAAGATATTGCTTTTGAAAATCGGGTCAGTTTTGCCGAAGTTATGGAAGTCCAAAGATTTTAACAATGCCTAAGTCGATTTTTTGACACAAAACTTTAACATGCATTTTGACCAAAAATCGAATTTGATTTAAGTGCACAAACTTAAATGCAGTTTTATTCTAGACGCCAAACCATGACTTTTAAGATATTGCTTTTGAAAATCGGGTCAGTTTTGCCGAAGTTAAGGAAGTCGAAAGATTTTAACAATGCCTAAGTCGATTTTTTGACATAAAACTTTAACATGCATTTTGACCAAAAATCGAATTTGATTTAAGTGCACAAACTTAAATGCAGTTTTTTTCTTGATGTCAAACCATGACTTTTAAGATATTGCTTTTGAAAATCGGGTCAGTTTTGCCGAAGTTATGGAAGTCCAAAGAATTTACCAATGCCTAAGTCGATTTTTTGACATAAAACTTTAACATGCATTTTGACCAAAAATCGAATTTGATTTAAGTGCACAAACTTAAATGCAGTTTTTTTTTAGACGTCAAACCATGACTTTTAAGATATTGCTTTTGAAAATCGGGTCAGTTTTGCCGAAGTTATGGAAGTCCAAAGATTTTAACAATGCCTAAGTCGATTTTTTGACATAAAACTTTAACATGCATTTTGACCAAAAATCGAATTGGATTTAACGGTACAAACTTAAATGCAGTTTTATTCGAGATGTCAAACCATGACTTTTAAGATATTGCTTTTGAAAATCGGGTCAGTTTTGCCGAAGTTATGGAGGTCCAAAGATTTTGCCAATACCTAAGTCGATTTTTTGACATAAAACTTTAACATGCATTTTGACCAAAAATCGAATTTGATTTAACGGTACAAACTTAAATGCAGTTTTTTTCTTGATGTCAAACCATGACTTTTAAGATATTGCTTTTGAAAATCGGGTCAGTTTTGCCGAAGTTATGGAAGTCCAAAGATTTTACCAATGCCTAAGTCGATTTTTTGACATAAGACTTTAACATGCATTTTGACCAAAAATCGAATTTGATTTAAGTGCACAAACTTAAATGCAGTTTTATTCTAGACGCCAAACCATGACTTTTAAGATATTGCTTTTGAAAATCGGGTCAGTTTTGCCGAAGTTATGGAAGTCCAAAGATTTTAACAATGCCTGAGTCGAATTTTTGACATAACACTTTAACATGCATTTTGACCAAAAATCGAATTTGATTTAACGGTACAAACCTAAATGCAGTTTTATTCTAGAAGCCAAACCATGACTTTTAAGTTATTGCTTTTGAAAATCGGGTCAGTTTTGCCGAAGTTATGGAAGTCCAAAGATTTTACCAATGCCTAAGTCGATTTTTTGACATAAGACTTTAACATGCATTTTGACCAAAAATCGAATTTGATTTAAGTGCACAAACTTAAATGCAGTTTTATTCTAGACGCCAAACCATGACTTTTAAGATATTGCTTTTGAAAATCGGGTCAGTTTTGCCGAAGTTATGGAAGTCCAAAGATTTTAACAATGCCTGAGTCGAATTTTTGACATAACACTTTAACATGCATTTTGACCAAAAATCGAATTTGATTTAACGGTACAAACTTAAATGCAGTTTTATTCGAGATGTCAAACCATGACTTTTAAGATATTGCTTTTGAAAATCGGGTCAGTTTTGCCGAAGTTATGGAAGTCCAATACCTAAGTCGATTTTTTGACATAAAACTTTAACATGCATTTTGACCAAAAATCGAATTTGATTTAACGGTACAAACTTAAATGCAGTTTTTTTCTTGATGTCAAACCATGACTTTTAAGATATTGCTTTTGAAAATCGGGTCAGTTTTGCCGAAGTTATGGAAGTCCAATACCTAAGTCGATTTTTTGACATAAAACTTTAACATGCATTTTGACCAAAAATCGAATTTGATTTAACGGTACAAACTTAAATGCAGTTTTATTCTAGATGTCAAACCATGACTTTTAAGATATTGCTTTTGAAAATCGGGTCAGTTTTGCCGAAGTTATGGAAGTCCAAAGATTTTACCAATGCCTAAGTCGATTTTTTGACATAAGACTTTAACATGCATTTTGACCAAAAATCGAATTTGATTTAAGTGCACAAACTTAAATGCAGTTTTATTCTAGACGCCAAACCATGACTATTAAGATATTGCTTTGGAAATCGGGTCAGTTTTGCCGAAGATGTGGAAGTCCAAAGATTTTAACAATGCCTAAGTCGATTTTTTGACATAACACTTTAACATGCATTTTGACCAAAAATCGAATTTGATTTAACGGTACAAACCTAAATGCAGTTTTATTCTAGATGTCAAACCATGACTTTTAAGATATTGCTTTTGAAAATCGGGTCAGTTTTGCCGAAGTTATGGAAGTCCAAAGATTTTACCAATGCCTAAGTCGATTTTTTGACATAAGACTTTAACATGCATTTTGACCAAAAATCGAATTTGATTTAAGTGCACAAACTTAAATGCAGTTTTATTCTAGACGCCAAACCATGACTTTTAAGATATTGCTTTTGAAAATCGGGTCAGTTTTGCCGAAGTTATGGAAGTCCAAAGATTTTAACAATGCCTGAGTCGAATTTTTGGCATAACACTTTAACATGCATTTTGACCAAAAATCGAATTTGATTTAAGTGCACAAACTTAAATGCAGTTTTATTCTAGACACCAAACCATGACTTTTAAGATATTGCTTTTGAAAATCGGGTCAGTTTTGCCGAAGTTATGGAAGTCCAAAGATTTTAACAATGCCTAAGTCGATTTTTTGACATAACACTTTAACATGCATTTTGACCAAAAATCGAATTGGATTTAACGGTACAAACTTAAATGCAGTTTTATTCTAGATGTCAAACCATGACTTTTAAGATATTGCTTTTGAAAATCGGGTCAGTTTTGCCGAAGTTATGGAGGTCCAAAGATTTTGCCAATACCTAAGTCGATTTTTTGACATAAAACTTTAACATGCATTTTGACCAAAAATCGAATTTGATTTAAGTGCACAAACTTAAATGCAGTTTTATCCTAGTCGCCAAACTTAAATGCAGTTTTATTCGAGATGTCAAACCATGACTTTTAAGATATTGCTTTTGAAAATCGGGTCAGTTTTGCCGAAGTTATGGAAGTCGAAAGATTTTGCCAATACCTAAGTCGATTTTTTGACATAAAACTTTAACATGCATTTTGACCAAAAATCGAATTTGATTTAACGGTACAAACTTAAATGCAGTTTTTTTCTTGATGTCAAACCATGACTTTTAAGATATTGCTTTTGAAAATCGGGTCAGTTTTGCCGAAGTTATGGAAGTCCAAAGATTTTGCCAATACCTAAGTCGATTTTTTGACATAAAACTTTAACATGCATTTTGACCAAAAATCGAATTTGATTTAACGGTACAAACTTAAATGCAGTTTTTTCTTGATGTCAAACCATGACTTTTAAGATATTGCTTTTGAGAATCGGGTCAGTTTTGCCGAAGTTATGGAGGTCCAAAGATTTTGCCAATACCTAAGTCGATTTTTTGACATAACACTTTAACATGCATTTTGACCAAAAATCGAATTGGATTTAACGGTACAAACTTAAATGCAGTTTTATTCGAGATGTCAAACCATGAATTTTAAGATATTGCTTTTGTAAATCGGGTCAGTTTTTCCGAAGTTTTGGAAGTCCAAAGATTTTACCAATGCTTAAGTCGGTTTTTTGACACAAGACTTTAACATGCATTTTGACCAAAAATCGAATTTGATTTAAGTGCACAAACTTAAATGCAGTTTTATTCGAGATGTCAAACCATGACTTTTGAGATATTGCTTTTGAAAATCGGGTCAGTTTTGCCGAAGTTATGGAAGTCCAAAGATTTTACAAATGCCTAAGTCGATTTTTTGACATAATACTTTAAAACGTAATTTGATCAAAAATCGCTTAAGCTAGGCTTACTTTCTTAAATTTGACATTTTTTATTGAGAAGTCACTCAAGGAATTGTTCAAAAAAGAATAGAAATAATTACACAGCAGCTTAAGATTCGTCCAAGATTGACAGGCAAACGTCGAGCATCGTTCAACATGACAGGTCATTAAAAAGAGGCTCAGTGAAAAGTACAAGGATCTAAGAAGAAAATCGAACACAAAATACACTTTCTCACTTTAAACGGCACAAACGGCAACCGACACAACTCGTGCAGAAGAGCATACATTCGAATGTATGTAGTATTTACCAAGAAGTCAGTCCCTTTGTAATAAGTGCTCCCGAGAACCCTTGCTTTGTAGATGTTTCCCTTTTGGACAATCGTGTGCTTGATTGGTCTGAAATTGATGGCAATGCTTTGCGCAGACGCTTAGCAGCTTCTTTTTGGCGTGTGTGTGTGTGTATCTTCTTGACATTCTTAATGCTTCGTTTGCTTTGTCGCAACTTGTGCCTGGCTCTTTGAATAGCACGGGCTTTTGCCCCACTTGGCTTTGGCCAACTCAACTTTTGGGAACTTGCTATTTAATATAATTAAAAAACAAAGTAAAAGAGAAAAACAAACTCATTCGATAACTTCGCCCAGTTGTCAGGCTATTTATTTTAATGCTCAAGCAGCCAAAAGGCTACCCAAAAAGATACTCCAATAGCTCATACTTTTCAACTTTAACTAGAAAACATCGTTTATAGCGTGCGCAACGCTAATTTTGTTATCAGACCGGCCCAAACGTTCAAAACAACCCATTCAATGCCTCCTAAAAGTATGCTATATAAAATATGAGATGATTACACACTGTGAATAACAACAACAACAGTAATTTTTTTCCGCTCCAACAGCGTCCAGCACAGCACAGCACAAAGCTGTACTTGCTCATTGTTTTGTATATTAATTGCACAATTAACACAGTAATAGCATCCACACTTTGCCATACATCAAGTTTGTGCGTAATCATGTACATTATAAGTGCTTATCAAGCTATGCGCCTTATGTTTGACAAATTGATGTGCTAAGGGAATTGTCGTCGTATCCTCCTAAAAAGAAAAGTGGGTGAATTTGGTTGTTTTACATAATGTCTTTTAGTATTTAACAGTGAAATTATATTCAGTCATATGATCTAGTATTTTTTTATTAAGGGAAAAATATGACATAAGTAATTTTAAATTTTTTATTTACAGGGTATTTGATAGTCACTCATCTTAATCTCTATGCCAACTTGTTTGTCTTCTCGTAAGCACACAGCCAGTAAGTAGCCAATTCATTGGACACAGCTGCATATGTAGGCGTATATGGCTGGCTTGATGGAGGGTATGCCTTATATTCTAGACACGAGTGCAGCCTGAAGCGACTGCTTAATAGAAGGTTTATCAAAGTTGATGGCACACACTGCACAGCACGCATACATGCACATATACAAAAACCTCCAACACACAGCCCAGCACACACAACATTAATAAGCCAAAGCAGCTACAGCTCATACTAATTGCAAACATTCCAAGAGCAGGATACAAAAATCTATTTAGCCACAACAAAAGGCAACTTTTATTCATACATAATTCGAGCATGTGTGTGTGTACAGTGTACACCTATGCGTGCGTGGGTGTTAACATTAGTGCGTACACTATACACACACACACGCACACATATGTATGTATATATTTATTACACCTATACATACTATTTCCAACTACTCATCGCATTGGCTCGGAAAATTACAATTTTCATATCTGATGGCAGGCATCGCCCTCGACGCCATCCCCTCAGGAGCAGTTGTTTATTGTTTGTGTTGCCTATTCAAGGTCGCCGAGTGAATAAAAGCGTAAAAACTCATTTGGGCCCATTGGCAAACGACACCGTGTAAATATGGTCAGAAGTGTAAGTCAAATAAAGCAATTGAAAAGTTTGGATCGTTAATTTATATTTTATGTGCGGCTTTAAGTTTTAATATAGCTTTTGTTAATGCCTGAATAAATAATTGTAATTTTTCAAATTTTATGTCAACAAAAAACCGTGCATTGCCCACTGTGCTTATAAGTTATTTTCAATTACCGCAACTTTAATCTTAAGAGATCTGTGTAAATCGATTTTAATTAATAAAATTCAATCAATGACCCCCTCGCGCTTATGCAAATATTGCAAACAATTATGCAAAACCTTCAAACTACTTAAAAAGTCTTTAGCTTAAAAACCTCAAGTTTCAAAAATGTTTATTTTTACTCACCTGTCTTAACTGAAAGCCATAAGCCATAGGTTTAAGTAATACACATATATATTTTGTTCGATTTTAAGTTTACCCAAATACAGCTGTCATTTTTGTGTCACATGCAGCAACCAAACGCGAATGTTGTGTTTGAAAGTTTTCAATGCCCCACGGTGATCGAATTTACAGCGTGGCTACTCCCAAATGAACTCTGGTGAAAACCCACAATAACACACTCAAAGCAAAGCGAGAGAAAGAGAGAGAGAGTAGTAACGAAATTGTCGCACATGACCAGCGGCAGGTCATAGATAGTATAAACGGAAGGGCATTCAGTGATGTATACATAGACAAAGAGATATGATGCGAAAATAAAAGTTTTTGCTCTTGCTACGCAAAAAGGTTGCATCAATGCACCGGAGCCACATATAAACACACAAACACACATAAGTTTTACCACATAAAACCGACACATTCGTTTACAATTCAGAAACAGATCTCAATAGAACGGATGTGTGTGAGAAGATTTTCAAGGCTATTGCGATTATGACAGAGACATTGATTGTTAGGATAACAATAAAAATCAAATCATGTGGAAAGTTCCCAGATTAACCACATGTGTACATGTTCAACGTCTGCTTATGAAAATGGCTGCCAGGCAGCAAAGATTTTTCCTGAAGTTTGTGCGTATGATGTGCTATTATTTTAAAGACGCTCTTGAGTACGCAAGACAGTTTGCATACGCCGCAATTTCATCTTTAATGCGCTTGTTAACAAGCACGGGGACCCAAGTGCGTTTAAGCTCGCCCAACACGCTGTTAAAAAGGCGCTATTGCCATAAAGTATGCAACAGTTTTGGGTAAACCAACTGCTAACTTGGCAAAATGCTTAATTTTTACCAAAATTTCGTCGCAGCCAACAAATGAAAATTTTAAGCTTAAATTAAAGTTAAACATCTGGTAAGTTGCGTTGGGCTTAATTTAAGTCAACCCAAACTTACTGATTTAAGTACATTAAGTATATTCCGCAAAACTTTCATTTTAAATGGATTTCCTGATGTTCTTGAAATGGTTTTGTGTCATTAATTTATACGACGCTCAGACACATAAAGCTTACAACATTAATAGAAGGGGCAAAACACACAAGGAAAACAAAATAGCAAAGAGACAAAAAACTTTATCCCACAACAAAAGCAAAGTCAAACTGAAACTGAAAAGATTTGTTTTGTTGCTCGTTTTTATTGTTTGTCTGCTTTTAATGCTGCTGGTTTTATTTTTTTTGCACTTTCTTAATCATAATATTCTGCTACTTAGTTTTGTTAGGTTGGAATTTATGAGGGCCCCCTTATGATGTACCAGTAAGCTTGAATTAATATATTAGACGCCTAAAATGCTTTTGTTGGTACGTCTTAAATCCTGAAGACCATATATGTATGTATGTGTGTCCTTGAATGGCTTGGGCCTTATATGAAATGTTTTTTTTTTTTTCGATGTTAAATGTTCAGATTGCTGCAAGATGATTAGTATTCTCGAAAATTTCGCTTGTGTTATTTGAAAAGGTAAAAAATTCTAGGCAAATTTACAAAATGTTCATCGCTTGTTAAGTTTTTAATTTCAGTTGATTAGATTGCATGAAATCGTTGGGCTGCCAGTCATTAATTAGTCAAGCCGAAAAAAACAGTAATGAATGGCTTTTGTTGCTGCTGCAGAGTCATATTTCCGTCAGGAAATGACGCATACGCAGCGTATGACGTAAAAGTAGCTACAACATTTAAACAACAAGCTGCAGCTAAAAATTCGAATACACTAATTAGTCAAACGAGCTGGCAGACACTCAAAAGGACTCACACAGTACAAGCCGCTGACTGCTAATGAGTTTTTCATTGCAGTCCTCAAATTAGCAAGCATAAGCTGTGCTCAATAAACAAACAAGAGAAATGATTGAATGTGTGTGTGTGTGTGTTTAAAATTAATATGATTCAAAGCCGAATTGACTAATTTTTAATTGCCTTGTCGCTCTAACATTAAATTTAACTCTGATTGTGATGCCTTTGACTCTTTCAACATTGTCTCATATCAATAAAATTTCAGTTAAGTGCACTTGATACTATTATTCAGTCGAAAGTTTGCATAACTAGCATAATTTATAAAATCATTAGGGGTTATTACAATTTGAAATACCATTTGTTTGTCTGTTTGCTTCGCAGTACTAAGGAACAAGCATATTTAACAAGCACTTTATGTTCTTTTCTTTTTTTTAATTTGTGTTGAGCATGTTGCTATGGGCTATGCTTTGCTGCTTGAATTCCTGTTTATATCTCATTTTTCAAGAAATCAACTTTTGTCGAGTTTAAGGCAATTCCAGTAAACTCAGCTTGAAAGCTGTCTTTATACGTGCTTTATCCTTGTTTGCCGGGCGTTTTTTGCCTTTTGGTTTAGCAAATTTGTTGATCTAAAAAACCCAAAAAGAATAAACACAGCTTAGTAGCTTATTATATAAGCTTTGTAAAAACGAAATCCTTCTTTTATACACTGCTGCCACAAGGACATCGAGTACATCACATTTTTAAGTCAAAGTACATAATTCAGAGGAAATTTGATTGCTTAAGAATGTTAATAAGATTAAATTCTGTTAATTCGGCAAAGTTTTTATCAAACAATTTGTGTGTTGCATTTCACTGTGAACAGAGCATTCTTCTCTGTTATGGCACTTGTTAACAGCTAACTAGATTGCTGGCCACGTTAATGTCCAAGTCTGAAATTGAGCTATTGTTTTTAACGAGCCGTCTAAGCTGGCCAAAAGCCACATATCAGCATCCTGCAGCACGAGCTGACCAAAATTTAACATTAGCCAAAACTAATCCGGCTTTTTTTTTAAATGTTCTTTAAATGCAAATTTAAAATTCTTTGAGCAGCTTTGATGAGCCAAGTTACAAACCCATTCGACATAAAGGAGATGGGCTAAACGGCCAGCTTATGTTGATATTTTGCAAAATGATCAATGGTCCACATGATTGTCCTTTGCACAATTGTATTCGTTCTGACGAGCTGGATAACATGCGCTTTGCTTTGTCTACTGATAAATTTGCATATTTAATAGTGGATTTCCACAGTAAGAAAGAGCGAGAGGGTCCTTGAACTGCAGCGCACAGTTTGTTAAACCCATTTGAATTGTATTTGTTGGGCTCTCAATCGGAGATTTAGTTTTTCCATTATTTAAGGTTCGTAACGTATGCAAAATGAATGATGTTTAAAGAGTGGATGACAAGTTCTATTTTTACTTTAGCATCGCCTTTCCAAACGCTTTAGTTTGTGCGTGGGAAAATTCAGTGCGAAAATTGTTTGGCCGCAAGGCTTTTCCCGCATGTGGGTGCGTCGTCCTGTCTGTACATTAGCATCACACTCAACAACATATTAACATGCTAAAATGCTAAACATATACACACACACACACACACAGAGTTTTATGATGGCTTCTGGATGATAGCCGCTGTACAACTTTCGAGGCTTTAAACTTTTTAGCTCTTGGTTTCTCGACACTTTGATTTGACATCATGAAAATGTCCTCTGATTTTCTGCTCTTCGCCTTTGCGGACAAAAAGTTTGACAATCGTTTGAAAAAGGATTGCACAAAAGAAAGCCCATTTGTTGCAATAAAATTCCAATAAAGATCCCATTTGGAGTGTAGATAAGTCAGCTGCAAACAAAACTTAATAGCACATTTAATTAACAATGATCGAATTAGGATACTGCCTAACTTGAATCTGCTTGATTCACGCTCAACTTTTAAATCACTTAATGGTTCGAAAAGTTTTCAACTTATCTGTTTTATAGTACCTTCCAGCTGCTGCTGCTGCCGCTCCCGATGATGCTTTTCAGCTTTAAATTTTATTGCGGTTTTCTTTGACAAACTTTATCCTTGGCGCCGCCATTTTATGCAGCGTTGAATTTTTGATAGCTCATTGATTGCATATTAAAGCACGGAATGGAACATGGGCATCATTGGGCTTTTTCTGCGCGTTGACAACGCATAAATAAATTTGACATGCACGTGCCGACAGACGGACAGACTGACTGAATGACTGACTAACAACTTTTGAGCTCGACCTGAATTTACAATAAATAACAAAAAGGAACCTTCGCGTGATTTACACGAACGCAGTTCTTTTGTTATGTCTCTCCTTAATGAAAGCATATGAATATTTGTAATTATAAAATGAATGGAGGTTTTTATATTGTTATGTTAATACATCGGGGATGGAAGATGGAAGTTGAAAAAATTATAAAGCTGAAATTAAGGCAAGCTTAGCAACGATGATCAGATAAAAACTTACAACAATTTCTTAACAACTGCAACAAAAAGTTCAATCAATAGAATTGAAAAGGAATTGCAAGTTAATTAAAATTATTCTTCTAGAGATTTGTGTTTTAGTGCACTTGACCATGATGCCATTGCTGAGTTGGCATGCCATTAAAATGTCAATAACAGCATGGCAGTATTTCACTGCTGAATGTAAAGCCAAATAGAAAGTGTGGCATCAACTTGGCTCGCACTTAACACAATAAACAAGCTAACAACGCATTTTGCGCTTTGCCTTGTTGATACTTGATATATAGGCAACTGAGACCGGTTCAGTGTCAGGCAAGTTGTCATTAGCAGGCATATGGTCTAATCAAATCAACATTGTTACGGCGCACAATATACACAATGTATTACACATACACGTTAATATCACGCATACGCCCAGTTGGCAGTTGGCAGCATTGTCAGCGCTCAATTACACCAACAAAAAGCACACACACACACGCATACACGGATACAAATACGCATTAATAAGTTAACGACACGACAAAATTAATACATTTTTGTGTCGTTGTTGCTGTTGTGCTTGGAAAATTATGCTTGTTATGTAATGTTATCTGCAGGCCAAAGAAATGTTTTGCACATGTGCTTTTATGCCAAAAATAAAATGTTTACGTGACTTCATTTGAAACATTAATGCCTTTTCGACCAAATCAATTCACCTCGGCAAACAACATTTGATCCTTGTACCTTATTTTTATTTTTATGTTCTTTTATTTGTGTTCACCAACTTTTTGCTGAGTGCCTATTTAGTACTAAAGAGCTTTAACTGTTACGCAGCTCAATTATAATTAAAGACTCATGTTGGCTAAGTGAACAAACACATGTTGCTCAGTTTATATAAATTACTCAAACAGGGAATCTCAGAATATAATTATAGCAATGTTATGTGGTGTAGTATGCATGACAATCTGTCATAAGCCCACTATATTGCAGGGTACGTAACCTTCAGACATAGCAACACTTTGTTGCTACGTATATACAAATATAACGCAACTACACAAACGGTCAGCGCACTTGAAATCTGATCAACCACCACGAAGTGTGGGATCCGCAACGTAAGCACTTTAGCCCTTACCAGCTAAGCCAGCGCTTGCCTTATATATGTATATTTAATGTATATGCATTCTTTGCCTTCTGCATATACATGTACATTCATAAATATACTACAACTCTCTCTCTCTCTTGACCGCTGCAACGGCAGCGGCCGCTCTGCTGCGACAGAGCTTTATACATAAGCAACCTAATTATGTATTTAGGCTAAGAATTCTTTTGATTCAACAATAAAGAGACATTCACAAAACAAAAGTCATAAGGCACGGACGTGCCAGTGTCAGAATTCTTTATCTTACATGGCGACCGTGACAGGACTGAATATAAAAATTCTATTATAAATGACTTGTGCAAATATTTAAAAATAGACAATATAACGTCTACAGCACACCACCACCAGACAGTTGGAACAGTAGAAAGAAGTCATAGAACTTTTAATGAATATATTCGTTCATACATATCAGTCGACAAAACTGATTGGGATGTATGGCTAAAATATTTCGTATACTGTTTCAACACGACCCCTTCTATGGCACATAATTATTGTCCATATGAATTAGTTTTGGTAAGCAAAGTAACTTGCCACAATATTTTAATACAATAGATAATATTAATCCACTGTACAATATAGAAGATTATGCTAAAGAAAGTAAATTTAGACTAGAACAAGCTTATAAAAGAGCTAGAATTATGTTAGAAAAAAATAAAATTAGAAATAAAGAATACTACGATAAAAATATAATTAATTTTGAATTAAAAGTAGGAGATATGGTTTTATTAAGAAATGAAACTGGCCATAAGCTAGAATCAGCATATTTAGGCCCTTACACAGTAGAACAAATAGATGATAGAGAAAATATTTTCATAAAGGATAAAAAGGGTAAGGTACAAAAAGTACATAAAGATAGGCTAAAACTTTTTATTAATTAATCATTCTCATCCAAAATATATATATATATAAATAAAATGAAAAAAAAAAAAAATAAAAACAAAACTTAAAAAAAAAAAAAAAAAAAAAATAAAAAAAAAAAAATAAAAAAATATAAAGCTACAAAGAACTAAAATAACTACACTAAGTTACGTTATTTTTCAAAGGGAGGGAGATGTAGTATGCATGACAATCTGTCATAAGCCCACTATATTGCAGGGTACGTAACCTTCAGACATAGCAACACTTTGTTGCTACGTATATACAAATATAACGCAACTACACAAACGGTCAGCGCACTTGAAATCTGATCAACCACCACGAAGTGTGGGATCCGCAACGTAAGCACTTTAGCCCTTACCAGCTAAGCCAGCGCTTGCCTTATATATGTATATTTAATGTATATGCATTCTTTGCCTTCTGCATATACATGTACATTCATAAATATACTACAACTCTCTCTCTCTCTTGACCGCTGCAACGGCAGCGGCCGCTCTGCTGCGACAGAGCTTTATACATAAGCAACCTAATTATGTATTTAGGCTAAGAATTCTTTTGATTCAACAATAAAGAGACATTCACAAAACAAAAGTCATAAGGCACGGACGTGCCAGTGTCAGAATTCTTTATCTTACAGTGGTTACCAAACTACTGAGAACAGAAGCCACACCGATAGTTTCGATGGGAACATAAATTCCACGGAAACACTGTCGTCAACTTTGTGGTCACAATATGGAAATTCCATGCACATAATATTATTCAATCGCAAGAGCATCAAGCTCGAGTAAATTGTGGTATCCCATCGAATTGATTTGCACCAAATAATTTATGCATCATTAAATATAAATTGTATTTTATTGCATTTTTTTAAAGAACTTTAAATCGATTGCAATGCAATGAAAACTGACGCCGAATCCAAAATGTTGTAGTAAACAAAATTGCTTGTCGTCTTGGTGAGTGTAGTAAAAAAGAAACATTCTTCAAACGCAGCGTTTGGACATTTGTTAAGGTTGTGAAATTTATATGGCACTTAAAATTCATTTGCATGCGGCACACTGGAGGCTTCGCCTTCTGCGCCTTTTACAGTGCTATTACATAATGGTTGATTTTGGCGTATCGCTTTTTGTGGGTTTGGTTTTATATGGAATTAATTTGACCTGTTCAAAATCAGCACAAGGAAAGTAAGTTAAAAAATATTTAATGTGAAAGAATACTTTCATTTGTTAATAGCCTTTTCAAGAGTGGGCAATTTGTCCATCCTTTTATTCACTTCGCTTCGTCGACTTTTTGACCAAACACGCACATTAATGCTTCATAACTCGACGACGTGCTTGGCTTTTGCATTAATGTGTGGATACACAATTTAAAATAGCTTCCGAAGGAAAGGGAATCCTACTGCCAATGCCAAAAAAAAATAAATAAAAATGATGTTCAAATGTTGCGCAGCCAATAAAAAGGGATCAAAATGAAGTCATTCGCACCGCCATGGGCTTTCAGGGAAGTCAATAGGCTTATGATTTATATTACCATTAGTAAAGTGCGCCTCATTTGTTGGTGGTGGTCTACACATTTTGACATGCCATCGGCCTCTGGCCCAGTCCCTGGTCGGGGGAGGGCTTTATGGCCAAAAAAAATTATTATTTAGCCTTTTGCTTGCTGTCAACATTCACGGGGTGGAATATATTAAGTTGAAAGCTTGTGGATTAGAGTTTAATAATTTATATTTGTACTTGCTTGAACCTTTAAATTAAAATGTCTGTTATGAGACTTTCATCATTTTTTGGATTTTAAGTTATGAAATATTTTGAAAACAAAGAAATATACTTTATTGCATGCGTAAAAATAAGTCAAACTGTTTGTCATAACCATACAAAAGAAACCCTAAGAATTTTTGCAACTGCGTTTGAGCAATGGCTGTCAAACAACAAAGGCAAAGTCACACGTGTTTTAATTAATTATTTGAAAATACTACAAAAGCGGTGCGAGACAGTTCCCCCTTGTGTGATATGCACTAAAGCATTACAAATTTTAATTATCTTTCTGGAAAAGGCGGAGACCAGAGCCCACCCCACCAACAGCTCAGGTTTCCTGTCAGATTTCCACAATCACAGCATGTGACGAATCAGTGGAGGAAATCAACAACAGGCGACAGTCGACCGTCGCAAAAATGGCACAAAGGACACAAAAGACCGTTTGTTTTCATAAGTCAAGCCATAATAAAATAAAAACAATAGAAGCAGTCATGTGCAAGTTATTTACCTCGATTTATGCACTAATTAATAGTCAAAGGTTTTATCTATTAAAAATTCATAGTGCACAAGCACAAAAAAGTTTATTTTTATGAAGGAAAACTTCCGTTTTGGTAAACTGCATTTGTGTTTAATGTTTACAGTAACTGTGTTGTTTCCATTAATTTCCTTTGTTTACCAATTTTCCATTTTCTAGCAAGACTCCTTCTTAGTCAATTTCACCGAGTATATTTAGTTTGTTGCTTAAGGCAAACTAAAAAACAGAAACGAATAGCAAAATCAATGACTCGAGATGATAATACCCTGTAACATCGTTAGCGAACGTGCGTAAAGCTTTCGTTTATAGCTCATTCTAAAATGTAGTAACTAAATAGCATGGCGAATACCTTAATCTGTATTCTACGCACTGCTTGTTCTGGGTGTAGAGTAAAAGAAAACCCACTGACAGCCATTTTAAAAAACTGGGCATGCACGTGCCACACATAATGTGGGGAGCGTGGTGAAAAGTGTGGTGAGGCAAGCTTCCAAAATGTTGTCCATAATTCAACTAGCACAAACTGTAAACTTTTGGGCTGCCGCCACGCCTACAAACACAACGCTTGCCCCATTGTGTTGCCACTGTGAATTGGTATGTGTATGCGTTTGGGACAAGCAAACGGGGTGTGTTTTAGGACAGCTTGACGTGGCCATTAGCTTTGGGCTTAACACAAACACGAGCACATACACATTGAACAATTATGCTGCAAACGCGCCACAGGCATCAGTTGCTAAGCTCGAGAGCAAAAAACTGAACAAGTTTCACCCAACTGCCAGTAAGTAAACATATTAGACTTGGCTTGGGAGCCACTTCAAATTAGTGTCGTGGGTAGCGGCTTAAAGCTGGTTGCTGGTAATCAGTTCGTTTACTTTAGAAGTTTGGTTTTGTTAAAGGCGCCAGAACTAAAGAATTTTGCTTATTAGCAAGCAAAATGCTCTTTAACAATTTGTATGCATAATTTGATTTGTGTTTTGGATTTGTATGCTTTGGCTGCTACACAGAAATTGAAATGAATGTCTGACATTTGTAAATTATGTATCAGAATGAGATATATATGTGTGTGTGTGTGTGTGTGTGTGGGAGATATGCTGAAGCATGTTTAAAGCTTATTACTGCTTATTTACAATTCAGTTCACAACATGAATTACATTTATGTTTTGTTTCTGTTCTAAGAATGGCAAAAGCTAAGAACTGCTGTAAAGTTCTAGGAATTTTTGAAAATGCATATTCTGTAGAATTTACTGTCGTATTATATGACAGTTTATAAATTATACTACAAATGACAACAAACAGACCAACTTACCTATTTTATGGATTTAAATATTTGTTGGCTAATGCAGGTGGATAAGCAGCTGCATTTTCATATAACCTTGTTGTAATGTTTTTCATAATCAAACTTCTAATTTTGCTCGCTCAAAACTTATAATTTAAACTATCACAATACTATACTATATCTTGCCCTTAGCAGAAGTACAACTTTTCCAATCAAAGTTGGTACTTTTGTATTCCAATTAATTTTGCATATAGTATAAGTTGCATTCCGCATATTGGTCGGGCTTTAACATTTGATGTTTGCGATGAATAACTCATATGCCACTTTGCGGGGGCTTTTGCCCCTTTAACTGTTAATGCGAACGCGCTGTGAGCTATAATTACAACTGCAGCGTGATTAAATTGTAAGGCTGCTCGGGCGACCGTTTAGACGCCCCTTGATGCCGTCGCCAACATCTGTGATGTTGTTTTTAATTAATTTGTGCTTAGACGTCGACTTGCCAAGAAAAATTACCATCCAGCCATACAACTAGCCAGCCAGTCAGCCAGTCAGCCGGTGAATGAAAACATAGTACATAATAAAAATGTAGCAAAATCCTTTTTCCCAGGCCACGTGAAAAATGAACTGCGTTTGCAGGCAGTCGCTTGTCGGCGTCGACATTACGCAGATTTCTCCAAGGTACGTGTCCAAAAAAAAAAGCACCCACACAAACAACCCAATTGCTGTGAACGTGTCCGGAAACGAGACGCAAAATATGTGGGTGAGCAGCTTGCAGGTAGTCACAGGGGTGCTTGGAGCTGCAATTACTGGACGTTTAGTGGTGAAAAGGGTTTTTATAGTTTGCCAGTTCTTAATGTGAAAGGCTGGCTCTCTTTTCGTGACAGTTTTGGCAATGGCAAAATTTTGATATTTAATATAAAACTGTGAATTTTAATAAGCAAAGTTTGGTAAATACAAAAAATCAATTTAATGTGTCAAGCATCATTAAAAGCACAAGTTGAGGAATGAGGAACAAAGCAATCCCCAAGCTACAGGTTAAATCTCTGTTAAATTTGGTTATTTTTGTAACAACGTTGACAGGTCGGAACAAATTAAATAAAAGCATACAAGACCTTTTGATTGAGATTGGTCAGGGCACAAAGCAATCCAAATATTTATAAATTTTGCGCCTTGTTGTTTGCGTCACGTATACGAAAACTGCACACGTGCAATCAAATTTAATATTGAGATTGATTTCATCAGCCCAGCAGCCCATCGCCCACGCATTAGAGAGTCATCGACACGTAAAACAAAAGAACTGCTGACCAGGTGGGATGAACTTACCCAAACATTTTGTCAATTGGTAAATTGCTCAAACATATATCTCAGGCATATTACTATCAGCATCCGTCTCTACGGGCAGGTGTTTGAAAAGTTTCTTTGTGATACATATTATTGACAAAGATTTCTAAGAAACAAATGATGCTTGGCCTCAATTACAACTAAATAACTTTTGGCTGTGCTTTGTGATAGCTTAGCCTTAGACTCTGTTTTATTCTTGCAATTTCTGCTCTGTTGTTTGATTAAATAACAAGTCCAAATAAAAGTCACAAACTGTCCGTTCTAATAAAATGCAAATTGAAATCACCACGAATTATAATACTCGCATCCAAGCTATATATCAAGGGCATATTTCGTTTAAGGCATTTTTATTGTCGCCATTATTTACATTCATTTATATTCAAAAAGTAGTTTCGTCATGGAAATAGTCCCATTTAAATCTTAACTGCCTTGTGGTCTTGCCCCACAAATTTTAAGTAGGTTTAAGTATTTCATAGTTGGTAGCATATGGAAGCATATTTTACTTAAGTTTGATTCAAGCATATGCCAAGAAATATAAGAAATTAAATTCAAATTTGTTTCGTATTTTGTTTACGTAAAGTTTCGGGAGTTCCGCAGATTATTTAACAACAGAGCTGGCAGAAGAAAGCATGGGCGCTTTGAATGGGGCGGCAGCTGAAAACTAAAACTTAATATATTTCATCATATCTAGTTTTTTTTTTTGGCCCCAAATAAAGTCCGCTCCTGCTGCCGCCTATTTTAAATAAACACATTTGAGCGCCGCTGACTTTGGCGCCTCGGCCGCTTCCTTTAGAAAACTGTCGCTGCCCACGCAAAAGAAATATTGTACAATTTCGCTGACACTGTTTTTCCATGCCTTTGCTTTTGTCCGCTTTATTCTTTTTGGCATTTGTAAATTCAAGCTGAATGAGAGGGGGGGAAAAAAAGCCGCGAACGAATTGTTTAACATTCAACTGACGGTCTGTTTGTTTACAATCATAACACAGCCCTAACAGCTCCCCTGCTAGCCTCCACTGCGGTTTTGTTGCGGCTAATGGCAGCTACTGTAAATGACATTAGATAAATGCTTTACAGTGGTTAAACAAAATCGATACCATATTTCTTTCTTTCTCGCGGTATAAAGAAGTACATTTATTTAAATGTAAATACGGACAAGTAAAGTTTGCTTGTCTTTTATACTACTATTGGGTGTCACGACGCGGCGTCAACGACCAGCCAGCCAGCCAGCCAGCCAGCCGGTGACTTTTCATGCATGTTAGGCATGCAATATTCCCGGCTGTCAGCGCCAACAAATTTTCACATTCACATCCGCATCCAATATGGTTACGCCCACACGTGCACCATACACAACAGAGTGCAAAAACGCGAGGCAGCTCAATAAATAAGAATTGTTCGGGCTGTCAGTATAAAATAGCATGAGATGTTTTTGGATTTTATTTACAATCATGTTCAACAAGCCGCACAGTGTTTAGTTTCTTGCATGCCAATCCATCGTATTTAGTTTTTTATTCATTTATTTTGAAGCCGTTTTTATATTGTATTTCGGTGGATTCCACTTTTAAGGTATATTATTTTTTTTAACGAATTTCGTTTAAAATCTGCAACAATAAAATTGTTAGTTTTAATTGAAAAGCGCCACGCAGCGTGTTTGGTTTCCATTGTCTATGTTACATGGAATTTTTTGGGTGTTTTTGTGCATTCACCGGAATCCGGTGATTAAAACAAGTTATGAAACGTGTTAGCGGAAATTAAAGATAAATTTTGACTTAGTTTCAACAGAAATATTATCCACCATTTACTTGTTAATCTAATGCAAACTTTTTAAACGTTATACTAACTGGTTTATGTTAAAATTTCATTATTGTTATTCATTTTACACAACAGTTTTTAGTTGCCATACAGAAATGCTTCTTCATATGCACATACTTATCAGAACTTGGCAAAATTGCATTTAAGCAAACCAAAAACAAAATTGCACTAATTATGCGACAACCCCCCAACCCTCCCACAACCTCAGGCAAAAACTTGGACAACTGGCGTTTGGCCCTTATGTCATCAACGGCGACGGCAACGGCAACAACAAAAGCAGCGTTAGAAACTATTTAATGATGGCGCAACATTATAACATTTTTGTTTTTCGGTGGCATGAGGGGCTGCTTTGGCTGTTGCCACTGAGCCGGAAACGCTAACGAGAATAGTCTGCAACATTTTTGGTGGCAATATATTTGGCAACGTTTTCGCCGCTGGAGCATATTTAGTTTCATTTGCCGATGCGAATACGATTTAATGGCATTTTATGGTCACGGACACAATTTGTATATGTGTTTCCAGTATTTATTTGCAATTGTGCGATATCAAATTGCTGTCATCATTTAGGCTAATTATTCTTTTAATTGGAAAATCGAAATGAGGCGGTTAACCAAAATAACAAAAGATTCATGGCACATTTGGTACATTTTGCTGGCATAATTGTTCTTTAAGCTACTGAAACTTTATTTAATTTCAACGAGTTCAAATTTAAGCATAGCGACTTGGATTGCCACAGACAATGCGTTTGCTTAAAGGATTTAGGTATTAGCAGACACCAGCACAAGTTCTTTGTTACTTGATAGACGCGTGTGTTGGCCAACATGGCAGCCAGACGTCGCATCATAGCCAAGTCCGGAATCAAGATGTGCACCAGAACCACGAGCAGCAGTTTTGTGGCTCGTCTCTCTCTCTCTCTCTCCCTTCTTTTTGCTTCCACTGACAGTTTTACGCTTCATTTACATAAAGATACGCCATAAATTTTGCATGCAGACGCTGCGGCTGCCAGCAGCAAGGACAGCAGTGACAGTGTCAAAACTGAAGTCCTGGTCCTGTCCTGACAAATGCTGGGTGATTTGAATAGTGTGGTAAATACAATTTTTGTTTGGGTCTGTAATGTATTAATAATGACCAGAGCAGCAATTTGATTTGCTAGTTTGGCATAACCAACAATCAAGCCTAAAAATGACGGGCAGAAGAAACTAAGTTAGTAGACCGAAAATTGGGTTATTAACTTGAAGTGCAATCTTGGTCCAAAGGTCAAGAGACAAAATGACCAGGTTATTAAAAATCAAAAAACGGTTTGGCCTGTTCTACAAGAACTTCTTTAACACTCAGCAAAAATCTTATAAGCCAAACACAATTCATGACATAGAGTAGATCAACTGTATTCGTAGTGTTTGAATTCATAAATATTTTGTCTGCAGGCAATATATACACTATGCCGTCTGGCAACATTTGTGGCAGTTGTATTCAACATGGCTATAACCACATTGCACATACATAATGCGACCTGTTAGCTGCATATATTAGCTTAGGCCATTACCATAACCACAATAGCATTCATTCAATCAACAGCTTCAACCACTAGTAGCAACTAGCAGTTATGCCAGTTGTCAGTTGATATATTGTGAACCTAAAGCGCCATCTATTGACTGACCTTAACCCCCATCCAGAGCGAAAATCAAGAGCAAAGAACAAACAGCAAACGGCAAAGCACAAGCGGTAACAGAATTGTGTTAAGCATAAAGCGAAAGTAACTCAAAAACATAAACATTGCGATTGGATGCGCTGCAAATGAGCAACAGCTAACAGCTGTTTAGTCCTATCAGCTGTTCCTAAACAGCGCCTGCGCAGCAGAACTTGAAATTTAAGAGAAAACTTACAGTTCTAAGAGCAAAACTTTGTAGAATCTGTTTGACTTTGCTTTTGAGTTTGTTTTCGATGTTGAGCAGTTGTGGAAGTTAACAACGTTGTTGGCCGTTTGTGGCAGCAGCAGTTGCCACTTAATGCTGCTGTGAATCGCGCACAGTTTCATTCGCATTCGGAACGTTTAGGCAGGCATCTCGCATTGCCTTCGTAGAAACATCGTGGCGTAGTCGTCGTCGTTGGTCGCCAGAGTACGGTTCTGGAATCCATTGCGAATTATATCATGCGAATGTTTTGGCGTTTTTGTGCCAGTTGTATTTTGTATTTCGTGCGCAACAAATCGGGCACTCGATCGGTCCACCCTTATCAAAAACAAAACGTTTGTTGTGACGAGTTAATTTGCGAAATGTTTTATGCCAAGTTTGTTTGATGAAATTATTTTAATTATTTAAACAGTAATTTAAAAAAAAAAATTATAATTAAAGCGTGTGTTCTTAATGCTTAGCCAAGTGAGTGAAAGAAGATAAGCCATGTTTTGAACATCAACACTTAAAGCTGTTGTCTAAGCGTACAATTCCGGAGGTTTTACAGCCACTGTTTTGCTGCTGCTCAGGTTTGTGGCGAAGAATGCAAAGCTGAAACATTAAAGTGTAGTAAAAATGCATGCAATTCTCATCCAAGAACATATTTTATCCATTCTATTTATTCACATATAGATTATTAAATTGTTAAGCAATTGTTCACATTTTAAACCATTTTTTTTATATTTTATTCCATGAAATGGACATTAAATTTTTTGTCTGAAAGGCACGAAAACAAATACGAAATAAGCTGCTTTTCCTGGAATTGACCTACCATTAAGCTGACAATTATAAAATCTTCACGTTGCCCTTGCTTAATTGTCAATCCTCAATCAATTGTAATCATTTGTGTTTGAGTTCAATTGAACAATACGATTGATTAGTTTGCACAATTCTATATAAGGTTAATGAGGTGTGACAAATGCCAACACGTTTTGTATACAATTGCACGCTTTTAGGCTGTCATTTAAATTCATTGATATTGTATAAGAGTTTGGGCACTAAAAATGAGACAGTTAGTATTTCCCAGAATGCTATTTTCAGATAAAATCACAGCTCAAGTAATTTGACTCCTTACAATCCTTTTTGTTGAGCCAAAGTGACTGATATTTGGGAAGCTGTTAAAATAAAAATACGAAAATACACAAGGCGAAGAAACAATACAAATAATCTCAAAATGGCACATTGCAAATAAAAGAACACCTTGCTGGCACGTGACGACACAAAAAAGAAACGAAAATGCTACTCGAGAATAGAAAGAAAGTGAATTGAAAAGATAAGTGTGGCATGGTCGAAAGAGCACTTATGTATGTGTGTGCATGCAAGTGTGTGTGGGAAAAAAAAATGCAAGGTATTGGCTTCAACGGCAGTGTAAAAAAATAATACTCGTCAAGTCTATGTGATACAAACTGAAAACAGGTGGAAAATATGGCATTGTTTGCTAAAGTGTGGCGCACACATTCAACTGTTTTGATGGATGTGCATGCTATAAAAGTTATTTGAGTGATTTGTCCCACATAAATGACAGGCAAGTAACCGCAGCGCATTTGCCAGCCTTCTGAGGTACTCATTTTATTCACATATGTGCTTATGTCGTGTCAAATGCTGCTGCTGCTGTGGTAATTAAAATTCGTGTTGATGTTGCTGCGGGACTCTAGCCTGAACATCAGGAGTCGTCTCCCTTGAAGCTGGCCCCATGCTGGGCGCCATCAATCAATTGCTTACCATGCCTATTGCCATCAAGAACTTAATTAAAATATATGCCCGGCAGCAGTATAGCGGCTGCTGTTTTAATGACTATTAGGTACATATGTATGTATCTTAGTTTGGCATGAAACTTTTACAGCTGCAACTTTAACGTTTGGTCAAGCTTTTATTAAATTTTGACTTTCTTTATCCCCAAACTGACTTTTGTTTGACTATACTTGTTTGCTGCTTAAAAGCGGCATCAAATTTTAATCAAAAATCAGTTGAAAGTTTTAACTTTTTTGGTAAACAGCATTTTCAAAAGCCGCTGCCAAAAGTTTGGCGCAAACTACTTGCCAAACTTCCTGAGCCAACCAAGTAGCAGATGAAAAGTAATTTTTTCTTTATTTTTCGACTGGCGAAACAAATTTAAATCATAAATTAAAAATTATTCTGTACGGTTGAAAGAGAAGAGTGCTGAAGTGATTTTAGCTGCTCATCGTTTGGTTGAAATTCGGTAAACAAGCAATTTGCATAACGCGGCGTATGCGTAATAAATATGTATCGAAATAAAATATCAAGACTCAGTCAACAGCCATATTAACATTGTACATCTTTATTTATGCCGCTTCTTGTTTCCTGCTTATTGAAATTTTGCCATATTTGTTGGTTATTTTTCTTTCTGCAAGCACAAATTTTTCATTATTCCTATGATATTTTTGTTTTAGATCGCCCTTTCTTAACTTTTGTTTTGTTATTGTTTTGTATTTTGATTGTGTGCACGCGTAATTTGAGCTGGTATACTATAGCCAAGGGGTGGAGCTGTAGGGCGGGAGTGGGCGTCTGCAAAAACCTATCATTTTGCTTGCTGATTGTTTTATATTTTGTATGTGGCGTTGACCTGGCTGCCTTGGTGCTGTTGCCACAGCGATTGCCGCGGGCCTAGTTTTTTGGCAATGCCAATTTTTTTATGGCGCACTTAGACGCAGATTTGTGTGCGAATGATACGTCAAGCAGCTAGCACGTAATGCCAATTATAACAAAATTACATTTATAAATTGGCTGCTTACCTAACTTTCGCGTGGGCTTAAGTGTGACTGAGGTTTAGGCGTAGTTATCGAAGAAAGCCTAAGAATAAATCAAGAATATCAAACTGAATGACTTTTCTTGTTTTAAGCTATTAAGATATGCTTATATTTTAATGTCCATCGTAATTTTATAGCTGCCTTGGAATCATATTTAATGAATTAAGTCCATCCAAAGGCATTAAAAGACACTAAAGCAAACAGCTTGACCACAAAATGCACGTCCAAGTTTATAATTTCTGACAAAGAATCAAAAAAAATATATAACTTTCACAATAAAATATGCAGCGACAGGTCAAACGACAAATAATGCCAAAAACTTGTGCTGCAGTCGGCATTTTAGCCCAACTGTGCCACAACTTTACAAGACTTGGGAACAATGCCTTAGGAAGTTGGCTAGACACCACATAAAAATATTAAAATCTGAAACTAGGCTATGAAAAAAGTTACATCCACTTGCAGATGACTTTTTGGCCAAAAATAAAGATACCAAAAATGTTGCAAAAATATTTGTGGCAATATACAGCAAACGATGCTAATAACAAACGTGCTCCACGCACAAGACTAAAAGATACTCTCTGCAAAGTCCCAAATATGTATGCGAAATGTCAGCCCAAGCTGATGCTGTAATTATGAGCCAAAATTTGTGCCTAAAAATTATTTCCACTAATAAAGTATGAGCACCACTTACCAGCTTAAATACGCCCATTACGTTTTATATTCACATTTACAGAGTATGCACCAAAAAGCAGTTGCAAGTTAAGTTGACAATACAAATAGCAGAGCATAATTTATTAGCACTCGAGGCACTTGCGGAACAGAGAAGGGCAGCTTAATATAAATTAGTGTTGCAAAAATATAAATAAACTTTTTTGACAGCTATAAAAATTATTATTTAACAGCGTGTTGCAGTTGAAGTTTTGTTCTGTGTGAGTTTTCACAACAACAGTTTACATGATTCAAGCATTTTCGGGGGTTCTGCTTCCACTACGACAGCTCACTAATTGTTAGATGCTGTCAAAAAGGAATGTTGGCATTTCCTTTCTATCTGCCACAACGTGTGGCAAAAGGGAATGACTAGTAAAGTGCCGATTCATGTGTTGGATGAACCTGAGAAGTAGACGCGTTCAGGGGGAGGCCCCAAAGATCTCTCTTTATTAAGTCTTATTGATCTTGCCCTTTAACTAAAAATAGAAGCTTAAAACAAAAAAAAAAACCAAATAAAATTAAACAGGCTGCGGCAATTTAAGCAGCAGAAATTGAAACGAGCGTGGAAGCATTAGGTGGCAAATTGTTTTCGCGTGCAGACCACACGTAATTGTAAGGGCGCAAAGAAAATGTATCAAAGGGCTACCAAAAGCAACAACAACAACAACAAGAAAAAGGGTATATTGAGCTTTGTGACTTAGGGCAAAAGTGTGCAAATAATTAAACTTTCCAAACTGCAATTAAAAATGTAAGTCGCTAGAGAGTTTTAACGAAAATGTGTTTAATTCGGGATTAATTTGAGCTTAACTTTTTAAACAAAAAGTCAGCAAGGCAGCATTATTTCTTGAATATAATTAACGGCCGCGAATCAGAGTGAAGATATTCCAGCTAAGCTATAAAAATAATTAGGTCGAGTAAGGTGTTGAGCGCTGCTTAAAGCAGCAGAGAGGCCACAACGCTAAAGGTGTATTCACTAATAATATATGAGCTACAAGAACTCATTTAAAAAGTTGCTTGCAAAAGTAACAGCTTGCTCGTCTACACTTTTGGGTATAACAAATTCGATCATCATTGCCTCTTAGCCAATATTACGTCTCATGTTTTTTGATGACCAACTGAAAACGGCACTGTAAGCGACTTTGTGACAGGTGACGCTGTCCCACGGCATCGCAATGAAATGGCTATAGTTTGGTAATGAAATGCGACGCAGCTGAAACAGAAGCCATCGCCATCGCCATTGCTATGAGTGACACGACCTTTGGCTAACGGCATTTAGATAACGAGCGCGCTTCATGGCTATACTGCAAGCTGTTGTCGTAACTGACCCAAAGCATGACACACGTGCCACAATCCGGAGGGTACACGAACTCGACCCACCTTTTGGACACGCTGACACACTGCATGCAGGCAAATTCAATTTCAACAAGACGATCTACTTTTGTACTAGATAGGCGGCAAGCAAGTGAGCAGCACTCAGGCACGTAGTTGTTAACATTCTTTAAATGAAATATGCTCTCCTTTTTATTTTACCTGAATGTATTGAATGTAAAATAGCGCATACTTGCAACGCCAGTCCAGATTGACTGCAATTGCAACATGTGCGTGTGCCACTTGCTGCGTGTCAAACGCAGTCAAGAAATCGAGGGACGAGGATGTGGAATGGGTTAGCATTACAAGGTGGGTGTGCATTGAAGTGCGCATGGCCTGGAAAATGAGGGTGGGGGAGTGGTGCTTATAATTGTACCTTTGGGTGGCGCAAAACGCACCGCCAATTGTCAGACGCTTTGGCACAATTGGGTCATAAAACCAGTTCAAGGATCTTACACGGCAGTCAAGTTGTTTATAATTTAAACTAAATATGGTTGATAACCTTTCTGATTGAATGCCTGCTTGTCTGTCAGTGTATGGCTTTGTCTCTGTCAGTGGACATAATTATGAGGTCATCAACAGGGTATGATATCGGATATGCTTGTATGCTGCCCCAAAAAACACTGGTCAGTGATTTGTATCATGTTTCTGATAAAAGTTCTAACTAAATAATTGATTTCCATGATTGATTGAGCCATGAACTATGAAAGCGTTTCACTAATTAGTGGGTTTGTTTATTAAACTAGCTTTTATTGCTCACGCACCCAATGTTCACGCTGTGTCCCAATTTGTTTTCTAGCAGTTCTCTCAAGTAATTATTCGTGTTAACTCTAGCGCATAATTAAAGTAAACAATATTATATGACCAAGAACTTCCCATTATATTTCACTGTTTGCCTTCGCTTTATTTTGCTACTCCACAATTATGAAAGTTTGTCACGTTTATCAATTAAAGCGAATAAAACTTGCCACATGCTGGTTAAATATCAGCGTCATACATTAGTGGTGAGCACGTGTTTGGTTTTTCTTTCAAGTCACGCACGATGAAAAGGAACTAAACACGATGTTTGAATGTTAAACAAGTTAAGTTTTCTGTATTCAACCTTAGCATTTATTTTATACATATTATTATTGCAAATCACAAATATTTAATACTTACATTTTCAACTTTCCATTCCGTTCTTACTTCCGCATTTGAGTTATCTCCTGTTTGCTGTTAACTAATTCAATTATTCTACAACTTTTGAATAAATTAAAACATGTTCAAATTTCATTGCCTACTTCACGGCGTAGAGTAGTGCGGCTTATGAAAATATATTTGTAGAGTTAGTGCTTTTAATAGCAACGAAAAAGGCAACAAATTCACATCCTTGTCAGCTCCCACATAATTCAATTAGTCAACTTCATTGTTAATTAAAGCGAACGAGCTGCCCAGCAGCAGCAGTAGCAAGTATTGGGTACTTTGGACACGCCCAATCGGGTGTCAGCTGCTTGTAATTTGCTGTGAACGACTTTGTGTGGTGAAATGCGTGAAATAATTAAAAGACACACAATATCTTCTGCGCAAGCAGTGCTTGTGGTATCTCCCTGCGCTGCAAGGCAACAAGCTAAGTAGATTGCAAATTATTCCATTAGTGCTGATGCTATTTGGCATGGGTGTAGAGTTGGCTGGGACAAGACATGCTGATATGACATGTGAAGTGCTAATGTGATGTCTGTCTGGCTGCTGACAAACTTAATTAGGTCTCGCTCGTGCATTTGGTGACTTTTGCGAAGGATACCAGCATGGCGTACACATTGTTCGCCTTTCCCAATTCAGCAATTTGTCAACAATAAATTGTAAAAACTGTGCACAATGATTTTAACAAATCTGTTGGCGTCGTCAATCGCTTTTATTTTTGTTTGCAGACGTTTGAATTAAAATTCAAATGCAAATCGCACGCACGACGGGCTCCAGCTCAGTAGTCCAGTAATTTATGCGTGAGAATAAAACAGCAATGAAGTAAATAAGACACATCAATCAAAGGCACAGTGACTAGACAAAGAGGCGGAGTCAAGGTGTTGAGCTGGTCTGGATTGAGTTCGCAGCTGATGATGAGCTCAGCATTCTGTCATAATAAAATACACTCCATTTTTTTGGCCAGTCAGTCTGTCAGAGTATCCTGCTGCCTGACAGCGCCACCGATAAGACGCTAACAATTGATTGTGGCGAAGGCAGCAAAAAATAAATAAAATAAAATGAAACTGACAAAAAAAAAATCCATCGTCAAGCAGATAAAAGATCAACAAACTAAAAAATTTCTCAGCTACATTTGACTGTGGCTGACAGACCATGTCCAAGGGATGTAGCATAATAAATTAGCTATGGCCAACACGTAGGCGCATAAAATATTTGTTATTTGCCCCATCGATCGTTTAAAATTTTTTTGTATACCATACCAAATACTGTCAAGTGGTCAGCGGAAAGGGGCATTCCAAATTAACATTCCACGCAAATACATATTCAGATACAAAAGAATCACACACACGCACACAATCACACTGCCGCTTAGATAAATCCCCTCACTTCAAGCCTGATTGCGTGTGCTGCTCAGTTTTTTTTTTTCTTTTTTTGTTAGCTAACTTGGCAGTTTTCCCGCAGGCAGCTGAGAGCCATTTTAATTTTATACAGATGCCTTTAAAAATTCGCACAAAGTAGAAAAAAAAAAATAAAAATAAAAAATGTGGGAAGTCTGTTAGGTCCTGCCATTACTCATATTTGACAGCCTGCGGGCTCACACGGTATATGCGTTTTATTTGCGTTTATTCCGAATTCTGTGCATATTTTATGTATCACGAGTTTTGTCATTGCAACGCTAACGTTTAAAGAAGCAGCTAATGTGCGTAAAAGTGTAGTGAAAAAAGTTCAAAGTGCAGATTCATCGCCCTGAAAGAGAAGAAATTTAAAAGGTGATAGAGGCAAATTCATGCTAATTTTCTAAGTTTCTGTTTCACATTTATAAGAGTGGGTATATATTGAAGAAGATAATTGAAATCCTTTCAACAACAAATTATTATTTTTTTCTAAATACGTGCTTATTTGATATAATCACAGCTGTAATTTCTCAAGCGCTTGTAAGTAATTTTTGAATTGATTGGACAGCCTTGAACAGCGAAACGAACTCTCTTTCAATTACACAATCAATCAGTTTGCCCAAGGGTTCAACTGGCTGCCGCTCAATTTGCGGGCAACTTGGAGCAAATTCCAAACATACCAAGCGTCAACCAGCAAAGATAACAAAACAAAACACCCGAAAACCCTTTCCAATGCAATATAACTGTTGAGACTCAACATTTGTGTAGGGGCACGGTGCGTGGCGGCCTAAAACAATTTCGTGATACGAAACAGAAAAAATTTACATAAATTGGAATGTGATGCCGCACATTGACAGGATCCTTTAAATGCTAAACATTTAAACCTTAACAAACTTTCCTTGTGCACACTTTTTTTTTCATGGCGCATAATTTAAAGATTTTGTTTCTGTCATGCAACAAAGCTGTTTATGATTTATGCAACGCATTCATAAATTTTATCAGAATATCAAATAGTTGCTGGCAAAATTAAATATTCTATACGTAAGTAAAGAAACTGTTTTGTTTAAAATCTATGAGTGTGTGTGTCCCAGATGTGTTGTAGTTTGAAAAATTATATTTATTTATGTTGTTAAACGCTTATCTAGGGATAAAGTCAAATTAGCACAAACTGATTTCCTGTGACAAGCAAATTGAAATGGAATCTGGTTCTGGTTTTGATTTATGAAGAATATTAAGGAAAATTACTCTTTAATTCCAACATTTTAAGCTGTCCAGCACTAATCTTATGGCTTGCTGGCCTTAGCCTTCAGCTTGGTTATAACTACATAATTTTGTTAGCTGGACTGCTGCCATCATGTGGAAGGCACAAAGCTTGTTCTCATGCCATGGCTCTGTGTCTATTTCTGTACGCAAATGAAATTAACACGACATTCGGCTCAGGCTCAAGATTAACAACAACAAATACAGCACGTTGTGTTTACGTAGGAGCAGCAGTCACCGCAGGATGCCGACGAGGGATATCAATGGCAAGCAGCTGGGTGCTGCTGGTAGCCCAGACTCGATTGCTACTTTCACATACACATACACATTTGTTCACATATATATATATATATATCGTGAATATGTATCTTTTGCATTTACTTATGCCTTTTTATCTTTTAAGGCAGATGCCAGTTGTTGCTGGGCTCATTCATATCCATTGTGGCAAAATGCAATCAAATTACTTTGATGTTTCCATTAATGTCGTTTTCTTTAACGCTGAGAGCGAGAAAAAAACAACAACAGCAACAGTAAAAACAACAATTGTAAGCGTTTGCTACTAAATATGATAACGAGATGTTTCTAGCTGCCTGTTACCAGCGCCTTTCCAACGCTTTTGCCACATTTCATTTTGTCAGCTGTGTATGTGTGCGTGCGTGTGTGTGTGCTTGTCCTTGCCACACTGAAAATCACAACAACACTATGTCCTGTGAGCCATTTTTATTGAACTGGCGACTTGGCGTCTCCAAGGAATCTAGAAATGCTAAACCGTATTTAAATATATATGTATAAAGCCGCCCTACCGCAAGTAATTCATTTGAATTATTATCTATTGAATTGTGAAGCTCAGCTAATAAACGCAGACACGCCCATTGACCATTTGCCGTCCTTTGCCCTTGTCGCGTCTTCTTCTTGATAAGCTTTTTAAATTTTCTTTTAAATTTCCAGCAAAAGCTGCAGGCAAATTTCGTTTAACACTTCCATTGCATTTTCCATGTTACACTTTCAATTTGTTTTCGCTTCACAAGGCTATTATTAACATTACATATTCACTCAGTTTTCCATGCATTAAAGAGGTATATATAGCAAAGTAAAAACCCCTCATAACCATACTATTAACAGCATTTAAAACAATTATTTTATCTAGGTGTCTTAACAAAATGGTCGATTTAACATAATCTTTTTATCTATAGCATACAGCTTCTATAGCAGCAAGGATATTAAGTCTTCGACATTCATTGTTGTCTTTTTACTCAAACAAATACTTTTGCTGTGTAAAGGATGTCACTTCCGTATTGAAGCTATGACACTTTCCCTCACCATTGTTTGCTCTTTTGCGCACTGGTTAGCATTATTTTTATTTAACTATTTTCATTATTTACCCAGCTAAAGGTTTAAGGGAAAACGTATTTCCTAAGCAACTACCGGAAATATAAAGATAAGGGTGCACAAAATGCACATTTTTTTCTAAGCTAAAACAAAGGACACCAGCAAAGTGCGCTATCCAACCATATTTTTGTCTAACTTATAAGTAGCAAAGTTTCGCATCAAGCAGATTTAAGTTATGTTTAAGCTGTGACAAAAATATTTTGGCATTGTCACAAGAATTTTAGCAAATTCGTTAAGCTTATTAAGAGCTTTGTGTTAAAATTTTGTTTTGTTTCAAAATTCAATTCATAAAAGTTTTATTGCTATTTATTGACTCCCAGTTCGCCAGTCTTCAAATTTTGTGGACATTTAAATTTCTACCCCGACAATTTACCAGCTAGTAACGTCAACACCATTGCGAGTCTTTTACTTTTTGCTCAATGACTATTTAAGTGCAGTTTTCCTTATTTTTATCTATTTTTTTATTTACTCTTGACCTTGCCTTTAGAATTCAATGGTTGCCTCAAGAAGCGCGAGCCTCAATGCTTGCATTCAATGATAGACTACTTGCTAACTTGACTGAAGCCACGCCTCATTTTGAGTCCTTTGAAAGAATGCTAAGTTTAAATATTGTGAGAGTCGGAGCAGTGGCAATGGGCAATAGTTGAAAAGGCAGGATAGCCAACTACTTGACATGCAGCCAATCAATTGTTGAAAGCACTCAACCTTTCAATAGCTTCAGCTTGCAACTATTTTTTAATGTTTGGGTTTCGTCGTTGAAATCAAGTTCAATGTCAGGTAAACACATTGATTTTATAATTATCCAGTGCGCCCGTTAGTCGTAATCAGTTTTAAGTTAGCTTGAAAGTTAAAAGAAAATTGTAAGCTAAGTTAAAATTTTAGCTTAGCAACTAACTTAAACTTGTTGCAGCTTTAACTTCGATCTTCAATATTTGGAAACAAAGTTTTTTGTAGCCTCATCTCGATTAAGGACGTTCAGCAGAATTTGGAGTAGCATTGTTTTGTCCCAAGGTTGAATGTAAGTACGTGCTCCTTTCACATTATTGATGCCGTTAACACGCTGCCAACAGACATGTGAAAGTCACTTTTGCTTGCTGTTGTCAGTGCTGCTTAAAAATTGCTGCCATGCGCTTGGGTAACTGGAAACTAGTTTACCGGTTTTTTTGATTCAAGCTCCACACGTTTCAATTTAGCCTGAAAGTAGTATATATGCTTTAAAAGCACTTATCTTGTTTTTTATAAAGCGTCTTCTTAATTTGCATCCCGAATTCAGTGCGGTTGGAAAAATCCACACACTAAATTCTGTTCTTAACACACTGCCATTCAACAGATAATATTCACTCATGTGCGATTGCTTTGATAGCTTCAAATGTTCTTGCTGTTGATGCTAATTGCAGATTCTGTTGCATTTTGCTTGCAAACTTAAGCACATATTAGCTTGATTACGTATTATGGCCAGACTGGACAGCAGCTGATAGCTTACGTAAATAAACTTCTGGGGTTTTGGCAGCTTGAAGACTTGATTATGTGCATTTGCGTAGCTGTTCATAAGGCACACTGTCTCATTCGGATAACAAATTTGCCGTGTTCAGAACGTATAAGTCATTTTGCTGTTATTTCCGTTGTTGCTCAAGACTCTAGCCTTTTAAAACTACTCGTTAAATTTCAATTTCGTCAACAGAACATCATGATTGCAATAACATGTTAATGCAAAAAGCTATTTTCTTGGTAATGGGATAAAAAAAAAACCATCAAATTCACCGGAAAGCTTTTCACTTTGAAATTAAAGTTCTTGTCTGCTGCAAGTCTTACGATATGCAAATGTCAAATGAGCTCGCTCTTGTTTGTCCACATTCGCGCAGACATCGTAACGTGTGCGTGACAAGCACAAAAGATGCACTGATAGCGAATACAACACATAAAAAAAACGTAGACTGTGTGAGATGAAAAAAATAAAGTGAAAGAAATTTCCTTTAAACATATTTGAGCTGCATTTTATACAAGAAATCGAGTACTATATCCCCACAAAAAAATAATTATCAAGCAAGACCAACCCCAAAAGCAACAAAGATTGCCAGACATTTGAATTATTTGCAGTGAAAATTACATGGTAGCGCCTGTAAAAATCACAACGGGACACCAGAGCGTATAAGAAATTCCTTTCACTAATTTAACAAATGCCACACAGCATGATGGCTGAAATTACTGAGAATTTAGCAGACAGTTAGTTGTGTTATACCCTCACAGTAATTAATCTGCAAAGGACATGCAATTGTTGAAAACTATTGATTTATTTCTTATAAGTATAAATACTTCACGGTAAAATGCAAAGAATGAATTTTCACAGATGTGAAAATGGGTATGGCAACGCCGCTAAGCCTTGAGAGAAGATAGCTTTCGAGCATTGAGACGTAGCTCGACAGTTCCGATCGAATGACCGAGGTTAAAGGGCGACGCTCGCACTTTTCAAACTTCAAACTATTTGAAATCTAAATTTATAATGAAATACTTTCTATTCGCTTTAAACAATAATTAAAATTCCAATTTTAAACAACTCTTACCAAGAGTATTTGGTATTCGACACACTAAGCTAATCTAGCTTTGAAAATTGCCAACTGGGATTGTAATAATTATGTTTTTGTTCGTCCAGGCAGAGAAAGCCACACAAAGAACAAGTGATTAGAAAGTAGGCGATGTTAAGTTAAGAGGAGAGTAAATCTCAATGTGAAGGCTTGGTAAAGCCAGCGGAAATTTGTTAGGATATTAGCTGACAGAATGGCACAAAAGTCTGTCGCCACAATTACAGGTACAGCTGTATTTGAATTTGTGTTTGCATTTATATTTGAATACACTGCGATTATGATTGTGCTGGCTACAGCTAGCGGAAATTTGTTAGGATATTAGCTGACAGACTAGCACAAAAGTCTGGCGCAATGTTTGCAACACTGTTACTGTATTTGTACACATTTATGTTTGCATTTATTTTTTTTTTTTTGTCGCTGTTTGTGTGTTTTGTTTGTGTGTGCTTATGTTAGATGTACAATGTAGAGTCATGGGCAAGGGCCAACAAGCGTGCTGCAAGTGGCATCAACATTTACCACTTACCCATTTGCCTCCCCCTCAATTTGTGTGCTGTGCGTTGCACGGCCATGACTCGACTGTTTTCGTAAAAGCCAACAACATGTCAAATACATTCATACTATGAGCTGCAAACAGCTGCCTTTAAGTCAAAAGTGCAGATTCAAGCAATTAAAGTCGCTTTACACTTTTGCCATGCGTCTAAAAGAGGTTAGATTATGGTGGCCTCTCACATGCATAATGTATGCAAGTTTAAGTGCTTTCGCTGCAGCCTTCAGTTGGGTCACGCCCATCTATTGTTATCGCTGGTACCGTTGTTGTTGATATTAACGCGCGGCGGGCAAATATCACGTTAGGGGGCCACGCTGCTACGGAAGAGACTGTTGATGTTTGCTGTAAAGTCGCATAACTAATGAGAAAAACACAGCATGCAACGTGGGGTCGCATCATAATATAAGTCAATTGCAAGATAGTTAAATGCTTAAGTCAACTTTTGTGCATAAAATCAACTACTCAAAGCCAAAATCAAGAGGAAATTGTTTGTGACTAGTGCAAAAACTTGTTACCATTTTCAGAATACTTAAATTGAAGAAGCTCTTTAGTCAAGAGCAGGCTTCAGGCAAATGGTGCTTTGCACTAAAATTTAATTGTGAAATAACATTATGTTTCAGTTTAATTTTGAGTCGATTCGACAAAAATTCCATTCTGTTGAAAGTTAAATTTTATGTCGAATTAAAAGCAATCTTCAATATTTGATATTTGCTACTGACAAGATTATTATGTAAACTAATCAATGAAAATCTTTTGCTTAAATCAACATCACATACAAATCTTTTCTATCTATCTATGCCTGTTAGGCACGTGGCTGTCTGCCTGCACCTTTCTGCTGCTCAAAAAAAGCTGTTTACATATGCATACCTTTTTTTTAACCTTTTAAAAAAAAATATTCAAGTTTAAATGCCATGCTTACTTTCCATCTTACTCTTACCTGCAATGCTGGCAGCATGTTCTTCGCCTTCTTCATATAAGTAGCAATCTTTTAACAAACTTATGCTTCATCCGCTTTCGGCATCTTTTCATCCCTTCATTCGAGCAAGCCAATCATCAACTCAATCGAACACATTTCCGCAAACTTTCAACTGTTATTTGAAGAGAGTAAATCGTGTTGCTGTTGTTGTTGCCACTTCACGCGCACATTTGCGCTCATTCACAATACCCATTCACAGTTGCTGGCTTGCACAGCTCTTAGACATTCACAGTTTACTAAGATTTCTTCTGTTTGATGGCCATTTAAAAAACAATTTAAAATAATGCCAATGGCAGCGTTTGGGCAAACAAAAGTGCCAAAGCAAATTCAACTTTTTTTTGCAAACAGTGATAGGAAGGGGAATGTAATAGAAAGTGGATACTGTTGAAAACAAAATCAAATCAATAATTGTAATCAATAGCACAAAATACATATTAATTTAAGTGTCTTGAATGGTAGAATGTTACTCTTCTGGCGCCTCTGACTTTAAGTCTCGGGCAAGCGATGCGTGCGTAAATGCATAAATCAGCTAACCATCTATATAGCAGGTAGTGCAATCGCAAAAACTCGTGACAGAGACAAAGTCAGGTTTGGATAGCTTTGACCTACGGGGTTAGACGATCCTTCAATTTGACTAGTTGTTCGCCATTATTCATTGTTTGCCGTTGACACAAAAGACAATGCGGAATGCTGTCTGTCTTCGGTTTTTGCTACACTATACTGCTCTCTTTCCCGGGAAGCAAACGCGTAAATAAAATCGCTGAGATTTTTGGCTGGCATGCACAAGGGCAATTTGGACACACATGAGCCTTATTGAGTTGCCCCCTTGACTCTGGTCCACATATCTGGCATTGGCATTCATCCAACGACTTTGAGTAGCCTCTTCACATTCTGTAGCAAAATATTGCTTGTGTGCATTCGACTGTATGCTTATGAAAATGTGCTAAAGTTTCTTGTTGTTGTGGCTGTGTGAACTCATACTAAATCTGCCAATTGATGTCCAATATGGATATTAAATGAAATCAGCAGCACTGATTTGATGGTTTTCGTTACTGCAAAATATCATAGCGTGCATTTGTGCGCCATCAGCCTAACATATGTGCTGCTCTTTTCATTAATCATTTCATTTGTCATCCAATCACGCACACACAAATGCGCAATATTTGTTGTATATGTAATTAATATGCGCTTATAAGTACACGTGTATGCATTATTTAATTACATTTTGCCATAAAGTAACAAATTGCTGCGGCATATTGGTCGGTTGTGTTAATTTTTATAGAAATAATATATGTTTGAGCCAAAAATGAAATTGCAATTTTGCTTTTCTGGATAACTTTTAATTAATATTGCCTATGAAATCGTGTGCCTGTTGAGGACACTAATTTAAAAATTAAAATCGCATACTGCCTGATTATTAATTAAAAATAACCAAATTAACATGGTAAAACAAGAAAAATCTACCATGCATAAAAAACATATTTTGAATTCATAGTTGCATTTGATAACGCAATTAAAACTAATTAAGTGAAAAACACGCAAAATCACATTTTTAAATTAACACTGCAATTGCACACGTAAAAGGGAGCTTTAAATAAATACATATGAAAATTACCCACGGCCCAACATATTGACTGCGTTACATATTCGACGAGTATTCCAACTGCATCTGCGGTTTTTTGCATTGCATGGAACGTGCTAATTGCAGAAGACTCAACCTTTCTCTTTTTGTGATGGCCCCACAGCCAAACAGGCTCTTGGCCTGCTACGCTGTTTTGCTAATGCAATTAAAATCTGCGGTAGCCGAGAGTGTTGCGACCGCAACGAGTACAAACCAAAGCACATGACAGATAACAAATAGTTCTGGCTAGGGATAATGGAAGTCCTGGTAATACAGAAAGATAGAATGCATTTATCTGCGTTTACTGCAGGAAAAAATCTAATTTAGTACAGGATCTCTTTCTTTACGAATGTCAGTCAGCTGATGCTGTTTCATTATGACGAGCTGCAGCGCCAATTAGGATGCAACAAAGCGTAGACTGACCGCCATTTTGTAGCATTTTACTAATCGGCTAAGGGATAAGGGATAAAATACTTAAGTTTCTGGCTTGCGGCGTATGCGCAACAATTTACAATGCTAATTAGTTGTACGCTATATTTCACGATATGCCTTTCAAACTCGTTTGCTTATTCACTTTCCTTTAATTGAATACGTTTATTGTATTTGCAGCACTCGGACTTCACCATATTGAATTATTAATGCATCGGCGGGCAGCGCAATCTATGCATATGCCGCCGCAGCTGTCCTTGACAGTCGCGGCTGGACAGACTGACGAATGCCAAAAGCAGCAATAACAACAACAACAACAGCAACAAAAACATCAACAATAGAGTGTCAACAACAGCGACGACAAACCAAATTAAACATAAACAATGCCTGGGGGCAGCAATGATACAACGCCGGTCTATTGCGGCACGGGCATGGATAATTTTCATACCAGGTAAGTTGGCAATGCCAATGCCACGGTCATTCCCCAAGGACAGACAGGACGAACGCAGACAACAGACAACAAAGACTAAAAAGCTCAGGTTCTTTTTCTATAACAACAAAAATCGATAAATTTATTTCTTTATATGTACCTTCTTCATACGATGTTTTTTTTTTTAATGCCCTTTTTAAATGCTTTTAATCGCAGTTAAAACTACTAAATTGATTTTAAGGCGTATTTGTCAAGATCAATTGCTTGAAAGGAAAATTTAATGACAGCTGCTGCATCTATAAAAATTTAATGTAATTAAAATTAAAGCAACGACTTTGTTTTTTATGTCTCACGCGAAACACTCGTAAAACGGGGTTTTAAGTTCTTGTAAAAAAAAAAACTTTTTTAAGCTGATGCTGACATTGAAACAAAAGCGGGGCTATTTTGGCTCTAGGAAATAATATTAATATCTGTTTGTGCATACGAATTTCTCAGAGATATGAATGCATAGATTTATGATGTGATAACAGCTTTAATAAAACTGAAGTGGCAATGACCTTTTTTATAGCCAGAAAAGGCCGAATAATAAAAGTGCACATATCTGGTATTTAGCTTTGAAATCTTTGCAACATTGGATAACCATTTGAATTTAACAACCATTTCTAATGCCTTACCATACATAGCAGGCAATAAAAAAAAAGTTTCGTTTTCTTACCGTGTGTGCATAGCAAATACACCAATTGCCTGCAATGCCAATAAAGACTGTAAGCCTGCAGCGTTTGCCAACGTATAACAAGAGACACTCATTTTATGGCCATTGTGTTTAGTTTCGAGCAAAACAAATTATTTCCGTATTTTTACGACCAACTTTGGAGCCTGAATTATTATTTTTTTTTTTCTTTTTAGGCAGCTGCAGCTTTTGACAGCCGCTTTCATTGTTGCTTGAGCCCCTAAGCGGGCTTTGTTTTTCAAAGTTAAGAGATGGAGTGGAAAGGAATGAGAAAGACTTTTTCTTTGTCTGTGTTTGTCTGTTTTCTTGCTGTTGGCCGTTGTTGGACTCAACGTTGAATATACGGCGCTCAAGCGCAAGTCAAGTGTGTGTCTCCCTGGCTTTAAAGCCACCCATATGTTTCAACCGGCCACTTTAATGCTGTTGGTGCACACTAGATGCTATTGCATCCTAACATAAACATAGTTGTAAAACAACAGTGTCTGCTTCTAGCGTGTTTCCAAGCTTGTTTGAGCTTGAAGAATGTTTGTTCATCTTGTATCCAACATTTGGCTACAAAGTAAGATATATATAGAAAGCTAAAAGAAATTTCCTAAGTTAAACAACAGAGCTCGGTAACTGAACATTAAGATCCCTCTTTTAATTGAAAATTTTTAATATATTTTTTGTAAACTTTATTTACTCCTTAAAGTTGCGCTCAGTTTCGTTTCCCATTTTTTTTGCTGATGTTGTTGTTTACCTGAAAACTGCTAACAGTAAACTATTCCCCAGTTGAGCAACCTTTTTGTTTTGCTGGACTAGCTGTAAAAGTATGGCAATATATGAAAATATGCACAAATGTGCTGTTTGTGACTTTCTTACAAAAAGTAAAGATTTTTTAAGCCGGAACACACACATTTACATTTATGCAAAGGCAAATTGCTTGGCCAGCAACTACAAGTTTGAACAATGCCCATGTGGCTAGTGACTAAAATTTACTTTCAAAATCGCTCTAGGTATATGCATAGATGGAGTTAACCCACCTTCACTTGGGGCTGGCGACAATCTTAATATGAAATTAAATTCAAAGTTTTGCTGTTACGTCATTGGGCTGCTACGTCTACTATGTTACCATTCATCAGCATGGATTAACAAAAGCAATAAATTAAAGTAAGCAAGGTATTTTCATTAGGCAGGCACCCAGAATATAAGATTCTAGGATTCAGCTAGGCAGACCCAAAAGAAAACGCGTCGGGAATGCAATGCTTTTAAACATGTCGCGTGGGTAAAGCTTCTCAAAATGAGTTTGATGAATGGTTTGGCTGTAAAATTCAGAGAGCCATAAAAGGTTGTTTACCTTTAACAGACACAATGGGGTTCGGGGCCACCTGCCTGGTCATGATGTCCTGTGCAGTTGTGTTGTTATGTTTATTGTCCTATGCTGTTGTTCGTCCCCCCCCAGCCCCTACCAATGACAAATGCTCTGTAACACAATAGCAAACAAAAACCGCTTCAATTTCGCACTCAATTTTCAGGCTGCTACGTCGGGGCCAAAAACTAGTTAAAACCCATTACAAAAAGTGTCACTGCGACAAACTGTCTATCAAAATTGAAACCGTTTTTTATTGTTGTTCGAGCTGCTGCTCATGTTACACATAATTTATTATTTCTGTCCATTTTTTCTTCTTTCTTTTCTTTTTTATGAGTGCGTTCGTCTTTAAACGACACGACACATTCGGAAAATAAAGCGAACTTCTAATTGTCAGCAGAACAAAATGCTAGCTGCCAAATGAACATGATTATTATTCATGTTAATTGCTCATTTTGTGCTTGCGTGACACAGTTTGCCTTCAAGCATGGCGGCTAAATATTACGCATACGTCGCGTTGTCATGACATTTCACGTCAACTTAGAAGATAACAAAAAAAAAAAAAATAGGATTAAACTTGATTCTGTGTCTATTATTCCGTGCGTCAGTCTATCTGTCTTTTTCTGTATGTCTTCTGTCTGCCGTCTGCCTGTTCTTTTTGTATGACTGTTGACACATTGGCGCTAAATTTTTTTTGTTTTTGGTGTTTTTGTCGCACTTGAGTGGTGCTTTGAGTGACTTACTGTGAGTTCGAAGGCCTTCTGGCTGAGGCGTGATAGCTTCAAGTTTTGCTCTGGTGCCAGTCTCTAGCAATTTAGCACGTAGCACGCCTTTGACATACAAAGAAAATGGCAAAGTGTTGGATATACATCTTATCGTTGATGTAGACAGGCAGACAGACCTTAATTTAGCCACCCACACACACACACACACGTATATATATTTACAGTTGGGTTTAAACACTTTCACATTCCAATGCATTGCAATGGTTTGCCTAAGCCGCAACAACATCTTGGCAAACATTTTCATTAACCACACGCAGCTTCAGCTAATTAAACTGTAAGACACACATTTGCTAAACTTACTTTAAGTTATATTTTAGCTATACACATTTTATGCAATATTTTCTGCGAAAGACGGAAAGGAAGAGCTATATATACTAGCATAACAAATTTATTATTTATCAATGCATAACATTAAATTCTCAACGTGCTTAAGCTTCAAACGACTGAGAAGAAGGCAATGGCAATGTTTGTTGATAACAGAAATGAAGTCTCTTGAATTAGCCATTAGTTTAGTAAGTACCTCGTTGCTTGTAGGTTATTGATTAATAAATAATGTACATTGCGCTTAATCCTGTCAGCTTTGCATGTTAATATAAATTTATTAAATGCTGGGTCAAGCTATTTATTTATGATAGTATATTAACAGAGAAGTTACATAGAAAATGTAATTTGAAATATATTTACTCTCATTTCAGCTATCAAAACATGCATGGATATGTCTCGCTGGTGGTGTGCATACTGGGTACCATTGCGAACACACTGAACATTATTGTTTTAACACGACGCGAGATGCGTTCACCCACCAATGCGATACTCACGGGTCTGGCAGTGGCTGATCTGGCAGTTATGTTGGAATACATACCCTATACGGTGCACGATTATATACTGAAGGACAGCTTGCCCAGGGAGCAAAAGTTGAGCTATGGTTGGGCGTGCTTTATCAAGTTTCATTCGATATTTGCCCAGGTGCTGCACACCATCTCCATTTGGCTGACAATAACGTTGGCTGTGTGGCGTTATATTGCAGTGGGTCATCCGCAAAAGAATCGCTTGTGGTGCGGCATGCGCACCACTATAATAACCATAACGACAGCATATGTGGTTTGTGTGCTAGTCGTTTCGCCCTCGCTATATCTGATCTCAGCCATTGCTGAATATTCAGATCAAGTGGATGCCCATGGCAATTTGATTAATAGTATACCAATAAGTCAATATGTTATTGACTACAACAACGAAATGCGAACTGTTGTTGAGCCGGCACAAAATGCCACGCCCACCAGCCCCATAGCCAATGATACGCAATGGATAAATTTGACAACAACTAGTTCTAGTCCTAGTCCTAGCCCTAGTCCAAAGCCCGTTGCCATTGTGGCACGCAATGTGACCGTCTATCGACTCTATCACAGCGATCTGGCGTTGCACAACCTTTCCCTGTTGAATGCCACATTTCTGATATACGGTGTGCTTATCAAATTGATACCTTGCATTGCACTCACCATACTCTCGGTGCGGCTCATTATGGCATTGCTGGAAGCAAAACGGCGCAGAAAGAAACTCACAAACAAACCGGCGGCGAGCAATGGCACTAAATCTGTTGTTAACGGCAAGCCAGCAGAGCGTCCACGCAAGAATAGTAAAACGCTGGAGAAGGAAAAACAAACGGATCGCACCACACGGATGCTGTTGGCGGTGCTGTTGCTCTTCCTCATCACTGAGTTTCCACAGGGCATCATGGGGCTGTTGAACACTGTGCTTGGCCAAGCTTTTCTCATGCAATGCTATTTCAAACTGAGTAAGTTTACTATTGAAAATAATAAATTACTTGTGTGTGGCTCTTTAAGCTGACTGTTTACATTCTAATTCCTTAGGTGACCTTATAGATGTACTGGCTTTAATCAATTCGAGCATCAACTTTATACTTTATTGCACCATGAGCAAACAATTTCGCACCACTTTCACTCTATTGTTTCGACCCAAGTTTCTAGACAAGTGGCTGCCGGTGGCACAGGATGAACTTACTGCTACACGTGTGGACGGGCTTCAACGCTCTGTGGTGGCAGCAGCACCAGACAAGTGCCACCCAACGTCAACCCACAAGCAGCCGCAAGTGGTAACACTTGCTGCGACTAGCACAGCCACCCAAGTGACGAATCTGTAGCGGCAGCAGAATCGACGCATTCCCTGCCAGGTACTTGGTGTTAGCCTGAAGCATAGCGCGATTGTCGTTGTTGTGGATGAGGCCAGCGGTGCTGTGGATCATCACCTGCGTGTGATTGATACGCTTCCCTTTGGCAATGGTGCCAGTTCAAGTTTAACAATGTGTTGAGCCCGTGATTTCGGTAAGAGTATGTAAGTTTAATTTAAAATATATATATTTATATTTAGATGTATGTTTATGTTTGTGGTCCAAAGCTGCAGTTTACGGTTGATAAGCTATTTTTTGTGGTGCGCACAATAAACTATTGCATAAATTTGGTTGTTTTCCATAACATAAACAAAAATTAAATCAAATTACTGATAAAAAAAAGAAATTAGAATAATGCGCATCAGTCATACGCACCGTTGGTTTTCGTGCAGTGCAATGTAAAAAAAGCACTTTACAGCGCATTGACGAAAATCAGCGAAATATTTAGTCTGCACACATTGAAGGACACGCGTGCCACGCCCCACTCCTCTTAAATGCAAATCAAGCTGGATGACTAAACGTGTTAACGATTTAATATGCATTCAATTTGGATTTGCAAAAAAAAAAAAACATCTACGAATTTTTTTCAACAAAAAGCAACAATTCAATGTTTGCAGTGTGTATATAAATAAACAGTTATTCAATACGCGTAGAATAAAACCATATATAAACATGTACAGCTAATGGTAAATTTATTGTATTGAAAAGTTTTGGTCAAGTTGGTTCCAAAATGCAGTGACTGTGAATAAATTGGTTGCTTTAATTTGCACTTCAATTTGCAAAAGTTATCTTAAATTAGTACAGCTTTTTGTACTTAGAAATTAAGCTATTTGCCATTGATTTAACAATTACTGCAATTCAATTGTTGAAATCGAGCGATTTTATTTGAAAACATCGACTGTTTATGTTAAAATTAATTATTATGCATAAGTGATAAGCGAAGGCTGCATTAAAGTGTTGAATATGCATTAGAACCTATAATGATTAAAGTGTTTGCAATCGAGCCCCAGCAAATATTTTCGATCGATTATAATGGAAATTTAGCGTTTGAATCAAAATACAGCTCATTTCAAATGTTTCATTATTCGATTTTAGTTTGTAGCTCTAAAATAGTAAAAAAAACCAAATTTAGAAACGTCACAAATATTAACTAAAATTTAATTGATATATTGCCATGTTGCTTGATAAAAATACCAAGAAAATTGTTGTTTGTTATTGTAGCTATAATTCGTTTAAAAAACAATATTCTAATGAATTTAGCTGTAAAAATATTATGCATAAGTACTTTAAAAACAAAATTAAATTATACATTTGTTTTGTGCTAGGCTTAAACTTAATTTTATTATATGATAAATAAAACGAACTACTATAAAAGTGAACTTGAGTTTAAATGGTATACATTAAAAATATGCGTAAGTATTTTATTAACAGCAAAACTCGGCGATCGACAAACATAATTTACCAACAATTTAACAAGTTTTTCAATTATTTTAAATAACGTCCCAAGTTAACGAAGAAGCCAGGTCTCAGCGGGACAGCCTCAAAACAAAATTATTCCGAATTCAAAAACTTGAAAACGCACGACATGTTAATAAAGTTCATTTACAATTTGCCTTGGGAAAATATTAAATTCATACCTTGCAGGAAAAAAGAATAAAAGCTCGTAGAGATCAAATTCTTTAAAATAAATATCAAGTATCAACTTAAGTAAGTACAGTGTAATGTAATGTCGAACGAGGGTGGGCTTGCGCCCTTCGGCACTGCGACCCACAAGGATCTATTGTGCCCCCTTACCACTAGTTCATTTTTAATGTTCTCAGGAACTGAGTCAGACCAGTCTGTGGGATATGCATCAGGTCTTCCTCTCTGAGAGTGTAGTTGCCTAACAGCTTTGCTCTATTACGTGCCAGGGCGGGGCAGTTTGTGATTAGGTGTTCCATTGATTCAACATCCTCTTCGCAGAATCTACAAGTTCTGTTTCTAGCAAGGCCCATCTTATGTAGATGGTCGTTGCAGGGAAAGTGGCCTGTTAACGCCCCACAAAGTGACCTAAGTTGTGATCTGTTTAAGGATAGAGCTACCTTTGCTCTTGCTGCATCAGGGCAAACATATCTTTTTGAGTGCCTAAGACCCTCTAGATTGTTCCAGTGCATTATTTTCTTTTTTTCTAACCAATTGTGTATGTCAGATTTGAGTTTGTTGTTTGAATAACCAAACATTGGACTTGGGCCTATAAACGGGGCTTCCGCTCCTAATTTAGCCCTTACATCCGCGGCCTCATTACCTGAGTGACCTTCATGTCCTGGGACCCAAACCAGAGAAACTCTATTATTGGTTGCCAGTGCATTTAGCTCACGGTGACATTCATGTATGAAGTTTGAGCTATAGCTATAGCTGTTTAGTGCTTTAAGAGCTGCTTGACTATCGGAGAGTATACGAATGTTAACTCCTACCAATCGTCTGCTATTCAGTCTATATACCGCCTGTAAAATAGCGAAGAGCTCCGCCTGGAAAACGGTGCATTCGGCCTCAAGTGAGAGAGAGATGTGTGTGCGAGGACCCACTATGCCTGCTCCTACCCCTGATGCTGTCTTGGATCCATCTGTGAACCAATTTTGTGCATCGTCATTTAGCCAAGATGGATTTGAAGTCCATTGCTCTCTTGTTGGAAAAATGACCTTGTAATTTTTCGTGAAACTATGGATGGTTTGTATTTGGTCTAGGGTTTTTGTTTTATCAAGGATGTCCTCTACCCTATTCAATATACCTAGGTGTCCTCTAAGGTTGCCCTTCTGGTATTTGTTACCTACATAGAGCCCCAGAGCCTGCTTTACAGCCTCTTCCTCTATAGCTAGGTGTAAGGGAGTTAGGTTTAGAATTGCTTCCAGACCTGCTGTCGGGGTCGTTCTCAGTGCCCCTGTGATACTTAGGCAAGCTAGCCTTTGTACCTTGTTGAGTTTATTGATAGCGGTGCTTTGTGTGGCTTTTTCCCACCATACTGCCGCCCCGTACAGAATCATTGGTCTTACCATTTGGGTGTACGCCCAGTGGGCCATTCGTGGAGAAAGCCCCCATGATTTGCCAAGCATCTGCTTGACAGCCCAGAGAGATCGAGTTGACTTTGTGGTTACTGCTCTCAGGTGTGCGTTCCAAGTGAGTTTGCTATCCAGAGTTACCCCTAGATATTTTACCTCTGTACTCAGAGTCACAACTGTGCCACTAACCTTTATGTCTGGGAATTTTAGAATCCTTTTATTGGTGAACGGGATTATGATGGTCTTACTAGGGTTGATAGAGAGCCCTTCTGAGGTGCACCATGTTACCGTTTGATCGAGAGCACGTTGCATGAGGTCTGCTAGGATCCTTTCATCTTTGCCCCTGATGATTACGGATATGTCATCTGCATATCCTATCGTTTTGCATCCGTTTGCATTGAGAGACAGAACTAAGTTGTCTACTAGGAGTGACCACAGTAAAGGAGATAGAACACCACCCTGTGGGCAGCCTTTTGAGGCATGTATGCTAGCCGAGGCAAGTCCAAGATCGGCCTTTATCAGTCTGCGGCATAGCATTGCCTTCACCCAGGCTACTACCTTAGGGTTTACCCCCCTGTTTGTCAGAGCCCGGCTCATTGAGTCAAAGTTTGCATTATCGAAGGCACCCTCTATGTCCATGAAGGCGCATAGGGCGACCCCCTTTGCGTCAATTGCTTTTTCTATGTCAGTTGTCAAATGATGCAGTGCCGTCACCGTGGATTTACCCTTCTGGTAGGCGAATTGCAGTTTGTGAAGCGGGTTGGCTTCTAAAATGTCAGTTCTGACGTAGCAGTCTATCAGTTTCTCCATGGTCTTTAGCATGAAAGAGGAGAGACTGATTGGTCTGTATGATTTGGGAGAGCATGGTGGCTTGTCCCCGCCCTTAGGAATGAATATTACCTTTACTGCTCTCCAGGTCTTTGGAATATATCCCAGCAAAAGGCTGGCTCGATATATAGGAATCATTTTCCTAATGATGATCCCTTTGCCCTTTGATAACATGGCTGGAAATATGCCATCTGGACCAGGGGATTTGTAGGATTTGAAGGAGTTAATTGCCCATTCTACCCTTTCGTAGCTAACTATGTTTTTTATTATTGGGTCTATGATTCTTGTGTGCCTCAGTTCTTCTGTGTCAGGGTCTCCCTCTGTGCTACAGAATGAACAGTCAGGAAAGTGAGATTTTAGAAGAACCTCTAAAGTTTCCTGTGAGTCACTGGTGTATACACCGTTCGGGCCCATCAGTGTCCCAATCGGTCCTCCACTGGCTTTTGATAGGGCTCTATGGACCCTTGCAGTTGAGGGTATGTCCCTAAGATCTTCACAGAAATTCCTCCATGAGGATCTCTTGGATTTCCTTAACTCCCTATTGTAATTAGTTAAGGATGTCCTGTAGAGATCCCAATTGTTGGACCTTTTGGCCCTGTTGAACTCTGTCCTAGCTTCTCTTCGTAATTCTTCAAGTCGTGAATTCCACCAGGGGACCCTCTTGCTAGAGGTCTTAGCCCTTTGTGGGCAGCAGTCATTGAAGGTTGAGACTAGATCGTGCGTCAGGGTATTAACTGCCCTTTCTAGCTCCTCAGTATTCGTTTTTGCTTGTATGTATTTGCTTGAACCTTAATGGCTTACAAGTCTCTTATGGCTTTGAGTTATTTATTTATTAACAACCTTGAAAGCGCCTTTAGGCTTCTCATTAATTACCTCCATTTAATGTTGTTCTTTTCAGCTAATTTCAGCTAATCTACTTGGAAAACTTTTGTTAACTTTCTCCCCAACCCTTTTGCCATTAAATTCTAACACAATTAATTCACAATTGTGTAATAAATGACATTGTTTTGACAGTTTGAATTGCTTCGACCATTTTCAATGGCAAACCGTGACAGCCGTCAAGATTCAAATCTCAATTAAAACTGCTTTAAAAATAAGCTTAGGGCTGAACATAAATCGCAGTTGTAGCATCGTAAAATCAAGTCATCAAGTAATAAAATGCAGCGGCGCATCGGCCACGGTTATTTACTGTAGCTGTCCATCAAGCTAAATTGATTGCAGCTGTTCAAACGTTAAAAAACAAACGACAAGGTTATTATTGAAATATGCTGCATGGATTTACTTAGTTGACTTAAATTACAAAATGCCACAAAAACATATTTTTACAACTTTAATCGTGTTTGTTGCTTGCTCAGCTTTTGTGTTCAAAGCGCAAACTTTTTATGTGAGGTTGATTGAAAAACTTCTGCTTTAAAGAATTAAAGCTTTCGAAACAGCAACAAAGGGACAAAGATAAACGAGACACCGCCTCTCCAACAACCAACAGCCACATCACACATCCGCCGGGCAGCACGAGTGCATTTCAAGTGTAGTACGTGCGGCAGAGCCTAAATGTTGTTGCTTGGTCCTTTAAGCTTGGTGACTGCTGCCAGCTTTAACCTTTGCATATTACATTTACCTACAATTAGCCGGAAACTGCGGCTGGAGTACGTTTGCTGACACGGCTTATGGCTGCCAGGTCCTTTTTGGGCTGTGACAATCGAGCAAAGCTCGTCTGGCCACCACCCTTGACCACTCACATTTCAGACATTAATATTGCAGCGTCATTTGCCCAATTGTTGTGCGAGCCTCAAAGTAATTTGCAACAAGTTTACACAGTGTATTTGCAAAGTCAACTATGTTTCATCTGGCTGCTATGAAAACATAGTATTTTTTTTTTTTTTTTTTTTTTTGTGGCTTGGCTCATTGCCCGTTTCGTTATTTCGTTTGTGGTCGGTTTTCTCGCTGTGCCTTTCCGGTCATGTCCGGTTTGGCTACCGTTGCCGCATCTACAAAGCCTCATTACCGTTTTAACGTTATTACGGGATGACTGTAATAACTGGCAAAAACCTTGCCATTTGATTATATGATGCATGGGCTAGTGGGCGTTTCTATATGTGTAGGTGTAATTTGTTATTCTTTTTGTGCGAACTGTTTCTGTTTTCTGAATTTTCAAGTATAGAATTTTACATGAATTTTTAATAAACATCACGATTCACACTTTAAATGCAGGTTTAATCTTGATGCCAAATCAAAAGTTTTAATCCGTTGCTTTTGAAAATCGGGTCAGTTTTGCCGAAGTTATGGAAGTCCAAAGATTTTACCAATGCCTAAGTCGGTTTTTTGACATAAGACTTTAACATGCATTTTGACCAAAAATCGAAAATTGTTTAAGTGTACAAACTTAAATGCAGTTTTATTCTAGGTGTCAAACCATGACTTTTAAGATATTGCTTTTGAAAATCGGGTCAGTTTTGCCGAAGTTATGGAAGGCGAAAGATTTGACCAATGCCTAAGTCGATTTTTTTGACATAAAACTTTAACATGCATTTTGACCAAAAATCGAATTTTATTTAAGTGTACAAACCTAAATGCAGTTTTATTCTAGATGTCAAACCATGACTTTTAAGGTATTGCTTTTGGAAATCGGGTCAGTTTTGCCGAAGTTATGGAAGGCGAAAGATTTGAACAATGCCTAAGTCGATTTTTTTGACATAAAACTTTAACATGCATTTTGACCAAAAATCGAAAATTGTTTAAGTGTACAAACTTAAATGCAGTTTTATTCTAGGTGTCAAACCATGACTTTTGAGATATTGCTTTTGAAAATCGGGTCAGTTTCGCCGAAGTTATGGAAGGCGAAAGATTTGACCAATGCCTAAGTCGATTTTTTTGACATAAAACTTTAACATGCATTTTGACCAAAAATCGAATTTTATTTAAGTGTACAAACTTAAATGCAGTTTTATTCTAGGTGTCAAACCATGACTTTTAAGGTATTGCGTTTGGAAATCGGATCAGTTTTGCCGAAGTTATGGAAGGCGAAAGATTTGAACAATGCCTAAGTCGATTTTTTTGACATAAAACTTTAACATGCATTTTGACCAAAAATCGAGTTTGATTTAAGTGTACAAACTTAAATGCAGTTTTATTCTAGGTGTCAAACCATGACTTTTAAGGTATTGCGTTTGGAAATCGGGTCAGTTTTGCCGAAGTTATGGAAGGCGAAAGATTTGAACAATGCCTATGTCGATTTTTTGACATAAAATTTTAACATGCATTTTGACCAAAAATCGATTTAGATTTAATTGTACAAACTTAAATGCAGTTTTATTCTAGATGTCAAACCAAGACTTTGGAGATATTGCTTTTGAAAATCGGGTCAGTTTTGCCGAAGTTATGGAAGGCGAAAGATTTGACCAATAAAATAAAATAAAAACATAAAATTTTTAACATGCATTTTGACCCAAAATCGAATTTGATTTAAGTGTACAAACTCAAATGCAGTTTTATTCTAGACGCCGAAACATGACTTTTAAGGTATTGCGTTTGGAAATCGGGTCAGTTTTGCCGAAGTTATGGAAGGCGAAAGATTTTACCAATGCCTAAGTCGATTTTTTGACATAAAACTTTAACATGCATTTTGACCAAAAATCGAATTTTATTTAAGTGTACAAACCTAAATGCAGTTTTATTTAAAATGTCAAACCATGACTTTTAAGGTATTGCGTTTGGAAATCGGGTCAGTTTTGCCGAAGTTATGGAAGGCGAAAGATTTGAACAATGCCTAAGTCGATTTTTTGACACAAAACTTTAACATGCATATTGACCAAAAATCGCATTTGATTTAAGTGTACAAACTTAAATGCAGTTTTATTCTAGGTGTCAAACCATGACTTTTAAGGTATTGCGTTTGGAAATCGGGTCAGTTTTGCCGAAGTTATGAAAGTCGAAAGATTTGACCAATGCCTAAGTCGATTTTTTTGACATAAAACTTTAACATGCATTTTGACCAAAAATCGAATTTGATTTAAGTGTACAAACTTAAATGCAGTTTTATTCTAGGTGTCAAACCATGACTTTTAAGGTATTGCGTTTGGAAATCGGGTCAGTTTTGCCGAAGTTATGGAAGGCGAAAGATTTTACCAATGCCTACGTCGATTTTTTTGACATAAAACTTTAACATGCATTTTGACCAAAAATCGAATTTTATTTAGGTATACAAACTTAAATGCAGTTTTATTTAAAATGTCAAACCATGACTTTTAAGGTATTGCGTTTGGAAATCGGATCAGTTTTGCCGAAGTTATGGAAGGCGAAAGATTTGAACAATGCCTAAGTCGATTTTTTTGACATAAAACTTTAACATGCATATTGACCAAAAATCGCATTTGATTTAAGTGTACAAACTTAAATTCAGTTTTATTCTAGGTGTCAAACCATGACTTTTAAGGTATTGCGTTTGGAAATCGGATCAGTTTTGCCGAAGTTATGGAAGGCGAAAGATTTGACCAATGCCTAAGTCGATTTTTTGACATAAAACTTTAACATGCATTTTGACCAAAAATCGAATTTGATTTAAGTGTACAAACTTAAATGCAGTTTAATTCTAGGTGTCAAACCATGACTTTAAAGGTATTGCTTTTGGAAATCGGGTCAGTTTTGCCGAAGTTATGGAAGTCGAAAGATTTTACCAATGCCTAAGTCGATTTTTTGACATAAAACTTTAACATGCATTTTGACCAAAAATCTAATTTTATTTAGGTGTACAAACTTAAATGCAGTTTTATTCTAGGTGTCAAACCATGACTTTGAAGGCATTGCTTTTAAAAATCGGGTCAGTTTTGCCGAAGTTATGGAAGGGGAAAGATTTTACCAATGCCTAAGTCGATTTTTTGACATAAAACTTTAACATGCATTTTGACCAAAAATCGAATTTGATTTAAGTGTACAAACTTAAATGCAGTTTTATTCTAGGTGTCAAACCATGACTTTTAAGGTATTGCTTTTGGAAATCGGGTCAGTTTTGCCGAAGTTATGGAGGTCCAAAGATTTTACCAATGCCTAAGTAGATTTTTTGACATAAAATTTTTAACATGCATTTTGACCCAAAATCGAATTTGATTTAAGTGTACAAACTTAAATGCAGTTTTATTCTAGGTGTCAAACCATGACTTTTGAGATATTGCTTTTGAAAATCGGGTCAGTTTTGCCGAAGTTATGGAAGGGGAAAGATTTGACCAATGCCTAAGTCGATTTTTTGACATAAAATTTTAACATGCATTTTGACCCAAAATCGAATTTGATTTAAGTGTACAAACTTAAATGCAGTTTTATTCTAGGTGTCAAACCATGACTTTTGAGATATTGCTTTTGAAAATCGGGTCAGTTTTGCCGAAGTTATGGAAGGCGAAAGATTTGACCAATAAAATAAAATAAAAACATAAAATTTTTAACAAGCATTTTGACCCAAAATCGAATTTGATTTAAGTGTACAAACTTAAATGCAGTTTTATTCTAGGTGTCAAACCATGACTTTTAAGGCATTGCGTTTGGAAATCGGATCAGTTTTGCCGAAGTTATGGAAGGCGAAAGATTTGAACAATGCCTAAGTCGATTTTTTTGACATAAAACTTTAACATTCATTTTGACCAAAAATCGAGTTTTATTTAAGTGTACAAACTTAAATGCAGTTTTATTCTAGGTGTCAAACCATGACTTTTAAGGTATTGCTTTTAAAAATCGGGTCAGTTTTGCCGAAGTTATGGAAGGCGAAAGATTTTACCAATGCCTAAGTCGATTTTTTGACATAAAACTTTAACATGCATTTTGACCAAAAATCGAATTTGATTTAAGTGTACAAACTTAAATGCAGTTTTATTCTAGGTGTCAAACCATGACTTTTAAGGTATTGCGTTTGGAAATCGGATCAGTTTTGCCGAAGTTATGGAAGGCGAAAGATTTGACCAATGCCTAAGTCGATTTTTTGACATAAAACTTTAACATGCATTTTGACCAAAAATCGAATTTGATTTAAGTGTACAAACTTAAATGCAGTTTTATTCTAGGTGTCAAACCATGACTTTTAAGGTATTGCGTTTGGAAATCGGATCAGTTTTGCCGAAGTTATGGAAGGCGAAAGATTTGACCAATGCCTATGTCGATTTTTTGACATAAAATTTTAACATGCATTTTGACCAAAAATCGATTTAGATTTAATTGTACAAACTTAAATGCAGTTTTATTCTAGATGTCAAACCAAGACTTTGGAGATATTGCTTTTGAAAATCGGGTCAGTTTTGCCGAAGTTATGGAAGGCGAAAGATTTGACCAATAAAATAAAATAAAAACATAAAATTTTTAACATGCATTTTGACCCAAAATCGAATTTGATTTAAGTGTACAAACTCAAATGCAGTTTTATTCTAGACGCCGAAACATGACTTTTAAGGTATTGCGTTTGGAAATCGGGTCAGTTTTGCCGAAGTTATGGAAGGCGAAAGATTTTACCAATGCCTAAGTCGATTTTTTGACATAAAACTTTAACATGCATTTTGACCAAAAATCGAATTTGATTTAAGTGTACAAACTTAAATGCAGTTTTATTCTAGGTGTCAAACCATGACTTTTAAGGTATTGCGTTTGAAAATCGGGTCAGTTTTGCCGAAGTTATGGAAGGCGAAAGATTTGACCAATAAAATAAAATAAAAACATAAAATTTTTAACATGCATTTTGACCCAAAATCGAATTTGATTTAAGTGTACAAACTTAAATGCAGTTTTATTCTAGGTGTCAAACCATGACTTTTAAGGTATTGCGTTTGGAAATCGGATCAGTTTTGCCGAAGTTATGGAAGGCGAAAGATTTGAACAATGCCTAAGTCGATTTTTTTGACATAAAACTTTAACATGCATTTTGACCAAAAATCGAATTTTATTTAAGTGTACAAACTTAAATGCAGTTATATTTAAAATGTCAAACCATGACTTTTCAGATATTGCTTTTGGAAATCGGGTCAGTTTTGCCGAAGTTATGGAAGGGGAAAGATTTGACCAATGCCTAAGTCGATTTTTTGACATAAAATTTTTAACATGCATTTTGACCCAAAATCGAATTTGATTTAAGTGTACAAACTTAAATGCAGTTTTATTCTAGATGTCAAACCATAACTTTTAAGGTATTGCTTTTGAATATCGGGCCAGTTTTGCCGAAGTTATGGAAGGGGAAAGATTTTACCAATGCCTAAGTCGATTTTTTGACATAAAATTTTTAACATGCATTTTGACCCAAAATCGAATTTGATTTAAGTGTACAAACTTAAATGCAGTTTTATTCTAGGTGTCAAACCAAGACTTTGGAGATATTGCTTTTGAAAATCGGGTCAGTTTTGCCGAAGTTATGGAAGGCGAAAGATTTGACCAATAAAATAAAATAAAAACATAATATTTTAACATGCATTTTGACCCAAAATCGAATTTGATTTAAGTGTACAAACTTAAATTCAGTTTTATTCTAGGTGTCAAACCATGACTTTTGAGATATTGCTTTTGAAAATCGGGTCAGTTTTGCCGAAGTTATGGAAGGCGAAAGATTTGACCAATGCCTAAGTCGATTTTTTGACATAAAATTTTTAACATGCATTTTGACCCAAAATCGAATTTGATTTAAGTGTACAAACTTAAATGCAGTTTTATTCTAGGTGTCAAACCATAACTTTTAAGGTATTGCTTTTGGAAATCGGGTCAGTTTTGCCGAAGTTATGGAAGGGGAAAGATTTTACCAATGCCTATGTCGATTTTTTGACATAAAATTTTTAACATGCATTTTGACCAAAAATCGATTTAGATTTAATTGTACAAACTTAAATGCAGTTTTATTCTAGATGTCAAACCAAGACTTTGGAGATATTGCTTTTGAAAATCGGGTCAGTTTTGCCGAAGTTATGAAAGGCGAAAGATTTGACCAATAAAATAAAATAAAAACATAAAGTTTTTAACATGCATTTTGACCCAAAATCGAATTTGATTTAAGTGTACAAACTTAAATGCAGTTTTATTCTAGACGCCGAAACATGACTTTTGAGATATTGCTTTTGAAAATCGGGTCAGTTTCGCCGAAGTTATGGAAGGCGAAAGATTTGACCAATGCCTAAGTCGATTTTTTGACATAAAACTTTAACATGCATTTTGACCAAAAATCGAATTTGATTTAAGTGTACAAACTTAAATGCAGATTTATTTAAAATGTCAAACCATGAATTCAAAGATATTGCTTATGAAAATCGGGTCAGTTTTGCCGAAGTTATGGAAGTCGAAAGATTTTACCAATGCCTAAGTAGATTTTTTGACATAAAACTTTAACATGCATTTTGACCCAAAATCGAATTTGATTTAAGTGTACACACTTAAATGCAATTTTATTCTAGACGTCAAACCATGACTTTTGAGATATTGCTTTTGAAAATCGGGTCAGTTTTGCCGAAGTTATGGAAGGCGAAAGATTTGACCAATAAAATAAAATAAAAACATAAAATTTTTAACATGCATTTTGACCCAAAATCGAATTTGATTTAAGTGTACAAACTTAAATGCAGTTATATTCTAGACGTCAAAACATGACTTTTAAGATATTGCTTTTGAAAATCGGGTCAGTTTTGCCGAAGTTATGGAAGGGGAAAGATTTGACCAATAAAATAAAATAAAAACATAAAATTTTTAACATGCATTTTGACCCAAAATCGAATTTGATTTAAGTGTACAAACTTATATTCTAGACGTCAAACCATGACTTTTAAGATATTGCTTTTGAAAATCGGGTCAGTTTTGCCGAAGTTATGGAAGTCCAAAGATTTTACCAATGCCTAAGTCGATTTTTTGACATAAAACTTTAACATGCATTTTGACCAAAAATCGAATTTGATTTAAGTGTACAAACTTAAATGCAGTTTTATTCTAGATGTCAAACCATGACTTTTAAGATATTGCTTTTGAAAATCGGGTCAGTTTTGCCGAAGTTATGGAAGGGGAAAGATTTGACCAATGCCTAAGTCGATTTTTTGACATAAAATCTTTAACATGCATTTTGACCAAAAATCGAATATTGTTTAAGTGTACAAACTTAAATGCAGTTTTATTCTAGGTGTCAAACCATGACTTTTGAGATATTGCTTTTGAAAATCGGGTCAGTTTTGCCGAAGTTATGGAAGGCGAAAGATTTGACCAATAAAATAAAATAAAAACATAAAATTTTTAACATGCATTTTGACCCAAAATCGAATTTGATTTAAGTGTACAAACTTAAATGCAGTTTTATTCTAGATGTCAAACCATAACTTTTAAGATATTGCTTTTGAAAATCGGGTCAGTTTTGCCGAAGTTATGGAAGTCCAAAGATTTTACCAATGCCTAAGTCGATTTTTTGACATAAAACTTTAACATGCATTTTGACCAAAAATCGAATTTGATTTAAGTGTACAAACTTAAATGCAGTTTTATTTTAGGTGTCAAACCATGACTTTTAAGGTATTGCTTTTGGAAATCGGGTCAGTTTTGCCGAAGTTATGGAAGGCGAAAGATTTGACCAATAAAATAAAATAAAAACATAAAATTTTAACATGCATTTTGACCCAAAATCGAATTTGATTTAAGTGTACAAACTTAAATGCAGTTTTATTCTAGATGTCAAACCATAACTTTTAAGATATTGCTTTTGAAAATCGGGTCAGTTTTGCCGAAGTTATGGAAGTCCAAAGATTTTACCAATGCCTAAGTCGATTTTTTGACATAAAACTTTAACATGCATTTTGACCAAAAATCGAATTTGATTTAAGTGTACAAACTTAAATGCAGTTTTATTCTAGATGTCAAACCATGACTTTAAAGATATTGCTTTTGAAAATCGGGTCAGTTTTGCCGAAGTTATGGAAGGGGAAAGATTTGACCAATGCCTAAGTCGATTTTTTGACATAAAACTTTAACATGCATTTTGACCAAAAATCGAATATTGTTTAAGTGTACAAACTTAAATGCAGTTTTATTCTAGGTGTCAAACCATGACTTTTGAGATATTGCTTTTGAAAATCGGGTCAGTTTTGCCGAAGTTATGGAAGGCGAAAGATTTGACCAATAAAATAAAATTTTTAACATGCATTTTGACCCAAAATCGAATTTGATTTAAGTGTACAAACTTAAATGCAATTTTATTCTAGACGTCAAACCATGACTTTTAAGATATTGCTTTTGAAAATCGGGTCAGTTTTGCCGAAGTTATGGAAGGGGAAAGATTTGACCAATGCCTAAGTCGATTTTTTGACATAAAACTTTAACATGCATTTTGACCAAAAATCGAATTTGATTTAAGTGTACAAACTTAAATGCAGTTTTATTTAAAATGTCAAACCATGACTTTTCAGATATTGCTTTTGAAAATCGGGTCAGTTTTGCCAAAGTTATGGCATATAAAATGTTCGACCTGTTTTTGTGTGTATTTTCAGGGTTAGGATTTTGACATGATTGAAAAGGTCGTTCGTAACTTAACAGCAGAATGCACAAGTTGAGATAACAGTAACAAAACATTATGAACATAGCTGCAACTTATGATGCTTGAAATTTAATTATAATTATATTATGTGCAGTTAGTTAAATACATATTGCAATTTATACTAAAATTTCTGACTTGCTTATTTACATTCAGTAATTACATTATACACCTGAATTCATTGGAAAAGGTAAAGAAAAAATTGCAATGAACGTTAGTAAAAATAACTTCAGCGAAAATATATTTTTAGCAAAACAAGTTTTTAGTTTAATAAGTTTTAAAGTCGAATACTTGCGCAATATACCCATATGATATTGGATTATTTCTGACGCAAAGATATTTGTTTTTTAAAGTTTGCTGCTCTGTGCAATCACAGTTTCTATGTTTTTTTGTTCTGCTTTAAAATTCTAGCCAATTTGCTGCTTATGCACAGACCCACGAGTGACTTGTATGACTTGCAACTTATGGCATCCGTCCCCAACAGTACAAGAGTGAAACACATCTATTTTGTGTTTACAACGTGGGTGCCGTAAACTGCAATTAGGAATACAATTTGTATGGTTTCCCACTTGCAATTTGTTTGCATTTCATGGTATTAAAGCCAATTGAGTGAAATTAACTGGAACTGTACTTGAATTTACTATAACAAATACAAATTAATTAACCTAATGGCTAAACTAAAGTTGAATAAGCAAAATTTTAAGAAGCTGCTGCTTTTCCAATTGCCAATTCATTAAAAATAAATATATAGAATAAACAATGTACAAATGCAGCCTTCTTAAATGAAACTAAAAGCCTGAATGGAGCATGTCTTTTTATAATTGCTTTCTTGACCAGAGCACACATTTCATTTGAAACGCCTCGTTAGCCGCTTTTCCATGTAGCTGTCAAATGTCCAAACAGCTGCTAGGTTGCGGCTTTCAAGATCGAGCTGTTACAAGTGACGCCGCACGTGCCTTAAGCCCTACGCATTAATTTCGTCTTAAAAAGCAAACAGCTCAGAAGTATACATATACATATATATTTTTTTGCTTTTAGTGCACTTTAATTATCGAGTCCTTAAGCTAAGTAAGTGTGCTTGCTAGTAAAATTTGCATTGAAATTAAGTTTTAATATTTTATGTTTACTATTTAAGTTTATGAAGTTTTAGACCGTAAAAAATTTGAAATTTTAAATTGATTCTCAAATCATTTTCTTTGCAGAGTATTCAAAGTACGTTACACTAGCAAATTTGCAACTTCCTTTCATGATTCAGTTCATTTTTCTCTAAGACACGGTAACGTGGTTTAGGCCTCAACGCTTGGTTTAACTAAACTGGATTTCATTACCTGTAAAAGCCTCAACAACAAAAAATGTTGTAAAACCCGGCAGCACTAAGCATTATTTCATGCTAATAATTCAGAAGCCTCTAGCGAAAGAGGCGTGGCAAATGCTTGTCTTATGATCCACTCTGTTGACAGCTGATTAAGCTGCTTTGACCATTAGCCGGAAATGTGCCAACATAAATAATTCAAACGGTAACTAAGAGCCCAATCTTACAGGTAAATTGGGGAGTTAACCCTTAACATTACATTTTAAGTTAATTTCAGTTTTAACTTTGTGTGTTTCGAAGTAAACTTTTTACGAAATCTATGTCGAACAATACTGTACGAATTAAAGCAAGAGATGTTTGTTTTTTACTTAATTGACTTAACAAAGACTGCCAGCTGATATGAAATTTACCAGAAAAACATCAATTGTTTTTGTCTTCGAACAAACTGGTCAACAGCGAAACAAAAGAAACTTGGCAAACTAAACACACAGAAATACAGTAAGCAGGCTTAAGAATTTTTTATGTACTGTGTGCAAACAGGAAATTAATTAAATCCCCTGAACGGCGTTACAATTTTAAGTTTCTATTTGTTTTTCAAGTCCAGACGTGCAGACAAACCAATACTCATACAAATTGTAGCATATGACCGTCGTCATTTCATCCCATTGCTCGCTTATCTTAAATTCTATTTTTATATGATATTCCTTTATCATACTTTTCAGTTGTGTTGGTATTAAATGTCTCGTTATTGTTTGCTTGAACTTTCGTATAGATGTGTAGTTATGGTTACTAACACTAACACTAAATACAACAAACCAAATATACTACATACAATATCCTGCCGTAGATACTTTTAATTTGTATTAGAACATGAGAACAATTATTTTACTGTGTTTACAATAAATAAAGTTAAAATTGATTTTGCCAATGGTTTTTGGTAGGCTTAAAAGGTAAACTAAGGATGTAACGAAAAATATTGGCAAAAATCCTTTGATGTTTGATAGCAGAGCATCAAAGCAAAAAAGGTCATATGTAGAGTAAGTATTTGATGTGTTTGTCGAACCTAAGCTGCTTATGTTGTCATATGGTATGCACTCAATCAAATTACTCGATAACATGACAAACTATCAAATGTACTTTATTATCTACAAATTTGATAAATATTTGTTGAAATCAATTTGAAATCATTCGCAAACACTTTAATCTTGCACCCTGTATATGCCGCACTGAATCAAAGAGGACAACAAGTTTGATCAAATAATCAAGATAATCAAGACCCAAATAATTTACGAAGTCTGGAATTGGCAGACATGTTTAGATGTTATTGTTGCCTGCGCAATTTGCAAAATGTGCGAATAGTAAGCTCTTCAACAACACTGAAGAGGCGATGACAAGCAAGTTGGCGTTTTTTTTCAACACCTGTCAAGAAGCTCAAACAACTTCGCTGTGCAGCACAAACAAATATACTACTATATGAACATAAGAGACAGGCTGTGCTTTAAATTGCTGCTGCTGTTATTTGATATTCACATTGTTTTGTACTTTGCTGCACATTTTGTGGGTGGTAGAAAATTGAGCTTAAGCCAAAAGCACACAAAATGGTTATTGGCTTAAAGCGATGCTGAGTAAAATTCTACTCGTTTTTTTGATAAATATATCAGCTGCCACTCTTGGACTCAACTTTTGAGTCCTTAGAACAAGCCAAAAATCAGTTAATTGATCTACTTCAGTAATTGAAAAAGAAAAATATAAAAAATATATATAAAAAATGCCACTAAAAGAAAACTCAACTTCAGCAATTTCTTGCCAGTTAAACCATGTTATTGACAAGCTGGCAAAGTTTTTGCGCGCAGCAGCAAATAAGAAGGGTAGAAATCTTAAAGTTAATTGTGCTGTGCGCAACGGTGCGTATGTGTAACAACAAAATAGCTTAATTAAGTCCCAACAATTTTTCAGCAATAGCAATATTGACAACGAGCAGCACTTAAAGATTTCTCATAGACTCAAGGTAGTATTTGTAATTTGCAGTCCCTTTTGCGGCATGTGCAGCATACGCATATTACACGTACGATGCCTGTGACGCAAGTAAATTGACGCAGCAGCAAAAAGAATGAAAAAACTCAAATTTTTAAGCAATATTTTTGTGGATGCCTCGCAAAAGTGCAGCTGTGCTAGAACATATTTATTGTTCTTTTTTTGCAACGAACACTGAAACGAAACTATGTAACCGCAAACTGAAAGCAGCTGTTAAGGAAATTAAAAAAAAAAATGTGAGAAAAGTTATGTAAAAACAAGCAAGAAGTTGAAAAAGCTCGACTATGAGATATGTGTGTGTGTGTGTGCGCATGCAATATTACGATACTGAATGCTTGACTTGACTTTATTTTGTTTGAAGTACTTGGAACAAGTTCCAAGTTTTCAAATTCAATTTTGTTGATATCGATTCCATGTGCTCATCGGTAGCCGGAAGAACGAGCTAGCTCTTATAGAAGGACCTTTACCAATCACCTGGGTATTCAAATTTTATGCATTTTGAGTGAGTTAAACCTTTAGAATTTATAAATTTAAAGAATTTACAAAACCCAAATTATTAATTCAAATTTTTTGCAAAGCAAAAAACTCTAGAAAAAACATCTTTTAAATTGTTGGTGCTTACCAAGAATTGCGGTAACTTTAGGATTATGCCCTGCCGTAAAAAAAAGTAGTATTTCAGTAAACTTCCGACAAGGACGTATAGAATGGAGTGAGAATATGGCAACTTGCTGGAATTTACCTTTTGACCCTATTCAACAGCTGCAGCTCAGCAACAGAAACAGCAACATCAACCGCAGCAGATTTCAATCTGGAACGTGCGTCGTTTTTCATAGCATAAGCTGCTGCTGCCCGTTGTGCGATCCAATGGTATTGTTAGACTTTAAGGCTTAACAATGTATACTTATGCATACAACTGCTGCGCACATGGCATTAATCGAACAATTACAACAACAACACCAACAGCCAAAACAAATGTGATCAAAATGAAAGTATGTCGAGCAGTAAGCAACAAAATTTTGATAGAAAATTTGCATAACAACTTCAGGCATTTTGGGTCCACACATATTTGCTGCTGTCGCTGTTACGTTGCTGACATTTAGCCAATGGATGTTGTTGTTTTGCCAGTAAAGCCGCTTGATTGTCTATGTGTGCACGTGTGTGTGTGTGAGAGTGGGGAAAATGTAATTTGCACTTGAACTGCCAACGACGTGTCGTTTAACGCACGCAAGTAAAAACGACAATATTTTTAAATTAAACCACGATACGCAATACACAAACAAACGCACAAAAGCCCCCAAAACCAACTCCAACCACCGACCATAGTTAATTTGTTAGCTTTATTTCTAAACCGCTAAATTCATTTGTGCATTTGTAGCTGTTGCATGTAGCTTTTGGCTTAATGCTCCATTAAATCTCCGCAATAACGTAAGCCACATTTGAATCCTTGCAACAAACTTCAAAGCTTAGGCTGCACTTGAAAGGATTTCAATGCTCAGTGCTGTTCAACTGTCAGAAATATGATTGAGGCAATGATTGATGCGTTTGGGGTTGGAGTTTTGGGAAGTGTTTGCAATGACAGGTACTCTTTGTTGTGAGAAGATTTACTCTTCGAATGAGAAGCTCTTCCATGGAAAATTGAGCCTTAAGCCATTTATGCTAGCTTAATTGTTTGTTCAAATCAAGTCGCAGGTTTAAGCTTTTTATCAATTCCTCCCCTTTACTAGTTCATGTTAAACGTTATCTCTTTAAGGCAATCTTTATTTTCCTTTAAAATTTCAATTGAAATCTGAAATTTATCTGTTTTTAAAACGAGATAAAGAATTTATCTATTTAGGCGATTCATCCGAACAAACTTTATGCTGCTAAATATTTTCGTAACTCTGAATACATTTTTGATTTTGTTGAAATTGCATTCACGCGCCACCAGCTAAAATGCTATAAAATACTATTCTGCTGAATCAGACAATGAAGCACTAAAATCAATTATTACCATAAGCCCCAGCTAAGCAACAGACAAGCTTTAGATCTAAAAACGTTTGAAAAATTTAAGAGTTCGTTTAGTAGTTGCTGGTTTTTACACAATGACATAAAATAAAATGGGACAGCCAAGTTTACAAACTTCGGCTATTCATCAGCTTTGCTGTAAGCTCCATTTAGACGTCATTGCATGGCAGGTGTTTGTTTCATTGTTTGGTTGTCAGGTTTAACAGGTTTTCGGCTTTTGACGCGATTAGAAACTGTGAACTGTAAGAAATGCAACCTTTGCCCAGACGTAACTAGTCAAAAACTATGTGAAACGTGGGCGAAAGCTTCAGACAAGGGATAGCAAAAAGAAATGAAATGAAAATTCTTGCATGCCATGCTGACTCAAATAAAATGAGCAGCTAGCAGGTGCATAGAACCCGAGTCCTTGACAGAAATTCGTCAGCAATAAGGTGTCCACGGGTCGAGTAAGTAAAGGTTCCTGAGACTGCTTTTATTCTATCATAACGTTAGCCATTTGAATTTTCAGTTGGCTCTTAAAATAGTTGACAAAACCATTAAGCAGTTAGCAAAGGGAACATTAACACAGTTTATAACATGCTAATATGAATGAATTCTAATAGAAATTTTGTGCAAGTGCAGTGTAATTGGCAATTACACAAACTTGTGATTATAGTTGGCAATCATGCATTTCCGTTAATCTTAACGAATTTCAGTGCCTCCAGTGCTGTAAACATCTCTGCTCTCTCCGTGTTCATGTGTTTTTAATCAATACTAAATTTAATCAAGCAGCTCGTCAAACTTTGCAACTTGCGTAACTTAATATAAATTATTCATGCTTCTAATGCACTTTCCAAAGTTGATTCGATTCATCTTTAATTTATAATTTAGTTTACACATAAGTAAAAAACAGTTTGAATTTTTAAGCAAATAAGTTGCTAGCGTAAAGTATTTATATATCTTAGCTTTTTTAATTTCATTTGTAGACAAACATTAACTAAACCATTATGCAAAACAAAATATCCCAAATTTACATCAAAGTCCCATAGAAAGAAACCAGACCAGACTAATTAGCCTAATTTCTGTTTAAATACTTAAGCAACGTCAAAACTGTGCAAAACACTTTATTCGAGTATTTGCTCAACCAGCGTATGACTCAAATTGTTTAGTCAACCACTTGATTGCAGCCACAAGTTGAGAAAACTTCCTCTCTTTCTTTGATTTATTGCACTCAAGAGCGAATGCAAGTAGTTATTTATAAATCTAACTGATAAAAACTAATTTTATTACTTAACAACTACTATGTACAACTATATCTTGCCCCTTAATGGTCAATATCACTTTACATCTGTCATAACAAAACGTAAACGTGTTTAGGTTAGTAGTTTATCTTCCAAATCCGTTGTCGAATTAAGTGCCTTGCTTTCCGTCAGCCGCCACTGGAGCGCTTTTAAAAGTGCAACAATAAAGGGACATGAGCCCAAAACGCCAATTAATTTTGAAAATATGCTAATTGGCAGTGGAAACCAAACCATTTTAACTCCGTTTCTGTTCCTGTTCGGTGATATTATTTTTTGTCGTTCTGCGTAAAGCGAAGAACCCAAACGACTTATCATTCTTTGCACAGCAAAACAATCGAAACCAGTGGAAACCTATTAAAATGTATAAATAAAACCTTTTATTTGCCATTGGCCCGCTGCCCGCTGCCCGCTTTCCGGTCCGTGGTGTGTCTTGGTTTGTTATGGTCAGTGGCCATAAATTTAATGACTTTGCCTTTTGGCTGAGATTGCGTAATTTATGGCAGGCCACGTCACGATGATACTTCCCCCTTTTAATTAGATTATGCTACGCAACATTTCCATTAGATTGATGCCCATGCTCGCTCCAACACATTGATAAGACCAAAGCATTAAAATTAATGGGCTTAAGGAACGAAAACCAGGACCCAAACATAGCACGCACTCTGCCAGCCAGACCACAACCTAGTCAGATGACAAATCAATGCCAATGCCACTTCACGAATCTGTCGATTGACGGATTAAGCGACTAAAGCTCAATCTGAATCAATTAAATCGATTGAGCAACAGTTTGGAGTGTCTATAATCACTATTGTTTGGCATAACCGCAGAGTGTCCTTTCAGGACATTAGCGAAACAGTGTTGTTTATGCGTGGAAAATCTAATAATGATTGAAATAACTGCTGAAATATTTCAAAATTTTGACGGCTACATATTTAATAGGAATATTGTTATTTGATTGTTGCATAAATGTCAAGTAGGACATTCGATGTAATTTTGAATAGCTTTAAAAAAAACATATTTTTCCGCTTCCTCTTCTTGGTCATTGTGTTTTAATTGGACCTCGCACTCCATTCAACCCCTTGTGCATATTTGTACATATTTTTTGGCGTCATTGACATGCAAACAAATTTATGTTCGCAATCGATCAAATTGTACCAAAAACTAAAGAGAGGGAAATTAGCAATTAATTAGCGCCAGCTATTTCACCACCAAAATAAACAACTAAGCAACTAGACAAGAAACGTGGCCTGCTTTAATGATGGCCTTTCAGGGCATAAGAATGTCCACGAATAAAAAAAAAAATGTCGTTCAATATTTATTTGGCCAAAGAAAAAAAGGCACTAAAGCAAACACAAAGACAAAACTGTAGACCCTGAACCCAACGAAGGCATCAAGTGGCTTAGACATTTACGCAGTATATTTAACGATTTTTTACGCGCTAACCCAAAAAAAATTGTTTCTAATTAAATTAATTAACTAAAAACAAATTAAACATTTAAATAATTTATTTGGGCCGGTAACAAAAAAAAATACAACAATATTTAAATACTACTTTCTATTGTATTATTTTACTAAATTGCAAAATTATATCTTTTAATTAGTAAACAGACAATTTTTGTTATACAATATGAATCGAAATCGAAATCCGCTGGCGTGTTTGTCAGCTTATATTACGTGTTGCCCAATAATTAATGTTAAATAGTTTCGGAAACTGCATGATTTGTGTGCATGCAAGTGCAATTATTGTTTGCGAAAATAATCAATATTAAAGAGGCGTCAACCAGAAGTTAATAAAAAAAATAAATCAAAAAATAATAATGAAAAATAATAACAGGTTCATTTTTCTATAAATGAGCTTAATTAAATAGTTAACATTCGATATAAGCAAACAATGTAAATCGATTCAACGTTGGGCTTATATGCAAAGCCATCCCTACTCCCTCCACCCTCGAAATAAAGTGAAAAACTGCTCGGGGCGTATGTTAAATGTTTAATTGCATATTAACCATTTATGGGTATGCGTGTGTAAATGTGTGTTTGTGAGTAATTACTTGTACGTGCCTTGCGTTTGCACAGACATTGAAAGTTTAATTAAAAAAGTAAATGTTATAATGTGCTCTCTTCAGCATAATTAAGTTTTCACCAGCCACACACATTTCTATCTCCTTTATTACTTCAATAGCCATTCTATCTCTCCCTTAATAATGTGGCAAGGCGTTAATTTTGCTTGTCCGCACAAAAGCTGTTCAAAGTTAGCTACACGTTGAATAATTTTAATGCCAGTAAGCATTTCATGCACTCAAGCACTCTGCAGACGACGCACGAAAGAGCGAGATGACGCAGAAGCTTAACGATGCTTAAGCCAGGAACAACAACAAACTGACTGCTCCATAAAGTATTATTTTTCAATTAATGATGCTTGCGTTGTCGTCATGCAGAAATTGCTGTGTCGATGTGGTCCTGTTCTGCTTTTTATCAGTTGCATCATTTATATTTTAAATATCTATTATGCAAATAGCAATAAAAAATATTCTTATTTTCATAATCTAGATTGCACACTGCATAAAATGTAATAGCTGCAAGTCTATGCAGTGCATTAATTTACATTTATAGTCCTTTTGTGCTTATCCTTTTATAGTGATGAAATGTCTCAAGTAAAATCGATGGTTACATTTGATAGTTCGAGCCATTAACGGTTCTTGATATGCAGATTTTATTTAATATCAAATATCACAGCTTTAAAAATATTATGAGCCTTGGAAGTTTGTCAAAACTTTCGTATTTAGTTGCTCTCTTTATCGTGGACCCTTTGACAATAAATCATTCAACAAACTTTGGACACACTCAATTATATTTTTCCCACAACACATTCATTTCAACTTTAGATTTAACATGAATTTCATTTTGAATATTGACTTTTGACTTTTTGTATAAAGTTTTTTAATCATGAATCTGTACAAGCTTTTCAGAAACTCACAAAAAAAGCTGGTAAAAAATAACTTAAATTTGTTTTTATTGTACACTGTTATACCAAAACAAATATTCATATACTCACTGAAGCTTTTGATACATTATTATATACTCTTTTGTTTGTATAGCTGAAATATATTTGTGATTTATTCGAAATGAATGGCATAAAAAAAAGTTTGCACCTTTTCGCAATGATTTTATATGCTTTTCAATAGATTAAATTTGTTTTTCAATCTTGGCTTGTTTTGTCGCTTTTAGGACTTGGTAGATTTAAATTGCGATGCGATTGGAGAAGTTTTTAATTAACGAAATGCGAACTTTGGCATTTTTAGCCATTGCCTTAACATTGCTATATTGTCATCCACACCTTTTGAGGGGCTGCCACCTAAGCTTTGCCAGGTGCCATGTCCCTTGGCTACAGTGCGCTAAAGTAACCGTTGCTAAGCACTTTCGAATGATTAAACACGCCCATATGACGCCCCTCGTCACCCTTCTCCCAACTCCACACACGCGCACATCTCCTAGATAGCATTGAGCCGTAGAGGCATAGGTAAGTAAATAAGTGTATATGTACATACATATATAAGCCAAGTTTCACTTTGTTAACTTTTTAAGCACACAGTGAATGCGCGTAAATTATTGTTTCTGATTGGTTTAATGAGGCAATTGGCTCTTGTGGCTGCCTTCTGTGCTTGGCAGCGTTAACAATAAATTTAAATAAGCCAAACGTTTGCAGCTGACGTTGAAATTTTTTGGAGCGCCCCCCAAACATTTGCCGCCATACAAATCTCCCGAGGACTTCAAAGGCCTGCGGCAGCATCTGTGCCTTCGCATTTAATTATGGCCTTTGAAATTAATACAAGTCTCAAGTGATGCGCAAACACACATACAAATACAAATCACACATACACTCGCAGGCATACATAGTATATATAAATACACAAAAGGGATACTTGTGGGCGTGACCCTTGCCAAAGAGTATATCTACATGGCAAATGTCGAAGTGTTGACGTTGGCGTCTTGTTTGTGGGCAGCTGTTGACATTTGACTCCGACCCGACATTGGCATCTACAAGGCTGCTCTGTTGGGTCAACAGCAGAGACTGCTGCTTGGCCGTTTCTATTTTGCTAATTAGACAACAGCAGCCGCAGCCACAGAAACAACGAAAATACCAGCATCTAAACTACAACTTACACAAAAACCAAAATGGTCTCAAATTTCAGAGAATGTTGCATAGGAAACATACAAAAAAAAAAATACAAATAAAAACATTTACAAACTCAAATTGACCACAAATGGAATTAAAGAGTTTGCCGAGCCTTACCTCAATAAAAACTCAATCCAATTCAAATTCTAAACCAAAGTTTCTCTCATGTTTAATTTGCTAAATTCTAATGTAACACACTTAGAAGAAAACTTTGCACCAAACATTAAACATGTTGAACTTTGATGCAATGAAATGAACCTATCAAAAAGCAGATGAGCTGCTGATTATCAAATATTTACGTATAATACGTAAACGGCATGCAGCCGCACTTAACTTTCCAATTTCGCAAAATTTCATTTGAATTGCCTTTGCGGTCACCATTGCGGTTATTGCCGCCAGGACACTTTTGCAAATTGCTACCAATACTGAATGAAATCTGAAAGCAAAAATTATGGTCAAAGGTTAAAAAGTATCAAGAGATCTCGTGCAAGCTATGTAAGCAGTTATTTTATAAATAAGCTGCCAAACATAATAAAATCAGCTCTGTTAATATATAGCTATCAAATTTCGAACCCTTATCAAGATCTGTTTGCATGCCCATATATGCATCTCTTACATATATATTTATATTTTTTAAATACACATTTGCGTCGCCATGGCAGCTTTTTCCATTCAATCGAAAAATATCCCATTCCAGCACAAATATGATATAAAAATAATAATAAGCATATTTATTATTCACTTTTTGCTACTCCCAAACCATTTGCAAATTCGTCAAGCTTCGATTAGATGTGCATACATACATATATATATATATTTGTTCACCCCCATCTCCCGTTGTTTTTGCCTACGAGTATTCATATTTGTATTTTCATATTGCTGCTCTTCGCATACATGTGTGGCATGTAATTTTGGTATTGCTAGCGCCTCCATCTGGCTGGCTCTCTCTGTCTCGCTCAGTCAACAGTTTGCATATAAAGTTGTTTTCCCATTATTCTGTCCACTGTGGCTTTATTAAAAAGTTTACAATGCTCTGCCACAAAAAAAAAATGTTGTTCAACAGCATGAGTAAAAAAAATCCCTGAAAAAAAAGAAAGAAAGAAAAAAACTGGTTAGCAACCAGCCCAGCCCGGCTAAGTACACACTGGCATATCATATGAGTGCCACAATTTGGATGGCCAGTTGGGAAAGCTCCAAGTGCATAACTCATACGCCATGTTGGCCTACTTAGCATGTGCTAAGCATAAGTTGTTTTCTTTTCAGCTTTATATTTTTAGCTTTGTTTTGTTTTGTTATTTTTTTCTCTCTCTGTTTGTGTGTTTTGTTTAGCCACACACACACAATGCGCTGCCATCCAATATGCCACTCAGAGCATTGTTAAAAAGCTAACAATTTAGAGCATTAAGTGCACACATATCATATGACCGCTGAGTGGCAATTTCAGTTGTCCAACTTTTCGGCGGTTTGGCGGCGGGCTGTGTATGTGTGTGTATACGGCAATCAGCAACCCCCCACTCATCTCACCCACTAATGAAGCTCCCGGGCAGTGTGCTATTAAGATGCCTAATTATACGCAAATTACGCAGCTAACTGTTTATAAGTTTAATTTTAATTATATCGCTAAGTGAATTTGCCTGCATTTGTTGGCAGTTCATCCAAATGGTAGAGGGAAACGTTAGTGGGAAATGTTACTGTATCGTTGTTGTTTTTGCTGTTGTTCATAAAGTTCTTAACCTAACATGTTGCGTGTCAATTTGTTAACTGTCATTTGCAACACAAAAACTGAAAAGTTTGTCTACAGTCTAGTACATGTAATGTCACAGCTTCGTCATGTCTCGATTGTCAGCTATAAACGAGCTACAAATTTTCTCCATGCCATATGGTCTTTGTGTGTGTGTGTGTGTGTCTGTGAAATTGTGTCGAATAATTGTGTTTTATAAACTAAAGCGAGAGTGTCAATTAGATGCATACGCCTCAGCGATGTTGCCTTTTAGTTTCATTTTAAAATGTGTTGCCTACATTTCAGCTCATTTAATAAGCATCAACCACTATCAACAACAACAACGATAAAGTTCCACCACAGCCGGCTCAAAGTTTGTTCAACCATACTGGCCAAGAATTCTTGTTGCTTCCCCTACTTGAGCACGCGAACAAAAGCATCAGCAGCAACTCTCAACTTTTGACTAATACAAATTATGTGATTTGACTTATTTCATTATTTGCTTGTTATTTGTTCAAAAATTTGTATAGGGTATATATATATATGTTGTGCAAAACTGAACTCGCAAACTTTAAGTTCAATTCAGTACATAAAGAAAAAGGAAATTTTGCAGTCGTCTTTATCGTATTTCTGAAGCTCGTCCTTTTTGCATGCATGGGTGCGTTAGTAAGCCTTAAGTTCGGGGCATTGAGTTGCCACACATTTTGATAGTCGCTGGCACACAAACCACTTAAGATTGGCCGGAATACACACCAGTTCCGCTGGAAACCCCTCGCACTCTTCGTCGACATCCGGAGCGTCATGTTAAACCACAAAACAATTTAAGTTGGAAACATTGAAAACTTTTCTATTTGTCATGAGCTCTAAGCAACAACAAAAGTGACAACATCTGGCTGCCAAAAGTTTGAAAAAAAAAAAAAACATAAGTAAGTTTATAAAAAACAAAACGAAGATGAAGTACCCTTGATTGGTAAAGTTAATCGATATAGTTATTCGATCTACAAAGCAAAGTATATATTTCACAGAAAAGCAAAACTAATTTATTCCAAAAGTAAAAGAATAATATTTTTTATACTTATGCTTTACCAAAAATATAATACCTTAGGTTAGAGTAAAGCACAAAAGCAAAATAAAGATACACTGGACATTGTACTTCGAGCCGCAGGCTAAATAAATACTCTGGAAAACAAAAAAGCGAAACCTAAAAACAATCTGTGAGCAATTTTCGGCTGGGCTCTCTTCACTCAAGTGCGGGTTGGGCAAACAGTTTCTTTCGTTGTCCCGGCAACGCCCATTGCATCTTTAACTTCTGCTGGCTGCCGATTGCCCCCGCTTTGTGTGCTGTCATCGTGAAGATAGTAGATACTTTTACAAAAGCAACTCCTACGCATGAATGGACATTGCGCATATGCCACATTGCATTGCTGTGCGTGAGGTTCAATTGCTTCTGCTGTCACACAGTGCGTATGATTGACATAATCACAAGATGTTCTTGCTGTCTCTCACAGTTCTGCCCTACGTGTGTCATTAGTGTGTGTGTGTGATCGTGTGTGTGTGTGAGCGTTTGTGCATTTAATGTGCCTAGACACTGATTAATGGCCGGCTACAATTGTTTACATTTTTATTTCTAATTGATTAGACAATCAAATAAAACATTTGTGACATTGAAGCTTTACATGATATCAACCTTGACACTTGAACTTACCTTGAGGTTACAGCTGTTCACATAGATGGTAATGAATGTCGCTAACTCAAGCTCTTTAAGCAAAAAACTTATGACTACAAAATAACGACTTCGTCTAGTTCGAACAGCAAAATTAGTAAGCATAGCTCAAATACCTAAAGGTTCGTTACATAAAAATCAACTTTATCATTTCATATTCATTGCATTTTCTAGCAGTTAAGCTCAAATATTGTTGATTGCTTTTATCTTAGCATACATTTAATTACTTGTCTTTTACACGAGAGCAGCGCCTTGAACCCTTGCCAAGTAAATGCATCATAAATTAAGATATTTAGCAGCAGCTGTCGCATAATTCACAAATGTGTGTCACAGCGTTGAAATATTTCAGTGACTTGCTCGTTGCATATACAACGCCTTTTGATTATGCATACGCAGCGTGGTAAAAGTCCTCGATGTACAAATTTATATGTAGAAAATGCTGTACAAAATTTATCACTTGCTTGGAAAAAGCTTATGGCAAATCTTGGTTTGCAGACCAAAGCCAAAAAGCCAGACAGGCGGAATAATTGTCTTGTATTTGCATTGAAAAGAAAAAACCAACACAAAAGCAACATAACTAAAGATCAAGTGTGGGTTAGCTGGCAGGTCATTCAAGCTGTTAAGCTGCACCACATGTTCTCAATGGCTACGCAAATAAAATTCAATCAATTCTCTTTCTCTCTCTCCTTCGACTGTTTGGCATTATATTTCTGTTGCTGAGATTTATTTGGAATTAAACGCAAAAAGTTCATTCATATAATGTGTCAAGTGACAGTGATTCAAGCTCATACGAAAATCAAACTGACCATTGTGTTTACAGCTTAATAAAATGTTTGTCAATTTAAACTATGCAGCTTGAATATATGATTAGTTTAAATTATTTAGTCACATATGCGTTTTCACATCAATATAAACACAAATCAAACATAAATATTTATATCATTCAAAAGTAGAAACGTCTAAAGAATATCTTATAGTATTTTCTTCCATTGCGAAAGGAAGCTGTAATTTTCTAGTGCTCCATTGCTTTTCACAACCTCTACTCTATCCCATTGACCCAATTTTAACATGTGCATGACAAAAACTTACTTCAACAGTTCATCCTTAAAGCGAAGCCAAAGTTAGGAAACTTTCAGAGTTTAAGAACATCCACGTTTTCACACCATCTCTACATATCCGCCTACTCAGCCGGAAGGCCGCTTTTATTTATTTTTTCATTGCTGGGTTTCCTGCTTAAAATTTACAAGCTCATATGTCAGTGTTGATAACTTCCTTGCTACTGTCACCGTCTGCTGTTGAATTTTAGCTCTTATCATTTGACACACATCACCAACGACAGACGATGCGGCCGGCGTATGTGTGACATATTAAAAATGCTTTAGGCGTCGTCAGACTTCGCTGTCGCTCGCTCATTTCCATGACTTATTTGCCATTATTGTTGTTGTTGTTGTTATTTTTATCTGTTGTTGTTGTTGTTCTTATTTTGGCAGGAGCCTGGTGCTCATGAAGTTCTTATCAAGCGTACCCAACACTTCATTAATTGTCTAAAATTAGCCATAAAGCAAGCAAAATATTGCAAAATATTTTTACGTAGCAGCTTCTGCAGCCATTATTATTCAGCTCTTGGCAAACGCAAGTCCAAAAAAAATGCGCGTTCCCATGACGCTCCCAAGTGTCTGGCTTAATGTTTTTTTGCAGCTGCTTTTGTTTTGATTTTCGATTTTTTCCGATTTGCCTGTTGTTGTTGTTATGCTCATTGAAGTGGCCTTTGATTTGCGATGGCGTATTTTATTATTGCTTCGAAGCAAAATGAAATAATTTGTGTAAAAGCTTTATCGTCGGATTGATGGGGAATCCCAAATAGTTAACCAAATGGAACACAAAAAGCTAAACAACAAGATGAACAAAACAAAAAGGGACAACAAGTGCTAAGTGGGCGACTTCTGTACGCTCTTCGAATAAAATAAAAAATTAATTTTATTCAATTTACCTATCAAATTTGTGTAAGAACTTTTATCTTCCTCATATTAACAATAATTTTTTTTTTTTTTAACTATTAGTTCTTTTTGTTCTTTGGGGCTGTCACTCAGTGACTATGCAAAAATATACTCTATTGTTTTCGAATATGACCCAAACCAAAACATTTCTAACAAGGGGCAACCAGACCGATGTTCAGGCCACAAACGTATTTATTTCCCTAGGGTTAACGTTGGCAACGCTGCGGTTTAGGCCCTCTGCTGACTTTTGGTATTCTATGTCAACAACTCACACAAATACTAGTTGACGCTTTCACTCAATTCTTATTATGATTTGCTTTGTTACTTGCTTATCCGTTTGCAGCCCAAACTTTGGTATATTTCGTTAATTTTTATAATTTTGATTCAGGTTAAGGTACAAAGATATTTTATGGCTTGTGTTGGGTTAAAGTTTGAAGTTTGAGCCTTTACGTTTTTTTCTTCTTTTTTATAGCTCTTTGCTGTTGGCGCTAATTGAGCGAGAAGTTGTAAAACTTAAGGAGTGCTAAGTGCTGTGGCGTTGTTGCCAGCCAGCCCGATTATGGCCAATAAAACACGCATGTTGACTGGAAAGAAAAGCAAAGTCTAAAAAAAAATTAAATAGGCCCAGCAAGGGCAATGCACAGTGTAAAAATATGGAACATGACGGTAAATGGTTTCAATTGGTGGGTCTAAGGGGGTAAATGATGGTGTTTGTGTGGGTCTTTGAGTATGGGCAGCTATATAGCACGCCATAGAGCCGGATTATATATATGAGAGCTGTGGGGCTTTAAGCTGGGCCTGACATTGCAGAGATTACTGCAAGTTAAACCACTCGGCAAAGTAATAACTGATGGCATTAAAAATGTGGTTGATGTTAAGCCTACGTGTTTTTGTGTTAAATGCATTAAAAAAATTTTCATGCTTAATTGTTGTTGTTAATTCTACGAACTGCGTTGATTGTCTAACGAACACAGCTGGATGCCTTCACCATGCAAAACTGGCGATGTTCTGGTTCAGAAATGCAGATAATCAAGTGGCCATCAGGCGGACAAGGAGACGTTACGGAAGTGGGCGTCATAATGGATATTTAATTAAGTGGACTGCAAACTGGGAGTTCACGAGCTGCTTAGAATAACAAGATATTGCAATTGTTAAGAAAAGGGTTTACAGTTATTTCGTCTCAAGGTTCCGCTCTCAGAAATAAACTGTGCAATGAGTGTGAGGGAGCGCGATAGCGTTTTCGTTCAGTTGTCTTTGCACTCAGCAGCCCGTCAATTTTACTACAAGCGGCGGGCCAGCAACAAACACGAACGGTTGAAATGTGTTAGTAAATGTCAATTAAAAACAAAAAATTCTATAGAAATATCAATGATAAAGCGTTGAAGCGTTAAAGGAATAAATTATATAAGTTGCAGCTGTTAATCTTATTTCTATAAATGTATGCGATCTTATTATAGTAAAAGGGTGATTTATTAACAGGGTGATCAACATAATATAGAAAATGCACAAAGTACTCACCGGTAGCAGCAACAACACATATATAGTTCAATGCAAGTGCTCTCTCAATCTTTCTCTCTCTCTCTCTCTCTTTTTTTTCACTGACCACTCTCACAAAAACAAAAAGCACAGCCACACACAACAGTTATTAAATGAGATGCCTCTCATCTTTCTTTTCTACATATACATATGTATGTATATTATTTTATTTTATTTTCACTGCATTTCACAAACAAGAAAAAAATATAAAAAAAATATAAAGTAATTAACACCATCTTCAATGTTGCGCTTATTACGTAGGTTTTAAACGCAACAACACACTCGCATGGGCACCGTTATTCTCTCTCTTTAATTTTTTCGCGACCCGGCAAAGCAGCAACAAAGTGGCGCGCGTTTGCCATTTTTTCATTTGCTTAAAACACTTTAAAAAGCAAATACACAATGTTGTAAACACTTTGCGTATGTTCAGTGCGTAATATAAACACAATTTGACTATTAATATAGAGCGCATCATTTTAATTTAATAAAAACCCGGACGACAGACTACCAACGGTGTAAAGACGCGCAAAGTTCCAGGCTTACTGCCTTTGGAACAAGTGGAATTTGTGAACTAACGATCGCTCTCTGCAACAAGTATGAGCTCATACTTGTTGGCTCTCTGCACGATACAATTACAATTTTTAACAGTTCTTGTGCGTGGCAGTGTTGCCAGGTTAGCTTATTTCAGGCTAGATCTATCATATTTGGAAATGGAATAGCTTATAACATTTGCAAATAGCTTATAGCTATAAATCTAACATTTTTTAAAGTTGTTGTAGCATATTCTAACATTAAATTATATTCGTGACTTGAAAGAAATATGTAGTTAATAAATTTTAAGTGTTCCACAGCTTAAATATCGGAGCTTGTTCATTTAAAGACAATTGTAACGTGAACTTAATCAATATGAATTTGAAGTGGTATTCTATTCGATAGTGTCATCGATATGTGGGCTGATGCATGCGCGATTTTTTCAATTTGGAATTGAGAAGTGAAAAGAAGTCAATGTTGCCAAAATGCCTAAAATAATTTATAAACAATACGTTACGTAATTGATTTGAATATTATCGAGAAAACAAAGGTGACGGGGGAAGGGGGGTTAGGTGAGGGGGGTTAGGTGAGGGGGGTTAGGTGAGGGGGAAGGGTGTGGTAAGGTGATGGGAAGGGGTGAGGTAAGGTGAGGGGGAAGGGTGGTAAGGTGAGGGGGAAGGTAAGGTGAGGGGGAAGGTAAGGTGAAGGGGAAGGGGTGGTAAGGTGAGGGGGAAGGTAGGGTGAAGGTGAGGGGGAAGGTAAGGTGAAGAGGAAGGGGGGAGGGTGGTAAGAAATACGATCGATAACTGCACTTGATCACTTAAATAGGGCAGAGCAACTACTGCTGCACACAGTCAATGGTCCGAGGCATTTGGCTGGGTTAGGTATGTGTTACGACCAAAACCAGTTGGGAATTACAAGCCCAAACATAAGCAAATTTTTCGAAGCAAACACATTACAGTCTTATTGAAGGATAATAGAGTTGTTTAGAAGCGCCTACGCAGACCAGAAGATAGGGTGAGGGGGACGGGGGGGAGGTAGGGTGAGGGGGAGGGCAGGTGGTAAGAAATACGATCGATAACTGCTCTTGATAACTTATGTTGGGCAGAGCAACTACTGCTGAACACAGCTAATGGTCCAAGGCATTTGTCTGGGTTAGCTATTGGTTACAACATAAACCAGTTGGGAATTACAATAATTTTTTTTTTTGCCTTTGCATATAGCTTACTTTTAGCTTGTTCTAGCTTATTTTTTGTCCAGAGTCTAGCTTATACGGGCGTTCAAAACCTGGCAACACTGCTTAAAGGTGCCGCAAATAACTGTCCATTTTCATAACAGTTCATAACATAAAAAGAAATTTTTAGTAACCTTCTTTCTCATTATTAAATTTAAGAGATTCCATTATAAAGGAGAACTTAAGAAAACAATAAATTTAATGCGTCTACCTGTTCAAAGTTAACATGGAATATTTTTCGTTCAGATTTAAAAGTTAAATTTATTTAGTATTTAGATTATTTGATTTAATATTTAATGTATACATAGATATATAATTTATACAAGTTCGTAAATCTACTCAAAAGGTTTCACCACATATACCAAGTTTTTATTTGAAATATAGTTTTTTTCACATCTTCTTTTTGGAAATATTCAAACATACATACATATATATCGCGTATCAGATTCTAATACAAGGTAAATCTCACTACATATATATTTTTATGAATTATTTCTTTTTATATTATATTTATGTAGTTGGTTATCAAACCACACTTTTTAGGTTTTTTTTTTTGTTTATTTCTTTAGTCGTTTTAAAACTTTATACAAAGCAACAGAAAAGTTGCACGTGCATATATCGTATATTTCAAATAGTAAATCAAACTGTGATTATTGCCTATTTATATATCTGGCTTTCTTAAAAAATATCGTACTGTTAAGGGACTTATAAGCGAATCAATGTAACAAACAATTTTGGCTAACGTATAAGAAAATTGTAATTGAACTTGAAAATAAGAAGTTAACTGTGCAGCTACTTTCAGAATCCTACATGCTGATGTACAGATGGCCATGGCCCTGAAGCCTACATGACCCTCTCCGGTTGGAGCATGTTTTTAAAAAATAGATATATCAGCAGAGACTCCATTAGCAACATGCACATAAAGTAAACGTAACCCTAGAGCAGTTCCTCGTTGGCATCTACAAGCAGGGGGCGTGGCAATTGCTGTCGCCGCCGTCGGGCATGCAACGCCGCCTGTTCGGCCAGGTCCAGTGGCGGATTGGCGCCTTCCTCTCCCTGTCCCTGTGCCACTCGCGCCTCCTCTGCCTCTAGGCGGGCCTTCAACTCCTGAGCTGCCTGTTGCTTTTTCCGGTGCTCATAGTTGACCAGACGCTGTCCCACCAGATACTTGTCCACTTTAATCGATAAATACAGCTTCTTCAATTGCTTGATTTGGAAGAGCAGAAAGCATATGCTGCCCACCAGAATAAAGCTGAAAGGATACACACATCGGTAGAAGGTCAGGCGTGTTGTCGGATCGGAAACAAATATCGGGAATATAGATTGAGAAAGCACATAGGGTATGGCCAAGGCTAGGCCAAATGTGGTCACCACCGGCACCGCCAGATCATTCATCACAAATTTCAAATCGAAATCTCTCAGTCCATCCGTATAGGCTCGTTCTAGGGCACGCTTTAGATGCCAATCTGGTCCCATCAAAGTGACAGCTATGGCAATTTTGGTGTACAGCACACCGAGTGCCCAATCCTGCCACAGAAAGTGAATGGGTGTCTGGCGTAGATGCACACGCAACGGTATAACAACGACTAGCTCCAACAGCAATCCAAACAGCAACGGCACCAGCACAAAGATTCCCAGCAGCGTCAATACGGGCAGCGCATAACGAAGAGCGACACGTGCCCAATGCTTCAACTTGTTGACAATGGCGGTACGTCCCTGGGGCAGCAGTGTCACCACCACAGCAATGCCACGCGACACAATCCAGCACAAATAGCCACCAATCTCCGCCGTGTATAGTTCATGTGGACGCAGCAGACGTTCGTTTTTACGTGCTACCTCGGGATCAGCAAGAGGCAAATCACCCGGCACCAGGGGTGTTGCCTTATCACCCGGCTGCCCAGTCCACAGCATCATTAGACGACGTCCAATATAGACGGGCACAGTGAGCATCACCATAGCGGCGCACACAATGGAGCAGCACATAAGGGCGAGCAGCGCACTAAGGCGCAAAGCAAAAAACGTTGGACGTTCGTATGGCTGAAAGCCGACGGGCACATCACGTTGCATGATCGCTTGATGAGCGGCAGCTAAGTTGCGCGGTGGTGCAGGCTCTGGTACAGCTGGCGGTGGTGCTGGCGGTGCAGCAGCAACGATTCCAGCAGCTGCATCAGGCTGGGGAGCTGCACCATCGGCAGCTTGAGCTGCATCGGCAGCAGCAGCAGGCTCCGGCGCTGGCAGTAAATAGCTGCGTATGCCCAGCAGCCAAGCAACAGCCATGCACCAGATGCGAAGCAGTCCTTTAAGCCAAGCCCTCGTTTGGGTTTGTTCGAAAAATCCAGGCAGCACAATCTGCAAGACAAATCATTAGCAAGAGTAGACTATCAATTTTAATTGCTTACCTGTAGTAAAAGTAGCTGCAGACTCAGATCATTTACCTCGGAGTCACCACTAAGAGCATAGGGCAAGAAATTTGGCCAGACCACTTGGAGTATGCGTATGGGCAGCCAGAGCATGAGTAGCACCGCAAAGCCAAATATCATAGCGGAGGCAACCAAACGTCGTATGTGTCGTACAATGGGCACATGAATCATTTCCTGTATCGGACTAAAATCGGGATCGTTGACATTGCGAAAGATCCAAAGGACACCGGGACGCAGCACTTCGCGCAGCAGTGATATGAATGCGGCAAAATAATACACATAGACCATGCCAAACATCCAGTGGACAAAGATTGATGTGCCCGGAGCTGCCTTGAAGCTTGCCTTGCGATCCTTAAGACTAGCGTCGAGAAGTGGCAGCGAACAGATGTCTAGCCACCAGCCGCAGATAAGGGGCAATACGCCAATCTCCACCACGGACAGCAGCGATACCTTCACAACAATGTAACAGAGTCCAATAAACCAGCATATACGACGCAAGCGAAAGACCCGCGCAAAGAAGTGCAGCACCACTAGCGTCAGTCCAATGCAACAGTAGCCAAATAGGGTCGTTATCATACCATGGAAATGTAGCAATGGCTTTTCTGGCTGCAACAGATCCATAGAGCTCAGTATGAAGTTGCCAGCACAGTATGGACAGAAGGCGAAGGTGAAGATAAACATTGTGTTAAGGGAAATAATCCAGAAAACGTGCTCTAAGAATACTAATGACCCATCTAGGCCAAGCAAACGCTCCCAGGTTAGCTCTTCGGCGGCACGATCCCATTCCATGGGATTCCAATTCTGTTCATCGTTATCCACATCACCAGCAGCGCCAGCACCAGCAGCGTTCCCAGCACCTGGAACCGCAGCGGGCACAGCTACCTGCACACCATCACCTTCGTTATCCGCCGGATTAGCCACTGCGGGTGCTTCATTATCCATGGGCACATCCTGCGGCGCATCGCCATTGTTGTTGTCATCCTGTGCGGCATCGACTACAACGGGAGCTGGTGCAGGGGCTGGTACCGGAACAGGTGCTGGCGCCTCGTCTCGCTCCAACCAATCCGGCCCGCCGCCATGTAATATTTGCTCTCGCAACCATACCAAGCCAATAAACGACAACAGCGTGCAAGTGACCACAAAACAGCCGCGAAACGCATCCACTTCCAGATTTTCCATTGAGAAGATGTCGAAGGGCAGCGAGAGAATCATATCGAAGGAATTGGCACGAAATAGGTAGCGATAGGTGCGATATGCTGACAAAGGCACCACACCAAACCATGCCAAGCCCACCAAAGAGTAATGAAGCCAGCAGCGGGCGCCTTCAAATACGGCGGACATAAGGCCCACAAGGACGTCGCGCAGCGGCAAGACTCGTGGCATATCGGGCGCATAGATGGGCTGAAAGCTGAATCGATGGCCGCACAGCTCACAGTATTCCTTGTGCGAGTAACGCATCCATTGCATCAGGCAGTCCTGATGGATGTACTTGATGCTGCCCGTGCAAATGCACGGATAGAAAAGCGGTCGATCTGGCAATGCCTCGCAGCGACACACGCGACAAATGTCGCCCTGCGACAGATCATCCATGGTAATACGTTCGTTCGTATGTCTCTGCCTTCTCTAGTCTTCCAGTGCCATTTGCGTAGTTCGAGAGGTGCTCACTTATATGCGCCAAGTAACTTTGCACCTTTGAATTCGCAGTTGCAGACTTTGGAAAATGTGTCGCGAAAACCGTTGTTGCGGAACAAACACTTAAAATTTGATTTCAGTATGTAATCAAATCAATTGAACTTCTGATATATGATAATTTTTATGCACGACGCGAGTACGTGTTACAGTATGTGTGAGTGTGTTTGTGCGCGCATGAGTGTATGAGTTTGGTATTTTAAAGTTCGCACCTTTGAGGTATTCTTTTATAGTCGATTACTTTAGTATTATTATACTCTTTTCGGGGTGCTCACACTTTCCCATACAATGTGTTGCATATCCATTAAGACATCTCTGACAATTTTCTTTGATTTTAAGCCTCTTATTTTCAATGCTTACTTGTCCAAGTTAAATATATTAAAATATCAAATGTATCTGGAATTACTTATTGGCGAGTTGCTTCAAATAATTTCACAAGGGTGTTCATACGCCGAATCGCATGCGATTCTTTTACGACCTTGATTTATTTTACTTTTAGTATGTTTGTATAGACATCTTTTGGTCACACTGGGCAACAAAAAAACAACAGCTGTTTTATAAGTGCTGGTAACGCCAATACTTTTAGTAGCGCCTTCAGCTGAAGCATATAATTTTGTTCGTAACTTTTCATAAAATCAAATTGAGATATGCAAAGACAAGTGATTAATCTACTTGGAAATGTAACGCGACAGATGCGTAGCAGCCAGCGTGCATTCTCCGTGTCGCAGACGAAGTTTGAAATCTTCAAAGTGCAGAGCAATGAGGATTTTGACAAGAAGGTGAAGAACAGCCAGGAACCCGTCATTGTGGACTTCTTTGCAACGTAAGTTAAATAATTTTTTAAGAAATTGGTCTGAAACTAGAATCCCTTTCAGTTGGTGCAATCCCTGCAAACTCTTGACACCGCGCATTGAAGGCATTGTCGGTGAGCAGGCGGGTTTAATCAAACTGGCAAAAGTTGATATTGATGAGCACAGTGAACTGGCGCTTGACTACGATGTAGCAGCAGTTCCCGTACTTGTGGTCATGCAGAACGGCAAGGAAGTGCAACGCATGGTTGGGCTGCAGGATGAGGACAAGATCCGTGCCTGGGTAGCAACCGCAGTGAAAAACGCTAAAAAGTAGGATGACCAAATCTAGACGCAGGCAATCCGAAATGTAGCAAAGCTTTAAACTCGTTTTACTCATCAAATGTGGGTTATTTTTACAAAATAAATGTTATTACTTGTTGCAAAAACAACTTATACTACATATGCATAAATTAAATGTCTAAATGGAGTACCAGCCAGGCGTGCCAGGTCTCTTCTTGTTGCGATCCAAAAACTTTCGGAATCCTTCTTTGGACTCATCCATTGATTTTTCATCTTTTTCCTGTTTTTCCTCCTTATTGGCAAAGAGATTAGGAAATGTGAAGGCTTCCGTTTTAGGCTTTAAAAAATATAACATTTTACCTTAATTGCAAAAATAATTTCAACCCGCCTTCACTCACCATAGTTACATAAGCCAATTTGACATCATCTTTTTTGGTAACATAGCCGTAGGTCAGATCGCGTTTAGTCTCTCCCAGTGCAATACGTGTACGTACATCAACGACAGGCACTTTATAGATCTTTTCCAAGTAGTTTTTCACATCATGTTTGGTCATTTCTGTGGACACCGCAAAGGTGACAACATTTGCCGGCTGTTCCTCTGTGGGTCGCACTAGTTTCATCCAAAAGTTAGGCAAAAAGACACGCAGCTGCGGATTGCCTCGTTGATAAATGGGATACCAGCGCGTTGACATAGCACAAACCTTATATTTTAAAACAAAGTATCAAATAAAATCCACAATTGTCCAACGAAAGAAGCGTCTCAGCTGTTTTGCTTGGAAAGTGTCAGTGAAAACATCAATAGCATAAAAGCACCAAAATATCCCACACACGTGTTGTGCACAGCTGATAAGGCAACACTTGCAATTTGATAATTTGTTGACATGGTTAAACTGAAAAAGAAGGAAGCAAAGAAAAAGCCGCTAAGCCGCAAGGAGCAGCGCAAGCTAAAACATGATACGAAGAAAAACAATAACAGAATATTTCATGCTTCCAAAACAAATGGAGCACAGCGCGTAGCTGAGGCAGCAGCTGCGGCCGCATTAGCCGCAGCCAGCAAAACAAAAAAGAAGAAGAAGCCGAAAAAGCTGCTAGTAAACCCAGATGACATTCCGCGTGAGAAACTGCTGGCGGGCGAGGTGGATGAGAACGATGATGAGTCAATAGCCTCAGATTTTAGTGATGCGGATGTGGATGCTCGCTTGCCTCCAGGACGGAAAGTGCAAAAATTCAATCCGCTCGGCCAGAAGCCACCCAAAAAACATGCTGGGATCCAGCGGGTGGACGAGATGGTGGCACGCAGCAAGGAGTTGCGCCAGCATAAAGAGTTGTTGAACAAATCGCGCAAACAACGAATTAAACAAATGAAGCTGGAGAACATAGAGGAAGATAAGGAGATTGCCAAGCTCGAAAAGAAGCTGAAGCTAAACAAGACCAAGGACAAAAACCGCATGGTACGTAAAATGTTCAACGACGGTCTGGACTATCTACTCGAATTCGTAATGGACGATGATGAGGAGAAAAAAAAGTGGGAGGAGAAGCAGCAACGGAAAAAAGAACTGAAAGAACGGCAGGAAAAGGAAGAGGCAGACTTGTGGAGCGAAGGGGAAGATGAGCCCATGGACATGCCAGAAACAGACAGCGAAATTGAGAAAAATAAAGACGAAGAGGCGACAGATCAAAGTGGCATGGAAGATGTAGACGACGAGGACGATGAAGGATCCAATTGTGAAAATGAGGAGAACACAAAACACACAAAGTGTAAGGAAAAGGAGTTCAATTTTTTTTTTTATAAAATATTTAATATTTTAAACTCTTTACAGTCAAAGAGGACATTTACGGACGACGTCGCGATGCAGATGGCAACATTGTGCAGGATTCTGCTGAGGTAGAGGCTAAAGGAACCGGTCAAAAATACATACCACCACATCAGCGTGCTCTTCTGGCTGCCAGCGAGGGTTCAAGTGTACAGCAGGCGGAGCAACTGGCTCGATTGCAGAAACAATGCAAAGGCTTGCTCAATCGTCTGTCAGAAGCCAATCTACATAAAATTTCCAGTGGCATTGAAACGCTCTATATGCAAAACTCACGTTACAACATGAACGATACGTTGACGAAGCTATTGCAGGAGGCGCTACTGGGTCGGGCACGCGCCAACGAGCGCATGGTCCAGGAGCACATGGTGCTGCTGTCATATCTGCATGCGCACATTGGCAGCGAAATCGGCGCCCATTTTTTGCAAACATTCGTTGAGCAATTCGATGGCTACGTTAAGGAGATTGACACACTTGACATAGAGGACAAACGATTGAATAATCTTGTGCTTATATTGTGCTACATGTACATGTTTAAGATCTACGAGCAGCGTTTGCTTCTGGAACTGATTGGTCGACTTAGTGGCAGTCTGTGTGAGAAATCTGTGGAATGTTTGTTACTGATCTTTCAAACCGTCGGCTTTCGTCTCCGCAAAGATGATCCACTGGCCTTTAAGAGCATGATGCAGAATGTGCAGTCACAAATTGCTGCGTCTCCTTTGGAGCTCAAAGAGAATCCGCGACTGCGTTTTATGGTCGACATTCTTATCGCTGTGAAGAACAACAATACGACCAAGCTACCGCAGTATGATCCCGAGCTGGCCGAGACTCTGCGCAAACGACTTAAGGGAATGTTAAGAAATGAGCGATATGTTGTCACCTTGAACATTACTCTAGAAGATTTACTGCGTGCAGATAAGCTGGGCAAATGGTGGATTGTGGGCTCAGCATGGGCAGGAAATCTAGCGGAGATGGGCGCTGCTCAAGCAGAGCAAGAGAAGCAACGTAAACAGCAAGGAAGTGAAAGCTACTCGGAGAAACTGCTGGAGCTGGCCAAGAAACAGCATATGAATACCGCCGAGAGACGCAGCATCTTTTGCATCATTATGAGTGCTGCCGACTATGTGGATGCATTTGAAAAGATTTTGCACCTGTCGCTCAAAGATCAACGGACGGTTGCCTATGTGATCATTCATTGTGCACTCAATGAGCGCCGTGCAAATCCTTACTATGCTCATCTAGCATTGAAGTTCTGTCAGTACAATCGCAAATTTCAGTTAGCCTTTCAATTCGCCAGCTGGGATCGCATCAATGACATTGAATCGCTTTCCAAAGCGCAAATACGCAATATGGCCAGCTTTTTGCAACAGCTCATCCTGTCCTCCGGTCTGCAGTTATCCGTTTTGAAAGTTGTGGACTTTTTGCAACTGCACAAGCTGAGCTTTTATTTTATGCGTGAGGTTATGCAGAGACTGCTGCTGTCCAGTGAGGAGAGTCAAATTTATCAGGCATTTGAACGCGTTGCCAAAAACACAAAGCTACGTCAGTTCAAGCAGAGTATCCGTTTGTTTATGCAGCATTTTATGCTGGCCCAAATTAAGGATCACAAGGAAGAAGAACAGCAGCTGCTAAAGCAACGCATTGAATATCTGGACAAAATGTTGGCTTATGTAGATTTGTAAATAAAACTGTATAGTTTGGTTATTTAAACCTTAACATTAACAAGAACGCATTTGTCTTTATTTATATCTATACTTTTAAAACAAACACTCAGTCGAAGCTTTGCAACAGGTTACGTGCGCGCTGATAACGCGTTGACTCCACAATTGCTTGACGCTCTGCATCGTCTGAGACCTCCTCGCACTTTTTATCCATCTCCTCTATGACATCCTGGGCCAGTTTGCTGATTGTTGTCTTTGAGGCACCTTTTGATGCTGCTAGGTATTCCAAAGCAATGGGCCAAACATCTGAGCTCAGTTTTTTCTCATCAAAGGCGGTCTGCTGTATAGATATCTGTCGTAATTTCACAAATTTCCAATCTTGGCGGCTGTCCCGCCACTTGAGCAGATATTCTTCATTGCGTTTGGCTTCTTTGTCTGAGCTCTGATATTTTTTCTCCTCCAACCTTTTCAAATGTTTTTGTTTTTTCTTTTGGCGCACTGTAACAACGGCATTCGAGTTTTCGGGCTTGGCTGCCTCTGCAAGTAGTTCTTTTGTTGGCAGGTCTTCCACCTCTTCGTCATTTGTCGCATCTTCTTTGCTGTCATTTGTTGGTTTGCTGCGTTTCTCTTTGACGACAGCGTGCTCCACTTTCTGCTTTCGCTTGGTCGCCTTGACTGCAATCAGTAACTTATTGAGTTATTTAGTTAATTTTTAAAAATGTTGTGTTTACCCTTCTTGGTAGCTTCTTCCTCCATGTGCGTTTCACTTTCCCCTTGCTGCTCCTCCACAATGAGACTTTTGTCGGCCACTTCGTCGTCACTGCCCGTTGGCTGAGTATCGTGTTTGCGTTTTTTAGCCTTACGCTTTTGCTTTTTTGTGTCAAGCTCGGTTCGCGCCATATTGATTGTGAAACTGCGTTGATTTCTATTTCAATTTGAATTGATTCTCTTGGTTCATGTGCTTTCTGTTGTTTATTAAATCCAAAATTTTTGCAGCCTACTTCACGTTGCTCGCATTTGTCTCAAATTTGCGCGCAGCCAACTTTAAGTGAGCACAAAACTGCGCACAGCATAAATGCTTCATGATACAATATACAAGGTAGTCCACTCGGCTGCAGAAGTCATTCGGTTTGGTCCCTATTTCAGTGCGTGCTGCTTGTCGAACTGGGTTAATCGACGCACTGTTAGCCGTTCACTCACACTCACTTGCAACGCTTCAACGCTCTTTCACTCGCACTTATTAAGGACTATGATTTGCCGAGTGGACTACCTTGTAATTGTATCATGAAATGCTTAGTTGATTGTTTGGACATAAAATTTAATCTTATCGCTGCTTCGCGCGTACATTGTACGCCAGCGATAGCTAATGAGGGAGCCAGAAAAACTGCAGCCACAACACATACTACAATGCTGCTGCTGGAGCTGAAAATACTTACGCTAAACATTTGGTGAGAGTTGTTTATACTACATTTGGTCACGCGCCTGCAACTAATTTGCCTTGTCGACTTTGTTTGTACAACGCCAAAATCAAATTATAATTCCAGGGGTATTCCATTTGTGTCCAGTGACCGTGCCCCACGTATTGAGGCTATTTGCAAGGAGCTTAGCAGTGGCAAGTATGATATTGTGTCGCTTCAAGAAGTCTGGTCGCAACATGACAGCGAGCAATTGCAGCAGGGCACATCCAGTGTGTTACCCTATCACCACTACTTCCATAGTGGTGTCATGGGTGCCGGGCTGCTAGTGCTGTCTAAATATCCAATACTGGGTACACTGTTCCACGCCTGGTCTGTCAACGGCTACTTCCATCGTATTCAACACGCCGACTGGTTTGGCGGCAAGGGAGTGGGTCTCTCACGTATTCTGCTTGGTGATCAAGTCATTCACCTCTACAATGCGCATCTACATGCCGAATACGATAACGACCATGACGAGTACAAAACGCATCGGGTCATCCAAGCTTTTGACACGGCCCAGTTTATAGAGGCGACACGTGGCAATTCGGTGCTCCAGATATTGGCCGGTGATCTCAATACGCAACCACAAGACATTTCGTATAAGGTGCTTCTTTATACCTCAAAGATGATAGACAGCTGTGCATCGGACTCTTTTCGAACCCATGAGTGTGGCAGCAACTCGTACACATCGAAAAGTTCGTTGGCCAAGAATCCGCTCGGCATAAGAATTGACCATATATTTATAAGGAGTGCCGATCATATCCATGCAGAAATTACAGAATATACGTTACCATTTCCGGAACGCGTGGCTGGTCAAAAGTTCAGCTTCTCCGATCACGAAGCTGTTTTGGCCAAAATAAAGCTGACTCGTTTGCCAACAGAAAATGGCAATGGTATGCAAACAGAGCAAGAAGAATGCCAAATTATTCAAGTGGACGACAAGGGTAAAACAGATGGTGACGTCGATTCTTTTCCCACCATTGAGGACAGTAACAGCTGCTCCTTGTCCAATGGTAAGCGCTTGTCCAATGCACGTACAGCAGCTCTGACTGAGGCACTAGCTCTTTGCGATGCTTCGTTGTTGCAATTAAAGTCGGATCGCTTATTGTACTACAGTGCAGCAACTGTTTTGCTAGTGCTGCTCGTGCTACTCGGTGAATTTGCAGCACCGGTAGGACTGAGGACCATTTATTTGTTGCTCAAGTTTTTTGTATTTGGCGTCATACTGTTTTGTGTGTTTATGGCTTCCATTTGGAACTACATGGAGCTCAATGGTGTGCTACAGGGCAAGAAATCCATGGAGGTGATGCTTCAGCATGCACAGAAATATGACTACTTTTATTAAGATAGTAATTAGCTCAAGAAGCATTTAAATTTTAAATGTAGCCCACAAAAGTGCTATGTTTCAATATTTATGTATATCCTTACAGACATATGTACATATACCTCAACTAAGTTAGGTATGCAAAATTTAATCTCAGCTTCAACATTCAAACCAATAAAATTGTCACTGTCCCTCTTTTAAAATGTACTTATAGAAAACAGTTTTTTAATATTCGTTGCAGCATTGTGAATACTTTTAAAAGTTAATACATTTGTATCAGGAAGTGCTAACAATCGGTATCGAACATCGGTCGATAATAGCGATATGCAAAGCATGCAGCAACAGCTACCCGTTCCAGTAAAAAGTTTACTTTGCAAATATTTAATGAAAAGATGTTGAAAAGCAAATGCTAAAATATCCAATAGTTCCATGTGCTAAGTATTGCTAAAATCAAATTAAATTTTCGTTGCCTTTGACAACCAACATCATACACAAGGGATACACGCTGTTGTAGCTGAGTCTGAGTCACTTCGAACCAAAACAAAGCAAAGTCAGAAGTCAGACAACAAAGACATCACAAAACAATGAACAAGCTGCCGGGTGCCAACTTGGAATTTGTGCGTGAGGATGATTTTGTCGAATACTACATATTTCCCAAGCTAGCCGAGGGTGATGAAGGGCAACAACGGCAGCAGCTGGAGCAAGTGCGTGCTGATTGTCTCTCTATTGTAGAGAAAAAAGTCAGCGAGCGTTGTTATATTTGGCACAAGGACGAATTTCAGCTGCAAGCACGCACTGGCAGCGCAGAAGAACGTTTGCTTAACGAGGAAGACAACAAGCAAGAAGGGGAAGACGACGCAGAGGGTAAGTGCTAAATGCATATATTTATGCAACTCTATATTTAGCTATAGCAAATTTTGGGCCCATTTCAGGTGCACTGCCGCCCCATTTGCATGGTGTGACGCACTACGGCGACAACATTGGCGACGAGTGGTTCATTGTTTATCTATTGAGCGAACTAACCCGCTTAAGGACAGATTGTATAGCGCGAGTCTGTGATGCGGATGGCGAGTTTCTGCTTATTGAAGCAGCTGATGCTCTGCCCGATTGGGCCAGTCCAGAGACTTGTGAGCAGCGAGTCTATATTGTCAATGGGGGACTTCAGCTGCTTCAAAATTCAACAAACACCGTTCAGAGCAAACGCTTGCCCATGTCCAGTGCTGTGCAGCGTATACGTCTTAATCCCACTCTTTATCGCTGCTCTCGCAATATACAAAACTGCATTGATTCGCGTTTGTTGGAATTTCAGCCGGCACAAATGCATGTTTCAATTCATCGTCAGATCGTACAGCTGCCACAGAATGCGGCACAGCTGCTGAAGCAGCGACCTGGACTAATAGCGTCAGCTGTACGTGCTTTTTGCGAACGAGATACGCTCGACTCTAAGGCGCTGCGTATTATGCGTTACTTTCCGCCAGAATCACCACGCAAAAGAACAAATGTCGCCTTCACACGATGTCTGTATGCTATGGTGATGCATAGTCAGTATACGCCGGAGCGGCGACTGGGCTGGCAGCTGACAGATGCTGTGTCAAATCCAGAAGCCTATAAGGAACAGCTGCTGGGCGTAAAGTTAGCCAGTGGCCTGGAGATATTAGCCAGTCAGGCAAAGCGCTCTGACGAGCAGCAGAACGAAGAGAAATCCCCAGCCTGGCGTGCCTATTTGCGCAGCCTGCAGGGCAAGGGTTACTTCCGGGATAACATAGAAGGCAGTGCCGAATATGTGCGTCTGCTAAACACGGCCAAGGAGTACTTTAAATGCAATCAGCAACGTTTTCGCACTGCACCGTTGGTGGGTGCCGAAATTGTCGATCTTCTTTTGCACAAGGGCGAGGACAGCGCTGGGGATCAGTTGCGTGACGAGGAGAACAATCTGTTGCCTAGCGACGCGGATGATTGGTTGAACATTAGTGCTGAGGATTTGGATGCCATGTTGCAGCAGCGCTATGGTCCGCAGAAGCTATACAATCCCAATGGCGATATGAATGCTGCAGAATTTACCAAGCATCTATCAGAATTCTTGGACAGACAATCAAACTTTGAGGGAATTGAGACAACAGGCGATGGCGCCATTGATGAGCTGGACTCGGACGATGATGAGCCACCACCGCTATCGTCACCGCCATCAGCACAAAATGCCGCAAGCAGCCATGCAGCCAAGGTTAAAAAGAGTGCTTCGATGAGAAAGGCTTGCCAGCGCAACTCTTTGATTCAGTCAGATGAGCAGGATAGCACTCATGTGCGCAACTTTTTGGACTTTGTGATACCAGAGGATAACTGGGACTCTACTTCTGATATGAGCGATTATGCAGATGAAGAGGATTTGCAGAGGAATTTCGATGCGTTGTCTAGCGCCAGTGCAAGTGGTGGCAATGATAGCTATCGCTTGGATCGTAATATCAAGGCATACATGGAGCAAATGGATCGTGAACTTGCCCAAACAACTGTTGGCAAGTCTTTTCAAGGGAAGGGTGGTGCCAGCAGTACCTCTGAACCACCACACGCTGCTGAGGATGATTTCGATGATATTGAGGACTTTGAGCCGATTAACATAAATGTCAATACGCTGCGGAATATGATGGACAGCTACAAGTCACAGATGGGCGGCGCTGGGCCCGTGTCCAATCTATTTAATGCCATGGGTGTGGGCATGTCTGCAGCATCAACAGCAGAGGGTGATAAGCCCAACGATCTATCCGAGTCTGCTGTCTAAAGCGGAAAGGAAAAAATAAGCTAGCAACTAAGATTAAAGTCAACATTACGCAGTTTAACATTTAAATCGAAGCATACACTTAAATATATGTATTGTTTATAATGATAACCAATTGAAAGTGTTGCCATCTATATGCTAATCCTTTGACGCTGGCACAAAGTTGCCATAGTCACGCCTGACCTTCATCGGTGAACCGCTCTGTGGTGGCTCATTGCGATTACGATTCCTGTGCTCAGGATATGGACGATCTCCTACCACGCCGCTGCCACCACCACCACCGCGATCTCTTCGCTGATGAGGCTCATATCGATTGCGGCGATTATCTGTAAAAATAACAAAGTTGTCTTTATCAACTGTATTCCAATCAATTCATATAAATCACCTCTAAAGCTTCGGTCATTGTTATGATTGTTGCCGCCGCCTCGTCTTTGCCAACCACGATCACCGCCTCCTCGTCGCTGCGCACCATTGTAGCGATTGTTATACTGTCCCGAGAATCCCCCACCACCTCCTCGATCTCCACCACCACCTCCCATCCAGTTCTCAACTAGCGGAGGCTCTGGGCTTGCCTTGGCACAATGTGCCATAAATTCGACATCATCTGTTGTGTAGCGTAATGCAAACTCCGATTCGCATTCATCAAGAAAATTAGTTTCTTTGTCAGAGAGTCTGTTTATTTTACGATTTGGATCAACCATTCTTGTAAATGTATGTTTGTATTATTTGTTAAACGGCGGTATGCTGATAACCGAACTTGTGTTATTTTTAATTATTTACATCAATTTACTAATTTAAACCCAAACAGATTACGTAGGATAGCAGTGAGTTCTGATCAAGGCTTTAATATATTACTGTATTTATTTATTTCTCTTCTGTTTTCCACCTTAACTTATTTGCTTGCAGGATAAGTTAATAATATAAAAAACTCCAAAAACATATGCAAGAAAATATGGTCACACCATTGCAAGCGGCTACCAGCTGTTGTGCGGCCGCTGACTCACTGGCTCAAATGTTCCAACTGTTGCTTCTTTTCTTCCATGGATTCTTTTGCTTATTTATTTTCAAAATAAGTTTAAACTTTTAACAGATCAATACTTTGTTCCAAACACCACAGGTGTTTTTGGTTTGCATAATATACAAACAGCATACAGAACTTAGAGGAATACCACTAATAACTTGTTATGCGCGATATGCAAATATCGTGTATTATGTTTACAATTATCGATAAAAAAGAAAAAAATACAATATCAGTATTGCCAGTAAGATGCGGTGGTGTTTTTAAGCAAATTCAGTTAATTTAGACGGTTTTAAATAAATGCAGTCACATGAGATTTAAGCTAAAAGCTCACCAAAGCAATAAAACAAACGCTGGACATGCCACTGCATCGCATCCATAGAACGACAAGAGCCACAAGCATATCAAGCACACGGGTCAACAACAACCACAAGAAACGTGCGCATCTCTGGAACTGGACATGGAGCAACAGACGTCTCTATCCGTGCGCTGGTTGCGTCGATATCGTGCGTTCTTCATAATACTATTATTCATCATTGCCATCCAGCTGTTCCTAGCGTACAAATCGGTAGACATAGATTTGGCGGGCGCCCTGCGCACTCAACGAAATCTGCACGAGGTCGCAGCACCGTCGACAGCAGAGCCAGTGGCGCCACCAGCTCATGTACCAGAAGCCGGAAAGAGTGTTCGCCTTACGGCAAAAGAACTGGGCTTCGAGCCCGAATGTGATATCAATGCCAAGGAAGCAATATCGGCACTGCAACGTGCCAAGACGAAAGACTGCCGTCAACATATCGCTCAGATTGCCTGTGCCATACAAGCTGGACGCTTCTATGCCACACATCTGAAAAGTAGCTGCCCAGCGGGCAACCATACGGCCAATGTGTCGCTGGGTTGCTATCGCGACGAGAAGGATTCTCGCCTCCTCGCCGGCTACTTCACTAGCTTCAAAACGTCCAATTCACCCAGCGAATGCGTCGAACTCTGTCTGCAATCTGGCTATCCATATGCAGGCGTGCAATACGCTCGCGAGTGCTTCTGTGGCTTCGACGCACCCCCTAGCTCCGCCAAATTACCCGACTCCAGCTGCAATATGAAATGTGTGGGCAATGCCAAAGAGATCTGTGGCGGTTTCTATGCCATAAATATCTACGAAACGGGCATAGCCAGTAAGTGCGTCGTCAACGTTGATTGTGCTGATTAAAGTTAGCATATAATTTATTACAGAGTTTACTGCACAATTGGCAGCTAGCAGTCCAAAGCCGGGAGAGGAGCAGCGTGTTCGCATTGCATTTCTGCTGACGTTAAATGGACGTGCATTGCGTCAAGTTCATCGACTGCTTCGAGTGCTTTATGCGCCCCAGCATGTCTACTATATACACGTGGATGCGGTGAGTAAGTGGGGTGAGTCGTTGCGATAGCCACGCGGCCGGATTTCATAATTAAAGCAAGCGACAAGCTCAACGATTTGTGCTAATTAAGCAGAATTTAACGCCTTGCTGCTGTGGCAGCAAATTTGGTTCAAGATTGAATAAAAAACACGTACATTGTATATGATATGCATGTGAAACATTTAGACAGATATCCGGAAAATGTTAAAAATTATATAAAAATTGCAATTCAACGTAAACCTATTATAAAGAGATTCTTAACTTTACAAAGCATCGATAGAAAATGTAGATCCGTTCAAGTTCAGTTAGTACGATTCTCAAGCGGACAAAAAAAAAGAAAGAAAATTGGCAATATAAAATAAGTTTTTGATGGAACCATATTGGTTACGGAAATAGATTTTTTTATAGCAAACTTCTTTACATGGAGGTTTGACTCACTCGATAAGATATAATTAGTAATGCTCGGTCTCTTACAGCGCCAGGATTATCTGTATCGTCAATTGTTGGAGCTTGAACCGAAATTTCCTAACATACGTCTGGCACGTAAACGCTTCTCAACGATATGGGGAGGCGCTTCGTTATTGACCATGCTGCTGCAGTGCATGCAGGATTTACTGCAATCACACTGGCAATGGGATTTTGTCATCAATTTGAGTGAAAGTGATTTCCCGGTCAAGACGTTGGATAAACTGGTTGACTTTATGAGTGCGAATCGTGGTCGGAATTTTGTCAAGGGTCATGGCCGGGAGACGCAGCGTTTCATACAGAAGCAGGGATTGGATAAGACATTCGTCGAGTGCGATACGCACATGTGGCGCATTGGCGATCGTAAACTGCCTGCCGGCATACAGGTGGATGGGGGTAGCGATTGGGTAGGACTATCCCGTCCATTTGTACACTACGTCACGCATCCGGCGAACGAGGACAAACTGTTGCAGGCACTGTTGCAGCTGTTTCGACATACTCTGCTGCCAGCCGAGTCCTTCTTTCACACAGTGCTTAGAAATACAGAGCATTGTCATAGCTATGTAGACAACAATCTGCACGTGACGAACTGGAAACGCAAGCAGGGCTGCAAGTGTCAATATAAGCATGTAGTGGACTGGTGCGGCTGTAGCCCAAATGACTTTAAGCCAGAGGATTGGGCACGCCTGCAGGCAACGGAACAGAAACCTTTGTTCTTTGCCCGTAAATTCGAACCGATTATCAATCAGGCTGTGCTGCTACAGCTAGAAGAGTGGCTCTACGGGCCGTATACCAGCGAGTATGCCAATCTGCATGGCTATTGGCAGTCGCTCTACCATCACGAGGACAAGCACGGAGCTGGCGATGATCTTGCCCGTACAGTGGGTGATAGTCTGATGCGTCATGCGGCGCAAAAGTTTAAGTTGCAACCATTGCAGCTATTGGAACTGACACACTATTTGCATCGAGATCAATATAAAGGATTTTTGTTGCGTTTTAGTGTGCTGCGTCGAAATGACTCCAAGGAGCTACAGCTGGAGACACGCGTCCGTCCAGTTCAGCACGGCAAAATAGCGAGAAATGCTCGTTTTAGCAAGCGTTTGCGCAACTTTGAAGTATCCACGGATTTCGATCAAAAGGAACAGGTGGCTCGCAATTTTGCCAAGCTGCTCGGACCACAAAGTGAACTGCTGCTTAGCTATACATATCAAGGAGTTGCTGCCTCGCAAGATGTCGCCCACTCTTACAATTTAACGCTTCTCTGGTTGGATCCCTTGGGTCGACTGCAAGACTTTAACGAGCTGCATGTGGAGGAGTCCCAAATCGATGTTATCAATCACTCAAAAACGCTGCTCAAGCGGCCACTTACACCGGGCATCTGGACAGCCAAGCTCATTGGACGCACTTCAATTTATGCGCAGCTCAAGTTTCTGATTGCACCACTAGCCTATGGCAATGGAGTGCCTCTGGAAACTTTAGCAGTTGCACGCGCTCAAAATGGTGGATTGGGTCTTTCCCTGCCTGAGGACTTTGAGATGCCTGTCGAGTGGCAACAGCATCTGCATAACGATGATGATGTCTTTGCACTGCGCCAAGAGGCTTTGGCCAATGCCGATTTAATTGGCCAACAATTGCATAGCCGCATTGATGAACTGGTCGGCCAATTCTTTCAATTGCGTGAAACGTGCATTGTTGAGGGAATTACTGCAATGCAGGACTTGCCACTATGTCGAGACACCGCCTGGAGCTCACTGGCCTCGGACCCCAAGAGCGATATGGAGGCGCTACTCAAGCGCTAAGTTAGAGGGAGAAGCTAGAGTCATTAGAAGAGTTGTTATAGCCATTTCTGTAAACAATACCATTGATCAATTTATGTTATTAATTTTGTTGTGTAAATAGTTTGTGAATGTCTTTTTCAATATCTGTGTGTGTAAGTTTTAAGCCTATCTGTCTCGTATAAATCAAATCTTTTATCTAATAGATCGCATTAGAATTTTAAACTTCTGAATTCTGCAAATATGCTCAACGTACACAAAACTAAAAGCAACTAAAAGTTTTAGATGCCCTTGCAATAATTAAAGGTTTTTCTCAGTATTATAACTTATGCAGAGATTATTTAAAATCCAAAAAAAATATATATATAACCAAAAGAGTTTTGACATTGTACATATAGTATATATTATATGCTAAAAACTTTTCAAGTAGATAGGAAACTGTTATATAATCTAGTCCAATAGAGTAAATTTGTTTACTAAACGAGCTTTGCAAGGGCATCCAAGCTTTGGTTTTGCCACATTAATCTTAAGTGTTTTTTAATATATTCTGTAATCTGCGTGTATTTCAAACCAAACTCCAATACCAATTTCAACAAATTTAACGCTCCATTAAATGTTTTCTTTTTCTTATAAAATGTTGTTATATATGGGTATGAGACTGGGACTTGAGACAATTTGTGTAAATGTTTGTGAACGTATGAAAAGAGTATTAGTTTAAGTAACTATGCGATGCAATTGTAACACTGGACATAATTATCTATATAGTATTTAGTTTATAAACTTTGAACTTTGAACAACTACAAAAATGTGTCAACTGTTTTCATTTTGGCCGGAATTGTTGAGCTCGCTTACAGGTATTATTTTCATGATCCTTTCCGTTTTTGTATATAGTTCTGTATGTTAGACTTAAATATTTAAAGCCAAGGCTATTTGTACTGCCAGTTGCTGTGCGAGCACGTTTCTAGATAACCAGATCCTCATCCGGATCCTCATCATCGTAATCATCATCGGCATCGGGCGTATAAATGATGTTGCCCTCTGCAGCTTCGCCGATGCTGAAAAACAAAATGATTTAATAAAATAATATTTTATAAGCCAATATTGAACTTTATTAACTCACCGTTCATATGGCATTTTGAGTGCATTTCGCGCTACTAATTCATCCTCATCCAGTTCGATCTTAAAGGTGCCACCGGGATCAGCCGCTTGAACGCCATCATCCTGCGTACCTTGTATTTTTAATGCAGCAGCTGAAGCATTTGCATCAGCAGCATCCGTTAATGGAGTCACTTTGAATTCTGTCTTGGTGACTTGGCACGTGTAGCGTTTGTTGCTTACGCCTCCGCCTGGCTTGCGCGTTATCAGCGATAGCGTTGTATCTGTCTCCAGACGAAGCACCAGCTCCGCTAGATACTCACAGCCGGCTAGAATGTAGTCAGCATCGGGATGTTGCAAGTGCTGTGGGGAAGCCCACAAGAACACACGTCGCACATGCTCGCAGCGGCGCAGCCGATTGATATAGTCGAATATGTAAGCAGGTGACTGATAGCACAGCATATCCGCCAGAGTTGGCAGTATGATGTTGCAGCCAACCTTTTGGGTTGGTTCTGATGAAGTAGTTTTGTTGTTATTGTTGTTGGTGCATTCATTAAAAAATGTTTCAAAGTTGGCAACGTGCTTGAGTTGCGTGCTCATTGGCAATGTCTTTACTTCCTCGCCCTCACCCTGTTCGTGCAGCAGGCTGTCAACGAACTTTAGCGCGATTCGTTCGCGATTAAGTTGATCTGCGAATTATACAGACAAAATTACCAACTGCTTGGTTTAATATTTTATTTACTTTACTTACCAATTATTAGGACGACCTTTTGATTGGCCACTATTAAATTTGAAAGCATGTTGCATTTAGTTGTAACAAATTAAAAATAATATGCACTTTTTTTATTGTTGCTTGCTGTTAGTGATGTTAGAGCTTTCAACACATTCAGTTATCGATATCTGCACAAGCGATGTTTATTTTTATTTCGCGATATTGGCGAATTAGTATCGTTCATCCCTATAACCAGCTGATATTTGATACTGCCGCGTTTTCCAAATGAGTAAACAACACATGAATGGGAAAATATAGTGCCAGGTGGATCGATTACTAATCGGCTTAAGGGAAAGTGCAACCTTGAACGAGCCTGGGCTTTTGCTTTATTTTCCTTATGATTACAGCTTTTGATAGCCGGCCATTGACACTAGCACGCAGACTGCTTAGTTTGTTTGATCTTGTTTGTTTTTGATTGCTCTCGTTACTGACGCCGACTTTAGCGCTGACGTTGCGATGCTGTCGCTGTTATTGTGGTTCTCTTGATCGGTTCAGTTGTGGTAAAATTTGCCTCGATTCGCGTGTCTTTATTTTCTGTTTTTTAGCAGTCGCGTGTTACAAAATATCTAGCTCGCATTACATTACATTTATCTGCTGCTAAGCACTTAGAAACTGTAAGTATAAATTTGTGGTATTAAGCCACATTAAAAAAAAAACCAAGTAAACAAAGGAATGAGTGTGATTTATATCCAACAAGTCTTCAGTAATGTTTGTGTGTGTGTGCATTTTTGAGTGCCATTTGCTAGCGTTAGATGCTTAAAGCTTTTACGGCTAAGCTTTTTTGAGTTGCCAGTGGTGCTTTTGAGGGGAAACTGTGGGTTCGTCACTGCCTTTGCAGACATTTGCGCTGCTCCAATATGGACGAGCTTAGATAGATATCCCAAAGCACAGCAGCTTGCAATCCTGCAAAGAACGGCATTTGCTCAACAAGTTAAGACCAACGAGTTGGTAAAGACCAAACAGCTGGAAAAAATTACATTTAATAAATTCCAATTCAATATCTGTACTGTATGCAAGTTTAAAAGACTGCTTAAAATTCATTGCAAACCTCAGCATCAGCAAAAAGGAGAAAAACATAGGCCATGCTCTTCTCACTGGGTAAGTCATAGGCAAAAGTTGTGGGCGGGTGTGTGTGAGTGTATTTACTGTCAGCAGCAGCTTTGTGCAATTATTATGCATAGAACATGTTATAAGCAGGCCGACGCCTCAATTGAAATGCAGCTCAGAGCAAAATCCCAATCAATAGAGCAGCAAGGAATGCGAAAATTCCCTGCCTGGCATACTAACAACAACAATAACAATAAGGTTGTGTTAGGCAATTGCTGGCCATTTTATAGTATGTGCAATTGGTCCAATAATTAACAGAATTTATGGTCTCATATGCGAAAAAAAAGTAATAAAGCTTTATCGCATGCGAGTAATTTTGTTGTTGGCAAAGCTTTGCGCTGCCAACGTCGCTGCGGCGTAGAAGATAATGCTGCTGCTGCTCTGCCTGGGACAAAGCGCCAACTTTAAAATCAGTTGCGCATTGCACTTTGAGGTGCCCGGTTGTATGTAGCTGGCGTGTCGTGTCTCTAGCCGAGTAGTGTTGAATACTAGCTTGCCATTGCATGCAAATCAAAGCTGAACAATTAGCCAGCAAATCGTGTATTGATTTTTAATTGAAAAAGTGACAAAAATGTCTAAGGATATGGATGTTGAACAGGCGGCAGCAACAATGACGACGACGACTACAATTGAAGTCAAAGCTGAGCCTGTTGCTATTATTGAAGTTAAACCAGTAGCAGCAGCAGCAGCAGCAGCAACAACAAATGGCGAAAATATAGGCAAGGCGGCTGAGCACCCCAAACAGCAACCAGTGGCAACAACATTAACAACAATACCAGAACAAGTGCAGTCAACAAATGCCGACGCCGAAACGACCGCAAATAAAGGTACAACCACAAAAACAACAACAACAAATATGGCATTGGCTTTACACTTTACCTGGCGCAGTGTAGGAAAAAAAATCAACAGTCAAACATTTTAGTTTCGCATTAGTAAAAGTTATAATCAAAGCGCTTTCAACAGGACGGACAGGTGTGTGTGTAGAAAGGCCGAAAGAAAGGCAAAGCGAGCGCAGCCACACTAAAGTGAAAGAGGAATAATGAGAGAGGGAGGAAGAGAGACTATTACTATTGCACATCCTCCTATTGCATTGGCGTCTCTCTCATATCTCGCTCTCTCTCTCTCTCTGTCTCTCTAACGCTGTCTGCTCAGTCATCAACTTCATTATCGTTGCGCATTCGCACCAAGTTTAAATTTCACTTTAGTTTTTCAACATATTTTGTTTGGTTTTGTTTGCTTGTGTGCGCTGCTTTATTTATTTTACTTTAGCTTTAACACTTTTCCAAAGTCATCGGCGTCGCATCTTCAAAATAAAAAGTTTTACTTTTTATTTGTGCTTTACTTATTTTTCTTTTGTTTAGCCCATTACCTTCAAATTTTGCGCACGATCTGTTGCAACGCTTTGCTGGCCACCAAGCAACAACAACAACAAATCTGCTAAACTGCTGCTTAACTAACAGTCCATTAATTATGATGTTCACTTTTTTTGGCTTTTCAAACTGGCCGAAAAGTTGAAGAGCTGCCGAAATATTTTCGTTTGACTGCGGCACGTGCCATTTGTTGCAACAAAATAAAACAACAGAAACTGTGCCACATTTGCAATTAACTTATCTCAGTTGATTCATGAAAACATTGGCAATTTGCTTCAAACGGAAAATTATCAATTTGCATACATGTAACCTCAGTTCAAGCGATTGATAAGACGAATGTTAAAACAAAGTTTTCCTTTATCTTAAACTATTTTATAAGCTGGCCAAGGGCGAAAGATAGCATCGTATATTTTGTGTTTACCAAACGTAAAACACTTTAATTACTTTTTTACTTCGAAATGATTTAAGAACATAACTTTTTCTTTCATTTAATGTAGCTCTATGAGTTATCTTCCGAACACCGCAATTTATCAGAGAAGCGTTAAAAATTTTTTTTAATTCATTTGCAATTTATTTTTTGTGCCCCGCCCGCAAACATCAGAAACGGAATGAACAACGCGATTTGGTATCATTTTTTTTTTTTGCTACTATAAAAGATTGTCAAATGGTGGCTGCCAGACAATGTTTACATGCATTGCTGATAAACAGTTGGCAATTTAGGCCTGGCTTGTATCTGGTTTCAGCCAGGCCAACTACTAGACAAGCGTTGAAAGCATAAGAAATCTCCACTGTTTACACTTAATTTGTAATCCAATAATCGTGAATCTTTTTAAACAAATGCTTCGTATCACTGTGTGCTGGGTGTTGTTTTTTTGTTTAAAGATCTCGGCTTGCTGGCGTCGCTGTTAGTGTTTATCGTGAGATCGCTGGAAATACATATGCAACTTGGCTCGATCAAATAAATACTTGCAAGGCGGCTATGATATCATGTGTCAGCTATTGCTAATAAACACATTGGGTCAATTGCTACGCACTGATGATTAAGATTCTAATTAATGAAACGTGTAAAGCATAACAAGTTGGAATGCGCATCTCAACCCTGTAACTGTGTCAAATCGAACGATGCGAAATGTCTCGATGATAAATGCGAATTTTGTAATGAAATATTACGAATTCTTGAAAAGTTTATAGATCTTAAGATAAAAACTCTTCTAGTAAACTACAGTCGAACTTCCATATAACGAAGCTCAAGGGAATAAGAAAAAACTTCGTTAAAGAAAAATTTCGTTATACAGAATGGGTTTTTGACTGAGTCAAGTTGCAGGGTTCTGATCTTTGACTTCGTTATACGAATGTTCGTTTTATGGAAGTTCGACTGTATAAATAACGCAAAGTAACATTTGTAGGTTTTTCCTCTAAGCATTCCTTTCCTCCATAAATTAGTTGTTTATGAATTGAGAACTGTTGGTTACTTATCATAATCAATACTAGTTAGATGATTCAGTTTTTTTTCACTTTCAACTACTAATTGATAACGATTACAAATAATCAAAAGTTTGACAGAACCATTGAAGATTAAGAACTATAGTCAAAAATAATCAAACTATAATCCAACTAGTTTTTATGATTACACTCGATACCAAAGGTAAAGAGCATATTGGGTTTGTGCAATGTACGTCATATAGGTTGTCCGTCTATCCGTCTGTATGAACGCAACCTTTTTTCGACACCCATCAAGCAAGGGAATTGAAACTTTGAAAATATCTTTTTCTATGGCCGGGACAGATAAAGTGTCAAGATTGGGGTTCTTCGATTGCTTGGGAAGCTGGAAAATCGCTGAATTCGATAACTCAAAATCTATAAATTTTGGAGCCACGCCCATCCACACAACTCTTTAATAACGGGAATGCGTCTATCTTTTTCAGTTTTTAAGCCAGAGTCACCAATTTGGATGAAAGATAGCTAGCTGTTGAGCTGTTTAGCAAATTTTGATGCCACGCCCCCAAACTATGCCCCGTTTTTTGTTTTTGTTTTTAAAGATTACAAATCGTAATCGCAATATAACAGCTCTGTTTTTAATACTGCGAGAAAGTGTTATTTGAGTATGTTTATGATTCAATTGTGTTATTAACAATTTGTTTATGTTTTTGGTGTGTAGGCAACAACGACAAGTCCAATATGGATCCAGCGCTGATCAATTTTAAGGTGCTATATGTGCTGACACAGCTGTGCGGTCTAACAATGATTGTGCTGGTAGGCACATGGATTGGGCAGCATTTTGGCGGCTTGGGTGGCACTGACAATCCCAAGCTGGAGTTTAACTGGCATCCACTCTGCATGACCATTGGCTTCATTTATCTGTATGGCAATTGTAAGTAGAAGTATTTATTAGTTGGTGGCCGGAAAAGGTGTAACTAACTTTTTGGCACTCCGTGCTATCTGTCTTTTTGTTTTTTGTTTTTAGCCATACTCGTTTATCGCGGTTTTCGTACCACGCGCAAGAAGACATTGAAGCTCACCCACGCTGGCATTCACCTGGCCGCCTTCGTGCTGACTGTGATTGCCCTGAAGACCGTGTTCGATTCGCATAATCTGGTCGATCCACCTATTCCCAATATGTACTCGCTGCACTCGTGGCTGGGCCTGTCCGCCGTTATCATCTTCTGTATGCAGTACGTCGCTGGATTCGCGGCCTTTTTGTTGCCCGGCATGCGTGAGAACTATAAGCTGGCAATGATGCCGCTGCATGTGTACTTTGGACTCTTTGGCTTCGTTTTGGCCATTGCTAGCGCCGTTATGGGACTCACCGAGAAGGCCATCTTTACATTGTGAGTCAAATTGATGAACTTTACCTAAAACTTTTGTTTTAATACTCGTTGATTTGCAGGGGTAGCAACTATTCAGCGTTGCCCGCTGCTGCTGTTCTCACCAACATAATTGGTGTGCTTTATGTGGTGTTTGGTGCTCTTGTTGTTTATTTGGCCACAGAGCCCTCGTATAAGCGCAAGCCATTGCCCGAGGATACAGCTCTACTCTCTGGTGCAACAAATGAGTAAACCATTGCCAAGAAGTACCCCAAACCAGCTGCAACCATTACTTAAACTCAGAAATCTGTGCACAAAATCAACAAAGAAACGTTACAAACCAAGAGTATACAAATATAACCGTATGGTGCATCATGTTGTGTTTAATGTTCATCGTTAAAACTCTACGAAGTGTTAATGTTTAAATGCATGTTTATATTTTATAATAGTACATAATTAATGTGTATGCAGACATATTTACATTTATAGCATATTCCATGTATTATATGCATGTGTGACAAGCAAAATGAGTAAGCTCAAATTTTATGTGACTCCAGAACTTCTGTATTATACGAATATATATATCTATAAATATATGTTTATGTTATATATATATCTAAAATAAAACTATATATAAATAACAACATTCACCTTATGCATTTTTAGCTTCTTGATTATCAATATTATCGTCCTCATCAGTTGATTCAAAGTGAATAACTTTGTCTGCCTCTGATATCTGCGGCCTTTCATCAACAGAATCTGCAAACCTAATAATATCCAATTCTATTTCTTCAACGTGTTGCAAATCAAGCCGCTCATCCAGATCAACCAGATAAGATATTATTTTACCCAAATCCAATACATTCGTTGTGTTGCGATAACTGCATTCTATGTCAAAACGACGCAAAATCTGGGCCGTCGCATCATTCACCTGTATTGAGCCTACAACTCCCGTGTTGCACAAATGTGAGGCCATATTCACTGTTTGCCCCCAGATATCATAGTGAGGATGATTTGAGCCGACAACACCGGCAACAATGGGACCATGCGAGATGCCAACCTTCAGTTCACCACGCATTGATCCACCATATGGTAGGTACTGATTCTCCAATGCTATATCATGCATGATGCGCAGCATTTCCACAGCAAAGTTCACCATAGTAGGGACACAATTATCATCAAGCTCAAGCAACGGATGCTCAAAACGTGCATGAACGCTTGCATCACTTGGGTGCGGTTGATTATCTACATGAAGACCACAGGCACTCATATATGTCCAATCCTGTACCTTAATCTTCTCCACTTTAAAGTTATTCAAATAGTCCAGTAGCAGATCGTCAAAGCGAGACACATACTCATTCAAAACACGCAAACTCGTTATATCCCGTTCAAAGTTAACTATTGAGGCAAACATGACAGCGACTTTGTTGTGGCTCTCGTGGAAGAGCTCTTCGCTATGTCGACGATTCAAGAACAAAGGTGCCACATGACTGGGCAAGATGTTGCACAACAGGGTCTTCATGGTGCGTTTGCTGTTTTCTGTTTGGCTGTGAGTCTCCAAAGTTCGTGATTTGTAACTGATTAAGTTTTAATTAATAGATGTTTTGAAGAAGATTTTGAACTTACTAAAATACGACTTTCTTGAGATAAGTATAGTGCAGCTCCATGAAAAGCAGCACTAAGACAAAGGATATTATATACCAGATGCACTCAAATTCCCAGCCGTGATAAAAGGAATGCACGGTTAGGACATGTAAGCTGCCAACGCAGCTGAGCAGAGCGCACTTAAAGATATCTGGCAGACCAGTGAGATATACGATTGTTAGCACCAGAACCCCATTAGCTGAAGCTTCCTGTGTAAGATCCATTAAAAGCGAATGGGTTTGCTGTTCAATTACTTACCCAGTACTGAAGAAACTTCTCTTTAATATGACTTATGTGGGTTTCATCTGCTAAAATTACAGTCTACAAAAAAAAAAACCCTTCACATTATTGAAACAAAAATACATATGAAAAATAACTTACCCTGTTTAATGTTCCTATGAAATAAACTAGAAAGATGCTCACGAAGTATATTTTAGAACGCCAACGATATTTTGACTCGAATGATTCAGACAGTTTAAAGAGCCACCAATGAATAAAGAGTTTTGGCTTATATGTTGTTGGTTGCTTTCCCAAATGCAATACAATCATCTTATAGAAGCATATGAAACACAAGAGCATTAGTGCAAGACACATGTAAACGATTATGTCCAGATAAGGCGATCTTTAAGAGAGAATATAACTGATAATGTTTTCATTGATTATATGTTAATATTAATTTACTCACGTTGGTGGCAGTGCGTTCTCAATAATGAATCCAAAGCTGACTAAAACCATCATTAACAGACTGTATTTCATAAAAATATCCGGCTGGTTTTTAAAGTTAAATTTTAAGTGTTGTTTACGAAAGACCCTGAAAACCTTGGAGATATACGAATGAAACACATGATCCGCACGTCTTTCCTCAGAGAACATAAAAAGTCGCGCCATTCTATAAATTTGTTTGCGGATAATATAGAACTTTTTTTGTTTTCGAATCCTTACTTACTGTATTGCACCAATGGGCATGGTTTTGACCTTTTCGCGCATGCCATGATATATTTTCAGCTCATCCTCATGATGTTCTTCCAACTCTTTCTCAACCGAATTAACAGTAAAACGTGATATTATATTTACCGAACTTGTAGCTTGTGGTTCTATTGGGTTTATTTCGAATGTAATTATGTCTGCTTTCTTCAACTGGAGATCCTTTTTGGCCAGCTTGGTACCTGGCCCAAAATCGTACTGGTTGTTCAAAAAATTGAGTGTTGTTTGCGATACATGCACTCGACCTCGACTTCCCAGAGATTCTAGACGATGCGCAATTTCTACATCTTGCGACCATATATCATACTGCCACTTTGTATGCCCAACGAGAGCTGCAAAGACTTCTCCAGAGTGCACACCAATACGCATATCTATGTCCAGAGCATCTGTTTCGCTCATACTCCTCGTCTTGAGGATCATATCAAAAGCTAGCAATATGCAGGAATTAGCATGCCTGGGATTGTGCTCCGGTATGCTGGAAACACAGCTATAATAATCTCCAAAAAATTTGATTGGAATCACTTTGTTCTTTTGTGCTGACAGTTCGAAATGAAGAATAAGTTCATGCAGTTTTTGGACGAGATCCATGACATTCAGATGTTCGGCTAAATGTGCGTAGTTAATCATCCTAGCAACCAGAATGGAAACATCGGAATGCAAAGCTATATGTAAAAAACTACAAAAGGTATAAGGCATAGAACAAAAGAACTTATACAAACACTGGGTGTAGGTAACGCTTGCGAAGATCTTGATCTGCAATGCGTTTCTGAATTTCATTTTTCAGCGACGGAGCAATTTCTGCTGGTACAACTGTATTCATCGTCTCCGCCTCCTTAATCAAAGTTGCCTACAATATAAACCAAACTATCAAAACTTAAAAATCATTAAAGATCATTACCAAACATTACCTTGAGCACTAAATTGTGGTGCAGCAGCTGGCGACGGTTTAATATCATTAGTCGCAGATGGTATTCCAGGCAAGTGCGAAATCCCATCCAAGCACCATTGAGTAAGCTCAGATAGATAACATAGCCGCCGTGTAAGGATAATGTAATTTGATTTGAATCCAAAATAGTTTCTACGATATTGCACACAAAATAAAATAAGGATATTCCGATGCCTAGAAGGTAGGGTTTTCCGAAAAATGAAATCGGCAGTAAAAAATACACAGATGTTATAGTGATATGATCGTAGGAATACCCTTCGGAACCACTATGGATGAATAGCACATCTTGACATTGAAACAAAATAGATATGAGGAATAATAAATTATAGAAATTGAAAATTTTGTAAAAAATACCCATTAGAACTACGCTTAAAGCTGCTATACAGCTAAAGATTATGATCCTCAAGCGATAGTGTTGATATCCTCTCGACTTCTTTAAACAAAAGTAACGTAAAAATGGCAAAAATACCAACAGCGTCAAAAATGGCAACATTATTAAAAACGAACTCTGCGAATGAATAGAATGGTATACAACTCAGTAATTGGCAAAGCACCTACTAGCTCACCTGTTGTAATATAATTAAAGCTAACATGTGTAGGAGCAATACTAATTCTATGATGAATAAAAAGAGCGCCGTATTGGCAACAATCAAACGTTCGATATAGCGTTGATAGCATTGATCCATTTTCAATTCGATGCATTGTTTCTGTTAAGCAGTTGATCTCATTTGTTCTTGAGGATAAGACTTTAAATAACAATACTTACACGTATATTAATCCATTCTGGGCCTCTTTTAAAAGGTTGCGTATTTCCATTATGATCTGCATCGATTGATTCCGAATGGATTTGCCTTTTTTTCGTTCCCATACTTTCCTTTGTATTTTCTAAATGAATACAATTTTCAATTGACTCTAAACGCTAAGTTACGAAAACTAAAAGAATTCAGAACATATAACACATTTTTTATGTACTAACTAAGAATTATTTTTACTTTAATTTTAAAATTCAACTCAGTTATATAGTTTTGTGTTATTTACAAGATATAAACATACCAATTGTTTAAGGTATCGTTTATAAATTAAGTTACGGTACTAGGCTGATGGGGCAGAAATCCTTCGTATTCGTCATCCGTACCCAGTATATAGGTGGGTATATTGCCGCGCCCCTTGACAAATGTCTTGCCACGATAGTTGCATTGTATATTAAATTTGCGCAACTTTAGTGCCGTATTCTCGGTCACCTGGATTTTGCCAGGCATGCCCGTTGAGTCCATGCGTGAGGCCATATTCACCGGATTACCCCAGATATCATAGTGAGGCTTCGATATGCCCACCACACCGGCCATTGCCCTACCGTGGGAGATGCCAATGCGTAGCATGCCATAATCTGTGCTACCCTCATACTCCGACTGCATATTCTCTGCATTGAAACGTCGCATGGCACGCATCAGATCCAAGGCAAAGCTGGCCATGATTTTGACCACCTCATCGTTGCTCTTATCATTGGTTGTGTCCGTGTTGCTTAAGCGTGGTGTGCCACTAATGACATTGCCCTCGTACTGACCACGCTCGAGATCCTGTGCTATGCTACTGCCATTGCCGTTTGGCACTCGCTGCAGTTCCTCCGAGCCTGATCCGGAATGATACTGACTTCGTCGTCCATTTGGCATTAGTGATACATTGCGGAACTTTACTTGTGGCGCATTAACCTGCTCGGAACGCGTGACATCCAGGCCACAGGCAGCCATATAAGTCCAATTGGCCACCTTGATCTTCTCCACGCGCATGCTAGTCGAATATTTATTGAGCTTAAAAGTGAATCTTTTAGTAAGTTATGTAAAATCTCTTATAGCTTTTAACCCACCACATCATCAAAGTCACAGATAATCTCGTTTAGCACACGCAATCCTATTTTATCGGTATCAAAGTTTTTAATCGACGCAAACATGACAGCAACATTATCATACTCCTCGTAGTAAAGGTCATTCTGCAGCTGCGTGGATAAGTAAAAGTCCGCTAAATAGACCAAAAATATAAATTAAGATCTTAACTTTAAAGATAATCAAGACTGAGAAAATAACAACCAACCAACGTGTGAAGGCAATATATTAACCAAGAGCACTTTAATGGTATCATTGGTGATTAGAGCATCCTCCTGTTTTTGCATCAGTTGCCGCTTCCAGCTGCCAAATGCTGTTGTTATTAGTCAGGCGAATTAGAATATTATAAATAAACCACTTACTTGTAATCCACCTTGGCTATAAACTCTGTCTGACGCTCCATCAAGTGAAATATGCCCAAAGTGATAAGGATGAGCAATATGTGCGAGTACTCTGCATTGAAGCTGACGTTCGTCGAAGGACTTGAGGCATATACGTAGTCAAATTCAAAAACCACAAGCACTGAATAAGTCAAAGTTATAATCACTGCCACCGATGTTTTCACCATAAAGGGTATTCGCGTAAACAAAAAGGATGTACCAATTATAAGAGTCATGCAGTTTGTTAGGATCTAAGAAATAGGTCAAAACTATATTTGAGTTGATTAAATTCAATTTTCTAAGCTTACCCAGGGAGGAAAGCATGGAACACGATCCTCAAGGCTATAAAACGATATTGGTTCATCATCTTCAATTGCTGCGCAATCTGACTGTAATAAGTGATCTTTAAATTAAAGTAACAGTCGAACTATCATATAACTACTTTCTAAAGGACAAAAACTTGTTAATGCAGCATTGCCAACATTGATCACAATTCAAATAGTTTATTTTAACTTACCACCTGCATGGCTGCCACAACACAATACGATATAATAACCAAGAAATATACTAAAAGGCGTATGATAATATTCCTTTGCATGCAGTCCGACAACCTAAAGAAAAATCGACTAATTTTATTCCGAGGCAGCGAGTTTTCCGCATCGGAAGAGTACATATTCCATAGCTTTTTGTACCAGGAGACAATTAGCAGTGTGGTAAGTGTGGTTATTGTAATGCCATCAATAACCCAATAATGGTGTTTGGCACTGCAATCAAGGTCAGACATATTAGAGTGAATTTTAAAAGTCTTTCTTATGCTTACTCCTTGCTTAGCAATTGGATGGTCAGCAGGCACATGTACACAAACCAGGCGAGTGCTACGCTATACTTGAGCATTAAATCCGGTTCCTTTAAATACTGCAGCTCCCATTTGCGAATGCGAAAAAGCAAACAGAAGGAACTAATATTGCGTCGAAAGGTTTCCTCCTCAATTTCATCCTGTGTTAGGTTTTTAGAACGGCGACACACCTTGGTGATTCTTAAGGAACGTAGAGTTCTTAAGTCACAAATAATACATATAACCTTTCGTTTGACTTACTGTATGCGACCAATAGGCATTTTATCCAGTTCCCGGCACATTTCCAGCTTGGCCTGATTACGCACTTGATTATATTGCTGTAGTGTTGAGTTATACATGAAATTGGCCTTGCTAGCCTCGCTAAGCTTCTTGGCCTGCTTCTCGCGCTGCACGCGTCTCGGATCATGCATGGGGGCCTATAACTTTCGACGCTGTGTAATTGTGCATATTGCTACTTGGGTTTAACGGGTCATGGGTAATACTCACGCGCAAAGACTTGATTAGGAAGGTGCGTATATCATGCTTCTGCAGCACTGGATCTTCGCGTGCTTTCTCTGTGCCGTCCTCAAAGAAATACTCGCCATCCAGCAGACGCAAAGTTTGCTGGCTGACATGAACACGGCCCGTGGCACCCGTTGCCTCCAGTCGATTGGCAATATCCACATCCTTGGACCAGATATCAAATTGCCACTTGGCAGCCCCTATAACGCCGGAAAGTACATCACCCGAGTGTACCCCAATACGCATGTCAATATTCAGATGTCGCTTTTCCCTGGCAAATATGAAAGATTAGTGAGATTGAGATTGTGCTTGTTGGAGATTAGCTGTCTTACCTAACATCGCGTATGTCCTTGATCATCCGTAGACCCAAATCCACACAGCATTTGGCATGATCTTCATTGGGACTGGCCAATCCTGCCACACAATAGTAGCAATCGCCCAGAAACTTAATACGCATTACATTATACTCCTCGCTGGCAATGTCGAAACGCACGAAGAGATCATGCAGTGCCTCCACCAGTTTCTTAACATCCAGCGTTGTTGTTAGATGTGTATAATTGACCACATCCGCATAGAGCACAGTGACATCCTTGTGTGGCTCAATGAACAGAGTGCTATATGATGAAATCTAAAGTTTAAGGTCTCTAAGTAAGATGGAAAACTAACCCATGATCCGGTTGACGCCATCTCTTTAATGCCAGACTATGTTTATTAACAAACTGATCACAACCAGTTTGTTGTTTTTGTTGTTGCTTGGATCGCTCAATGCGATTCTTGACATCCTCCTGCAAACGATCCGCAATCTGAGCAGGCAGTATGCTCAACAGTAGACTGCGCTCGTGATCTCGAGCATAGCGTAACAATAGATTCTCTTCCACATACTGTCGCCGATCCAGGAATGTGGTGCGCAGCGCAATATCTCGCATGAGACGAAAAAAGATGCCCAAACAATTGACCGAACTCAAATAGATTGCTTCACTGTAATTAAAAAAATTAACTTTCAAATTTCTGATTTAATTTCAACTTTATTCTATTACTTGAGTATGCTATGCATTTGCTTTGCGGCTTCGGATGTTGCCTCCTTTGATGTGATCACTAAACTGTAGTTGATTATATAGCAGATGGTTACAGCGGTACCCAATATAAGAGGTTGCAGCACATAGGGAACGGGCATAAACATATATATAGCATATAGTGTATATGCATCGTAAATGGGATTAAGTATATCATTGTTGCTCGTAGCATGGTAGATATTCAAACCAATATCTAGGGATAATAAAGATAAGCATAGAACATTGTAAAAATGAAAGTAACTCACCCATGAGCACCATTACAGAGACGGCCATCCAGGAGGAAGCATAGATTAGCCAGCCATGTTTGCTTATCAGTTCATTACGAAAATTGACGGAGAGAATTAACCAAATCAGAAAACCACTTACTATATAGGTGCCCATATCTATATAGGCATAGGTCAAATCTGATGAGGTCAGCAGCAGCAAGGCATGCGTAATGGTCACCAGCAGCTCAATAAAGATGAAGATCGATAGATATCCAATGCGCAATCGTCGCATATATAAATCATATGATTCCTCCAGTTCCAGATTACGACATTTTCGCTAATTGTTATTCCAGTTAGATTATGAAATAGTAGTTGGATTGTTCAATGAGTGTAACTTACGACTAGATAAGACCATTCCCAGTTCTTTTCATTGAGCGAAGTTTGAAAGTGCTCCACATGGGAGCGCGACTGAGTTGAACGATTGTATTCCATGCCCGAATCATATTGTGAATTCATTTTATTAGCGTTTTCGTAGCACGATTCTCAACATTTTTGTTTGGCAAAAACCTTTTATCCACAATCAGATCCAACTCCTTTCAACCCACTAACTCAATCGAAGACTACACAAGCACAAAAACGAACACACTAAATACATTGAGTCAGGGTGGAGGGCTTATCAGAGCCACAGGGAGCGTGAGTGAGCGTAAAGAGCGTGATTATTTGGGATACCTTAACGAAACAAAAACAAATAAAGTATATCGCCAAATTGTGAGCAAAGCGGCAGCTAATTTAGCAATTTGTCTAATGTGTTGTTGATATCACTAATGGTTTGTAAATCACACACTTGTAAAACAATATGCACACACACACACACACACGAACACATACGCAAATACAGAGCAATTGAAAAATTGAAGACCATTATCTGTTGCTGCAGTTGCTGCAAACTGGACAATAAAATATTGCAACTGTATTGTTGTTTTTGACTTTTGTAATTTATTGATGGTTCGTTGGTTGGTTGGTTGGTGAATGGTTGGTTAATGGTAGAGCACTTGAAGCAATTCGCACTTCACTTTCGTTGTTGGCAATAAACACGATAATAATTAATAAAAAATTAACACCACTTAAGCTCGTCGCGCTGCGCTCCCGACAAGCCAATACCAAACGGACAGGTATCACAAATTACTCTTTGGCAAAGCTGATAAGCGACGTCGATTGCCAGCAACAACGACAGCAATGGTTACGGCGGTGAGCATTCGGCACACGCTTTACGGGGTTGTGTATGCTCTTCGTTAATATCACACCGACCAACGCGCTTGGAACTTCTGCGATCAACTGAGTCAAGAGTGTCAACGCATTGCTATCACACCTGTCTTTTACTGGGAATGCTCGCTTATCGGTGTGAAGCGTTTGACGCTTGCTCATATTATTTTTGTTGCTGATTGATTACATTTATTAGACATGTGATTGATGAAATGAAAGTTCAACGTTTTGTTTGATTTGTCTTACGCACTTTTCTATTCCATTGTCGTTCTTTTCAATTTTTTCAATTTGAATTTTAAATTCCGCGCTCTAGTTAGCTGCTTGCATAAAAGTTGGCAGCTCTTATCAATGGTGGTGACACGATATGTTATATATCGATACTTAACATTCATTGCTGCTGTTAAGTTTGCGATTTTTATTTTATATTAGGTAATCCCGCAAGTTACTGTTTTCGGTTATTACTTTAATTATTTTTAAAATACGATTTTCTGAACCTGCACGGCCCAATAACAAGTAAAAGTTTATTCAGAAAAATAGTATCATTTTCTGTTCCCTGACAGTCAGTGCAAAATCCATAGACAAATTAACAGTGAGTTTCGTAGTCTATGTGCAAAGCCTTAACATTTTTGCCGCTGTTATCTCTACATGAGAAGAAGAAGACTTAATTATTTTTGTTTTTCGGCCCCGTGTGTTTTTTCTGTCCCTTTTTTCGTGTTGCTTGTAAAATAAAGTACGACATATAAATAGAACTTGATCAAGTTTCAGAGTTGCTGCAATGTCAGCCTTTACGGAAAGTGCACTACTCAAAAAATTATCGGAACTTAATCCCAGCCAACAGAGCATACAAACATTATCCTTATGGCTAATCCATCATCGCAAACATCATACGGTCATAGTTCAGACCTGGCAACGTGAACTACAGAATGGTACGTAACCAGCAAATATAACGCGGAACAATTTACAAAAGCGAAATATATCTGTTTTCAGTGCCAGAACCCAAAAAGTTGACATTCATGTACCTGGCAAACGATGTTATTCAGAACAGCAAAAAAAAGGGGCCTGAATATGGCAAGGAGTTCAGCAATGTGCTGCCCAAAGTGTTTGCTCACATTGGCGAAACCTGCAAATCGGAAAAGCTACTTGGCAGTCTTGGGCGTATTTTGAATATATGGCAGGAGCGTGGCGTCTACGATGCAAAGACCATTGTCGAATTTCGCTCACGCATGAACGGTGAAAAGAAAGATGTCGAAGCTGTAGCCACCGGTAATGGCAACAGCAGCAGCAGCAAAAGCGCCAGCGAACCAGCTGTGCCGTACAAGAGTAGCAGCAGCAGCAGCAGCAAATCTGAAAAGTCTGAGAAGCGCGAAAAACGAAAACATGAGGAGCGGCAATCGAAATCTAAAAGACCACGCACTTCCTCACATCATCAAAGCATCACCGTGGTTGAGCCGCCATCTGATGAACCAGAAAATGGTCACACACCGCCCTATTTGCCATTGGGCGAACCGCCTGAGCCCGAGGAGCTGATTAAAGCGTTGTCCAGTATTGAAACCTCGGCGTCAAGCGATGCCCTGGTACGCGAAAGGATCGCCAAGCTGCCGCCAGAGATATCGGAAATAAGCTGCATTACCAAACTAGAGGATAAGGAGAAGGCAAAGGTTCTGGCCAAGCAGGTGGGCCTTTAACTTGGATTCTTTAAATGGATACAATTTTTTATATATTCATTCGTTGTTTTTTAGGTCAATGAGGCAGTGGATTTGCTGAACGACTATAATGCCCGTCTGAGTGCTGAAATGGAGGAGCGTACCAAGTTGGCTGCCATGCTGCGTGATTTTCAGGCGGAACAGAAGGAACTGCTCGCTCAGGCTGAGCAACGATTGGATGTATGTGTTATTGTGTGGCAAATATTTTTATACAAAATTCACTTTTGCTTTGCATTAAATGTACAAATTTGTCTTGCCCTTAAACCCATTCAATGCATTTTGCCAATCTCTGCTTAAGTGCTGTCTGCCTCGTGCCTAATCTTTGCTCTTCTCTGCTCTGTGTATATTTGCAGGAACACAAGAAGAAGCTGGCAAAGATGATGGGCCTGCAAAAAGAGATACACGATCATTTATCTAATCTACCAGATCTGACACAGCTGCCAGATGTAACCGGTGGCTTGGCGCCTCTACCTTCAGCCGGTGATCTCTTTAATACATTACATTGATTAAATTCGCGATACACAATATAGTACATATATACAATAATCCAGTTATAAAGTCGCTGCATGAGGATGACAATGTTTAAGCGTCGAGTGAAATCGTAGATTCTTACATATTCTTATACACATACAATTATAAATATTATGTCATTTGGAGCCATTTTCAACAAAACATTAGTAATTATTTGTAATTAAAACACACACACACACACATACTTATTGACGGTTAAAAAGAGCATATAATTATTAAATTGCAAGGGTTTGATCAGAATCTCGTTTAATATTAATGCATGACATAGTTGGCCACTCCCTGCCACTTCTCCACAAAGCCAATGATGTCGGTGACAGCACTGTTTGGTGCCATTTTGACAGCAACTGCGAACTTGCTCCAGACATCGCGATTCACTTGATTGTTGGAGCCTTGGAAGGTAACTGGCTGGCGACCACGCACCGGATAGCCACTTAGCAGGCAAGCTACATCCTCCGGACCCAGACTGGACTCATAGATACCGCGATCATCATTCGGCAGCAGTTGATCTACCTGCTGATCCATGCTTACGGCGAGCACCCATTCACGCACCTCCTCATGCACACTGGGTTCGTTTTTAAGGTGTATTTCCTCCGGCAGTGGTACCGAGCTTGGAAAATCAGTGGCCGCCAAGTCGGAATGATCCACAAGATTGCCAGAGCCCTCCTCGATGGCCTCACACACATCCAAGTAGTGATTGAGCATAACGAAGGCTTCAGCCTCGCGTCCCGCTTGCCGCAACTCCATGCCCGCCTCATAGAAACCCTTGTCCACGGGCAGCACATCCGTGTACCGCAACAGGGCCAAGGACAGACGCACTGCCACCGGTTGCAGAGATTGCACTTGCCGGCAAGCGGCACGCGTGGCATAATAATGAGCAATCAGTAGATATTGCTCTGCACTGGCAGTAAACTTGGATTGGGCGTGCTCCGAGCTGCGTAGTCCATGCAGGAGACTATGGAGAAAGTTACGTAGACGCTGCCAAACTGCTCCAGTCTCTGACTGCTCCTCACGCAACGCTAAGCAGTCTTGGGCAATGCGTGTGTAAATGTTAAAGTGCTCCTCAATGGCTGGTGCACCATGGGCAAGATAAAGACCCAGGGCACTGGTGCATTCACCCTCCCGGATAAGTTGAGCCGCATACACAGCCACATATTTTTGCAGAACGGAGGAATTTAGTTGCTTCGCTTTCTCCAGGCAACGTTGCCATTGTCCCTGCTCCGCCAGCATATCCAAGGCACTTATAATATCAATATCTGCCAGCTGCTCCACATTGCCCTCGTGCTTGAGTCGTGACTTCTGCTGCTGCTCCACGTAGGCCAGCAGCTCCGTATCGATCTCCTTGGCCAGGCGACGCGCCTTGGACCATTGCTCGGCACGGATGAAGACATCCACCGCCTGCTTGGGCATATCGGCAGCTAGATAAAGCTGAGCAGCAGGTCCAATTTGCTTGATGGCCAAGAGACGTGGTCCAAGCGCCTGGGCTAGATCCTGGGCATCCTTACCCTCCAGAAATTGATTTACTATCTCGGCGGCACGTAGCAAAGCACGTTCTAGCGTTGCCGCATCTTCTGCATTGTTGGCATCGATTTGCATTAGGCATTCAGCTGCTTTTCGGAACTGTTCTCGTTTGGCGAACTCTGCAGCACGCTGGAGATAGGCTCGAGAATCTCCACCAGCATCTTCGCCCTGCAGCTGGCCACGCTGATGTTGGGCCTGGAGCCGGCGCAGATCATTTAATCCTGCCGGATAATGCTCCTCAGCAATGCGTAGGGCATCATCGAAAAGCGATTCCTGTTTGTAGTGCTCAATAATGAGATCGGGTCGCTGGGCACGCAAAAGTAGCATCTCGTAATCCTGATAGTTGCGCGTCTCCAGCGCCGCTGAGGCCTGTCCAATCAACACCTCATTCACCGCATCCGGCAGATGCAGCTCGGCCACATTCAGAGCTGCTGGCCAATCTCCAGCATGCTGATACATCAGTATGGCCTCCTTGGGCCTGTGTGCTTTCAAAAACTCTGCCTCGGCCTCCTCAAACTTACCCTCATCCTCCAGCGACATGGCAATCTTCAGGTGCACCTCATCCGTTGGTTTACCCGCAAAGCGACATAGCTCCATAGCAAATTCAAACTGTCCGGAGTCACAGGCAAAGCCAACAGCGGTGTCCAGGAGACCGAGCTTACTCAGCAGCCTTACAGCACTCTCCAGTGGCATGGATTTGGCCCACATGTAGGCCACTTGTTGGCTGGCTCCGTCTGTGCCCTTCTGCTTGGCTACCCGATAGCCATCCTCCCAGCGAGACGAGGAGCAGTACATATGCACTGCAGACTTCCAGTCGCCGGAAGCAATGAAATGCAGCTCGGCATTCTTGAACTTGCCACGCGACTCCAATTGGCGCGCAAGATGAAGATGTGTGCTGTCCAGAAGATCCTTGTGATAGCGTTCAACTAGACGTATCATAGAGTCATAGAGCTCCCGACGCTTGTACATGGCTATAGCCAGATCGGGCTCATTAACAGCAATCAGGACTTTCTCTGCATCACGGTACTTGGCCTGATCCTCCAGACTGCTCGCCAGCTGAATAAACAGTTCACGCAGCTGTTCCGTCTTAAGATACTTCTCGCCAAGTACATAAGCTCGCTCCCATTTGCCATGACGGTTGAGCAGCTCGATGGCATCCTTGTAGAGATTGGCACGCACCAAAAGATCCTCAGCGCCATCCAAATCTCCAGCAAATGCCAAATGCTTAGAAAGATCTAAGGCATACCGTTGAATCAGCTCCGGTTCGTCTAGAACCTTGGCAATCTGGACAGCCTTGCGCCACTGTTTGGCACCCACAGCTGCTTCCAGAGCCTTTTGGGTGGCACCCGCTTCAATATAGTGATTAATGGAGGCATCTAGCTGCTTGTGACCCACAAGCCAATCACCCCACTGCTCCTCTAACGAGATTACCTCCTGTGGCGCTACCACACGAGCCAGCTCCAAAGCTCTCGCATAGGCGCCCCCCTTGCGATACAATGCCAAAGCAGCTTCCGGTCGGGATAAGCGATGAGCTATGTCACCAGCTAGCTCATACAGTTCCGAGTGAACTAATCCCTCAGTTACATGCAGCATTAATTGCTCATCCTGCAGTAGATGTGGAGTCTTAAGGGCAAGGCGTGCAGCTCGAGCCGGTTTGTTGGCCTTGAGAAACAGTGCCATGGCCTGCTGCAGTTCACCCTCATCCTCCAGCACCTGACCGGCCTTCTCCTGCTGCTCGGTCTCTAATAGAAAGTCCATGTGTTGCTGTTTCAACTCTGGCAAGCGCGCATAGCCACGTTTCTCCGCCAGAGCGACAGCCTCATCCCACATTCGCAGCTGCTGGTACATCCCTAAAGCGGCCTCGAGGTCACCCTGCTCGAGGTAGATGCGCTCCGCCGCTCGCAAATCGGAGCCTAACAATGCCAGCTTAGCACGTACCTGAGGACAGAGTATGCCCGGATTGCCGGTAGTCTGCTCAAAGTCATCTGCTTCCTGGATCATCTCGGCAAGGTAGAAGGCTTTGGATACGTTTCCCAAGGCAGCGTAGCATCGTTGAGCCACCCGCAGATTGCCCTCCTCCAGCGATATGATGGCCAAATTATGCCACATTGCCTTTGCAGCCGGCTTATCACCAAGCGTTTCCAGAAAGTGCACGGCACGTCCAAAGTCATTATCATTGACAGCAGTGCCGAATTCCACCAGGCCCTCATCCAGCTGATAGCTGTGTTCGCTGGGCCCATCCTGAGTGCGCACCACAGTGCGATCCTGGAAAGAAAAACAAGGATGAAGGAAAAAAGAGAAAAAATAGTTTTGAATACACTTACATTCTCCCGCAACACCTCGATGACCTCTCCGCGGATGCTCTGCATGGTCACATGCTCGGGGAGATCAATGTTATACCAAATGGCAAGATTGCTGTTGCTTTGGGCCACAACAACATCGCTCTGTGGCACCCACTGGACAAAGGAGATGTTGCTGAGAAGCGTTTGCTTCTTGCCATTATAGTTGTCGACGAGAATAAGGCGAAGCTTTTTGTCGCGGAAGAGAAGCTTGTGAGCCGTCTCACTTAGCTCGAGCCAGTCTATTTTGGTCTCATGATTGATCTGTCCGCTGACCACTTGACTGACCAGATCCACCACACAAATTGTCTTGGCATCGAGAAGAAAGGCAAGCTTCTTGTTCTCTCGCCCGTTTCCTCGCTCATTGAGACGCACGGAGATGACGTGAGGATTGACGAACTCGGTGCGCACAGAGCCCAAGATGCGATTATCACCGTACTCTACGAGACTCAGTTCACCCACGTTGAAGACGAGACAAACATTCAGATTCTCAAAGTAAAAGCGTTCGTGCCGTCCAGATGCTGTCCAGGGCACCTCGCTAGTCAGATTCCGTGTCAGATCGCATAGAATGAGAGACTCCTCGGTGCGACCTACAAGAAAGTTATCCTTGCCCATAATACGCACATCATCAATCTCTAATCCCAGCTGCGATTCAATGGTCATCTGCTGTGTGGGCTCCGTCAGTGAACGCACCAACAACTGACTAGGTGCCACAAAGATAAGCTCAAACTTATCCTGCCAAATGGTGCGCTTTAGCACAGACTCGTATAGAAGCACGGCGCCACTAACAGAACCCAAAGCAAGTCTTGCTCCATCCCTTCTCCAGATCAAGGCGCTCAATGTGTACAGACAACTTATCTCCTTGCTGGCACTCTCACTCCAGGCGCTCTGACGTGGACTCCAAGCAAATATCCTTATGCGATCGTAGCTACCAAAAGCCACAGCCTGTCCATTGGGACTGCAGGCTGCAACAGTAAATTCTCTCTCGCCCTCAGTGCGGGATAAGTCGAAGCAACGCTGCTGGCGACCCTAAACGAAAGAGACGGACTACACAACAGAATGCATCTTGTTTAAATCACGATCTTACCAAGCTATCGTAAAAGACAATACGCTGATCACAGCCAGCGGCACAAAACCCTCCTTGTGGCCAGGCCAGTGCAAATGGAGGCACAGGATGTTGTACCACTCGGCCCAGCGGTTCGGTGGCCTCCTCGGCCATATAATAGCGTATAATGGTGCCATCATTATGACCGCTTAGAAAACCATTACCCTTGGTATTAGAAGCCAAAGAGATGCAAATGCTATCGCCGCTGTACAGACTCTGCGATTTATTGCTCTTGCAGTGCAGAGCACGCACCTTGCCGTCCTCGAGTCCTAAAACAGAAGAAGTATTTACCACGAAAAGTCATCATCAAGAATCTTCTTTACCTACCTGCTATAATAGAGCCCGTGGCCAACCAAATGAGAGATATGACAGCTCCTGTCTGCGGAAACTTGTTGCAAATGACCTTCTTGTCATTCCATGATTCACCCAACTTATATACATACACAATGCAATCACTCTGACCAACGGCCAGCTTAGTGGAATCTGGACTGAAGGCCAAGCCGCGAATGACATACGAATTCTTGCCATTGGCAGCATTTGCTGGTTTCGTACTAAACTTGTCCCTTCGCTCGCCTGCATCATCGAACAATAGAATATGACGGTCTGCGGTGGCAATAGCCAGTTTCTGCTGATTGGGTGACCAGGCAAGACCCGCAATGCGCTGTATTTGCTCCTTTAAAGCGAAAAAATTCTTGGTGAACTATATGAGCCATACCCTAAATTATATTACCTGTCCCTCTAGCAGCGTTTTCAAATATTTTAATTGCATTTTCTTATTTTTTTCCTTTAATCTCTGGAGCAAACAAATTTTGGACTTTACAAAATTTTCAACTTGAACTTTTGTTTTGTCCAATAGTTGTCATGGCAGCAATGCAATACCCTTTCCCCTTGCCTTGTTGTCTATTTTTGTTGGTGCGTTCGCTTTGTGCCTGCCATTCTAAATAAATAGCTTTTGTTTTGAAGCGCAGCAGGTGCCGGGCATGCCACAGGATGTGGAAGTGCCTATTGGCGCTTTGACTGTGCCTAGCACAAAGTTGGTGTGCAATAAAGGGGTGCTGCTTTGTTGTTGTAGTCGAACATAATAATGTCAAACGTTGGCGCTGGCGTCGTCGTCGTCTCACCAGCAGCAGCAGCAGCAGCATCGGCAGACAAAGCTGTTGCTTGCTCTGCAGCCAGCAGGTCGGTATTGCCTCAGCCTGTTGGCCTAGTCCTGGCAGCAGCGCAAAACGCGCATGTGTGAAAGAGAGAAAAGAGAGGGTGGAATGCAGAAAGCGTCTGAGCAGACAAATTCATACAGGTGTGTCAGTCAAATGAGCGAGGGTGCGAAACGAAAAGCATTAAAGTAAGAAATAGGTATAAAAACAGCTCTAGCGTCAAATACTTATTGGTTAGGTTTGTGCGTCTGCTAAGCGAAGTGTATAAGAGTCTGAGCTAAGTCTATTATTGTAGTATACAAATAAACGCAAAAAGGTTTGGCCCTTTGCTAAACTAAGCGTACACAGATTTTATATAAATTTAATGAATGTAAAAAAGCTGTAAGAACTCAAAAACAGCAAAGCAAGCAAATCAGCTTAGTCACTATGATATTTTAATTATTTTATAATTAATACAAACTGTGTGTTGTGGCCACTGCAAGCAGAACGTATAAGACATTTAAATGAACTGCTTTGCATTACGCAAGCAGTTAACAGCATTGCTTTGCCAACTGCAACCCCGCCATAAGTAAAGCAACCACTTTCGGACTTAAGAAACTTTACCAAAAATCATTTCCCCAATCCTGCCGCTCAGCAAAAGCTTTCACGCTTTCGTGTGTTTGCCTCTACGACTCTCTCTGTGCGTTCGAGTGGGCTCTCGTTGCGATTCGTTGATGAACGTCGGCAGAAGGCCAAAAGGACTATAGACGCGTAATGGAGTGCGAGCCGGCGGTGCTGGCCAAAAGTTGGTCTGGTCTATAGCCAGGCTAATGTATGGCAGAGCGCATTGTGGCAGGTCAAAGCGTGCGCCTGTCTCTGTCTAGGCCTGCTACTCAGCCTGCCGCATGGCATTTGGCCTGATCCTAGGCACAGAAATTGTGTGCGCTATGTGCTGGCATCTCTTTAATGAGTTTCATTAATTAAAGCTACTTTGTAAGCAGCGGTTGCTTTTGGTTATTTTTGTTTATGTATTTTGTTGCTACAGCTGCTGCTAGCATAACAGTTCTCTGTCTGTCGACATCGGTGTGAGTGTGTGTGTGTGTGTGTGTGTATCCGTGCGTTTGTAAATGTGCATAAGTAAACATGCAACATGAATTTCATCCTTGACTTTTAATGGGTTTATGACTAAAACGTTGCCCGCAAGCCCCAGACCCAGCTTCTAATGTGCTGGGCGCACTTTATTGTCGCTGATTTTGCAGCAGCCAAGGGTGTGTGTGTGTGTGTTTCTCCAAGCATTCCTTTCATACCATCCCTGTTTCCTCCATTCATATCTACATTTGTGTGTGACTTGTTAAAGCGGACGTCTGCCGGAAGCTCTTGTGGGTGCCATTTTAGTTCATGTTCCATGCGACGCACGCCATTTTTATCTATCTTTATATATGTATGTATATACAGCATGGCTTAAGATCTTAAAACCATTTCCAGACTTTTGTCTTTCTATAAAAAAAAAAAGAAAAACAAACTTGCGTTCGCGTTTTGTCTGTCATTGTTTAAGCGGGTTTCCTCTTTTCTTAGTTTGCTCTGCCTGCCTGCCTGCAGCATTGCATTTCGCCACTTCCTGAGGACGTTCTATGACTTTGGCTGTATTGTTTTACTTTCAGCGACAGTCAACATAATTTGTCGACTTATTATTTATGTACTTTACTCAGTTGTTCAAGATGCTCTCTTCACTCGGCATAGAAGAAATGGTAGTCAGCACTTCAACTGAATATTTAACCGGATATGCATACACTTTTGCAAGTATTTCGCATCTAATGGATTCTCACGCATTTTCCACTTAAGCTTATGGCGACCGCAATTCGTTAATTCAGATTTAAACAACAATCTGAAAAAAAAACTCACAGCAAGCCGACAGTTAAAATACGGGCATTCACGGCTCTTATACTGCAAGGCGAAACTTTCTCCTTAAACTTTTACCAACACACACACACTTTCGCACTAGCAAACTGCAACAACAAACTGTTTTAATAATAACAGAAGCAACAACAGCTACAAAAAAAAGGGAAGCAAGAAAATTGTTGCAAAAAAGTGAGGCAGGAAGTGCGCGAAAAATAACAACCATTGCGAATGCTATGCATAATGAATAACATTTTCGAATTAGTTTCCGGTCAGCGGAGATTTTAACGCGGCCTGTCAAGCGCAACGGGTAATGGCTCAAAAGAGGGGGAATAGGATGAGGCGGGGAGTGAGGGGTGTGCCATAGCTATTAAGCAATTCAATGCAAACGGCAAATGGCACAACAAAAGAAGGACAAAAAATAACAGCAGCAGCATAAAAGGGTTAGAAAAATAAATACAAATCAGCAATGCATTGCAATGTTTTAAAATTAAACGATCCGAAAGTAACCGAGCTGACAGACAGCACAGTAGCAGCAATCAAAATGATTGCCTGCAGCAACAGCAGCAGCATATATACAAATATTCCATCTTAAAATAGATTTTCTTTTTTATAATGAGGTTCCGCCAGCCAAATGTAAAATATTCGAAATAATCAAATAAAAATATGACTTGCCTACCTTTGAGTTGAATTTACTCAACAGCAACAATCATAGCTGTTACATAATCACCTTGGAGAGCAACTTAGCTCTCCACCCTCGAATCCTCGTTGGATTGACTAACAGCATTAACCGTTGCAGCATCCTTGACTGAACCAGCAGCAGCAGCAGCAGCATCCGCTCAAGTCATGTCCAGTGTTGGTTGGCGTCAGAAACTGATGCAATCGCTTTGTTGGCTCGAGGGCATCATTTATGGCTAACAGGCGCACACTTTAAGCCAAATGAAATGTGGCACAATGAACTTTTTGAAGGCATTGTTGCCTTCTGGCTTAAATGCATAAATTTTTACTAAGCAACCAGGTTATGCGAAGCAGCCACTTCTTTAAACCTATAAAAATGTTATTATTGTAGCTGGGGCTAGACAAGAACTTGGCTAATTATCTAAATGCTTCGGGGGCTACCTGCACAGCTTTAGAGAAGAGACAGAACGATAAGCAATCTAAGGTCTTTCAACTTCTGATAATAATTATAGATTTCTATACTTAGTAGCTTAAAGAAACAGTTAAGACAGTGCATGAAAAAGTAGAGTGAAGTATGTTAAAATGTTGTTTAATGTTTAAATGCATCAATTTAGTGTGAGACAACAGTAATATGCATTAGTTTAATATTAAATTTATAGCTGTACTATTACTGGCATTGAACTAAACAATATTCCAAATAATATTTCGCCACTAAAAGCAGGCTTAACAAAATGGTCAACAAACATTTGTGTTGCAATCCATAAAACTAAACCAAAAGCCGATAACAGTTAACTTGACCACAAAGCTTAACCTATGGCAATGGTCATGGTGACATATTCATTTCAGAACACACACACACACACAGGCACACATACACAAGCATGTGTGTGTTGCATGGATCATTGTGCGCTTTATTGCTTTGGGTTTTTGTGGCATTTATGCTCTCCTCATTTAAGCAAACACTGTGCGCTATTAGCCAACAAAGGCTTGTGCAAAATAAAAGCAAACAACTGTCGCACATGTACAGATGTAGAAATATATGTGCATATATGTTTATTTATCGCGATGTCAGCATAAACACTTTCGAGTTCCATATTTGCCGTCTCACTGAACACAAGCAACACACACACAAACTCGTTTGCTTCAAGTCGATTTTTTTATGCAAATAAGCCTTCAGTATTTTTGCTTTTTTGGGTTTTATATTTAACTGTTTCGGCATCGGCTCTTTTTCATCAGTGTTTTGCATAAATTTAAAATTTCATCTTTGTATTTGCTTGAAGTTCTACGCTTTGACTGCCATGAAGCATACTTTTAAGGGCTTTGCCATGTGACATGTCCTTTGACTTTGCATTTCACTCTTACTCTGACTTACTTTTTACGGTTTCTTTCTTACTCGCACTGACTGGCTGTTTATGTTCTTGTCTTTTGGTGACTGTCTGTCAGTTCTCATTCCCTTGTCATATACATATATGCACTAACATTAAGAATTATTAACTTTGATAACTTGACTTATTGCCCTACAGTCTCTGTGTGCTGCGCCTCATTTTGCCAATTCCCACAAGCTCCACACTTCCATTTCGTTTACTTATACTTACTGATTATGCTCTAACTGAAGAGTTGTTCTACTGTTGGATGAAACATGAGCTGCTTAACTTTAAAGCCGCATTGGTAAAATTCATACGATTTTTTAAGTATCAATAAGCTAGGCATATTATTTCACACATTACTTAAGTAATGATCTGAATGATCTAACAATTACGTAACAAAGTGTACAATCGTTTCGATGTTTTTAAATATTTCCGGCTTCATGATACATTTTCTTTGATGCCGCTTGGTTTTTTTTGTACATTTTGATTCCGTACATGTGCGGAAATTTTATGTGACACTTGAGAGATTTATGTGCAGGGCGGGATCGAGAGGCGGGAGCTTCACTCAAGTGTGTACTGTCTGTTGTTGTAGTAGGCCTTTGGGGCGTGGCCTTGTTCAATTTAAAGCTGCCAAAGTGACAGACACTGGCATTGTTTTGGGGCTCGAACAAATGCAAGCCACGTGCTATTCGGTCACTTATTGCCTGAAAATTATTTATCATACGCACCGTAGATTGGCATGAAATATAAGTTGAGCGAAAGCGCCTGGTGGTTGGGTGTAGAGCGAAATGTTAATTAATTTCTGTCCCTCAACGCGGTTTTGCATTGTTTGGTTTTTAATTTAAGCGCTTGCTTAGTCCAAACAACGGGGCCAAAAAATTGTACCCATGCCGGAAGCCCTGAGCAAAAACAAGAAACAAAAACGTAATGAAATGAAATTAATTTCGAGAATTGTTTGACATTCGAGTAAGACAGCGAGAGCGACACCTTGGCGACGAGTTAATGAATGACAAACAAGTTGTTGCCTGGCGGGCAGGCAGACAAAAGGCACAAGATATATAACAAGGCTAGGGGCGTTTTGGCGTAACCCTTGGCAAATTTGCAGCTTGCAGCAGCAGCAGCAACATGGTAAAAACAATTATAAATTTGTTTTTGCATGTATTTGTCGGCGCCTGTCGACAGAGCGTTTATTAATTAATCTCTCTTGCCTCAGCGCGGCAATCAATCTAAATCGCTTGTCAGCACAACTCCGAAAACAGGCAGGACTAGCAATAAATTAAATTCTATTGTGTGCAGTTGAGCGTCAACTGTCCACTACTACAACAATAATAATAGTAATAACAATTGAAAAATCAATCCCCTGTCGCGAAAGTTCAAAGCGTCAATTTGCGATAAAACCGAAACTGTCAAATGTGCCTGCCCGGGCTGTAGTTAATTAAAAATAAATTGAAATTATTAAAATGTTACGAGTATAATTATAAACGTTTCATGTCCTTGCAAACTCAAAGCTCACATCACACATACGCAACATGGCACACTAATAATTTGTGGGCGCAACAACATTTTTGACCAGCGATTTTTGTCAGTTCCCTTGATTGATGGCTAACCCCAATCTGTGTGTGTGTGTGTGCGCGCGCGCTCTCATCTTTTTTTGACTGGTGGCTGAATTTTTGGGCAAAGAGTCATGAATTTGTGATGCGAACACGCAAGGCCAACCAACCAAAGTTGAAGTGGATTTGGCGCACAATATGTACTATCATGCCACATGCAGAGCCATGCGTATGTACATATGCCCACCGTGCGACAATGGGAAACTGCTTTTATAATCGCGGTGTGTGGCTGTGTTTCATTAATAATTTAATCACTGCGTTGGCAGCAATTGTGCTGTGGTTTTATATGCAAAAATATTGGGTTCTTTAAAATTACAAGGACAGAGTTTCAATATAGCAAGCAAGTAAAAATGAAATTCTTAGTAGAACTATGAGCATCAGATTATTGTACATAACTACTCATAGCAAAATTGGAGAAAAGGACATGCAATACAAGGAACTGCCATAAATGTACTTTCTGTATCAAAAACGTAGCCACAAAGCTATTAAGAAAATCTCTTAACAGTGGGAGATCCTTATGGCTTGATTGGAATATTTGATTACTGATTAGGACTGTAAGCAATATTGTCCGATCAGACAGTGAATGTCAGTCAGCTTGTGTGCTTGTGGCATGGTAGGCTATTAGCCTTATACACAAACCTGTTTCTTTACCTTTTTCAATCTATTCACACACACACACACACACACCTGCTCCTGCTTCAGATTGAGCTCCTAGGTTTGGCTGAGCACATCAACAGAAACATGATCTCATTAATCATACGCATGCATAATGGCTCGTGTCGTACCAGCGACAGCAACAACATACTACAACAGTAGCAACAACAACAAGGTAAACCAACATGCCCATTGGCTACAAGCAAACAAGCAGCAGTAGCAGTAGCAGCAGCAGCCCAAACTCACCCTAATGCTGAGCTATATGTTGTAATATGTTTTGCTCTGGCAAGCTGGAAAAACTGGCAGCAGGTAGAACTGGCACTAAAGCACTCTGAGCACTGGATGGGTGGACGGACGAACGGACCTGGGCCAAGGCAATGCAGGTCAGGTCAGGCAAACTACAATAACAAAATGAAAAGCGTTGCCTCTGATAATCATGTGTCATTGTCGCAGCTGTCACTACATGGTTGCCTCCTTTCTTCCCCTTATATATTATTTTTTTTTTTCGTTTTTACTACTGCAAGCATCTCATGTCGAAATGCTTTCTACCACATTCCCATCCCCTCTCGCTCACACACATTTTGACTTTGCAGCCGTTTCATGTTTCTTTGCGGATAATTAAAGAGACGTCAGCTGTGTGTGCGGCATCATGACGAAGCATCTAAGTCCCCATTAGTCAGACAATTTAATTATGCGCCTACAGGCAGTCATTCACAGGACCTTTTAAAAGGGCGCCACCTATTGTAGAGTGGCATGACTAGAGAGCAGTGTGTAGGTATTTGTGTGATGCATGAATTATGTGATTTTAATTGCTGACCGATGGCCAAATCGATGCTTCAGCTATTCCAGCCGTATGATTCATGGTAAGCTACCCAACCGCTATCCTGACCCAACAATTTATCTTCAAGTGTTTTTCGTTGCAATCGTCGCACAAAAAGCAAACCAGCTCTAACACTTCAAGCTCAAGTGCATGCAAGCTAGATATGTTTGGCCAGAAAAATAAGATAAGTTAAGCATAAAAGATACCCCTTAAAGAGATGTTCTATAAAAAAGGAAATCTCTTTGCTGTAGTACAACCATTCAAAACTAATATACCCTCTTTAACAACTATAGCTCGACCAAAATTTACTAATACCATATGTATGTATGTAGTCTGCTTTTGAGAATGACAACACAGAAATTGCACCACAGTTGTTTGCTCAACGCTGTCCTTGAATAAACTCGGTCAAAATAGACATGATGAACCGAAGTACAAAAAAAATGTAATAGGAAAAATAGAAAACTTTTCAGCTACTGACTGGTCTGTAATTTTAGAAGCATTTGCTGAACATTTTTCGTTACATATTTTCGGGAACATTTGCTGTGTGTGTTTACTTAGAGGGTCGCACACCAAATCAGCATTCATCAATGCAGGGGCAGACCAGAAATGCCAACGAATTTGTAACTGTCGAAATATCGTTGGTTTTGCTTGTATGTTTATTCTCCAGTTTATCGAGTTGTATTTTTGCCGCCTTGTGATGTTGTTGCTGTTGCTGCTTCTGTTGTCAAACTGCCAAATGGCAATAGAAATTTAAATTTTTTTTTGCTCTCTTCTGTGTATCCGTAGCATTTGCACAGCTCACATGTGGTCTATGTGGAGAATTTTGCACAAAATTGTGTCGAATCAATTGCTTGAAACGACGCTAGATTGACATAGCGAATTAATGGTGAATGATGGTTGTGTGTGTTTGGGCTAACCAGCAAAAGACGGTTGAAATTGTTGTGTTGAAAGTGTTGAGTCAATTTTGAAATGGATGTTGCCGGATAGGTTTTGAATATTCAAGGATGTGTCAAATAGGAATGTATAAATAATGAACACAAAAAGCTTAAATTTCATTTCACATGAAAATCATTAAAGCAAGCTAATTAAGAGAACAAGACACAAACATAGAGTATCATTCAAATGAATTGCTTCCATTAAAATGTTCAAACTTTGGGCAAAGTAAATAAGCAAGTTTCTTTGAAACCTGTACTTTAATAATTTTATAAGCTTTTTTACTTTTTTTTGAGCTATTTATTTCATAAGCAAATGCAAACATAACTCATACGCTCCGTGAGCCATAACTAACTTTGCATTTTTTGAAAAAGTTAACTGCAAATGCAACTACTAAAATGAATAACTGTTTACTCTCTCTCTCTCTCTCTCTTGCCCACTTTATAGATAAGCCAGCTGTCTTGTGGTTTAATATTTAGTGCATTGCATCTGCTCTTTTGCTGTATATTTCATGCTGTGCTTTTCTTGCCTTTTATTTTAATAACTGATGCTACTAACGGTAAGTAGGTGTTTAGTAGCTATTATCACTGTAAGTGAATGTGTGTGTGTGTCTGCGTTTCTTTTGTGTGCTGCTGTTGTTTGCACATTTTGAACTCTTTAGCGTCAATAATTTATGTACTGTGGGCGAACAGATTATGATTTATGTTTATGTGTATAACAGCTGGCGCTAAAATGCCAAACAGTGTCTTGGGCAGCCTTTAGAGTGAAGTTGCTTGCATTGTTGTGTCTTGGCTTGGGCGCTCTTAGCAAATGCTTAAAACACACCATATATTACCATTACTTCGAGAGTGTTTGTCTTTAATGTGCAAATATTGCGCCAAAAATGCTTAAAGTGACGCTAAGTAACAAGTTGAAAAATTGCCAAGTAACGAAGCTCGTAAATTTCACACATGAAATTGCCAAAGTAATAAAGGTCAGGTAACTGGTGCGCAGTCAATGGAACGCACCCATATTGAAAACATATTCAACCCACTGAACAGACAACGCACACAGACACACACACACACTCAGACACACACAGTTGAGAATGTGTGGAGTCAAAAGCATTTCAAAAGTAATTCAAGCAAGAACAAACTTGGGTAATTGAAAGTTTGCTCATAAAAATTTGTCGCTCTGCCATTTCGCCAGCCTGTCTGCAACTTTTCATTATGCAATTCAAGCAGACGCAAGCACCTCCTTAAGTCCCCTACTACCCCGCTCATTCAACCCTCTGCTCAGCCACAAAAACTGTTATCTGGAGCACTATCGAGACGCCTGAGAAACTAGTTGAACTGCTTGAATTGTTTACGTTGATAAGTTTCGTTATATAGTTTTTTTTTCTCTTTACGCCGGGTTTTTATGGGGCGCCCCGTAATGAATATCGTAAGCTCGATTCCAGTTTAACTGCAGTTTAAATGGCGTAAAGCTGCAAATGGGCTGCTGTGCCCCAACTAAATTTGGCCACTTGAAACTGTTCAAATTCCGAGCGAATGATAAATGGCGCGTGCTCAGCTGTAAACAGCAGCAGCAGCAGTAGCAGCAGCCGCATCAAAACCGAAAACACAGAACAAGAACAAGAATGAGTTTCGGGTAACAGCAAATGATATGAAGACGTAACAGCAAAATTGGGGTCTGCCACTGTGGGTGGCATGTCTAAAAGTCACATGAGCTCAAGCTCGCCACTCCCAAAATCTGTGGTACAACAAACAAAAGCTGGCAGTGGCATGCACAAGATTTTAACACCGACACCAATATTGCACGCACACACACACACAAATATGTATATAAACACACCACACACTCAACATTTGCTTGTTGTGTTTGTGGCTAGAATATGTGTTGTTGTTGTTGGTGTCGTTGGCAGTTAGGCTTTAAATCGGCTGTGGCAAATGTAATATATTAGATTTACGAAACTTTGCGCGACGCCACCAAATATTTAACAGCAATCAACCTGCCACCCCCAACCAATTCCACGTCCACAGACGACACACAACACAGTTTTGCTAACACCGCAACAAAAAAAAAAAGTATGAAATTTATTTCAAGTACAAATTAATGATAGACTGCATGATACGCTCTACAACATTTGTGAAATGCCATAAAATAAACTAAGAAACCTTAATAACCTTGATCTCAACCTAGAACATAAACAGTTATAGCCACCTGAAAATAACCTAAGGTTTTCGGTCATAGACCTAAGAGCAGCAGAGCAATGCATTGGAATTGGAGACTCAAAAAGACAACAGAATTGCGGTTTACGTTTGTAGTTGTATTGCCTTTTTTGTTAACAATCCATTTGTTGTTGTTATTGGATACAGGGTATAGAGCGCAAAGAAAAAGGCAAAGGCAAAAGAAACTTTGCCCTTTTGCGCTGTTCGCTGTCATTGTCGCAGTCTCAAGTTGCCCGACAAGACGAAAGGTGTCAACAATGACAAACACTTTTAACTAACCAAGTTTTGTTTGCTTGCTATTCTGTATGCCATGTTACTTGATTGTGTGCGACCGATAGATAGAGGACTGCTGCCCAGCCCCTTCCAGAGAGAAAAAAAAAGAAAAGCTGCTGACGGCATTCGACACTTACGAAGCATAGCATCCAATACGAGTAGATGGCAAAGTATAGGGGGGCTTAGAGTTTAAGAAAAGGAGAGAGAGGACAATGCAAATTGTAGCTGTTGACAATGCTTTCAGTCTGTCGGACAAGGTTAAGTAACGCCCAAATACAAAACATCGGTTTTACAAATACACACACACACATACAATACACTCGTAACAGGTAAATCAATCAGTGACATTATGCGCCGCAGGTGGAGGATTTTTATGCGACCTCAAAGTCGCGACGAATTTCCTGCGGGCTTTGGGTTAGATCTTAGGATGACTTTATGTTGTTGGTTTAATGGTGTTGTTGTTACAGCTTAGCCAAAGCTTTTATTATGCCCAATGACACACAGCCACACGCGTTGTCATCATCGCTGGCAGTCGCACATTTTTATGCCCCTCCCGAGAATGTTATTACTTCTAAGCGGCAGCCACGCGTTGCTCATACGCCACGTTGCAGCTGGCAATCAGATAAGATATGGAGCCCTTTTTATGGTATGGAGACTGAGTAAATCCTTACATCTGCATGGGTTGACAGAAAAGTACTTAATAACCAAACTCAAAATGTTGAAATATTTTGTTACCGCCCCTGATGTTGATTTTACGCAATTTGCTTGACGTTGTCATTTCGAATGGAATGACAGTGCTTAGGCGTATTTATTAGCCTCTTGGACGTAACGAGGCAATTGCAGCTGCTTGTTAGCAATGTGATCATCGTAATTGATAGTTTTTTTTTTGTGTTTGTTTGTTGTATTTTAGGCTTAAAAGGCTCAGCTTGAAGTAATATAACTCACGTGAGCATGCCATAAATAACATGGGATTTACAAGTATTTTGTTGCTTGTGTGTTTGTTTTCATTTTTGTTATTTAAGGAATTTAAATTTCCCATTAATGCAAATGTTATGTGAAACACATTTGGTGCTTAGCTGATGAAGCGAGGCAACAATTCAGGCTTAAATGACTTTCATTATTCCAATAATGGCATATGCTTCAGTCTAAACATTATTATTAAAGCGAGTTGCAGTCGTTTGCTATATCCAAAGCCCTTTACTTGTGCAAGAGTAATTAAGTTGAATAAAAGAACCTGTAAAGTTGTTTGGAGAATTAACAAATGCTTTGTTATTGTGACAAATTGTCGAGAGCAAGGAAAAAATTTAAATAAAAATAATACAGAGAAACAAACTAACATGGTAAAATAACAACAAAACGTGCAACGAGTGAAGGCATCAAAAAAAAAAAAAATCCTTTCTTCTCTCTCCCTCTCTCTCTCTCTATCGCTCTTCTTCTTCCTCAATTTGCAGTTGGCAGTCATGGCTCGTGGATTTGAATAATTGTGCAGCAGCGTGTAACGGTACATGCAGCTTAGTATATTGCATTACTGTTGTTGTTGTTGTTGTTGTTTTTCTTGTTGCTATTACTGCTCTCTAGTGTGTCAGCTTCTTGCCATGTTTGTGGGTGTCTGTGTGTGTGTGTGTGTGTGTTTGCGTATGTGTTTGCGACATTTTTGATATTGTTATGTGCACAACGCACACACACACACACACACTCTTGTACAAATATTTTGCGCTTTTGTTGCTCAAATTAAAAATGATTTAGATGCCAGCAAATTGAGTTCACATTGGATTTTGTTTAATTTCTGTTGGCGTGTTATTTAATTGTTTGACACACAAACGCGTGCCGAGAGATATAAAAACACAAAGCGACAGTTTTATTTTTAATCAAGCCCTGTCATTGTTGTTATTGTTGGCAAATTTGACTCTCTCGCTTTCCCTCTCTCTCTCTCTTTCTCTCTGTCTTTGCCATGTCGCATAACATGCAATTTCATGCTATTGTGCATTTTTATTCTATCTAAATTGTAGATTCCCAAAAGAAAATACAACAAGAGGACAACAGAAAACCAAAACTAAAAAAGAATGTTAAAATGTTTGTTTTGTTAGTTTGTAACAAAGCGTTTATCTAAATGCTAATTGCTATCATCATGTGCTAACGCCAAAATGTATGCTGCACAATTTGTAGTAAAGGAAAAAACTTTTAGAGAAATATTTATGTGTGTGCAGCATGTTTCTTTTAAAGCTTTAAACGACCTCATAAAAGGCTAAATTTCCAACAAACACACAAAGGAATCTGTGGAATGTACACCCACAAACACACACACACACGCACACTTAAGCAACGGATGTGCCATTTTGGAATGCCGCAAGAAAATGGACAAAGAAAAGAAAAATAAGGGTCATGTTTGACCACATGCTAGCCAAAAAGCGTTTCCAATTACCAAAACGCCTTGCTTCCTCACAGTCTCCTTAGCTTTAAGCCAGACTGAATAATCTTTGAAGGCGAATGTGTTCTTGGAAAAGGCAAGTGTACGAAAAATTCGCTGTTAATTTGATCAATTTTAGAGCGTCGTGCTTCGGCTTCACTGGGCAATTTCATTTCAAGCAAAGTTTTGTGTCATAAAACTCGCATTCTTTTTTTATGATTTGTCTCTGTGTTCCATGTCCCAGCCTCCCAACCATTGCCAAGCAATTGAATCCATTCACAATGGTTCGGCTCGGGTATTTCATAATCAAATATATAACTTTATTAAAGCAGACACACACACACAGAAAATAAAAAAGTTGTAGACCCAAAATTTGCTTAGATGGGCGAAGCAATCAATTTTGGCATTGTCTAAGGCTCTGTTGATCTAGTATAATAAAGGATGGCACTCCACCATGCTTTTTGTTGAACGCGCGACTGTTGCCACATAAATATAAATATAATTGAGTTGCTTGCCAATGTGGACTTCGACACATGGCCCTAAGCGAGAGGGAAGAATGACAAGGAATCTAAGTGTTGTGTGGGTTCATTATTGATTTTGGGTCAAGCGTATTTCTGCTCTGTTGGGCAACTAAATTAACTGCAATTAATTGGACAATCGTTGCCACTTTAAAGTGGGTAGAGTTGGGTGGGGTATTTTGGCATTTTACTAAATGCATTCTACCCATTTCACAGTTTAATTGCATCGGTAAAACTTTGTGACAAGCAACAAATTACCAATGGAACTTTTTGTGTTGGTGTCGCTGATGCTGCTGCTGCTGCTGATGCGCCACATAATTTAATTAAATTATATTATAAAATTTTGCGGTTTGATAGAGAGGAAAGGAGAATTTCATAAAGTTACAAATATGTTAAGCGTATCGGGACTTTTGAATTTTAATTGCATTTAAATTGTTATGATATCATAATTATTTGCTGCAGGTCTTAAATTGGTTCGTTATAATGTGCTTATGTGGGGGATCTTGTTCGAAAGAGAAGTGTGGAAAGTTGGTGAGTTCGTTTTATGCTAAAGTAATTACAATTATGACTGTTGCTATCTTATTTTTGTCATGTCGAATTATGTGTCTAAAATAAGCTTTTACTCGTTACTCGCTTCTTTAATTAACTCGTTCTCATCAATTGCTCGTTTATAGACTAGGTAACCACTTGTTTAATACGCATTTTACATTGTTTTGAGTATTTTAATGTTTGGTTTTTGCAAGCAGAGCACTTGACTAAGCAGCCCCATCAATCAATTTGCCATACAAAATGCCACTGCATACAAATCGCAATTAATTTACCTACTCGTTGTTTGTCTGCATGCCTTTGGATTTGCCATTGTCTGTCCAACTGTCTGATCGCCTGTCAATCTGTGTGTCTGCTGTATAAATGTAAAATGCCCAGAGGGTCGAGGGTGGTTTGGGTTTGCTGGCCAAGGCCGTTCGCCCTCTCTGTCTATCTCGCTCTGCTTGCATATTGAGGTGCAGCTGCAGTGAAAACAACTGGATACACGTCATCGCAGTCAGAGAGAAGGCTCAGAGCCTCAGAGCGCAGTGTTTGTCTGCATGTTTGCTTGCCTGTCAAATTCTCATTTCATTGAAATTGACAAATATTGACTAAGAACTTGTGTGCAATCAACGCTGGCAACGTTTGGAGTGAGGGGAATAAGTGCGGGTTGCTGAGGGGGTTTTGTGTGGCTTCTCGTGTTGATAAAATTGCAGTCAGGAAGTCGACATCGAAGCAGCAGCAAGGACAACATTTGAATAAACATATTTGACTACAGAAAGCGAAACTCGAAACCCAATCGACAAATGCAATAAAAGCGAGAGATTAAAGCTTTTAAGCTGGCTTTAAGAATCGTCATGGCATCAAGTCGGTTTTTTACTGCCAGGGCAACAGACAACGCCACAAATTGTAACGCAATTTTCAAGCCAATAAACTAAACTGTAAACGGCCACTCAGCCCACAAATGAGTTAAATGGATAAGGCAACAGCGGAAATTGGTTAGATAGGGAAGGTTTGCAGGCAGGCAGGAAGGAAGCTTTGGAGCAAGTTTTTCGGCTTTTGTGCAATAGCACTCACACACAAAGAAAACACCTGGGGAGCGAGTCAAAAAACAATTTTCGCTCATTATCATTTCAACATGTTGTATGCCCAAGTGTTTCAGATTGTTCAAAAGAGCTACATAAAGCGAGACGGGAAGTGGGGGAGAAAGAGTGCTTGAGGAAGCACATTAGAGCAGTTGCAAGTTACACTAGCAACACTGATGAAGAAGTTTACCAACAGATTGTTGTTGCCGCTGCTGTTTTGGCCTTGTTGTAGCTGCTCATAAATGCGCCATGAATAAATTAACTTGCTGGAAAGCAAAAGCCAGCAACGGCGTTTGGATTTCATGCGAATGATAATAATAATTACAGCAAGAGTAGCAGCAGCTCAACCACGCATACACACACACACACATTGTCAAATAATAGCAAAGTACACTGCAAGAAATTGCAGAAGAAAACCTTCAATTTGGTAAAATACCATTGTGACTTTTAAGCTTTTAGAGTAACGTTAGAAATTTTGCCTCCTAATATTTATAGCTTGGTTGACCGCACTCGAACTACTTATAACTTAAAGCAAAGGCTGGGCATAATTATAAGACTTTGTGACTGAAAATGTAGCTGGCAACAGATTTAACTATCCTGCAAAAGTTTTGCTTAGTTAGCTCGAATACAAACTGTTCTTTTCATGTTTATGAATTCAAACAATTGTCGATTCCATAACCTAGCAACCATTTCGAATGTTTGTTGCCAGAAAACATTAATATAAAAGCTCACAGGCAACAGCTCTGTCGATTTAACTGAAAATCCGGACAGTAACAGAGCTGAAAGAAACGTTATTCCGAGATGTTGTCAGGACGTCAAAGTAGAACCACATCGTTTTCCAAGATTCGGCAATCTCGGCAACATGTAAAACAACGGTTCTTCACCCTGAAGCGCCCTTTGCTCTTTCAGGTGCGCAAATCTCTAGTGGAATATGTGGATGAGGAGCTTTTAAAGATGGACACCTCGGTGTTCTATCAACGTATCTTTATATTGGCCAAAAATGTGGAACCAGTTGTAGAGAGCACCACCTCGTCAGCGGAAAACTTAAACCTGGCTAGTAATGCAACAATTGCCACAATTGTTGAGGGAGATACTGCTCCGATAGTTAAAGATGGTGATGAGCACTATTCACAGCAGTCATCGACGGATGAGCCAGAAATTCCCATTCGCGTAGTGGAAAACAATGACGTTGAGAAGGTAACGGCCACTTTTCGCTTTGATGAGGACGATGAGGTGCCAGCTAATTTGGAGGAGCAAGAATCGGAAAAGCAAGAACCAGAGCCAGAGCCAGAGCCAGAGATTCCTGTAGAGCCGAAGGACATATTTGCACAGTTTACCGATAAGTTGCTGGAGTTGCACAAAAGGTGCCGCAGCTTGTCCTACACTCCAGATCCCATGTGTGGACTAGTTATCTATATGAATGAATATACGATGATGATGCTAGAGAGCGGTGAGGATATGATGGCAATCTTTTGCGGAGAGTTATTGAAGATTGTGGATGAATACTGGCAAAGCAATCGGGTCTTCATGATGGAGGATCATATCAAAGAGGTAAGTATTCAAGCGTTTATCTTGATCCAACTGTCTAGTAATAAACTCTTCTCCAAGCTTTACACCAAGGACCTGTTGTTTCGACGCCATCCAGCTGTCTTCCTCAACGAAAAGTTTCCACCCTCAACGCCCACAGATGAGTATCTGATGGGCACGCAGCATGTAATTATGAAGGAAAAGTTGCTAACAATATGCAACTTAATAAGAGAAAGTATGGCACCAACACATCACACTGAAGTAGTACACTTTCGATCAAGTGGAACATCAGTTCATACGGACTTGGAGGGAGGTGATAGCTCTGATGCGGATGAGGATGATCAACGACTTTCTCGCTCTGTAAGCAAAGGTCAAAGCTTGACGAAAACCGTTTCGGAGAGTCTGCAACCGGAAATCTTTCGTAAACTCCTACCGGAAATTCAACGTATTGAATTGGTGTTGTCTGCCACACGATTCTACTTCACGCTACAAGAGTTTGTTGGTCTGTACGGCAAGGTGCCGTTTGCAGCCGATGATGATGGATTATACTGGCCCATACAGAATAGCTATGTGCCACCGAACATCTTTAGGCGCACACCGTACGATATAAATCTGACCTTTGCGGATTATGCGGCCGATATGAAGCGACGCTTGCAGGAGGAGCAGGATAAGAACAGGGAGGAGCTGGAGGCAGCTGCTGCAGCAGCCGATGCAAATGCCGCAGGCCAATCACAGCCATCAGCTCGACAATCACAGCCGCCAGCTCGACAATCACAGGCACCAGTTCAACAATCGCAACCGGAAGAGCAAGCCAACGATTAATGCTCTTCATCAAACTTTTCCAACACATTTTATTTTTCGTTTCGTTAAGTGTAGAACACAATTTGATCTTGTCAACCACAGTTGTTGTCGCTGTTATCTGCCAAAACTCGCGCTCGGCTACAATGTTTTCGCTTTTGTGCACATGACTGCATTTAATGTGAAGGCTTAAGGTGGTGCGGTGGTTCGACTTCATCTACCGCAAAGTCTGCTTGCTGCCTGCTGTTGCTGCTGCTGCTTTTGTTGCTTACGTGTTTTGGCTTGCCACTTCAATGGCTCGACTTTGTTAACATAAACATAAATTTGTGCACATCCTTAACAACACACACACACACAACAGTTGGGGAGGCAGAATTTTGGGTATTTAACATAAACCGCAACAGACGCCAGCTGTCACTTGTAATATCGTTAGCTTGCAGCTGTCAAAAGGCGTTGCTGTCACTTCAAGTCACTTGACAATCGAAAAGCCAAATATTCCAACCACACACACATTGACACACGCAGTGAATTAACACAACCACACATACATAATTATAACAAATACACTTTTGCGTTTAATGGCAAGCGATTTAGCCGGAATTTACTAATTGTTTAAAAATTTACAACTCGTTTAGGCAACAAAATTTATTTTAAATTGTATAAATGCATATATGCTTAACTTTTTGTGGCGCTAAATATAATAATACTACAACATGACAACAAAAAGCAGTACAAATTTTCAACTGAAACCCGAGGCGTGCTTAGAAATTGAGCTGAAAAGTTAATTAAACTTTTAGGTGGGTGTGCTGCGAGTTGTTTAACACGCACACACACACACACGAGTCCGACAGTCTGCAGGCTGCTGCAGGACATGTACTGACAAGGACACAATTCAATCAAGCACCACAGCAACAACAACAGCAACAACAACAACGACGATGAGTGTCAACGTATAAACAAGGACATTGCACTCCAGGGTGCCGCTGCCCGAGGAGAGAGAACGAAAGAACGGTGAGTGGAGCCAAAGCTAAACATTTGCCACTGCAGTTTTCATAAACTGTCAGGCAACAGCAGCAGTAACAACAACGACACCAGCACAGAGACAATGGCGATAAGCCGCTGCAGTCCAGGATGCAAAAAAAAAAAAAACGAACGACGTGGCCCACAACTTGAGGCGCAAACTCATAAATTACAAGAGCCAGAGCCAGAGCAAGAGCAAGAAAAAAGTCAGCTCAAATGACTTTTGCCTCTATATATATATGTATTTATGTATTTTTGTGTATGTGTGTGTGTCCAAAAAGTGAAACAGTTTTGCTGCAGTCACTTTACGGGCGCTTGGGCATGGCATCAGCACCACAGTGGTGGCCATGTCTGGGCATGCCAAAAGGCCAAGCATAATTCGAGCCAAACTCAATTTGTTTGTAATGTTTTAGACAACAGCAAAAGCAACAACTAAATAATACACATAAGCATGGAACAAAAACAACTTTTCCGCAATTTTGCAGTGCGCTAAACGAATTTTAAGATATTTTTTTTTTGCAGCCACCGCAAAACAAAAGCAAGATAAAAAAACATGACGTCCAGCTGCCTTTTGCCGCAAAACGAAGGTTAAACAAAATTGGGATGCCAAGTTTGTGTCGGCTATAAGGTGCTACATTCACTGCATACCGAGTATAAGTTTGAGATTTGTCATATGGGAATTGAAGCTGATGTGAAGTGAACAAGACGCAAGCACGAAAAACGTATTTGCTCTATTAAAGATTTCAAAACAAAAACAGCTGCTTCTCAAAATGTAGTCGAGAGCTTTAAAAATCGCTGATTCACTTAAAGACATCACATGGCTACAAAATCTAATAATAAAAGAACACAAAAAAACATTTAAAAGCCAATCAAAAAGTTTTAAAACAAACAACAACAAATTCAATTTAAAGCAATGACCAACAAATCATTGAAAAATTCATCAAAAATAAAGAATCGTATGTTGAAACTTTCGGGCCGTACGTACCTAAGGGAGCTCTCTAAATTTCCAATGAGATTTATGCTATCAAAGTTAGTGACTCTATACTTAGGTAATGTATATGCTTGAAATACACGTAAGGGCAAATTTAAAGCAAATTAAAAGCAACTCAGTTGCCATCTTAAGCCCAAAACAATCAGCTGAAGGCCATAAAGTTTGGCTTTTAAAATTGTCTAAGCCCAACGATAAATATGAAAAGCAAAATTGACAACAAACACAAAGTCAAATTAAGCGCAAAAAAGCAGTGCAAATTGCTAGAAAACAAGAAACATTAAAACTTGTTAAGACACAACACAACACATACAAATACTACTTAAGTATTCTGTGTCTGACAATCTTCCGTCCGCCCGTCCGTCCGGTCGTCTGTTCGTCTTCCGTCCATTCAGCCTTGACGCCGTGTCCGGAACTTGTGAGTATTTCAAATGCAGCAGCCACAAAATGTTTGCGACTGCTGAATTTCTTTGCCGGCTCGCATTTAATTTCAAGCATCAAGCATGTGTGTGTGTGTGTGTTTGTGTGTGTGTGTCTTTAAACTAGACTACATGCATATATCCTTTCACTTTATTGTTGTTTATCTTGATGCTGGGCTGCCTGTGGGGTTTTTTTTCACACTTTAACTCATATTTATTATCGCGCTGGTTTTTGGTTTCCTGCGCCATTAAAAGCCTACAGCAACCGGAAATATGTAAGAAATGTATGCATGTGTATGTATTTGTGAGTGTGTGTGAGTGTCCTTTTTTGCTCTTCTCATTCGGCTCTTATTTATTATGTGATTATGCTTGAGTTTAGCACCAGCTGCGCGGGGTGTTTTTTATTTTGCCGACATTCGCTTTTTTTTTTGCCTTACTTTGGATATTCGGCTGGAATTTGGACCTTTTGCCTGTTTGTGATTTTAAAGCCACTGCCTCGCCCCTCTTCTTTTCGTTGTGTTATTGTGCCTATGATTGTTGTTGTTGTTGCTATTATTATTGTTGCTGTCAGTCTGTCTGACTTGTAAATAACGTGGCTCAGGGGAGGCCTCTGCCCGACATTACAAATTACATTGTTACCAATGATGGTTGCTATCATTTTTATTGTTGTTATTCAGGGGTCTCTGACAGGTTGCGCCTTGTGACATTTTTGAAAAACTCCCACGAATTTCGGTGAACTACAATTGAAAACATGATAAATTATTGTCAAGGGGATTGAGAAGGGCACAGCGAGAGCATAAAGATTTAAAGGCAGCCGCTGAGTGACTTCTTATAACTTAATCATTAGATTAAAAAGCAGTTGTTAAAGCATTTCGCTTTCGTTGGCAAGGAATTTCTTTGATTGAGTCTTTGCCTTTAAGGGAAAGAGTTAAACAGAAAGAATTTAAAGCATTTTTCTTTTGAATTAAAGATTTGTCAGTTTGGAGAACTTAAGCTTCCACGAAATAAATTATTTTCGGAATGCTTTCAAATATACTTCAAGTGCTTCAACTTATGTAAGATTTAATTATATATATGTGTACCAAAGAGAGAGAGCTTGACAAATAAATAAACAAACTGACTTACACAAACACACACACAAGCCGACAAGTGTGTAATGTGTTGTGTTGTGTGTTTTGTAGCATTTGTCAAAGTAAACACAGCTAAAGCGGCAGCCGTTAAAAAGCATTTCCAAGTCAGGCACAGCTGCCGACAGGGCTGTGAGACTGCGGGAGAGTGCGTAAAACATTTTTCATTGTTTGGCGACGCAGTTTGACGCATTTTTTTCCCCCTTTTACTTGACGAGTTGCTTGCAAAACAGTGCGAGTAATTAACTGACTTGTCACATAATCCGCATTAACACAATGTTACAAATGTCCTTGCTGCAGCAGCGACCCTTTCAAAACTCTCCCTGAGCCTTTGTCTTGCGCTGCATGTCAGCCGTGTCTGTGCCACATGCGCCACATTTACATACGTACATGTGTACACATATATGCAATGCGTTCCCAGGCGGCTTATTAATTCTGCTTTGGGTGTGGCACGTGACTTTCGCCACGCCCCCACGGAGAAGTTAAGCAAACAAAGTTCTTTGTGCAAATCTTTTTTGCTTCCCAACAAATTCCCAAAAGGATTTAATGCCTATGCAATAAAATTTAATTACAACTTTAAATCAGAAAAAAAAAACTTTTTTTTTGTATTATAATAATAGCATACAAAATTATGCAGTGGTTAATTAAATCAACCCGTGTGCATCGCTGAATTGAGTTTATTTTACAAATCCAATACCCACACAATGCTGCAAATTATCATCCGTATTTTTTATTTTCATGCGCAAATTGAGCAGGAAATATGAAAAGCAAAAAGTATAAAAAAAAAATGTTGCCTTTTGATTTAATTTTGTGGCTAGCGGGCAAACGATGACAAACGATATGGAAAAACAGAGCAGAGCGAAAAAATATTTTAATTTATATTTAATGCAAACATTCGACATATTGTCGCATTGATTGCTGCGAAGTGTACAAAGTGCAAAATGTTTGCTATATTCGCTGCCAAAGAGCGTTGTAATTGGAATGTGTAATGCATATGTACCAGTATTCTTTTTTGAAAAGAATTTTACGAAATATACTTCGATTGAGTGTCAAATGTCTTATTGAAACTTTCTGCCACAGGTGTCTAAATGTAGTTGCAGAATAATATAAAATTCATATAGAGCAGCTACGTGTTTTATTAACTAGCCTGAGCACGTGTTTGTCTTAGCAGAAATTTATTTGATATTCTATTGATATAACAAATATATATTTTTATACTGCAAACATTGTTCGGCAATGCCAAAAACAAGTGCCATCCAGTTGAAATCAACAATGAATACAAGGGATAATAAAATCAAATTGTTTTCAACACAACAACTTGAACTGAGAAAGCACGCACGCAATTATCACCTACAAATATTGATTATTATGCGCATGCCCCCCCTCCCACAATTCCCCCTCCCTCCTATCATATTCAGCACAGAAACAAATGCTTTGTTGTAGTTTCTGTGTGCGCTGTTTAGAAAATTTTTTTTGTTTTTTTTTGTTTTCGCACTTGCAGCTGCTTTGCATAAAAAGTGACAGTCCCTGTGGATGTCAATGTGTTTGTGTGTACTTGTTAGTATTTAGCATGCAGGGCGCCATTTGTGGCTGCTAATGAAGTAATTTTGAGGCATATCACGCATAATCCAAAGCACGTGAGCTACTTACAATGTAATTCGTTGTCGAGTTGTTTGATATTGAAAAACGTACAGATCGCTGGGCTTGATGATGTGGCCAAAGGGATTGGCGGGGCGCTTAAGCCGTGTCACACAACCGATGCATACTTTCAGGCAAACAAGCCTGCCTGCTGTTGCACGATTTTAAGTGCAATTCATTGTCATTACTACGTGCCATGGCATTGAAAATGTCTGCTAACCCCACACAGAATATCGAACTATCGATAGCATATAAATCCGGCCATTGATGACCCACAAAATGACCTGGCCATGAGGCATGTTATTAATTGCTTACAGCATATTTCAATATGCGTTCGCCACACTCACACAAGCGAGAAAAGCAATAAGAACAACAGCAAACAGCTTAATAACTTAATGCCCGAAAAATATCCTGCCAAAAGGACGATTGCGGAGGGGCTTTGGCTTTAGTTGTAAGCCAAAGCATAGCATAAGTAACGATTACAATCTCAATTACTTCCTTGCCACTAGCTGGTCAGTGTTAAGTAGTCATTGAGGGGCAGTGAGCCAAGGGCAAGGCGTGTGACACGCCTACTCATAAAGAGCACGCAACACACACACTGCAAGAAATTAACTTAAATGCCCGAGCAGAGCAAACCGTTAATGTTAACGTTAACGCCCACCAAATAATCTCCAGGGCAGAACTTGCTCTAATTATACGCAACATAAAATTTACTTAGCACGAATAAAACTTTTTCTGTTTTCCCACACACACACACACAAGCATACTTGTTTGTATATTGACTTGGCTACGAAATTAACGAGCTGCAGATAATACCACCTGGAGTTAAAATATACACCAAAAAGAAAAAAACAAACAAACAATAAAATGACTGCAAAAGTTGGTGCCGGAAAACAGAACAAAAACGCAATTACTGGTGAATTGTGCTGACAACCGACTTCTGCGGCTAGCAGTTAAGTATAAGTTTCGTCCTTGTATAAATAATTTTAAATTTGATTTATTATACGAGATAAATATTATGAAATGTACTTCAAAACAATAAATAACTCAGACAATTTAAGCTTTTACTTTAAAGGAATATTTATTTCAAACTCATTAGTAAATTTAGATAGCTCCTTCAAAAATTTCATCTGCATGAATTAATGAAATATGTTTTTTCTTAGAAGCTCATCTAAATCCCTTGCTGATACACCCAAAAAATGTTGCTAGATTTTTACATATTTTCTGCATAAAATGGCACACAGCCATCTGGGATTCGTAACAATGTTTTGGTGACTGCGGATGAAGCGAGGTCAACGCTTAAATTTAAAAAAAAAACTAAGGAAATCCCTTTGGCGTCTCACCTAATCCCAAACCTCAAGCTTAAAGTCTTGAACATATATTTTATGTGTGAATCGCAAAAGTCGTTAATTCAAAACCAATCATCCCGCTAAAGATGACGATCATATTATACGACTTGCTAATAAATAAAAATAAGGAAATGCTTGTGCTTAGCTACGCACTTGGTAAGAGAGCAATTTAGAAAATCAGTTTATGAGTAGCTTAAGCTAAATAATATGACGTATACGTCGCTAATGCTGCAATCACTTGTTATTGCGACTTTTATTACGGCTGCGTTTAGTGAAAGTTGAAGTAACATCAGAAGTGCATCAACTGCACTAAAAATTTGCCATAAAAATGCACAGCACAAGCTTCTTGTTGCTGGCTTCTTTTGGGCAACTGATATACGCCACTGTGGCGTATACGCATTTTATGAAGCATAGCCACGTGTGCTTGTGCTTGTGTGCGTTTGCGATTATTAAAAGGCCAGAGGTGCTGCTTAGCACGCCCCTATAAAAATATAATAATAATAACGAGAGCTAATGCAGCACTTTAAGCACTTTTCAAACAGTCAACAGCTTTATGCACAGCTCATAAACTGACCCAGCTTTAAGGGGGAGTGTGCATTCACTTGTTAGTATGTGTGTGTGTGTGTGTGTGCGTTAGTGCAACTTAATTTTTAGTCAGCTGCAGTTAAAAAATCTGTCCATAAATCTAAAGTGGGCGTTGCTGGCGCTGCAATTTTCTTCGCAAAGTTTGTTATCCTAGTACATAGCACTGCTTTTAAGTCAAATTGTCAACATTTTTATGTGCATATACAAACATACTCTATCAGAGAGTGGGGCATAATAAAAATGTCTTGCAGCTTGACAGACAAGGAATGCAGTTAGAGTTGTCTGTCCGCTTAAGTGGCATTTTCATGAGTGTCAAGTTGGTAGACAGCAGCAGAAATTCTATTTATGCTCAAGATAAATATTTTTAAAACTAGGACAGTGAAATTGTTTTGCTATCAGAATGCACTTTTTCATAGTGCACAGCAAATTCGTTTAGCTATGCAATCGCTTATGGTGTTTGCTCATTGTTATTGAAATATGTCAGCTAGCGAAAGACAAAAAAGACTTAAAGGGTTTCAAAGTGTCTGTGTGTGTGGGGGAGATGTCGGCCCCCTAAGAAACATGCACAAATATGGCGCATGCCATTTTTGTTCGAGTTTTGCATTGTTTTTGATTCCTTTTGTCTGTTTGTTTTGAATTTTTATTTGACATTTAATGCCATTGCTGGCATATTTTGTGCTTGCTTTGGCAATTTATTGCATTCCATTTGTGGGCGATGCGTCAACTCAACGACTCCCCGCTTGACGATGATGTTACCAGAGACCGACAGAGACAGATAGTGAACGCAGAGAAAGGGAGAGAATGAAAGTGCGAGTTTTACATGCTCGGCAGGCGTCAAAGTTGACGCTTACCGAAACAAAGGCCAGTCCAAGGCCGCCATGGCAGCAGTAATATTATTTTGCAAGACCTTTAAATAAAAATTAAAAAAAAAAATAATGTTCATGCCCAAGTGTGTGTTTGTAGTAATGACAAATCCTTGGAAAAGCGCATTAAAACGCATTTTTAATTAAAACGAAAGCAAAGTTGAAAGCTTGAGTATTAAAAATGACATGAGGCAATGCAAGAGAGGGTGAAAGCGTCAGATGACTGCAACGATGCCAAGTGCAAACCACTCGGAAGACTTAAGCTGACCGCAAAAAATTAATTAAAATTACATAAAACAGGACGCGTCGCTCTCTCTCGTTATTTGCAATAGCTGGCAGCCGCAGCGGCGCGTAATTCACGGCCGAATGCAGCCGGAAACGCGCAGCTCGATGCAATTCTTTTTGCTAACTTAATCGGGCGTCAAACGTTGCCCATAATGGTGTAAACATGTGTGTTTGGGTGTGATTTCAACAAATACTAGTTGTATGCAATGCCTTACTCAAAGTGTATGTTATTTGAATAGTGCAAATCGGATTTATACGTGACCAGGCCCAAGCAATGGCAGCAATCGAAAAGGAAGGGGTAAAAGGCAAAGCGGAGTGGTATGCAGGACAAACGCTTGTACTAATGTTTGTCCATGTGGTTGCCTTCAGTTTCTATGTGTGTGTGAGTGTGTGTGGCTTTGTGTTAACATTTGTGCCCAGACCGTGCATCTTTATGTTTGCCTTTGGCTCCACGCAGTCGGAAACACGCACACGCACACACACACACACATGACGATAGGAACACACATGCATTTGCTTTATTTGACGGCAAATGTTTTTGGTCTGTTTTCTGTTATTTTTTGTGTTTGATTTCAAATTTAGCGCACAATCTCGTTTTTTTGTTGCATACTTTGCAGCGCTCAACTTACATGTACACTGTTTCTCTATCTCTCTTTGTGCGTGTGTTTGTGCGAGTGTATTGGTTTGGCAAACGTTTTTTGGACCCGTCTGGCTGACTGCCATTTTGACCCATTTGGCAACGACCAAGTCAACGAGCATTCGACTCACACGGCATTCGAATTTGCATTCTGGCTACCAAAAGCTGAGCACGCTTCGAGCCATAAGAGGAAGAGAGAGCAAATAAGAATGGAAAACGAAAAACAACATTGCCGCATATTGATACAGTAAGTCGTTGCAGTTTACTCACAGCTGCATGCATTACAACCGCATTTAAATATTTAATTGCTTAAAAATCTTAAATTTCCTCTGATATTTGATAAAAGTGTAAAAGGCTTTTTTGTTTTATTGCGATTTAAAGTGTAGGTAACAAGACAATATTCATTTGTGAAATACTTTCCAAGCCTGTTCGACTCCGGGCGTTATTATAGATCTTGCTGGACTCTAGTGGTTTAGGGAGGACTTTAAAGCGTAAATGTAAAGAACTAAACAGCTTTTAAGACTTTTTAGTACAACATGAAACATTTGTTTCGATGTTTACGAATACAATCACTTTGTTGTTGGCATACTTTCTAAACTCACTTTGCATCGAAGTTTAAATTATTGGTCTTTAGTACTTTGGTCGCAAAAACAAAAGAAAATATAAATACATACATGTGCAGCTAGCCGTATATGGAGAGCTCTTTATAAAAATTTTTCACATGAACAGCATTGTCCATAAATTTGTTTATTGATAGCTTTTTGCAACTGGCGCCAAGCCGACTATCAAAATAGTCGGCACTTGTCATATATGAATGATGAAATTATCGTTAGGCTCCAACGAGCAGAGATCTCAATTTAAAATCAATGGATTTTCGAATTTACTAGCACAACAAGAACCCTTAAAGTTAATTGTTTTTAGTTTTTAATTGCAATTAAATTTGTCCAACAGAAATAACTTTAAAGAATGAATGAATTTTTGTTCAGTTTTGATGTCGCTTTGTTGACATTTGGCTCTTGGGCATTACAGTCCATGTGTTTACCGATATGCATATATAATTATGGGCATTATGTATGTACACACAAAATGTATGCGTGTTTTTTGTGGTCCCATTTGTCGACTTGGAAATCCGATTACAAATCATTTTTATGCGTTGTCTTTTTTATTTTATTGCGTATTTATTGAAGTATGTACTTATTATTGTTACTATTATTATGCAGACGCTTCGTTTCCATTTGATTTAAATACATTGTATGCGAGGGCAGAATGATAATTCATGGAGCCCAATGAGCTGCCGACTTTTCAATGCATTATTTATGATGTGCATCCAATCATTAACGAGCTCTGTTTTAAATGAATAAAGGTGTGCAACCAGGTACAGCAATAAGTTTAATGGGCATTAAACGTAAACATTGTCAAGAAGTTAAATGAAAGGTAAATATATGTAAGATGTTTATTATCAAAATATAGTTTATTAATATTAATCCATACGGTAAACAAGGAAATGAATAAAACTAATACGCGACTTTCAATCAAATTCTCTTGCTTCGTCTTGCGTTCGCGGCTGCTACTTTTCGACTGCCCTCTCTACCGATGCCCACTCGTTAAGCGTTGCCAACCTACTCCTTATGAGGGAGTTGCCAACCTCTGTGTACAGGGCTACCTTACATTCGGCCCTCCTGATCATCATCCGTCCCGGATGACAACAGCTCTTCGTTCTCTACCACGTACTTCCACAGTTTGATATTGTCACAGCTAGTTGCTGTAACACCTGGTCCTTCGGCGTTCTTGTCTGCTTTTCTGACGTCGTAGCGCCCATGCCGCTTAATTTTAGTGATTTCGTATGGCCCCAAATATAAACTGGCCAACTTGCGACCTGCGACGAACTGCGTCCTCTTAATGGCGACGAGATCGCCTAGCTGATATCCCTGCTCGGGACGGCGCTTCTTGTCGTGGTTCTGCTTATATATTTTCTGAGCCCGCTCGATATTGATTTTGGCTTCAGCTCGCAACTTTGCTCGATCATCATTGAACTGCACAATCAGCTCTTGGTTTAGCAGCTCCAGCAAACGGTCCTCAACTTTGGTATTCATCTTGGTTCCGAACATCAGTTCGAACGGCGATGACTTTGTAGTGGCGTGTATATGTGAGTTGATCGCCCTCTGCACCTGTGCAACGTATTTAAACCATTTTGACGGCTCCTCCGCTGACAGCTTTGCAATGATGGACAGGATTGAACGATTCACTCGCTCAATCTGGCCATTTCCTCTGGCGACTCCTGTAGTAGACCAGACGTGTTCTACCATATTCTCTTTAGCAAACTCAGCAAAAGCATTCGATGTAAAAGCGACGCCTCTGTCGCTTACAATGCGCTTCGGAAATCCGAACACACCTGACCACTCGTTCAGCTTTTTTATGACTTCTTCGTGACCTGTTGACTTCGTTGTGAACAGCCATACAAATTTGGAGAATCCGTCGACAACTGCAAATATGAATTTATACTGCTTCGACGTGGCATCTATGGGCCCCATGTGATCCACGTGCAACGTATGAAGTGGTACATCACCCTTCTCAATGCAATGCAAGAAGCCTTCTTGCTTTCCTAACTTTCTGCTGTGAATGATACAACTGATACAATTAGCAATGACGCTGGCTACTTTACCTTCCAGATGTGGGATGTAAAACTGCTGTTGTACGCTGTGCATTGTTTTTTGAGTGGCGAAGTGACCATCTTCGTGCGCATTTCTGATCACCTCCCGCTCCATCTGCTTCGGCACCACCAACAACTCGTCTCCTGCAACTTCTTTAAAAAGCAAGCCACCTTTCAGCTTATAGTTCTCGTAAGGGCCACTTTCCAAAATCTTGACGACTGCTTTCACGTGCTCATCTGTTTGCTGCGCTTTCTTTAGGCGCACCGTCAGCTCTGTATAAACATTGTAAACCTGCAGAGGGTATCGGCTTAGGTAGTCCACATGTCTCATCTTTTCTGCTGCTCGATGCTCCATTTGTACATCAAAATCCTGCAAATGTAGTATCCACTGCGCGACTTCTCTCGGAACATCCAGCTTACTCGTAGTCTGTTTGAAAGCGATGCAGTCCGTTACCAACTTGAACTTGATTCCCAGCAGATAATGCCTGAATTGCTTTAGTGCCAAATAGGCCGCTTTTACTTCTAGAATATAACTGTGCTGCTTTGATTCAGCTTGCGATGTCTTCTTGCTCCAAAAATAAATCGGGTGCAACCTTCTTTCAAACTCCTGCAACAGTACTGCTCCGTATCCATCTTTGCATGCATCTGTATGCAGCTCTGTTCGTGCATCTCTTTCATAAATTCGTAAGACCGGCTCCCGTGTCAATAAACTTTTCAACTTCTGTATAGACTGCAACTCTTCGGGTCCAATCTTAAATTCAGCTTCTTTCTTTAGCAGCTCTGTGAGTGGCCGTGCAACTTGCGCGTACTGCGGCACAAACTTACGAAAGAATCCAGTAAGACCCAAAAACGCTTGAACGGCTTTGATATTCTTCGGTGTGGCGAAACGGCTAACAGCTGCAATCTTCTCTGTACCTGGCCAGATTTTTCCGTCTTCGATGACATGGCCCAGAAAATTTATCCGCTCCTGCAAAAAACTACATTTTTTCCACTTTATTTTTAGGTTATATGTAGCTGCCAACTCCAACACTCGCTGTGTTTTCTGCATGCATTCGTCAACATCTTTGGCGTATATAATTATATCGTCCATGTATAGCTGCATCGTATCCTCGTTGATCAAATGTTGAAAGATATGGTTGACAAATCTTATAAACGCGGCTGGAGAGTTTTGAAAACCAAACGGCGCTTTATTGAACTCGAAAAGCCCTTCTCGAGTAACAAATGCTGTATACGCTTTACTGCTTTCCTCTACTGGTACATGAAAGAATCCATATTCCAGATCCATGATTGTGAACAACTTGGCAGCTTTAAGTCTCTGAATTACATCTTCAATTATCGGCACCGGAAAACGATCTTGCAACACCATACTATTCAATTTTCGATAGTCAACGCATACTCTCAAAGATTGATCTTTCTTTTTGACCACAACAACTCTGCTTGCAACGTGCGACGTTGATTTGCGAACAATACCCTGTTCGAGCCACATATCCACTTGTTGTGCTACGGCTTTTGCTTCTTCTTCCGGTAAACGACTGGGCGACTGGTGAAACGGCTTCACTATTCCATCTGGCACAATTTTCATCTCTATCGGACACTGCATCTTTACTGCTGGCGACTTATAACTGCATTCGATCATTTTTTTAACAGACTGCTGATATTTTTGAGGGACTATAAACGCGTTTGAATCCTCTGCGACATTATAGACCAGCAGACATTTTTGTCAGATTTCTCTTTTTGGTCAGTTTCGTAAAATTTAAAACCATGCTCGTCAGCTGTAAAATTGAATTTCTTTATAAAATCAAATCCCAATATTACCGCGCAGTTCAGCTTGCAACTTTCGACAACAAAAAATGTATGTCCCGTCTTTACTTGGTCAACCTCAATGTCTGCAACAAAACATCCCATCGGCTTCGTGCTGGTATTCCCTAGGCCTCTCAATACCGACGCACTACTAGACATCTTAACTCCTTTCAGCCTCTTCAGTACACACTCATTAATAAGTGACACGTCTGCTCCCGTGTCCACTAGGCATTCGACTTCAATCCCGTTTATGAGCATTGCCTTCATACGTCCTTGTTCGGCAATGATTCTCACATTACGTCCTTTTTTTGGACAGTCGCGTGAAATATGTCCATTCTCGTTGCAACTGAAGCATTTAGTTTCTGCTGTACACGCTCTCTTTTTATGTTCCGTTGATCCGCAGTTGAAACAATACTCTTTCTTCTTTTCATCTACTTTCTCTGTATTTAGCGCTTTATTTTTCTCACTGCTTCTTTGATCAGTGTGACTCTTGCTCCTATCTTGAACCAGCTCGTATAAATCGTACTCTCCTTTCAAGTCTTTGTACGTCACACACCGATACATGCCAACTTTGAATTCATTTTTTATCTGCAGTCCATCAACTATGTAACGCAGAACAGCTGACTCTTCAATGTTACCGACACTGGCTAGCCTTTTCATGTTCAACAAGTATTCATGAAACGATTCCGACTTTAATTTTTTCCGTTCACGCAACAAATCATGAATTTCTGCACTGTTCTGCTGTCGCTCAAATTCATTTATTAATGCGCTTTTCAGTGTTGCATAGTCTGAAACGCATTCTGACTCTAAAAACAATCTGGCAGCACTGGTCATTTTATTTCGCGCTTGAACATATCTCTGTTTTTCCGGCAGCTCGTACGCATCAGCATTCCGCTCAAAAATTTCAAACCATTTTTTTACAGGAATTGACGCGCCATCAAAGTCACTTATGATTTTCTCAAAACCATCAACCGATAATTTTACTCGACTTTCTTTCCTCTCATCTGCTTCAACTTTCAACGCTAACAGCTGCAACAGCTGTTCGACTTTGTCGTTCACTTCTGCTATATTTTTCGCGGCCATGGCCTTGTCTTTCTCCTCTTCCACTATACTCCCGTTCGCAACTTCTATTGCGTTCTTCACTTTGAGTTATTCTTTGGCGTACGTGGTGTTTTCGACATTCCTTCCACTCGTTCTTTGATCCGTTATTTGAGTCTCTACTTATTTTTATGTATGTTGCGCACCCCGATGCACACACATACACACAACTGCAGCTTCTTTCAAATTCTTCCGGGCTTATGGAAATTTCCTACTGACGCGACGCCCTACAACATGAATTTCACAACTTTTTCGACTTTTTGCAACTGTTTATACGACGTTTACAACTTAATAATTTCGGCACATTTAATGCAATTCCACAACTGTTCAACTGTACGACTTTTTTGGAATTACAACAAATTGCACCAACAACTGTCAACTTTCACTGCGTTTTAATCGTTTTCACTTGTAAACGGCATTGATCCCGGTTGAGCCCCCAAATGTAAGATGTTTATTATCAAAATATAGTTTATTAATATTAATCCATACGGTAAACAAGGAAATGAATAAAACTAATACGCGACTTTCAATCAAATTCTCTTGCTTCGTCTTGCGTTCGCGGCTGCTACTTTTCGACTGCCCTCTCTACCGATGCCCACTCGTTAAGCGTTGCCAACCTACTCCTTATGAGGGAGTTGCCAACCTCTGTGTACAGGGCTACCTTACATATATAACGAATAAAAGTCATTGTTTGTCAAGCCTCTTATATTATTCATACTTATTAAAAACCTTTTGTTACTAAGAGTTGAATTTGAGCTCAGCCTTTTAACTGCCTCATCTACAATTGCCAATGTTAAAAACGCCTCGAGTAAATGCAGAAGAAAATAATGGCAGTCATCAATAGCTATCACATTTCGAATTTTGCATATTATTCTCATTTGAGTTTTACAATTTGAACTGGCAATTGGCATTTTGCATTCTTCGTTGTGCGCATCGAGCTATGTTTTTGTTTATGACAATTGCGCTGCTAATTATGCCCAATGCCCAATGACTGGTAAATGGTTGAATTGGTATTGCTGCATTTTCAACTGCAATTGTTACGATTTACTCATTTACCGTTTTGCATGTTGATTGCCTGTCTCCTGCCGCTTTTCTTTCTTCCACTGCCTTGCTGCTTTCAGCCTTGCTCTGTGTGTCTGCGGCTCTGACAGCCGCAAGCCGCATGCATGGTGCCAATGAAAGACTCAATAAAATTCAATTGAACGCCCGCTCGCGCACAGCTTGTTTAACATTGCTATCGACCTATTGGCTAATTGAGCTGGCCATAAAATGACTGCAACTGCAGTTTGGCAAGCAGCAAGCAGGCAAGCGAGCATTGTTGCCGGCAACCCACCAAACTGTCAGAGTTGGCCAGAATTACCAAATTGCCTTTGAACATTATAAAGTTTATGTATGTTTGTATGTATGTAAGTATATAGCTCTGTTTGACAGTCAACTGAACGTTGCATGCAAGCAATTTGCTCTCTTGGTCATGACAATAAACAACATCAGCAACAACAACTGCAGAAAATCGTCAAATCAACTGCAAATTATGAGAAAACGCGCATTTGTGGGGGTTTATTATCGAACAACGGCGCTCATTATTGGAAATTGGTCTCTGCTTTGGTATTTCTCTGTCATAGCTCGTTTTAAGCCGATGGCTTTTTGATATGGTATTCATCCTGATAATATAAGTTTAAATCCTTAGCTACGTTTATTAAAATTGATATTGCAGCCTTTCGCTAATTACTTAGGAATCCCTTTGCCCGGCTTTCTGTCCCTTTCGATAATAAATAGCTAACTTTAAAACTAAATGTTAGCTGAATAAACCTAAGTGAGTATTACGACAGCAGTTTTTGTGCGTTCAGGGAAACGACAAATTAAAATTACGGGGTTAGCTGTGGGAACACAAACAATAGCAAAAACAAAAAGGAACAACAAACAATGCTCATTTTCGGTATCATTGCACAACAAAATACCCGGCAATTAATACAAATGATGCTGATGAGAAGGGTAATGCAATACAAGAAGCAGCAGCTCTGAAATGAAGCTGAAACTTTTGGCAGTTGAAAGCTAGTAAAAGCCAAAGCCGAGCAGAAGACTGTAAAGAGAAATGAAGGCAGCCCAGCGCAAAGCCAAGCTATGGCTTAAAGGAAACGGGAACAACATGGCGAGTGTACACATGTATTGGTGTTGTGTGAGTTTGTGTTGGTCTGTACGGCAGCTGCAATCTCAACTTCGCATGCATGAAAAATGCAGCTCATCTACTTAATGCGCGCGACGTGCCGTGCCGTGCAGCAGTTTTAAGCAGCGGGGTGAACTGGGGTACGGCTGGATGGACTGAAAGTATTTTTATATATTTTCCCCAAGAAAAGGGGGTAAAACGCAGATTACACGCAAAATGTATGCTTGCTCTGTCTCTCACTCTCTCTCTCTCCCTTTTTTTGTGGGCCCTGTCTGACTATCTTTTTGTTTGTTTGTTTGCTTGGTGTGCGGATGTGATGCTGAGCATGCTCTTTTGGCTGCCTTGGCAAATTGCCGTTGCGGGCGTGCCAGTCAGAATCTCTGTGTGAGTGTGTGTGAATGTGTATGTGTGTGTATTAACGCTTTATAAATTGTTAATTATAATGAGTCCAAGCAAAGAGCAGAGCAAATGAGTCCAACAAACAAGTCTGCTTAGCTTCAACAAATGCCGACATGATTTATATAAGAGCTTAGCATTTTATGCTGATGCACAATCCTTGAGAGCTGCATGAAGTCCAGTTATGAATGAGGATACGCGCCAGATTTTTTCCAATAGATATAGATGTGTATCTTTAGCAATTGCTGTTGCCAGCTTGATGCTCATTATTGAGATAGAATGGATGCCGTTGACGTTGTTTCCGTTTGCAGCTTTTTATCGTTGCTGTCGATGCTGGGCGCTAATCCGACTGACATTTTCATTTTACACATGAACGGTGCAACGACACGCAAACACTTTCACTTTCACACTCACACGCACACACAACGGAAAAACTGTCATTGATAAAAATGAAGCACGTACACACACAACGTGTCAGACATGGCGTATGTGTAATATGGCCCCTTCGCACAACAATGCATAATTAGAATTACAACAATAATAATCATGATTAAAATGACAGCTTGCAATAGGGAAACTAGCGTTAGATGTGTGTGTGGGTGTGCTTAATTTATATGCAGCTCAAGCATAAATGCAGCTTACAGCTACAAATTTCTGTTCATTTATAATGCAAGGCAAAATGCTGCTGCAAAAATTTGCACAATGTCTTCAAGTGCTTCATTCACGCACAACCTCCTTCTCCACACATACACACACACATACATGCACAGACACAATCACATGCCACGTGCTTAAGAAGATGATGATGATAGATTTGCTAACAATTGCCACGCTCAGCGCTGAGCGCTTTCAGCTTCATCTGCTTCTGCTGCCATCTTCGTCGCTTTATCTGTGCCAAATGGAACAATGGCATACTGAGAAAATAGCAAAAGCACTTGTAATGACAAGATAATGCTCTTCATACATAAAGGTTTCCATACAGAATGGTGATGATGGTGCTTAGGGGCAGTTGGCACTTTCACATAGACATACATTTGAATACATTGCATTTATGGTTGTATTAATTCTAATAAGGTGAAAACCTAATATGCGAATTATGAATTTAAGTAGGGACTTCAATGTCAAGTGTGCAAAGGTATGCTTAATTAATGGTTTTTGAAATCAGGTTGTAATTGGAGCTTAAAATGATTTCTGAGTAATGCGCTTATGTTCCCAGATAATGAGGGATAAGTTTATAACAAAAGATACAGTTATTCGTAAGACTTAATCGTATTCTATTTTAAGCTTAACATGGCACAAACACTTGAAGAAAATCAACAAGCCCACTCGACTGTCTAGCTAGAGTATTTCAAATTACATCAGAACAACGCTTGACAGCAACATTGCTGTAGCTATGCGTGTGTGTGCCTTTAGCTACTTTTTGATATATTTGTGGCAATTTAATGGTTGCAGCAAAACACCCACGCGATCAGCTGACACTTGTGTCGCCAGCAAGCCAGCAAGATAATTTTTCAAACAGCAGTTGGTGGCAACACAGTTTGTGACAATTGGAGGCTGTAAATGTTGCAGATCAATCTGAGGCAGAGATTTTATTTTTTATAATTTTTATTAATGGCCAAAAATGAGCTTCGTAACATTTTTTACAAAAAATTGCTGCTCAATGCTTATAATTAATTATAAACATTTTTGCAGAAGAAGACACTTGTGAAATTTTGTTGTTGTTGTTGTTGTTTGGCACATTTATTGAGCTGGCTGCAGTGGGAGCCTTTAGTTGGGAGCTGTTGCTGTCATCTAATTTGGATTCAGCTTTAGTTCAGCGCTGGCCGCATTGAGGCGCGAATGGGTTGGCAAATTGCGCTCCTTCTTCTCCACGAAGATCTGATAGTGGCCCTCGCCATAGCCAAAGCCGTGCATGGTCTTCCGCATGGCATCCGGTATTAGCTTGAAGCCACCACGACGCTCAACAACCGGCGAGTCCAGGCATTCAGCCAACTGGCCCGGCTCACATTTGCAGTCGGGCTTCGAGCATGCCTTGTTCTCAATAATGCAGAACAACTGCAGACACTTGCGCATGATGTAAATCATAAGAAAAATGATTAAATTGCTCGCCAATAGATGCTTGCGCGGTGCCAGAAATAACATCCTGGAAGACACTGGGCACTGACTATCACAGTACAATGTGCGAAGGTTCTTTTTGTTTTTTTTTTGTTTGATGTTTGTTTGTAGTAGACTGTCACTGCTCGAGGACCAAACGACGACTGAATGAAGGATGCTGGATGTGCTTGCCTATTTATGGGTCGGTCGGTTACCTAGCACTTAGGTAGTTAAGGGTGCAGATCTTACAGGTCAGACTGTACTTGCAGTCTAGGTACTTAGTCTTTCAGATTAGGTAATCAGCGTGTCAGTCAGCCTGACAGTCAGTCAGTCAGTCAGCTAGCCAGCTAACATTTTGCCTGATGTCTTTATGAGTTTCATTACATTTCCAGCGAAGTCTCGGATACAGTTGGCAAACACAAAATATCTCTCACACACCCTTACATATGGCGGAAAAGTGAATTTCCCGCTTCGTCTTATGCCATAATAAAAAAATTGCATAAATTCGCAAATTGAATATAAATAAATTTCCTGCAGCAAAAAAAAAAAAGTCATAAGAAGGAAGGAAAAAAAGGACGAAATCAATATCTACGAGCTCTCAAATGCTGTGCATTTGGCACGTGCCACGCCCTACGCCGGCATCCAATCTTCAGTCAATTCAATTTGCATTTGAGTCGCACAAAAAACGACTTGCCTTAAAAAAAAAATGGTAAGAAATATGTTTGTGTGTATGGTGTTTGGGAACAAAACAGCAGTTTTGGTGCAAAATCATTCTTCTTTTTGCTAATCAATGGCGCGGCCGCTCATTAGAGCGCCAAAAAGTTGGTATTCCACTTTGCACCTGTCTGGGCAAAAAATGGCCACGCCCCCTGCCTCCCTTGTGGTGCAGTTTCCCCCTTTCTCTTTCTCTTCGTTTTGGGGCAATGTTAGTGGCAAAAAGTTGAGGCAAGCTTCCAGGAAGACCTTCGCTAGGTCAGGCTCATTGGTTGCATCTGCTCTGCCATCTCGTTTCAGCTTCAGTGATTACTTTTTTAAACAATTTTTTATTTTATTTTGCCAGCTTGTTCGATCGCACTGCAGTCGCCCCAACAATTTGCCTTCATTTGTTGACTTAATCATTTGATTGCGTTTTTCTGCATGACACTGATTGAATTTCTGCGCCAGTTCGTGTTCAGCCGGGGGAAATCAAGCTAATTAGTTTAATTGATAGTTTTGGCTCGGCTTACGGGATTTATTTTACTCAATGTGGCTTTTTCACTTTTATTTTTTCCTACACTTTTCTTCTTGTAGCTCAGGCTCAACACAAATCAAGATAAAGTTTTCTTCTTGTGTGTTTGGCCTGTTGTTGGTTGCTGTGTGTGTGTGTCTGTAGGCTAGGCCAGTTGGAATGACTATTAGGATTTTAAAGGATTTTTCTTTTATGTTTTGTTTTATTTATTTTTTTTGTTTGAAAGAGCTTAAGAAAGGCTTCGAAATTGGCTAGACATAAATAGTCCTTCTTAAGTTGGACTACTTCTTGTTGTATTCCCATTACTAAGCTTCAGTTAAGCCACTATGGACAACATTTTTTATTGCCTCTTTTATAGCTGCGCTTCAAGTACTGACATCAATCTTGAAATTTTGACACTTCACCAAGCAATCCACACTTTTATTATGATTTTACGATTTTGGTTGGATATTCGCATAACTGTTTCAAACGTGGTTTCACAGTGCGGCATGCCACAACTCACAGACACAATTGAATATATGTATTTTCGTGTACGATTATATAGATAAATATGTTGCTGCATATAAAGCCCAATATTTATGTTCTGCATGTGCTGGCATTTAAGATGAGTTTCTGATGAAAGCAAATATATTGGTTTAAATGGTGGGCATATAAATCGTGGCATGCCACACGGCGCACGTTCCCAGTAAATTCTGAAGAGGGTCTGGCTCTGAGTCGAAGGCGAAGAAGTCCTCACGACGCGGCGTGCACTGTTTTTTGGCAGCTTTCATAAATATTTATGATACAGAAACAGCAGCAGAACACCGAACCATTCCACAGCTGTCACTTGTTATAACATACATTATATTTGTATGTATATATATATATGTAACTGAGTCACAGAACAACAAAAAACTGAACGGCAAAAAGGTGCGTCACCTTAACCCTCCAAAGGCCCCGGGGATTATAGGTTTTTAGGCCAATGCCAGGCCCAGCTACTCAGACCTATAAATTATGCATTAAAAAGTTCAACGTTCAACTTGATTTTGATTGTGTCTCCTAGCATAGTAATTGTGGCGGCAGCACGCGCCGTAGTAAATCTGCAACGTCTTCTACTCTACCGGCCCATACCCCCAACACGCCTCTTATTGTGTGCCGGAACGCCATGTTGCTACCTGTCGCCAAAGTTGGACTTCGCGCAGCCCAGCAGCCACAGCCACGCAGCTATTTTAAGGACATTATCCAGCGAGACGCGCCGGCAAAGCAAGTGCCAAGAAAAGAAAAGCTAAATAAAATTTATTTTAATGCGATTTGCATTTATTTCGCTTGGCAAAATCTTTGCGCCCTTTTGGCTAGCCAACAAATTGTGTTTTAACCTATTTTGAAGCTGCAATTCCAGTGTACTTCCGCCAAGTGCGTAGCCTGTGTCTGTGTAAGCATAATGGCCAAAAGTGTCTGCTTGCTTAGCCAAACGCCAATGGAACATGGGAGAGACGGGACCATTAGGCATTAGGTAACTAAAGCATATTGTGAGTGCCTTCTTTTTGCATCAGTAAGACAAACAACAGCAGCTGCATCCATCAGACCAAACAATTTCCGTCAAATGTCCATGCGCTGGCAAAAGCTTTTCACTTGAGTGCCAGACAAAAGCCAACAGCAGTAAAATGGCTAACAGGCAGACAGACAAGACAGGCTGGTTGAGAAACGTTAACAGAAAAATGTAAATGAGTGCCAAACCAATAATGATATACACTTGCCTTTGCTTAGAAACTCCTGATGGAATGATTTTAAAACTTTGTTGGACAATGAATGTTGTGAAATTTAGTTTTTGCTGCTAAGTTGGCAAGTTAAACTCAAAATCAAATTTGAATCATGATTTCATTCATATTAAGTAATATATTGAGCCGCATTTTTATTGCTACAGAAAAATATACCTAAAGGCAACTCAATATTTTTATATTTTACTTTATTTTGTTACTTTTTAAACATGATTTCATATAGCAAATTCCGTAACTGCATCGTGTAACATATATTTTCGAAAATTCCCTTTCAATTTTTTGTGTCATTTCTACTTCATTGCCTTGAAGCATTTTCAGTCTGATGGCAAAGTTAGGTTACTACAATTGTGTCTGTCGAGCATGCTTATCCTCTCTCCAACGTAACGTTGCCAGCATTTGGCGCTGTGCCTGTCAGGCTCTTAACGGACATATTCAAAGCCATTACTTTGCATTTTACACCTGACAACAAGGTGGTAAAAAGGCTGTGGCACAAACAAAAGCGCTCAGCAGCTAACCAGAGCACGTCGTGGCACTTGGCATAGATCCAGAAATACTTATATATTATGTACCATATCTTTGCTATAGGCGGTATCGTCGCGAAACGTTAGCCAACCAGCAAATGACTGAGGCAATTGTTATCGCAGGCTCAAAGCTTGAAGTCATGAAAGCAACATTGGATTGAAGCCACTGCCACAGCTCGTGGCATCCACAGTATCAACGAACGGTCATTAGCCAACTTGGCTGCGGCTGAGACTCAACCAACTGACCAACTGACTGCTGGTTCAATGCTGTCGGCCTGCTCCGACACCGAAGTCATTCAAATGACATTAGTGTGAGGCTGGGTTCAAAACTCTGAAAGCCAGCTGCAGGTGAGGACCACAGAGCGCATATAGCCGGGTGGCGGTCATCATGAGGCATACAGCATACAGCATACAGCATGCGGCATGTGGCGTTTGGCTCGTAATTTCATTTCGAAAACGAGCGCAAATTGCAGGATTGGCGTTCCGCAGGATGTGCCGTCTCCTTGCTGCAGCTGCATTTGATTAAATGCTGCCGCTGCAGTTGGTCAAGCGTTGTGAATGCTCCTTGGCGGCCTTGTTGTTGCAAGCACTTGTGCGAATCTGTGGCCTCCGCTTTTTAATTGCATTGATACGAAAACGTTTTGCATATTTCTCCGTACCAGATTTATGATTGCAATTCGTTATTTATCACATATCGCCCCATCGCAATTTTCAATTCCGGAAAAAACGAGATTTATGGTTTTTTTTTTTCTAACCGCGGGCACCTAGATTTCAACTGTTCATTTTGGGGATTTAGAAATCGCAAACTAAATAAAAAAAATTTATTGTGTAAACTGTTGTCGACATCGCTATCGGATGCTAATGGATATTTGAATATGTTTATACAAGTGCCGCGATGCATTGAGGTCGATCTAAAGAGCTTAATAAATATTTATTGATATTTTATTTTTCTATGTTTTTTATTTTTTTTTTTCGTATTATCGTTTGGATGGCATTTCACAGAAACTACAAAAGTGCAATAGCAGAGACCAAAAATGTAAAAAGCAATTGAATTCAATTATATTTATTGAAATGCTCTTTTCCAAATATCCCATCAAATTTTATAGCCTATAAAAACTGATTTTTTCCTTTTCGGCAATGAGTCGAGCACTTTAAAAATGTTTGTACATGTATCCAATGTCCCAAAAAAATATTCAGTTTTGTGAATGGATTATTTTGTGCATTAAAATCTGACAATGTAAATACAGATAATGTATTTTTTAATTGATTGATTTTGCTAGCTGTACATAGATTGCATATGAAAATATTTTAAATTGAATGCAAAGATAATAAACCTTCCTTTTAAACACTCCCACCATTTTGATTAAACCTTTAACCTAGCTAAGCTTGCCAGCACAGTTATAAACATTTTTTTTTTTTTTGGGTTACATATAAAAGTTACTGCTTGTTTACGAGCAGATTTGAAACTTTCTGTAATGCTGAGTGCTTAAATGAATATTTATTTTAGCTCTCAAGTAAAACTTAACGAAACACTCAAGATAAAGTTTTACGCTTCTAATTGGAGCTTTTAACAAGCTTATTTGCTTTTGAGTTGTTCACTCGACCGATCGTTCTCTCTTACACGCTTGAGCTTTTTGATCTTTAGTTTTTAAGCTTTTGAGAATGTTTTGCTTTTGATTCATTTATGCTCTCAAGTGCTTATGTTCTAGTTTGTTTTTGTGATAAGAAAAAAATTCTCAGTAAACTTGAATGAAAAAGATCCGCTCGAATCGTCAATGCCTCGGTCCGTTAAACTCTTTGCCTTTCTTTCATGCTCTTTGTCAGGTGTGTTGGTTTCACACATCTATCAATTAGCCGCTAGTGTGACTGATTAAAGGTCAGTCTTCGTTTTTTGTTCTTCGCTCACAGCTTTCAATTACATGCGAACTTAATCAGCGCGACAAAACAAATTTTCTTTAGTTTAATTTACGCTCTGTTCGTGTTCATTGCTCCGCTGTTCGCCTATTATTTTCTGTGTTGCATAAGGAACGGGAAAAACTGGAAAATTTTTTGCTATTATAACAACAAAAAGTTGATACGTATCCAATTAATGTATATATATTATAATAAAAAAGCGCGTCAGACAGGCAAACAAATATGACAGAAACGACAACGGAAACTAAGCAAATTGAACAAACGAATCAACATGAACAGGTAATTGAATGCCTCGAATGCAGCTCATAAACATTGAGTAAATGTTGAATAATTATAATTTTATGTAGTGCTTATCGGGTCAGTTACAAATCACATAGCGTGCATAGAGCCTAGACTCTAGACTGTATTGCTACCTTTGAACAATTTCGATTGCATCGCAGCCTTGCATCTTATCGCTGCTAGTAAATATGTAATGAATGCCTGATAAGATAGAAAGCCACGCGAATCAATAGGAAATTATACATCGGATGCTAAAAAAAGCACTTAACTATTCATTCCACTTTCGAGTATGATAAGTGGAGTCTTGAAACTTGGTCGCCTTGCTATTATTAAGCTTATTAGAAGTTCATCAAAATGTTGATTGTGGGGTGTGGAAAAACTTTGCAGACTTTGCGTCACACTTGAAAGCATTTCGCGCTAATTTTCAAGTTGAACGAGCGAACTCGTTGACAAAAGCAACAGCAACTACTATAAAAATAATAGCAACAAAAATACCAAGTGCAAAAGTATCGTGAAAACTTTTTTTGTGGCGAAAAACTACGAAAATCCATTTGTCGACATTTAAAGTTTGCATGTGCTGCAGTCAATTGCAGAATGGGCAAAATCATCGATTGCTTTCGCCCTTCGCCGTGCGATAACTGCCACCCAATAACAAAGAACAAAAAACAAACACAGATGATAAATTGTTGGCCAGCGTCACTGCAAAAGCTGCCCATCAATCTATAGCTGCGCCGCTTAGATGTCAATTCTTTGAACTTTTTCACGTGTTAACCAAACGATTGATCAAATCAAGCGCAATAAAGATTGCAAGACACCGAAGCACACATACCCTGACCTGATAACTGAACGATATGATTGCGTTTAGCTGGAATGTATATGCCTTGGGTATAAATAAACTGGTATTTTTTTTAAAGATAATAACCTTATCTCTTTTTAGTACCTTTTTATTTTGTTATTTCAACACGCTTGAACTGGCAGAGTTTTGGCAATTAGCCGTCATCCTCGCGTTTGCCTGTGTTTATGTGCGAACCCTTTCAGATTATTCCAGCACATTCAGGTTATTCCCTTATGGCCTGTGCGATGGCAAGCCAACCCAATGCCTACCTCTCTCTCTATCTGTCTCTCTCTAACAACTGTCTTAAATTTTTTGTTTGCAGCCAATGGATGTGCGCATCAATATGCCCTGGGGCTATGTGGTAGGGCGCTGGTATGGCAACCGGCAGGTACGTCCCATATTGGCCCTGCACGGGTGGCTGGACAATATGGGTACTTGGAATGAGCTGTTGCCGTTGTTGCCCAAACACCTGGGCGTCCTGTGCATTGATCTGCCTGGGCACGGTTTCTCCTCCAAGCTGCCGGAGGGGATTGCCTATCATTTTGTGGACTACCTGTGTGTGATACTGCGCATTATGGAGGAGTATGGCTGGCAGAAGGTGTCGCTAATGGCGCACTCAATGAGCGCCATGTTGTGCTTCATCTTTGCCTCGCTCTACCCAAATCGCCTTGACATGCTGATCAGCATTGATATAGTGCGGACACGCTATCGTAAGCCACCTGCATATATTGATTACCTGCGCACCAACATTGAGCGCTATATAATCGAGGATGAACGTTTTGCAAATGCCAAGCGTGAGGAGCCGCCTTCGTATACGTGGAACGAGCTCGAGATTGTGCTGCACAAGGGTTCGAATTATTCCGTGCCCATGGAGAATACACATCACATACTTGAACGCAATGTTACCAAGTCAACCAAGTACCCGGCCAAGTACTACTTCTCACGTGATAGTCGCTGCAAGTATTACTTCGAGTTTAACACAAGTCCGCCCTTTGCCGCCGAACTGGCGCGTGCCATACGCAATGTGCCCTACTGTGTAATCAAAGGTACCGAATCGAACTTTATTGATGATGAGAGTCAGGAGGTAATTGACATACTACGCTCCAATAATCCACACTTTGAGCTACACGAAGTTCAAGGAACACATCATGTGCATCTGAACAATGCCAAGGGTGTGGCTGAGATTATCAATCCGTTTATAATGAACCATAGACCACCTCAGCTAGACAGCTGGACGGTGGATGAGGAGGAGTTGCCCGAGGCACTGCAGCAATTTGCATTAGCCGTGGATGAAGCCGAGAATGCCAAGCGAAGAAAGAGAAAAAGTAACCTTTAGCTGCTGCACTCATCTCTGAGCTGACAGCAGCGCGAACTGAGAACAAAATACAACCAACCACAAGAGGACCAAAAGGCTATTACAAAAGTAAATTAAGGCTATGACTGTTATCTAAAAGTCGAGTTATTTAAACTTTCGCCATAAAAATTGAAATTATTAGCTAGTTAAAAAATTCATTAAAAAAAACAATTTCATGCATAATAAAACATGTTAAATAAGCAGCTGCTTGTAATATTAACTACATTATTTATATTTTTCGTGTTTTTTAATCCCTACTTATGCGGAATATATTAATTTGTTTTGCTAAATAACCACATGCACCTTTTTTTTTTTTTTGGTAGATCAATCAATTTTGGGCTGGCATTTAATTTCGCTTTAATCTTTGGGTCGCAGTTCATGGGCCACTTCATTAGTATTAAGGGAGCAAAAAAGGATTTCCATGGCGGCACCCACTTAAAAACAATGGCGTTGCAGAAAATGAAATGTATATGTATGTTTGAATGTGTGTGTGTATGTTGTGTTAGTGTGCGCTGATGTGAGAGCATTTATAAGGTATGCCTGATGGTATGCTACACTAAACAGCAACAGCAACAATAACAACGAAAACGGCATAAAAAGAGCCAAGCATCAAAATCGAAGCGAACATTTAATGATTAAATCAACTACCAGCTACCCACCCCGCCCCGAGCCCAGGAGCATCTCTTCGAAAAATAAACAAATTTAACGGTTTTATTGCCATAGCACGTTGCGGCCGCGTTTTCTACGTAAATTAAATTATGTTGAAGCAGGAAAATTGTGCCAACGCAGAAAGATGGGAAAGGGGAAAACGGAGAGACAGAAACAGTTACGTCAATGAAAAGCGAGCTGCAATGCGATTACGTTTTTCCGTCGTAACGCAATTGATAGCGGATATAAATGTTTAATGTTTTGGCAATAAAATTGTGGCAAAAAGGCTGGCAAACCACCAGAATAAGGGCAAAGTGGAGTAGAGTAGGCGACGACTGTTTCCTTTCGAGTCGTCAGGCTTTAGCATTATCTGGACGCACTGATAAACCATCTTTATGATAAATTCAGTTGTGGTTAACGCACAATTTAATTTGTTAAAAATCATTTATGCCAAGAACTCAAAGCTGCCGTCGTTTCTTACAGTTGGCCAAGATAACCATTAAGTAAAATATGAAAAAAAAAACTTTCAACTGTCTTAAAAGTGTAATTCAAGTTTATTATTGATATTTGATGAAAATTCAAAAATTTGTTTGAAGGTTATTAATAATTATTCTGATTGTGTTATGATTATGCTATAAATTGACTGTTAAACAAAAAAATTACTCTCATTAGTCTAAGAGCTAATGCAATTTATCACCGATGAGATAAACAACAACAGTCTATCTAAAACTTAAGTGTGTAAAAGATGTTATGGAAATTTATTTCAGAACTTATCTGCCTTGCTATTGCCACTAGTATCGCTAATTGGATACTGCTGGAAGACGCGCGTCTTGTCCAGCTGCACAGACTGTAGTTCACTTGGCTGCTTGTCATGGGCGAGAAAATGATTGGTGTGCCAGAATTGCGTTTGAGCAGCGGCTAAATTGAGGCGTCGTATGCCCAAAAGGCGATTGCGCACATCAACTAAACTGGCTGACCGTGGCTGCAGCCAGAGGACAACCATTATGGCCAACAATGTCAACAATAAATATGTCAGACTGCTTGCCAGCAGAGTTGTCCGCACGTCATCCACGCCCACCTCGTACTTGCCAGCCTCCAGAATGACCAGCTGCAGGGCAAAGCCAACGGCCAGCGAAAGTTCCGTGTAGAGAAATGGTGAGCATTCCAGAAGCCAGTGCAGCGCCTGGCTGGAAAGGACGCCCATACAGGTATATATGAGGCATAGAAAGAGAAAACCGTTTTCCAACTGATTTTCATCATAGATACACAAAAGTGCCACAACGAGTGTTAGTTGAATGATGCCAAACAGCAGGTAGACCAATTTGGGTGTATATCGCAGAAGGAGCAGTGCGCTCATAGCACAGCCTCCAGCATAGAGAGCAAATGGTGTGAAGAGCTGCGAGCTTTGCACAAAGTCCGAAGTGGCGCTCCACATCAACTGCATATGTACAGGAGAGTGAAAAAAGCAACAACGCTGCAGCATCAACACAAATCCACCTAGTAGAAGCACAAGCCATTGCTGGCTGGGCCGCAGACGATAATCCTTGCGATCCACAAATTGCGCGAGAATAGCCTGACGTTTTAAGAACACCAAACGTTCCTCGTTGAGCAGGTTGAAGACGAGGTCACGCGATTGCTTATAGTTTTGTACGCCCAAATGCTGCAACAGCTCATTGACGCAGACAAAGAACAGCAGCAGAAGATTGACGCCCAGCTCAATGAAACCACAGCGCTGTGGCTCAAACTCATTGAAGATAACAAAGCCACCGGCCAGACCACAAGCATGCGAAGCATTAGCCAAAGCAATCCTTGCCGGACGCAGGCCAGAAGAATCGCTGCGCAGGCTTACATAGCTAAAGCTGGCCACATAAACCACACTCAAGCCAATGCAGCTAAAGTAGTAGCTAATTGCTGGGATAGTAGAAGATTATTATTAATGGCTGGCAAACAAGCAAGTCCGACTGACACTGAACTTACCCAACTGATTGCTCAGCATAAAACAGCTGCCAAGCAGCGAACAAAGCAAACCATAAAAGACTATATAGTAATGATCGTAACTATAGCGTTGTTTGCCATATTTGCGCAATGTCCAACCTAGAGACAGAGCTATAGCCATGAGGCCAGCTACTAAGGTATACCAATGTGGCCAGAGATTATCATAGACAAAGGCTGACTTTAGATAGTATCCCAGAGAAAGTCCACTGCCCCACAGGCAGCAGAAAACTAAACAAAATATAAAAACAATCAGTTTGAACTCAAATCAAATGTATATAGTTCGTTACTTAGCAGATCAGGCAGCTGTAGCATGTTGCGAAGTGGCTGCCAAATAGTATCAGGCATTGAGAGTAGCTGCATCAGTTCCAGTTGACATTTGTGCACGTTGAAAGTTTGAGTAAAAATGAGTGACAAATGCATTCATCACAGAACTATCGGTGGCTGCTAATAGATAACGAATCTTGTACTCTGTCGAACAAGCTGATTAGATAAAATGTAGCCAAACATGAGACGCAATAATTAAACTGAACTGAAAACTCACGGCTCAAAAATGCTGCAAGAGGTCTCTTACAAGGTGGAATGCTATGTTTGAGTTGCTACAACAGAGAGCAACAGTTTTGGACACTAATTTAGAAGCAGTTTGGGAAATAATTAAGTATTGCAACATTGTTATAACCTTTGCATGATTTTCGACATAAAATCACATTTTCAACTGGTTTTTGTTAAAGTAACGGCTATGGTAAGCTAAGAAACAACTCTACATAGCAACATCTAAATAGGATTCAGATCCGCTTTTCCCAGTGCATTTCACACAAATATGTTTCTGCCTTAAGCCAAGCAAATTTGCTTACGCAATATTTCGTTGCCTGTCTATCGAGTTCCAATTTAAATAATTTCAAACCAATGCTCAACACAAAATGCAATCATTCAGTTTAAATATTAAAACGTATATTTCACATAAATACTTTATGCTGAGAAAATAGTTTGTCAGCTAACGTTTGAAAATGCAAGAAATAAAATAAATCAAATTTCATCAAAAGTACAATTTGCACAGAGTTCAAAAAAGCTTAAGACAAATATTTTGCTTGTCTAGCACAAAATACAGTTATAAATTACCCATAAATAATTGATTATTTTCAAGATATGCAAACTAATAAAATAAACGAGTTGAAATACACAAATCAAAATATTTGCAGCCATGAAATTGGCTTTTTTCTATTCAAATATTGAATTGCAACAAATATTTGAGTAAAAATATATCTAAGGTGAGTTATTGTTTAATAACTGTTGATGATGTTGTTGTTCTTGCTTCTTGTCTGCAAGTTAAGGCAACGTGAAACAAAGTGGCACACACACGCATGAGAAAAAACACACCCTTCACACATATGCATAATATGCAGACTAAAACGCTAGCTGGATTCTAAGCAGCGCCTAAAAGCATGCAACGCTTTTTTTTGTTTGCTCGCTGCTCAGCCCAATGAGGGTTAAAGGGGAATGTGTTCAAGGGGCCACAACCCTTGAGGCCAAGCTGAGGCTAATTAGTTGAAGTTGTTGCCAGTTAATTGAGTTTTGACGACCCGGTTGTGGTTGCTACTGCTGTTGCTGCTGCAATGTTGCAATGGCCACATTGCTTTCTTTTTATTTTTTTAATGTTTATTTTGGCATTTTGCTTTTGACCTTCTTTCGTTGCAGGGATTTACTTTTGGCTACAGTACTATGCTTCTTAAGAGGAAAGAAAAACGGCTTATGAATTCAATGAACCAGGCACTAAGCTACTTTCGCGCCACTTGCCACTTGCCAAACTGACTCGACTGACGACTGACGACTGACTGACTGTCTTCAGCTTAAGCAGATTTGCGCTGTAATTACGCATTAAATAACTTTTTGTTGTACAGTCAAGTGAATAAATTGTATGGGCAACATAAAACTAAACTTATTATGGCAACACACATAACAATAAATTGTATTTAAAAGCAGCTATGCAGCTGCAACAGACGCTGCAGTAGCAACAGCAGCAGCAACAACGACAACATTGTTGAGTACATTTAATTTTGCTGAAGTGGCCACTTAGTGGCCTCTTGACGAGGCTTCCCATTGTTGTTATTCTCGTTGTTGTTGCGTTGCGTTGCATAAATTAATTTAATGCTGCACCGGGGCCACACAGAATCAGTCGTGACCAGGCCAAGAAAAACTGCCAACACAGGGTCCATGGGGCCACGGCCTAAACCCCACCACGCAATTACTCAGTGCGGGTGCTGGCGCCTAAATCATGTCGCAACAGGCCCGCTACAGCAACCCCTGCCTGACCTTCAGACATTTGCAAATGTGTAAACATTTTTCAGCAGCAGCAGCAACAAATAGTCCTCCTTATCAACCCCCTCGCCAACGTTCTGCCGTCCATCTTATGCGTTGTCACAGATACTTTGGCACTGATTTATGCAAATTGCTTGCATGGCTTGCATGGAAAATCATGAAAAATCGTTAATTGTGCCAAGTGTGCTGGACGCGCTTTTCATTAGCGTAAAGTAGAGGGGAAAACCCGTGGCGTTGCACGCATGTGGTGCCGCAGCAGCAGCACCACCACCACCAACGCACGCAACAGCAATACCAATTACAAACCGAACCCTTTGTAGCAAGTTTCTTTGTCTCACGCCCGCTTGCCTGATTCGCAGCAATTATGCAAATTTTAATGCCCCGCCTGTGCGGCAAAAGTTAATGCAACTTGCGTCATGTTTGCATTATTAAATTGATGCACTTTAAAGCATTCGCAGTGCAGTTTTTGTTTTTCTTTCTCTCTTGTTTTCCCTATAACGCTAAAAATGCATTTTTGTATTTCCTTCGTCAAAGTGCATTTTAAATAAACCTGAATCCAGCGAATCTGTTTGTTAATATTTCATGATACTCTGGAAACCCAAGCGACATTTGATGAAAGTAGCATAAAAAGGCATAAAAGCTTTTTGAGAGTACTATTAGCTGAAGCTTTGAATATCAATTTGACATCTATTTGTGATCAAATAGCCAATTTCGACGAATATTAACTTATGTTCTATGATAAAAGCTATTCAGTAGTATAGACCTTCTTAGTGTACATTTTTAAACTTTTTTTCTTTTATATTTCAAGTAAGTGCATTTGTATCAACAATCTTTTTGTCGTAAGCTTAGCTATATATATTAGTTTATACATTTTGAGCTTTCAAAATATAAAATAGTTTATGCAATGCATTTGATGCATGGCCTTCTATTTAGTAACTGCCGCATAGAATAACAAAATAATAATATTGTTTATCTGTCTAGCTATACAATGTTTACAATATTTACAAAATTTTATGGAGATTGTCTTTTGTTAGCAAAAAATTCTGTTTCTGTTTTATGAACCAACAGAAAGGTGTTTGTGTGTGTGCGTGAGACAGATGAGGTCGAACAAATGCCTGCTGTTAAAGTGAGAGTGGCAAAAAGAAAAACATAAAAAAGGTTATGTGCCCAATCAAGTGTAAAGAAAAGAGGCACATACACAACAAGAAAGTTATTCGAAACCCAAATTCGAACCCAAAAAAGAAGAAGAAGAAGAAAACCAAAGCTGAGCCGAATGTACCTCAAGCGTTGTCAGTGTTTTTATGTGGCGCTATAAATAAAGCAATAACATCATTTTGAAGTAGCTCATTACGTGTTACGGCGGCTGTGAGTATGTCATTTTTTTACGACGCAAAACACGAAAACACCACTTTACCTCCTACCCAAGCAAAACACGCCCACGCCCTTTATCTTTCTCTCAACCTAATACAACGACATTTGCAGCAGTCAAAATGCTGCAAGAAACTTTCGAGCAGTTTTCCCCAAAAGTATGCCACACCAATGTGTGGGCTTATGTATTTGAGTGTGTGTTCGTGTGTGTGTGCGTATCTCTGTCTTGGTGTTTTGGCTGCCAAGGGGCAATTATGCAAAAGTTTTGGTGTCTGACCTCAAACCCTGACGCTTTGGCAATTAGTTTTTTGGCAATGACCAAACCAAACTAACCCACTGCCAATGTATGAGTGATTTTGGTGTCTGTGTTAGTGTTGGTGTATGGCTTGTGGCTGACTGACATTCCGAAAGCCATCAAAATGATGGCCAACTATCAAATGGCCAAGGCACACATTTGAACAGCTGGCCGCAATTAGCACGTTTCGCACATTGATTTGACCCCAGCAAAATCCACAAAAACACACTTAAGATGATGGCAAGAACTTAAGAACTTGAGCTGCCAGCCAAGTTATTAATATACTTTTTGCTCTGGCAAACCCTCAAGTTATTTTGTGTATAATTATTAATTATGTAATAGCCCGAATGAATGAAAATGAGTGAGCGTTGGCAATATCTTTGGTTTCAAGAGTTTGGCCAAGTTAAGAGCAATTTGCTTAGATTGTTTTTGAAAATTTATTTTTGTTGTAGTTTGTAAGAAAGTTTGTATAAATCTTGTTTCAAATACATACAAAGAATCTAACGTATGATGTAAGACCAAACCGGTGAATTTGTCATTGTATTGGTGTAAGTTTTGTAAGCTTGCATAAAATCTGGCTACATTCATATATACATTATATCGAATCACATATCGATGGTATAATTTATACAAATGCGTTGTACTCGGTATAAGTTCAGTTCTCATTACGTCGAATTTCTTGCCATATAAATTTTACATGCATTATGACAAGTATTAAACGAAGTGAAACCATAACTTTTAAGATATTGCTTTTGAAAATCGGGGCAGTTTTGCCGAAGTTATGGAAGTCGAAAGATTTGACCAACGCCCTAGTTGATTTTTTTGACATAAAACTTTAACATGCATTTTGACCAAAAATCTAATTTTATTTAAGTGTACAAACTTAAATGCAGTTTTATTCTAGACGCCAAACCTTGACTTTTAAGATATTGCTTTTGAAAATCGGGGCAGTTTTGCCGAAGTTATGGAAGTCGAAAGATTTGACTAATGTCCAAGTCGATTTTTTGGCTTAATATTTCAACATGCAAATTGACCAAAAATCGAATTTTATTTAAGTGTATTTATGTAAATGCAGTTTTATTCTTGAGGTCAAATCATGACTTTTAAGATATTGCTTTTGAAAATCGGTTCAGTTTTGCCCAAGTTATGGAAGTCGAAAGATTTGACCAATGTCTAAGTCGATTTTTTGGCTTAATATTTCAACATGCAAATTGACCAAAATCGAATTTTGTTTAAGTGTATTTATGTAAATGCAGTTTTATTCTAGAGGTCAAATCATGACTTTTAAGATATTGCTTTTGAAAATCGGTTCAGTTTTGCCCAAGTTATGGAAGTCGAAAGATTTGACCAATGTCTAAGTCGATTTTTTGGCTTAATATTTCAACATGCAAATTGACCAAAAATCGAATTTTGTTTAAGTGTATTTATGTAAATGCAGTTTTATTCTAGACGCCAAACCATGACTTTTAAGACATTGCTTTTGAAAATCGGGGCAGTTTTGCCGAAGTTATGGAAGTCGAAAGATTTAACCAATGTCCAAGTCGATTTTTTGGCTTAATATTTCAACATGCAAATTGACCAAAAATCGAATTTTGTTTAAGTGTATGTATGTAAATGCAGTTTTATTCTAGAGGTCAAATCATGACTTTTAAGATATTGCTTTTGAAAATCGGTTCAGTTTTGCCCAAGTTATGGAAGTCGAAAGATTTGACTAATGTCCAAGTCGATTTTTTGGCTTAATATTTCAACATGCAAATTGACCAAAATCGAATTTTGTTTAAGTGTATTTATGTAAATGCAGTTTTATTCTAGAGGTCAAATCATGACTTTTAAGATATTGCTTTTGAAAATCGGTTCAGTTTTGCCCAAGTTATGGAAGTCGAAAGATTTGACCAATGTCTAAGTCGATTTTTTGGCTTAATATTTCAACATGCAAATTGACCAAAAATCTAATTTTGTTTAAGTGTATTTATGTAAATGCAGTTTTATTCTAGAGGTCAAATCATGACTTTTAAGATATTGCTTTTGAAAATCGGTTCAGTTTTGCCCAAGTTATGTAAGTCGAAAGATTTGACCAATGTCCAAGTCGATTTTTTGGCTTAATATTTCAACATGCAAATTGACCAAAAATCGAATTTTGTTTAAGTGTATGTATGTAAATGCAGTTTTATTCTAGAGGTCAAATCATGACTTTTAAGATATTGCTTTTGAAAATCGGTTCAGTTTTGCCCAAGTTATGGAAGTCGAAAGATTTGACCAATGTCTAAGTCGATTTTTTGGCTTAATATTTCAACATGCAAATTGACCAAAAATCGAATTTTGTTTAAGTGTATTTATGTAAATGCAGTTTTATTCTAGAGGTCAAATCATGACTTTTAAGATATTGCTTTTGAAAATCGGTTCAGTTTTGCCCAAGTTATGGAAGTCGAAAGATTTGACCAACGCCCTAGTTGATTTTTTTGACATAAAACTTTAACATGCATTTTGACCTAAAATCGAATTTTATTTAAGTGTACAAACTTAAATGCAGTTTTATTCTAGACGCCAAACCATGACTTTTAAGATATTGCTTTTGAAAATCGGGGCAGTTTTGCCGAAGTTATGGAAGTCGAAAGATTTGACTAATGTCCAAGTCGATTTTTTGGCTTAATATTTCAACATGCAAATTGACCAAAAATCGAATTTTGTTTAAGTGTATTTATGTAAATGCAGTTTTATTCTAGAGGTCAAATCATGACTTTTAAGATATTGCTTTTGAAAATCGGTTCAGTTTTGCCCAAGTTATGGAAGTCGAAAGATTTGACCAATGTCTAAGTCGATTTTTTGGCTTAATATTTCAACATGCAAATTGACCAAAAATCGAATTTTGTTTAAGTGTATTTATGTAAATGCAGTTTTATTCTAGAGGTCAAATCATGACTTTTAAGATATTGCTTTTGAAAATCGGTTCAGTTTTGCCCAAGTTATGGAAGTCGAAAGATTTGACCAATGTCTAAGTCGATTTTTTGGCTTAATATTTCAACATGCAAATTGACCAAAAATCGAATTTTGTTTAAGTGTATTTATGTAAATGCAGTTTTATTCTAGACGCCAAACCATGACTTTTAAGACATTGCTTTTGAAAATCGGGGCAGTTTTGCCGAAGTTATGGAAGTCGAAAGATTTGACTAATGTCCAAGTCGATTTTTTGGCTTAATATTTCAACATGCAAATTGACCAAAAATCGAATTTTGTTTAAGTGTATGTATGTAAATGCAGTTTTATTCTAGAGGTCAAATCATGACTTTTAAGATATTGCTTTTGAAAATCGGTTCAGTTTTGCCCAAGTTATGGAAGTCGAAAGATTTGACTAATGTCCAAGTCGATTTTTTGGCTTAATATTTCAACATGCAAATTGACCAAAAATCGAATTTTGTTTAAGTGTATTTATGTAAATGCAGTTTTATTCTAGAGGTCAAATCATGACTTTTAAGATATTGCTTTTGAAAATCGGTTCAGTTTTGCCCAAGTTATGTAAGTCGAAAGATTTGACCAATGTCCAAGTCGATTTTTTGGCTTAATATTTCAACATGCAAATTGACCAAAAATCGAATTTTGTTTAAGTGTATGTATGTAAATGCAGTTTTATTCTAGAGGTCAAATCATGATTTTTAAGATATTGCTTTTGAAAATCGGGGCAGTTTTGCCGAAGTTATGCAAGTCGAAAGATTTGACTAATGTCCAAGTCGATTTTTGGCTTAATATTTCAACATGCAAATTGACCAAAAATCGAATTTTGTTTAAGTGTATTTATGTAAATGCAGTTTTATTCTAGAGGTCAAATCATGACTTTTAAGATATTGCTTTTGAAAATCGGTTCAGTTTTGCCCAAGTTATGGAAGTCGAAAGATTTGACCAATGTCTAAGTCGATTTTTTGGCTTAATATTTCAACATGCAAATTGACCAAAAATCGAATTTTGTTTAAGTGTATTTATGTAAATGCAGTTTTATTCTAGAGGTCAAATCATGACTTTTAAGATATTGCTTTTGAAAATCGGTTCAGTTTTGCCCAAGTTATGGAAGTCGAAAGATTTGACCAATGTCTAAGTCGATTTTTTGGCTTAATATTTCAACATGCAAATTGACCAAAAATCGAATTTTGTTTAAGTGTATTTATGTAAATGCAGTTTTATTCTAGACGCCAAACCATGACTTTTAAGACATTGCTTTTGAAAATCGGGGCAGTTTTGCCGAAGTTATGGAAGTCGAAAGATTTAACCAATGTCCAAGTCGATTTTTTGGCTTAATATTTCAACATGCAAATTGACCAAAAATCGAATTTTGTTTAAGTGTATGTATGTAAATGCAGTTTTATTCTAGAGGTCAAATCATGACTTTTAAGATATTGCTTTTGAAAATCGGTTCAGTTTTGCCCAAGTTATGGAAGTCGAAAGATTTGACTAATGTCCAAGTCGATTTTTTGGCTTAATATTTCAACATGCAAATTGACCAAAAATCGAATTTTGTTTAAGTGTATTTATGTAAATGCAGTTTTATTCTAGAGGTCAAATCATGACTTTTAAGATATTGCTTTTGAAAATCGGTTCAGTTTTGCCCAAGTTATGGAAGTCGAAAGATTTGACCAATGTCTAAGTCGATTTTTTGGCTTAATATTTCAACATGCAAATTGACCAAAAATCGAATTTTGTTTAAGTGTATTTATGTAAATGCAGTTTTATTCTAGAGGTCAAATCATGACTTTTAAGATATTGCTTTTGAAAATCGGTTCAGTTTTGCCCAAGTTATGTAAGTCGAAAGATTTGACCAATGTCCAAGTCGATTTTTTGGCTTAATATTTCAACATGCAAATTGACCAAAAATCGAATTTTGTTTAAGTGTATGTATGTAAATGCAGTTTTATTCTAGAGGTCAAATCATGACTTTTAAGATATTGCTTTTGAAAATCGGTTCAGTTTTGCCCAAGTTATGGAAGTCGAAAGATTTGACCAATGTCTAAGTCGATTTTTTGGCTTAATATTTCAACATGCAAATTGACCAAAAATCGAATTTTGTTTAAGTGTATTTATGTAAATGCAGTTTTATTCTAGAGGTCAAATCATGACTTTTAAGATATTGCTTTTGAAAATCGGTTCAGTTTTGCCGAAGTTATGGAAGTCGAAAGATTTGACCAACGCCCTAGTTGATTTTTTTGACATAAAACTTTAACATGCATTTTGACTCAAAATCGAATTCTATTTAAGTGTACAAACTTAAATGCAGTTTTATTCTAGACGCCAAACCATGACTTTTAAGATATTGCTTTTGAAAATCGGGGCAGTTTTGCCGAAGTTATGGAAGTCGAAAGATTTGACTAATGTCCAAGTCGATTTTTTGGCTTAATATTTCAACATGCAAATTGACCAAAAATCGAATTTTGTTTAAGTGTATTTATGTAAATGCAGTTTTATTCTAGAGGTCAAATCATGACTTTTAAGATATTGCTTTTGAAAATCGGTTCAGTTTTGCCCAAGTTATGGAAGTCGAAAGATTTGACCAATGTCTAAGTCGATTTTTTGGCTTAATATTTCAACATGCAAATTGACCAAAAATCGAATTTTGTTTAAGTGTATTTATGTAAATGCAGTTTTATTCTAGAGGTCAAATCATGACTTTTAAGATATTGCTTTTGAAAATCGGTTCAGTTTTGCCCAAGTTATGGAAGTCGAAAGATTTGACCAATGTCTAAGTCGATTTTTTGGCTTAATATTTCAACATGCAAATTGACCAAAAATCGAATTTTGTTTAAGTGTATTTATGTAAATGCAGTTTTATTCTAGACGCCAAACCATGACTTTTAAGACATTGCTTTTGAAAATCGGGGCAGTTTTGCCGAAGTTATGGAAGTCGAAAGATTTGACCAATGTCCAAGTCGATTTTTTGGCTTAATATTTCAACATGCAAATTGACCAAAAATCGAATTTTGTTTAAGTGTATGTATGTAAATGCAGTTTTATTCTAGAGGTCAAATCATGACTTTTAAGATATTGCTTTTGAAAATCGGTTCAGTTTTGCCCAAGTTATGGAAGTCGAAAGATTTGACTAATGTCCAAGTCGATTTTTTGGCTTAATATTTCAACATGCAAATTGACCAAAAATCGAATTTTGTTTAAGTGTATTTATGTAAATGCAGTTTTATTCTAGAGGTCAAATCATGACTTTTAAGATATTGCTTTTGAAAATCGGTTCAGTTTTGCCCAAGTTATGGAAGTCGAAAGATTTGACCAATGTCTAAGTCGATTTTTTGGCTTAATATTTCAACATGCAAATTGACCAAAAATCGAATTTTCTTTAAGTGTATTTATGTAAATGCAGTTTTATTCTAGAGGTCAAATCATGACTTTTAAGATATTGCTTTTGAAAATCGGTTCAGTTTTGCCCAAGTTATGTAAGTCGAAAGATTTGACCAATGTCCAAGTCGATTTTTTGGCTTAATATTTCAACATGCAAATTGACCAAAAATCGAATTTTGTTTAAGTGTATGTATGTAAATGCAGTTTTATTCTAGAGGTCAAATCATGACTTTTAAGATATTGCTTTTGAAAATCGGTTCAGTTTTGCCCAAGTTATGGAAGTCGAAAGATTTGACCAATGTCTAAGTCGATTTTTTGGCTTAATATTTCAACATGCAAATTGACCAAAAATCGAATTTTGTTTAAGTGTATTTATGTAAATGCAGTTTTATTCTAGAGGTCAAATCATGACTTTTAAGATATTGCTTTTGAAAATCGGTTCAGTTTTGCCCAAGTTATGTAAGTCGAAAGATTTGACCAATGTCCAAGTCGATTTTTTGGCTTAATATTTCAACATGCAAATTGACCAAAAATCGAATTTTGTTTAAGTGTATGTATGTAAATGCAGTTTTATTCTAGAGGTCAAATCATGACTTTTAAGATATTGCTTTTGAAAATCGGTTCAGTTTTGCCCAAGTTATGGAAGTCGAAAGATTTGACTAATGTCTAAGTCGATTTTTTGGCATACAATTTCAACATGCAAATTGACCAAAAATCGAATTTTGTTTAAGTGTATTTATGTAAATGCAGTTTTATTCTAGAGGTCAAATCATGACTTTTAAGATATTGCTTTTGAAAATCGGTTCAGTTTTGCCCAAGTTATGGAAGTCGAAAGATTTGACTAATGTCTAAGTCGATTTTTTGGCTTAATATTTCAACATGCAAATTGACCAAAAATCGAATTTTGTTTAAGTGTATTTATGTAAATGCAGTTTTATTCTAGAGGTCAAATCATGACTTTTAAGATATTGCTTTTGAAAATCGGTTCAGTTTTGCCCAAGTTATGGAAGTCGAAAGATTTGACCAATGTCTAAGTCGATTTTTTGGCTTAATATTTCAACATGCAAATTGACCAAAAATCGAATTTTGTTTAAGTGTATTTATGTAAATGCAGTTTTATTCTAGAGGTCAAATCATGACTTTTAAGATATTGCTTTTGAAAATCGGTTCAGTTTTGCCCAAGTTATGGAAGTCGAAAGATTTGACCAATGTCCAAGTCGATTTTTTGGCATACAATTTCAACATGCAAATTGACCAAAAATCGAATTTTGTTTAAGTGTATTTATGTAAATGCAGTTTTATTCTAGAGGTCAAATCATGACTTTTAAGATATTGCTTTTGAAAATCGGTTCAGTTTTGCCCAAGTTATGGAAGTCGAAAGATTTGACTAATGTCTAAGTCGATTTTTTGGCTTAATATTTCAACATGCAAATTGACCAAAAATCGAATTTTGTTTAAGTGTATTTATGTAAATGCAGTTTGATTCTAGAGGTCAAATCATGACTTTTAAGATATTGCTTTTGAAAATCGGTTCAGTTTTGCCCAAGTTATGGAAGTCGAAAGATTTGACCAATGTCTAAGTCGATTTTTTGGCATACAATTTCAACATGCAAATTGACCAAAAATCGAATTTTGTTTAAGTGTATTTATGTAAATGCAGTTTTATTCTAGAGGTCAAATCATGACTTTTAAGATATTGCTTTTGGAAATCGGTTCAGTTTTGCCCAAGTTATGGAAGTCGAAAGATTTGACCAATGTCTAAGTCGATTTTTTGGCTTAATATTTCAACATGCAAATTGACCAAAAATCGAATTTTGTTTAAGTGTATTTATGTAAATGCAGTTTTATTCTAGAGGTCAAATCATGACTTTTAAGATATTGCTTTTGAAAATCGGTTCAGTTTTGCCCAAGTTATGGAAGTCGAAAGATTTGACCAATGTCTAAGTCGATTTTTTGGCTTAATATTTCAACATGCAAATTGACCAAAAATCGAATTTTGTTTAAGTGTATTTATGTAAATGCAGTTTTATTCTAGAGGTCAAATCATGACTTTTAAGATATTGCTTTTGAAAATCGGTTCAGTTTTGCCCAAGTTATGTAAGCCGAAAGATTTGACCAATGTCCAAGTCGATTTTTTGGCATACAATTTCAACATGCAAATTGACCAAAAATCGAATTTTGTTTAAGTGTATTTATGTAAATGCAGTTTTATTCTAGAGGTCAAATCATGACTTTTAAGATATTGCTTTTGAAAATCGGTTCAGTTTTGCCCAAGTTATGGAAGTCGAAAGATTTGACTAATGTCTAAATCGATTTTTGGCTTAATATTTCAACATGCAAATTGACCAAAAATCGAATTTTGTTTAAGTGTATTTATGTAAGTGCAGTTTTATTCTAGAGGTCAAATCATGACTTTTAAGATATTGCTTTTGAAAATCGGTTCAGTTTTGCCCAAGTTATGGAAGTCGAAAGATTTGACCAATGTCTAAGTCGATTTTTTGGCATACAATTTCAACATGCAAATTGACCAAAAATCGAATTTTGTTTAAGTGTATTTATGTAAATGCAGTTTTATTCTAGAGGTCAAATCATGACTTTTAAGATATTGCTTTTGAAAATCGGTTCAGTTTTGCCCAAGTTATGGAAGTCGAAAGATTTGACTAATGTCTAAGTCGATTTTTTGGCTTAATATTTCAACATGCAAATTGACCAAAAATCGAATTTTGTTTAAGTGTATTTATGTAAATGCAGTTTTATTCTAGAGGTCAAATCATGACTTTTAAGATATTGCTTTTGAAAATCGGTTCAGTTTTGCCCAAGTTATGGAAGTCGAAAGATTTGACCAATGTCTAAGTCGATTTTTTGGCTTAATATTTCAACATGCAAATTGACCAAAAATCGAATTTTGTTTAAGTGTATTTATGTAAATGCAGTTTTATTCTAGAGGTCAAATCATGACTTTTAAGATATTGCTTTTGAAAATCGGTTCAGTTTTGCCCAAGTTATGGAAGTCGAAAGATTTGACCAATGTCTAAGTCGATTTTTTGGCTTAATATTTCAACATGCAAATTGACCAAAAATCGAATTTTGTTTAAGTGTATTTATGTAAATGCAGTTTTATTCTAGAGGTCAAATCATGACTTTTAAGATATTGCTTTTGAAAATCGGTTCAGTTTTGCCCAAGTTATGGAAGTCGAAAGATTTAACCAATGTCCAAGTCGATTTTTTGCTTAATATTTCAACATGCAAATTGACCAAAAATCGAATTTTGTTTAAGTGTATTTATGTAAATGCAGTTTTATTCTAGAGGTCAAATCATGACTTTTAAGATATTGCTTTTGAAAATCGGTTCAGTTTTGCCCAAGTTATGGAAGTCGAAAGATTTGACTAATGTCTAAGTCGATTTTTTGGCTTAATATTTCAACATGCAAATTGACCAAAAATCGAATTTTGTTTAAGTGTATTTATGTAAATGCAGTTTTATTCTAGAGGTCAAATCATGACTTTTAAGATATTGCTTTTGAAAATCGGTTCAGTTTTGCCCAAGTTATGGAAGTCGAAAGATTTGACCAATGTCCAAGTCGATTTTTTGGCATACAATTTCAACATGCAAATTGACCAAAAATCGAATTTTGTTTAAGTGTATTTATGTAAATGCAGTTTTATTCTAGAGGTCAAATCATGACTTTTAAGATATTGCTTTTGAAAATCGGTTCAGTTTTGCCCAAGTTATGGAAGTCGAAAGATTTGACTAATGTCTAAGTCGATTTTTTGGCTTAGTATTTCAACATGCAAATTGACCAAAAATCGAATTTTGTTTAAGTGTATTTATGTAAATGCAGTTTTATTCTAGAGGTCAAATCATGACTTTTAAGATATTGCTTTTGAAAATCGGTTCAGTTTTGCCCAAGTTATGGAAGTCGAAAGATTTGACCAATGTCTAAGTCGATTTTTTGGCATACAATTTCAACATGCAAATTGACCAAAAATCGAATTTTGTTTAAGTGTATTTATGTAAATGCAGTTTTATTCTAGAGGTCAAATCATGACTTTTAAGATATTGCTTTTGAAAATCGGTTCAGTTTTGCCCAAGTTATGGAAGTCGAAAGATTTGACTAATGTCTAAGTCGATTTTTTGGCTTAATATTTCAACATGCAAATTGACCAAAAATCGAATTTTGTTTAAGTGTATTTATGTAAATGCAGTTTTATTCTAGAGGTCAAATCATGACTTTTAAGATATTGCTTTTGAAAATCGGTTCAGTTTTGCCCAAGTTATGGAAGTCGAAAGATTTGACCAATGTCTAAGTCGATTTTTTGGCTTAATATTTCAACATGCAAATTGACCAAAAATCGAATTTTGTTTAAGTGTATTTATGTAAATGCAGTTTTATTCTAGAGGTCAAATCATGACTTTAAGATATTGCTTTTGAAAATCGGTTCAGTTTTGCCCAAGTTATGGAAGTCGAAAGATTTGACCAATGTCCAAGTCGATTTTTTGGCATACAATTTCAACATGCAAATTGACCAAAAATCGAATTTTGTTTAAGTGTATTTATGTAAATGCAGTTTTATTCTAGAGGTCAAATCATGACTTTTAAGATATTGCTTTTGAAAATCGGTTCAGTTTTGCCCAAGTTATGGAAGTCGAAAGATTTGACCAATGTCCAAGTCGATTTTTTGCCATAATATTTCAACATGCAAATTGACCAAAAATCGAATTTTGTTTAAGTGTATTTATGTAAATGCAGTTTTATTCTAGAGGTCAAATCATGACTTTTAAGATATTGCTTTTGAAAATCGGTTCAGTTTTGCCCAAGTTATGGAAGTCGAAAGATTTGACCAATGTCTAAGTCGATTTTTTGGCTTAATATTTCAACATGCAAATTGACCAAAAATCGAATTTTGTTTAAGTGTATTTATGTAAATGCAGTTTTATTCTAGAGGTCAAATCATGACTTTTAAGATATTGCTTTTGAAAATCGGTTCAGTTTTGCCCAAGTTATGGAAGTCGAAAGATTTGACCAATGTCCAAGTCGATTTTTTGGCATACAATTTCAACATGCAAATTGACCAAAAATCGAATTTTGTTTAAGTGTATTTATGTAAATGCAGTTTTATTCTAGAGGTCAAATCATGACTTTTAAGATATTGCTTTTGAAAATCGGTTCAGTTTTGCCCAAGTTATGGAAGTCGAAAGATTTGACCAATGTCTAAGTCGATTTTTTGGCTTAATATTTCAACATGCAAATTGACCAAAAATCGAGTTTTGTTTAAGTGTATTTATGTAAATGCAGTTTTATTCTAGAGGTCAAATCATGACTTTTAAGATATTGCTTTTGAAAATCGGTTCAGTTTTGCCCAAGTTATGGAAGTCGAAAGATTTGACTAATGTCTAAGTCGATTTTTTGGCATACAATTTCAACATGCAAATTGACCAAAAATCGAATTTTGTTTAAGTGTATTTATGTAAATGCAGTTTTATTCTAGAGGTCAAATCATGACTTTTAAGATATTGCTTTTGAAAATCGGTTCAGTTTTGCCCAAGTTATGGAAGTCGAAAGATTTGACTAATGTCTAAGTCGATTTTTTGGCTTAATATTTCAACATGCAAATTGACCAAAAATCGAATTTTGTTTAAGTGTATTTATGTAAATGCAGTTTTATTCTAGAGGTCAAATCATGACTTTTAAGATATTGCTTTTGAAAATCGGTTCAGTTTTGCCCAAGTTATGGAAGTCGAAAGATTTGACCAATGTCTAAGTCGATTTTTTGGCTTAATATTTCAACATGCAAATTGACCAAAAATCGAATTTTGTTTAAGTGTATTTATGTAAATGCAGTTTTATTCTAGAGGTCAAATCATGACTTTTAAGATATTGCTTTTGAAAATCGGTTCAGTTTTGCCCAAGTTATGGAAGTCGAAAGATTTGACCAATGTCTAAGTCGATTTTTTGGCTTAATATTTCAACATGCAAATTGACCAAAAATCGAATTTTGTTTAAGTGTATTTATGTAAATGCAGTTTTATTCTAGAGGTCAAATCATGACTTTTAAGATATTGCTTTTGAAAATCGGTTCAGTTTTGCCCAAGTTATGGAAGTCGAAAGATTTGACCAATGTCCAAGTCGATTTTTTGGCATACAATTTCAACATGCAAATTGACCAAAAATCGAATTTTGTTTAAGTGTATTTATGTAAATGCAGTTTGATTCTAGAGGTCAAATCATGACTTTTAAGATATTGCTTTTGAAAATCGGTTCAGTTTTGCCCAAGTTATGGAAGTCGAAAGATTTGACTAATGTCTAAGTCGATTTTTTGGCTTAATATTTCAACATGCAAATTGACCAAAAATCGAATTTTGTTTAAGTGTATTTATGTAAATGCAGTTTTATTCTAGAGGTCAAATCATGACTTTTAAGATATTGCTTTTGAAAATCGGTTCAGTTTTGCCCAAGTTATGGAAGTCGAAAGATTTGACCAATGTCCAAGTCGATTTTTTGGCATACAATTTCAACATGCAAATTGACCAAAAATCGAATTTTGTTTAAGTGTATTTATGTAAATGCAGTTTTATTCTAGAGGTCAAATCATGACTTTTAAGATATTGCTTTTGAAAATCGGTTCAGTTTTGCCCAAGTTATGGAAGTCGAAAGATTTGACCAATGTCCAAGTCGATTTTTGGCTTAATATTTCAACATGCAAATTGACCAAAAATCGAATTTTGTTTAAGTGTATTTATGTAAATGCAGTTTTATTCTAGAGGTCAAATCATGACTTTTAAGATATTGCTTTTGAAAATCGGTTCAGTTTTGCCCAAGTTATGGAAGTCGAAAGATTTGACTAATGTCTAAGTCGATTTTTTGGCTTAATATTTCAACATGCAAATTGACCAAAAATCGAATTTTGTTTAAGTGTATTTATGTAAATGCAGTTTTATTCTAGAGGTCAAATCATGACTTTTAAGATATTGCTTTTGAAAATCGGTTCAGTTTTGCCCAAGTTATGGAAGTCGAAAGATTTGACCAATGTCCAAGTCGATTTTTTTCCATAATATTTCAACATGCAAATTGACCAAAAATCGAATTTTGTTTAAGTGTATTTATGTAAATGCAGTTTTATTCTAGAGGTCAAATCATGACTTTTAAGATATTGCTTTTGAAAATCGGTTCAGTTTTGCCCAAGTTATGGAAGTCGAAAGATTTGACTAATGTCTAAGTCGATTTTTTGGCTTAATATTTCAACATGCAAATTGACCAAAAATCGAATTTTGTTTAAGTGTATTTATGTAAATGCAGTTTTATTCTAGAGGTCAAATCATGACTTTAAGATATTGCTTTTGAAAATCGGTTCAGTTTTGCCCAAGTTATGGAAGTCGAAAGATTTGACCAATGTCCAAGTCGATTTTTTGGCATACAATTTCAACATGCAAATTGACCAAAAATCGAATTTTGTTTAAGTGTATTTATGTAAATGCAGTTTTATTCTAGAGGTCAAATCATGACTTTTAAGATATTGCTTTTGAAAATCGGTTCAGTTTTGCCCAAGTTATGGAAGTCGAAAGATTTGACCAATGTCCAAGTCGATTTTTTTGCATAATATTTCAACATGCAAATTGACCAAAAATCGAATTTTGTTTAAGTGTATTTATGTAAATGCAGTTTTATTCTAGAGGTCAAATCATGACTTTTAAGATATTGCTTTTGAAAATCGGTTCAGTTTTGCCCAAGTTATGGAAGTCGAAAGATTTGACTAATGTCTAAGTCGATTTTTTGGCTTAATATTTCAACATGCAAATTGACCAAAAATCGAATTTTGTTTAAGTGTATTTATGTAAATGCAGTTTTATTCTAGAGGTCAAATCATGATATTGCTTTTGAAAATCGGTTCAGTTTTGCCCAAGTTATGGAAGTCGAAAGATTTGACCAATGTCCAAGTCGATTTTTTTCCATAATATTTCAACATGCAAATTGACCAAAAATCGAATTTTGTTTAAGTGTATTTATGTAAATGCAGTTTTATTCTAGAGGTCAAATCATGACTTTTAAGATATTGCTTTTGAAAATCGGTTCAGTTTTGCCCAGGTTATGGAAGTCGAAAGATTTGACTAATGTCTAAGTCGATTTTTTGGCATACAATTTCAACATGCAAATTGACCAAAAATCGAATTTTGTTTAAGTGTATTTGTGTAAATGCAGTTTTATTCTAGAGGTCAAATCATGACTTTTAAGATATTGCTTTTGAAAATCGGTTCAGTTTTGCCCAAGTTATGGAAGTCGAAAGATTTGACCAATGTCCAAGTCGATTTTTTGGCTTAACTTTCAACATGCAAATTGACCAAAAATCGAATTTTGTTTAAGTGTATTTATGTTAATGCAGTTTTATTCTAGACGCCAAATCATGACTTTTAAGATATTGCTTTTGAAAATCGGTTCAGTTTTGCCCAAGTTATGGAAGTCGAAAGATTTGACCAATGTCCAAGTCGATTTTTTGGCTTAATATTTCAACATGCAAATTGACCAAAAATCGAATTTTGTTTAAGTGTATTTATGTAAATGCAGTTTTATTCTAGAGGTCAAATCATGACTTTTAAGATATTGCTTTTGAAAATCGGTTCAGTTTTGCCCAAGTTATGGAAGTCGAAAGATTTGACTAATGTCTAAGTCGATTTTTTGGCTTAATATTTCAACATGCAAATTGACCAAAAATCGAATTTTGTTTAAGTGTATTTACGTAAATGCAGTTTTATTCTAGAGGTCAAATCATGACTTTTAAGATATTGCTTTTGAAAATCGGTTCAGTTTTGCCCAAGTTATGGAAGTCGAAAGATTTGACCAATGTCCAAGTCGATTTTTTGGCATACAATTTCAACATGCAAATTGACCAAAAATCGAATTTTGTTTAAGTGTATTTATGTAAATGCAGTTTTATTCTAGAGGTCAAATCATGACTTTTAAGATATTGCTTTTGAAAATCGGTTCAGTTTTGCCCAAGTTATGGAAGTCGAAAGATTTGACCAATGTCTAAGTCGATTTTTTGGCTTAATATTTCAACATGCAAATTGACCAAAAATCGAATTTTGTTTAAGTGTATTTATGTAAATGCAGTTTTATTCTAGAGGTCAAATCATGACTTTTAAGATATTGCTTTTGAAAATCGGTTCAGTTTTGCCCAAGTTATGGAAGTCGAAAGATTTGACCAATGTCTAAGTCGATTTTTTGGCTTAATATTTCAACATGCAAATTGACCAAAAATCGAATTTTGTTTAAGTGTATTATGTAAATGCAGTTTTATTCTAGAGGTCAAATCATGACTTTTAAGATATTGCTTTTGAAAATCGGTTCAGTTTTGCCCAAGTTATGGAAGTCGAAAGATTTGACCAATGTCCAAGTCGATTTTTTGGCTTAATATTTCAACATGCAAATTGACCAAAAATCGAATTTTGTTTAAGTGTATTTATGTAAATGCAGTTTTATTCTAGAGGTCAAATCATGACTTTTAAGATATTGCTTTTGAAAATCGGTTCAGTTTTGCCCAAGTTATGGAAGTCGAAAGATTTGACCAATGTCCAAGTCGATTTTTTGGCATAATATTTCAACATGCAAATGACCAAAAATCGAATTTTGTTTAAGTGTATTTATGTAAATGCAGTTTTATTCTAGAGGTCAAATCATGACTTTTAAGATATTGCTTTTGAAAATCGGTTCAGTTTTGCCCAAGTTATGGAAGTCGAAAGATTTGACCAATGTCTAAGTCGATTTTTTGGCTTAATATTTCAACATGCAAATTGACCAAAAATCGAATTTTGTTTAAGTGTATTTATGTAAATGCAGTTTTATTCTAGAGGTCAAATCATGACTTTTAAGATATTGCTTTTGAAAATCGGTTCAGTTTTGCCCAAGTTATGGAAGTCGAAAGATTTGACCAATGTCCAAGTCGATTTTTTGGCATACAATTTCAACATGCAAATTGACCAAAAATCGAATTTTGTTTAAGTGTATTTATGTAAATGCAGTTTTATTCTAGAGGTCAAATCATGACTTTTAAGATATTGCTTTTGAAAATCGGTTCAGTTTTGCCCAAGTTATGGAAGTCGAAAGATTTGACTAATGTCTAAGTCGATTTTTTGGCTTAATATTTCAACATGCAAATTGACCAAAAATCGAATTTTGTTTAAGTGTATTTATGTAAATGCAGTTTTATTCTAGAGGTCAAATCATGACTTTTAAGATATTGCTTTTGAAAATCGGTTCAGTTTTGCCCAAGTTATGGAAGTCGAAAGATTTGACCAATGTCTAAGTCGATTTTTTGGCATACAATTTCAACATGCAAATTGACCAAAAATCGAATTTTGTTTAAGTGTATTTATGTAAATGCAGTTTTATTCTAGAGGTCAAATCATGACTTTTAAGATATTGCTTTTGAAAATCGGTTCAGTTTTGCCCAAGTTATGGAAGTCGAAAGATTTGACTAATGTCTAAGTCGATTTTTTGGCTAATATTTCAACATGCAAATTGACCAAAAATCGAATTTTGTTTAAGTGTATTTATGTAAATGCAGTTTTATTCTAGAGGTCAAATCATGACTTTTAAGATATTGCTTTTGAAAATCGGTTCAGTTTTGCCCAAGTTATGGAAGTCGAAAGATTTGACCAATGTCTAAGTCGATTTTTTGGCTTAATATTTCAACATGCAAATTGACCAAAAATCGAATTTTGTTTAAGTGTATTTATGTAAATGCAGTTTTATTCTAGAGGTCAAATCATGACTTTAAAGATATTGCTTTTGAAAATCGGTTCAGTTTTGCCCAAGTTATGTAAGTCGAAAGATTTGACCAATGTCCAAGTCGATTTTTTGGCTTAATATTTCAACATGCAAATTGACCAAAAATCGAATTTTGTTTAAGTGTATTTATGTAAATGCAGTTTTATTCTAGAGGTCAAATCATGACTTTTAAGATATTGCTTTTGAAAATCGGTTCAGTTTTGCCCAAGTTATGGAAGTCGAAAGATTTGACCAATGTCCAAGTCGATTTTTTGGCATAATATTTCAACATGCAAATTGACCAAAAATCGAATTTTGTTTAAGTGTATTTATGTAAATGCAGTTTTATTCTAGAGGTCAAATCATGACTTTTAAGATATTGCTTTTGAAAATCGGTTCAGTTTTGCCCAAGTTATGGAAGTCGAAAGATTTGACTAATGTCTAAGTCGATTTTTTGGCTTAATATTTCAACATGCAAATTGACCAAAAATCGAATTTTGTTTAAGTGTATTTATGTAAATGCAGTTTTATTCTAGAGGTCAAATCATGACTTTTAAGATATTGCTTTTGAAAATCGGTTCAGTTTTGCCCAAGTTATGGAAGTCGAAAGATTTGACCAATGTCCAAGTCGATTTTTTGGCATAATATTTCAACATGCAAATTGACCAAAAATCGAATTTTGTTTAAGTGTATTTATGTAAATGCAGTTTTATTCTAGAGGTCAAATCATGACTTTTAAGATATTGCTTTTGAAAATCGGTTCAGTTTTGCCCAAGTTATGGAAGTCGAAAGATTTGACCAATGTCTAAGTCGATTTTTTGGCTTAATATTTCAACATGCAAATTGACCAAAAATCGAATTTTGTTTAAGTGTATTTATGTAAATGCAGTTTTATTCTAGAGGTCAAATCATGACTTTTAAGATATTGCTTTTGAAAATCGGTTCAGTTTTGCCCAAGTTATGGAAGTCGAAAGATTTGACCAATGTCCAAGTCGATTTTTTGGCATACAATTTCAACATGCAAATTGACCAAAAATCGAATTTTGTTTAAGTGTATTTATGTAAATGCAGTTTTATTCTAGAGGTCAAATCATGACTTTTAAGATATTGCTTTTGAAAATCGGTTCAGTTTTGCCCAAGTTATGGAAGTCGAAAGATTTGACTAATGTCTAAGTCGATTTTATGGCTTAATATTTCAACATGCAAATTGACCAAAAATCGAATTTTGTTTAAGTGTATTTATGTAAATGCAGTTTTATTCTAGAGGTCAAATCATGACTTTTAAGATATTGCTTTTGAAAATCGGTTCAGTTTTGCCCAAGTTATGGAAGTCGAAAGATTTGACCAATGTCTAAGTCGATTTTTTGGCATACAATTTCAACATGCAAATTGACCAAAAATCGAATTTTGTTTAAGTGTATTTATGTAAATGCAGTTTTATTCTAGAGGTCAAATCATGACTTTTAAGATATTGCTTTTGAAAATCGGTTCAGTTTTGCCCAAGTTATGGAAGTCGAAAGATTTGACTAATGTCTAAGTCGATTTTTTGGCTAATATTTCAACATGCAAATTGACCAAAAATCGAATTTTGTTTAAGTGTATTTATGTAAATGCAGTTTTATTCTAGAGGTCAAATCATGACTTTTAAGATATTGCTTTTGAAAATCGGTTCAGTTTTGCCCAAGTTATGGAAGTCGAAAGATTTGACCAATGTCTAAGTCGATTTTTTGGCTTAATATTTCAACATGCAAATTGACCAAAAATCGAATTTTGTTTAAGTGTATTTATGTAAATGCAGTTTTATTCTAGAGGTCAAATCATGACTTTAAGATATTGCTTTTGAAAATCGGTTCAGTTTTGCCCAAGTTATGGAAGTCGAAAGATTTGACCAATGTCCAAGTCGATTTTTTGGCTTAATATTTCAACATGCAAATTGACCAAAAATCGAATTTTGTTTAAGTGTATTTATGTAAATGCAGTTTTATTCTAGAGGTCAAATCATGACTTTTAAGATATTGCTTTTGAAAATCGGTTCAGTTTTGCCCAAGTTATGGAAGTCGAAAGATTTGACCAATGTCCAAGTCGATTTTTTGCCATAATATTTCAACATGCAAATTGACCAAAAATCGAATTTGTTTAAGTGTATTTATGTAAATGCAGTTTTATTCTAGAGGTCAAATCATGACTTTTAAGATATTGCTTTTGAAAATCGGTTCAGTTTTGCCCAAGTTATGGAAGTCGAAAGATTTGACTAATGTCTAAGTCGATTTTTTGGCTTAATATTTCAACATGCAAATTGACCAAAAATCGAATTTTGTTTAAGTGTATTTATGTAAATGCAGTTTTATTCTAGAGGTCAAATCATGACTTTTAAGATATTGCTTTTGAAAATCGGTTCAGTTTTGCCCAAGTTATGGAAGTCGAAAGATTTGACCAATGTCTAAGTCGATTTTTTGGCATACAATTTCAACATGCAAATTGACCAAAAATCGAATTTTGTTTAAGTGTATTTATGTAAATGCAGTTTTATTCTAGAGGTCAAATCATGACTTTTAAGATATTGCTTTTGAAAATCGGTTCAGTTTTGCCCAAGTTATGGAAGTCGAAAGATTTGACCAATGTCTAAGTCGATTTTTTGGCTTAATATTTCAACATGCAAATTGACCAAAAATCGAATTTTGTTTAAGTGTATTTATGTAAATGCAGTTTTATTCTAGAGGTCAAATCATGACTTTTAAGATATTGCTTTTGAAAATCGGTTCAGTTTTGCCCAAGTTATGGAAGTCGAAAGATTTGACTAATGTCTAAGTCGATTTTTTGGCATACAATTTCAACATGCAAATTGACCAAAAATCGAATTTTGTTTAAGTGTATTTATGTAAATGCAGTTTTATTCTAGAGGTCAAATCATGACTTTTAAGATATTGCTTTTGAAAATCGGTTCAGTTTTGCCCAAGTTATGGAAGTCGAAAGATTTGACTAATGTCTAAGTCGATTTTTTGGCTTAATATTTCAACATGCAAATTGACCAAAAATCGAATTTTGTTTAAGTGTATTTATGTAAATGCAGTTTTATTCTAGAGGTCAAATCATGACTTTTAAGATATTGCTTTTGAAAATCGGTTCAGTTTTGCCCAAGTTATGGAAGTCGAAAGATTTGACTAATGTCTAAGTCGATTTTTTGGCATACAATTTCAACATGCAAATTGACCAAAAATCGAATTTTGTTTAAGTGTATTTATGTAAATGCAGTTTTATTCTAGAGGTCAAATCATGACTTTTAAGATATTGCTTTTGAAAATCGGTTCAGTTTTGCCCAAGTTATGGAAGTCGAAAGATTTGACCAATGTCTAAGTCGATTTTTTGGCTTAATATTTCAACATGCAAATTGACCAAAAATCGAATTTTGTTTAAGTGTATTTATGTAAATGCAGTTTTATTCTAGAGGTCAAATCATGACTTTTAAGATATTGCTTTTGAAAATCGGTTCAGTTTTGCCCAAGTTATGGAAGTCGAAAGATTTGACCAATGTCTAAGTCGATTTTTTGCTTAATATTTCAACATGCAAATTGACCAAAAATCGAATTTTGTTTAAGTGTATTTATGTAAATGCAGTTTTATTCTAGAGGTCAAATCATGACTTTTAAGATATTGCTTTTGAAAATCGGTTCAGTTTTGCCCAAGTTATGGAAGTCGAAAGATTTGACCAATGTCCAAGTCGATTTTTTGGCATACAATTTCAACATGCAAATTTACCAAAAATCGAATTTTGTTTAAGTGTATTTATGTAAATGCAGTTTGATTCTAGAGGTCAAATCATGACTTTTAAGATATTGCTTTTGAAAATCGGTTCAGTTTTGCCCAAGTTATGGAAGTCGAAAGATTTGACTAATGTCTAAGTCGATTTTTTGGCTTAATATTTCAACATGCAAATTGACCAAAAATCGAATTTTGTTTAAGTGTATTTATGTAAATGCAGTTTTATTCCAGAGGTCAAATCATGACTTTTAAGATATTGCTTTTGAAAATCGGTTCAGTTTTGCCCAAGTTATGGAAGTCGAAAGATTTGACCAATGTCCAAGTCGATTTTTTGGCATACAATTTCAACATGCAAATTGACCAAAAATCGAATTTTGTTTAAGTGTATTTATGTAAATGCAGTTTTATTCTAGAGGTCAAATCATGACTTTTAAGATATTGCTTTTGAAAATCGGTTCAGTTTTGCCCAAGTTATGGAAGTCGAAAGATTTAACCAATGTCCAAGTCGATTTTTTGCTTAATATTTCAACATGCAAATTGACCAAAAATCGAATTTTGTTTAAGTGTATTTATGTAAATGCAGTTTTATTCTAGAGGTCAAATCATGACTTTTAAGATATTGCTTTTGAAAATCGGTTCAGTTTTGCCCAAGTTATGGAAGTCGAAAGATTTGACTAATGTCTAAGTCGATTTTTTGGCTTAATATTTCAACATGCAAATTGACCAAAAATCGAATTTTGTTTAAGTGTATTTATGTAAATGCAGTTTTATTCTAGAGGTCAAATCATGACTTTAAAGATATTGCTTTTGAAAATCGGTTCAGTTTTGCCCAAGTTATGGAAGTCGAAAGATTTGACTAATGTCTAAGTCGATTTTTTGGCTTAATATTTCAACATGCAAATTGACCAAAAATCGAATTTTGTTTAAGTGTATTTATGTTAGTGCAGTTTTATTCTAGACGCCAAACCATGACTTTTAAGATATTGCTTTTGAAAATCGGTTCAGTTTTGCCCAAGTTATGGAAGTCGAAAGATTTGACCAATGTCCAAGTCGATTTTTTGGCTTAATATTTCAACATGCAAATTGACCAAAAATCGAATTTTGTTTAAGTGTATTTATGTAAATGCAGTTTTATTCTAGAGGTCAAATCATGACTTTTAAGATATTGCTTTTGAAAATCGGTTCAGTTTTGCCCAAGTTATGGAAGTCGAAAGATTTGACCAACGCCCTAGTTGATTTTTTGACATAAAACTTTAGCATGCATTTGACCAAAAATGAATTTTATTATGTATACAAACTTAAATGTAGTTTTATTCTAGCCGCCGAACCATGATTTTAAGATATTGCTTTTGAAAATCGGGTCAGTTTTGCCGAAGTTATGGAAGTCGAACGATTTGACCAACGCCCTAGTTGATTTTTTGACATAAAACTTTAACATGCATTTTGACCAAAAATCTAATTTTATTTAAGTGTACAAACTTAAATGCAGTTTTATTCTAGACGCCAAACCATGACTTTTAAGACATTTGCTTTTGAAAATCGGGTCAGTTGAATTTCAAGTTTACGTTCACGTTCAAGTTAAGTTCGAGAAAATGAGCCTTGAGACTGTCGAGCAACGCAGCTCTGCTGTTAATATGAGAATTGTAAAGAATATTTTCAATGTAAAAGTACTTTTAACTATACAAAATAGTTTATTTCAAAATTTTTACACATCTCCCGTGTGATCGGGCTCACATTAGTTATTTTTTTTTATAGTTTTCTCTTGCACTCGATGAATTTTTAAACTTTAAACGTTTTTTTTAGGCAGCCTGTTTGTTTATTGATGTAGTCAACCGTGCAAATTCCATATTAAAGTATTTCTTGCTGTTATATTTTTTTTTTAAATTAACTGTCTGTTCATTTTGAGCATATTTATTTGGCCCCAGGCAACAATTTGTTGTTGTTTTTTTTTTTGAAGGCATGTCGAATCGCCAGCATTTGCATAAAATGCCGATTTTATTTATTTTATCGCGCAGATACCAAAAAAACTACAGAATGAACAGCAACTCATTTAGTGTTGTCAGCGTTGGTGGCGCCACAATTTTTTAAACTGCATTTTAGATTTTATTGCGATTAGCAATATATTTAAAAGTAAAGTCCAGCACATAAAAGTTGAATGCATTGTGAGAATGCATAAATAAATATTTAACTTGCTCGAGAGGCCAATTTCAATTACAAGTTCTTGGTTGTTTGGCAATTATTGTGAGTGTTCGACAGAATGAAGCCATGCAGCGATAATGTCTAGACTGTGGCATCAACAGTAGATGAGGAACAACAAACACACACACACACTTACGTGCCTGACAGCGCCAGACACCGTTTAGATTGGCTCGGTGCCTGACTGCCTGTCAACGAACGTCAGCGGGCAGGAAATGAGGGAGGATGGAGTAAGAGGTGCCAAGTCGCTTTCTCCTTTACCAACTGTCGCTTGAAGAAATTGACAAGAGACGACGCAACGCCAACGCCAACGCCTAAGCAGAAATTACAAATTGAAAAACCCAGGCTGTCAAAGCAAAAAAAAACATGCGACATGCTGTTTAGCACACTCATATAAACACACACACACACACAAACACGACGCTGTTGCTGCTAGCTAATGACTGATTGTGGTGTCCTGGCAAGCGTGCAAATGCTTCGCCACTTAGTTTTGATCAAGTTTAGAACTTTAGATTTTGCACTCAAATGTTCAGACAGTCAAAAGTGAAACAAATTTTGCCTCCAACTTAACTATGTTCAAGAATTTTATCCTCCCCTCGACTGTGCTTTTGGTAAATGCTTTTGGTTAGTCGAATTAAGAAGTTAAACTCAAGTGTTGACTTTCTAATCCCCTGTAGCTCTTTAAGAGTAATGATAACTTATGAATAAAGTAATTCAACGTTTTGTAAGGTCAACTACTTCGTCTTCACAAATGTGTAGTAATTATAAATAAACAAAAAAGTTCTTTGACTTACTTTGATGTTTACCTTAATTTATATACCCAAATGCCTTCGAGGCTTGATGGGGTATTGAAAACTTTAAATCACTTGTTATATGCTGTTATTGACGATTTGCTAGCTACTTTTACAGTTCAATTAAAGTGGCACTCGGTAGTTTTAGAGTTATTTATATTTAAACTTTGTTTTGTTTGCTCAAATTTTTGTTTTGGCGCTGCTTCTGGCAATTTCACAGCTCAATTGCTGCCACAAACTGTTGGATAAAATATTTGCCAAACAAATTAAAATTTACATTGATATCAAAAAGTTGTTGCCACTGTTGTTGTTGTTGTAGTTGCAGTTGTTGTTGGTGCAACAAATTACACGCCATTCGCAATTGGCAAACAAGTAAACGAGCAACGAGAGAGAGCAGCCAAAAAGTGAATAAATACAGAGAATGCAAGTGCAAATAAACAAAACGAAGGATGCAAATGTAAATGACAAACAAAGCGGCGAGTGAGGCGGAGAGGGATGTTGCCTTTTAGGCAATGTACGTGCCTCGATTCCAACTTTACTTTTAGTTTTTCTTTTTAATGTTTGTGTGTGTGTGGGTATATTTCTTTCTGTGTGGCACGTTCGTGCGGCTTTTGCTTACTTGCCCCTCAACGGCACAGCACAAATTCCAGCAAATGGCAATCAAATTTCGCTTGGCTGCCGTTACAAAATCCTGCTTCTCATCCTGCTTTTGCTCTAGCTCCTGCTACTCCTGTTGCTGCTGCTGCTGCTGCTGGAGAAATAAACTGAGGCCAACTACAAAAGCTTATCTGGATGAGCAACTAATGTGCACATGTCAAGCTGTCAGGCAGCTCAGATATTTATCTTGATTGCCCTTTTAGTTTGCTTCTTACGCCATATTTTTTTTCCGTTGCAAGTTGGAGACAACAGTGCGTATGATTTATTTCGGTTTGGTTAGATAAAAAGTTTAATTGGTTTTCATGCAAATTGCAGCATTTTTGCATATTATTTATGCATTTGTTTTTAATTAAAATGCTGCTGCAATATTTGAGTTTGCTTTGTGTGCAATGCATAAAATATGAATTTTAAGAACTTTTTCACTGATAATTAATTGTGATTGCTTGTTGGAAGCACATCAAAAACCGTTAAACTTGTCAAGATGCCAGACAATTCTTTGGTTTTTATTGGATCTCATGCATAAATTAATCCGAATCACAAGTTTTTTGGCCACAATTGAAATGGCAAATTCTAATTGCTGACCCCGTTTGAACTATTATTGCGACAGCTAGGAGTTCAATTACAGCCCAAAATGCCAAAAGTTCCAGCAGACAACACAATTAAACACACAAACGCTCGCACACATAGAGTGCAGAAACAGGCAAATACAAATCGAAAAATGTTTGGCCCAACTTGCCTGCGAGTTAATTCCAAAAAATAAACTTTGAATTGCAAACTTTTTAACTACAATTTCCAATTACAAAAGGATCCATACAGTTGAACTCTCGGCCAATTTCTGGGCCCAACAGCAATACATATTTGAGACACCTTAAAAAAGCAAGCTGGCAATCGTTTCTAGTTGTTCTTGTTGGTATAAATTCCCCATACACACATGCACTTACTGCACTTGAACTTTTGAACAAAACTAACAAAAACAACTGGGGACTTAGCAGTAGTTGTCGGTAGATGAATTGCAACAACAACAAGAGTTAACCAAAAACTCAAATTTATGACCAGACTAAGAATAAGCACCGTTACATACAACCAGCAAACACCAAACAACGGGCACTGTGAATTTGTAGAGTTGCCAAAACTCGAGAGAGTCACTTGCATTTGCGATTTTGTGCAATTGTCTTTGCATAACACTCACACACAAACAAACAAACACATCTAGCTCGAGTTTGAGTGCGTTTCTGTGGTTACTCGTAAATTACGATTGGCATGCGGCTCAAGTGACCGAAAACACACACACAGTGAGAGAGAGTACCCAAGCTTGAAAATGTTTGTACACAGAGAACACTATGATGTTCAGCGCACATAAATCGAACAATTTGAATTATGAAATCCAGAGAAGTTTTGGGCGCGTTGTAAACAGATTTATGCTTGACAAATGCCCGAATATATATATGACCAAGCTCAATGACAATACATAAATTAGCAACATTAATTATTAACTGGCGAGCCAAACAGCGAAGCACAACTAATAAACGAATAAACAAAAGCAATCAAACACCAAACAAAAAAGACGAAGCAAATAGCTCAGCTTGACTAGAATCATAAATATTGCAGATAATTAATTAATTGGCATTTGGGATTTCTTTATACGCCACGTAATGTGGCGCGTGGCATTATACTTATACATAGCGACTGCTTACACTAAGTATACATAATGTATACATTTTCGCTTGCATACTTTTGTGCGACAAGATTAAAATGAACATCGAATGAACGCATTGCATGCTTTTGTGCGGCAGCATTTATTTCAAACACAATTTGCACAATTTACTTTTGTGCAAAATAATAACTATAATCTCTTTAATTTGCCAGCCAATAAAGTAAAGCGATTTATACATAAAAAAGCGGGCCAGCAAAAACAAAACATTGTCTTTAAATGCATGTGCGAGCAAAGATTGATTTGTGTTTAATTTGTTACAAACCTGTTGTTTAATTGATTGAATGCAATTATCATTAAAATGCAATTGAGAACTGTCAGTCAAACATGATGTATAATGTCTATAAAAGCTAGGGAAATGACTAATGAGAGCACAAGAGCTATAAATAAAACTTAAACATTCATTTAGAATAAAATATACCCAGTATTAATATTTTAAGATTTTGCGAACTGAAAGCATTTTTTTTTTTCCAACCATAATACACCCTATTTAACTATACAAACAGGGCATTAAAAGCGGTGTTTGCTTGTCCGGATTGTGGTTTTGTGCGCATGCAAATTAGGAATGCAGCCAAAAATGTAAATTTGCTTGGCTTGTGTTTAATTCTATGACCAATACAATTACAACCACACACAAACACACGGGTGCGCACGCTAAAAGTTATGCATCAGTAAAAGAAATGGCTAACCATAAAACGGCACCACAAAACGAAACTTTTTAGCTTAAGTATTTTTCGTGTGGGCAAATAATTCATTAAAATTAGATTAAAACATTCGCAACCAAACCGAACAAATCTGAGCAAAAAAACGACAACAACAAAAAAGTAGGAAAATGCCCGTAAAACTTTAACGTGCAGCAAACATTTTGGCAAATGATTTCTTAATGCAATTTCATTCGGGCCCAGGTCGTGGGTCCGGACGCTATTGTTGCTTTTGAATTACACACAAAAAAAAAACACACGCAAGAGCCGGAATCAACTGGCGGGGGAAAAAGCAAAAAGCACATAAAGAATAATAGCAAAAGCACGGCACAAAGTTGCCCCAACTCATGTTGTTGCTCTTCTTCTTCTCTTCTTCATTGAGCGTATCAGCAGCAGCAGGGCGACTTCCGGTGTTGCCTTTTGTTGAAATATATACCACGAGCTGATCTCAGCTCAGCCTTTGGTAAATATTGTGCACATACTTAGCAGACAGGTTGAACGCGTCGCACCGTGAGCTAAATTTGAGGTAGATAGTGAAGTAGAAGTGAAGGGCACTTTATCACAAAGTAGTATTGCTTATCTAGCGTTGTGTGAAATGAAATATAAACTTCATGAATGTAGCTTAACTAGGAAACCTAAGTTAACCCTTTTTTTTGCATAATGTTGTTCGCAGCGAATGGTCTATCATAAATATTTATCAAACAGCTGTCATGTGGATTGGGGGGTTGATGCGAGGTGGCACAAAAGGTGCCAAAAGGACACACAGGACAATAAGTGTTAGCCGCATGCCCAAGTTGAACACGCTTAATAATGAAACGAATAGGACAAAAAACGAAAGAAAAGAAAACGACAAAATATAAAGGAAAATTAATTTGCATATGTTAAGTGGCAGAAGCAATTAAAGGCAAGGCGAGGCAAGGCAGCAGTCGACTGCCACGACATACCAGAAAGGCTGATTGAGATGTGAAAAGGCAAAAAACGGCACAAAGAAAAAAGGACGAGCCACAAAATGCCCCGGCGGCAAAATGGAAAAACGTGAAATCATAATTGGCTACCAAATGCTTGAACTTAATTATGTGCTCGACAAAATTTTTGGGTGAATGCTGGCGTTGACAGGCAAATTATGGATTCAAGGCCACGTCACATAAGCATACAATATAATTCACATAATATATGTACAAACCACTCCCCCACATACACATTTATATATACTTATAGATAAACGGGGCTAGTTGGGCTTGTGGGATGTCTCCCTGGGAAATGACACTTTCACTTTGGGCTTAGGTGCCCAAGACAATTTGCATAGCATTTCCACAACGCCAACGACAACGAGAGACAAACTGCAGCCGGAATTGGGGTATATGCATGTATAAGTATAATTGAGTGAAGAAGTTGCTGGCAGTTGTAGTTGAGCGGAGATCAAAGCAGACATGATAAATTACTCGAATACAAATTAAATATAAATCATGCCAGAGCACACTGCACAGGAAATTTGCCCAATGCATTCCGACTTGCAGGCGTGTCAAGATTTTACTCCAACTAGTTGAACTCAAACGGTAGTTGCACCCACGTCTCTCTTCGCCTTGAGGCGTTGCTCAACACGACGAAGAAGGTGTCAAAAAAGCACTTTCAACACATTTGTAAATTGGACATACTGCAGTTAGTATTAAGTAAATGAGCTTAGCATCAAAAACATAACAAAACAATGAGAATATGGAAATGAAAAAGATCCAAAGAATACAATAACAATTCTTGTTCAAGGCTTTTGTTAGTTATAATCCCAACGAAGAACAAGGAAAGAAAAAGGTTTTTAACATTTGTAATGCCCTTCAGCAGATAGATTAAGAAATAAATTACATAATTCTTAGCTTGCACTAAGATTTCAGTTGAAATCTCTTTAAAGATTTGTTTAAAGGAATAAACACAAAGCTTAAGAAATTTATGCAATAAACGACTCATCTATCGAAAGATATTTTTAACACTCTTACATAGTTTGCTGAAATCTTCGTTCAACTGTCACAAGTTGAGGCGCATAACTAATAAGTCTAGTTGTTAAACTGTTGTCCATAGAAAGGTAGACAAAAACACAAACACTCACACATTGCCCGCAGCAGATCGGTTGAATGCGCAAAAATACTACGTGCCCTTTCAGTTGCTGTGAAACAGCCAAACTGAACTGAACAGAACAGAACGAACAGTGCAGAGTAGAGTGGTTATAAAAAGAAGGAAATGGCGGCGACCAGGATACTGAACAGGGGGGGAGCAATGAGGTAAGTGATGTGGAAAATTCGATTCGAGAGTCACGTGCTAATCGTAGCCGCATTCCAAAAAACCTCTTGCCAGTTTATTGACTTTGACATCAGAGTGCCGTGGGGTAGCATTGCCTGTCGGTGGTACGGTAATCGCCAGGTGCGTCCGCTGCTCGCCATTCACGGCTTGATGGACAATATGGGTAGCTTTGCACGTCTCATACCGCTGCTGCCCGCTCATCTGGGCGTGCTATGCATTGAGCTGTCTGGGCATGGACGCTCCTCACAGCATCCGGCTGGCATGCAGTACTCGGTCATTGAATGGACGAGCATTATTCGACGTGTTGTGCAGCATTTCAAGTGGTCGAAGGTATCGCTGATGGGCCATTCATTTGGTGCTGTGGCCTGCAATCTGTATGCCTCGTTCTTTGGCAAGGATGATCATGTGGACATGCTGATTGCTATTGATCTGTTAACCATTCCCTAGAAGACCAGCAATTTTTATATCGAGTACATTGCTCAAAACCGATAGCTCCAACACCCAAACTCTACTCAAAGCAACAATTAAAAAAAACACGCTGGGGACCAGCTCCAACGATTAGCAGCGAACATGCTCAGGCTCTTGTGGAACGTTTCATAACGCCTTCGCCCGATCAAGCTGATAAGTTCTTTATAGCTCGGGATACACGTCTTGCAAACCACTCACTCTTCCCCTATGGCGTGGGACTTGTCAGGAAGTTAAATGTTCGCTTACGCAATATACCCTATATCGTCATCAAGGCGAGTTAATGCAACTATATCAATGAGGCAGTTATACCAGCTATGGAGATCTTACGCAAGCAGAATTCAGCATTTGAATATCATTTACCGCAGGGCGCTCATCATGTATTAATAAGCGATCCCGAGCAGCTGGCTACTTGGATTGTGCCATTCATTCCCAAAAATCGACCAGCGACGAGGCTTGAGGATCCGGGGCAACTTGTTATTCTTGTTGGAAAAATAACGTAACAAATCCCTTGTACATATATTTGATAAGTGCCTATTTATATTTTCAATCAATTTTTGTTGTAAGCTTGCCCAAATTAGTTTTATAAGCATATTTGAGAGAATAAAATAAAATCACCTCACTTTAACAATCAGCTGTTTCAACATGCAGAGACTACTAAGCTTTTCTTCACGATTATGATATCAAAGCTCTTCAGAATGTTGAAATAGCGCTATCAAAAAGTTTGAGCAGCTTTCTGCAAATACAAACCTACGCGTTGGATCAATTTGTACTTTAAAACATAGATTCAAAAAGTTTAAAATAAAGTTATCTTCAATATAATATATTTAATAGCGATAAAAGCAGCCAGCAACAAGCAATTGAAAAATGTGAGAAAAAAACCAAATTTGACTAGACAAATTCATTGGCAATTATACCTTACCTTAATTGGAAGCCGTAAGTGTTGCCAAAAATTCCTTCATTGGCGGAAAAGCGTATGACAGGGGAGCAAATTGCAATAAATATCCATAAAGTTACAGTTTAGTTTAAAGTAAAAATTAGACTGCTTCTTAACTCTTGATTTAAAACAATGTTGGCGACACATTAAAGACGCGAGTGCAACATAAACTTATTAATGCTGCTTAAACTTGTTTACCTTTTAAAGCTTTAGCATGCAAAGCCAAACAATCTTTGCGATCCCAAAGCGTGTGCTCACAAAGAACTCAAAGAGCACAAAACATATGTTTTTTTCCGAAAAGAGAGCGCAACTCAGAGTGACTCAAAAGCTTTTAGCTGATGTCAAAAACAAGAGGTCTTGACTTTTTTATTTCAGTTGCCGGCGAATAGTTTGAGCAGAAAGACATAAAGTGGACGGGAATCGTAACTTGTTCTCGGTTGAAAAAAAAACTACCCTGGATGTACATAACCAAGTGATAGTTATAAGTCGATAACACTATCGTTGACAAGATTATATAAAAAACCTTTGGAAGTTCTGACATTTGCAGACGAACAACAACAGTAAACAGTTGGTGCAAAGTTCAGAGAGCCACATGGGAACTTTATCATTGAGCGACGTGAGTAAGCAAAATAAAAAGCTTTGGTCAGCTTGCAGAACACTTCGTTTTGTTTATACACTATTGAACATGAAACTTGTTTTTTTTTTTTTCTTTTGACACATGACAGTATAAGGACGTACGTATTGGGGCACCATGGGGCCATATTTCGGGTCGCTGGTATGGCAATCAATCAGAGCGACCCATTCTGGCCATACACGGTTGGCTGGATAATCTTGGAACTTTTGATACACTGATACCCTTGCTGCCAGACTACTTGGGAGTGCTGTGTATTGAGCTGCCTGGACATGGCATGTCTTCTCGAATGCCACCTGGCATACAATATTCAACTGTTGAGTATATGTATATTGTAGCGAGGATCATGAAGGAGTACAAGTGGCAAAAGGTGTCACTTTTGGCTCACTCGATGGGCGCGATAGTAAGCTTTCTGTACACAGCCCTTGCACCACACACTGTTGACCTAGTCATCTCATTGGACATGGTTCAGCCAGATGTGGTGGGTCCTTTAGGCTTGGACTTTCAAACTTACAGAATGGAAAAGCGACTGATAGAGGAGGAGAGAAACGAACTAAGTTCAATGCATGAGCCACCTTCCTATACGCTTAGTCAGCTACGCAAAATCCTGAGTGAAGCCACCAATAACTCCGTGTCACCGCAGCTTGCCCAGCATTTGCTCTATCGTAGCGTGGCCAAGTCGAAGATGTATCCGGAAAAATACTACTTCTCAAGAGATGGCCGCGTCAAGTTCTATAACATTATTCCGACCAGTGCAGGCCTCAATGCTGAATTGGCACGTCGCATCAAGCAAAAACCGTACCTCATCATCAAAAGCTCCGAATCCAGCTTCATTGGCTCAAAGGATAACGAGGTAATCTCCATTCTACGGAAACAAAATCCACACTTTGAACTCCACGAAGTGACCGGCGGTCATCATGTACACCTTACCAATGCCAAGGAATGCGCAAAGTATATAGTACCATTTCTGAGACGCCACCGACCGCCAACTGTTTCCAGCTGGTCGTTAGCTGGCGAGGAGCAGAAACTTAGCAGCAAGGAGCGACGAAAGGTGCAGGAAAATTTCTATCTAAAAAACCAAAAACGCCAAAGTAAATTGTAAAATTAAATCGGTCAAAGCAATATTTTAATAAATCCGCACAGTATCATATATATATGTAACTATATGTATGAACACATAATCTGATCTAACTTCCGATAGCACTTCAATCATAATAAAACAGTATTTGTCACACACATGGTACTATTTAACTAACTAATGACAAAAGTAAGTTAAGTTAACAATAAAATTAAACAGCTTTTCGATCAGATCATTCTGAAAGAAAACCCTAAGGAAAAGGCATAAGCTATCGAGCGAAACGTTGCAAACATTCAGTAAAGCTAAAGTTAAGATTATTTTGAAGCGGGCAGGTCAGTAAACTATTTAAAGTGAAACTGAAAGTTATTTCGATTCAAATCAAAGCTTGAGACATTTAAAAATCAGTGTACGGAAAATTAAAACACGAAAATTTGCATATATCAAGTACAAATACAAAAACCCTCTTTGGATATAAGTCAGTCAATCGTCAGCACTTAAAGCTAAAAGACGAAAGCAAATTGTATAGACAATACAAAAAAGGTGTGAAAAATTTGCAAATAAGTAGAAAAAAGTAAATAGGAAAGGGCAAAAAGCCATCATGAGCACTTTGTCATTAAGCGATGTGAGTTAATAATAATTACAGATTAAACTTTTAACTAAATATGTATTAACGACAGTATGAAGATGTTTGCATTTGGATGCCTTGGGGTCACATTGCTGGACGCTGGTATGGCAATCAATCGGATCGTCCTATTCTTGCTATTCACGGCTGGCAGGATAATTTGGGAACCTTTGACACGTTAATACCATATTTGCCAGACTATTTGGGTGTGTTGTGTATCGATTTGGCTGGACATGGTTGCTCTGATCGTTTGCCAGCTGGCATGCATTATAGCGCAGATGAATGGATTCTTGCCATCGCTAGGGTAATGAAGGAATACAATTGGCCCAAGGTTTCATTGATGGGTCACTCTCTGGGCGGAAGTCTTAGCTTTATTTATGCCTCGATTGCACCACATTTGGTGGACATGGTAATTTCCTTGGACATTGTTTTGCCGCCTATGGAAAGCAAGGAAAACCTGTCAACAATGGCGTACTTTATGGAGAAACATTTGGTGGAGGAGGCACGTGCTTTAGGGATCTCAATGAATGAGCCACCGACCTACACGGACGAAGAGCTGCGAATAGTAATAAGTAGAGGCAGCAACTGTTCAGTACCGCCAGAGTTTGCTCCATATTTGATGCAACGCAGTGTGGCCAGATCAGGACTCTATCCGAGCAAGTTTTACTTTAACAAGGATGGTCGCACTAAATTATATACTCTTTTTCCCTTACATCCTGCCAAGGCAGCCGAAATGGCGCGTCAAATTAAAGCTGTTCCCTACCTCGTCATTAAAGGCTCAGAGTCCAACTACATTAATTCCCAGTCCGACGAGGTTATCTCAATTTTAGAAAACCAAAATGCCTACTTTGAATACCACATTGTGCCTGGAACCCATCATGTGCATCTAATCAATCCCGAAGGATGTGCCCAGCACATAGTGCCCTTTTTGAAACGCCACCGACCGCCCGAAGGTGAGGCAGCTGTTCAGGATACACAGTCAAAACGGAAACAACGCAGTAAGCTGTAATAGGACGCTGGGGAAAAGCTGAATTGATAACTGTGAAAAGTAAAGATAATATGGTTGTTTCTGTAAGCTGAGCAATCGGAATGGAAAATTAATGAAATGAAAATGACAGTTTATTAAATAAATTACTTGGGAATTTAATAATGTATCTCTGCATGCTTATGAAATGTTGGCTTTTGTATGTTTTGCTTATGCGTGTGTGTGCATTTGCTTTTAAGCTGATTAACACACTTGAAAGCTTTCGACAATTAGCCACGGCACATGATTTAACTAATTTGAACAAGAGGCAATGCATTGAATACATCCTTGAGCGATTGGTTGGCAGCCAGCTCATAACTTAAGCCTCAACAAATGTAATGTCAAGTTGTCAGGAGTCTGAAACTAGAAGCTATCGAACAATTAACCTCATAGAGTTACACAAACACACACACATTCTTATACATTGATAAATATGTAAGTGTGTAGAAGCATAAGCACTTAAATAACGCGAAATGTAATCAATTGTTGGTTGAACAGCATTTTGGAAAATCATTTAACAAGCATTGTTGGAGTGACAACAAAAGCATTGCATACTTTTGGGCGGTGCCAGCAAAACTTAATTTCTGTTAGCAGCACAAAATTTCCACTGCCAGCTTTCATGTGCCACGCCTAGTAACGAAACGGAAGCAACGATGGCGCATATTTTGTATACTTGTTACTTAATTTAAGCAGTTTCTCGCTGTTTCTAATACCCATTATTGAAATTATATGAGAGGTGTTGTCGTAGCAAAGTGAATGCGCTCAGGCTATAAATTTATAATATTGAGTTAGCTGCATTAAAATGAACTTCTACTTAAGCGCGAACAATGCTGCAGGGTATCAAGCAGTCTGGCAGAATCTTAATTGCTGCTATCCTTGCCAAATCTGTTGTATGTACGTGTGGATGTGTATGTGTGTGTGCGTAGAGAAGCTGACTTAATTGTTGAATTTGAAATGTGTATTTGAATTTGCGTCGCAAAATTTTCTTGTCATACATTTTTATGCTATATATGTACGTATTAATATTTATGCTTTAGAGTTTGTCTTTTGCTTGCAATTTTAGTGCTCAGTAATTGTACGGAAAATTCAATTAATTAGCACCACAGTCAAATTTCTAGCGTATTTGCCAAAGTTGATTAAACAACAACATTTAAGCACTATCGATTTTTGTAATTTACAGCCAAACATACACACGTGGCAGTTCAGATAGAATCCACCACGCCGCAGGGCGTCTACGTCATCATCCTTATGTAGGTGAAACTCTGAAGGCTATGAAGCCATAAACTCCAGGTATGGCATATGCCTAGATTTTAAATTTAAGGCTCAAGCAAGGAAGCGAACTTGATGGCTTTTATGGCACGTCTCAAATTCACTTAAATTAACAAGGCGCTCCTTTGGGCGCGTGTTCGTATGTTCCCAAAATTGAGTTTACCCAACAAAAAGGCAAAAAGACAAAAAATTGGAGCACAATTGGCTAAACGTCTAATGAGAGCTAACGAATTTAGGGCGGAGGTTAAAAAAAAAAAAAACAAAAAAGGAATTGTTCTCAATCTTAAGTTAGTTCTCAATCTTACTTAAAGAGTTTTTTGCTTGCTGCACATGAAATGAAAAACTCTTAAGCCAAATGAATTATGCATGTTTCGGCCATCACACGTTGAGCACATCACTTTCAGCTGGCCCGCTTAATAAACTGAAACTAAAGGCAAAAATTGTTTAAAATTCTAGATGTGCCAAGCGCGGCGCTGCAATAAATCTGAAAATGCACTCAATTGCCAAAGCGCATGCAATGCGTCGCTGCCGCAGTCAACGTCGCAGTTAACATCGACGTCGAAACGTGCGCGCAATTTTCGCAATTTTCTAATAGCTGCTAACGCATGTTGGTAGAGTGGCGGGGGAGGAAGTAAAGGGAGTGTGTGTGTGAGAGTCAGTAGCGCTTTCTGTATTCAGCTGTGTAAAGAGTCTGTTATTAAAATGGGAAACAAGCCGAAAACATTTCACGTAAGCGGCCAGAGAGTTGTTGCATGAGAGAGACAGAGAGAGAGAGAGATGGGAGGTTTTTGTGTTTTTAACTTGGCCGGAAGTGCTTTCGACGCCATTTTGCGGTCAGCTTTTATAGCCCCGGTTCAGTTTGCTTCGGTTCCGTACGGTTTGTGGCACTGCAATTGAGCGAGTGCAGCCAAAGCTACAAACTACAAACACGAAATCCTTGTATGCCGTCTATCAGCTACGTGCCCATTCAGACCATCACGCGCTTTAACGTTCAGCTCTAAGCCAAACAAAATGAGAAAAGCTTGAAAAACTACGCGCCTATGTCGTAAAAGATTGCCAATAAATTGTTGCTAAGCAGCGGACAACTCGTTACGAGGCAGACGAAAATAAGAACGGGCTTAACCCTGTGTCATGATTCGTCCTTTGCTGCTGACACAGCAGCAATTTGCATTTTTCGTCGCCCCTCATCACATTCCACTGCCTTCCATCCAGCTGGCCATTAAGTCTGCTACAATTTACTTGTGATTGACATGTTTATAAGGGTCAGCCACCCAGCAGGACGACAATGTTCCTTTCCTATCCTGACGGGGGTCCTTGTTATGACCTTCCTAACAAAGGTGAGGGGGGGGGGGGGGGGGGCACCTAAAAAATAATACCACTTATTTGCCATTGCGTATAAATCTTTGATTTTTGCACTGTTCGAGCATACTTAATATCCTTTTGCATTTCAAGTGCTTTACAGAGACAGCAACAGAGAATTAAGTATCGAAATTCCTGGAATCCCATACGCACACACAATTTAAAGTTCCCACGATTGCAATCCCATGAATAAAACAACAACGTAAAGCATTGATAAACAATGTGTAAGCGACTACTAAATGCTCTTCCTGAAGACATTTCAGTTTGGTGAAGTATTTTCCACGGACTTGGAAGGAAGTAAACTAGGGAAAACGTTTGGCAAAGACGTAATATTATGTGATACCAATTTATACTTTCCACCCTCATTTATCAGTAATTTTATACATTCCCACTTTACACATTAGTTCAAATAGCTTATGTACCCCCACTTAAGGGCTCAAGAGCAAGCACACACTTCGATATCAACTAAAGCCAGACAAAACGCATGTTTTGTTTTAATTTAGCAGACGGAAAAGAAACCACAACTTTAACTCGCATGTGAACAGGTTTTATATGCACTGCATTCAGCAACAAAAAATCAAAAAGGGCAAAACGTGCAAGTAATCAGCCAGTCAACAAAAAACAACATCAACAATCAATTGATATGCAACTTGAAGAAAAACAGCTGACACGCAACAGGGGGTCAGGCATCCAACAACATACAACATACAACACATCCAACTCACAACTCCAACCCGGTTGTAAAGTTCGCAGCGCAGGCGCCAAGCGAAAATACCGAAACGAACTTCAGTTGAGCGCGCAAGCTGTTCGTTGACGAACGTTGGATCAGCCACGGATACGGATACGGACGAGTAACGGTTAACGGGTACGGGTAACAAACAAGTGCAACTTTTTGAAAGTCAATTATACGTACCGTGCCACAAACGAAGTTAAATGAAATTACAATTTAAGTGCAGCATCAAAAAGTTGAAGAAAACAATTAATTTCAACCAAATTGTCATAATGTCAAGACCTGCATAAAAAAACATTTGTCAGCTGTAAAAAAAAAAACAAATTTTTCGGTCAAAACGCTAATGGGTCTTGGTGCTTATGTTGCGTTACTGTTGTAATTCAGTAATAGCTGCTGCCATTTGAACTTTTCAATTAATAAAGCAACCCCGAAAACAGAGACGTCGCTCATTTACGCCCAGCCCGCATAGATCTTATCTCGTCAACTCATAAAACGTATGCCACAGTAAACGACCCCAACGACGCAAAAGTAGCATTAGAACATTTCTCAAGAAAGTTTGACGAAATTAAAACAAACGCCACATAACGGTTATTGTTGTTTATCTTTGTCTTTTTGTTGTTTTTTATTTCTTGTTTCTTGTCTATTTTAGTAGTATAATTTTTAACGTGCCGCAAGGCCTAAAACTCCCCATAAAAGGTGTGCCCAAACAAAACCGGGGCATTTAATACCCCGCGGCGGTCTAAGCCCCGTCCCGTCTCTCGCATACAATCGTTTTACCTCTCGAAAATGTTTGTTTTTTATTTTCTTTTGTATGGAATTTATGCCGCGTTGCTACTTTTTGCTTATGCGAATTATTCAATTTTCAATCTGACATTTGAAACTTGAAATTCATGTTGCTGCTGTTTGGATGGTTAATGTCGAACTTGTCTGTTTTTTTTTTGTCTGCAATTTTGTTGTTGCCATTAATTGTAATTCAATGCGGAAGAGGCAGCCGACCATAACCGCTATAGTCAGCTCAAAACTCTTGACAATTATTACGTTCCAGCAGCAGCGGGCAGGCCGGGGCACGCAGGCAACAGGTTGCCAAGTGGTGCAAATTGGTCGCGGCAGCTACATTGAAAATTCTTGGCCATAAAACGGAGCAAGTTTTAGACTCACTTTACGCATAACTGTAAGATAGACAACACACAAGCCTGTTAACTTAAAACAGGATTTCTTTCCTCTCTCCACAAGTGAAAGAAAGATATGTGTGTGTGTGTGTAAGTGCTGCTGCCACGCCCCTTATCAGTCAGAGTGAGCAGTGAGCAACAAATTAAGCCAAAAGTTGCAGCTGCTGTTTGGCCTGGCATAGAAAAAGTTTAGCGGCCTCCCCGTTGACTTCAATTTGTGTCAAGTAATTTTCAAAAAATCTAACAAAAAAAAAAAAACAACGCTAAATAAGCAAATGAGTGAATTTTAGCTGGGAAACACTGAAGCAGAAGATACCCCGTAGAGCCAAAACAAAAATCATCAGACTTTATTATAACCTCCACGTCTAACCTGACTAAATTGCTAGCTTCAGCACATTTTAGTTTTGTAATCAAAAAAATAGTTTTTTCCACTTCTGTTTGCTTGAATGCCTTTGTTAGCTTTTGTGGTGCTCATTAAAACACGACTACAGGGTATATAAGCAAAATATGCGCAACAGCAACAAACAAACAAACAACGTTAGGAACAACAAAATAGCCAACAGGCATAGACTTGCAGCTAGTCTCAAGTCTCAGCAACGGCAGCAGCCAAAACTCTTAAACTAACATGAAAATAGTGAAAATCATGTGTGTCTTGTGTCTTGTGCAGAGTAGTTCCAGTCTTCAGTGTCTGTGACTTGTCAAACGTGTTCCCGCCAAGGCATTAGAAATGCATTGAGCAGCAGCAACAACATTTGTTGCAACAAAACAACAGCACTAACTGTGACTCGGTATTAATTTCTTAAACGGCAACAAAAGGCCGCTCCAATGATAAACATAAATAGTCATATGCACAAGTTGCTTTTTTTTTGTTTTTGTTTTTTAACACACACACAATTTTTAATATGACAGCTTTGTTCTCTTTTTATTTGTTTGAAATATGTCTGGCCCTTAATAGAAATGACGCTGACAAAAGTTTAAAGCCCTGACTGAATTTTGAACAAGAGTTCTGAGCGCTCTTAAAGACTCATGGAAGAGGATGTCTTGAATGCGCTGCAGATGCGCAGCGCTTATCTATCCGGCGGCTACGATCGAGACAAGCGAATCATATTCATTGTGAATGCATTCAATGATCAACAATTGTGGAATCGTCGCTGCTTGCAACTAACACTCAACTATCTCAAGCGTTCGCTTAGGTAAGTTCTTAACGAAGAGAAACAAGTTGAAGTTGACGTTAAACTAGAAACAGACCGCTAAGTAATCTTACTAATTAGCATAGACAAAATATGCAAATAACCCGCAGATGACTTCGACTTTTTATTGAAGTCGTTTTATTAGACATGGCTTGAAGGCTTAGGCTAGGCGCTTTGGCACTATCGTGTTTGTGTGTAGGCCTTACGGAAATATCGAGCCTATGATATGCAAATAACAATATTAAAAAACTTCTTAAGCTATTGTGAACAACTTTGGAGATAGAGTTTAAAAGACAAGCCGCTAGCTCTGTAGGTTTTTTCAGTTGAAGAATTGTCTTTTTAACTAAATCTGTTTCTTAGTATCTTAACTTTCAACTTAAACAGTCTTAAGTAAAAGATATCCGATTAACTTAACTCAATATCTTCAACGTTGACTCATTAGTTTTCGTACACAAATCGCTTAGATTTATAAGCTACTTAGAAAAAGATACAATATTATTAATGATCAAACATGTTTATGTGCTCAATCAACCCAGTTTGAATCCCACTGCCTTAAGCTATCCAATCAACAAATAAACGGGATTTGAATGACCTGCCTAATGAAGCGTTTCTTAACAGGTTTTAACTTCTCTTTTGCAGTGCTGCCATATTGCAGAATGGTGTTAGCGTTATTGTCAACGCCCAGGAGAGCAGTTCGCGCATCTCAAGGCAGCACGTGCGACAAATCTATGCACAGTTTGGTGGCGACATCAGCGTCGATGTGTATCTAGTCAGGGCGGAGGGCTTCTGGGAGAAGCACGTGGAGCCATGCGCCAAGTCACAAATTAAAGGCGAGGTAAGAACAAAATAAAACTTCAAGCTAATGAAGCAGCAGTTAACAACAGCTCTTGCTGCCTGCCCCATAGCCTCTGGTTATATCCAAGGAGCGGCTAACCAAGTTCATTGAGCCACACAATCTGCCCGAGGAGCTGGGCGGTACACTGCAATTCAATTATGATTTGTGGCTGCAACAGCGCAAGGTAAACAACTTACAATTGCAACATATGCATGACAACGTATTAATACCCTTTTCATTCGTAGGCCATTGATGAATTTAGCAGAACGCATGCCTTAACTTTAAGCTGCATGGAACAGCTGCTGTTGCTGCTCAGCGGGCACAAAGCACTGCGGCCAGCGGAAGCGGATGTTGAGCTCAAGAAGAGCGCTCAGTTGCATACACATGTACAGCGCAGCATTGAGGCAGCTATTGAAATGGGTAAGCGAATACGCGGCAGGTTTGTTGCCTCAGTCTTTCTACTAAAATGCGTGGTGCGCGCAATTTACATATTTTCAATGCCCTTCACCACCAACGCCGCCACCACAGCCAACGACAACAATCGAAACGAGTCTGCCAGACAGCTAAATGTGACAACAACCAACACATGAATCGTGTGCGTGTTTCAATTAGAAATGAAAATGTTTGGCAAACTTGTTTTTTGCGTTGTGGCTTAACTTTTATAAAACACTGCATAACATTAAAATTATATCTGTGTTCTTGAATAATTTATATATTTTTAGGGCATTTCCTTCCTTTCCTTTGTAACTCCAAAGAAACTATTTCTCACATAGCTAAGTCAAGATCTGTCCAGTTTCAATAACACATATTTAAATATTCATGACATCTAGATAAATTGCTTTAAATGTTTATCACTTAATTTTAATCTCTTTGAAGCCCTTTTTTCTCACAAAAAAAGGTCAAATATTTTAAATACAATACAACAAACACTAAAATCCACAAAAATTACCATAAATATATATTTTTTTCATAGATTTTCCTAATTTCTAACTCAATTCAGTTCACACATTGTATTTAACGCACATTTTTTCACACTTTGCTGAGCCCTTAACCGCATCAACTTTTTCACAGTTTTGTAGTGCTGTGTTTACGGCTTTGTAAGTGTGATCATCAAATGAGGAGTACCACGTAAACCGCATGATGCTCATGTTGTTGGTAGTTGGTTGGTGGTTGACAGTGGCGCGTGTGGGTGACTCTAATTTCATCGTGACCCTTCACTTAGTCAGCTTTTAGTTGTTGTGGTATTTTTTATTTATTTTTTTTTTTCGAATGTGATGCTCAACGAAACTGGCACAGCTTTTCACTTTTTACATAAGGCACAAAGTCAAATAGAAAATGTTAACGCATAATGAAAAGATTTTCATTGAAACTAAAACCTTTTTCTTCTTTTTCCGCATTTCTCTTTCAGGTAACTCGATCTTGGCGCGCTTCAACGAAGTCTACGAGACGCAGACAGCGCCACATGCCGCACCTGTTGTTAGCTCAACTACAACAACATCAGCAACAACAACAACAACAACAACTTCGGCAGCCCTTTGCCCGGTTAAGCCGCTGTTGCCACCAGATCTTGGCTGTGAGCGTGCCCGCATCGAGTTGCGTCTCAACGAGATCGAGAAGAAGCAGACAGCGATACGCACCGCTTGGTTGGAGTTGTTGCGTTCGCTGCGTGAGGCACGCGAGCTATCCACCCTAGCCGAGGGCGTGACCTTTGTCACCAACTGGATTCTCAACCAGGCCGAGCAGCTGCTCAGTCGACAGCGGAGCGTTGGCAGCGATGTTCGGGCCTCTGAAACTTTGCGTGCGGCACACGATCAGCTGGAATTGGAATGCCGTGATACTTATGGTTGCTATGCGGAGTTGCTCTACAAGATTGAACAGTTTGCCAAGCAGCGAACGGAAGCCATGTGCCAGGATCTGGTCTCACAGCGCGACTTTATGCAGTTCGTGTGTCGATCCTTTGCTGTGCGTTTGGAACGCAGGCGAAAGGTGTTAATGACGGCGCTAAGATTTCATCGTCTACTTGAACAGTTTGAGGAGCAATTAGCAATTGCCAACCAAGCAGCCGATGCTGACGCCAGTGAATTGGATGCTCAACAAGCCGATTATATGCTAATGCAAATAAAGACCAGTCAACAACTGTTGGGTGAGTTGATAGATGAATTGGGTCGTATATGTTTTTCGAGTTAGTTCAGTTTTCATGCTTGATCATAATAATTAAATGTTTACACATGTTATTGAGTGAAAGTCTTTGGTTGATTTAATTAAGTGTATGTTAGTGATCTTGCCAAATTGCAGCTAGTCAGGTAACAAGTTTTACGGTAAAACTACAAAAAACGCAGCTAATGTCTGAGTTGAACTATCAAAAAAGAAAATTATCACAAGGTTTGACACATTTTGATAAAGGTTTCAATGCATCTACATACATGCATATATGAATTAGAATCGCTTGACCTACTTAGATAAGGTTCTTGATAGAAGGAACATTTCAATACCTTTTAATGACTTCAAACCGACATCTTAGAGCTCGTTCAAAATACAGTCAACATATTCGGAGCATTCATTTCTGGGCAAGGAGTTTTACTTGTAAATTGAACTTTTCATTTTAACACTAAAAATAAATGCACAAAATAACTTTTACATACTGTATTCACTAGGCTTTATAAATTTTTTGTACTACAAACCGAACCGTACCAGCATCGATTCTACTTTTTGTTCGGTTGCAACCTGGCTTCAACATCAACAAATTTCTTTTTACAGGCAACATCGAACGCGAACTTGTGCGCGAGGGCGAAAAGCTGAGCGACATGTTGGCCATGCCGGTGAAAGATGCATTGGGCCGTGACCTCCAGCTGGACTATAGCAACGACATTGCCCAGCTGCGACGACAGATCGATGCGAGCCGCGAGCGCCGGCAGCGGTGTGGAGAACGTTTAGCGTTGCAGCGGCTCACCTTGGAGCAGGTGACCCACATTCATGGGTACGAGCGGGAGGTGCGCTGTGCTCTCCAGTGGTTAAACGAGCTGTATGCTGTGTTGTTGCGCTGTCATTCCCATGTTGGCTGCAACATACACGAGATACAGCTGCAGAAGGACGAGTTGCAGGGGTTCGAGGAAACCGGACGGGTGAGTTTTTAACTTAGAGACAGAGAGAGAGATTGCTTGAGAGCAAAAAACTACATTTTGTTTTTGGGGCCAGCCAGTTTTTGGGACTTATTTACTCTCTCTTCTTTGTCTCCTACGTAGAGCATTTTCAACTATGGTTGTCAGCTGCTGGAGGCCTCGCAGACCTTGCGACTCTGCTGCAAGCTGGAACAGTCAGAGCCGGAACAATACCAGTTGCAACTACAACGCACCTGGCACAGCCTGCAGTCCATTGCCCAGGAGCAGATGACACGATTGCGCGTCTCTGCCGTCTTTCATCGCAGCGTGGAGGCCTATTACAGACAGCTGCGTGACCTTCGACCCCTACTCACTCATGAACTGGCCAGCCAGCTGCAGGAGCAGCGTCAGCAGCACAATCGCAGCAGCAGTGGCATTAGCAGCGATGCCGAAGCCTCTCCAGAACTATCGCCAGCTGGAGTATTGGGTGCGCGACTGCAGCGCCATCTGCTGGCCAGAGAACAGCTCCTGGTCGAGGTGGGTCGCATGGTGCGTCTTGGAAGACTGCTAAAGAAGCGATTAAAGGAGCCCTTTGTGCTGGATGCGCTTACGGGCAAAAGGTGAGTAAAAGCGAAAGCTAACTGAATGTTTTTTTAAGATCATGCGACGGCGATGTGAGTGTGAGAAGATAAGAAAAGATGAGTAACCGATTAAGGAATAATCTGTAACGAATATCAGCGGAAAACTGGAGAAAGAACCGCTTCTTTAGAAACTTTAGATCTCAAAATGTCAAAGACAAGAAACTCTCCTCTCTATTTTTGATATCAGCGTAAAATCGCTCAAAAGCCAAACCAAAATCTCACTCAAAATAGCTGACGAATAAGTTTTTTTTTGTTTTTTAAATAAAATCTGACGAAAACTAAAACTAAAACAGTCAACCTAAAGCGCTCAGCGAAAAAGTGCCATCCACTAGAAATATTATTTGATTTTTTTTGGAGGCAGCAAAACAGTTTATTTCGGTGCGTGATCCAGTGCGGAGCGTTCAATGCTGAACGGGAAGCATAATTATCAACGTCGTGGTCTCGGGAATATAAAAATATATATAGCGACAAGCCAACTTGTCAAGTTGTCAAGTTAACGAACAGCCGGCAATCCAAAGTATTTATTTTTAATATACAGTTCGCTATATGTAACCCCACTGGAATAGTAAACATAGACAAACAAGTGGGTCAAAGTGGAACTTTGGATTACAGTGTGTGCGTGTGTGTAGTGATATAATAATAGATATGTCTATGGTTTATCCTGAATAATTAAGTAGTTGTCGTAATTGTCGTTTTGTTAACTGGCTCGGAGCCAAAAGCGTGTTTAGCGATTGCGTCAAACTGTTTAGTTGAAAGTGGCTCCAATTAAAATAAAAACGAAGCGAACCCCAAAATGTTTGCCAGATTTCGTAATTTGTTTGGCAAAGCTCAAGCCGAAGACTTGCCCATCATTGTTGTAGACGAAGCACCTCCAGAAGAAGCAAAAACGAGCAATAATCAAGCTCCTTTAGCTAGCGAAGAGGAAGATCTAAGCAATGGACATGGGGAGGCGTTAAGTGCATCCACTCAAGAACTTTCCCAGTTGCTAGATGAACTTAATCGAAGCAGTAATATACCCGATTTGAGCAGTGAACACGACGAAGAGGATGATGAAGATGATGAATTGGCAAGCACTTCAAGTGTTAAAACTAAAATAGCCAAGGCCTCAATCGAAAGGGATATTATAATAGAGGATCCTTTGATTGAGGAAGAGTCCGATGTAGAACAGGAGACAAACCAGGAGCAACCCGCTCTGCACAGTCTGGCAAAGATTAAAGCACTCATACGCAACGATAGCGAAACATATCCACAAAGTGATTATACAGACGAAGCAGATGAGAATAATACATCCTCGCACTCACGCACCGCCTCGCAGGATTCTACGGCGGAGAATAATCCCATTATATTTTCATGTGATTACAGCATTGTGCCCGATGATGAGCTGCCTCTGGACACCAGTCCAAGTCCCATGCACAGCGAATCCACAAATGTCGAATCATCTTCCAGTACAACAACAACAGTGACCCCAACAGGCAACAATGAATTGGCCTGCGCTGCAATTTCCCACAAGCTTAGCGCCATTGCCGAAGTAGCTGAATCCTTGGATGCGGTTATCCGAGACTGCAGCAACAGCAGCGCTGAGCTAGATCTGTCCAATGTCCAGCCACCCAAGAAGCTGGGCCTTCACAGTGCAGGAAGTGAGGTAAGTTGCAAAAATGTTTGTTCCTTTCAATTTCGTTTTGTCTTACATCGGGTTTCCTTTTTACTTACACACACACGCACAGGACTGGCTATCGCGCTCAACGGAAGATGAATCCTTTGCAACGGCCTCGGAAGGCAATTTTACGCCCAATTCGCATTCGTCATCGTTTCAAACGGCCTCGGGACGCACCAGCTCCTACATCGGTTCCGCCAAAAACTCCTTTGACGAAGCAGACGACTCAACGTTAAGCAACTTTGAAATACCCGAGCTGCCCCAATCACCCGTCAACATGTCATTCGACAGCTCTGAGCTGAGTTACTTCTCAGCAGCAGCAGCCACAGCAACAACATCTCAACAGCGGCGACCTCTGCCGCCCAATGATGATGATGATGATCAGGACAGTGTGGTGGGCGTGGCCGAGTTGCATAGCCAAAGTGTAACGCCAACACCCGAAGAACAGCATCATAATCATCTGCTTTTGGCTCATCCCATCGAATCGGATAGTGAATTGGAGGCCTATGGCTTGGATGCAATTGGCATCAGTACTGAGTTAATGCCCAGGGTCTCAACGGCCAATACGCCGGAGGTGAGTTTGCCCGGCTGCGCTGCTACTGCTTCTGCTTCTAACCACAACAACAACAATAACAACAATGCTCAGCACACAACATCGATGACGTCAACGTCAACATCGACATCGACGCCAGCGTCTTGGCGTCGCAGTAAATACTATGAGAATATAACGAAACAAACGATCAAGGGATTTCTTTGAGAAAGATGACCCCGAACGTCTTCTACAGCCCCTTACTCCACTTTCCCTCCGAAATTCGCCTAATTAAGATGCGCCATTTGCTTTGCTATTGCTTGGTTATTGTTTTTGTTCATGTTGTTGTTGTTGTTAACCGTTTTTCTTGCCAAAAACTGAAAATTTGCCAGGCATTTTCTTTAGATTTTCTTGCTAATTTTTGTATTTATTTAAGTTTTGTTTCTATTTTAGCTATTTTAGCCCAATGAGCTTAACAAGTTTTTGATGTTTTAACGCAGCGCATGTTTTAGCTACATATTTATTATTCAGTTTGTTTTTTGCTTGCGACAATTAGAGAATTCCAAAATAGCATTTATTATATACGTTATTAATTTATTTATGATAACATAAAACCGAAACACAATAATTAAATAATTCATTATTTATAGCTGATACAAAATTCGCATTGAAATATTTTATTTATTTAATATTTTAATAAATTAATGCGTTTATTTACAGTTGATTGAGTCACAAACCGACCAAACACATCAAATTCTTTGTAATTATTTATTGTATGCACAAAAGTGTTGCATAACTTTAGGCTGTAGCTTTTAAATTCCAACGCAGCCCTTGTGTGTGCAACGTATGTATAAATGTGACATTTATCTGTCTAATTTAAATCGTTTCGTGTCTGTGGGTGTTCTACTAAATGTTAACAAGCGCTTGTTAAGTGAATACAATTATGTGATATATGATGCTGTCACAAAAGGGTAATGACACATACACACAAACAACTCAAATATCTCATTAATCTCAATAAAATCGCGCTATCATAAAATAGTATGCATGAGGGAAAATTCTTCTGCTTTTTAAGTTGAAATTTTTGTGAGCTGCACAAAACTCTCTCAAGCGCCATGTACCAGCAATCAAAATCAAAAATTGCCGCTAGCTTCTTCTCGTGACGGTGCGGTAAATATATAATTCAATAAATTTTTTTTTGGTGCTGTTGATAGGTTGGCAAAATCATAACAACAGCAAACGTTGATTGGAAGCAGTCGCCATCGAACAACACGAACACGATACCTCCCCCTGCCCCACCCTGCACAAAGTCTTGGTCAGTCAGTCGAGCATCGCCTGCCACACGCATTTCGGACGCCAAAGTAGCGAAAATTGAACGGGTAAAGGGGTTTCTGAATGCGGGCGGCCGCCTGTTGCATTCTATTAAGACACGATGCAGTCAGGTTGTTGTTATTGTTGCTGTTGTTGTTGCCGCCTCTTCACTTTTCTCGCTCTCTCTCTGTGTCTCTCTGTGTCTGTTATTAAAGTACAAGCTATACTTGAGAACATTGTTGCTGTTGTTGCAGGGCATTAAAAATTGAAATCATGAATTAACGACGCAGCGAATGCCAAGAGCACTTGTTTATTTATGTCTCCCAACCTTCCTCTCACTCGCGCGCTCTGCCTCTCGCCCGCACAGCTCAGCCGGCTTTTCGTTTTCCCAAAACTGAGCTTAATGAGCGACAAGAGCACCAAATAGCAAAAGCATAAGCTGAGCGAAACGGTTAAGTGGCGGTTAAGTTTCGCTCACACTCTCTCTCTCTCTCTCTTTAAATCAAGCCAAGCGATCGAGATCGGTTCGGTCAGCTGCCTTTATACGTTTGGTTGAATTGCTCACTTGGCTGCTCAGTCTTGTTCGAAGTTTGCGTCGTTCGGTTGTTTTGGGCACGCGGCGGCGCGCGTCTCTTTCCGAATCTAATTCGTTGGCTACACTCGTTCCGTTTTTTGCTAGTTTTTCGAATGTGCGAATAAATTTGATTTTGAATAATGTAAATGTTTGTTTTGTTGGCATAGATATGTAAATAAATTTGTGACGTTTTTGGCCAACAATAAATTAGCAGCTAATGACATTGAATGCAACATAAATTATAAATAATAAAGCGAAAAATACTTATATACATACAAATGTACATCTATTATAATATTGAGGCACAAATTGTGCTCTAATTTTGTTATTGTTGTTTTGGCGACGACAAAAACCAAAGCAAATTGCAAAACATAAAACATGAAAATTAAATATCATTTTTTGGTTGAGGCTGTCAGTGAAAATCGACAATTGCCTTGGAGATGCTAGCAAAAGATTCAGTCAGTCAGGCAGGCAACTAAATGGCATTAGCCATGCCCCGTTTCCAGGCCTGTGTGTGGTGCTCCGTACAATTTTTATAGTGCTTTTGTTATTTTTAGACACGGGCCCAAGCAGAAAAAGTACAATTAAAATCGTTTACATGAATCCACACACACAAATTGTTTTGGCTATTAAAATACAGAAAGAAAAAAAAAATGAAACTAAAAATTACCTAATGCCACAGCCGGGCGCACATGAACTACATATATAACACATTGCGTATGCGTAATATTTCAAAAATAAGTGAAAAATCTGCCATAACACTGTTGCAATTGATTGAGCAGATGATGATGAGCGGCGAGAGCATAGAAAAAAGGTTAAAGCTTTGCAACAATTGGCACATGGTAGAATGTATCTTTGTATATTTGTTTCTTGATGCATAGATGCAACACCAGTGAAAAGGGTGACGCACATCCTGCCACAAAATGTGGGCTACTCAAACAGACCGCATTACCCAATACGCGTTTAGTTTATAGCTTTAGTTTTCTCCGACAATTTTAAATCAAAAATAGCGCAAATTGAGCATTGTCATCGAGGCAGAGGCACAAAGATCTCGACGTACGCATCAAAGGCAACAAAGACGAATATGCCAAAAAACATTAGTATAGGTGTACATAGACAATATATATATATATATAGATTCAATATAATAAACACACTGGCAGCGCGCTAGGCATGAAGTCATAGTCGATCTATTTGCCATAGTTATTCTTCTTCTCAACGCTCTGTACCCGCTCTGTGATCGCTCTGAGCGTATTCAATTCTATGTGTGCGATCAGACGATCGCCAGCATTGATAGCGTACGCGACAAACGAAAAACTCGAGGAAAAACTATGGCGAAAATCGAATGAAAGAATAACGAACAACGAACTCAGCTAAATCAAAAAGGCAAACAATCAAACAGCACTAAATAACATAAGTTAAGCATAAAACAATATTTTCTCTATAAAGCTCTTTTCAAAACACAAACAAAATGCAGAACAATAACAATATAAACAACAACTAAAACGAAAGACGCGCGCGCTTAGAAAGAAAGAAAAACTAAACGGGAAAGATTAAAAAAAAAAAAAACGCGCCCACGCAAAAACATACAAATACTACACGTAGCCGCTAAAGCCGACAAAAAAACAGAAAGCAACAACAGCAACAACACTCAACACACTTCAACTGCAGCAACATGGAACGTCGCCAAGCGTTAGACTCATCGATGTCTTCACTGTACTCGGCCAGCTCCTCGAATCGCCAACAATCGCTGCCGCCGCTTCACTCACAACAACAACAACAATCTCAATCCCAGTTCCAGTCGCACTCGCAGTCACAATCCCAGCTAGACGCCTTCAATTATTCAGCAACAATGTCATCATCATCACCAACGCCAAGCCAGGCAACGAACAACACTAACATCAGCACCACCTCCCTGCGTGCCACAACCATTGGCACCGTTGTCGTCCGTTGTGGACCCATACAGCTGGTGATAGCACTTTTGCAAGTGAGTTGTTGTCGTCGTCGTCTTCGTTGTTTTGTTTCTGTAACTGTTGCTACATGAACATAGTTACAGATACCAATAGATAAGTGAAGCAAAGGAAGAGTTGCAACTGTTTTGCAATTTATGCAGCAACACTCTGTTTGCCGTTAAGTCAAAAGGTCAACAGTTTTATAGCATAAAAGTTCTGGGCCAAAGAACAACAAAGAGAGATATTGTTGAAGCGAGAGAGCTAAGCTAAAACATTTCAATTGAAGTTTTAACAGCTTTAAGTCAGAACAATTTTCATTTATTTACCAGTTTATAACAGTTTAAGAAGCAATTGTAACTAGCTTAATCTTCTTAATTGATTATTGACTTATTGATGCAAAAAACAAACTTTATTCAGCTTCAAAATTAAGTAGAAACTTTAAAACAACCCACCGCAAAATTATGTTTCTAAGCTGCGGTTAGCATTTAGAATTAGTTGTTGTTGCAAATCAAACGAAATTACTTTTCAAATTTAACATTTAAGCATATTTCTCTCTTTCTTCGTCTCTCTTCTCAACAGCTTTGTAACGTTTAGAATTTGTTTAGGAATAAAAGTCAAAGATTTGAGTTTATTTCGGATTATTACCCAAAAACTGGTTGCTTGTTTAAACCGGCTTTAATATAATTTCCGTGGCAATTAGCACATTTGAGCACACCACAACGAAAGCAAAAGTTGTTGATAGCTGTTATAAATGTATGTAAGTACGCATGTGTGTGTGAGCACATGTGCCGCATGTCTATGCATGTATGAAAACATATTTTTGAAACTAAAACAAAAAAGGTTCAAGGTTGTCTGACATCAGCACAGCGAGCGTACGCGTTCTAACGTGACAAAAGAAATGTATCTGCAAGATACAATTTTGGCAATTAGGCGCAGCTGCTACCTGCCCGACAATATATATACTAAAATATACAGCTACAAAATGTGAAAATACGGATAGCACCAATAACAAATCAATGAGAAACTTTGTTCAAATGCGTAGCAAACTTGAAGGTAAAAAACATTGGCCTGAACTTGAGATTGAGAGAATGTGGAAGCGCTTAAAGTTATATGTTTGGCCCAGACAACAACACAAGAAAGATAATAATAGACGACGTCTTTGCCTCGTTTTCGGTTGTTCATTCAACCCGCTCATTGAACATTTTTTTTTGGGCACTTTGTGCTACTTTTTTTGGCAAACAACGTTTTTAATGGGGCCTCCTCGAATTGAATGCTCTCCATGTGTTAGGCATTTGATTTTATTTACAGATTCTATTCCCTCGCCCAAAATGCATGAGTCAGTTGAAAGCATTTCGTTTAGCGTTTTTCAACACGTTTTCATTTTGGTAAATGCTTTAGATATATATGAAATATTTCTATGAAATAAAAACATCGTACTCAGCAACAGTTTAATTGATTTGTAGAAGACTTACCTGTTGAAGCTCTGGAGACTGCCAACAAAAAGTGTTGAAAACAAACACGACAGCATTTTTCGGGTAAACAAATTAGCGTAGGTGGAGGAGGTGAAGCAAATAAGCTAAAACAAAGTACATAAGTGAAGAAAAATAAGCAAACAGATGTAGATACAATGTAAATACTAAAAGTACGCATACACACACACAGAACAAAAGGCGTGGCATATATCAAAAAAGATACTTGTCGATGAGCTCAGTTTGTGTTTTGTTGCTTTTGTTATTGTTATGCTTGTTATTGTTATGCTAAGAGAAATTTTGTTTAGCTGGGCGGTGAGGGGAGAGAAGGTATGCAAAGCGGAAGCACATTCAAAGTTATGGATAGTCTGTGAAAAGCTTTAAGCTAAAAGATTGAAGCAACAATAAGGTTGCGTACTTAAATATGTAAATAACTTGAGTGTGTACTCGGTACATACGTACATATGTTTTTAAAAGTTTTATAAACATTAAACTGCTCGACATAAGTTGAAGTTTGAATAAAGTTTGACGTTCGAAATTCATTCGAATTATGTTGAATTATGGGAATTTGTCAAGTTGATGCGCATTTTTATGGCATACTCTTTCTCTTTCTGTTTCTCTATCCTGTTCTCATTTCAGTTTGTTGACAAATTACCCAACACTGAACCCATTTGGAAATCTTTTTTACGTCTCCACATCTCGTAATTCATTGGCATGTTTAACATTTTATGTGTGCCATCTAATCATCAGTATCTTCAATCTTGATGATGCCCCACCCGTTTGGGCCAATAAAATCCATTTACTCGACACATGTAGCTCTTGTGCAAAGGCATCAATCTCAATGGCTTTCAGCAATTTGAAGCAAAAGTCCAATGTTTGTTGTTGGCAATTGTTAACAGTTTGTTGTTGGTTGTAGTTCTTCCAGTTTTTTGTTTAGTTGTGGCCCTATTTTTTTGTTGCTTTTAAGTAAATTTCCTTCTAGTTTGTTTTCTCAGTTGTTGGTCAGCAGCTCAGACAACAAATTTATTGAAAGCAATTAAAAGCGGAAAAAATTGAACCAAACATGCCAAGAAAACTTCAAAGATCTTCCTACAACGCCCCTACCACGCACGCTTAATATTTGTTTTTATTAATAAATGATGCTTTGAAGCGTGTGCCAGTAGCAGACGCCTCGGAGTTGCACCATAATTGGAACTAATGCGCGAGATTAATTTGGCATTAGCATTGGTTCAAGATGATAATGAAGAGAATTGCGCGAATTGGTGCGCAAAGGCGACCTGCTTTAACTGAAGTATCTACTTTTTCTTCTTTCCTTTTTTTTTTTTTTTTTTTTGGTTGATCCGCTCTGATTTGCAATCGACTCCATTGAGTTGGGCGGGGAGAGGAGGGATGGGGGTACTAATTGAATTTATGGCATTTTCATTTGTATGACTCGCTGCTTTTCACTCATAAATTGCACATACATACACTAGAGTTTTCTCTCAGTGAGCATAAGTTATATGCCGTCGCTTTGGGCCGTGGCGTGGGTGAAACTGCTGCAGCTGCGCAAAAGAGCTGGAGTTTGGAGTTTAAAACTGCAGTTTGGACCCAGGCAAGGAAAGAAGAAAGAAAGCCGTGTGTGTATGTGCCAAGTTAGAGAAATGTTTACGATGCTTGGCAGGCACATAAATTTACGCATGAAAGCTACACATTCCTCTTTCGCACTTTGCGACGTCGCCGAGGATGCGAGGGATGGCTTTAAAATCACTGCCAAGCCTTATTGTCACTGTGATTTATTGCACAGTGATCTTACTTACATTCATATGTGATTTGCCGTTTAATTATCTAGTGGCATTAACAATTGCTGTAAAAATCACAGCATGCTTTTTAGTTATGCAAACAAATTTTTATGCCTGGATATAAATCTCAAAACTTAATTGCAACGAATTAAACGAAAGCCTCTTGTCTACCATTGTAAATAACTCAATTTTTATAATTCCGAAACTTTATATTGAAGTTTCTTTTTTTAAGCCGCCCATTTCACAATCAATTCTTAAAAATGTCCTGCTTCTCTTTTAAACCTTTTGTTCATACAACTTTTGTCACATTAGTTGCTTGGAAGTTAATCACAACTTTCAAGTCACTGGAAAGCGAAGAAAATTGTAATGTTGGCGAATGTCTTTCGCTTCACTGAACGTGTCGAATTACCATAAAACTGTTTATGCAGCCCTAACTAGTTGTACTATCCACACCAAGAGGTGGCGCTCAACGTTGTCAACATGTCCAAACGCTAAGAAAAAATAAAAGGAAAAAACCAAGCAGCAGGATGGAAAATAATGTATTCTATGCGCAGACGCAGGCAAAGTGGCAGACGCTGCCAGTTGGCAACCAAACGCATTCAAGCCGGTCTCTTTGGCTGCTTTGCGGCTTGTTTTTTGTTTTTGTCTATCGCTTGGAGAGTTAATGCAGCTCCTACTTAGCGCAAACTGACAAAACAGTTTTGGCACGCACTGATTGATAATCGAAAGGCAGCGCAAGCAATAGAGAGATGGGAATGTCGGGCGGGAACGGGACGCCAGGCCGGGTCTAAATCTGTTAGCCAAGTTATCAGAGCTAAAGGAGCAGCATCCAAGCAGCTGCTGTAATTACCGTTCATGTTTTTTTCTGGGTATAGTTTACCGTGAATGCTGTTGGATGCTGTTGGGATACTGGGGAGATGCGAAATGTATTGCATGTTTACATGAAAACTGATATTTTACCGATAAACGCTCAATGAAAGTCGACTGTGCAACTGCTGCTGCTGCTGCTGTTGCTGCTGTGTCGGCTGCGGCTTTTTGGCTTCATGCCGGGCTCCGGTTAAGTCGTGGTTAGCAATTTGTACAAACAATTATAGAAATTATCTTTCGCTTGGCTGCGAATTAAATTGAAATTTAAATTGCATTCGATTGCTCCGCCGCGATTGTTTGCTCTGTCTCTCTCTCCCCTCCTCCTCTCGTTTTTGTCTTTCATTTTTTTGTAGTGGTGCTGCCTGGGAACTGGGAAAAGTGCGAGAAATAACGCGAACAAAAAATACACGAAACATATTTTCTGTTTACTTATTGTTTATTTATAGAACTCAAAAGTCTGACATCACACGCGAACGAAGCGCGCTAACCTTTGTCAGATCATTAAAGTTGGCGCAATGCAAATTTGTAAAGGCAAAAACAATAATAAACCAAAGCACCAACAACAATAATGATAAAATAAAGTCAAGTTGGACCGGCCAAACTGTCAGCTTAGTGCTCTACATCAATTGCATGTCAGCCTGCGTCAGTCAACCAATAAGCAACAATAGCCTAAAGCGTACAGCGCGTTAGACCATCAACAAAACAACAACAATAACAAATAAAAACAATAACAACGCGACGCAAAATACATTTGCATACGTAGTTTGTTTGTGTATTTGCTCAAACTATCTATTCACACACAATAAACTAATGCTAATGTCGTTTTTAATAGTTTTTTTTTTTTTGGCTATTTGTCCAAACTATTTTTTTAATGTGCCTCACAATTGGCACGCTGCGGTGCTATTGAGGCTATTTTGGACACCAGCTGTGAGCGCAGAGGTGACAGCGATTCAATTATACCTTTTCATTAGGTTAATTCAATTGATATTCAGATAACATACCTGCTGAGTGCGGGAAAAGTCAGTCAATCTCAATTGCAGACTGCCAAAATATGTTTTTCACAACAAATATACGATTTACTTAGCACTGTGACAAAAGCGCGGGAAATGACCACCCTGTCTAAGCAATAAGGGTCCCATGAACGATCGTTTGAGCAGGACACTACACATGTATAATAAAAGCGTCGACTGACAGCTTGCTTATGTTGCTTTTAGTAAAGTTAATCGATTTACGAATAGCTAAGAGCAATAGTTGTAATAAATCATTCCTTAAAGTTCAACTTAATTAAGTCAATCTATAAGCTAGTTGAACATTCTGGCAACGCTGCAAAACGAAAGCAAAACAAACAACAGTCTTCTTCTTCTAGCAAATCCATCTAGCTTCGCAGTCGCAAAATTCGGGTGTGGAGAATAGCCAATTGTCTGATTGCTGTCAGTTAAAATCGCAAAGTTCACTAGTAATTGCCCAACGCCCACGCTCAAATGCTCGTGCGCAGTTTCAGATTGAGTAAGATACTCAATCAAATCATCAAACAGCATCGGTATTAAACGCCGAGCACACTCGGTAAGGATGTAATGAAAGAGCGCTCTATAAAAAAAAAAGAATAATAAAATAGCGCGCAATGATTTCATGCAAACGATAAGAACCGTCAAGGTAATTTTATATCGAAATCGTGTTCTGTTCGCTGACACAAAGTATTAATTTAAGAGCCAAAAACGTGTTTGGGCTAAGCGCCTCAGAACTGGACGTTCTGCATAGATCAACACATACAATATGGCACACACATACATTTGCGCAATTATGGAACCTTGTTGCCGTTGGGGGCAGCTCTTTGGTATTATATCATCACAGTATCCTACTGACGTGTTCGTCTTGTCTACGACTTCCGTCTCTTTATTGCAGTGAAGGCAAGTGGTGTCCAAGTTTTCTTTAGCTCTTTATAAATGGCCAAAATGCACACAAATTAAATGGCTCGCTGCATGCGGCAACTATGAAATATGATTCGAAACATTTACTGTGCTATGAATGAGGCGCCTCACAGTGCGCATAGCGAATTGAGTTTGCACATTGAATATGAATATGTAGATGTAATTCATACATACAATGAATAGAGTTATGGTCTGCCTATTAATAGTGATGTCATACCATATATGGCTCAAATTTCAGTTAAGACGACTCATGACGTGATTTTGTATTTTGGTATAAAGTAGTCGCTACATTAAGTTAAATTGCCCGCATAATAAAATATTACAGTGAAACTTTTTCAGCTACCAGCTCATTTATATTTTCAACAACATTTAAACACATTGAGGAATAGTTTAATGATTTTTGTTCCATTCCTCACGCTCCTCGCGCTCTTTTATGACCTCATTCAAGTAGGGCTCCAAGTACTTGATATCCTCCTCGTACTTTGTCCACTGCTCCTTTGGCAAAATAGTCTTGGTCATTGATAGGTGCAAAGCACGCATAATGCGATAATTGCGTTCATCGTACAATTTGCGTGGAAGACGGCGAACTGCTTCAGCCACGTCTACGTTCTCATCAAGGCAATCATCGCGATATAGGCCGTATTGATTGAATCCGGACATATTGTAAGCCCATTTGCCCAGTTTGGAGGCTAACAATGGTCCCTTTCTAGCAACATAACTCGACATGATTTTTCTATTTTTTCTAATCAATTATAATTTTGGAAAAATAGTTTGCTTGGCTTCTGCTCGCTTTGCTTTCTGAATGACAGACGATAAACTAGAGACGATAACTGTCAACTTTCGATACCTCACCGATAAAAGTTTGAAAGAAAATTCAACTTGAATAAGTTTCTCTGTGTTTGCATTGAAAAACAAACCCATATTTGTACTATGTAACAAGTTTGTACACTCATGTATTTATGCATATTCAAAACTCGATCACGTCAGCTAGCTAGTCGCAGCCAGATTGGATGTAGATGTTAAATGCCCCTGGGGCGGTAATGGTGTAATTTTAGTCTAATGGCACGGTTATTAGTTTTCATTGTAATTGATTGATTACTGTCATTAGCTAGATGCTTGATCTTGAGCGTATGCATTGGAAACACGGCAGCTATGAGCGCTTTGAGCGCTTCAATATGTGTATTTATATGTGTAGACCCAATGCAAACAAATTAAAGTTCAATTTAATAGACAGCTAAACGATTTGGCTCCCAACCCAAAAATGGTTAAAAGCCAAACAGACATAAAACAGACGATAAACCCCATAACGTTTTCGTGACTGTCAAACAAACGTATTTAACACCCACGCATTCTTGTGGTTAGTTTTTCGTTAAGCATTCCATGAAGCAGATGCTGCACCGTGGCTTTCACTCTGAGCGTGTTTGTGGCAGGCAGCAGCTGAGAAGTTCTCTGCGCAGTGTTTTTTGTTTTCTGTTTTAAAGTAAAACCACATGCATAACTCTGTCCAAATATGTGAACAGGAGCCTATACTATTCATATCAACACATGCGCATCCCAACAGGAAAAACTAACGGATGCCATTACCATATAAAGTCAATGCTGACCTTCATTGCAATCACACACACACAAGCTCTCCAATAGAGTTAGGCGCTGTTGTTCTTCTACTTACTAGCTTGCTTTTTGTTGTTGTTCTTGTCGATGACTCGCCGACTACCAAAATTAGAAGCTGCTGTGCAGCATTGTCGTCGTCTTGGTCTTGGTCTAAGCAGGTTTCAAGCAGATCTGCGGCGATGTCAACGACTAGTTTCATGAATGAGAACGCTGCATTGATGCAAACTATAGCAGAGGCCGTGAACGTGACTGTTTTAAGATGTAAAACATAAAACATTTATAGGGGTTTAATCAAGGGTTACAAGATAGATTTGATATGGCTATAATATGTGCAACTTAACTTAAAATCTTGAATGTGTAATACGAAAGAAACCATTCAAACTGCTTTGCTTTCTTGTCTATACTATTGCCAATTTAATCCATTACAGAGTCCCGATAAGATCTACATTAAAGTGGTCGAGTTGGAACCAAAGATCACAGCGCTTGGCGACAACTTGGATGATTCGCTGCTCATGCAAAGAGAGCACGATGAAACGCTACGCAATCTACAGGTAAGTTCAAAACTAAATACCAAAGAGTCACAACTTTGTCATTCATAAACTTCACTTCGCCTTTCAGAACCTGCCTGGTCCCATGGAGGAGTTCGTACAGAAGGCCGATAAGCTGCTGGCCAGCAAACGAATCAGTTCGGAGCTAGTCAACGCCATGGCCGATACACTAAATGTCATTTGGCAGGATATATTGAATCTGTTGCACGATCGCCAACATATATTGCACTTGTGCACACAGTTTCATGACAAGATGACACAGTGTTTCAGACGCATGGATCAGGTGGAGCTGGCATGCAGTGAATCAGCATTGCCCTCCGATGTGGCTGGCGTTCAAGAGTTCCTAAACAAATTCAAACAGTTACGCATTGATATGCTCACGGGTGTCATGGCAGCACTTAAGGATGGTAATGAGCTGCTGGCACAGTTGCAGGAGTTGGAAAAACTTGAGACACTGGATACGCGACCGGAACACATTAAGCGGGATGCAACGAGAGCAGTGCATCAGGTGCAACAATGGCTAGAGGCGTTGCATGATCGTCGTAACTCACTGGAGTTGGCCTGGCAGTCGAGAAAAACACAATTGGAACAGTGTCTAGCACTAAAATTGCTTGGACGTGAACTCATCGAACTGGAATCAGCATTACAGCAGGCCAGGCACGAACTTAACACCATGTTTAGTCTGGGTGAATGCGAACATTCTTCGAATCAATCCCTGGTCAAGTATCGTGAGTGGAAACAACAGGCGTTACTGCTGCGAGATCGTGCATTAAAGATCACGCGTGCCAAAGAGAAAGTTCAGGCATCAGGTCACTTTGCTGGTGATGAGGATTGTGCTCGGGCTTATGCTGTGCTAAGTGGTTGTACGGAGCACCTGGATCTGGTGGATCAGCGGGAGCATTGGCTGCAACAGTCACGAGACTTCTTTGCCAAGGCGGAACACACTGTGAGTGTGCTTGAAAAACTTGAATTGGAACTGGCTAGCGTTAAGTTGCCACCAAATTCACCAGAAAGCTATGCCATGTTCGCCAAGGTCTCGCGAGATGTACGCACATTCACAGAGGAGCCACTGCGTTTGGGCTATGGCATATTAGATGAAGTGGGTCGCACACTGCCTGAGACACAGGGCGTCAAGCGTGTTCTGGATGAGCTGGAGAATCGCAAGGCATATGTGGAGGGCATATGTGCGCACAGCAGCGATGATCATCAGCGGGTTCAGCGTGCACTTTCCGAATTTCTCTCGCAGCACAATGAACTTCTCGCCTGGCTGCGTGCTTCTGGTCAGCTTCAATTGCAGCAAAGCGTTAATATGGGTCGTAATATACAGCAGGCCAAGCAATTCCTACTTCAGCATCACGAGCTTATGCAAGATTTGGAGGTAAGCAGACAAAACTGATCTTTGACAAATTTTGTTAATCCTTTCTAGTATTTATTTTGCAGATCAAAGGTGAACTTATCAATCTGTTGCTGGAGTCAATTAAACAACATCTGGAATCACTTAGTCCACAACAGCGTTACGATGTGGATTCCAAGGCTGAATCACTGCACAAACACTGGATAGAGTTGAAGGACCTAGTGCTGAAGCGTGTGGATTATGTCTCCCTGCTCATTGAGTTTTTTGAGCAGGCCAACGAGCTCTCTAGTCAACTGGATCATTTGCAACGCCAACTGCTGCAAACACCCGATGAGCACAAGCTGCAGTTCCTCAAGGCCACCTGGGCCAACATTGCCACCAGCTATGCTGAACTCAAGTCTGCCGGCCAACGATTCATCAACTTAAAAGTCCGTAAAGCTATCCATAATCTCTTGATACTATATAGTATATTGTTGGAATTCTCTAATGTCTGAGCAGACAGAGCTTTGCATGCCAAGATTTTGTTATATTTTTGTGGCATCCACGTTTTTTGTTTTACTAACCGTTGATGTCAGCTGCTGACAGCTTGAACATTTGCCATCTGTCCGTCAGATCCAGACCAGAACTGACTTATATGCCCCAACATGATGCAACGCTTGCTATTTTTAGAACGCTTTGCGTCTTTGCAAAAAACCCGACCAAGTACACTGGTCACTGCTAGTTTTGTTTATGCAGGCTAGAGAAAGAACCTTTGCTTAGTCTTATTTCAAAGAATATCGATTATTATTTCAAAGAAATCCTAACTGGTTTCAAAATCTTACAGCGTTATTATCGATGTTGTTTATATGCAATTTTCATAGCTACTCAATTTTCAATGAGCTCTTGTAGCAGTCTTTCCTGAATCTATAGCTGAAAATAATTTCAAGTGTTGATTGCATCTTCTTTGTGCAACGCAGCAACTACTTCATTTTTTACCTGCCAGCTCAGCGAACATAAATTTCCAACAATATGATTTCGGTTATAACCATAAACATATATCAGAAACGACAGCGAAGCAGTTTTTCCCCCCTCTAGCATGTTAAGCAGACATTGTTGTAGGGATGTATCGGGCGGGGAAAGGGAAGTGAGAGACGCAGTCGCATAGAAAATTTGAAATTAGAAAATTCGCTTGGCTGCCGACGCCTCGAGTCGAGAGTTGAGTCCATAAATAAAAGCAAAAAGGCATTTCGCGCACTGACTTTTCTATAGATAGAAGACCTATCTCGGGTCTTGGTCTGGTCTGGTCTCTGGACTCTTGTGTGCCACCAGAACGTAACAGACTCTGGCCACAGGCAGATGCGTGCCACGTGCCACGCGTTTTATTCGAAAATTTTACCAACTTGTCAGTCAAGACACTTGAGGAAGAAAATTAAACATAGACCAAAAAGGCAAACGCAAACTAAAAAGAAATAGCCAAAAAATAAAAATAAAAGTAAACTGATTTTATTTTAATGCTATTTTTAACGACATCGTTGCGTAGATTGTGGATCCATATCTCGAGACGAAATCCTCAGTGCAGGCAGTAGAGGAGACGCTGAACGGCTTCAGTAAGCGCCAAGTCGACGTATCGAGCAGTTTGGAAAATTGGACAACGAGCATTGCGGAAAAGCGTGAAGTTGAATATCTTCTAGAGAAAGTCATGAGTGATAACGAGGAGGTAAGTCTGGCTGTCAGTTTATCAAATGAATATCATAGTTCAAAACTTTCTTACTTTTTTCAGACTGTGGCCAAGAGCACACAAGTGGATACACAGTTGTACCCGGTGTTCAGTACACCCAGCTTGGACTCCAAGCAACTGTTGCCGAACACGCGCGAGAAACTCTCCCATGTCACACAGGATATTGAGCGAGCCCAGGAAGAGATTCAACAGCGCATACAAACCACACTAAGCATACAGACCAAGGATCAGCAATCGCTCTCAAAAATCGAGCAGGTGATTAACAATTTGCGAATGCTTAAAGCAAAGCTGGATGGCATCAAGTACGACTATCGCACATTGTTGGAGAGTATGCTGCAGTTCCTCGAGAACATTGTGCATTTGCGTCGCGAGATCGATGCGTATTTTGCCAAGCAGCAGCAACAACAGCCACCGTCTATCTCTGCGGGTGTGGAGCGCACAATTGCTGAGCATGAGAAATTCCGCGATCTGTGTATGGATAAATTTAGATCGTTAATCACACAATCCGAACTGCTGATCGATCGTGTGCGCATATTGGAGCCGCCGGGTGCTCGCGAAATCGACACGGATCGCATTTTGAAGTTGTTGGAGAATTTACGCATTCACTTCGAGTCGAATAGCAGTGCAACGATGTCGTCTTTGGAGCGTCTCGAGAAGATCGAGCTGTTCCGCAACGATCTAGAGGATATTAATCGCAGTCTGGACAGCGTCAGCAAGCAATTGCTAGATATTAATGGGCAGAGTGTGGATAGTCTAGCAGCTGCCAAGACAACATCGCTGGCATTCGAGTATTTTGAACGTACCATAGAGGTGAGTGAACTTTCCCCAAGTTGTACGTATTGTGCGAAAATAAACAATAGCAACTGAATTGAATTTAAGTTGTTGGTTAGTGAGAACGCTCTGGTATTTAATGTTTACATTAACTTCTAGTGTTCAATGCCCAAAATATTGAAATCGACGCAACATCAGCGGCGCTGGGGCCAAACAGCTCATACGTTCGAGGTAGTCATTAGAAGTAGTAGCAAAACCCATTCCCAAAATGCATGTACAAGGAGTCTGTTTCTTCTTCTTAGTTTTTGCATTGCTTATTTAATCTTTTTGGGTGGTCAGAACTCAAATCGACACACAGTTTCAGTTTCGTTTAGTGGCAGCCACGGCACATTCATCAAATTTCCAAAAGCGTTGAGACATTTTTTTTTTGTTCGAATATAAGTACAAATTCGAAATTCAACTTTAGAAATCTTGTCGCTGTCAGCAGCGCAATGTTCAACGGACAGCAGCAGCTGTCGTTAGTTTGTAATTAAAAATCTGGGGAAATACATCTTGCTGCAGATACAGCATACAGCATACACAATACAGATACACCATATATGTAGCTACAGATATACAGCTAAAGATACAAATAAAGATAAAAAAAAAAAAAATGATTTGAATGCTTGCCACTTGGCTGTTTCTGAAAACTCACTCCTCATAGCTGCACATTTGCTGTTATAAATTGCTTTTGACGTTCTGATTTTTATGGATTTTTGGCCTAGGCAGTATCTTTTAAGTTCATTTTGGCTGCTCTCGGTGGCGTGCACTTGTGCGTATGTGTATGTATGTTTATGTGTGTGTTTATTTGCCCAGACATTTGTTTTAGCGGCTGTTTAATGGGTTAATTAGAGAAGCTGTGATATATATTTTTGGCAACTTTTTAACTACTTTTATTTTTATTTGATCTATTATTCCAATCACGCGCAAAGCTGCTTGAAAAACGCATTGAGAAGTTTACAGAGTCGACAAGCCAGCAGCTGTTGATTAGCAATCCGGAAAGCGAATCTTATGTTAAGGACGAGCTGCGCAAGCTCAACGATAAATGGCAGAGTTTCAAAGACCAAGTGAAACAGAAACGAAAGAGCCTCAATCAGGCAAACGAGTTTTTCGAGGTTGTCGAGAAGGTAAAAAAGCAATTAAATTTGAATAATCTCCACTTCGAAGCTTATTATCATAAACTCTTACAGATCGATGCTGAGTATCGTGAGATAAGCTACTTTTACAATAGCGTCTCCAATAAGGTGCCTTATCTACGTGATCCTGTGGAAGCCTCCAATCTGGTTAATGATATTGAAAAGTATGTGACCAGTCGGGAGTCTGCGCTGCGTTCCAAGTTAGACAGCGCCTCGCAGTGTGCGCATGATATGAGCAAAGTATCCACACTGTACAACGAAGTGATGAATATTTTCCAATCGTTTATCAAACTGAAGTTGGACATCAACACCGTGCAGGAGCGTCTCAAGCAGGAGCAGCGCCAGAGGGAGCAGCGTGAGCGGGATGCTCGCGATCAGGCAGAACGGGAACATGCGATGCGTGAAGCAGATGCTAGGGAGCGATTGGCACGCGAGGAGCAAGCACGGCTGGAGTCACAGCGTCAACAGGCGGCCATTGACCAGGCACAACGTGAGCTGGCAGCTCGACAACTAGCGCTACGAGAGCAGGCGGTGCGGGAAGAGGAGGCTCGATTGCAGGCAGTGCGTGAGCAGGCTGCAAAAGAGCTTTATGCTCGAGAGCAGGCTGCTCGCGAGGAGGAGCAACGCATTCAAACGCTGCGCGACATTGCGAAGAGAGAGGAAGAGCTCCGCCTGCAAGCGCTACGGGATGAGGAGGCACGTCTGCAAACCAAACGCGCAGAAGATATCCGCATGAAGCGTGAAGAAGAAATTAGACAGAAGCGTGAGGAAGAGTTAAGGGTGTTGCGTGAGGAGGAGTCCAGGCAGAAGCTTGAGAATGAGGCTCGCATACAGCGCGAGGAAATAACGCGACTGCAAACCCTTCGGGATCAAGTAGATCAGCAACGCATTGTCACGGAGAACATACGCAAGGACATCCAAGTGAATCAGATCTTTACAGAGCTTCGCTATGCCTCTCCACTATTTGTGCGTCCTCTTAAGGATGCTCTGACTCGGGAGGGTGAACGCTTTGTCTTCGAATGCGAAGTTACCGGCACACCAGAGCCAAATGTGGAGTGGTTCAAAGATGGCATTAGTATACAGAATAATGCGGATTACAAGACAAGCTTTGACAAGGGCATCTGCCGTCTGGTCATTGAGGAAACATTTGCCGCGGATACGGCACGCTTCAGTTGTCGAGCCTCCAATCTTGTCGGAACATGCGACACCAATGCCACATTAACAGTGCGTGAGAATGCTGCCGAGTTGCAGCTGGTGCCGCCACGTATTCTACGTTACCTCGAGAGCGGTAAGGCAACCGAAGGCACTGCGTTCCAGTTTGCTTGCGTAGTCACTGGAGTTCCTTTGCCCACTGTACAATGGTTTAAGAACGACAAATGCATCGACGATTCGCCAGATTATGTCATCAGTTATAATAATGGCGAGGCCACATTGCGGTTCGACGAGGTCTTCCTGGAGGATGATGCTGTGTACACGTGCAGCGCCTCAAATCCCGCAGGCATCGAGCACTGTTCGGCTAGTTTGATTGTGGAACGTAAGTTAATAACACAGTAATCTCTCAGCTATCTGTATAATAATCAAAACTCCTCGATTAACAGCACTTGAACCCACCGAGCTGCCCTGCTTCAAGATGCCACTACAGAATGCAATGGCACGTGTCGGACAAAAGATCAAACTAGAGGCACTTGTCACTGGAATACCCGTGCCGGAAATCTGCTGGATACACAATGGCAAACCGTTTCAGCCACGTGACTTAAAAGTAAGTTAAATCTGTCTAAAAATAAATTATTTAAAACATCTAGAATTTGAAAGTTAACTACTCAAAACGAACGTCAAATACCCTTGTGTATAGCAACAAAGTATGTGTGCTGAAGAGTCTGTAGTCTGAAATTTTGAATAATTTCCATGCGTAATACGATTTCCATGCCCAACTGTTACACTCAATCTGTCTGGCATATATAGTATATATATATATAGGAAAAATATTTTGGTATTGCGAAAAAAAATACGAAATTTGCACAAAGTACAAATCCCTGATCGCACGATCGTTCATTGATATAAACAAATCTATACATGTATATACAAAAACTTTGCTGGAAGATTCGTAAAATTGCTGGTGGGCGGTTTGCATATACCACATTATGTATGTATGTATGTGTCTGAACGTATAGTTCCATAAAATTTAATTTTAAGATTCGCTTTCGCTGCTGACGTCAGCGTTTTATGTGTGCCTATCGCCGCATCCAGGGGGGTCCATCATTAGATGGGCGCTTGTGTATCTGATTGCAAAATATAATAAAAACCGCAAATGAAAAATTCAAGGCAAATGTTTTAAAAATACGCCGACGCATAGTACACACTACTGTACTCTGTGTATGCTTCAAGCGCATGCACAACGATAAATTACAGGCTAAGAAGCGATGCGCCGCTGTCTTTCAACTGCAATATTTTCTTTTATTATTATTCATATTATTTTGGCATCTTGGCAATTGCAACGAGCCGTATGGGCGGCACAAATCCAATTCACCACAGTCAACATTTCGTCGTAGGCGCTGTCAGCCAATTTGTTTATTGTGGGCGCCGTTATACAGCACAACATATGTATAAACATGGCATATAGTATATATACGTATATACTATATATGCCAAAAATTTTGATTTGATTTTTGTGATTTTTTTACAAAGAGAAAAACGCTTTGAGCCACATGCAAAATGATTTCAATGATTTTAATTGCTATTTTGACAAACCAAACATGATCTCAAACGATTCTACTAAATAAATATACAATAATAATGGGTAGACGCGTCTAAACAACTATTGTTCTATTAAAGTGGAACAACACTAGTACTTAGACGCTTCCTGCAATTTTTCACTAAACAAAAGCGCATTTTCCAGTTTTTCGGAAAAATAAACAGCACGTCGATCCAAATATTATCTAGTTGTAGAAACCGCGCGCCGGATACAATGCCCACACACACACACACACACACGGATCGCACATCCGCGCGTTAAACATAAATAAAAGTTTGGGGCAATGGGTGTAAAATGAAAATTAAATTGCAAATAACATACAAAGCACAGAAAAACTGGCACAAATTGAAAGCATTAGCTATTAGCTAGTGGTAGCATTCAACACAAGGTCTCGTTGTGTCTTTTTATTCACCATGTGGTGAATACATATATACAGAATCCGAATGTTTTACACATTTCATTATTGAATATTTTAAACTTTTCAGTATGAAAACGGCCGCGTTACGTTCATAATACCGCAAGCTTATCCCAACGACGCCGGATCCTACGTGTTGAGTGCTAAGAACTTGGCTGGCGAGGCATTCACTAGTTGCAATATCATTGTCAAGGGTCGTCTGCCAAACGAGACTTCCGATTCCGAGATGGCCAGCGATATTGAGCCAATCAGACCTGCAGTTCATATACCGCTTAAAGATGTATCCATATTTGAAGGAAAACCTGTGCGCTTGGATTGTGTGATTGTGGGTCAACCGGAGCCAGAAGTTATTTGGTATCACAATGAACGACCTGTCAAGGAATCGGCCGACGTTCAGTTGCTCTTCCAAGGCGATCGTTGCTCGCTCTTTATACAGGAAGTATACCAAGAGGATGCAGGCAACTATAAAGTGGTCGCTATCAACTCAGCGGGTGAGGCCTCAAGCAGTTGCGATTTAAAGGTGACGCCGTTAAATATGTCCGAGCCAGCGACCAGAGCCCATGCTGAACGCCAATCGCTGCCAAAGGATGCCCAACCAAAATTCGAGAGATTACTCTCCGACGTACTCGTTGATGAGGGTGAGCAGGTTGTGTTGGAAGTGCAAACCAGCGGGGATCAACCGTTGAGTGCACAATGGTATCTGACCAACAAGGAGCTGCAGTTGGATGAACGTGTTACGACAAAATCCGATCCGGAGGCTGGCATATTCAAGCTCATCCTCAACAATGTGGCTGCCAGTGACAAAGGCGTCTACACGGTCAAGGTCTCAAACAATGCTGGCGATGCCAAATGTTTCTCACATCTCATTGTCAAGTCGGTGAACGCGCCAGAGAATCGTCGCGGCAGTCAATCATCTGTTGAGATTGTCGAGCGACATCTGTGCCCCGAGTTCAAGGAGCTTTTCAGTGACAAGCAGGCGAACATTGACGACATCGTCAAGTTTGAGTGCATTGTGTTGGGCAAACCAATGCCCAAGGTGCACTGGTATTTTAATGATCAGCCGGTGCATGGACACAATTTTCTGGTATCTACGAGCGGTGATCGTCAGGTATTGACCGTTCAACAGCTTACCCATGACGCTGTCGGCAAAATCAGTTGTGTTGCCGAAAATGAGGCAGGCAAAGCGACTTGTGTTGCCTTCCTCAATATCATTGGCAGCGTTCCGCCTGCTTCGAGTGATGTGCAATCAATGACCCAGGAGCATAATACCGAATCCTCTCGTGTAACGATCAAGAAGCAAACATTTACTACCACCTCCACATCGCAGGTCAATTCGTACGAAGGAAATGTGCCAGAAACTGAGGTGCATCATTCCTCAGCACACATTGATCAATCCTTGAAGCAGCTTGGACAACAGCGACCGGAGATCGTCGAGAGCCATCACTACCAAGAGCTGCACAAGAGCAAGGAGATGAGCAGTCCAAGTGTGCAGCAGAAGTCATTTACGCTGGTCCAGTCCACCAATGGAGCTTCCCCGCTGCCCGCACTGACAATACCCGATTCGCCTACACGAATTCGGAAAGAGATCGCACCACGTTTCTGTACACCACTGACTGGCAAAATTGTGGATCAGGGCGCCAATGTGAGCATGGAGGCCATTTTCGATGGTTATCCCTCTCCCGAAATCAAGGTCGAAAAGAATGGTGGCCAACTGTTTGATAATGCGAACACTAAGATATCCAACAAGTGCAATCGTGTGACCATTGAACTGAAAGAAGTGGGCGTGGCAGATGCTGGACGTTATGCAGTAACAGCCTCCAATTCGGTGGGTCAATCGACAAGCACAGCGGATTTGGTGGTGAAAAGTAAGTAGAGACTATACAAAGTATTATCCCTGCTAGCTTTATATATGTTAACAACAATTTCAATTAATTTCCAAGAAGAAATGAGCTAACAAACGAGTCATACATATGGCCTATATCATATGTCAATATTTTTCACAGTAGGTTTGTCCATCCATGCGCCACATCAATCAGTTGAAAGCATTAAAGTGTCATTGTCGGGGGCGTCAATAGATCTACAAACGTCAATGCCGCCATTTTCGCATATTGATGAGTTTTTAGTGCTGTTCACTGTTTTTGTTTATATTCATGAAACATATTTGTAGTCCGTAGAGGGAAAAACTTTCCCAATGCAAAAGTTCTTGTCTTTTTTCTTATACAAAAATTTCGAAATAATTTTGTTGTTCCCAGCGTGTGGAGGGTGAAGAGAAGTGGGCAATAATTATGTAAATTTTGTTGTAGACTAGTGGTTGTTCAATCACTCGCTGTTTTGCGGACTTGTCGTCTTGTGCGGTTGAACATAAAATTATTTTTACTGCCTTGCCTGTCTAAATGAATTCCTCATCATAGCTGATCATTTAGATGGCTGTACAAGTAAATTATTTTAGCCAGATCTTTAAGATCTGTTGCAATGACATACAAAAGCTAATATATATTTATACCCTGAACTCGTGAATTGATAAATTGGGTATAATAGTTTTGTGCAAATGTATTTAACGGGCTGAAGGAAGCATCTTCAACCCTTTTTTCTTGATCAGCAACAACGGACGAGATGACTTGGCCATGTTGGTCTGTCTGACAGGGCTTAATTTTGTGTATTCCACGCTAAGTCAAGTTTGTTTAAAATTATCAATCACTCTTTCGCATTCGAATAATCACATGCAAAAACAATAACAATAAAACTTAGATTTTGAAAAAAAATTTTACTTGATCTCAGTCTAGAGTTCAGGGTATCGACTAGTCGTTCTTTCTAGACAAGAGCCTTCTTACTTGCGTCTTATTCAATTAGCATAAGCAGCTCTGTAGTTTTTTGTGTGCTTTGTAGCTTTCAGTTGAAAGTGGTCTGTGGTCTTTAGAGTGAACCACAACACATGGACCGCAAATGTTGGCCAATTCTTTTGCTAATGACTCGGCTGGTTTCTTTTATTCTGCAGAGACCATCTTTCCGCCAGTCTTTGGCCGACGGTTGCAGGCACAGGTTAGCAAAAAGGATGAGAAGTTAATTATGGAAGTGGAAGTCACTGGATTGCCGGAACCCACAGTCACTTGGCTAAAGGACGACATGCCAATTAAGGAAGCTGGCATTTCCGAGCATCGCTTGCTTGCCCAGGGCAACTCCTACAAGCTAATCATCGAGAGAGGTAAACAACTTCGCCACTAATCCTTTACAAGCTCGTTACTTGTTTTTTTAACTAGGGATTTTTCAGTGAAGATTTGTTTTTACTTATTTCACAGCACAAACGACAGACTCTGGCAAGTATATGGTGAGAGCAACCAATGCTGGCGGTGAAGCCAAGAGCATTGCGGACTGTGCCATTTTAGAACCATCACCGGAACGAATGCAGGAAGTGGTCAGGACGATTATCTATGAGGCGCCGGCAGCTAGTGAATTCAAAACTGAAGTAAGTTTGCATGTGCTCAATATATAAAAATAGAAACGATAATCTGCCATATCTACCTGATATTGTATTTATCTAATGACTGCAACTTTATCGATTGGTCTGTCCATCTATATATCGATTCTCCCACCTAATTACATACTATATAACTCAATCGATCTGTTAAATCTATTCTATAAACTATACTATAAAAATTATTTATTCGACTTGTTATGTTTTTGACATGATTTATATTTACATTTACTATTTATAATAAACAAATCTTGTGAATCTCTTCTATCACTGATTTCGACGTTGTACGTTTCGCTTTGCTCATTACACACAACATGGGTTCTCATGCAAACAAACATTTAAACACACATATGTACATATCCGAATCTGAATCGTATCATCAATTGTACCAACAACAGCCCCAATCTTACCAGACAAGTCAAGTCGATACAACCACTGCCAACGATCTGCATGGCCTGTCCGAGTCGAAAGTAACCACTGAGCATCGTTGCACCACCGAGGCAACGATGCGACTAGAGCACAAATCGACGTTCTTAGACCTGCCCGAGCTGAGTTCGCGACCAAAGACACCAACCACCACACCAACCACTGCCAGCATGGATCAGACCGATACACAAACCAGTTTTAAGACTGGCGTTACACAAACCCCACCACCAGTGCCACCCAAACCCTGTACTCCTGTGGTGGCTACACCCTTTGGCCAGCAACAGCCACAATCACAACAACCACCGCAGACGCAAATCAACACCAGATATGAGAGCAGCACCAGCGAGAACAAAACGTCTTCTTCCTTCGAGTTCTTTAAAAAGATGGACGAGGAGAGCGTCACCCAGCGCACCAACCCACTTGGCCAGAGGCCATTGGATACGGTGGTGCGTCAGCCGCACGCTCAGAGCCTGGCCGAAGAACTAAGAAGCATGAATCTCATACCAGGAGCACCGCCAGAGATTTGCTATACACCTAAAGGCGAGAAACCGTTGCCCAAGCCGCCGCTTATTCAGGAGAAGATCAAGATACTGGAGGAAGTTCAACCAATGGAATCACCGCCACAAGGTGGTGTGCCTATATTTCCACCACCTTTCAATCTGCAGAGCATGCAGCATGAAACCACAATGTCTAAGGAGGTCAAAGTAGAGTACGGTCAGCCTATTGTGCGTCCGGCAGCGGTGCTAGCCACTCCGGCCCAACAGAACACTCGATCGGCATCTCCGAAGCCATCGGCGGAGGGCGTTGCAATGTCAAAACTGTGGACGCCTGTGGGTGTCTCTGGCTATACCAGCGATGTGGAACAGAAGACGGAACACCACATCAACATAAGCAAGGTATCAAGTCCAACACCCACTAAGGAACTAAATGCGCCCTTCCTGGTGCAACAGGTGGCGAAAAACATTACACCACCTGCACCAACAAGTCCTGTATCGGCGCCAGTCACCCGACTGGTTAATGTGCAGCTTGATCCAGGAACCCCACCAGAGATACGTTTTGCTCCCAAGCAGGAGGAGTTCCATCGCCATTCCCTAGTGGAAAGCATGGAGCAGAAACTAGAACAGAATCTCATACAGGGTCCAAGCAAGGTGCTGCCACATTCGGTGCCTACTATATCTCCTGTTGCACCGCCCAAGACCAATGGATCTACCTATCGCCCACCGCCACCAGTGATGCCCAATCGTCTAGGACCCTACTACGAAAGTGATTATGAAAGCGATCGCTACAAGTACAGTGGCAGCGAATCCGATGAACCCGGAAATCGTGCCCGTCAACAACAGGCCACCACGGAGACATCTTTTAAGTCTAGCGGCTATGCTGCCGATACAGAGGAGCACTCCAGCTATCGCAAATCGGAGACTAGCTTCTACGAAACAAAGTCTTCATCTTCAACGAACGCTGCTCCGCCCCAAATGCAACCTGAGCCACCAGCACAGCTCTACTTTACGCCACAGCGCCAACAACAGGCACCAGCACCCCAAACATCTAGCTACAGTCAGGATGCGAAGGTTCGCATTGAACTCTCTCTCACTCTCTGTCTCTTAACTTGTCTGTATATGTGTTGTTGTCGTTGTCTTTGTTGTTGTTATGTGTAGCACTTGTACCAGAGTCTGTCAATTGCAAAAAAGTATTGACCTCGTCTAACTACTTATCCTTATAAGCTGCTCGCTTGCCCTAAACTCTCATAAGCAATCAACTGATGCAGCCACTAAGCACATTGCCATTATTAACAATGCGATTGATATGTTATTTGTTCTTATTATGATTGCTCAATTGTTAATACAAATACAAGTTTTAATGTTTTAAAGTTATTGCATTTTTTTATCTGTTGTTTAACATAATTTATTTGTTCTCAAACTATGTGCTATCTTCCAATCATACTTGATCTTTATGTAACCACTATCGATCTCTTTTACAGAACTACAAGTACACATCGTCCAGCATGTCGAGCAATATGCAACAAAGCAGCAGCAGTTCAACACATCACGAGACCAAGTACATAACGAATGCAACACCACTGATCACCATGCCTCAACCCAATCCAGTGCCGGCCCAGCGTAAGACACCAGCTGCGGAATTCAGTGATTACTGCAGCGAGGTGGATGAACGCTTCCGCTCAGTATCGCGTGCCAATGAATCCGATTCAGAGATCAAGGGTTATCGTGTGGTATTCCCACCAACGCCCACACCGCGCACTAACATCGCAAATGGCCATAAATCGCCAGTGGTGGTTGTGACGCCATCGCCCATGGAGTTTGAACCGATGCCCACCGAGTTGGGCAGCTATGCGCGTCCTAAATTCGAGCCCATTGGCAAGGAGATACGCCACGAGATTAAGACGGAGAGCAGCTCCAAACAGTTCAAGACAAGTCAGCACCATCAGCAACAACCACATCAACATGTCTTCAAGCCCAAGCCAGTGGCAGCTAAGTTCATTGCAGCAACGCAGCAACAACAGCAGCAGCAACCATTGCCTGGATCACGTCCGACGATGTATTACAATGCCGTAGCTGGTGCTCCAATGCATACGGCTAAGGTGGCCCATGAAACGAAAAATATGATGCAGATGCACGAGTCTACGGAAAGCTCACAACGCGTTGTCAACATGCAGCAGACCAAACGTATCATTCACTTTGACAATCAACAGCAACAGCAGCAGAGGCAAACTGCTTTGGAACCCTTCCCCTATACTCCAGCTGCTAGTCGTACTCCATCAAGACAAGCCCATTTTCCGCCGCCTGCGACTCCTACTAAGTTTGTTCCAGGCGACTTCCGTGAAAGTGACTACGAAAGCGAGATTGAAGGTGCAAGAATTCAGCCATTGTGGTCACCTCATGGCGATGGCTTGACAAAGGGCTATCGTCGTGTGGCACCACCACAAACCGGAGGTAGATCCTGCAGTCTGCCACGCACATATGAGCGTGTACTTTCACCCATGGAGTTTGATCGTGGCCCGGAAATGCCTAGCAAGATTCATGTCGATGTAAATACGTTGAGAAAGGAGCAGCGAGGTGGTAGCACAGTGACCACACAGCATCGCACCCAGTCCCTGAATCGCAATAGCTCCATAAGGCAGCAGTATACCAACAGTTTGGCAGATGGCTCCATGGATCAGACGGACCAGCAGCTAAGAGGCAGCACCTTGCCACGACCATCTGGCTACAGTTCCCTGCAGCAGACGGACCAGCAGCTAAGAGGCAGCACCTTGCCACGACCATCTGACTACAGTTGTCTCCAGCAGCAGGCAGAGGGTCAAGGCAGGCGCATGGGCTCTACTTTCCTACAGAAGTCGCATCAGTTTATCGAGGATGTAAGCAGGGATATGCATAGCACGAATGGTGGACTGCGTCCTGGGTTTAAGCGTGCACCCAGCGAGGGCAGCAATCAGCCACAGGCCTACAGGGATGAGTCACGTGTCTCCCAGTATGGTAAGTACGGTGAAGCTTTGCTTTAAATTTAACTAAAGCTATAGTAGATATACCCCAAAAACATAAATTGGTTACATTTCTAATTGGTATTGAAAGTTATGATTTGATCATGAAGACTTTTGAAAATTTGATTATTCTTTTATTGAGTGCTTTTTTCTACTAACAACCATAAAAACTGATTTTGTATATGTTAACTCTTAAGTTTTGTTCAAACCTTTCCAACTGTCAACAAAAAACATTAAAACGATACCCAAGGCACCAAATGCGTCGATCCCAATACCGGTTTAATCTATTTCAAATACGACTTTGGCTATGAGTTTGGCATACTCTTTCCCGGTGAGGGTCACAAGTTTGTCAGCAGCCAATGGAACAGCAAAGGCGGCAACAACAAACTCTCCTCATCCTCCAATGGTCGCCACTCTCCGTATCCATTGAAACTTGCCGCTGGCAATGAATTGATTATACCCGTGCAACACGAACACAGTTCTCTGCCCAGCCATGGTTACAGCTCCGACAGCGAGGCGCAACGTCGCAGCTATGGGCGTATCAAGACGAAGGCGCCACTGACCTGTGCCCAGAAGCGCTATAGTCTGCCCAGCTGTCACAGCATGGACATTCACCTAGACCGTCTGCATGCGCAAGCGCCGCGTTTGCCATCGGAGCAGATGGTGCGCACAGGTACTGAATGACTGGCCAAAGTTGCTAGGCTAAGCCAATCAAACCCTGGCTATCTATCGATGTTGTCAACTAGTTTAGGACACGTTGTCGTTGTTGTTCTTAATATCACATGATTGGTCGCAGTCACCAACAGAAATTATAATAATAATTGCTGTTGTCTGCCGCCAATCGCTTTGCTATCGTCATAAAGTCGTTACACGGCGTATACTTTATTTAAGTGCCTCTTTTGCTAACCCCATCAAACTGCATGTTAACCATTGTTTTGCATGATTTTTGTTCATGTTGTGCCACGTTCCGTTTGTGTTTGTTTTGTGCAATGTGCTTTAAAGTGATAATAGCATTATAAGGATACATAAAAAAAGAATGCCAATGTTTGCCTTGCTGTGTGTTAATCTGACTAATGGTCTCGCTGGCTAAGCCGGCAACAAAAGCTGCCGTTTCTAATGTCTTTTTGTCCAACATCATTAGTGCCGGAATTGTCCAATACGGAGCCAGTCAACGCCCATTTGAATCGCGATGAGCATGCACAAAGGCCGCCATTATTCATAACGGTAAGCGAAGTCATTAACCTGAACCGCGGCCAACCTACTGTATAAACTAACCGTGTTCCATCTCCCCTATCTCTCTCTTTACTGACCTCTGTAGCCACTGAAAGATATTGCGGCGGGCGTGGGTGGAACCGCCCGTTTTGAATGCATTGTGCAGGCGCATCCGCAGCCACAGATTAACTGGACACACAACGGTTCTAATTTGGAGCAGCGGGCTGGTGGCAGCAGTCGGCATATCATTGAATACCGGAATGGCGTGTGCCGTCTAACACTGCCACAGGCCTATCCGGGTAAGTTCGCAAGTCAACGAAAGGTTACGTAACTCGACTGTCCCGACGAGGGCTCATTAATCGTTCGACATTCTTTAATGCATTGCAGATGATAATGGCAGCTACGTTTGTAGTGCCATGAATCCGTTGGGCGCCGCCAGCACTAGCGGAAGTTTAAACGTTACGAGCACAAATCGTGGATTTAGATATTAAGTTACATAAACTATGCAAATATTTATTTATTTATGATTTGTTCATGCCAAAGTTTTTACTTATTATTATGTGTGTGTGTCCTCTAATTCTGTTATTTGGTTTTGATACAATTTGCAAAGAATCAAAACTAGCAACCCCCCACTATGTTTATGCTGCGGGAGTATAGTATTACTTGTGTTTTTCTTGTCGAAAATAAAAAAAGAAATATTGAAAACGAACTATTTGTTTCACAATCATATGATATAATCAGGATATCTTATTGGTCAGCATTTCCGTTCTATGATCCGCTTTTTTTTTCATTCAAATTTTACCCGCCCAAAAGCTCTTTTTACAGCGCTCTCTCTGGTGAAATTTGCGCGTTCAGTTCGAAAAAGCTATTTTCGCTCATTCGAAAGCTTTCGAAATTGCATTTTTTCGTTAGATGGCGCTAACTGATCGTTGTTCATCGATCATCTAGCATCAAAATAAGTTCGAAAAAATATTTCAAGCAAAGTGAAAATGTTTTCAAAATATTTATGAGCTTCTTAATGCTTAGCAGATGGATAAATAATATAAGTGCTAGGGTACAGGAAATCACTTTTCAAAATTGTTGTTTACATTATAATTTCAATGCCACTCAGCAAGTTCACAAGAATTTCTGAAATTTTTGAAAATAGTATATTAAATGTTTATAATATCTCATAAACATTAAAATTGGATAAGAAATCAGAAATTCTTTGATTAAGGCACAACAAATTGGTATTTCGTTAATATTTTAAATGTTCAGTTAACACCAACTACTTAAGTCCCAAAAATTAGGTCAGCGGGTTAGGATAGCAGATGTTTCGGCAACGATTGAAGTGTTTTCTGAAGCAACATTATGTCGCGATTTCAGTCAACACAATTTATCATAGCAATATTTCAAAATACAAAAAATCAAAATGGAATGGCTAAGACAAATGTTTTCCTTTGCTGAGATAAGTGGGTGACTGACTGACTGACCGACAAACCAGCTGTAGTTGTTGTAGTTAGTTCTTGTCTTTGCTGGTGTGTGCTGCTCATCATAAACGATTTATTTGAATTTCAAGGTTGTTTATTTATCTATTTTTCTCTTGAATTTTCAATTTTTCAAAGTGTTACTCGTCGGTGTCGGTCGTACAAAAAATGTGTGCAAATTGCGATCGCTTGCCAAGAATAAGAAATGAAACAAACCTTGCAATATATGCAAGAAATTCTTCGTACAGCGAAAGACTAGACATAATAAACACTCGAGTCACTAGGTTTTCGGCCCATGGGGGCTGTCAAGGTGCCACCCAAAACTAGTCCAAAATTTAGTACAAGTCCTTGACACTGACCAAAAAAATAAATAAATGTACCTGATTGGCATTTGGGTTATTTATAATCATCTGATTCAAAAAAAAATTTTTTTTGGATGACACACTTTACTCTATTGCGTGGGCAGGAAAAACCTGCAAATTTGCCAAATAGCCAATTCTCGTGTTCTTGGCCCAAGCGTACAGGTCTTCAGACCACCTGAGAAACAATAAGACAAAATTGGATGCTTGTCAAGAAAACTGAGTCATTTGTCTTTCTTAGTGCACCTATGATTTACTTATTTAATTGCGCTATAATGTCTTGCGATTGGTTTACAAGAATACTACAAATCGTTTAACAATGTAATCGTTTATTTATATATGCTAGCTTATACTCTAATGATTCACAGAATTGTTGGTTTCCTGCGCCTCGGGCTGCCAGCATAGTAAGGCAGCATTTATGTTCAATTTTATAAAAAAGAGAAATAAGGTCAAAGAGCTCGACTAAGCTATACCCTATAAATGAATGTTTTGAGAGAGAACTTTAGCAAGAATTTGGAATTTTAAAAAAATCGAATTTTAAGATATTTGGCTAAATTTTAAAAGTTATGGAAGCTTGAAATTTCAAATCATTCCTTTAAACTTCAACCCATTTTCCATGGAATCAGGGCATAAAATCGCACAGCCATTAGATTTCGTTAAAGCTTTAGTGCAACAAATGTTTTTTTTTTTTGGCACGTTTGCCAAATTCACTTGCTGTTCAATATAAACAAAGACTCTAACACAATGTTTTCCCAAGCGATATGGAAAATGTTTATTTTTTGCCATTTCAACTATTCAACCAAAGCTGGCCAGTTTTGCAATTTAATCCAAAGCAATCAACAGTTTTTTTGTTGCCAATAATTTACACCCTGCGGCATTCAATGCTTCCATCAACGCAAATCGCCACGCGTATTCAGAGTGTCCACAAAAAACGACAAAAATCTGTTGTGGAAATCGAAAGAAAATACGCATTTTTGTGTGATGAATATGCCGCAGCTATACAAACATTCGTTTGATGCTTTTTCTTGTTCGGATTTTTGAAATTAATTAGGCAATTTCTAATAATAAACTATGAACTCAACGCCAGTCACACAAACCATTTTCTCTTGCTACTTAAAATTGCTCAAAATTTTGACCAGTCGCCACATCAGCAGCAAGTTAATCCTATTAGAAGTTTTAATTTTCAAATTAGTTTTAAAAGGAATGCTTGAAATGATTTCAGAGATTCTAAATAAAACCATTGAACAATTTTCTAGTCCTGTTTCAACATTTAAATATGGAAACACAAAGGCATTCATTATGAAATTCTAGCACTAAGTACTAAGATAATTTCTTCTACTTGAGTTTTTTGGTATGTACATTAAGAGTAAATATCAACAACTGCGACGTAGTGAGACATGAATTATTTGAATATTTGGCCATCAATGTGCAGACTGGCACTTGTCTTAAATAAATAATAATACAATATTTCCGCATGAGTGGTTGTGACAGTTTGGCAAATCTATAGATATAGATGTGGGAAATAGTTTATGCAAATATTTATACATTTGCTTAATGAGCATTAGCCTCAAACCAAAAACACACATATACATGGGATAATGGCCGGGAAAATTTGATATTATAAGCAGTTGGGCGCATCGTTAAATTGTTTTCCTACTTGACCGCCCGCCCACGAGAATATTGTAATTAAGCAGACGCCCAAATATCGCGAAAAACTACGCAAATCCGATGTGGCCGGAATGTGGTCGAAAACTTTTAGCACTTTATTTTCAAAGCACATTTAAGCATTTAGCAAACGTACTATAAAATTAATTTTCTACATATTTTAATTAGCCGAAAACAAGTCAGAGACTGATGCCTCAATATCGAATCCCCTGCAAAAGCAAAACACACACATCAAACATCACATTCAATTACATAATCCCCACGTTGACAAACTGTCCGATTTACACATGTATATAGCTATATAAGTACCATACAGTATACATATCGCTATGGCACGCGTTAACCCTGTCAGTTCCCCTAGTTCCCCTTGAAAAAGAAAAGCGATTGCCACAATGTTGGCAGCATATTTATTTATACGCACGCTGTAAATTAGCAAAAAAAAAAAAAATAATATAAGAAAACAATTGAAAACTGCAACGCTGTGAATGTTATTTCAATTTAAATGAAAATGGGGCCAAGTTTTCAGCATCAACAGAAATTTCGCGCACGCATTTTCGCATTCAAGTGCGCTCAATGCTCGTAAATAAGCTGCTAATTGCCAAAAAGAAAAGAAACCAAACGTAAACAGCTAACAAAGATGCATGGTGCGATCAGAAATTTCATAGTTTCTACCAACTACTCGAAAACCTAAACCAAGCAGCTTATGCAACCCATCAAAACTATACAGATAAAATCATTTCCGTATCTCTAATTTTAAATTTTTCCCCGACACCATCAAAATCATTACAGATCAGGGCACACAAACAGATTGTCTGCTCATTACCGAGGATGAAGAGGAGGAGCCACAAAAGCGGAATGACCATAAAAATCCGCTACGAAAATCTGCCTCCTTTTCATCCTCAACGACAGCCTCTCAATCGCCGGGCAGCTCATCGTTGGGTTCGGCTACATCAACCATGTCGCTGCGCTCCACAACACCACAGCGAGCCAACAACCAGAGTCAATTGGGATCGACGCGTACTCTTCGCAGCGATACGATCAACACATTCCAAAAATGGGAGACGACCGTTGAGTCGATTAGCTATGTGAGCACCAAAACCGTATCCATATCGGACTTTAGCAAGGAGCCGCAGCTGCAGGCACAATCAGGTAAACAAAATCCACTAGCTAACTAACTAACTGGGTTAAGATTCAAATTTGAATGGCTATTTGTGTGCTTGCTTTGTTTACTAACAACTAGCTCGTTATTCATAGCCCAATGCATCAAAAACATTTTAATTTTAAACAATTTTTTCAGCGATCTGGAAAATTGCTAGTTACCTACAAAAATGGGCTGTGCCCAAGCACACACAATAAACAAGCAAAAAAAAAAAAATATATACACATGCATGTACATTTATTTGTGTGCGTGCATATTTCGAATATCTTTTGGGGCACCGCATGTAAAATCACTAAATATAGATTACAACCACACGCACCGCATCGCAGCACATTGAAACTTTCATTTACAAAGAGCAAGAGCGAGAAACACAGAAATATGGAGATGGGGAGAGAGACAGAGAGAGAGAGAAAGATGTAACTTCAACTCTCGCTTTCTGTGTCTAACTGCGACTGCGGCTCTTGTGTCTAATTGTATTAACAATTGATATATAAGTACCATATTAAAAAAACCGACCACATTTGGACATTTTATACGTAAATTGCAGCTGAAGGCGCAGCTCTTTTCATTCCGTTTCGGTTTTCTGCGTTTGCTGAAATTTGATGCGTTGACTGCATCACAGCGTCTGTCTGTCTATGTGGCAACAAGATACATATATACAAAAGTATCTTAAGAGTTGAACTGTCGCTGTTGCTGCGCTTTGCTTGGGGTCGCATTCATTTGCCATTCCGCATTTCGCATTCATTTCATTTATTTTTATTTCTTTGTCTCGGCATATCTCATTATTAAAAGAAAAAAAAAAAAACAAAAAACAAACAAGTCCTGCATGCCACATCATTTACACTTGCTCGTGTGTGTTTTGTGTCATATAATGATGAACTTAATTGATATGCGAATATTCTTCTTCTTGTTTGCAGTAAATTGAATGCAGTGCCTCCTCCACTGAGCTGGGCCCAATCCCCACAACACAAATACAACTAACTAAGAGCCACTGAAAAAAAAACCAAGCAACAATAATAACTAAATCTAAGCAATTGCCTTAATATTATTTACACATTTTTATTACCTACTAAAAAAAAAAAAAAAAAAAAACAGTTAGAAAACCTTAAAAATATTAATAATACTAATTAAAGCAAAATAATTACATGCAGATTATCACTTGCCTTGTTTTTTGTTTGCTTAACAACATTCTCCTCTCGTGACATAATTTGACGAATATTTTTGCAAATCTCGTGCGATAAGATAGTCTGGGGCAGTCAAGCAGATTACTTTTTATCTACGACACAGCTGACAACAGAAAACTACAAGATATATTTTGTAGCGCTTCGCTGCAATCTGCTGCTGCTTTTGCTGCCGTCGTTTGTCTTGCAGAACCAGCTAACTGTTTATGTTGTTGTTCTACTACTTAGAAGTAGGCTATGGATATGCTGAGTGCGTTTACATATTCACTTAGCGTTCTTATCTCGTCGCGTTGCTTATGGTTGCAGTTACATTAGTATCTTACTTGTGACAGTCTCAACCTGGCAGCCAGTTCAATTCGTAACTCTTAATAAGTGATTTCATAACTGTACGGGTTTTTGGAAAAATTGCGAAGCATGTTAACAATTAATGTTTGCAGTAAAAACTTAATAATGTACTTACAATTGATAGCATTGCCAACCGGGTCGCCTTATAGAGCCCCATTCAATGTTCATCCCAAATATGGCCAAAACCAAACGCAACTCAGACGCAACTCGAGTTGCAATTTGTAAAGATTGAAATTGTTTTGACGTTTTAACGCACACAATGCTTACGAAATGGAAAGTTTGTTGCCAAAGGTGACACCCGCTAGCGAAATTTTTTTAGCTAAAAGAAAATTCAAATAACATTTTGGTCTTGATGATTAAGAAACCAAATGAATAATCAAATTTATATGTAGCCAAAGCAGCGAGCCAAAATTGTATGTATGTGGTTTTAAATTTAGACAGGCCAAATAAATTGTGTGGAAAATTTAAAAAGATGGTGCATGAAAAGCATTTAAAATACTTAATTAAAATGATTATTAGTGCATTTAATAAGAATCTATATAATTGTTATACATAATTGCCATTATGGGATAAAGAGTAGATTTTTGTGCGCTTTGGTTAGTTCTGGAATTTTTAGAAAATATGTTAAAGCTTTGAGTGTATGCACTTTAATGTCCACCTTTACAGTTTCTAGAATTTCGTTAGATTTAAGATTGTTTTTTGATTTTGTTCTGCACACAAAAGTTGCAAAATACGTGTCAAAAATAAATCGTATTATATTTTTAGCAAACTTACTCAAAACCCGAACACTTGCCGAACCCAACAAAGAGAATAGCGAGGAAAACGAGCGATAGATAAAGAGATCTAAATTTTCCACCAAGTCAAACTGCTATGTGCTTATGGTGAACTTTGTTAAATTGAGCAGCAGCAAAGCACAGCAGTTTGACTTTGTAAATGGGCGATGCCAAAAATTGAGATCGATGGGGCTGAATGTGTTGCATAGTCGATGCCTCAAGCTGCTACAGCCAAAAACGAACTAAGTAAAAAACACCTGTTTAAGCTAGTTCTGTGAAATATTAGTGTAATCTTCTTAGACTGAGATTAATTGCAGAGCAAATAGCCTATTTAATGTGATTTCAAACACTTGGTCAACAAGTAGAGCCTGTTTAAGAAACACCCAAGTGATTGACAGTTTCCAGTCTCTAATCTTTAACTGCCACTGTAGAGATGAACTTGTTCATAGGCCCCCAACAAGTTGTGTAGCGCATTTGCAGCACTCTCGCAGCATTTTCCACAGCAACAATGCAACAACAAGCATGTGAAAAGTGCAAAAATATCTCATGTGAAGCGAGAGAGCACGAGGCACACACGAAGATCGTGTGGCTCTCGTTTCGTGTGCGCCTTGTGGCAGCTATTTGATCGCATTCTCAACGATATTTTTTCATTCTTCGCTCGCACCTCACTAACGATCGACGTCTTGGTTTCAGTCTCGGGGATAATGACTTGAAACAGTTTGAAAATAGATATTATTTAAAGAAATACATATATATATATATATACGGTACATATAGATATATATGTGTTCAGCCAAATAGTTCGCATAGAGGTTTTTTTTAAAGATAAAGTCGCCGCATATATATAAAACGTCGCAAGGATAACGCATTGAAGTAAGGATAAACGAGTTTTCAATTGATTTAATGTGTAAAATCAGTGAAAATATGGAAAATGTTCGTGAAAAATTTGGTTTCGTAACCACTTTGAAAATTCTGAAAGAATTTTTCAGTGCGCTAAATATCTAAAAATAGTCAACGAGCACTTCTTCGGGCGCGTTCGATGGGTGATTCGGAACACCGCTCGGGCATCCGATCGTGGGGTCCGCACCCAATTCGATAAATTGACTGTGAATTTGTGCATATACACAAATACTATAGATGTGCATATATATATATATGAATAAGCGATCTGATCGAAAGATATCTAACATACACACGCATATAGATTTTATATATATATTTATATTGGTATATATATATGTGATTTTGTACATAATCCTGGCTGATCCTGGCAAGGAATACAGGCAACGACAGCTAGGTGAATGTACAAAACTGTGAAAAATATGCTGTGTGTTAAATGAATAATGAATACCCGAGCAGTGAGAAGTGAACAGTGCAGAGCTTTTGCATTGGATATACAAATATGAAAAAATAAATGTTAAAAATAGCCCCGAAAAATAAAAAGATACCATCAACACTGTGTGTATAGAAAGACGTCTGTGTGTTTGTGTGTCGCAGTGAAAAATTCGAGTGGCTAAAATTAGCCCGATATGTCTCACATGCAAAGAATATTGAGAAGGATAGATGGTTGTGAAATACTTTTTAATATATGTTGTACATATATATGTATATAAACATATATTGTGGTGAAATAATTTTTAATATATGTTGTACATATAGCTATATATATATCGAATATATATGCAGCTCGGTTCTTAAGCATAAAAAAATCAACAAGAAAATTTAAGTGTGTGTCATAGAGATAAAAATAAAAAAATAGATGCGTTGAGCACACTGAAAAGAAAATTCAAAAAATAAAACGAATATTTGAAAAGAAAAAACACAATATTCAACGTTTGCCAAAAGCTATTTTCGAGTGATTAATGTTTGGTGTGTGTTGGTTTTGTGAATAATACATAAAATTTTAACAAGATTTTTCTTTTCTATTTTGCCCAATATTCAATTTCAGCAATAAAGAAGCGAAAGTATCTGTATAGAAATCAATATACATAGAATAAAATATATATCTAAAGTGAAGAAGCAAATCAAAGGGAAAAGTGATCGAGAGAGGTGTTTTATTTTAGTGCAGTTGACAACTGCAACGATTTGGTTGTCATTTTCAATGATATATAGTGATATATAACAACTTAAAATGAAACGACAAAATCCGAACCCGTACCAGCAGCAGCAGCAGCAGCAGCATGAGCAGCACCAACAACAACAGGTGCAGCAGCAATACTCCACTCAGGAGTATTCGCACTCTAGTCAAGAGCAGCATCAGCAGCAAAGGATTAGCCGCACTGAACAACATGTTCAGAGGAGTCAAATAACTACTCAGCAAAGAGGTCAGTCCGTCTGCCTGTCTGCCCACCAGCCAGACTCCCAGTCTGTACTCGTATGCCATGTCAAATATCAATCCATCTCGTTTATGGATTTTAGCAAGCTGCATTGGCCAGTGGGATTCACACCGTGGATTTAGAATCTCCACTGTTCCAAGCTCTTGTTACTGTACATTCATTCGATACAGACAATTTGCTCTCATATTTGCTCTCATTGAAACCTGAAATCTTTGCATGCTAAATCTTAACACTTTGAATTTCTGTCGCTGATGCTACTAATTATTTAAATTATGCAAAAAATCTTGTTGCAAAATTAATAACCCATTTATTGAAAGACCATTTGGAGAAAACCATACAACCATACCGCACAATAAATTTCATAATAAACATGCCTAGGTCTGAATATTGATTTAGAGCTCCTTAAGATCCAAATGTTTTTAAGGGGGATAAATGTCTTATTGCTTAAATAGTTTATATACTTTCGCAGTAGGCAGTATGCAAAAAAGAAAAACACAATAACAATAACAAAACTTAACATAGAACCAACAAAACTTATTATTTAAATTTAGCGTTGGTAAACATAAGATTCGTCTAGTTCATAATAAATTTAAAGTAAATTATGTCCTGCAATGAAATTGGGCATCTTTGTTTAGTTAAATCTGCACTTAGTTCCATATGGCAAAAAATTTAAGCACAACCTTTTTTGCTTTACTAATGTTTTACCCATGAAATATTGTAACTGTTCTGTTATTAAATGTGTAACGCAACGAACCTTTTTTTTTTAGACCGAATAGACTATTCATATTCATGATCAGCAGTGAGTTGAGATGACATAGTCATTTCAGTCGGCTTGATCTTTCATCTTTTAGCTATCACGCTAAAAACTTGGTAAAGGCGTTCTTTTTGCTGCAAATAGATCATTTGTGATATCGGTCAGGTCGAACAATGGAATAATTTAGCAGACATAAAAATTGCAAGATCTGTAAAAAGTTTTCAGTCTAAATTTACTTTTGTTAAATATTTATAATTCGCAGAATCCGAACTGTGATAAGTAAGTCTTGCAATATGTATCGATAGTGTAGCAAAAATGTTGACGTCTGAGCATATAATGTATTCAAAACTAGAAGATTGTATCCAAGTCTTCGGCTTCATCGTCATCCATTTTGTAGAAACCAAAACTTAGATGGGTAGACTTTTGTTTTTATTTAGATGCGAAAATTATTGGCTTAAATTTCCATTTACCAATAAATGAACATATTTCTGTTTATGCTTGAAACATGAGTTAAACAAAGTTTCAACAAGGATTCCATGATATTAACTTTTCTAGCCTGGAATGTAGCTCAAATATTCTACATACAATCAACAAAAACATTCTCAGACTGTTTATAAATATTAATTAATTTGAAGGTATCATCTTAAAAACTGTGCTCCTGCGATATCACTAACAAACAACTATGTGATTTATTCAACAAGCATTGTATTTAATTACACACAAACATACGATAGAGAAGAAATAGAATAAATGATTGATTAAATATTTGTTTTATCTCGCTTTATGATAATGAAACAATATTCCGTGGCAATGACTCATCCAATATTAGAACAAACACATATTTGACTAACAAACATTTAAGTTATTTATATTCATCTTGTATTTCATAACATAAATCTGTATTGACAATCAGCCAAAAATTCGGTCTATTTTTAAATGTTCCATTCATCTGCCAAAATTTTGATCGTGTGCTGCACTGACATACATATACATGACTAAATAGGTGGCATAAGAGAACTGTATAAGAGTTCTTAAGCTGTTTGCTCTGTTTACATTTTCACATGTTGCATTGTGTCGCCTGTCACTATTGAAGAAAGTGAGCAAGATGTTTGTCGGAAGACTCTCTTATACTGACAGCCGAATTAAACCGAATGTAGTTTTCCGAACTATTTGAGAATGCGCACAAAAGTCAGAGAGTGAGTCTTAATGAGAAAGTATATGGGCGAGAGTGAACGAAGAAGAATGGGGAGACCTAAAGAACAAAAAACAGCTGGTCTTGTTGTTTGTTTACAATCACAGCAAACTTATATACATATACTTGGTAAATGTCAATGCACATGCCAAAATATATATGCACATTTATGCCTTTAATTTAATATTCCATTTATATTGCAGATATATATAAAAAATGGTACGCGTGCCAATATCTAAATATAAATAACTCAAACTAGAAATAGTACATCCTTGACAATGGGCTTGTCCAATGTACTTTGAAGTCATTGTTCTTATTTTTATTAAAATAATATTATTTTGTTATGTTGTAAGGGAAAACCAGAAAGATGTAGAGCACAGACGCAGGTTTTCGTTTTTAAAGAGATTTAACGTTAAAAGAATATCTTTGATTCTTATAATCAATTAAAATAAAATAACATTAATTATTTTTGTACGTGCATGAAATTAATAAGTTTGTTATTTCAACTATACGTCTTATATCTCACATTAATACTAGCGAGCTTCACTTCAATCTTAAGCTGTACTTTATTACATTATGTTCCCCTAATCATTTTACAGTTCAACAACATCAAGGTGGTATTGAAGGCACCTATATACCACCGTCTTTGACACACGTTTATGCTCAAGGTGACATTTCACCGCCTGTATTCGAGCAGATTTTCAAGAACGCTCGCTTTGCCCAGGGTGGCAACGCCCTGTTCGAAGGTAGGCTGCGTGGCAACCCAAAGCCATTCGTTACATGGACCCGAAAAGGCGCACCACTTCTTGAGTCGCAAAAGTTTCGAATGAGCTACAACGAGGCCACCGGTGATGTGTCCCTGCTGATCAATCAGATCGGACCGGGAGACGAGGGAGAGTATACGTGTACGGCTCGTAATCAATACGGCGAGGCTATTTGCAGTGTCTACATTCAACCTGAAGGCGCACCAATGCCTGCACTGCAGCCCATTCAGAATTTGGAGAAGAACATCTACTCCAACGGATATTCGTATACATCCATTGAGGAGGAGTTCCGTGTGGATACCTTTGAGTATAGACTTTTGCGGGAGGTCTCCTTTAGAGAGGCCATCACGCGTCGCTCTGGCTATGAGCAGGACAGTCAGCTGTCCCATGAGCTGGATCGCTCCCTGGGTCCTGCGCAAGCACCACAAATATCGCAGAAACCTAGAAGCTCCAAACTCATCGAGGGCTCCGATGCTGTCTTCACTGCACGCGTCGGCTCCAATCCTAGACCACGTCTCACCTGGTTCCATAACGGACAACGTTTGGTTGCCTCGCAAAAGTATGAGATCTCTTATTCGAGTGGCGTTGCCACACTGCGTGTGAAGAACGCCAATATTAAGGATGGCGGCCACTATACTCTCTTGGCTGAAAATCTTCAAGGCTGCATCGTCTCCTCAGCTGTGTTGGCTGTTGAGCCGGCTGCTGAGACTACCTACGAGCCCAAGCCTGTGGATCAGATGGCCGAGCAGCTGGAAGCAGGCAAGGCATTGCCGCCCACTTTTGTCAAGGGTTTTTTGGATCGTGAGGTGACGGAGGGTCGCATGACGCGTTTCGATTGTCGTGTTACTGGCAATCCCTATCCTGAGGTCTTCTGGTTTATCAGTGGTCGACAAGTACGCGACGATGCTTCGCACAAGATTCTTGTCAACGAGTCTGGAAGCCATTCACTGATGATTACGAACGTGAGCCGTTTGGATGGTGGCGCTGTCCAGTGCTTGGCCCGCAATAAAGCCGGAGAGGTGGCTATCGAGGCGCAGTTAAATGTGCTGGAGAAGGAGCAGGTTGTCGCACCACAATTTGTTCAACGCTTCAGCACAATGACTGTCCGTGAGGGTGAGCCAATCACCATGAGTGCCAATGCCATTGGAACACCTGTACCACGCATCACCTGGCAGAAGGATGGAGTCCAAATCTCATCAACTGCAGAACAATTTGTGGGCATCGATGGCGGCGCCACCTGCCTAGAGATACCGCATGTGAAAGCTGCCGATGCTGGCTGGTACCAGTGTACCGCACAAAATATTGCTGGTTCCACGGCGAACCGGGCAAGACTCTATGTCGAAGTTCCCAGAGATCAACCAAGTCATGAACAGAGACGTCTTAATCTACCAAGACCAACGAAAGTGATCGAGCCTGAGTGAGTTTTGGAGATTTTACACAATAAAATATTGTCCACTCATTGGTATTTTTTATATGTAGGCCAAGTCCTGGTCCAGAAATTATTTATTTGCGTCATGTGGAACGCGCCAAGCCGCATCTGCGTCCTGGCGAAGAGGATCGCGTTTATCCACCACCACAGTTCATTATACCGCTGCAAAACGTACAGCAGACCGAAGGTGGCCGTGTCCACATGGAAGCGCGCATTGAACCTGTTGGTGATCCCACGATGGTCGTTGAATGGTTCCTCAATGGTCATCCACTGGCAGCCAGTAAGACTCTTAAATTCCACGACTAGTTACCCTTATACAAAATTCTAATAACTTCTTTTTTTGAAGGTGCTCGCGCCACATCTGTCTTCAAGTTTGGCTTCATCGCTCTAGATCTACTGAGCATTATGGGTCATGACTCTGGAGAATATATGTGCCGTGTGAGCAACGCTAGTGGTGTCGCTGAATCACGTGCCATCCTATCGGTGGTGCAGCGTCCATCGATTGAGCAATCGTCGCAGAATCCCAACAGCATGCAGTACATCAATCAGCTAGAGGATTATTCACGCTATCAGCGCCAGGAAAGCTCAGAGGAGTTGATGAATCAAGCTCCGCAATTTATACGTCCACTACGCGATCTGGGTGAATTCGAGGAGGGCAAAAATGTTCACTTTGAGGCACAAGTAACACCTGTTAATGATCCCAGCATGCGTGTGGAATGGTACAAGGATGGTCTACCAATCACTGCCAGTTCGCGCATCACGGCAATTTTCAACTTCGGCTATGTCTCCCTAAACATATTGCACCTACGTGCCGAAGATGCCGGCGAATACACCGTCCGGGCCGTGAATCGCATTGGCGAGGCCATCAGCCAGTCCACAATACGCGTGCACACGCGCTCTCAGGTCACCGCCGATCTGGGTATACCCGAGCAGCAGCGTTATATTGAGAAGGTTGAGCAATTGGAGGACTACCGTAAGTCCCAGCAACGTCGCCATGTCCACGAAGCACCCGAGGCCATTGCGCCGCCCCAATTTAAGACACCTATCCATAACCAATTGGACTTGCATGAGCACGCACATGCACATTTTGAGGCACGTCTTGAACCCGTTGGCGATGCCACTATGCGTGTCGAGTGGCTCAAGGATGGTCAGCCCCTAGAGGCTAGCTCGCGTATCACCACCTACCATAACTTTGGCTATGTTGCGCTGACCATCAAACAAATAACCATTTATGATGCCGGCACCTATACTTGCCGTGCCTACAATGCAATGGGCCAGGATACGACCACCGCCCAGTGTACCGTCATATCGAAGAATGAGATTGTCACAGACACTCAGCATGCAGATGGCTTGCAGAAGATCCAGCACTTGGAAGACTCCTCACGCTATGGTCGCCGCGAGGAGGAGGAAACATACATTACGCAAGCACCACGTTTCCTTGGGCCAATGAAGGGCACCACCAAAATTTTGGAGGGTCAACGTGCTCACTTTGAGGCACGCGTGGAGCCCCAAAGCGATTTAGGCATGCAAATTGAATGGTATCACAACGGTCGCTCTATCACCGCAGCCAATCGCATCCAAACATACTACGATTTCGGCTATGTTGCCCTGGATGTCTCCCAAGTGCGCGCCGAGGATGCTGGCATTTATCAAGTGGTGGCTAGAAACAAGCTAGGTGAAGCTCAGTTGCAAGCAACGATGATAGTGGAAAGTAAGTATCAATAGACCTTTAAAGAGTGTTTAATTATGACTAACCCATTTTGATTGTGTCTTAAAGCTCGTTCCAGTATCGACACATCTAGCATGCATCGTGGCCTCTATGAGAAGACTCAAAATATGGAAAATAAACCATTTGTAGAGAATCAGTACGATATCGAGGAAATATCCAAGTCAAAGCCCGTCTTTGTGCAGCCGTTGACGGATCCCAAGCCCATACACGACGGCAAGAATATTCACCTGGAGTGCCGTCTCGAGCCCATGGGTGATCCAACAATGCGCGTTGAATGGTTCCAAAATGGACGCCCCGTCACGGTTGGCTCCCGTTTCCGTACCTATTATGATTTTGGTTTTGTCGCTCTAGACATTATTCAGGCCACGGCTGCTGATTCCGGGGAGTACACCGTGCGTGCCACCAATCATTTGGGTTCAGCCCATACCTCCGCCTGTGTGCGTGTGATTGATCGCACTGATGTGGTAACGGAAACCCAGAACGAGCAATCGCTAGAGCAAATTCAGCTGCTTGAGGACTCTCGCCGTCGTCAGCATCGTGAGGAGGACATTACTGTAATGCAGGCACCTCAATTTACGCGTGCCTTGCACAACATTGAAACCGTCGAGGGCACCAATGTGCACCTTGAGTGCCGACTGCAACCCGTGGGTGATCCTAGCATGCGCATCGAATGGTTCGTTAATGGCATGCCGGTGAAGACTGGTCATCGTTTTCGTCCCGCTTACGAATTTGATTATGTGGCGTTAGATTTGCTTGGTTGTTATGCCATCGACTCGGGCGTCTACACGTGCCAGGCACGTAATCAACTAGGCGAAGCCGTCACTTCGGGCTCTGTGCGCATCACCGCCAAGAGCGATTTGTTACTGGAAACCCAGAACAAGTCTGGTCTGCAGAAAATCCAATATCTCGAGGATTCCTCCCGCTATCGTCGCAATGAAGAAATCGATGAGGTGGTTAACATTCGACCGCGTTTCCTGACCCATCCTAAGAGTCTTCCCAACACCCGAGAGGGAGCTCACGCGCATTTCGAGTGCAAAATTGAACCAGTAACTGATCCCAATCTGAAGGTGGAGTGGTTCAAGAACGGTCGTCCTATAACGGTGGGACATCGTTTCCGTCCCATTCACGATTTTGGCTATGTGGCCTTAGATATCGTTGGTTTGATTGCTGAGGATTCTGGTGTTTACACCTGCCGTGCTGTCAATCTTATTGGTTCTGATGAGACTCAGGTGGAGCTGCAATGTCGAAGTGGTGAGCAAATTGTTACGGTCACCCAGAACGAGGCTGGTCTTGAGCAGATACATTATTTGGAGGATCGTTCGCGCTATAGCCGCCGCGAGGAGATTGATGAGAGCACCAAGCAGGCTCCTGTTTTTACCACCTCACTTAAAAACGTCGAGATCAAGGAGAATCAACGCGCTCACTTCGAATGCCGTTTGATTCCTGTTTCGGATCCTTCAATGCGCGTGGAATGGTACCACAACAATTTGCCGCTAAAGTCGGGTTCCCGTTTCACGGAGACCAACAACTTTGGCTTTGTTGCCCTAGACATTATGTCCACGCTACCAGAAGATGCAGGTACTTACACCTGCCGTGCCTACAACGCTGTGGGTGAAGCCATTACCTCAGCCGTCGCCGTTGTGCATACCAAAAAGTCCATCTATCTGGAGTCGCAGCATGAGACAGCCTTACCACGTCTTCAGCACTTGGAGGATGGCTCAAAGCGTCAGCGCATTAGCGTACAGGATGAGATCGTCTCGCAGGCTCCGGTCTTCACCATGCCAGTGCGAGATGTACGCGTCGCTGAGAACCAAGCGGTGCATTTTGAGGCTCGTCTCATACCCGTTGGCGATCCGAAGTTGACGGTTGAATGGCTGCGTAACGGTCAACCCATTGAGGCATCCAATCGCACCACCACCATGCATGATTTCGGCTATGTAGCCCTGAATATGAAGTACGTGAATCCTGAAGATTCCGGCACCTACACCTGCCGTGCTGTTAATGAGCTAGGTCAAGCCGTGACATCTGCCTCTTTGATTGTTCAGTCCAAGACTTCGATTCAATTGGAGACTCAACACGAAGCAGCTATGCACAAGATTCATCAGCTAGAGGATCACAGCAAGTATCAGCGACGTGAGGAAGAGGAGTATACTGTGACCACTGCCCCCATGTTTGTCACCAAGTTGATTGGTCCGACCAAGCTGGTTGAGGGCCAGAGTGCACATTATGAATGCCGTATTGAACCCTATCCGGACCCGAACCTAAAGGTCGAGTGGTTGCACAACGGCAAACCACTAAGCACCGGCCATCGCTTCCGCAACACCTACGACTTTGGCTTTGCTGCCCTAGACATTCTCACCGTTTATGCAGAGGATAGTGGCGAATACACTTGCAGGGTGACCAACAATCTGGGCGAGGCTGTAAATTCAATTGTTTTGAATGTGACTTCCCGTTCGTCGATAATTCAAGAAACCCAGCATGAGGAGGCACTCCATAAGATCCAGCATCTAGAGGATACCACACGCTTCCAGCGCAAAACCGAAGAGGATCAGTTCCATGCAGAGCGCCCACAGTTTGGACGTCCACTGCGTAATGCTAAAGTAAACGAAGGCACTCCCGTTCATCTGGAGGCCACTCTGATCCCAGTGAATGACCCCACCATGAAGGTCGAATGGTACTGCAATGGCAAACCCGTGCAAACAGGTCATCGTTTCAAGACCACCTATGATTTTGGCTTTGTTGCCCTGGACATTCTGTATGCCCACGCCGAGGATACGGGAACCTACATGTGCAAGGCAAAGAATGCTGTTGGGGAAGCTGTCACGACTTGTGCTGTAAACGTAACAGGTAGCTCTTTTAATACTTTCTATCTTATGGATTACTAATCCCCTTTGATCTGCAGCAAATAAGACACTGGATCTAGATACGCTTGATGCTCAGCGACTGGAAAAGATTCGTCAACTCGAGAACTATGCGCCACCTACAAAAGCCGTTGTGGAGGAGAAGGGACAGAAACCTGTTTTCCTCACACCTCTTAGCAATATGGAACATCTGAAGGAGGGTGAGCATGCTCATCTTGAGTGTCGCGTTGAGCCCATCAGCGATGCCAATCTTAAGATCGAATGGTTCTGCAATGGCAAGCAATTGCCTACTGGACATCGCTATCGCACCACCCACGATTTTGGCTATGTTGCCCTTGATATTTTGTATGTCTATGGCGAAGATACGGGCACATATATGTGCAAGGCCACCAATTTGCTGGGCGAAGCCGTTAATACTTGCAACGTGCGTGTGCTAAACCGACGTAGCATGATTTTAGATACCCAGCATCCCGATGCAATGGAAAAGATACAGAAGCTGGAGTCGAAGGTTGTCACCACACGCACTGAGGTCGGCGATCAGCCAATTGGTCCGCCCCACTTCACAGCTGAATTGCGTGGCTCCACAGAGATCTACGAGGGTCAGACAGCGCACTTTGAAGCGCAGGTAGCACCCGTGCATGATCCTAACTTACGAATTGAATTCTATCATAATGGCAAGCCATTGCCCTCGGCAGCTCGCTTCCACATCACCTTCGACTTTGGTTATGTCTCTTTGGACATTACCCATGCAGTTGCGGAAGATGCAGGAGAGTACTCCGTGCGTGCTGTTAATGCCTTGGGACAGGCTGTTTCCGCAACTAAGTTGCGTGTGATTGCCCGAGGTACCATCATCTCGGACACCCAACATCCTGAGGGTTTGGAGAAGATCCGCAAACTAGAATCTGCGGCACCGCATCAGCGCCAGGAGGTGGAAACTCCTGGAACACGTCAACGTCCAGTGTTTACGCAGCCTCTGCAAAATATTGACCATATTAAGGAGCACCAAACGGCCCACTTTGAGGCTCGTCTGATTCCCGTGGGTGATCCTAACCTTAAGGTTGAATGGTATCGCAATGAGAAATTGATTGAAGACAGCTCTCGCATCACCAAGCAACATGACTTTGGATTTGTGTCGCTCGACATTTCCCACATCCGCAAGGATGATGAGGGTGTTTACATGTGCCGTGCTGTTAATCCACTAGGTGAGGCCGTCACTACCGCCTCTATGCGTGTGGTAAGCGAAGCTACCATTCTTATGGATACTCAACATCCGGACAGCATCAGTCGCATTCATCAACTGGAAAAGCCGATGGCTCCGCGTCCAACGGAACCCGAGCGTCTCTTCGAGAAGCCCATCTTCACACAACTGCTGACGGGTCCCTCCGAGCTGTGGGAAGGCGCTCATGCGCACTTTGAAGCGCGTGTTGTACCCGTGGGTGATCCATCTTTGAAATTTGAGTGGTTCATTAATGGCGTCGAGCTGCAAATGGGCTCGCGTCTGCGTACCACTCATGACTTTGGCTTTGTCACCCTGGATATTGCCGCTGTTGTGCCCGAGGATGCTGGCGTGTACATGTGCCGTGCCTTCAATGCAGCTGGTGAGGCTGTGTCCTCTACTGCTATGAAGGTGAAGACCCGAGCCAACATTGATGGACAACCCTTGATACCAGAGTCCTGGGAAGCTATTCGCTTGAAAGAGGCTGCCATGAACCGTGTGCCTGAAATGTTTGTGGACTCAACACCCCAGCAGGCACCAGTGTTTACCACTCACCTGCAAAGCTATGACAAGTTACATGAGGGTCAGCATGTTCATCTAGAGGCTCAGGTTGAGCCACGTGCCGATCCCAATCTGCGAATCGAATGGTTTAAAAATGGTATTTCCCTTACCACTGGTTCACGCATCCGTAGCACCTTTGACTTTGGTCTGGTTACGCTTTCGATAAATGGGTTACGCGAAGATGACTCTGCTATTTATACTTGCAAGGCTACCAACCAGATTGGTGAGGCTGTGTCGACTTCTTCGCTTAAGATCGAAGATCGCCACTGGCTGCAAGCTGAGTCATTGCATCCAGATTCGTTGCCACGTATCGGACAACTAGAGGCACCCAAGGAAGGTCGCCCTGAGGCTCCAGAACCCACATATGAGACGCCCGTATTCATTACGCATCTGAATAACATTGAGTGCAAAGAGACGGACAATGTGCGCTTCGAGTGCAACGTCGAACCAGCTCGGGATCCAACCATGCAGATCGAATGGTTCTGCAATGGTCAACCTCTACAGGCAGCTGCCAAGTTTAAGTCCATCTATGACTTTGGCTATTGTGCTCTGGATCTAAGCAATACATATGCGGAGAACAGTGGCATCTATACATGCAAGGCCACCAATAGCAAGGGATCGGCTACCACCTCGGGCACATTAAAGTGCACTGGTGGCAAGACCATGTTCCTGGATACCCAACATCCACAGGGCGTAAGCGGTCTTGAGGCTGTGCAGGAAACTGAGGAGGCATTGGCTAATCGCCATGCACAGAAGGCAGCCAAGCCGGAGACTCAATATCCACCACCAGTGTGGACCAAGCCCTTGCAGCAAGAGTTCCATTTGTCTGAGGCGCAGTCCATTCATCTGGAGGCCAACGTGGAACCCAAAGAGGATCCCAACTTGTTCATTGAGTGGTATTTCAATGGTAAGTTGCTGCAACATGGTTCACGCTTTAAGATGACAAGCGAATTTGGTTTCGTTACCATGGATATGATTGAGGTATACTCCAGAGATCAGGGCATTTACACATGCAAAGCATATAACAGGGCTGGCGAGGCATTTACCTCTACCACTATTTTCTGCTCGAGCAAGGAGAGCATTATTGAATCTACTCAGCATCCAAAGGGTGCTGAGGGTCTCGAACAGATTCAGGATCTTGAGGACTCCCTTCGCAGAGATGGCAGCAAGCCGGAGCAACCAGAACTAGGCGTTGCTCCACGTTTCACCACCGAATTTGTCAACATTGTGGATATTGGAGAGGGAGAGTTAGCCCATTACGAAGCAAATTTGATTCCTCTGGGTGACCAGAGCATGGTCATTGAATGGTTCTTTAATGGCAAAGTGCTTGAGGCTAGCCATCGCGTTCGCACCATCTACGCCTTTGGAACCGTGGCTCTAGAAGTGCTAGGCACCAAGATCGAAGACACTGGCACCTACACCTGCCGTGCTACCAACAAATACGGCTCTGCTGAAATCAGCTGCATGTTGGAGTGTGTGGAAAAGCCACGTGGCCAGAAGCCCCACTTCACATCGCATATTCAGCCGCTGCAAGGCCTGAAGGATAGCCAATCTGCTCACTTTGAATGCACTTTAATACCGGTTAATGATCCAGAACTGAAGGTGGAGTGGTATCACAATGGCAAGCTGCTTCGTCACTCCAATCGCATCAAGACGGTTTCCGATTTTGGCTATGTGGTTTTGGACATCGCTTATCTGCAGGATCACGACAGCGGTGAATATGTCTGCCGTGCTTACAACAAGTATGGTGAGGACTTCACACGCACCACTCTTAACTGTGGCGGACGTGGTGGCGTCTTTTATGACAGCCTTCAACCCGATTCGCTGCAAAGAATTCGGGAGCTGGAGTGTCCACAGGGACAGCAAACAGACACAAGTGCACCGTTTGTCGCAGAGCCACCTAAGTTTATTACCCAGATCGCTGACGTTACCAAACTTGTTGAGGGACAAAGTGCTCACTTTGAGGCGCGTTTGACACCAATTACCGATCCTGATCTGGTTGTAGAATGGTATTTCAATGGCAAGAAACTGCCACATGGTCATCGTTTCCGCACTTTCCACGACTTTGGTATTGTCATCCTAGACATTCTTTACTGCTACGAGGAGAACTCGGGCGTCTACGAGTGCCGTGCCCACAACAAATATGGCGAGGATGTCACCAGGGCTACATTAAAGTGTGCATCCAAGGCCAGTCTTATTCTGGACTCCCAGCTGCCACGCGGCATGGAAGGCGGCCTGGAAAAGATTGCCAATCTGGAGTACAGTATGGTTCGCACTCGCGATGAGACCACCGAAGAGACCAAAGGCAAGGCACCCGTGTTTACCGTTCCACTGGAGAACATTGAGAATCTCCGCGAGGGTGAGAATGCTCACTATGAGGCACGCATTACGCCTGCTGATGATCCTAAGCTAAAGATCGAGTGGTATTGGAATGGACGTCCATTGAAGGCCGGTTCACGCTTCCGCACTTTCTGTGACTTTGGTTTCGTCATTTTGGAAATTTCGCCGGTTTACCCTGAAGACTCTGGAGAATATTCGTGCCGTGCGATAAATGAGTATGGTGAGGCCGTGACCACTGCCACAATGAAGATTCAGGGCAAGCGCAGCATCATTATGGAATCGCAACTACCCAAGGGCATGGAGGGCACCATTGATCGCATCGCTGAACTTGAGGGACTAGGCTCACGCAGCACAGAGTTTGTGCCCGAGGACGACACTGGCAAGCCACCAGAGTTTGTGACTACACCCTTCGACATGGTCATCTCGGAGAACTCGCTGGCCCACTTCGAATGCCGTCTGCAGCCCATCAACGATCCATCCATGCGTGTGGATTGGTTCCACAATGGCAAGGCCTTGTGGTCCGGCTCTCGTATCAAGACTATTAATGACTTTGGTTTCGTAATTCTGGAGATAGCTGGCTGCTATCAGCGTGACACTGGTTTGTATACGTGCAAAGCAACAAACAAACACGGTGAGGCAACTGTCTCTTGCAAGCTGCAAGTCAAGGGTCGCCAGGGCGTTGTTATGGAACCGCAATTGCCGTCTAATTTCCGCACGGGCACTGAGAGCTTGCAGAAGCTGGAGGAGAGCATGCACAAGCGCGAGGAGATTGTCACTGACGAGGAGCAACCTAATCCACCCCGATTCACTGAAGAAATCAAGGACAATCTGGACGTTCCTGAGAGTGGTCCTATTCACTTTGACTGCCGTGTCGAACCTGTTGGTGATCCAACTATGCGTATTGAATGGTTCTTCAATGGACGCGTTATGGCTACCGGCTCTAGAGTCCATCAGCTTAACGATTTTGGTTTTATTGCCTTGGATGTTGACTACATCTATGCTCGTGATTCTGGCGAATATACTTGTCGTGCCACTAACAAGTGGGGCACTGCCACCACAACCGCAAAGGTGACTTGCAAGGGCAAACACAACATTGTCTACGAATCGCAGTTGCCAGAGGGCATGACTGCTGAGAAGCTAAAGGAATTGGAACGTGGACGCATTCCCGAGACACCCGAGGTTATCGAAGAAACATTCGGACCACCAAAGTTCACAACTCAAATTACATCAGTTGTGGCCGAAGAATCTGAGGCCGTAAGATTTGAATGTCAAGTAGAGCCCAAGGCGGATCCCAGCCTGCGTGTTGAATGGTACCGTAATGGAAAACCTTTACCCTTGGGTCATCGCTATAGGAACGTCTTTGACATGGGATTCGTCTCGCTGGACATTCTGTATGTTTACAGCGATGATTCCGGCGAATACACTTGCCGTGCCGTTAATAACCATGGAGAGGATCGCACCAAGGCCACCGTCTCCTGCAAGAGTAAGCCATCTCATAAGTTAGTCGTAGCATATTTATCCTAATTTATTTTTTCTTTCTTTTAGAATTGCCAACCATTTTGCTGCAAAACCAAGTGCCTCGTGGAATGAAGCGCTCGGATGCCCTGACCCAAATGGAAGCTACTATCAAGAAGTACACCTCAGAGGTTCATTTAACCGAGGACGATCTTTTCGATCCCGATCGCAAACAGCCGCCTCGTTTTGTTACACAAATCAAGGAGCAGCTTACGCTTACGGAGATGGTTAAAACCAAGTTCGAGTGCCAGTTGGCGCCTGTTGGTGATCCTAACATGAAGGTCGAATGGTTCTTCAATGGCAAACCCCTGCTCTTTAGTAAGTTTAAATTAAATTTATAACTGACATTTTCTATTTGAACATAAAATCTTTTTTCATCTGCAGAGAATCGTTTCTTGCCAATTTACGATTTTGGCTATGTGGCCATGAACTTTGGTTGGGTGTATCCAGAGGATAGTGGTGAATATGTTTGCCGTGCGACCAACTTGTATGGCAAGGACGAAACCCGTGCTATCATCAAAGTATCTGGCAAGCCGGGCATTGTATACGATTCCCAACTGCCAGCGCATATGCAGAGCATTGATCGCATTCGCGAAATGGAGGCCTCCTGGCAAGTGTAAGTAGCCATATTATACCTATTACTCATAAGAAAAACCTATTTTAAATATGCATTACTTCTAGTGTGCCAGAAGAAGCTGATCCCGATGCCAAGCCCCGAACGAAGCCAGTTTTCGTTAGCAAACTGGAGCCACAAACTGTAGAGGAGGGCGATCCTGCCAGATTCTGTGTGCGTGTCACTGGACATCCACGACCTCGTGTCATGTGGCTAGTCAATGGACACACTGTTGTGCATGTAGGCATTTTTTTGACATTCGTTTTATTCATTTACTAAAAGTTGTTACATACAGGGCTCGCGTTATAAGCTGACCAACGATGGCATGTTCCATCTTGATGTACCTAAGACGCGTCAATATGATACCGGCAAGGTGGAGGTTATAGCGCGCAACTCAGTGGGCGAATCGATTACTTCGACCGAACTGAAAGTTGTCGCACGCTCTGACGACTATCGTAATGTGCTCAAGAACTCACCACGCCGTAAGTCACATACACCAACACTTGTTTCATGCACATATGAGCAGCAGATATATATAAATTAACAGCTATTAGAATTTAACACAAACTAAATGAAGTAGTTTTTAGCTGGCTAAACTAAATACCAAAACAAAATCACATAAAAGACTGCATTGTAAATATACATAAAAAACATATAGTACACAGATTGAAGTAGAATAGCACCCGAAGTTATTGCGTTTCAATTCACATGCCACAAACAGTATATTATATAAAAGCATTCCAATACAACTAAGCCCCTTAATTCCCACGTACAAATTAACCAATCCCCTACGAGAAACACGCTTCCCTTCTTAGTATTTCCACAAGAGCTTCGTGTTGTCTTTTCACCTGAGCTGTTTCAAAGGAGCGACCCAGCGGAATCTGCGCCCCAATGGACTTCATCACTAAGTATCGCTGGACCATGGGTAGTATTGTTGTGTGCAAGTTTTAAGTGTGTGCGTGTTTTAAAAGACTGTCTATATTCTAAACTGTGGCTGATCATTCAACTCACTGTTCTCTGTTCTCATTGCAATCAAATGAAAAACCAAAAGAAGCTAGTTTACCCATTATCATCCTTAAATTTACTACACATAGATCATATTTTCAATCTCCTTATTTCAACTCATATACTAAAACTAACGCTTAAGGAATGCAGTTTTAGCTAACCAGCTGTATGAACTTTAATGCATGCAAACAGTTAAACTTTCCTATGTACCTAGATGTACTTTCAGTGACCTCTAGAGATAGTGACTAACCGTGTCAATTTGTTTTGAATATGTAGCGTGGTATGATTATGAGCTAGCTGGATACCAGAAGGAGCGTCAGGAAAACGAGTTGGAGAAGGCATTCGATGAACGTAAGCAATACTTGGCGGAGCAGAGTGCACACACTCTTAAAGGCGTTGAGCACTTGAAGCCCAAGCAATACAAGCCGCAAACACCCGACTGGCAACAGAACGTGAAGGCCAAGAAGAGCGAAGAGTACTACAATAAGCTGCAAAGCCTCGAAACCGAGCAGCTTCTGAAGGAGTCCCATATGCGCACTGATACGCATCAGTATGCTATACCCGGCGAGAAGGTTGTCAGCAGCTCAGCTGCAAAGGGCATGGCCCAATCCTATGAGGAGAATCTGTAAGTCCTTATCAATATATTTAATCAGACGTAATCTAACCAATTTCAACTAAAATCTCCACAGTCAGGAGCAAACAAGCACCGCCCAGGTCAAGCCGGCACCACCAAAGGGCACAGCTCAACCATCTGAGTCCTCTGTGCATGGTCGTGAGGTGCACATGAACAAACAGCAGCAAGTCCAGAAAGAGATCCAGGGTGATTTAGAGATTACACGCAAGATCACGGCTACAGAGACCACCGAAGTGGAGCACAAGGGCACCATTCAGGAGCGCGTTGTCAAGGGTCCCGTAAAGCCCGCCAAGGCGCCCGTCTTCACCAAGAAGATTCAGCCCTGTCGCGTTTTTGAAAATGAGCAAGCCAAATTCGAAGTGGAGTTCGAGGGTGAACCAATGCCTCAGGTGAAATGGTATCGTGAGAGCTTCCCTATTCAGAACTCTCCCGATCTGCAGATACACACGTTCAGCGGCAAGTCAATATTGATTATACGCCAGGTCTTTATTGAGGACTCGGCTGTGTTTTCTTGTGTGGCTGAAAACCGCGGCGGTACTGCCAAGTGCAGTGCCAATTTGGTGGTGGAGGAGCGTAGACGCGCCGGCAAGGGCGGCATTCAGCCACCAAGCTTTGTGACCACCATTCAGAGCACTACCGTGGCCACCGGCCAGCTGGCACGCTTTGATGCAAAGGTGACTGGCACTCGTCCCATGGATGTCTACTGGCTGAAGAACGGCCAGAAGGTTCAGCCCAGCATTAAGTTTAAAATGCTGGAAGAGGACAATATTCACACCTTGTTAATCATCGAACCCTTCGCCGAGGACTCTGGCCGCTATGAGTGCGTGGCTGTCAATGCTGCTGGTGAGGCACGCTGTGATGGTGATTGCATTGTCCAATCACCCAGCAAGCCAGAAAAGCCAACAACGCCCGGCAGCGAGAAGGCACCACACATTGTTGAGCAGCTGAAGAGCCACTCTGTCGAGGAGGGCAGCAAGGTGATCTTCCGCTGCCGTGTGGATGGCAAGCCCACTCCTACAGCTCGCTGGATGCGCGGGGAGAACATTGTGAAGCCATCACGTTACTTCCAAATGACGCGCCAAGGTGAATACTATCAGCTCATCATCTCGGAGGCATTCCCTGAGGATGAGGGTACCTACAAGTGCGTGGCGGAGAATAAGCTGGGCAGCATTCAGACCAGTGCTCAGCTTAAGGTGCGTCCCATTGAGAATCTAGATGCACCACCAACCATTACAGCTCTGAAGGATGTCTCCGTTGCCGAGGGCATGCCAGCTCAGTTCAAGACCACGGTGACGGGCAAGGTGAAGGCCACCAGTGTGCAATGGTTCCGCGAGGGTCAGCTTATACCGGAAACACCAGATTTTCAGGTAGGTTGAGTAATCGATATTTATAATAATTAGTTATAGATTAAGGATATTTCAATCACGTAAGGCTAACTGAATTTTAATATCATTCCAGATGATCTTTGATGGGAATAGTGCCGTGCTTTTGATTGGGACAACCTATGAGGAAGATTCGGGCATCTTTACAGTACGTGTCACTTCGTCAACGGGACAGGTCGAGTCATCAGCCAAACTGACTGTAAAAAGTAAGGAATAAACTAAAAACTAAGCAAAACCAAAACCAGAGTTCGTAAACAACAAGAAAGCAAACGTAAGCGAACAGTGTTCGAAAACTCCAAAGAATGCTCAAAAATCACATCGACCAAATACCGAAAAAAAAAACAAACAAAAATATTTATATTTATTTTTATACCATAACGGAAACTTTACTGACGACGTTTCAGCCCAACTTACTAACTAGTCCAAAAAGTTTGAGCGAAGAATATTTTGAAACAAACGGTTCGGCAGTTTCAGTTCATTTCTAATAGAATATAATTTCAGTTAAAGCAACGAACAAGTTCTTTTAATTACTAACAATTATTCAAAATGTGAACACAAGCAACAATTAAGCGAAAGATGTTTAACACGAAAAAGGATACAAAATACAACAAAAAAGCAAGTTTATTGAAAACGTATATAAAAAAAAACACTTAATAAAAATAATTACAAGTATTTTGCAATCCAAATATTTATAGAACATTTTCTTTCTGTCAGAGCCAATCTAGAGGGAACTGCTTGTCGGTGGTGTATGTAATTCGAAATTCTTTAAATTTGAGTGAAAATTAGGAAAGTGAAGGCAAAAACGCTCAACATTTGCCCATTCGAGTGAGATTTATAAATAAGGCAGCTTATGTACTTTAATTTTGTTCGAAATACCTACAAACATATAGATACTTACTTATGATATATGTATACTCAGCACAGGCACCCTATAAATATGTTGATTTCTTCTGTATCTAGCCTACGTCCATATGTACATAAAGAACATCTAAACACATATGTTTATATAGCTAAGAGTTTAAGCATATAGAAACATGTGTCGGACAAGTTTTGGGGTCGTGTGCAAAACGCACATTTTACCCGCCTCCGCTCAAGCGTGAAACATTTATTTTTTATTTGAATATTAACATAAAATATTGTGGATGACACATCTAGCTCACACAAGTTCCTTGTAGCGCTGCTGTTGTATATCCAATCGTAGCTACCAAATATTTATATGAACGTGCGCAAATCTGGCACAACCAAATGAGAAAAAAGCTAAAAATTGAAGGCATTGTAGACATTGAATTTCAGCTGCCAGCTAAGATTATCTATTCACTATAGTATACTATGTGTAGCTGTCTTTTCTATTTTAAAATTTTTTTGGAAACTGTTATTCTTTGAACACCAATTTCCAATAGATTAGCTACAAAACAACAAAAACCACAAAATATTTGGTATTTTTAGACCACAGAAAAGTCTGGATATAACGCTCGTGACTACAATGAAAAGCATTTTATGTATTTTTCAAGTAAATCATTAAGTTTATTTCAATTTTCTTTCATTTGAAAATTAGAAAAAAACAAAAAAAAAAAAAATTGGTATTCAATGTACGTGCGTTAATGAAAATAAACTGACATTTAGTTCGGGCAAAAATAAAATAATTAATTACCTACAAGTTGTTTGTTTTCTGTGTCGACCAGATATGACTAGCCGATTTGCCCGAGAGGACATACACACACTTACACATATAAGTATACAGATGGGGACTGTATGTTAGCCATTAGACGAGAACATGAATAAATGAGTCTGTTTATGGTGCAGAAATGCTTTTAATTAAATTAATCAGTTTCGGTAGTTCACCCGTAAAATAGTCCTCTTCTTCTGCCTCTGGCTCTGATTCATTGATTATTTGACTTTATTTTTAGAAATCAGCCCCGAATTTGCAACCAACCGACTATTAAGCTGCAGTACCTCTGAAACAAAAGAAATGCATATTAGGATAGATCGATAGGTTTTTATATTGGAACGATACTTTAAAGTATGATCAAACTTTTACCATGGACTCGTACTCCGAACTCGTACAGACAAGCCTCGAAACCTATTGTTACTTGACGTTTGATTATAATCAATTTGTATTGTTTATTTAATGTACATTTATTTATTTTGTAGTGATGTTGCATGAGATTTTATTATTCATTTTTTAATGCCGCTTTTACTACTAATTTGTTTCGTTCTCATTTCTTCCACTTTTTGTTACCACACTCGCAAACTTTTCCAAACACAGAAAGCGAATCAAAACGTAAAAACAGTATCTGCTCAAAGTATTTGCCGCTTAAGCTGCCAACAAATTTTCTTTTACATATCTTTATCTTGTGGTAAAAACGCTTTACTAAAAAATTAATCATAAAAACTCATGCGACTTTTGTTTTAAGTTTGATATACAATACATTGAGATACTCGTATTCCTCTGTCAGTTTTATAAATTATGTTTATGTTTACGTTTCATGTTTAAAGTGTGTGTTCGATCGATACGGCAATCAACATCCTATTCGATTGTTCAATTTAAAGATAATTATTTGTTCTTTCATACCAATTTTGTTGTTTAATTGTATATCTCATGTATTTAATACTTAAAACCAATATCGCGTTTTTTAATAAATCAAAACAGTAAATGCATCATCAATTTATATTCGTTTTTTATAACTTCAAACATGCTCCATGCTTTTGCATCCTTGCCGCTGCTTGCTCACTCCGATCACAGGTAATATAATAGTTGTAAATAGTTAAAGAGAACTTTATGTTTATTTTTTACAACACTTGAGAACTGCACTTTATAAACGATCCACATAATTGCCCCGTATAGCAACTACCTTCTGCGCTCGATTGTTGTCTACATCCGAATGAGATCGCTCGAATGCGCTACTGCGCTGCGCTGGTTGCGGTGCGATACTTACCCCAAAAATACACAATACCATCAGCACAGACACACGAACGCCTTAAATGAGTTTCAGCTGCTTACCACACCTGGTGACGTAGCCGCCACTAATCATGAATCTATTTTTGGGGCATGAATTGTAAACAAGCACTTGAGTTGTGTTTTTACTCTCCATTGTTTTCTCTTAGCTTGACCATTTTTTGGGCTGGTATTGCATCAAGATGATGAAGCTGCTGTACTTAGTCTAATGATAAATACTAAAGGCTGTCGCATTGATAATGTGCCAAAAAGTAGTCGAAGCATCAAGCAAGAATCACAGGTGAGATTCGTCACACATGATTAATGCTTATGAATCACTAGACATATTTTCTTCGCATCATTAAATGTACTTTTTTTTATCAATGTTAAACATTGAGTTTCTATAAAAGACAAATTATTCAAGTACCTAATTATTAATTCACAGCCAATGTAGATCAGCTGTCATGTGTGGTAGTATGTAGACGAAAGGTGATTTGTGGGTGTCTTGCCCCTTTTGGTTTTGGGTGAACTCAAGCAGAATTATTTATTACATACGTTCTGCCATGGCATTTAAATATTTTTGCGCATTTAATTAACATTTTCAAGTTCATTGTTCGCACAAATTTAGCTGCCTGATTGTATACAGAATAAGCTCCATGCTTATGGATTAGAGGTATGTATCAAATTGCTAAAGTAAATGTAAATGCTTTTGAGAGGAATTCACCCCATGATTGTTTCGAACTCTGGAAAATACGCGTTGAGATATCCAAAGATATTCTCTACTTATACCTAAACTTCCCTTTAAACTTATAGAACGACGTATCTCGGCTTTTCAATTGCGTACGATTGATTCTGTCGAAGATGAGTCATCGTCATCTGGCAGGGAAGATAGCTCTCCTGAATCGCCCCAACATTTCCAACAGCAGCAACAACAGCAACCTGGTGAATATGGTCAATATCTTAATGGGCAGGTACAGCATCAGAGTCGATCGCGCACCAAGAAGACCAAGGTGCGCAGCAAATCCTTGCAGCCACCGTCTAATGTTGTGCCTTGGCGCAAGTCGTCGCGTCCGAACCGTGGACGCTCTCTTGATAAGCAACCATTCCTACCCGGCTTTAAGCCAGAACCAGTCAAGTCCTGGACCGAAGAAACAATTAGTTTGAAGGCTACACCTATTGAAAAAAAGAAACCCACCCCGAAGCTGGAAGCCGCGCAGGTTGTCCTCAAGTCCATTAAGACGGAAAGGGATCAGGGTATTATGAGCCTGGGTGCTACTTTAGAGCAAATTATTGCTGGCAAGACTGAAAAGGAAGCTGTGCCTTGGGTAACAATGCGTGAGAAGCTAAAGGCGGTAGAGAGTGTACAGAAACAGCTAAGCAAGTTTGATCTTGAAGAAGTATACTTGCGTCCACTCGAAAGTCAAATTGAGATGGACGAGCAACTGGCACAGCAGGCTCCGGTGGAACAAGATCAGCGGACCAAGGAAATTCAACGCCTGAAGAGCATGGAGAGCGTGGAAATCATGGAGATGACTGATCAAATTGACAAACTCATCACCCAACAGCAAAATAACAAGGATCTCATTCCATGGAAGGAAATGCGACAGCAGCTAAAGAGTGTGCAGCGAGTAACCAAGCGAATGGAAAAGTTCAAGCTCGAGGAGGTTGAGCTGCGTCATCTACAAGCACAACAGTCTATCACTGAAGAGTTCCAGACTGCCGCGCAAGATACTGTTGTAATGACGATTGATGATAGCTCCAAGGGCTCAATATCAAAGGTCATGACTCGGGATGAGATTCAGCACTATGAGGATCAATCTCATATCTTCAAGCAACAGTTCATCACCACAGAAGATATAAATATCATGCACGTCTCCGAGCGTGAAAGGCTTGAAGCACAAAGAGTGATTAAGGAGCAGCAAGCTGTCAACTGGAGACGGCAACAGCAGCGCCCTCAATTGCAGCCTCTTACCTCTGTGGAGGATACAATTTCTCAGACAAGCGAACGTCATACTCTTGTCCAGCACAAAAGTCTGATTGAGGAAGCTCAACGACAACAGTATTCGCAAGTCGAGGACTCTCAGATGATGAGTCTTGAGCAATTCGAGCACCAAAAGATAATTAACCAACGCACGCAACATGAAGCCATGAACTGGCGTCAGCCACGCGAACCACAAAAGTTCATTCAGGTTGAGGATTCATCTCTTCTACACTTGCAGGAACGTTACGATACACAGGAGCAGCAGCTTATTCAGCCACACCCTGTAATGTGGGATCGTGGTAAGAAGAAACTCGAGCAAGTGCAGCCAACGCAATTCCAACCTCAAGCGTTAGTTCAGGAGCAATTTGTTGAGAAGCCAAAGACATATGAGGAATTGCATGATGAGCTAGTTGAAAAAATGCCACTTCAACAGCCGGAAGCAGTGCCTGTTTTGTGGGAGCGTGGCAAGAAAAAGCCAACGCAGCCCCAACAAAAGACTTATGAAGAGATACACGACGTTTTGGACGAACCTGTGCCAACTCAACAGCCAGAACTAGTTCCAGTCATATGGGAGCGTGGCAAGAAGAAGCCCATTTCTCAGGAAGTCACAGAGACTCAGCACATTGAGCAGACGTCGCAATTGGTTGAGCAGCAAGTTGTGGAGGAAAGAAAAAAGTTGGCAGTGCGTCGAGTGATTCCAGCACGTGAGCCTGAACAGAAAGTTGAGCAGGTTACGCTGAAGCCAACACCGCGACAGCGTCCAAAAGAAGCCCAAAAGGTCGAAGAGTTCCAACTAAAGCCATTAAAGACCACGAGAACAATGCAACAAACAGTTCAAGAGACTGTGCTAAAGGCAACTGATGAAGAGACTGTTGTAACTGAGAAACAGGTTCTTAAAACACTTGAAGTTGCTGTTGATACTATAGATGATGAGACCAATAAAGCTGTTGAGCCGCAACCGCAACAGGTAATGTGGGAGCGCGGCGAAAAGAAACCACAACAGTCAACATTCCAAGAAATTCCCAAGTCCCATGAGGTTGCAGCTGATAAACTGGAAGAGGAAACCGGTCCAGCTACTGAACCTGAACCACAGCCTGTGATGTGGGAGCGTGGTAAAAAGAAGCCTCAGAAGCCAGAAACTCAAGAGATTCCAAAGTCTCATGAAGTTGCTTTTGATACACTGGAGGAAGAAATTCTTTCAACTGCTGAGGCTGAACCTGTGTTGTGGGAGCGTGGAAAAAAGAAAAAACCACAAAAAAAAGAATTGGTTGAGGAAAGGATTGTCGAAGTACCTAAAAAATCTTTCGAAGAGGCAATAGATGTTCTTCCCGATGAAATTGAAGTGGAGGAAAAACCGGAGCCTGTTCTGTGGCAACGTGGTAAGAAAAAGCTACCACAGCCAACACCAAGTGAAGAATTGCATCCAGATGAAGTGGACGCGCAAGTTCAGAAAGCTGCCCAAATTGAAGAGGAAAAAAAGGTAAAGAAGACTAAGAAGCCCAAGCTTCCAGTAGCTGCTCCGGAGCAAATCGAACAGCCTGATGAGGATGCTCCACAGGAGCACTTCCAAGAGCAGCAGGAACAGATGGTTGAAGAACATGAAGAATTTGTTGAGGAAAAACACAAAATCAAAAAGGCAAAGAAGCCTAAGCTTCCAGTAGCTGCTCCCGAGCAAATCGAACAGCCAGAAGAGGATGCTCCACAGGAAGAGATCCAAGACCAGCAGGTAGAGATTTTTGAAGAACATGAAAAAATTGTTGAGGAAAAACAGAAAATTAAAAAGACAAAGAAGCCAAAACTTCCGTTACCTGCTGTGGAGCAAGTGGAACAGCCTGAAGAGGAGGCTCCTGAAGAGCAGGAAGAGGTTGGTGAAGAACGAGAAGAATATGTTGAAGAAAAGCGTAAGGTTAAGAAAACAAAGAAACCAAAGCTTCCAGTTGCTGGCATAGAGCAAGTTGAACAGCTCGAGGAGGAGTCTCCCCAGGAAGAGATCCCTGAAAAGCAGGAAGAGGTTGGTGAAGAACGAGAAGAATATGTTGAAGAAAAGCGTAAGGTTAAGAAAACAAAGAAACCAAAGCTTCCAGTTGCTGGCATAGAGCAAGTTGAACAGCTCGAGGAGGAGTCTCCACAGGAAGAGATCCCTGAAAAGCAGGAAGAGGTTGGTGAAGAACGAGAAGAATATATTGAAGAAAAGCGTAAGGTTAAGAAAACAAAGAAACAAAAGCTTCCACCTGCTGCTCCCGAGCAAATCGAACAACCTGAAGAGGAGACTCCATACGAAGATGTTCCTGAACATCATGCAGAAGTTGTTCCAGAGCAAGAAGAAATTATCGAAGAACAGGAAGATATTGTTAAAGAGAAGCGCATAATGAAGAAATCAAAGAAACCCAAAAAAACCGAAGAAGTAGCTGAAGAGTTGGAACAGCCTATGGAAGCCATTCCACAAGAAGATGAGATCGTCAAAGAGCAGGAGCAATTTGTTGTTGAAAAGCGCAAAGCTAAAAAGACAAAGAAACCAAAATCAACGGAACCTGAAGCAGAGCTGGAAGATGAGGTGGCTCCAATTTCTCAACCAGAAGAGGAGGTAGAAATCGACGAGCCTACAATTGAAGAACCAAAGAAAAAGAAACTTGCTGTCAAGCCACAAGAAGTAGAACAAGTTGAAAAAGTAACGCTGAAGCCTGCTCCAAGAAAACAACACAAACTTCCTGAAAAGGAACAAGTTGAAGAGGTTACACTTAAGCCACGTCCAAGAACATCGATTGGTATTGAAACCCAACAGCCTGAAACAAGTGAAACTGAATATGTAAAGACGGAAAAGGTTGTTACATTTGAGGACCTAGTCGTGGACGTGTCCAAGAAACGCGTCAAGAAAAAGAAACCAAAAACATCGCCTGAAACTCAAGAATCATTTGAGGAGCCAATTGAAGATAATGAAGAGCCCGAGAAAGAAACTTTGCCTGAACACATTGAGCCAGTAGTTGAAAGCGTTGCCGAGGAAGAAGTTCTTGAAGAAGCTATACCGAAAGAAAAGGCAATTAAAATAAGGCCCAAAAAGGAAGAGGTGGTTGAGATGGTTGAAGAAGTTGCATTAAAACCAATTACCAGGCCAAAGAAAGAATTACCGCAAGAAGCTACAGTTGAAGAGGTACATCTGAAACCAACAAAACGAACTACTGTCACGCCACAGGAAGTAAAACTGGAAGAAGTTGACTTGCAACATGTTGAAAAACAAGATGAAGAAGTAGTGCAAGAAGAAAAACGTAAGGTCAAAAAGGTGAAAAAGACAAAGCACGAAGACTTACCTGAAATACCAGATGCTGAACCAACAAAATTAGAAGAGGCTGAGCACATTGACATCGAGAAAGAGCCCAAGTTCGATATAGAAACACCTCAAGTTCCTTGGAAGCGTGGAGAAAAGACAAAACCTGTTGCAGAACCTTTAGAGGAGAAGCAATGGCCAACTGGAAAGCGTAGACCGCTGCCTGAAGAACAGCCTGAAGAGGTAACATTAAAGCCAGTTCCGGCCAAGCCAGTGGAGGTGCCTAGGCAGCCTGAAAAGGCAATTCCTGGACCTCAGTTACAGCCTGAGGAGAAGGTGGTAAGCGATGGGGAAATATCTGATTTGGAACCTCTTAAGTTTCCGGATGGCGAGCAGCCCAAAGATAAGGTAAAAAAAGAGAAGAAGAAGAAACCAAAGGTAAAGAAAGCTACTCCATCGGTGGATGAGGTATCAGAAGAAGTGGCTGAGCCATTCGCAGAGCCTATTGTAGAAGAAGATCAAGTCGAAGAGCTGCCAGTTGATGACGAAAAATTGGTTGCGGTATCTGAAGATGTGCAGCCCGAGGAAGATGTTGTGATTACTGAGATATCACCCGAATCAAAGCAAAAGGCACACAAGAAGCGTACGAAACCATTAAAAGAAGCTTCTGTTGAAGGACAGCCACAGTTGCTGGAGGCAGCTATTGCTGAAATCGAAAAGGCTGATGAAATTTCCCAAGAGATCTCACAAAAGACTATTACTCTACTGAAGAAGACTGAAGACACAAGACCTCAATTCATTACAACAGAACAGCTCATTGAGCTTGATGTTGAAGACGTAAGACGTGACCTCGAAATGAAACTCACCTCTAACATTATCAAGAAGGAGAAACGTCGTGTGATACTTGATGACAGCCAACCACTTCCCGAATTAGAGCTTATAACGCAGAAACGCATCCAGGAAGGTCTTGACAAAGTGGCTGATGAGGAACTCATCGAGGATCAACAGTTAATCCAGAACGTGGAAGAAACGACTACCTCAGAGGTAATTGGTCAGGAGCGTAAGCTGGTCAAGAAGAAGAAGAAGGAAATTAAACCACCTCGCATCACTGAGAAGCTGCGACCACGCCAATGTGTGCCCGAAGAGCCCACCGTTCTCGAATGCAAGGTTGAAGGTGTACCATTCCCAGAAATCAATTGGTATTTCAATGACATGCTCCTATTTGCCTCGGAAAAATATGAAATTACCGTCGTGGAGCAGGTGGCAAAGCTAAAGATCGCAAAGGTTACACCCAGCGATGTGGGTGTTTATACCTGTGAGGCTAAAAACGAAGCTGGAGTTGCGACAAGTCGTACCAACATTTTATTAGGTAAGCTATACTTTAACTATTTGCATCATACCTTATGTTATGAAATGAATTTCCACTTTGTGTAAGTCATTTGAAAGCTTTCAAGAAAGTTTATTTTGTTAACCTTTTGGAAGAAACCACTTAACAGATAACTTCCATTACTTCATTTCTTTTCTTCTCCAAAAACACTATAAAATTATTTTTACCCGTAATGAATATAGAAAAAGAAAATGGAGTTGCACCGCAATTTACGAAACCACTTAAGATCGTGTTTACAGAAGAGAAAGAGCCAGAACGGCTCAAGGTAACGGTTACGTGTCAGGTCACTGGCTCACCCAATCCCCAAGTTAAATGGTATCGTGGAATTGAGGAGGTCATACCCAACGAAGCTCTGCAGATGTTCTACAATAAGGAAACTGGGGATGTGGTACTGGAGGTGATGAATCCACCTGCCAATGAAGCTATTACTTATTCGGTGCAGGCTCTTAATCAATTTGGACGCGCCGTTGGCAATGCTAATATCATAAGTCGTCTCGATGAAGTACCCAAAGAAATCCTCAAAGCACCCACAGTTACACCATTGAGAGCCGTAGTAGTGCCAAGTGGAGGTACTTTGCTCTTTGAGGCCAAATATGATGGCATTCCAAGACCAGAAATCAAATGGATGCGTAATGGTCGTGAGATAATTGAAAACGAGGAAACGATTATTGAGACCACTGAAACTACAACCAAAATAACAGTCACCAATATGACGCGTAAGCGTACTGGCAAATATGAAGTTTGTGCCAAGAATAAAGTGGGTGAGACCAAATCATCGGGCTCAGTGGTCGTATCAGACTCAGCGCCTGACAAGCAAATCAAACCACCCCGATTTATTCAACCACTTGAACCAAAGTTCTTCGGAGAGCATGAAGTTGCAATACTTGAGGCTGTTGTTGATTCAGAACCGCTTTCATCTTTCCAATGGTTTGTGCACAATGAGCCCATTAAGAGCTCCAATGAATGCCGCATTGTTAGTCAGGCCAACAAGTCAACTCTCTTGATTGAGGACTTCCAAAAGGAGTTCTCTGGTCCGTTCACTTGTCGAGCTGAGAACGTTGGCGGCTCTGTAACATCAACAGCAACTGTAAATATGCTGGAGGCACTGCCACAAGAAGAGGCTATGGAATTCGAATCCCCACGTTTTATTGAGAAGCTGATTGGGCCCGTGGAGCTAATGGATGGTGAAAGGCTGCTTTTGACCTGTCAAGTAACAGGGAAACCCACGCCCAAAGTGGAATGGTATCACGATAAGGAAAATATTACAGAGACAAAAGATACAAGCATATTGCAGGATATGCAAGGAAATTGCCAGCTGCAAATAACGGAAGTTTTCCCTGAAAATCAAGGACAATACAAGTGCGTTGCGACCAATAAGATAGGCAAAAGCGTTACCAAGACAACAGTTAATGTTCAAGGTACTATTGGATGGAAACAATTCACAGTTGACAGCTAACATTAGAAATATAGGAAACGCAGCAAATTTTACATCATAATTAGGATTTCCAATAATGACACTTTTAAAACTATCTATCTTTTGTGTTCCCTCAAACAAATGTCTTGTACTAACCAACATTTGAAAGAAACTGCATGTGATCCTTTTTACATGAGTTGCGCTTATCGAGTTTCGATTGAAAATCTATTGTATATTAATACATTTCGTTCTCCCAGGCTCATTTTGTAAATAATGTCCTCGTTTTGCGTTTGTTCCAAAATATTAACGATCTTGTGTTTGGGCCAGCCATTATTGACATACTCTAAAATATTTTTAGCATTTGAATATATCCCCGATTCTGAAATCACTGGACTCACAGGATCTGAGGAGGATCTACTTGATAGAGTAAGCGTGTTTATAGAGTTGCATAGGTTTTTGAAGCTAACTTTTCGTATATAATGACACCGTTTAGACCATCTCAATCGACGAACAAGCACCGAAAATAATCAAAAAATTACCCATTAAAATCGAACCCAAAGAAGGTGAACAAGCGAAATTGGAAGTTAAGGTTATTGGTAAACCAAAACCAAAAGTCAAATGGCTACGTGACGACGAACAAATATTCGCATCCGAGGAATATCAAATCGAAAATTTCGAAGATGGGACCTCAGTTTTGGTCATCAATCATGTCTATCCCGATGATATGGGCACAATTAGTTTTGAAGCTTACAATCCGTTGGGAGTGGCAGTAACAACAGCACTATTTGCAGTCGAAGGTACTGTTATGGTTTATGATGCATTTAAAATTCGTTTTATAATCTCATGGAAACGTCTTGGAACTGTCAGTAAAATTTTTTTTCAGATCTGTTGCAGCCTTTTCGAATTCCCTTATATCCAAATTCCCTTTCTAATATCTGTGTACAATCCACCTTGATAAAATTTCCCAGCCGTACTTCCCGCACTCTGAACATATATTATACACTTTAAAACACTGAAGGTTGAATTATTTTTACAATGCAAAACAAATAAAAACACAAATATCTATTTACTTTTATCTTTTTATCAAAAAATAATATTAATAACTTTTACCACTTTTTGTTACATTGCATTGATATTAGGCATCGTTGGATCAAAGGATTACCGCAAACCAGAATGGGTGACCCATATGGAGGAGATGCAGGTCGCTCTCAAAGGTATGTATTTGATAATTGCAAATCAAATTGACTTTTACCATGTTATGTGTATATGTGTTTTAATTTCGTGTTTTCAACACACAAATGTTTTCCGTACTTTTGTTCTAAGTTACAAACAATATTTCAAAAAGTCTGTCACTTCTACTGTCTGTCTCTATTGTCTTTGTCCTTGTATTATACAATGTTTTGTGCAACAACATAAACAAAAACTATGTAGACATGTCAATTTCGTCAATTGTAACTTTGTTATTGTCTTAGCCCTTACAGCTCTAAGGCTTATCCCCGAATACCCCAAATATCCCAACTATTATTTGAAAACGCCTTTAGTAATATAAGTATAAAATTTCGTTACCTTATATACAAATTCTTTTACAGTATCAGTTCCTCATCCGCAAGCAATTGGTTGTGTTATAATTTTTTTTTTTTTTAAATTTTTACTAATTATTATTGAAGTTTTGAAAAAATTATATTCCCTGAACGCTGCTTGACATAAAAGAATTTATGAAAAATACCGTGATATACTCTTTGCCTGTTTTAACAAAATATCTGTTTGTTTAAGAGTTGTCTTTTATTTTTTTACGCATTACTAATTCATATGAAAACAGACAAATGATATACAAATTACTCTAGTGAACAATTTCCAAACAAATACTGATTGTGTTTTAAATACATTAGGATCAAACACTGTAAGTACAATACAATACAATTTAATACACACTAACTCGTGTTATTTGTACGCATACTTTGTTTTGCTGTAGAGCGTAGATCCAAATCATGAGTTACACAATGCAAATTTTTATGCTTATAGCTGCTAAATGCTCGCCATCGCTACTTAATGAAATGCGTGACTGCCGTGGGACTATAGGCGAAACTGCAAAATTCAAAATACAATTTGCAGGAAATCCAAAGCCAGGTACGGTACATTACATCTATTGTGCACTGCAGATGGCAGGGGTTGATGGAAGATTGGTTTACTGAATTTTATAGATATACAGTGGTATTTCAACAATGTCCAACTTAGGGCATCAGAAAAGTATCGCATGGTAGTGGAAGAATCTGATGCATCTCTAGAGATATTCAAAATAACAAATGAGGATTGCGGTAACTACACTTGCAAACTGATCAATGAGATTGGCATGACAATGACGCGCGCCAAATTTGATATATCCTCAACGGGCTCTGAGGAGACGGAACATATTAAGACGAAATCAACTGTTAAGAAGAAAGCATCCAAAAAGACAATGGCGAAAAGAACTGGTGCATCTGATTCTATGACAGCTCATAGGACAGAAATTAGAATAGTGCCAGCAAGTAGATCAGAGACTACAATGAATATAGTCAAGGTGAAGCAGGCTGTTCCTATATTAATTGAACACAGTGACATATCCGAAGTAATTCAAGTGAAAGACCGAAAGATTGCTGATGCCGAACAACGCACCAGCAGAATAATTGAAGAAATTGTCGAAGAAGAAGATGAAGAGGAAGATGAAGAGGAGGCAGACTTTCACGTTGAAAAGAAATACACTTCGAGTAAAACAATTCAGCTAACCGAAACAGTTGAGCTCATTCGGCTTAAGGTCACTCAGAAAACTATTAAAATTGAAGATATCTATGAAATAAGTCAGCATGAAGAGGTTCAATGGTTGCTAGAATCCGTCGAAGCCGAATCCTTTGGGAAAACTGGAGAGGCTGCACTTAGAGATCTAGCCACTATTAGTGTGCTGTTGCGTTATGGATGCACTCATTATGAGATCACATACATGTACGAGCAGAACATATTTATTTCTCTGCAAAAACCTGAATCGCAATCGGCACTTGTTCAGCTTGTGGAGCGTGAAGGTCACGATGAGCTGATCACTCAAATTCTGAGTGAATCTTCTAACGAGGACGAAACTATACTGGCAGCGACAGTTGGCTTCAAAGCCTTTATACTCATGATACAGTCTTACGAAATAACAATAGAGACGGTAATACGAAAGTTTCATAGGGAGGATTTCATTTCGCACGATTGGAAGATATGTGGAAAGGAGGTTTGAATTCTGTTTTGTTTGTTGTTGTTCTGTCTTTTGCTGAAGTGTAGACAGTTGAAATGCAAACCAAAATTTGTTTATAATTTTGCAAATGTGGTAGCTATAATTGGTTTGGATTTGAATAACAGGCATTTCAACTACTATCACGATTTATATTTTCAAAACATAAATAGTTCTCTAGCCAGAAGCTTCTTTTCAAAAAGCGTATTGACATTGGTTTTTTTTTATAAATTTTTCTATACGATTCGCTGAAATCTAGAGAATAGTAGAGACATCCCAAATAATTGAAAGTCACGAGGCAATAACGCATGTCAAAATCGGTGAGTAATGTGCAATTTGTATGTATATTTTTTTTAAGCTTTTTTCATATATTTGTAAGTAATTTTAGCAAATGCTTTTTAATCAGCCAATTTTATTTTGAATACTGAAAAGTAATTTCATTTCTTTTTATTTTCAAAACGTTAAACTGCTTTGTAAAAAACAATACCTGCGCTTTTGTGCCAATCCCAACAACAAACTAAATCTAATACAAACGTAGAGGAAACATTTGTCGAGGAACGCACGATAGTTGTCAATGAAGGTTTGAACATAAACACAGATCAACTGTAAATCCAAATTAATTCCTACCAGTTCTGATGTCCCCCAATGAACAACTACTCAACTACAGTTACAACATAATATATTTTACATTAAATTAAAATACAAGAACAAATACAAAAACAATAATAGATATTGTCTATTCAATTGTTAAATTAAACTTTGTTAAACAAAACAAATCATGTGTATATTCTAAAAAAAAAAAGCCTACTGAGTACTCATCACGCCCATTAACCTTTAGTAACAACCTACTTATACTACTTTTACAATTCAATGAATTTCTTTAGCCTTTTGTCATATAAGTTTATTTTTGAGAATATTTTGAAATTGCAATGCTTCTACTTACCTGAATAATATTAGTAGAAGAGCGTTTATTTACTGCAGCCTCAAAGTGGTTTTGACCGGAGGTAAGTTTTCACATAGTGTTTCTGTTGTAATATGTATATTTTGTTTGTCTGTTTTGCTTTTGTTTTATGTTACCAAAAAAGCTGTAAATAGATAAAACTCAATATTTATAATCATAAGCTTTATCGCTGCCTGACATATTAAACTTAATTATTAATTTCATTTGAATGGCTTAATGCAGTTGCAAACATTGTTAGTTTATTGTCTTTAAAAGCACCTTCAAGAAGAGCCGACATTGTCATTGTTTAATTACATTACATTCGCAGAAACCACAACCACAAAAGTGGAAAAACTATTCATACAGCAACAACAAGAACAAGATCATGTACAAGTACAAGAACAACAAGTACAAATACAGGCTGAAAAATTTGTGCATAGTAAGACCAAAACAAAAAAGCATAAAAACCATACAGAAATGATACATCAACAACCAAAACAGGAAAAAATAGAAAGTGTTGAGGCGATCACCTGTTACGAGCAGAAAGAAACATTTGCAAAAGAGTTTAACACTGAAACGCCAACGATCGAAACACTTGAGCACATTGAAGAGCTTTTCCCACACGGTACAACACTTTCGGCTCAAAATCTATCAAAACGCACACACGAGTCTATTCCACTTTTACTTACTACAGAACTCTCCACACCAAAACCGATAGCAGCGCAAGTACATAACGAATTTTCACCTCAAAAAACTTTAGCAGTTAATGAGGAGTGTTTAGTATTCGATGAGGCTAGTGCTGGCTTGGATCGGGCTAAACCAGCTACTAATAAGCTAAGCGCAAAAGTTGAAGTTCATGAAAGACATGCTGTTTCCATCAGGGAAACGCAGACGAAGGAAACACCCAAGGAGTTGAAATCTTCAAAAATACCGAAGCGAATGAAAGCTGAGCGGAAAATAAAGGAGTCTCAAACATTGTTAGTTGAAACACAACGCGTCGAGGATTCAGTAGGTGAACTGGAATCTTTAAAAGCTCCCGCTCAGCAAGCACATGGCGAGATCCTGCTTTCGCATGAGCTCACCTCAGAGCAGCCATCAACTTTGGATAGTGTTGACAACTTACAATTAGCATTATTAAGCAGGGAAAGAGCACAATCTAAATATCTGGAACAAGAAAGTATTATAATTACGGAGTCCTATAGAGGTGAGACTGTTGCCAAGAAAGAATACAATGTAAAGCCGGCTAGCGAGCAAGTATCTCAACAAATGACGCCAAGTGTAAGCCTGAGCATCAGTGAGTGCCAACCAAATGACACCGTAATGGAGTTCAAACCCAAAGCAGAAGTGCACCCACAAAGTTCTTCGATAGTATTGCAAGAATTTAAAGCATTTGTTACTAGAGAATCAAAAGTATTAGAAAGTGTTAAGGAAATCAGCCCAAAACACCAGCCCTCGAAGTCGCGAGCAGAAGTTTCCATCAAGTCGGAAATTTCACCACTTTTAGTGCAGGAAATCGAAAAAATGGAAACGCTAAGTGGCAAAGAAACTCTAACACAGCGCGTTACTGAGGTTCAGGCCCTTGAGAAACTGGTATTAGCGGAGGGAATAATAAACACTTCAGCAGATGCGCGAAGTCCTATGGAAGAGAGCTTGCCAATGTTCAGAGCTGACTCACAGGAAGTCAGATTAAGCTTGGAAACTCAAAATCATATAGTTACACAGGAAACTATCTCTACAGAAAGTGGACCAACACATTTGGCTGCAGCGGATTTGCCCAAAAATTTTGGCGCCACATTAAGGCAAACCAGCTGTCTCACAGTTGGCGAGACTCAAGAAACGCATTTTGTCGAATCGACGTGTAAACTGGATAAGCCAGCAATAGAGCCTGTTAAGCCCGCAATGGAAACATTAAACACAGTTTTCGGTGCAGCCGTGGGAAATCAGGATATAGTATATGATACCCTTAACTTTCTGGATACTCCAAGAACTGATATTAATCAAGGAAAGGTAAACATAACTGATGGCGAACTAGTAGCTGAGGTACAAGACCAAACTGTTATTGAATCAGAACAGATGCTTATGCCTGTAGTGCCTGAAACGTTAAATGCTAAGCTGGACTTCGTTGAACAAACGGCGTTGGATGTTAAACAAGAAACTGGTATCGAAAATGAAAGCAACCTACTCTCAGATAAACTTGTGCCCAAGCAAGCCGCTATGGAAAGTTTACATCCCATTAAGATGAAGGCCAGCAGTGTATGGGAAGTGCAACCTCAACTTACACCAGCTGACATTGAAATTAAAAGTATTAAGCCAGGAACAGCTACCCAAGTTTTTGAAACAAAACCGGTGGGTGTCACAGTTCAGCATGAATTGCTTAAGGGCACGGAACAACTGGACCTACAACAACAGCCTGAACACAAGTCTGGAAGGATAATTATGGAGGAAAATGAACAGCAGATAGAGATTACCGATGTGCATACAATGGAGTCAAGTATAGAACTCGAAACTAGACCGTGTCAACCACAAGCCATAGCTCAGAAATCAACTGAAACATTTACTCATGCAGAGCATGCAGAAGTTATATTATTTGATTCTAGCAAGGAACGTGAAACGGAAGGTAAGCCAACAGCTGTTTTAGCAGAGATTACAATGCCAGCTCAGTTTGGAACTGATATTTTGGAGCAAGCATTCCTGGAAACTTTACAGCCTTATCAGCAAAAAACACAGTTGCAGCAGCACTTACCAGGAACATCATTTAACCTTTTACAATCTTTGGAGACAAGCTCTCCTTTAACTCTGGAACAAGAAGTCGCTATGCACCCAAGTGAGCCAAATGCAAAACAAAACGCAGCAGTTGGAACATTCCCTGCATTAGCAGTGGCAAATCAATTAAGTTCTCAGCATATGGAATCGTTGCATGAGCTTGACAAAAAGACGCATCAGCAACACCAAGCTCAAGTTAAAGTAAGTGAATTAACGTTACCGGAATGCGAAGAAGTAACATCACTAGATGCTCTGGTCGAACACGTAGCACCAGCCTTGAATAAATCTTTCGTTACTAAAGTTGCGTACATAGAGAGCACGTCTGTTTTGAGTACTTCTACAGCCATTGTTAGTGAAAAGGTAAATGACATTAAGGAGCCGACGTCTATACAAAAAATGGGTGCTATACCAAAATTAAGTGAATGTGCCAAAAAAGCACCGATTTTTGAAGAACCGAATGTTTTGGATTATGCAGAAGAGCTTAGCACTTTTAGCCCTACATTAGAAACTACTCAGCCTACAATAATCAGTTTAAATGAAACCCATGTTGAGGAAACAGGAACGTTTGAAAATGCGGCTACAATGGAAGAGCAAGGCCAGCCGATTGGTCAGTTGGTTAAGGTTTTACTTTGTTCCACAGGTGGTGTTGGGTTGAGTCATCAGGAGCATACTTTCGAATTGGAGAGAGATCTTGATGTATTATCAGTGCCCTTGGAGCAAGCAAAATCTGTTGCATCCGATTTGTTAAAACTGCCATTGACAGAAGGCGTGCAGCCCAATCAGTCAACCGAAGAATTGGCAGCCTTCACAGTATCGAATAAATTTGCATCATCAAGTATAGATGTTTTAACTGAAACAAAGACAACTGAAGCCCTAATTTATGATAGCGTTGCCATCTCAAAGGCTTATAATCAACCTGAATGCGTTGTCTCTCAGACTTTGATTCCGTTTGAACACAAACTAATCGAGGAGAGTATTGTTATTGCCGATGTTGAAGAATTTATGCAAACACCGGAAAAACAAAGAACAGCTAATCCCATTCACGACACTTTTAGCCAGTTAGCTATTGCAGAGGATCAAAATACGCTGGAAGTCGAATTGACTTTTGACTCTGAATGTTTACAAAAATTAAGTGCTAAGATTAGCGAAGTTATTCCAGCTGTATTCACAAAAGGTATCAACGAGATCCAAATGTATGAAACATTTGAGGACATTAAGCTTTGTGAAAATATTCCAGCACAACAAGCTGAAATTTTCCATGCACTGACTCAAGTACCCATGACAAACCTACAGCAATTCGTTGAAACGGGGGAAAACTTTGACTCCCAAGCCCAAACCAGTGCGGTTGCCATCTCAAGTGACAACAATTCGAAAATGAAGCTGCCTGTGAGTACTTCAATACAAACTGTAGAGGATGTCAATGAATTCATCACAAAATCAACAGAGGACACAATCGCTAAGAGCAATTTGGAAGGACTTCATTATGAATTAACAATCACTGATAGTCAAACAGCCGAAGGTTCAGAACCCATTTTACCAAGCAATGAAGTTGTGGCTATAGCTACGGAGTCTTTGAATGTTATGTTTAAGCCAACTTCTGAAATAGTACGGTCAAGCATATTCCAAAAGGAGTCTAATATCCCACCCTCCGACTTCCAGGAAGTTATTGCCAAACCCGTGTTAGGCGATGTTAATCAGTATACAACAACAACTGATGTGATGCCCTTTGAGTTTCCAGAGAACATCGAAGGTATTGAACTCAAAACGCAGGAGGCTCAAGTAAACAAGTTCATTGCCACCGATGCCAACATATTAAATGTTCATTTGAATGAACTCATCTTGCAAAAAGAAGAAACATTCTTGGATAGTCATCAATTTGGGTATGGTAAACCTTTTATTGAACGCACACAACGTGAAACTTTAATATCCGAGGTAATACCAATGGAAAATGTTGGCAGCTTTGGAGTGCCGACTATTGGGGTTCAAGAGTTTGCAAGTAATATAATGAACGAATCACAAATTCATAAAACTGTATCACAAATTGATTCCTACGAAAAAACAGAGGATCTGAAATATAACCGTCCAAATGAGAGATGTGTCGATCAAGTCGCTAGTAATGAAACCAAATGCGCTAAGGTTACAACAACACAAGCTTTATTTGTCAAAGAAGATGATTTGGTTCCTTTATCCTATATGACAAATACTGCCCAGGTAACTAACATTGAGCATAAAACGTTTCTTACCGAGGAAGTCATAAGCGTCGGCAACATCCAAGAATCATATGAACTACGTGTACCAACACAAGTGAATGCTACTATTATATGTGAGCCATCGAATGAGGCAGCAACAATTACAGAGCAGTTGACTTATGAAGAATCTCCCAATATTGAAATTGTCAAATGCGATTTGTCTACACCACGCATTAATTTTGTTGAAAATTGCATCAAGCCTGTACAAACATTTACTGTAAGCGTTTATGAAAATATTGAAGGACACGGTGACTTCCAGCCACAAAGTGCTAAGCCAACATTAGATGTTTTGTCAGATTTAAAAGTCTCGGTTGTGGAAGAGGTTTCTGTAACACCGTCTTTAGGAAGTATTTCAAACACAGTGCTCAAAGAAGAAACAGCAATCGCAGAAAACATTACACATAAGAACTTAATTGTTACTAAGCAAGAGCCTTGTGAAAATGTGAAAATTCTTTTAGAGAACACGGCTCCTTCTATGGAAAGTGCGTGTTTTGCAACTCCTGATTCAAAACCTGCAGCGCTATCTTATGAACTGCATGCGAAGGAAACTCTTTTCGAAACAAGCATCTCTAATTTTGATTTGGAACATGCACACTTTTCAATGACGCCATATAGCTCGTGTCTAAATCAACAGGTTCTTGCAGAAGAGCAAGTCACAACACTACATAAGAAAGACCAAATACAGCCCACAAATGCAAATGTTAGCTATGAAACAAACATAACAAGCCAGGTTGATATATTCAGCATATCATCGGACCTAAATATTTTATATGAACTGGAAAATATGCAGCCTGCAATAGAACAGAGAGAAAATGCTTTGCCAAAAATATTACTGGTATCTGAAAATGTACCTGCTATTTTGCCCTTTGAGGCAGAACTTCCTAAGAAAACAATTACACAAAAACATGACAAGCCACAAACTGACTTGGAGTTGTTGTACTCTCAATCAAAACTACAATCCACACCAATAAATGAGTGTGAAAGCTTTGATACAAAAACTTTAAATCAAAAGATAGAAGCAAAGCCGGGTAAGTATTTAATAAGGTTATCTTTAAGCAGTTCAACAGAAAAGGCGTATTACTTCCATTTTCAATTGACCCAAAACTTAAAAACACATATGACACACAACAACAATTATACTACAAATAGAATTCAGTACTAAAAGCATATTTTTTACACAGATACAGACCAAGCCACAGACACAAATCACACACAACATAAGACACCAACACAAAAAATACATGAAGTTGAGATAACGGAAATTCCCGAAACAGTTCGAGTTCGTGAAGAAAAAACAATAGACGGACAACATAAAAAAAAAGTAAAGAGCACACGATTGGTAAAAAACGTACAGGGTGACATACAAGAGGTAACTAAGATTGAAACCGTCGAAGAGGATGACAAACAGCCCGAGACAACTGTCACAGTCGAAGAGATGCCTGTTGAAGAAGAAAATCCTGAAGAAATCCAGGAACTCCCAGAAGAGGTGCGTGTGGTTGAAACTATTTCCGAAGACGGCAAGCCCAAGAAGAAGAAGATACGCACACGTGTTATCAAGAAGGTTAAGGGTGACAAACAAGAGGTTACCAAGATTGAAACCGTTGAAGAGGATGACAAACAGCCCGAGACAACTGTCACAGTCGAAGAGATGCCAATGGTAGAACAGCCTGCTGAAATCCAGGAACTTCCAGAAGAGGTTCGTGTGGTTGAAACTATATCCGAAGATGGCAAGCCCAAGAAGAAGAAGATACGCACACGTGTTATCAAGAAGGTTAAGGGTGACAAACAAGAGGTTACCAAGATCGAAACCGTCGAAGAGGATGACAAACAGCCCGAGACAACTGTCACAGTCGAAGAGATGCCTGTGGAAGAAGAGCAGCCTGAGCAAATCCAGGAACTTCCAGAGGAGGTTCGTGTGGTTGAAACTATATCCGAAGACGGCAAGCCCAAGAAGAAGAAGATACGCACACGTGTTATCAAGAAGGTTAAGGGTGACAAACAAGAGGTTACCAAGATAGAAACCGTGAAGAGGATGACAAACAGCCCGAGACAACTGTCACAGTCGAAGAGATGCCTGTTGAAGAAGAAAATCCTGAAGAAATCCAGGAACTCCCAGAAGAGGTGCGTGTGGTTGAAACTATTTCCGAAGACGGCAAGCCCAAGAAGAAGAAGATACGCACACGTGTTATCAAGAAGATTAAGGGTGACAAACAAGAGATAACCAAGATCCAAACCGTCGAAGAGGATGACAAACAGCCCGAGACAACTGTCACAGTCGAAGAGATGCCAATGGTAGAACAGCCTGCTGAAATCCAGGAACTTCCAGAAGAGGTTCGTGTGGTTGAAACTATATCCGAAGATGGCAAGCCCAAGAAGAAGAAGATACGCACACGTGTTATCAAGAAGGTTAAGGGTGACAAACAAGAGGTTACCAAGATCGAAACCGTCGAAGAGGATGACAAACAGCCCGAGACAACTGTCACAGTCGAAGAGATGCCTGTGGAAGAAGAGCAGCCTGAGCAAATCCAGGAACTTCCAGAGGAGGTTCGTGTGGTTGAAACTATATCCGAAGACGGCAAGCCCAAGAAGAAGAAGATACGCACACGTGTTATCAAGAAGGTTAAGGGTGACAAACAAGAAGTTACCAAGATCGAAACCGTCGAAGAGGATGACAAACAGCCCGAGACAACTGTCACAGTCGAAGAGATGCCTGTGAAAGAAGAACAGCTTGAGCAAATCCAGGAGCTTCCAGAGGAGGTTCGTGTGGTTGATAGTGTATCCGAAGATGGCAAGCCCAAGAAGAAGAAGATACGCACACGTGTTATTAAGAAGGTTAAGGGTGACAAACAAGAGGTTACCAAGATCGAAACCGTCGAAGAGGATGACAAACAGCCCGAGACAACTGTCACAGTCGAAGAGATGCCTGTGGAAGAAGAACAGCCTGAAGAAATCCAGGAACTTCCAGAGGAGGTTCGTGTGGTTGAAACTATATCCGAAGATGGCAAGCCCAAGAAGAAGAAGATACGCACACGTGTTATCAAGAAGGTTAAGGGTGACAAACAAGAAGTTACCAAGATCGAAACCGTCGAAGAGGATGACAAACATCCCGAGACAACTGTCACAGTCGAAGAGATGCCTGTGGAAGAAGAACAGCCTGAAGAAATCCAGGAACTTCCAGAGGAGGTTCGAGTGGTTGAAACTATATCCGAAGACGGCAAGCCCAAGAAGAAGAAGATACGCACACGTGTTATCAAGAAGGTTAAGGGTGACAAACAAGAAGTTACCAAGATCGAAACCGTTGAAGAGGATGACAAACAGCCCGAGACAACTGTCACAGTCGAAGAGATGCTTGTGGAAGAAGATAAGCCTGAAGAAATCCAGGAACTTCCAGAGGAGGTTCGTGTGGTTGAAACTATATCCGAAGATGGCAAGCCCAAGAAGAAGAAGATACGCACACGTGTTATCAAGAAGGTTAAGGGTGACAAACAAGAAGTTACCAAGATCGAAACCGTCGAAGAGGATGACAAACAGCCCGAGACAACTGTCACAGTCGAAGAGATGCCTGTGGAAGAAGAACAGCCTGAACAAATCCAGGAACTTCCAGAGGAGGTTCGTGTGGTTGAAACTATATCCGAAGACGGCAAGCCCAAGAAGAAGAAGATACGCACACGTGTTATCAAGAAGGTTAAGGGTGACAAACAAGAAGTTACCAAGATCGAAACCGTCGAAGAGGATGACAAACAGCCCGAGACAACTGTCACAGTCGAAGAGATGCCTGTGGAAGAAGATCAGCCTGCAGAAATCCAGGAACTTCCAGAGGAGATTCGTGTGGTTGAAACTATATCCGAAGACGGCAAGCCCAAGAAGAAGAAGATACGCACACGTGTTATCAAGAAGGTTAAGGGTGACAAACAAGAGGTTACCAAGATCGAAACCGTCGAAGAGGATGACAAACAGCCCGAGACAACTGTCACAGTCGAAGAGATGCCTGTGGAAGAAGAACAGCCTGAAGAAATCCAGGAACTTCCAGAGGAGGTTCGTGTGGTTGAAACTATATCCGAAGACGGCAAGCCCAAGAAGAAGAAGATACGCACACGTGTTATCAAGAAGGTTAAGGGTGACAAACAAGAAGTTACCAAGATCGAAACCGTCGAAGAGGATGACAAACAGCCCGAGACAACTGTCACAGTCGAAGAGATGCCTGTGGAAGAAGAACAGCCTGAAGAAATCCAGGAACTTCCAGAGGAGGTTCGTGTGGTTGAAACTATATCCGAAGACGGCAAGCCCAAGAAGAAGAAGATACGCACACGTGTTATCAAGAAGGTTAAGGGTGACAAACAAGAAGTTACCAAGATCGAAACCGTCGAAGAGGATGACAAACAGCCCGAGACAACTGTCACAGTCGAAGAGATGCCTGTGGAAGAAGAACAGCCTGAGCAAATCCAGGAACTTCCAGAGGAGGTTCGTGTGGTTGAAACTATATCCGAAGACGGCAAGCCCAAGAAGAAGAAGATACGCACACGTGTTATCAAGAAGGTTAAGGGTGACAAACAAGAGGTTACCAAGATCGAAACCGTCGAAGAGGATGACAAACAGCCCGAGACAACTGTCACAGTCGAAGAGATGCCTGTGGAAGAGAACAGCCTGAAGAAATCCAGGAACTTCCAGAGGAGGTTCGTGTGGTTGAAACTATATCCGAAGACGGCAAGCCCAAGAAGAAGAAGATACGCACACGTGTTATCAAGAAGGTTAAGGGTGACAAACAAGAAGTTACCAAGATCGAAACCGTCGAAGAGGATGACAAACAGCCCGAGACAACTGTCACAGTCGAAGAGATGCCTGTGGAAGAAGAACAGCCTGAAGAAATCCAGGAACTTCCAGAGGAGGTTCGTGTGGTTGAAACTATATCCGAAGACGGCAAGCCCAAGAAGAAGAAGATACGCACACGTGTTATCAAGAAGGTTAAGGGTGACAAACAAGAAGTTACCAAGATCGAAACCGTCGAAGAGGATGACAAACAGCCCGAGACAACTGTCACAGTCGAAGAGATGCCTGTGGAAGAAGAACAGCCTGAGAAATCCAGGAACTTCCAGAGGAGGTTCGAGTGGTTGAAACTATATCCGAAGACGGCAAGCCCAAGAAGAAGAAGATACGCACACGTGTTATCAAGAAGGTTAAGGGTGACAAACAAGAAGTTACCAAGATCGAAACCGTCGAAGAGGATGACAAACAGCCCGAGACAACTGTCACAGTCGAAGAGATGCCTGTGGAAGAAGAACAGCCTGAGCCAATCCAGGAACTTCCAGAGGAGGTTCGTGTGGTTGAAACTATATCCGAAGACGGCAAGCCCAAGAAGAAGAAGATACGCACACGTGTTATCAAGAAGGTTAAGGGTGACAAACAAGAGGTTACCAAGATCGAAACCGTTCAAGAGGATGACAAACAGCCCGAGACAACTGTCACAGTCGAAGAGATGCCTGTGGAAGAAGAACAGCCTGAAGAAATCCAGGAACTTCCAGAGGAGGTTCGTGTGGTTGAAACTATATCCGAAGACGGCAAGCCCAAGAAGAAGAAGATACGCACACGTGTTATCAAGAAGGTTAAGGGTGACAAACAAGAGGTAACCAAGATCGAAACCGTTGAAGAAGACGACAAACAGCCCGAGACAACTGTCACAGTCGAAGAGATGCCTGCGGAAGATGAGCAGCCTGAAGAAATCCAGGAACTTCCAGAGGAGGTTCGTGTGGTTGAAACTATATCCGAAGACGGCAAGCCCAAGAAGAAGAAGATACGTACACATGTTATCAAGAAGGTTAAAGGTGACAAACAAGAGGTCACCAAGATCGAAACCGTTGAAGAGGATGACAAACAGCCCGAGACAACTGTCACAGTCGAAGAGATGCCTGTGGAAGAAGAACAGCCCGAAGAAATCCAGGAACTTCCAGAGGTGGTTCGTGTGGTTGAAACTATATCCGAAGACGGCAAGCCCAAGAAAAAGAAGATACGCACACGCGTTATCAAGAAGGTTAAGGGTGACAAACAAGAGGTTACCAAGATCGAAACCGTCGAAGAGGATGACAAACAGCCCGAGACAACTGTCACAGTCGAAGAGATGCCTGTGAAAGAAGAACAGCCTGAGAAAATCCAGGAACTTCCAGAGGAGGTTCGTGTGGTTGAAACTATATCCGAAGACGGCAAGCCCAAGAAGAAGAAGATACGCACACGTGTTATCAAGAAGGTTAAGGGTGACAAACAAGAGGTAACCAAGATCGAAACCGTCCAAGAGGATGACAAACAGCCCGAGACAACTGTCACAGTCGAAGAGATGCCAGTGGAAGAAGAACAGCTTGAGCAAATCCAGGAACTTCCAGAGGAGGTTCGTGTGGTTGAAACTATATCCGAAGACGGCAAGCCCAAAAAGAAGAAGATACGCACACGTGTTATAAAGAAGGTTAAGGGTGACAAACAAGAGATTACCAAAATCGAAACCGTTCAAGAGGATGACAAACAGCCCGAGACAACTGTCACAGTTGACGAGATGCCTGTGGAAGAAGAACAGCCTGAGCAAATCCACGAACTTCCAGAAGAGGTTCGTGTGGTTGAAACTATATCCGAAGACGGCAAGCCCAAGAAGAAGAAGATACGCACACGTTTTATCAAGAAAGTTAAGGGTGACAAACAAGAAGTTACCAAGATCGAAACCGTTGAAGAGGATGACAAACAGCCCGAGACAACTGTCACAGTCGAACAGATGCCTGTGGAAGAAGAACAGCCTGAGCAAATCCAGGAACTTCCAGAGGAGGTTCGTGTGGTTGAAACTATATCCGAAGACGGCAAGCCCAAGAAGAAGAAGATACGCACACGCGTTATCAAGAAGGTTAAGGGTGACAAACAAGAGGTTACCAAGATCGAAACCGTCGAAGAGGATGACAAACAGCCCGAGACAACTGTCACAGTCGAAGAGATGCCTGTGAAAGAAGAACAGCCTGAGAAAATCCAGGAACTTCCAGAGGAGGTTCGTGTGGTTGAAACTATATCCGAAGACGGCAAGCCCAAGAAGAAGAAGATACGCACACGTGTTATCAAGAAGGTTAAGGGTGACAAACAAGAGGTAACCAAGATCGAAACCGTCCAAGAGGATGACAAACAGCCCGAGACAACTGTCACAGTCGAAGAGATGCCAGTGGAAGAAGAACAGCTTGAGCAAATCCAGGAACTTCCAGAGGAGGTTCGTGTGGTTGAAACTATATCCGAAGACGGCAAGCCCAAAAAGAAGAAGATACGCACACGTGTTATAAAGAAGGTTAAGGGTGACAAACAAGAGATTACCAAAATCGAAACCGTTCAAGAGGATGACAAACAGCCCGAGACAACTGTCACAGTTGACGAGATGCCTGTGGAAGAAGAACAGCCTGAGCAAATCCACGAACTTCCAGAAGAGGTTCGTGTGGTTGAAACTATATCCGAAGACGGCAAGCCCAAGAAGAAGAAGATACGCACACGTTTTATCAAGAAAGTTAAGGGTGACAAACAAGAAGTTACCAAGATCGAAACCGTTGAAGAGGATGACAAACAGCCCGAGACAACTATCACAGTCGAACAGATGCCTGTGGAAGAAGAACAGCCTGAGCAAATCCAGGAACTTCCAGAGGAGGTTCGTGTGGTTGAAACTATATCCGAAGACGGCAAGCCCAAGAAGAAGAAGATACGTACACGTGTTATCAAGAAGGTTAAGGGTGACAAACAAGAGGTTACCAAGATTGAAACCGTCGAAGAGGATGACAAACAGCCCGAGACAACTGTCACAGTCGAAGAGATGCCTGTGGAAGAAGAACAGCCTGAGCAAATCCAGGAACTTCCAGAGGAGGTTCGTGTGGTTGAAACTATATCCGAAGACGGCAAGCCCAAGAAGAAGAAGATACGTACACGTGTTATCAAGAAGGTTAAGGGTGACAAACAAGAGGTTACCAAGATTGAAACCGTCGAAGAGGATGACAAACAGCCCGAGACAACTGTCACAGTCGAAGAGATGCCTGTGGAAGAAGAACAGCCTGAGCAAATCCAGGAACTTCCAGAGGAGGTTCGTGTGGTTGAAACTATTTCCGAAGACGGCAAGCCCAAGAAGAAGAAGATACGCACACGTGTTATCAAGAAGGTTAAGGGTGACAAACAAGAGGTTACCAAGATTGAAACCGTCGAAGAGGATGACAAACAGCCCGAGACAACTGTCACAGTCGAAGAGATGCCTGTGGAAGAAGAACAGCCTGAAGAAATCCAGGAACTTCCAGAGGAGTTGCGTGTTGTTGAAACTATATCCGAAGACGGCAAGCCCAAGAAGAAGAAGATACGCACACGTGTTATCAAGAAAGTTAAGGGTGATAAACAAGAAGTTACCAAGATCGAAACGGTTGAAGAGGATGACAAACAGCCCGAGACAACTGTCACAGTCGAAGAGATGCCTGTGGAAGAAGAACAGCCTGAAGAAATCCAGGAACTTCCAGAGGAGTTGCGTGTGGTTGAAACTATATCCGAAGACGGCAAGCCCAAGAAGAAAAAGATACGTACACGTGTTATCAAGAAGGTTAAGGGTGACAAACAAGAGGTTACCAAGATTGAAACCGTCGAAGAGGATGACAAACAGCCCGAGACAACTGTCACAGTCGAAGAGATGCCTGTGGAAGAAGAACAGCCTGAAGAAATCCAGGAACTTCCAGAGGAGGTTCGTTTGGTTGAAACTATATCCGAAGATGGCAAGCCCAAGAAGAAGAAGATACGCACACGTGTTATCAAGAAGGTTATGGGTGACAAACAAGAGATTACCAAGATCGAAACCGTCGAAGAGGATGACAAACAGCCCGAGACAACTGTCACAGTCGAAGAGATGCCTGTGGAAGAAGAACAGCCTGAAGAAATCCAGGAACTTCCAGAGGAGGTTCGTTTGGTTGAAACTATATCCGAAGATGGCAAGCCCAAGAAGAGGAAGATACGCACACGTGTTATCAAGAAGGTTAAGGGTGACAAACAAGAAGTTACCAAGATCGAAACGGTTGAAGAGGATGACAAACAGCCCGAGACATTTGTCACAGTCGAAGAGATGCCGGTGGAAGAAGAACAGCCTGAGCAAATCAAGGAACTTCCAGAAGAGGTTCGTGTGGTTGAAACTATATCCGAAGATGGCAAGCCCAAGATGAAGAAGATACGTACACGTGTTATCAAGAAGGTTAAGGGTGACAAACAAGAGGTTACCAAGATTGAAACCGTCGAAGAGGATGACAAACAGCCCGAGACAACTGTCACAGTCGAAGAGATGCCTGTGGAAGAAGAACAGCCTGAGCAAATCCAGGAACTTCCAGAGGAGGTTCGTGTGGTTGAAACTATATCCGAAGATGGCAAGCCCAAGAAGAAGAAGATACGCACACGTGTTATCAAGAAGGTTAAGGGTGACAAACAAGAAGTTACCAAGATCGAAACCGTCGAAGAGGATGACAAACAGCCCGAGACAACTGTCACAGTCGAAGAGATGCCTGTGGAAGAAGAACAGCCTGAGAAATCCAGGAACTTCCAGAGGAGGTTCGTGTGGTTGAAACTATATCCGAAGACGGCAAGCCCAAGAAGAAGAAGATACGCACACGTGTTATCAAGAAGGTTAAGGGTGACAAACAAGAGTTACCAAGATCGAAACCGTTGAAGAGGATGACAAACAGCCCGAGACAACTGTCACAGTCGAAGAGATGCCTGTGGAAGAAGAACAGCCTGAAGAAATCCAGGAACTTCCAGAGGAGGTTCGTGTGGTTGAAACTATATCCGAAGACGGCAAGCCCAAGAAGAAGAAGATACGCACACGTGTTATCAAGAAGGTTAAGGGTGACAAACAAGAGTTACCAAGATCGAAACCGTCGAAGAGGATGACAAACAGCCCGAGACAACTGTCACAGTCGAAGAGATGCCTGTGGAAGAAGAACAGCCTGAGAAATCCAGGAACTTCCAGAGGAGGTTCGTGTGGTTGAAACTATATCCGAAGACGGCAAGCCCAAGAAGAAGAAGATACGCACACGTGTTATCAAGAAGGTTAAGGGTGACAAACAAGAGGTTACCAAGATCGAAACCGTCGAAGAGGATGACAAACAGCCCGAGACAACTGTCACAGTCGAAGAGATGCCTGTGGAAGAAGAGCAGCCTGAGCAAATCCAGGAACTTCCAGAGGAGGTTCGTGTGGTTGAAACTATATCCGAAGACGGCAAGCCCAAGAAGAAGAAGATACGCACACGTGTTATCAAGAAGGTTAAGGGTGACAAACAAGAAGTTACCAAGATCGAAACCGTCGAAGAGGATGACAAACAGCCCGAGACAACTGTCACAGTCGAAGAGATGCCTTTGGAAGAAGAACAGCCTGAAGAAATCCAGGAACTTCCAGAGGAGGTTCGTGTGGTTGAAACTATATCCGAAGACGGCAAGCCCAAGAAGAAGAAGATACGCACACGTGTTATCAAGAAGCTTAAGGGTGACAAACAAGAGATTACCAAGATTGAAACCGTTGAGGAGGATGACAAACAGCCCGAGACAACTGTCACAGTCGAAGAGATGCCTGTGGAAGAAGAACAGCCTGAAGAAATCCAGGAACTTCCAGAGGAGGTTCGTGTGGTTGAAACTATATCCGAAGACGGCAAGCCCAAGAAGAAGAAGATACGCACACGTGTTATCAAGAAGGTTAAGGGTGACAAACAAGAGATAACAAAGATTGAAACCGTTGAAGAGGATGAGAAACAGCCCGAGACAACTGTCACAGTCCAAGAGATGCCTGTGGAAGAAGAACAGCCTGAGCAAGTACAGGAACTTCCAGAGGAGGTTCGTGTGGTTGAAACTATATCCGAAGACGGCAAGCCCAAGAAGAAGAAGATACGCACACGTGTTATCAAGAAGGTTAAGGGTGACAAACAAGAGGTTACCAAGATTGAAACCGTTGAAGAGGATGACAAACAGCCCGAGACAACTGTCACAGTCGAAGAGATGCCTGTGGAAGAAGAACAGCCTGAGCAAATCCAGGAACTTCCAGAGGAGGTTCGTGTGGTTGAAACTATATCCGAAGACGGCAAGCCCAAGAAGAAGAAGATACGCACACGTGTTATCAAGAAGGTTAAGGGTGACAAACAAGAGATACCAAGATTGAAACCGTTGAAGAGGATGACAAACAGCCCGAGACAACTGTCACAGTCGAAGAGATGCCTGTGGAAGAAGAACAGCCTGAGCAAGTACAGGAACTTCCAGAGGAGGTTCGTGTGGTTGAAACTATATCCGAAGACGGCAAGCCCAAGAAGAAGAAGATACGCACACGTGTTATCAAGAAGGTTAAGGGTGACAAACAAGAGTTACCAAGATTGAAACCGTTGAAGAGGATGACAAACAGCCCGAGACAACTGTCACAGTCGAAGAGATGCCTGTGGAAGAAGAACAGCCTGAGCAAATCCAGGAACTTCCAGAGGAGGTTCGTGTGGTTGAAACTATATCCGAAGACGGCAAGCCCAAGAAGAAGAAGATACGCACACGTGTTATCAAGAAGGTTAAGGGTGACAAACAAGAGATAACAAAGATTGAAACCGTTGAAGAGGATGACAAACAGCCTGAGACAACTGTCACAGTCCAAGAGATGCCTGTGGAAGAAGAACAGCCTGAGCAAATCCAGGAACTTCCAGAGGAGGTTCGTGTGGTTGAAACTATATCCGAAGACGGCAAGCCCAAGAAGAAGAAGATACGCACACGTGTTATCAAGAAGGTTAAGGGTGACAAACAAGAAGTTACCAAGATCGAAACCGTCGAAGAGGATGACAAACAGCCCGAGACAACTGTCACAGTCGAAGAGATGCCTGTGGAAGAAGAACAGCCTGAAGAAATCCAGGAACTTCCAGAGGAGGTTCGTGTGGTTGAAACTATATCCGAAGACGGCAAGCCCAAGAAGAAGAAGATACGCACACGTGTTATCAAGAAGGTTAAGGGTGACAAACAAGAGATTACCAAGATTGAAACCGTTGAAGAGGATGAGAAACAGCCCGAGACAACTGTCACAGTCGAAGAGATGCCTGTGGAAGAAGAACAGCCTGAGAAATCCAGGAACTTCCAGAGGAGGTTCGTGTGGTTGAAACCATATCCGAAGACGGCAAGCCCAAGAAGAAGAAGATACGCACACGTGTTATCAAGAAGGTTAAGGGTGACAAACAAGAGATACCAAGATCCAAACCGTTGAAGAGGATGACAAACAGCCCGAGACAACTGTCACAGTCGAAGAGATGCCTGTGGAAGAAGAACAGCCCGAGCAAGTACAGGAACTTCCAGAGGAGGTTCGTGTGGTTGAAACTATATCCGAAGACGGCAAGCCCAAGAAGAAGAAGATACGCACACGTGTTATCAAGAAGGTTAAGGGTGACAAACAAGAGGTTACCAAGATTGAAACCGTTGAAGAGGATGACAAACAGCCCGAGACAACTGTCACAGTCGAAGAGATGCCTGTGGAAGAAGAACAGCCTGAGCAAATCCAGGAACTTCCAGAGGAGGTTCGTGTGGTTGAAACTATATCCGAAGACGGCAAGCCCAAGAAGAAGAAGATACGCACACGTGTTATCAAGAAGGTTAAGGGTGACAAACAAGAGATAACAAAGATTGAAACCGTTGAAGAGGATGAGAAACAGCCCGAGACAACTGTCACAGTCCAAGAGATGCCTGTGGAAGAAGAACAGCCTGAGCAAGTACAGGAACTTCCAGAGGAGGTTCGTGTGGTTGAAACTATATCCGAAGACGGCAAGCCCAAGAAGAAGAAGATACGCACACGTGTTATCAAGAAGGTTAAGGGTGACAAACAAGAAGTTACCAAGATTGAAACCGTTGAAGAGGATGACAAACAGCCCGAGACAACTGTCACAGTCGAAGAGATGCCTGTGGAAGAAGAACAGCCTGAGCAAATCCAGGAACTTCCAGAGGAGGTTCGTGTGGTTGAAACTATATCCGAAGACGGCAAGCCTAAGAAGAAGAAGATACGCACACGTGTTATCAAGAAGGTTAAGGGTGACAAACAAGAAGTTACCAAGATCGAAACCGTTGAAGAGGATGACAAACAGCCCGAGACAACTGTCACAGTCGAAGAGTTGCCTGTGGAAGAAGAACAGCCTGAAGAAATCCAGGAACTTCCAGAGGAGGTTCGTGTGGTTGAAACTATATCCGAAGACGGCAAGCCCAAGAAGAAGAAGATACGCACACGTGTTATCAAGAAGGTTAAGGGTGACAAACAAGAGATTACCAAGATTGAAACCGTCGAAGAGGATGACAAACAGCCCGAGACAACTGTCACAGTCGAAGAGTTGCCTGTGGAAGAAGAACAGCCTGAAGAAATCCAGGAACTTCCAGAGGAGGTTCATGTGGTTGAAACCATTTCCGAAGACGGCAAGCCCAAGAAGAAGAAGATACGCACACGTGTTATCACGAAGGTTAAGGGTGACAAACAAGAAGTTACCAAGATCGAAACCGTCGAAGAGGATGACAAACAGCCCGAGACAACTGTCACAGTCGAAGAGATGCCTGTGGAAGAAGAACAGCCTGAGCAAATCCAGGAACTTCCAGAGGAGGTTCGTGTTGTTGAAGCTATATCCGAAGACGGCAAGCCCAAGAAGAAGAAGATACGCACACGTGTTATCAAGAAGGTTAAGGGTGACAAACAAGAGGTAACCAAGATTGAAACCGTTGAAGAGGATGACAAACAGCCCGAGACAACTGTCACAGTCGAAGAGATGCCTGTGGAAGAAGAACAGCCTGAGCAAATCCAGGAACTTCCAGAGGAGGTTCGTGTGGTTGAAACTATTTCCGAAGACGGTAAGCCCAAGAAGAAGAAGATACGCACACGTGTTATCAAGAAGGTTAAGGGTGACAAAAAAGAGATTACCAAGATCGAAACTGTTGAAGAGGATGACAAACAGCCCGAGACAACTGTCACAGTCGAAGAGATGCCTGTGGAAGAAGAACAGCCTGAGCAAATCCAGGAACTTCCAGAGGAGGTTCGTGTGGTTGAAACTATATCCGAAGACGGCAAGCCCAAGAAGAAGAAGATACGCACACGTGTTATCAAGAAGGTTAAGGGTGACAAACAAGAAGTTACCAAGATCGAAACCGTCGAAGAGGATGACAAACAGCCCGAGACAACTGTCACAGTCGAAGAGATGCCTGTGGAAGAAGAACAGCCCGAGCAAGTACAGGAACTTCCAGAGGAGGTTCGTGTGGTTGAAACTATATCCGAAGACGGCAAGCCCAAGAAGAAGAAGATACGCACACGTGTTATCAAGAAGGTTAAGGGTGACAAACAAGAGTTACCAAGATCGAAACCGTTGAAGAGGATGACAAACAGCCCGAGACAACTGTCACAGTCGAAGAGATGCCTGTGGAAGAAGAACAGCCCGAGCAAGTACAGGAACTTCCAGAGGAGGTTCGTGTGGTTGAAACTATATCCGAAGACGGCAAGCCCAAGAAGAAGAAGATACGCACACGTGTTATCAAGAAGGTTAAGGGTGACAAACAAGAGGTTACCAAGATTGAAACCGTCGAAGAGGATGACAAACAGCCCGAGACAACTGTCACAGTCGAAGAGATGCCTGTGGAAGAAGAACAGCCCGAGCAAGTACAGGAACTTCCAGAGGAGGTTCGTGTGGTTGAAACTATATCCGAAGACGGCAAGCCCAAGAAGAAGAAGATACGCACACGTGTTATCAAGAAGGTTAAGGGTGACAAACAAGAGGTTACCAAGATTGAAACCGTCGAAGAGGATGACAAACACCCCGAGACAACTGTCACAGTCGAAGAGATGCCTGTGGAAGAAGAGCTGCCTGAGCAAATCCAGGAACTTCCAGAGGAGGTTCGTGTGGTTGAAACTATATCCGAAGACGGCAGGCCCAAGAAGAAGAAGATACGCACACGTGTTATCAAGAAGGTTAAGGGTGACAAACAAGAAGTTACCAAGATCGAAACCGTCGAAGAGGATGACAAACAGCCCGAGACAACTGTCACAGTCGAAGAGATGCCTGTGGAAGAAGAACAGACTGAGCAAATCCAGGAACTTCCAGTTGAGGTTCGTGTGGTTGAAACTATATCCGAAGACGGCAAGCCCAAAAAGAAAAAGATACACACACGGGTTATCAAGAAGGTTAAGGGTGACAAACAAGAGGTAACCAAGATCCAAACCGTTGAAGAGGATGACAAACAGCCCGAGACAACTGTCACAGTCGAAGAGATGCCTGTGGAAGAAGAACAACCCGAGCAAGTACAGGAACTTCCAGAGGAGGTTCGTGTGGTTGAAACTATATCCGAAAACGGCAAGCCCAAGAAGAAGAAGATACGCACACGTGTTATCAAGAAGGTTAAGGGTGACAAACAAGAGATAACCAAGATTGAAACCGTCGAAGAGGATGACAAACAGCCCGAGACAACTGTCACAGTCGATGAGATGCCTGTGGAAGAAGAACAGCCTGAGCAAGTACAGGAACTTCCAGAGGAGGTTCGTATGATTGATACTATATCCGAAGACGGCAAGCCCAAGAAGAAGAAGATACGCACACGTGTTATCAAGAAGGTTAAGGGTGACAAACAAGAGATTACCAAGATCGAAACCGTTGAGGAGGATGACAAACAGCCCGAGACAACTGTCACAGTCGAAGAGATGCCTGTGGAAGAAGAACAGCCTGAGCAAGTACAGGAACTTCCAGAGGAGGTTCGTGTGGTTGAAACTATATCCGAAGACGGCAAGCCCAAGAAGAAGAAGATACGCACACGTGTTATCAAGAAGGTTAAGGGTGACAAACAAGAGGTTACCAAGATTGAAACCGTCGAAGAGGATGACAAACAGCCCGAGACAACTGTCACAGTCGAAGAGATGCCTGTGGACGAAGAACAGCCTGAGCAAATCCAGGAACTTCCAGAGGAGGTTCGTGTGATTGAAACTATATCCGAAGATGGCAAGCCCAAGAAGAAGAAGATACGCACACGTGTTATCAAGAAGGTTAAGGGTGACAAACAAGAGATTACCAAGATAGAAACCGTTGAGGAGGATGACAAACAGCCCGAGACAACTGTCACAGTCGAAGAGATGCCTGTGGAAGAAGAACAGCCTGAGCAAGTACAGGAACTTCCAGAGGAGGTTCGTGTGGTTGAAACCATTTCCGAAGACGGCAAGCCCAAGAAGAAGAAGATACGCACACGTGTTATCAAGAAGTTTAAGGGTGACAAACAAGAAGTTACCAAGATTAAAACCGTCGAAGAGGATGGCAAACAGCCCGAGACAACTGTCACAGTCGAAGAGATGCCTGTGGAAGAAGAGCAGCCTGAGCAAATCCAGGATCTTCCAGAGGAGGTTCGTGTGGTTGAAACTATATCCGAAGACGGCAAGCCCAAGAAGAAGAAGATACACACACGTGTTATCAAGAAGGTTAAGGGTGACAAACAAGAAGTTACCAAGATCGAAACCGTCGAAGAGGATGACAAACAGCCCGAGACAACTGTCACAGTCGAAGAGATGACTGTGGAAGAAGAACAGTCTGAAGAGATCCAGGAACTTCCAGAAGAGGTGCGTGTGGTTGAAACTATTTCCGAAGACGGCAAGCCCAAGAAGAAGAAGATACGCACACGTGTTATCAAGAAGGTTAAGGGTGACAAACAAGAAGTTACAAAGATTGAAACCGTCGAAGAGGATGGCAAACAGCCCGAGACAAGCGTCACAGTCGAAGAGATGCCTGTGGAAGAAGAACAGCCTGAGCAAATCCAGGAACTTCCAGTAGAGGTTCGTGTGGTTGAAACTATATCCGAAGACGGCAAGCCCAAGAAGAAAAAGATACGCACACGGGTTATCAAGAAGGTTAAGGGTGACAAAAAAGAGGTTACCAAGATCGAAACCGTCGAAGAGGATGACAAACAGCCCGAGACAACTGTCACAGTCGAAGAGATGCCTGTGGAAGAAGAACAGTCTGAAGAAATCCAGGAACTTCCAGAAGAGGTGCGTGTGGTTGAAACTATTTCCGAAGATGGCAAGCCCAAGAAGAAGAAGATACGAACACGTGTTATCAAGAAGGTTAAGGGTGACAAACAAGAAGTTACCAAGATCGAAACCGTCGAAGAGGATGACAAACAGCCCGAGACAACTGTCACAGTCGAAGAGATGCCTGTGGAAGAAGAAGAGCCTGAGCAAATCCAGGAACTTCCAGAGGAGGTTCATGTGGTTGAAACCATTTCCGAAGACGGCAAGCCCAAGAAGAAGAAGATACGCACACGTGTTATCAAGAAGGTTAAAGGTGATAAACAAGAGATTACCAAGATTGAAACCGTTGAGGAGGATGACAAACAGCCCGAGACAAGTGTCACAGTCGAAGAGATGCCTGTGGAAGAAGAACAGCCTGAGCAAATCCAGGAACTTCCAGTAGAGGTTCGTGTGGTTGAAACTATATCCGAAGACGGCAAGCCCAAAAAGAAAAAGATACACACACGGGTTATAAAGAAAGTTAAGGGTGACAAACAAGAGGTTTCCAAGATCGAAACCGTCGAAGAGGATGACAAACAGCCCGAGACAACTGTCACAGTCGAAGAGATGCCTGTGGAAGAAGAACAGCCCGAGAAAGTACAGGAACTTCCAGAGGAGGTTCGTGTGGTTGAAACTATATCCGAAGACGGCAAGCCCAAGAAGAAAAAGATACGCACACGTGTTATCAAGAAGGTTAAGGGTGACAAACAAGAGGTTACCAAGATTGAAACCGTCGAAGAGGATGACAAACAGCCCGAGACAACTGTCACAGTCGAAGAGATGCCTGTGGAAGAAGAACAGCCTGAAGAAATCCAGGAACTTCCAGAGGAGGTGCGTGTGGTTGAAACTATATCCGAAGACGGCAAGCTCAAGAAGAAGAAGATACGCACACGTGTTATCAAGAAGGTTAAGGGTGACAAACAAGAAGTTACCAAGATCGAAACGGTCGAAGAGGATGACAAACAGCCCGAGACAACTGTCACAGTCGAAGAGATGCCTGTGGAAGAAGAAGAGCCTGAGCAAATCCAGGAACTTCCAGAGGAGGTTCGTGTGGTTGAAACTATATCCGAAGATGGCAAGCCCAAGAAGAAGAAGATACGCACACGTGTTATCAAGAAGGTTAAGGGTGACAAACAAGAGATTACCAAGATTGAAACCGTTGAGGAGGATGACAAACAGCCCGAGACAACTGTCACAGTGGAAGAGATGCCTGTGGAAGAAGAACAGCCTGAAGAAATCCAGGAACTTCCAGAGGAGGTTCGTGTGGTTGAAACTATATCCGAAGACGGCAAGCCCAAGAAGAAGAAGATACGCACACGTGTTATCAAGAAGGTTAAGGGTGACAAACAAGAGGTTACCAAGATTGAAACCGTCGAAGAGGATGACAAACAGCCCGAGACAACTGTCACAGTCGAAGAGATGCCTGTGGAAGAAGAACAGCCTGAGCAAATCCAGGAACTTCCAGAGGAGGTTCGTGTGGTTGAAACTATATCCGAAGATGGCAAGCCCAAGAAGAAGAAGATACGCACACGTGTTATCAAGAAGGTTAAGGGAGACAAACAAGAGATTACCAAGATCCAAACCGTTGAAGAGGATGACAAACAGCCCGAGACAACTGTCACAGTCGAAGAGATGCCCGTGGAAGAAGAACAGCCTGAAGAAATCCAGGAACTCCCAGAAGAGGTGCGTGTGGTTGAAACCATATCCGAAGACGGCAAGCGCAAGAAGAAGAAGATACGCACACGTGTTATCAAGAAGGTTAAGGGTGACAAACAAGAGATTACCAAGATCGAAACCGTTGAGGAGGATGACAAACAGCCCGAGACAACTGTCACTGTCGAAGAGATGCCTGTGGAAGAAGAACAGCCTGAAGAAATCCAGGAACTTCCAGAGGAGGTTCGTGTGGTTGAAACTATATCCGAAGACGGCAAGCCCAAGAAGAAGAAGATACGCACACGTGTTATCAAGAAGGTTAAGGGTGACAAACAAGAGGTTACCAAGATTGAAACCGTCGAAGAGGATGACAAACAGCCCGAGACAACTGTCACAGTCGAAGAGATGCCTGTGGAAGAAGAGCAGCCTGAAGAAATCCAGGAACTTCCAGAGGAGGTTCGTGTGGTTGAAACTATATCCGAAGACGGCAAGCCAAAGATGACGAAGGTGCGCACGCGTGTTGTTAAGAAACTGAAGGGAAATAAAGAGGAGATCACTAAGATCGAAACTGTTGAAGAAGAAAATAAAAAGCCCATAAAAACAATTACCGTGGAAGAAGCTGACATTAAGAGTCCATTTGGTAAAATTTTGAACCTAAAAAAAAGGGTTATTGTTCATAAGCCTGAAGAAGATGTTTCTGTGTTTGAGCTTCCTGAAAGAAAATCGGTAATTTTCTCCGAAAAAGAGGACGGTACTCCAACTAAAACAGTTATTAAGACCAAAATTATTAAAAAGATGCAAGGTTCTAATATGGAAGTTACCAAAATTCAAACTGTCGAAGAATATGAAAAACCACCACAGACAAAAATAACAGTGCAGAATTTCGATGCACCTTTCCCAGATCTTCCTGAAGAGAACCTTACGGAAGTTGTTGTTCTGCCTGATGAAGTCTTTGAGTCTGAAGTTATTGATAAAGATGGCATTCAAAAAGTTATAAGGTCTAAAAAACGTGTCATTAAAAAGCCAAAAGATGCCTTTAAGGAAGAAGTGACGGAAATTGATATTACTGATCAAGATTCGGGAGAGCCAATTTATAGGATTACTATTAATGAAATTCCGATTACAAAGCCTGTTAAAACTGCAAGTGCTTCAATTGAGTTGCCAGAACAAGTTGTAGAATTTGAAGTTACCTCTCCTGATGGAAAAAAGAAGAAGAAAACGATTAAAACAAGATCATTTAAAACGAATATTGACGAAGATCATGATGAAGTCACTACTGTCAATACCGTTAAAGAGGAAAACATGGAACCAATAACAAGTGTGCATGTTGAAATTGTCCCAGTCGGCGAAAATTCTATTGAACCTATTCCCATTGAGGAGCTGCCAGAAGAAACTGTTTTTACTGAAGAAATGGATAACAACAAGAAACCACGAAAGAAAACAACTAAAACTCGAACATTCAAAAAACAAGGACCTGAGGATAAAGAATATTATCAAATCCAAACAATTGAAGAAGAAGGCAAAGAGCCATTCTCACTTATACGTGTTGTAAGTGATGATACCATTGCCGATATTATTGACATCAGTAAGCTCGATGATGAACAAGTTCCCACACAAAAAAAACAAAAGTCACACAAACAGAGGGGTAAGAACACAAATCACCACACTATGCATACACTACATTTTACACAAGTACTAATCTTGAAGTATACGCAAAGAAAATGTAATATTAATTTGATCATTTATTTGACAAATTTGTCAATATTTTTCTCTTTGCTCTTTCGAAGGGTATTTGAATTTGATTATTATTTAATTTCCAATCAAAAATGTTCTTAGTTAGTTTCCCATTAGAAAGCCGAAAATAATATTTAAATGATAAACTAATTCTATTGTAAGGCTACAAGTTTTTACTGTTTGTAACAATTCTTTTAATTATTCATATTAATAAAAAATTCATATCAAAACATGAACACAGCGGAAAAACAACAACCCGAACACACTGAAACGGAACACCCAGTTTACATAACAACATTTAAATCTGTACAAAGCGAAGATGGGAAAACCACAATACAAACTGAAAACAAGAGAGTTTCTCAGGAGGAGGGAATCGTTGTTGAGGAAGTGCTCAGTGATACTGAGCCTTTAATGGAAGACACTACACAGTCAAATGTTGAAATTGTCGAAGTCAGCGAACCAACAGGTGATTTTCTTAAAATATTTTTAACACACATTCTACACACAAGTATATTTTCGAAAAATGCCCACGTATTGTAAACAAATTACTAGCATTAAACGGAAATAACGAAATACGTGATTGGTAGGTTCTCATAATCTCACCCACATACTTTTGTATGAGATTGCGATAAACATAAGGAAACAAAGTAGTTTCCAATTAAACAAAAACATCACACACAAGCATAAAATTCTGTTTGAATACATTTGACACTATCGTTACTAACGAGACTTTCTAGAACATAAAATATTCTAGTTGGTTGAATTTGTGAAAGAAAAATCATACAAAATACGTACATTTAAAGTAACGATTTATAACTTAGATAACATTACACATGCAAGCATCTTAAGCATCACAAAACACTAAACATGCTGAGTACGATGTTTATGTGTTTTAACGCATTACAAAAAATGCAACATATTTTTTTAACCAATTAGTTTAGTGCTAACACACATACACATAATTTTTTCTCAAACAGACCAATACAACAAAGAGTACACTATCACAGAACCCGAAGATGAAAGTGCAGATAACACCATACAAAGACCGACAAAAGTCAAGAAGCACAAACAGAACATAACACTACCAGACAGATTCGAACAAATTGACGAGACTGGGGAAGTTGAAGGGGAACCAGAAGACACGCCTTTAGTTGGTGAAGATATAGTAGTTGAAGATCAGGGTGAGCAAGAGCCTGCTGAAAAGAAAGAAAAATCAAAGAAAAAGAAGACAGTTAAGTCGAAGCGCAATGAGATGGATGATTATATACAGTTTTTGATCCATCAAGAAATTCCGAAAACAGTCATTCAGCCTTATGTACGCACAGAAATGGAACACCCGCAAAGGGCACGCAGTGACTCGTCTATTAAACCAGTTAAACTAACTGCCATGAAAATTGAGAAAATCGAAGTTAAAAAACCAAAGATGGTTCAAATAAGTTCAGTTGTCGAATTTCCACAAATGCTGAAGCTCAAAACTCCGAAACAACGGCCACAAGAGGAGAGAAAACGGAAGTCCAGCGAAGCCTCATTTAAAAATAAGAAGCTTAAGAGCTGGATAAGGTTTATACCATATGCACCATACTGCTTCCCGTATACAGTAACTGAACTGGAAACTTATCGCGATAATGGGGAGCTCTCCCGCAACATAGAAGAAGCAGAGGATGTTTTGAAAAAGCGTCCAAAGAAATTTAAGCACTCACGGCCTGTTAATGCTCAACTAGAAGAATTTGATTTGGACACGATAGATAATGAGAACAAACCAATTGATAATACTAAAGATAAACCGAAGTACAAACGAGGTAAAAAGGATAAAAAAGAACAAGAGGACGAACACAAAAAACTAAAAATTGGCAAGGGTAAAGTCCCAGAAAATGTTGATTCGATTGAAACTGTCGAACTTAAACCAGTTTCGTTTGACGATACGGCTGAAGATGTGCTTGAGACGCCCAAAACGCCAATGGAAGCAAAGAAAACTAAAAAGAAAACAAAGATATCGAACGAGACTGGTGATAAAATAAGCTTTGAACCCCTCATTACTAATGTTGAAAATCAGGAGGAAGAAACGGCAGCATCCTATAAATTTGAAATTGTTGAACTAGAGTCAGACGATAAGCCTGAAGAAATTATTAAAGATATCATGTCTCCTGCCAAAGAACCCAAGAAAAAACGCAAATTTAAACTTAGGACTGAATTAGAAGAAAATATTGTTGAGATAGTCAAAATATCTCCAAATGTTAGCGATGACAAGCTTTATGAAGTGACAGTTACCTGTTCAGAATTTGAGGATCAGCCAAAAGAAAATAAAATACTGAAAAAGAAAGTTAAACGTATGAATCAAGAACAATTAGATGACTTCGTTTTCAAGCTAAAAGAAGAGCCAGTGAAAAATTTCTACGAAACTTCAATAACAGACTCTTATGAGGTTCAGTTAACTGAACTGGAACCTGATGTGGTTTTTGATAAGATAACTTCTGATAAACCCAAAAAACGGAGGATTCTGCATAAGCGGGGGGAGCAGGAAGAGATTCTAGAAATTGTTGAAACTGTGCCTACGTTCGGCGAGGAACCTGTATACGAAGTAATAATAAAATCAGTAGAACCGTATAATGAAAATAATTCTCAAAATATATTTGAAAGTCCAAAGCCAAAAACAAAGAAGATGAAGAAGGATGAACTAGATGCTTATATACAGCAGCTTATAAATGCAGAGATTCCAATAACTGAACTGGAACAATATGAAAAAACTGAAATAGATGCCAAGCCAAAGAAACCAAAGAAGCAAAAGAGCAAACCAGAAAAGACTCACATCAATGAAGGTGAGTTCTTCGAAGTGGGTATAACACAAGAGGAACCTGTTAAGAAACCAAAGATCAAGAAACCCAAATCTCAACCAAAAGCTGAACAGAAATTAGCAACCAAACCAGATACTGTTATTGAGCATGATGAATTCACAATTAGCACTGTTGACTCACAACAAATTCCACATGAACTTGAGGTGGAGAAAATTGAAGTAGAACCATTTGATGTTGACGATATCTTGCTGAATATAAGAGAAACTCTTCCAATTCTTGTGTTCGAGGAATTTGCTGAAACTGCTCCTGAAGTACTTGACATTGTTAAAAAGTCAGAAAGTAAGATAACTAAAAAACGAAATCTTAAAACTAAAAAGGGCTCAAAGCAATATGAGATTCAAATTGTGGAAACTAAAACACCAGACGATTGTACCGAAGAAGCCAATATAATTGTTGTAACAACTGAAATTGTTGAAGAAAGAAACAATGAACCTAGTCAGATGCAACCAAAAACGCCTAAAATAACTGTAAGAAAGGTGAAAAAGGATAATCTCAAGCAATACATCGTCAGCGTAATTGATGAAGCGCCAACAGAACTTTTGGCTAGAATTTCAGAGCAGAAATCTAAACAAACTGAAACAGAATTTACTGACGAAGAAGATATCACAAGCTTCAAAACAACAGTTGTTGATTACGATTCTGAAGATGTTACAAAGCCTGCTGAGGAATGGCCTAAGACTTCAAAAGGCAAGCCAAAGGATAAGAAGAAAAAATCTGATAAGCCGAAAAGGGTGACTATGATCGAAGACCAGCCAGCACAGAGCGACGACAACACTAATGAACAAGAATATTCCCTTGAAGATTTTGAAACATCAACGACGCCATCTCATGATGTGTTTTCAATTAATTTAACAGAGAGTGAACACAAACCCAAGAAAAAGGTAGTAAAGAAAAAAATTGAAGGGCCACCGACTTCGCCGATCTCTGAGTACACAATCCGCATTGAGGAGCTAGCACCCGAAAAATTATCGGAACAAATTATCAATAAAGAAGGTGATGAAGTTGAGAGGGTAACTACGAAGCGCAGGCTCAAAAAAAAGGAAGGTGCTAAAGAATATCTAATAGAAGTTATAGAAACTTACGAAGAAAACAATCCCGACGCAGAATTGGTTATTGAGACTTCAGAAATATTACCTGAATTAGAATCTAACATGCCTAAAAACCACATAATAAAAATTGTAAAAACGAAAAAGCCAAAATTGGAAAAACTGGACAGTTATATTCAACAGCTGATAGAAGAGGAAATTCCAAAAACAAGCGATGAGGTTTTTGAAACGACACCATTGGATTCAACCCCAGCTACGAAGAAGCCAAAGAAAATAAAGAAACATCATAAGAAAACCACGGAGGTTGTTGATGGTGTACCACATACTGTTTATGAATTTACTGTACAAGAGTTTGAACTAGAAGAGGAAAAAGTGCCTGACTTCATCAAGAGTATTGAAAAAGACAGTACCCCTAAGCCAAAGAAGGAAAAGAAATCTAAAGTAGCTGTTATCGATCAAGAACCTGTTAGTATTCAAGACATTGCGGAAACTGTGGAAGTTACAAAGGTAGTTGAGAACGACGGTGCAACAAAAGAAGTTCAAGTTAAGAAACGTAAGATCGTAAGGAAGCAAGGTCCAAAGGAACATGTTTTCGAAATAACGGAAACATTTACTAATGAAGAACCATTGGCAGAAGTTTCTATCGTTGACATTACCGAAGATGAAAGGCCCGAAGAGACGATAAGTCTGCCTGAAAAACCCAAATCACCAATCAAAAAACCAAAGAAACTTAAGCCCGAAGACGTGGAGAGCTATGTTATTAATGTAGTAGAAGAGTTCATAATGCCACAGAAGTCTGAGAGCTTAAATGAAGAAGAGGTTTCAGAAGAGCTGCCTAAACTTAAGCCAAAGAAGGAAAAGAAATCCAAAGTAGCTGTTATCGATCAAGAACCTGTTAGTATTCAAGATATTGCGGAAACTGTGGAAGTTACAAAGGTAGTTGAGGACGACGGTGCAACAAAAGAAGTTCAAGTTAAGAAACGTAAGATCGTAAGGAAGCAAGGTCCAAAGGAACATGTTTTCGAAATAACGGAAACATTTACTAATGAAGAACCATTGGCAGAAGTTTCTATCGTTGACATTACCGAAGATGAAAGGCCCGAAGAGACGATAAGTCTGCCTGAAAAACCCAAATCACCAATCAAAAAACCAAAGAAACTTAAGCCCGAAGACGTGGAGAGCTATGTTATTAATGTAGTAGAAGAGTTCATAATGCCACAGGAGTCTGAGAGCTTAAATGAAGAAGAGGTGTCAGAAGAGCTGCCTAAACTTAAGCCAAAGAAGGAAAAGAAATCCAAAGTAGCTGTTATCGATCAAGAACCTGTTAGTATTCAGGATATTGCGGAAACCGTGGAATATACAAAGGTAGTAGAGGACGACGGTGCAACAAAAGAAGTTCAAGTTAAGAAACGTAAGATCGTAAGAAAGCAAGGTCCAAAGGAACATGTTTTCGAAATAACGGAAACTTCTACTAATGAAGAACCATTGGCAGAAGTTTCTATCGTTGACATTACCGAAGATGAAGGGCCCGAAGAGACGATAAGTCTGCCTGAAAAACCCAAATCACCAATCAAAAAACCAAAGAAACTTAAGCCCGAAGACGTGGAGAGCTATGTTATTAATGTAGTAGAAGAGTTCATAATGCCACAGGAGTCTGAGAGCTTAAATGAAGAAGAGGTGTCACAAGAGCTGCCTAAACTTAAGCCAAAGAAGAAAATGAAATCCAAAGTAGCTGTTATCGATCAAGAACCTGTTATTATTCAAGATATTGCGGAAACTGTGGAAGTTACAAAGGTAGTTGAGGACGACGGTGCAACAAAAGAAGTTCAAGTTAAGAAACGTAAGATCGTAAGGAAGCAAGGTCCAAAGGAACATGTTTTCGAAATAACGGAAACTTCTAGTAATGAAGAACCATTGGCAGAAGTTTCTATCGTTGACATTACCGAAGATGAAAGACCCGAAGAGACGACAAGTCTGCACGAAAAACCTAAATCACCAATCAAAAAACCAAAGAAACTTAAGCCTGAAGACGTGGAGAACTATGTTTTTAGTTTACTGGAAGAGTTTACACAACCCTTACAACAGTCTGAAGAGGTCACTAAAGATGAGGATATGCCTTTCGAAGAGTTTGATGAGGTGACCCTTAAAGAAAATTCGCCCTTAGAAGAAATTGTAGATGCAGTTTCCAAAGCTAAAACAAAAACGACAAAGCCTAAAAAACTTCTTAAGCAACCTAAGGAGCACACAATTCGTATTGAAGAACTTGCTCCTGAAACCACAATTGAAAATATAGTAAATGCGGCAGGTGAAGAAGTCAAGCAAGTCAGAACTACTAAAAAACTAAAGAAAAAAGAAGGTCCTAAGGAGTACTTAATTGAAATAATTGAAACCCATCAAGAAAACATGCCCGAAGCTGTTATAGAAGTGACTACTATTGAATTACCTATAAGCGACTCCACCATTGCAGAAGAAGTGCCGCTTAAGCTAGTTCAAAAGATAAAGAAAAAGAAGGCAGGAAAGGATGATTTAGACAAATACATCCAAGAACTTATTGATCAAGAAATCACTAAAACTGATCTTGAGCAATATGAGCCGACAGAAATGGAAACAAAACCCAAGCCAAAGAAAAAAGTAAAAACTCATCACAAAAAGAGTGTTGAAATAATTGATGGTCTTCCCGTTACCGTTCATGAGTTTGATGTTTCGGAAATAGAACCTGAGCTTATAGAGGAAGATAATCACTCGGTTACATCAGGTATGAGCGAAGATGTTCCATTAGAGCAAGAAGAGCCTAGCAAGTATTTGGTAAATGTTTTGGACGAGATCTTAAAACCATCACAATGCACTGAAGACGTTACTGACATACCGACCATAGCACCTAAAAAGGAAAAGTTACCTAAAAAGAAAAAAGTTGAAAAAGTTCCAATAGTCTTAGAAGAAATAGCTGAGTCTATCGAAGTCGTACAGCAGCCTACTGATGAGGATACTATGAAAGAAGTTACTGTTAAGAAACGTAAGGTTATGCATAGGAAGGGCTCCAAACAAAGTGTCTTTGAAATAACGGAAACTTTCAGCGATAATCAACCGATTGCTGAAGTGACAGTCGTTGAGCTTCCAGAAAATAAGACATCTGTAACTGAAGAAATGGCAAACGTTCCACAAAAATTAATAAAGAAACCTAAGAAACTAATGAAACAGGATATACAGGAATATATCATAAACGTAATCGACGAGTTTGTTCAAGAATTGCCCCTAGAAATCAGCACAGATGAAGTAAAAGAAATTGTAAAACACAAGCTGAGAAAGTCTAAAAAGTCTGAAAAAGAATACGAAGGCGGTGAGTATGAGGAAATTGAGCCGGAATTGACTGAAATAGTAGACGAAGAGGCTAAAGTTCCAGAAGAGACAACTCTTTTAACCCCAGAAGGAGACACTGAATATAAAATTGGTGTAGAAGAAGATGTTTCAACTGAAGATAAAAAACATAAAAAGCACAAAAAACAAACGAAATCAAAGCCAATTATAGAAACTGTGCAGAGTAAAAATCAAGATTATCTTGTCAAGGTATCCTCAATTGACAAAACAGAGGTGACCGAAATTCCAGAACCTGAACTTCTGTTACCAGAATCAGAGAAGATTGAACAAGCTGAAGAACCAATTTTCTCGATCGAAGAAATCGAAACCGTACCAATAATAGTTGAAGAACAGATGGATAATGGCGAAGTTTTGATGAAAGTTGCTACTAAACGAAAAATTAAAAAGCATGTTGGACCCAAGGAAGAAATAATAGAAATTGTCGAAACTCTAAAAGATGGTCTGCCTGAATATGAAGTCACAGTAACTACTCAAGAAGTACAAAAAGATAACGAACAAATTTCTGAACAAGAAAAGCCAGTGAAGGTTAAAAAGTCTAAAAAGGTTCCAAAAGATGACATACATGATTACATTCAAAAACTTATTGAGCAGGATATACCAAAATCTGAATTGGAGAAATATGAAAAGATTGATTTCGATACACCAGTAAAAATGAAAAAGAAGAAGCCTGTAAAAAAGGTAATGATCACTGAAGAACAGCCCGAGGATGTTATAAAAGAATTAGTTCCAGCAGCTCGGGACGATGACTCTCGTTCATTAGAAACCCCTTTGAAAGAATTAGAATTGGTGGTCAACATAATTGAATTGGCGGCACCAACACCAAAAGAAAAATCCTTTGAAGTTACAGTTCTTGAAGAATTTGTCAAAAGTGAGCCGATTCCAAATGAGGCTGGGGAAATCAAAGTAAAGGAAGTCAATAGAAAAAAGATTAAGCACAAAAAGGGTGTGGAAGAGATTATTCATGAAATAACAGTTGTCCACGATAAGGATACAGATGAATCCGAAGTAACCATTGTAACTACAAGTCCGAACGAAAACGAAGAGCAAGATAAAGTAACAGTAAAGCAAAAGCGCACTAAAAAAATTAAAAAAGATGATATTGATAACTTCATTACAACAGTTATGGAAGAAGATGTACCAAGAGAAGAGCCTTCTAATATTGTTGATGTCACTGAACCTACGGTTCACAAGGAAGTCGGTGAGAAGCCAAAGAGAATTAAAATGAAGGAAAAAGTACCCAAGCAAGATGAGAAGCCAACGCCATCAGAAAAGATTGATGTTGTCGAACAACAACCAGAACAAGAACCAAGCAAAAAGGCTACCGTAGAAGTGGTAGAAGAATTGCCCAGCATCGAGTCTGATAAGGAAGTTGAAAAATCTGAAGCACATAAAGTAACTGAGAAAAAGAAAAAGCCTTCTAAGCAAAAGGTTAAAATACTTGAAGAGCAACCTCTAGAAGAAACTGACGACAAGCCATTGGATGTTGTTGAAAAGGAGACTGATATTGTAGAGCCAAAAGAGAAAAAATTCAAGGTTACTTGCACAGAAGAAGAAACTAAGACAGATGAGAATTTGGAGAAGAAGCCGAAAAAGGTGAAAGAAAAACTTCATCAACCAGAAGAACTAAGTTACAAAATATCTGTGAAAGACAGTTTCATACAACCAGAGGTTATTCCATTAAACGTTGAAATCCTGGAAAGTGAAACGAAAACAGAAGAAACCACAGATGATGCTGGCGAGGTGCATAAGATAGTTACAACAAAACGTAAGATTAAGCGCCCAGAGGGATCCACTGACGAAACTATTGAAATCATTGAAGTAGTGACTGATGATCAGCCTGATGCGGAAATCACAATTGTTGAGTACGAGCCGGATCAACCGCATGCGGAAGAAAATCCAAAGGAGCAGAAAAAGAAAACAAAAAAAGTCAAAAAGGATGATATTCACGAATATATACAAAAACTAATAGACATGGAAACACCCAAAACTGAATTAGAGAAATATGAGAAAATAGAGTTTGATTTAATACCCAAGGAGAAACCTAATGAAACTACACCTGTTGAAGTACCAGAGGAAACTCCAAATGAAAAACCAAAAAAAGATAAAAAAATCAAATCAAAGGAAAAGCCAAAGAAAGAAGATTCAATACCCGCACCTTTTGCTGAAATTACGATTATAGAAGAGGAAGGATTCAATGAGCCAAAAGTGGTGGATGTCGTGGAAGTGCAACCCGAAGAAGTACAAATCACTGAAAAAATAAGTGAGGAAGGCCATCCAGTTCAAGAAAAATCTACTAAGCGAGTTTTAAAGAAGAAAGGACCCAAGGGAGACACCACATTTAAAATTACAACTATTGAAAGTGATGATATCGACACCGTTACTGTTATTGTTGATGAGGAACCAGAAGTACTGCCAGTTGAATCAAGTGAAGCTCAACCAGAAGAGATAAAGGATGAGAAACCAATACCAAAGCCCAAGAAATCTGTTAAGAAGGTTAAGAAGAATGATTTGGATGACTATGTCAAAAAACTTTTGGAAGAAGAAATACCAAAGACAGAGTTGGAGGTGTATGAAAAAACTGAAATGCCAGAAAAACCTAAAGACAGTACACCAGCAGAAAGTGTTTTAGTTAAGGTAAAGTCTCAAGAGCCCGAAAATCCATTTGCAGACCTTGACTCAGCCAAACCCAAAAAGACCAAAACAACCAAGCAAAAGCCATCTGACAAAATTGAACAAAGACAAGACAAACTGACAAAACCGACTAGTTTAGAGACTGAAGCCGTGACGGAAGGTACACACACTCAAATTGCACACCCCGAGGACACAGCCACAGCACAAATTACACCAAGCGCACAAGATGAGATATCTACTCAAGATGACACTAAAGATACAGTTCAAAAAACAGTTAAACATAAGAAAGCTAAACCAGACACAGTTAAAAGCGTTGAAACAAGTAAGTTATTAGATGAGAGTTTATGGAGCCTTAAAATTTCCTTTGCACACGCAGCACCTGCTCCTTTGTCTGTGTCTTTGCCTTTGTTTATTTCTTTTGAAAACAACGTTGAGTTCCATTATTTTGCGCCTTTACCTCTCTGTTTTATTCTATCTCTCTTCTTCCCCAACCCTCTTTTTATGCTTATTCTGCGCTCACTTATTTGAGCAACGAGTTAGTAGAACACATTTACCCGATTACATTAGATAGCACAATAAACACAGTTAACAAGCAAATATATTATCAAAATATTGCATGCCTTCTAACCAAAATAAATTTGTACTAAATTTCTTGTTCGCATTATACAAATTGAATTCCACATTAACAATAAGAATGTTCTGTAAAATTACTAACTGTTTTGATATACTTATACATGTAAAATATTTACTTAATAAATAGAAAATTTCCTTATATTGGACAAGCGTTTTAGTGTTCTTATGAAACTTTTGTAAATATATGAATATTTATCAAGCCCAACGGTTTGCTTGCGTTTTTCTGCAAAAGCAATGCACGGATTCATATTATTGTTGAATGAATTGTACATTAACAGTTATGCTTTTCTATAACAGGTGAAGCACCAGAGGCTTATGAAGATTATCATATAAGCGTTATCGAGGAAGAGCCGCTTAAAATAGAAGAGCAGCCCGAAAAAATTTTGGAAGTCAAAGTTATCGACGAAGTTGCTGACGTTGAGGAGTCTCAACCCATCGTTGAAGAGATACAGGATGAAGAAACACAACCTACGGTCGAAGAATCTGTTGAGGACATCACAAAGCCAAAGACAAAGAAAAAGAAGATTGTGAAAAAGAAAACTAATGAACACGATGAAATTATTCAAAAGCTCCTTGAACAAGAAATTGAAAAAACCGAACTGGAGAAGTATGAAAAGGTCGAATTCGATGTACCAATTAAACTGAAACCAGAATTCGCTAATCTTGAGCCAATAAAAATAGAAAGAAACGAACAGAAGCCCACAAAAGTCACTGTAGTTGAAGCCACTGAGGTTCCCAAGACGGTTAAGTTGAAGCCTAGCAAACGTAAGGAAAAACAAACTGAAGAGCAAACTGTGCAACTGCCCAAGTTCAGACTTAAGGCGCGCATGGTAATGGTTGAATATCCACCAGCACCGATTGTTCCAAAGCTGACCGAAATTGGTGCTGTTAAGCAGAATGGTGACCTCTCACGCAACATTGAAGAAGCGGAAGAGTTACTTAAGTTTAAGCCTCACAAAACAAGGAAAACTAAGAAAATAAAGGACGATTTAGAGAAGGTTGAGCTTGAAAAGTATGAGAAATATATAAGTGAGGAGGAGGAGCCCGAGGAAGGGCAATCATATCAAAAACCTGAGAAGGCACCCAAGCTAGACGAATCTCCTGACGAAGTCAAACTGAAGATTGGCAAAGGCAAAAAGAAGCCCAAAGAAGAAGAAGCACCTGAAAATATTACGCTCAAAAAGATACCACTAAAGCCCAAGGAAACTGAAGAAGAAATTGAAATGAAGCCAAAAGAAGAAAGTGTGGTTATAATTGAGGCGCAACTAAAGCAGCCCAAGCAGCAAGATATTGAGGTAACATCATTTGAACCAATTGATTATGAACGTCCCGAGTATGTGCCGGAGGAACTTGAGCAACTGGATCAAACGGAAAAGCCAGGAAAGCTAAAGAAGCCAACCAAAGCCAAGTATAAGCCCAAAGAAAAGGTTAAGCCAGAACAAGATACGGAAATAACGCAAATAATGCCTGGAAAACCAAAAGAACAAGAAGAAGTGCCGGAAGCAGACATTAAGTTTCGCAAGCCTGAAAGTGTGGCACCAGAGGAGACAGATTCTCAGATAAAATTAAAGCCAGTTAAAAAGACTTTTGAGGAAGCTTTAATTGAAGATGTCGTTAAGGGAACAGTCGAAGAGACACAGCCTAATGAAATGGAAATTCAACATCAAGATGAAGTCAAAAAACCTAAAAAATCAAAGTCCAGGCCATTACAGCAAAAAGAGGAAGAAACAAAAGAAGAGAAAAATCTTGAATTTGCGATTTCAGTTAAGGAGGAGGAAGCTATAATTCAAATTCCTGAAGATGTTGAGAAGCCCAAGGAAGTTAAGGTGAAACAAAAGAGACCAAAAGAAACCCATGCAGCAGAAGTTGCAATTGTTGAAGAAGTCCCTCAGCAAGTAGAAGCACCTGAAGACATCCCAATTGAGTACAAAATTACAACAACTGTCTTAGAACCTGAAGAAGCACCAAAAGAGCATCAAGTAAAAGTCGTTGACTTCGATGAAAGGGAAGTTACTACTGAAGAGGTTGTTGAACAAAAGGTTGTTACCAGAAAGAAGAAACCCAAACCAGAACAGCCACAAGAGTTTGTGGTCACATTGGAAGAGCCGAAACAAATCAAACCAGAACCAGAAGAGTCAACCGCTGAGGTAGTGATTCCTGTTGAGCAGCCCGAACAGGAAGCTGAACAGTTCGAAGTCGAATTAAACTTAACAGAGCCACAGCCGAAAGAGCAAGAAGTCGTTGTCAAAAAGAAGGCGAAAAAGAAGCCAGTTGACGATGTGAAGGAAGTAAAACAGGACACAACTAAGCACGTTGAGGTTCAACCTGAAGAAAAGGAATTGGAACACCTTGTTCAAGAAGATAAAGAGGAAAAGGCGGAAGAGCCCAAACCGAAATCTTTCGAATTCCAAGTTACTGAAACAGAAGCCCCTCAAAAGAAACCCACGAAAATAGTTGAAGAAAAATCAGAAGTAATAGTGGAAAAACCTGCTCCTATATTGATTGAGGAATATGACTCATATAAAATTTCTGTTAAAGAATCTCTGGTAGAAAAAGTAATCGAGCAAACGGAACAACCAGATGAAAATATTATTCAAGAAGTTGTAATTGCCACACGACCAAAAGAGCTCGAACCAGTGGAAGCTGAGTTTGTTATGACGGAACCGAAAGCTGTTGAAGAGAGTCATGTTGAAGCTGAAATCAAGCCAAAGAAACCAAAGAAACCGAAGACAACTGAGGAAGTCGTTAGTCATGATATCAAGGTTGTTGAAGAAGAAGCCGTTCCTGAAGAAATAATAGTTGAAGATCTGCAAGTAGAAGTTATTGAAAAAGAAACTGTTCCCATTGAAGAGATACCAGAAGAATATACAGTTCGCGTGTCAGAAACGAAGGCTGTGCAACCGGAAGCTGAAACTGTTGATGTGTTTAGTATTAAGAAACCAAAGCCATCTCTTGTTGCTGCTGAGGAACCCGAAGCCGAATTTGTTTTGAAAGAAAGCAAGCCCGTTGAAGAAGTCACCGAAGTAGCAAAAATAAAGACAAAGAAACCAAAGAAAAAAGAATTGGAAGTTGCCGCAGACGAACTAAAAATTCAGATCACCGAAGAAATTCCACAGGAAGTTTCAGTGTTCGAAGAAATAGAAGAGATTGTACAAGAAATAAAGGAAAAAGAAATTCCTGCTAAACAAAAATCGTATGAAATTGCTGTGACAGAGACAGTTCCTGAAAAGCCTACAGTTGAAGAAATTGTCGAAAAACCATTGATAGAAGAGCCGGTAATTGAAGAAGAAGCTCCCTCTTTTGAACATAAGTCTTATGAAATAGGTGTTAAAGAGACAGAGGCCGAAAAGCCTATTGAAGCACCAACTGAAGAGGATGTTGTTGCTGAGCCGATTGTCAATGAGTCACAACCTAAAACCTTCGAGGAACTTAAAGTACGAGTAATTGAAGAAACACCCCGTGAAATTGTAGAAGAAGTTATCGAAGAGAGTGTTATAGTTCATCGCAAGAAGAAACCAAAGCAAGAAACTGCAGAGGAGCCAGAAGCACAAGTAAGCATATCTGCTTCAAAGCCTGTAGATGAAGTGGAAGCTGTCCATAGCGTTACCATTATACCAGAAATTCCTACTGAAGAGGACGCTGCTGAGCTTAAGATAACTGTTATCGACGAAGAATCACAACCCCAAGAGCTTGTTCAGGAAATCGAAGAAATCGTAACGGTGGAGGAAGTCACTAAGCCTGTTCCTGAAGAAAAACCCAAAGACTATAAGTTTGGCATTACAGAGACTGAAGCACCCAAAGAAACTATCGAAGAGTTGCCGGAAGAACAAGTAACTATTCAGAAGAAGAATAAGATTCCAGTGCAAGAAGAAATTGTTGAGGAGTTGCCGGAAGAACGGGTTACGATTCACAAGAAAAAGAAGCAGATTCCTGAGCCAGAGGTTGTAGAGGAACCAGCAGCAGTTTTCGAAATCAAACAGACGCGACCAGTTGAAGAAGTCACTGAGGAGGCTAAAATTAAGAAGAAGACAAAGCAACCGTTAAAAGAGGAAGAGGCAGCTGCGGAGCTTAAAGTTGTTGTGATCGAGGAAGTAACACCAGAACCAGAAGGGATCGAAATCATCGAAGAAGTTGAAGAGAAACCGAAAGAAAAGCGGGTAGAAAAAATTGAAGAAAAGCCAGTAGAATACAAATACGACATCAAAGAAACACAGCCAGAAGATCTTCTGGTACACGAGGTAGAAGAAATAGATGAAGTACGTTTGCCCAAGGCACCTCTAAAAATCGTTAAGCCGGTCGAAGAGCCTGACGTGGAGATAACTCTTAAACCAAAACAAGAGCCTAAAGAAGTACAGGAGGAAGCTAAAATAGTTAAGAAAAAACCGAAGAAGCCTGTTGTTGAGGAACCTGCAGAAGAACTTACCGTTAAAGTAGAAGAGGAAGTAACAACAGAGCCTTTAATAATTGAAGAGGAAGTGGTTGAAGAAGTTGAATTTAAAAAGCCGGAGAAGCCAACACCGGAAGAAACTGTGGATTCCGCTGTTTATAAGCTGAAAAAGCCAACCGCACCTGAAGAAGAGGATGTGGTTGCGGAAGTTACTTTGAAACCAAAAAAATCCAAAGAAGAGCAGGAAGAAGAGTTTTCTGTTGATGTCAAGCTGCCAAAAGAAAAGAAAATTTCTGAGGAAACATCCGATGGAACTGTGCAGCTCAAGAAGAAAAGGAAGCCGCATAAGCCAGTGGAAGAAGCTGCAGATGAGTTAGAGCTTCAGCAAATTGTTATCGAAGAGAGGCCAATTGAGATTGAAGAGGAAGAAATCATTGAAGAAGCCATTATAATCCGAAAGAAACCAAAGAAACCTTTCCAGCCAACGGTAGAAGATCTTGATGAAACTGAATTCAGTCTCTCATTCAAGAAGCCACATACAGTTACTGAAGGTGTCGAAGAAGCAGCCACAATTTTAAAGAAACGTCCAGTAAAACCCACAACCTTAGATGAAGCCGCTGCAGAACTTTCTATTAAACGCCTGGAGGAAGAATACGAAGAAGGCGATGACGTTGAAGAGTTCTTGGTTAGTCAAAGAGCCAAACCAAAGCCGTTGCAAATAACAGATGAAGAAGACCAAGAATACACTCTCAAGAAGCTGAAGCGTCGTAAGAAGGTTGACATTCCAGAGTTTACTGATATTGAAAATGTTACTTTCCGTGCGAAGACCACAAAGACCAAAGAGGATGTAGATCAAGAATTTAATATTGCTTTAGACTCCTATGCTGAAGAGGAGGTGTCAATGTCTGGAAAGGTGAAACTTAAGAAACCAATTAGGAAAACCTACTCTGAAGCGGCTGATGAGGCAAAGATTAAAATCATTCAAGAGTATGATGATGGGGAAGGTCCAATCATTGAAGAAATAAATGATGATGAAGATACAATTGATGAAGTTGAGGAGCCAGAGGAATATATGGTGGAAGAATTGCCTCCAGATGAGGTCGACTTCAAACTGAAACCCAAAAAGCAGCCCAAGCCACACTACTCAGTCCAAGACGAAGAAGAGGAACAGTTCCTTATTGGTTTGCGACACACCAAACGTGATTCGGTAACATACGATGAGGATTCTCTAACATTTAAAAAGAAACGCAAAATGGTTCAACAACTGTTTAATGAAGGTAAGTTGTTGCGGGTGATTCGATGAATTGTATTATTTTACAAGTTCAAGTTGCAATAATTTCTCATTCAATTTAATTTGCATATCTGCTTATATGGCAATAGCTTAGAAAAATGAGGTAAACCAACCCAACACACATAAATGTTAGTGGCTAACGCATAACACTCCATTGTTGCCACCTCTTATTGTCTTTTTAACACGCAGAGTTTTAATTTTAAATTTATTTTTTATTGAATATTATATTGTACTATATTTAAACAGATGGCGCCTCTCTTAACATCACTAGAGAAATGGATGTGGAAGGTAGTTTTGTTATTTTTGTGAGTTTCCAAATAAGCAATTTTTTTAATAATTTCTTAATATTTCAGAATCGCATAACGAGAACGTCATGTATTCGATTTGCAATTACATTGCCGATAACGATGAAGCAATTAATTTGGTCGAGGGTGAGAAGGTACAGGTTATTGGACGCCACAGCTCAGAATGGTGGTACGTGAAGAAGAGTATAACGGAAGAGGAGGGATGGGTACCAGCCCAATATCTAATGGAGCCCACCGAGTACGCTCAATATGTGCAAAATAAGCTACATGAAAAGATTGATAAGCTACCAGTGTTTGAAAGTAAGTTTAGTAATCGATTCTGAATGTTTTTGTCTAACGAAAGTTTTTGGCATTGTCTCGTCATGTTTTTAACAATTTTTTAATGTCATGTGCTTGTGCGTTTGTTAAGGACCTGGACCAGAGGACAAACCGATTGCACCACGTTTCATTGAAAAACTGCAACCGATTCATACACCTGACGGGTATACGGTGCAGTTCGAGTGCAAGGTTGAAGGTAATCCACGACCACAAATTGCTTGGTTCCGTGAAACGGCTATTATAAAGCCCTCACAGGACTTCCAAATGTTCTTCGATGAGGACAATGTGGCTACATTAATTATTCGTGAAGTTTTCCCCGAAGACGCCGGCAAATTTACCTGTGTGGCAAAGAATGCCGCTGGCTTTACTTCAAGTACAACTGAATTGATTGTCGACAGTCCATTATCAGATCATGGCTCGGATGCCACTGCCTTATCTCGCAGAAGCATGTCGCGCGAATCTTCATTGGCTGATATACTTGAGGGTATACCACCAACATTTTCACGTAAGCCAAAGGCCCAGTATGTTGATGAGGGCACCAATGTGATTTTGGAGTGCCGCCTTGTTGCGGTGCCCGAGCCTGACATCATTTGGACCTTCAATGGCGAAGACATTGATGAGGAAGAGACTAAGAACGTTCGCGTTGTCACCGAATCAGATATGCACATGTATTGCAGCATTGTGCACATAACGAAAGTAAAGAAATCTCAAGAAGGCACATATGAAGTCATTGCCACAAACCGTGAGGGTGAAGCTCGTTTGCCCATTACATTAAAGGTGCGCACAGCGGACAAGGAATCTCCTCAAATTCTGGAACCATTGCGTAATATGGTCATACGAGAGGGTGAAAGCGTTGTGCTTTCCACACAAATTGTGGGCAACCCAGCACCGAAGGTAACGTGGTACAAGGATGGCAAGCCCATTAAGGGTGCCAAAACAGACAAAGATATACATTCGCTAACTCTGATTACACCAAAGGCGTCGGAGAAGGGTGAATACACGGTTAAGGCGGTTAATCCGTTGGGCAGTGTAGAAACAACAGCAAATCTGACTATTGAAGGTAAGTTAGTTGTTTCATGTAAAAAATATATATATTTTTTTTACTATTATATAATATAAATAACGTCTTGTATTCTCGTTATCAAGAACCAACTAGCGGTAATGCAGAGCCTCCACTATTTGTGGAACGTTTCGAGGAGCTGTCGGTGCCGCAAAAGGGCGAAATCCGTTTGCCTGCAAAGGTTTCGGGTAATCCAGTTCCTGAGGTCCAATGGCTTTTCAACAACAGCCCATTGTATCCCAGCGAGCGTGTTAAACAGATTTATGATGGCGAGAACATTGAACTTATCATACAGAATGCCAATCCAGATACTGATTCCGGTGACTATAAGTGCATTGCCAGCAATCCCATCGGCAAAACATCGCACGGTGCGCGTGTGATTGTTGAAGTCGATGAGGTGACCTTTACCAAGAAGCTTAAGAAGACAATTACCATTGAAGAGGTGCAATCCCTGACTTTGGAGTGTGAGACCTCTCATGTGGTCTCCACAAAATGGTTCTTCAATGGCAAAGAGCTAAGTGGCATGGATCACCGCGTTGTCGTTGAGGACGGAAAGACGCACAAGTTGGTCATAAGGAACACAAATCTGCGCGATTCTGGTACCTATGTATGCAAAGTGAAAAAGGTGGAGACTCAATCCATTGTTGAGGTTTTGCAGCGTAAGCCGGACTTCATTAAAGTTCTTGAAGACTATGAGGTAACGGAAAAGGACACAGCCATTTTGGATGTTGAGCTGACAACGGAAGCTGTTGAAGTCACTTGGTACAAGGATGGCGAGAAAATTACACCTGAAAACAAGAACTGTGAGTTTATCAAGGATGGCAAAGCACGTCGCTTGGTTATACGCGATACTACCATTCATGACGAGGGCGAGTACACTTGCAAGCTGGAGGGTCAGGAGTGCAGCGCAGAGCTAACTGTCATTGAACTGCCACCAGAGGTTGTTAAGCCGTTGAAGGACGTGTCGGTCACAAAGGGTGAAAATGCCTCATTCGACATAGAGCTGAGCAAGGGTGATGCCCTGGTTAAATGGTTTAAGAACGGAAAGGAAATCAAGTTCAATGAGCGTATTCAGTTGACGATTGATGGCAAGAAGCAGTCACTACGCATCACTAAGGCCAAGCCTGAAGATGTGGGAGAGTATTCTATTCAGGTTGGAGAACAAACTTCAAAGGCCAAGCTTACAGTTGAGGAGCCATTGGTAGACTTTGTACTCCGTTTGCCCGATGTCACACTGGCCACGAAAACCACTGATGCTGAGTTCACTGTTGAGCTCTCCCAGCCCGATGTGGAGGTAACCTGGAACAAGAAGGGTAAACCCATCAAACCAAACAAGAAACATGAGGTATTCGTCGAGGGCACCGTGCGGCGACTGGTCATCCATGAAGCTGATGATGATGATGCCGGTGAGATCAGCTGCGTAGCTGAAAATGTCACCAGCACCAGCAAACTTTGCGTTGAGGAGCTCAAACTGCCACCCGTGATTACCTCTGACAAGGATCAAACCGTCAAAGTCAAGGAGAACGAAGATGCCACCTTCACTGTCAAATATACAGGCGCCCCTACACCCGAAGCAAAGTGGACATCGCGCAAGGTTGTCATTTCCAAATCAAAGCGTACAATCCCAACCATAGATGAACAATCTGCAACTCTGACAATTAAAAAGGTTATTGACGATGATGAGGGCGAGTACACAGTTAAGCTTGTTAACCCCGTGGGTGAGGCAGAGGCTAGCCTACATTTGGTCATAATGCGTAAGTATAATTAATCAATTAAATGTCCAACTATGCGTAAATTTCAACCTTTGTCAACATTTTAGGCAAACCCTCGGCGCCGGGCACTCCACAGCCTTTGGAGGTGATGCACGATTCAATAACCTTGTATTGGAAGGCACCCGAGGATGATGGTAAATCAGAAATTATCGAATACATTCTGGAGTATCATGATGTAAAGGAAGAAAAGTAAGTAACTTAAATTTAAGTGACCTGAAGTCAAACTTAAAAGTTGTTCTTATAATAGGTGGATTGAGATACGCAAGATAAAGGATACGACTTACACCATTAGCAAGCTGAAGATCGATACGGAATATGTATTCCGTTCGATTGCAGTCAATGAAGTTGGTCCCTCACCGCCCTCGCCCATCTCGCCGCCCATACGCTTAATGCCTAAGGTGGAAACCGAAGCGCCAAGTGTACGCGAACCATTGCAGGATATTGTCAGTGAACTGAACAAGGAGGTGACACTATCCTGCGTATTTGGTGGCATTCCAGAGCCAACTGTCACATGGAAAAAGAATGGCACGGTCTTCGAGTCAAGTAGTATTCGCTACGAGAATCGTGTTGCCAAATACACAATTGAAAAGACAACCACTGAGACTGAAGCCACCTATACTTGCATGGCAACCAATGAGAAGGGCACCGTTGAGACATCGTGTAGATTGAAATTGCAACAGAAGCCATGCATAGAGATTGAGGATAAGTATTTGTCTCAGAAACTGCGCACTGGCAGTACTCTTACCATTCCAACAACAGTTCGAGGCTATCCACAGCCCTCAGTGACCTGGCACAAAGAGACTGTTGAACAAAAGTCATCAAAGGAGGTTACCATTGTGACAACAGAGACCAGCTCTACCTATACCTATAAGAAGGTTACACGTGAACAATCTGGACGTTACAAGGTGACGGCAACAAATGAGTCGGGCTCAACTTATGTTGAATGCTCGGTTCAGGTGATCGACAAGCCAAGCAGGCCGCAATCCTTGGAGGTTAAGGACATTAAGAAGGATTCGATTATCTTGGAATGGACGCCGCCTGTTGATGATGGTGGCATGGACATAAACAAGTACACATTGGAGAAATGCGATATTCAAAACAATGTCTGGATGAAGGTTTCCGATTTCGATAAGGACATCAACTCGTATGCTATTCAAAAACTTTCCATGAATGCGCAATACATGTTCCGCGTGGTGGCAATCAATCCTATTGGTGAATCAGAGCCAACAGAGAGTGAGACTGTAACCATAACTAAGAAGTTTGGTAAGTACTTGATATATATTTCGTTATTGTGTGCCATAATCGAACCTTGTTATAACTTGCAGAGAGACCAACGCCACCACGTGAACCTACCTCTGTATCTGGCATGAACGACACTTCTTTCACATTATCATGGGAGCCATCAGAGAGTGATGGTGGCTCTAAGATATTGGAATACATTATAGAAATAAGGGAAGAGACTGAAACCGTTTACCGCTCTTTGGGTACGACAACGGGCACTGTGACAAACATTCACGTTGAGAAAGTCGTGAGAAACAAGGGCTATCTGTTCAGAATTTACGCTCGCAATGAGGTTGGCACCAGCGACGCGTTCGAGACGGCCGAAAAGATTGTCGTGGGACGCAAGATAAGTAAGTGGACATCAATATATACTTATAATAATAATTGCTTATTGCTTTGCAAATTGCTTTTTCTCTTAACGCTCACTAATGCTTCTCATGCTCCACGCAAAAATATACAACTTATACAATAAAAAATAACAGAAAATGATTCAGAAAACATGGGTACGTTATCAACGCGAAATTGTCTTAAATTTTTTTTAATTATTTTGCAACATTATTAATAACAATATATGTGTGTGTGTATTACATAACAGCGCCGCCATCGCCACCTCAAAATCTGAGAGCACCGGATGTGACAAGTCGCAGTGTAACTCTCGATTGGGAGGTTCCAGCCAGAAATGGTGGTTCCGAAATAACAGGTATAAAAATTGATAACAGATTGAGTCTTGACATGCAATATAAATTATCGCAATCATTAGGCTATTGTGTGGAAAAACGCTCATCAACATCAACCAGCTGGACCAAAGTTATCACCTTGGATGCACATCAAATGCATTATACTATTGACAATTTGAAGGATAAGTGCGAGTATTGGTTCCGTGTGTCTGCAGAGAATGAGGTTGGAATAGGTGCACCAGCCGTCACAGACAGCATATCACTAAAGACACATGCAAGTGAGTGAAACTTAGCTAAAGTCTTATTATAATATTGATTACATTGGAAAATTTTATTTAGCCGTACCATCGCCACCAACTGCTCCACTGGAGGCGCGAGTTCTCGCTGCTAATGCGCACATATTCGAATGGGGTATACCCGAGTCAGATGGTGGTGCGCCACTGCTCGGCTATCACATTGCGATACGTGACATGAAGAAGTCCATGTGGATTGAAGTTGGTCGTGTGCCAGCTGGTGTGCAAAGATTCCAGATAAGAGATTTGCAAGAGAATCACGAGTACATGATACGCATATTTGCCAAGAACGAGATTGGCCTAAGTGAACCACTCGAATCCGAGGAACCATACAAAGTGATGACAGCTGGTAAGTTATCACAGCTCTTTCCAATTGCCCTTTTCTAATGCTAGAACACTTCTCTGTCTTCGTTTGCGTTATTCAGGTCATGCCAGTCTGCCCGATGAGCCACGCACAGAGATGAGCACATGCAACACATCATCCTGGCTAAGGGATCATAATATGGATGCTGATATACATTCGTATGCTCGCGGCAGACTGCTTCAACGCGATGAGTACTTCTTCCGTCTCTGGGCACAAATACCCAAGAAAAAGAAGAGCTCTAAATAGACAAGAAAACAAAAATAAACACTTTAAGAACAACAAATAGCCATGACAAAAAAAAAAAAACGAAAGAAACTTAGGTTAGGTTAAGCATAAATATTTCAATTATACTTTTAATTAATTCTTGATTTTCTAGCTTTTTGTACTTAAAATACATTTATGTGAAGAGCATGTAATGTTTTGGAAAAATATGCGTCCAATCAAAGCGATGTCCACGAATCTCAAGTCAGGATAGGGCGAGCGAAGACAAACTTAATGATTTTGAGAGCGTGGACGTGGCTTCGAGGTTGTGACGCCACTGGTCCCATTACATAATCTATGAAAAAATATTTAAATATTTTCATTTGCATAATTTCTTATGATTTCGTTCGCTTTATTTTTGTAAGCTGTGATAAATTTATCAAATTCGAAAAGCGTCAAACGATTAAATGCCACAGGACATTTGCACCAACGAACACAACGAAGCATCGGGCAATGGCAGCCAACGGATAAACAACCAACAATAACAACTGTTACAACCAACGCACAACGAAACACAACACACGAGTGACTCAATATCCTCTAGGGAGACAAACAACAAATGGTGCAATTCGATTTGAGTTACGAGTTTTTGTGTGTGTTTGTGCGTTTTATTCTGTTGTGTTGTGTGTCACGCTGACTACCACACTTGCCTTTGCCGTGTGTTCGCTGTTCGCAGTCAATTTATGGCAGCCAGAGAGGGTAACATAGCTCCATATATATACTGTGGAACACCCAAACATGACTTGATAGAAACAAAACTAAATGAAAAATATTTATAAAATAAAAATAAATGAATTTTTAAACGAATAACTTAAAGTGGTTTTTAGCTTGCATCAATGCAAGGCAAACTTTTTGCAGTTGTGAACGAAAAATCAACTAATTAATTCATTAGTTAGTTGGTCGAGTCGACTCTAAAGCAGAACCGAAGTTAACGGTAACTTTTTGCACTGCAAAGTTTTCTATTAAGTTTTTATTCCAAAACTTAAAGTCGACAGCCAAACAATGGCAGCTTCGAGCTGCCCAACACATGCGTATGCAGGACCCAAGAGAAGCCACGTTTCAAAAAGGCAGCAGCGGCAAAGGCGTAGTAGGGAAGGCAGACCAACACTAGGTTACAGTTACGCGTCGTTGAACTTATCTGGTGACATGGGCAAATGCTGTGCATAAAGTTTCATAGAGAATTGTGTGTGAATTTAATTAAAGTTTTTGCGGTTGCCACTAATCAAAAGATATTATCTAAAATGTTGTATGTGGCAGTTACTTTAGCTGTGCGCAAAATAACTTTTTGCTGCGGGCACAACTGTAATTTACACTAAGCTGCTTGGGCAATAGTTTGTCCAACAACAATTGGCCCTGATCCCCATCCAAGCAGAGCCAAAGCTGCAAAACGGACTCATAAAGCTAAGCATATTTCCGGCACTTTAAATTGCGCACACAGACACAACCGTCGTACAAACGAACAACGAACACTTCATTATACCTGCCTGTGCACAAGAGCAGCAACAACAACTAGTAAAAAATACCTACAACTACACCTGTATAAGCGTCTATTGATACCAAACAGGAAGGCAGACAGGTAGCATATTTAGTGTTGCCACTAAACGATCGGCCAGTCAGTCGTTCTGGGACCTGATTCTTCTACTCGCCAGGTCCCGTTGTCGTTATGCCTGGCACACAAGCGGAAATTTCATTTACTTGTTTGCTTTTTATGCGCTTCATTCGATTTTTGTTTGCCTTGCTTCGCTTCGAATTTTCTTGTATACAATCAACTAAGCTGACTGTCCGCACATTTTAAACCTTAAATTCTTAAGAGTTACAGCATACTTATATATTTTTATATTTAATGGCAGCAACGTCTGTCTGTCGTAACAGCAAAAACGCGTTTGTCGTATTAGATATGGTTTATTAATGCCGAACCAAAGTAGACCTGAAAGTCGGCCTAACACAATTGAAAACTTGTAATAGAATTCGGCAAGTTTGAAGCATTGCTTATAAAAACAAAATTACCCATAAACTTTATGGTGTGCACGTAGAAAACTGAGAAAGCACTTTTTCCTTGACACGGCTCGTCAAACGTGATAGCTGGGCTACAAAAAAAAAGACCATGCCAAAGCCGTAAGAAATATAGGAATAACAACATAACGAAAAATAAAGCAAAAAGTTTGCTTAATTAGTTCCCAAAATAACAAGGTAATAGCAAGAAAAAGCCACATTTCTGGAAATGGAATAACGGTGTCGTTGTGTTGTCCCTTCTTGTTTGTGTGTGTGTCGAACAAACTCAATTATCCTTTTTTAAGGAGGCACAAAGATGTTTTCAATGACGTCAAATAAATCAAAGAATTCACGACAGAAGTCTTTAATAACTATAAATATGTTTTGATGCACACCTAACCGAAGGGAAAATTAAAATAGAATCGAGTTTTGCTGGATAATAAAGATTGGAAAAAATTCTACAAGACTTACTAACCACACATGAAAGCAAGTTACAATATAATACGAACAAACTATTGCTTTTATAATAATAAAACGTACATTCAGTGTACTTTTAATGGGTAGTAATTGGCACAAGAAAATTCGTCATAAAACGATAATTTCACCGAATGTTTGTTTCGCTGAAAAAAGCAACCGAAACAGTCGCTATGTCGCAGATTAAATGATGCTTTATAAAAGTAGGTTGTATTATAAAAGCATCTACGGTTATTTATGAAGCAAGACTTCAGCAACACAGTCCCCGAATAGCACCAAAATGACAAGCCAAACTGTTGTACTTGTCTGACATAATTGCCCAACAGCAGCGTTGCCTAAAGCCATGTACCATGCCCATTAATATCAGAATGCAGCGCCATAAAGCCAAAAAGACGACGACCTCCGGCTGCAACATGGCCGATTTCCGTAGATAGCAGCAAAGACTGGAGCCGTTGGTGAGACTTGTGTAAACACAAATGCGGTTCTTGAGTAAACGGTTATGAAGATATTTTATTTGTGAAAAGGAGGCATATCGAATATTCTATGCTCTTGGGAAACTCAGCTACTTTCTTTTTGATATTTTCTTAAGCAGTTCTCGCTTTGAGGTTGCCTCACTTGTATTTATGTTATCCGCTTAAAGTAATCCCTTCAATCGATATACTCGTCATGCACACTACGGAGCATATTGTAAATAAAATATATTTATTGCCAGATTGCACACGCATTCAGCATGTCCTTTCGGGTTGCTCCTGCAGTTACCGGCTGCTTGCTGCTTTCTGATATGTATACAATGTCCATTCAGCCTTATCCTTTCCTTTGACTGCACCAACATCCGAAAGCAAGCATTTTACACGCATTTCAACCATTTTCACTCGCGCTGCAATTTATAACATTTAACAGATAGCAGCGAATAAGTGATAATACTCTCACATTTTGCAATTAAATAGAGACCTTTTCGAATACAAATTAACAGCACATTTAAAGAGCTCGCTTTCTACACATGTTCCCCTCGCCATTAGTTCCATATTAAAATCAAGTGTGCAGAAAATTAAATTTCGTAGAACGAAACAGGCGAACAAATTGAATGCGCTGCAAGGCTATTCAGTGGCTTCCGACTGAAAAACTAATAAAACTGCAGCTGCTCCTTTTTGCTGCTGCTGCTATTCTCCAGCTGTCTACTGTCGAAACACGCCTGCTGCTAGCAGAACATTTCCTTGTAGTGTCATGTTCCAAACACACTCTCATACACACATACATACTGTAACATTCAGTAACTACCGGCAACAACTATGAGCATGCATGACATTTTGAGGCAGAGCGCAATTAAAGTCAATTGGCATTTTACCAAAATGCGCTAGACGTGGTGTATACGTAAAGCCATTCAAGTGTCTATGCAAGTGGGTGTGTGTGTGTGTGTTTGTGTGTGTGGTGTCAACAGCATTAGCTTTGCGTTGACTTAAGTTATTAGCACGTCTCTGGTTGCACACAAATAGCATCATAATTTATTAACACTAGCCAAAGCCAAATATGACATTGCGTATACGCCGTGTTCTCCAGACATAAATTAATTCATTTGCAAGGCAAAACTTTATAGTTATTAAGATGTCTTCATCTGAACTCTCAGACAGTTTAATGATTTTATTTGCAGTGTATTGTTTGGCAATTTCAAAAACCAACTAAAATAACCTAATAATTAACTGAAATTTCTATGTTACGTTCCGTTTCGCACTTTCCTGCAAGTTGAACGGCTGAACTAGGTGATGCCTGCCTGCTGCTGTTTGTTTTATGGACTTTTTGGGTACTTATCTCGTCCTAGTTTTTCTTTTTATAACATTCTCATAAAATTTGTGTGGTGACTTAAACCAAAAGGCCATTTGCATTTTATACTTGAACAATGACTGTAAGATTTGGCAGTTTGACTGATTAGCCCTTATTATAGAGCTCTTGACATTTACGAGCATTTTGTGGACAGCACAAAAACGTAGATAGATTGAAGAAGCAATCATCAAATGAATGCATGTTAAAGATAATGTATTTTAGACTGCTAAGCAAGTGATTGAACAAAGTAGATATAGTATTTTCCAGAATATGAGCCTTGAGTATCAATGCTTTTATGAACAAGAACTGACTTAAGATTGATAATAAATTTAACTAAAATTTTCTAAACATCGTTAGAGACAGAATATGCAATTCTATAGGTCGCTGCCAACTTTTATTAGGTTTGTTGAACTTAATGTTAAATGTTAACTTTTGGCAACTTCACACGCCGTTGACTTTATTTTTGTGCAAGTTTTCATTGGACTTTGCATAAATGCATTCTAATGCATCCATTTTGCAGAGTGTTTTGCGGGTGTTGGTTGTTCGCTAAACAGATTTGCACCTTGCATATAAAGCCAAATTTACAAGCTGTAACGAAAATTGCAAGGCAAATATGCAAATAACCATGAAGCTGCCCCAGAAGCATCAGCAACAGCAGTAGGAGAAGAAAATAGCAAAAAGCGACAAACTCTGCTTAAATTTTTCGGGCAACTCGAGAAAGTAAAAAATGAGAATTTAATGTTGTTGTTGTCAGGTTTTCATTTGGCAAGCGAAAAATGCTGCTGAAAATGAAGCTGTTATGACTCGATGTGTGGGTGTGTACTTTGTAGTATACAAACGTGTTGAGCATATCATGCCAGGATAAGTAAGCAACAGCAAACAGAGCAGCAGCCTTAAGCTGCGTTGCAATTGTAGTTTGCAGTTGCAGTTGCAGCCGAGTGAAGAACATGTTTGTGTGGAAGCTGCTTGCTGTTCAGCCTGTTTACGTGCTTATCGAGTGTTCGATATCAAAATTATAGCCTGCAATGGTTCTGAGTAAGCTGCTTAGAATGCACTACTACAAAAGCATGGCCAACGTGTCGTATGCGTGCGTGTCGTTTAAGAAGATGTTCGAATGTTTTGCAGCACATTAAATTGCCAATATGGCTTTATTGTTTAGCCGTATATTGTTAAACACATTAAGGCGGCAGCAAATTCGAAGCAAATGCAGGGATTAATGCTGCCCCAAGTAGTAGGCAGCCAGCTGCGTAGCTTCTTCTGCTGTGCACACCCCAAGGAGCTGTCAAGTCCGCTGTTAGAGTGGCAGTGGAAGCTGAAGTAGATTGGAAGTGCGTGGTTAACTGAGTGCTGCCGCTGGGCAATAGCAACTACACATAAACACATAGAATAGTATTTAGTTGTACTCGCACAAGCCAAAGGAGTTGGTGGACTATGCACAAGACGCGGACAGCCATTGGCAAGACATTATACGTGGCACTCGATGATGCCTATGGGCTAGTTTCTGCATATAGAATGCGCCCATGTTGCCAGCCAAACGACTAGTCGTTGGCTTGGCCTAAACATCGCTTCACAACTGCCAAGCAAGCACATCCGGTTTCCGTTAGTTGTGCACGTCGAGTTGCCAGCCTGGGCTGCCTGTCATGTTGATGTTGCTACACGTAATATCATTTAGCCCAGGCGCAAAAAACAGCGACTGGCACGAATATTTCGTATGTTGGTATAATATTATCTTGTTATAATGTTCAAAAAATATATATGTGTACATGTAATTTTTTTTGTGCGCCCTTGCCAAGCTCGCCTTTGGCTTATGAACGGATGTACGTGTCGTAGCAGCAGCAGCAACAACAATACCAATAACAGCGCATAACTACAAAAACATAGTCTTGAAAAATAATATACCCACGCAAAAAGTACTCAAAGGAAGAACACACGCACACTATGAGTTGAGTAAAGATGTTTAAATTTGATTTCAAGTGCTCACATTTTGATGGCCATCTAAGTGAATGCGTGTTGTGGCTGTTTACGTGTCCTTGTTATGAAAACTTACGATTGCGAATAGCAAAACATATACATTCGTATTTATATGTGTAGTTAAGGAAATAGTCAGCAATGCTTGATCTTAAAGCGATTTAAGTGGGAATACCTTTATATTTATTTTGTGGTCTATTGGCATTTGTCTCAGGATTAACTTTCTCTCCCTAAAATAAGTAGAATTGTTGTTGACTTAGGAACGATTTTTAAACCAATAGATAGTACCTTTTGAAATAAATTCCAATAGAAAACAACTATTTGTGTTCTGAGTATATTTGATAAGGTACTGAATATAAAATGCCATATATTGTACGAAACTCATTTGGATAGTATTTTGCCTTTTGTTTTTAAAGTTTTTTTTAATCATATTTACAACTGAAAACACAATTAACGATTGGAAAACATTTAACTTCTGCTCTCATTTCAGACACATTTATTCACATTTTCATTCCCTTTCCCCATCTTTCGTCCTTTGCTTATTTTTCTTCACGATATTCTTATTGCACTTATCATAGCATACTTTACAGCGCTGTCTCATTTGCCCGCAGCTTCGATTAACTACGTTCGCAGTAAGTATTCCTCTCTTGCATGCTTTTGCCAGTAATTGTAATTTTAAAAATGTTCTTCAGCTTTCGCCATTTTTCGCAGCCACTTGTGGCACTTAAGGGTAGCCGGGCTCGTGCAGTCCCATTTTGATTTCTCATGCGTGTGTAGCGACATTTACACGCCGCTACCCTCGAAAATAACTCACACACACACGCTTCCAACTCATATAGTATATGTACAATTACAGGCTGGTTTGTCGCCATTCATTGATGTAACGCATGAATTTGTTAGCGACAGTAAATGAGAAAATGTGAAAATGGTGAAAATGAGAACGCGTTGCGCTTCAAGCTTGACTTTTCTTGCCACTCACTTAATTATTGCATAAGAAACTGAAACGAGGTCACCAAGGCGCTGTTTGGGGTGGTATACGGCACATGCACACAAACACACACACGGACATGAGCAAGCGCCAGTGTGGAATGCAACTTGCAAGAGTGCAATTGTGAAATGCAGAACTCCAACTGCTGCAGCTGGGGCAACAAACTTTGCAGTGTGGCAATGTGCTTGACATGCATGCTTAACCGTAATGTTGCAGCCATGTTGCAAGTTTAGCAGTCACCATTATTGACTGCCTGCAGTCCACGTCTTTAACAATTATTGCCACAAATAGTGAACGCAACGAAGTGAAGGTGTTGCTAAAAAAAAAAGTCTGTAGCCCATACAGTACATACAATACCCAACCTCATAATGAACATGTGTAGGTGAGCCAGCTAATTAGCAGTCTGTATGATGTCATCAAAAACTCTTGAGTAAATTTAAATTTTTAAAAATAATTAAAAAATTATATAGCGAACTTTTGAATCAATATTTGATGATATTTTTATTCTGGCTTTAAATTCATTATTGATTTAATTTTATTATAGAATATCAATTGACAATTTGTTCTAATTTGCACCTTTGAAGGCAGTTTGCAATTAATTGGCAGCCGAAACTTGAATTATCCATTATGCTTTTAGGTCGATTTAATTGCTGCTTGAATAATTTGCGAGCTAATTATGTTCAATTTGCAGCAACTTTGACTATTGCCTGCAGCCAGGCAGCTAGCCAGCTGTTACCTGTGTTGCACTTCCGTTTGCCATTTCAAACACCCAGATAACGAGACATTGAGAGAGAGAGAGAGAGAGAGAGAGAGAGAGAAAGGGAATGGGTTTTGTTAGCTAGCGGCATTTGGTGGCAACTTAATTAAGTCCTGGCTGCTGCAATTTATATAAGCCTGCCGATATTGCTTTTATCGGGCAGTAACACGTTTTATAATGGCCAATGCCAGCACTCGAGTCATTTATCATTTAATTTACCGCATATTTTATCTATGTCCAATGGCACCTTTTATTCGCCACCCAGCCCAACACTCTACCAACAGTCTCGACCATGGCCTGTAAAGCCTTTTTGGTTAGCTTATTTCGTTATCATTATCCTGTTATCCTTGCGCCTGCTCAGTTGCTATCTGGTTTGCCTTTCGTTCTGTCTCTCTGTCTGCCTGCCTGCCTGCCTGGCTGCCACCTAATTAAATTATCCCGCAATTGCCTGCTAAGTGCGCCTGCACTCGCTTATGTCGAAATGTTTTAAGCATAAAAGGACTCGCTATCCTTGTAGCATGACTTTTTTATTTATTTATTGACTGTCCCTTTTTTCTTGTTATTGTTCTTTGCTGCTGTTCCTTTTGCCGTTGGCCATATACTGGCCTTTGTCCTTTCCATTTCGCCTAATTATTATCTGCTCTGCGGACAGAATTTTTGAAAAAAAAACTACACAAACTTCTTGCAACAGACAAGAAAGAAAGAGAAAAAAGTCAATAAGTTGGAAAGACCTTAATTATTGTGTTTGTGTGTTTGTGTGTGTGTGTGTGTGTGTGTGTGCGTGTGTGCTCATTTCTTGGGCCCAAGCTGTCAAAGTTTTATGTGCATAACAATGTTATTGTTGTTGTTGTAGCTATGGCCGCTGTTGACCCATTTGGCAACGCCTCAAACCGAATAACTTTAACATCAGTCGAACTTAAGTGTGGCAAGGGAAAGCATTTTCTTATTCTCTGTTTTGTTTTTAAGGCTGTTTAGTGGGCAAAATGATTTTGTTGGCTGCATCCTGCACTCAGTGCATCCAAGGACAACATCAAAGGCTTTGCATAACAAATGTTTTGTTTTCACTCTTTGGACTTATGCCGTTCACCCGGTCTTGTTCTAGCTAGGATCCTGTGCCTGCCCCCAAAGCCGCTCACAGCATATCCTGTTTGTTAAAAAGCTTCCGTTTGCCATTTGCATATGTGTGTGTTTGAAGTGTTGTCGAATACTACGAATAGTGTGGGTGTAAATGCAAGCATTCGCAGCCAAGACCTTGCAAAATGCGCAATTATGACAAGCATGTAAAATCTACAGCTCCCTCGTGTGAGAGAGTATGTTTGTGGGTATTTTGGGCAATGCAAACTCTGGCTCTGCTGACAATGATTGAAGCTGTATGCAGTCAATGCCATAAATCAATAAATGCAACTTGAGCCCCATTGCCTAACAACGAAAATGGAAAATGCCAGCGCACAAAATCAAAAGAGACAAAATGGTATTCTTCCCATTGTCTGTGCTGTGCGCTCTTCCCAGACTCATGTGGCCTAAACAAGTTTATTTGCAAAAATAATGCACATCATTGTTAATCAAATCGAGTAAAACAGAGTGTGCGACTGAGAGAGAGAGGGTGGAGGGGAAAAATGCATTGGTAGAAATAACCTTGGTCAGACATTGACAAGCCAGTGAAGAAAAATCTGGTAAGCTCGGTTTCTGTCTGCTTTCTGCTGTGCTGCCATGTTTATTGCAACGTGCTCGATATTCCGAAACTGGACATACAGATCTGGACCTAAGCATAGAAACACTTATTGAAAGTATGTCATTATTATTTAATTATCTATCTTAATGTTCATAAGAACCGGCATAGAAAACTATACAATCCTTACTAGTAATTTCCGTTTCAACAACGCAGGAAAGTAATTAGTGTTTTATTATTGTTTTTTTGATTCCATTTAACTAAACTACAATGTATGCATGTTTGTGCGAGTGTGTGTGCATACATCTAAGCCCAAACAATGGATGTGCACAAACAACAGCAAGAGTTGCAGCAGAAATGGCAAAAACAACAATAGTTCACAAAATTGCGGCTGTCATCGGTGAGGAAATTTACATTTTGCACAAATTGCAGTACATAAACTCTCCGCAATTCACACTCAGCAGCAGCAGCAGCAGCAACAGCAGAAGCATTAGAATTTAAAGAAGCAGTTCTTCAGATTCACAGAAATGTTTGGCAGTTATTGTGGTGAAATGTGAGAGTTGCAAAACGTTAAATGTTTCAAATTGTTGGGATTTTTTCGGCTCACAGCATGAAATTATTTCGAGCTCATTACAGCTGCAGCAATAAGCACAGAAGCTGTCACCAACACGCACACAAACACCTGCTCACATCAATTAAGCTATGGGGGCGGTGTTGGGCGTGTCAGCAAATGCAGCCCCTAATGCAGTTAATCGAAAATATTTTCCAGTCAACTGCACTTGTTGCAAAGAAAATAGTAACGCCGTAGTAGCAGCCATAGTAGAAGCTGATAGATGAAAACTCAAGCATGCAAATAGTTTGTTTTTTCTCATGCGCAATCAACTGAACTGTGGTATTTCAATCTTTTTTTTTTTGTGGTGTGGGCGCGTGGAGTGGCATAATTGAATTGATTATGCCTAGCTGGGGCCAAATGAGTGTTAATTTAATCATTTACAGCTGAGCGAGAAAGGCGTTCATTAGTCGTGTTAATCATACGCTACGTTGCACCGCAATGGCCTATGGGACAACGGCAGCAACAGCAGCAGCTAATTAGGCTAGCAGCTCTCTTAACTCAACAGATTCACTAGATTTTTAGAAGCCTCACATTATTCACAGTTTTCTAAGTGTGTTACTGTGGTTGAGTTTTGGGGTATTTGATTTAGTTCGGTTTGTGTTGCGTTTCTTTTGATTTATTGGCTCTGCAAGCCTTTTTTTTTGGGTTGAACGTGCTTGGCATTAGAATATTGCAAATTTTAACCTTTGCTTTTCGGTTTTTATTTATTTTACATACATTAATATGCCTTATCCTACAAAGTAATCAATACATGCCTGCTGATTGATTACAAACTTTGCATAAGCATAAGGTTCCGAAACCACAGAAAATTTATTATTGTACCATTTTTTCCAAGTAGATGCTAAGCATCTACCCACTCCCATCAGCAACAAGCATCAACCGGCTACAAGTGCGTACTCACGTTAGTAGAGTTAAACGACATCGGCATTTGCACGTTAAACGTAACAACAGCTTTAAGAAATGTTCCACATGTTGAAACTGAGTGAGCTGCACTCGCAAAACAAGCTGATCCACATCCTAACTGAGACACTAAGACAACTTGTGCAAAAGCAGCACAAAAACTTGTCAGCAGATAAGTGCGGAAATCATGTTGCGTTGAATTTCTTGCAACGATGGCTGCACTCGAAGCTCCCTCTGTGGCAACTTTGAGTATTGCTGCCAACTGCAGGGAGTAGCGAGCATGCAATTTATGACCACAAAGATGCAGTGCAGCCAAATAAAGCAATTGATGTGCAGCAGCTGCTGCAAATACTACCAGACCACACAGAACATCACGCCAAACAGCTTTAGGTAATCATACACTAGCTGTAGCTGCCAACAAAAGATCCAAACAAGTTTCACGGATACGAGCAAGAAGCAGAATGACACACGCACCACTGGCATGCAGAGATGCCGGCATCCGTGGAGATGCCGTTGCACGCCAGAAATTTCATTAAGAATTTCGATCAACCAGTGGCGCAAATACGAGTAAACAATGCAAGGAAGGATATAGATGAAGTGAGTGTAGCCATCAATCCAGCAATCAGCACCAGCATTGTAAGCCACAACAACTCTGAGGAAAAATGTTTGCAGCGGCAGTTCAAATTTACCAGAGACCTCATTGCAGCAAGTGTTGCACGGACTAAGTAGCTTTCAGTGCCCCAAATTAGCCCAGCAGGTGGCACTAACAAAGAAATTGGTAATGTGACATGTTAGTAAAAGGACAAGAAGAGCTCAGGTTGGTTTGTCACAAAAACAAAGGGATATTAGCTACTTAATGTAAGGCAGAAACTCGAATACCCTTTGCAAAACAACTTGCATTTCATTTATAAAGGGATTTCTAGTAGCCATCAATTTAAATGTCGTACAAAGTTGGTTCTGCTTTTTGTTTTAATAGCAAGTGCCAACACTTTAACATGGTTCAAGAAGGGCATTACAAATAACAATAACAATTTGGCTGACTGCCGTGGCGCTGTTGTGATGACGGACTGCTTAAATGCTTTTAGCGTGAAACAGCAGGAAAAAGTATTTGTGAAGAGCGGGTAATTGATGGCTGCACACATCGACAGGGATGGCAGCCAACCACTTCAATTAACACAATTTGAACACGCGCATTTTGCACCACCAGCACTAACCACCATCAAAATCGATAAGTTCGTTCGCTTAAATATTTAACATTTCCTAATGTCCTGGCCAGCGAACATTGTTTGGGGCCACCATCCTTTTGATTTTAGTCTCTCTTTGCACAGATGCTTTTCCACACTCACCCAACCGCTTTTCGCAACCGCTGTCAGACCCACTTCAGATTTACGTCGCCGTCACCCACGCAGCAAACTAATTTATTTTCAAACTGGGAATATCGCAGGTTAAAGTTAGCTTGCTATCCAGGAATGGTTGGAGCAAGAAGAACGATTGACGATTAATTTGTTCAAGTCTCAATCGCTGCTTACGCCAGTTCCAACCACACAACCACATAGCCATTAGAGGATTTGCATGCCCTGGCACGTGACTACTTTTTGGCATGTTCATTGGTTCATCGCAGCATAACCCAAAACTGTCAAGCTTAAGCGGCTCACTTGCTTTTACATCTTTACTTTTTTTTTTTTTTGTTCTTTACCTTGTCCTACTTCTCTTCCCCGCGTTTGCTTTGTCATCTCAACTTGGAATTCATGTCGCACCGTCCTCTGCGCTTTCATGTGGCATTTTAAAATCCTGTGCATGTCGTGCAATAAAAAAAACAAAAGGACCAAGCAGTCGCCGCCGCTGGAATTCAATAAGAAGCCCTGGGCACATAGTAGCACATAGTAGTAGTAGCCAAAGGACAAAGCAGGAAGCCAGCACACACCCCACATGTTTGACAAACAATCATTAGAGCCATCAGCGTCAACAGCATCAGCGTGAGCAAAAGCAGAAAAATGACACTGGAGAAGAAGAGAAAAACGTTCTCAAAAGGCTGTACATATCAGCATTACCATCAGCTACATCGTTAGCAGCTCGGCAAGCTGTCTCCATCCTGGATACCAAAGCACGCTGAGAAGGACAAAGAAAAGATGAGCAGGTGGAGAATGTTGTCTATGGAATCCGAATTTCTACAGCTTTATTGTGTGCTCTTGCCTCACGAACGTGTGAAAATGTCTAACTATATTTAGGATCATACTAATAAAGTAAGTTGAGGGTATAAAATAAATTTTCGCATAATTAACTGCATAAAAGTTTGAAACATTTATTATCGATTGTAAAGTATGAGACACAGGTTATTATGAAATACATTCTATAATACATAATCAATGTATGCACCTTCTGTGACCATAAATATTGCACAATTTTCAATTGAAATTGTTTATTGTAATTTTTTTAAACCTCGTTGTGGCAGCTGCAGCAGCCATTTTCATTAGCTTAAAAACTTTGCCTAACACACTACATTTTTAATAAGTTTGTTGTTTTTACTTGCTTCAAAATGGCTGTCTGTGTGTGCAATGGACAGCATCAAAAACATGCATAAATCATCAAAAGCAACGCTGACAACTAATGAAAACATGCAAAAATTTATAGCAGATGCAGGACAGCGACAAAGCAAAAAGAAAATGCTGTTAAACAAAAAAAAACAGAAAAAAACAATGATTTTTTGGCAGCGGCCGTCGCAACGCGTCGGAGCAGTTAAATTGAAAAAGTAAAATTTAAGATGTGTAAAAAATAAATTCATTTTGCTTTATGCATCGCTCGCAAAAAGCGGATAGTAAAACTTTCGAAACGGGCTACCGGAAATGCAGCCCAATTTTTGTGCGGAAGTTTATTTGTGGTGACACCATCACAGGCGTGGCCAACCACGACCAGCAATCGTAATTTTTTTTCCTCGGTTTTCTGTTTGTTTTTTTTTTTTTTGTGTTTGTATTCAGGTGCTGCAGGAACTGGAATGTGACACGATGCGACGACGATGGCAATGTGGCCGCGGCCATGTATAAAATTTTTACAATTGCAATTTGTAATAAAAACATGCAGTTTTTTGTCATCGTTATATGCGACCTTTATCGCACACTCATACACAGATACGAGGCATGAGAACATGCACCATAGAACAGAATATTCGCATATGTAGCATGTAGTAGTAAGTGTGATGGGCTCCATGCAGTTGCTTACATGCGTATAAAAGGCAGTTGAACAAGTGGTGGAATAAATGTGGCGGGTTGCCAGGGAGTTGGGGTTTCAAATGCAGCAGCGCTTGCAGTTTATTGTGTGAACTTTTGTTAATACACTTAGAGAATGACATGGCGGAAGTTGTGACATATCAACCTACTTTCTGTTCTTTCAAGTCAAACATTCTTGATTCGAACGTACAATCTTCAATTCTTTAGTACAATGGGTAATGAACTTGTATGATAAAATGCTCAACGATATATTTTTCTTTATTCTCAAAAATGTAAGAGTATTTAAACGTCAGTACAATTACTTTCGCCTTTCTGTTTCGTATATTATTATAGCTTTATGTGATTTAAAGTGCTCTCCCAATTGCACAGCCCATCATATCAGACAGTAAACTATAAAAGTTTACTTCACCACTAAAAAATCAACAGAGCATAAAATATTAATTGTCGTTATTGTTCAAGTGTCCTTTGAGTGAAGCATGCTTTCTCTCCCTCTCCCTCTCACTTTCCCACTCAGATGTACACGTGTGACACTCATCATTCATGGAAAAAATAATTAACGTGCAATACTTTCCGATAGTTACTGTTTTTTAAGTGTTGCAAGCGATGCTTACACATACAACGGCCAAAGGATTTTTTGTACACCACTTGATGTTCGTGTGGCGTATTGCTGGAACTACAACAACTGCTAATATTTGGGGCTTGCACGGGACTCGACATTTGTTTGGGAGTAACATTCATTTGCAACCTTCTCTCATGTTCTCGAATCTGTCGAAGTATCGATCGTATGACACTGTGATCTACGCACTCTTCTAACGTCATACGCGATGATGAAAGCTATGATCTGCGATGTACGTTGGCATTCTATAGAAATTGCGATTGGAGTACATTAATTAGTCCAGGGTCGTGTGCAACCAACATGCTCACGCCCTCGGATGCCATTTGCGTCGCTCAGTCAAGCACAGCACAAACGAGTCATGTTGGTGGTCTCTTGCATTTTGTTGTCCATTTAAAGGCGAACATGGCAGTCAAATTTCCCTCAAATATACAGGGGGACTTGACAACCATCTTGAAATTAGCGCTTATCAATCATGATAAATTTTTCCCTTTTAAGATTTGGATAAAGTGGACCCCGATGATGCCTATATTTGAATCATTTTCAGATACATGACTCAAATAGTCCACGCTGCACGTATTCTATGGCCTTTTGCAGCACTGTTGCAGTCGCTGAATCGGTAAGTGCATCCACTTAAGCTACCTAAAGAGTTGAAGCTGCTACGTCAGCTGTTGCATGTGGACCGTTGCTCAAGAGAATCAAACATTTGGCTTCCTACTTCCTTAGTGCTACCTTTTGTTGGCTCTTCTTTCTGCTGTGCCTCAAAGCCGGCTGCTTCCTCAACGACCAGAACCAAAAGAGTCTTGATAACATCGAAGCTGAAGCCGAGTGGGCGGACATTGAAGCAAGACCAACATGGGACCAGCAGCTGACAAAGGCCTTATTGCAATCTGCCCAATTGCTGCCACTGCTTTGTGCTGCAAAAGTACAGCAGTCAAGTTATAAGAAACTAATCAACATATCAGAAAATTAGAGTTTCCCAGCATCAAAAAAGCAACCAAGAAAAAAAATACCCAATTTGATATTTAAGATAACTATCTTTATTATTCAAGTTCAGCACTCGTATGCCTATGATTGATTATCATTCTTGTTCGATTAGTTATATGACTTGGAAACCAAGACCAAATGTTATTAAACTTGCTGGCATTGCTGGTGGCTTTAAATTTTTGCTGTTGCCATCATTGAAATTGTACAGCAAATCGCTTGCAAAATTGACTAACGGCCAAGGACAAAGAGCACTATGTTTTATTCCGTTAGTAACTGGAATTCAATCTCAAAGAAATTTTACATAAATTTTAACAGCATTACAGCATACTTATATACAAACAACCTATCTGCAACAAGGGTATGCCTAAAGAAAAACATTGAAAATTCGGAATTCGGCATCATTTTGATTTTGTATTCGAGTTGAGCTATAATAAACTTTGCAAATTGAACAATAATTTAATTAGCATATAAATTATTCAAATTACAGCCACAAAAGAGCCTGATGGTTCTGCATGTTAGTTGCTTTCTTACTTACTTTCTCGGCTCTCTAACCAGCACGCACCTCAATTACATAATGAATAACAAGCATCCGCTTTTAACGAACGACTTTCAGTTTGTTGCCCAACTTGCCTCTAGGGGTGACCAGTCCTGTTAAAAACCTGTGCATACCGCGGGACAGGTATAAAAGGTACAAACAAAATAAAAAGAGCGCAAGGTTTAACTCCAAACTTTTTCCATTATCACAATAAGGTGAAAGAAGAAATGGATGCCAGAACTTGTTGTTGTTGTTTTTTTGCTATTGTTATTGTAGCCTTTGTTGGTGTGTTTGTTGTTATTATAATGCACATTTTCTTAAATTTACCTTTTTGTAGCTACCTGAATGGTAATTTATGCTTAAACTTGATTGAATTTACTTTCGCATTCGCATTCGCTAGGTTCCAGCACACAAATGCACTACAAACGGAGAGAGAAAGAGTGGAGAGAAATTGAAGATGGAATCACATGAAATTCAATAAATTAACATAAATCTCAGGCATTTGCTGACATACTTATATGCAAATAACAACTGCACGTCGTGAAAGATTCGGAAAAGGATGTCGATCGATTTCAATAAACTTCATGCCACGAACTGGCAGTACATATATGTATATATTGCATGGCATATGCATGGCATATGCAACATATTGCAGTCAGGAAATTCAATCAAATTCACAGCACAAGGTAAAAACTCAGCGATACTTTTTTGGAGAAGCACGCACAACGAAAAGTGACTACACTAACTGTTCAGTTATGATAAATATTAACTATTCAAATATGAAATAATATGCTTTCATACAATTAATGAAGAGTTTACTTCGAACTTTAGCAAAGCTACTATCCGACGACACATCTCCCAGTACATTGCGGTTTCTTTCCGGGAATTCGTAGTGAACGGCGGCGTATGCGTCGGAGAATTCGGACGCAATTTATGCCAAAAATTCAACTTAGGCATTTGTAAAACCTTGCGACTTCCATAACTTCGGCAAAACTTACCCGATTTTCAAAAGCAATGCCTTAAAAGTCATGGTTTAGCGCCTAGAATAAAACTGCATTTAAGTTTGTACACTTTAACACAATTCGATTTTTGGTCAATATGCATGTTAAAGTTTTATGTCAAAAAAATCAACTAGGGCATTGGTTAAATCTTTCGACTTCCATAACTCCGGCAAAACTGACCCGATTCTCAAAACCAATACCTCAAAAGTCATGGTTTAGCGTCTAGAACAAAACTGCATTTAAGTTTGTACACTTTAACACAATTCGATTTTTGGTCAATGTGCATGTTAAAGTTTTATGTCAAAAAATCAACTAGGGCATTGGTTAAATCTTTCGACTTCCATAACTCCGGCAAAACTGACCCGATTCTCAAAAGCAATGCCTTAAAAGTCATGGTTTAGCGTCTAGAACAAAACTGCATTTAAGTTTGTACACTTTAACACAATTCGATTTTTGGTCAATATGCATGTTAAAGTTTTATGTCAAAAAAATCAACTAGGGCATTGGTTAAATCTTTCGACTTCCATAACTTCGGCAAAACTGACCCGATTTTCAAAAGCAATGCCTTAAAAGTCATGGTTTAGCGTCTAGAACAAAACTGCATTTAAGTTTGTACACTTCAACACAATTCGATTTTTGGTCAATATGCATGTTAAAGTTTTATGTCAAAAAATCGACTTAGGCATTGGTAAAATCTTTCGACTTCCATAACTTCGGCAAAACTGATCCGATTCTCAAAAGCAATACCTCAAAAGTCATGGTTTAGCGTCTAGAATAAAACTGCATTTAAGTTTGTACACTTCAACACAATTCGATTTTTGGTCAATATGCATGTTAAAGTTTTATGTCAAAAAAATCAACTAGGGCATAGGTTAAATCTTTCGACTTCCATAACTCCGGCAAAACTGACCCGATTTTCAAAAGCAATGCCTTAAAAGTCATGGTTTAGCGTCTAGAACAAAACTGCATTTAAGTTTGTACACTTTAACACAATTCGATTTTGGTCAATGTGCATGTTAAAGTTTTATGTCAAAAAAATCAACTAGGGCATTGGTAAAATCTTTCGACTTCCATAACTTCGGCAAAACTGACCCGATTCTCAAAACCAATACCTCAAAAGTCATGGTTTAGCGTCTAGAACAAAACTGCATTTAAGCTTGTACACTTTAACACAATTCGATTTTTGGTCAATGTGCATGTTAAAGTTTTATGTCAAAAAAATCAACTAGGGCATTGGTTAAATCTTTCGACTTCCATAACTCCGGCAAAACTGACCCGATTCTCAAAAGCAATGCCTTAAAAGTCATGGTTTAGCGTCTAGAACAAAACTGCATTTAAGCTTGTACACTTTAACACAATTCGATTTTTGGTCAATATGCATGTTAAAGTTTTATGTCAAAAAAATCAACTAGGGCATTGGTTAAATCTTTCGACTTCCATAACTTCGGCAAAACTGACCCGATTCTCAAAAGCAATACCTCAAAAGTCATGGTTTAGCGTCTAGAACAAAACTGCATTTAAGTTTGTACACTTTAACACAATTCGATTTTGGTCAATATGCATGTTAAAGTTTTATGTCAAAAAAATCAACTAGGGCATTGGTTAAATCTTTCGACTTCCATAACTCCGGCAAAACTGACCCGATTCTCAAAAGCAATACCTCAGAAGTCATGGTTTAGCGTCTAGAACAAAACTGCATTTAAGTTTGTACACTTTAACACAATTCGATTTTGGTCAATATGCATGTTTAAGTTTTATGTCAAAAAAATCAAGTAGGGCATTGGTTAAGTCTTGTCGACTTCCATAACTCCGGCAAAACTGACCCGATTTTCAAAAGCAATACCTCAAAAGTCATGGTTTAGCGTCTAGAACAAACTGCATTTAAGTTTGTACACTTTAACACAATTCGATTTTTGGTCAATATGCATGTTAAAGTTTTATGTCAAAAAAATCAACTAGGGCATTGGTTAAATCTTTCGACTTCCATAACTCCGGCAAAACTGACCCGATTCTCAAAAGCAATACCTCAAAGTCATGGTTTAGCGTCTAGAACAAAACTGCATTTAAGTTTGTACACTTTAACACAATTCGATTTTGGTCAATATGCATGTTAAAGTTTTATGTCAAAAAAATCAACTAGGGCATTGGTTAAGTCTTTCGACTTCCATAACTCCGGCAAAACTGACCCGATTCTCAAAAGCAATGCCTTAAAAGTCATGGTTTAGCGTCTAGAACAAAACTGCATTTAAGTTTGTACACTTTAACACAATTCGATTTTTGGTCAATATGCATGTTAAGTTTTATGTCAAAAAAATCAACTAGGGCATTGGTTAAATCTTTCGACTTCCATAACTCCGGCAAAACTGACCCGATTCTCAAAAGCAATGCCTTAAAAGTCATGGTTTAGCGTCTAGAACAAAACTGCATTTAAGTTTGTACACTTTAACACAATTCGATTTTTGGTCAATATGCATGTTAAAGTTTTATGTCAAAAAATCGACTTAGGCATTGGTAAAATCTTTCGACTTCCATAACTCCGGCAAAACTGACCCGATTCTCAAAAGCAATGCCTTAAAAGTCATGGTTTAGCGTCTAGAACAAAACTGCATTTAAGTTTGTACACTTTAACACAATTCTATTTTTGGTCAATATGCATGTTAAAGTTTTATGTCAAAAAAATTAACTAGGGCATAGGTTAAATATTGCGACTTCCATAACTCCGGCAAAACTGATCCGATTCTCAAAAGCAATGCCCTTAAAGTCATGGTTTAGCGTCTAGAACAAAACTGCATTTAAGTTTGTACACTTTAACACAATTCGATTTTTGGTCAATATGCATGTTAAAGTTTTATGTCAAAAAAATCAACTAGGGCATAGGTTAAATCTTTCGACTTCCATAACTCCGGCAAAACTGACCCGATTTTCAAAAGCAATGCCTTAAAAGTCATGGTTTAGCGTCTAGAACAAAACTGCATTTAAGTTTGTACACTTTAACACAATTCGATTTTGGTCAATATGCATGTTAAAGTTTTATGTCAAAAAATCGACTAGGCATGGTTAAATCTTTCGACTTCCATAACTCCGGCAAAACTGATCCGATTCTCAAAAGCAATGCCTTAAAAGTCATGGTTTAGCGTCTAGAACAAAACTGCATTTAAGTTTGTACACTTTAACACAATTCGATTTTTGGTCAATATGCATGTTAAAGTTTTATGTCAAAAAATCGACTTAGGCATTGGTAAAATCTTTCGACTTCCATAACTCCGGCAAAACTGATCCGATTCTCAAAAGCAATACCTTAAAAGTCATGGTTTAGCGTCTAGAACAAAACTGCATTTAAGTTTGTACACTTTAACACAATTCGATTTTTGGTCAATATGCATGTTAAAGTTTTATGTCAAAAAATCGACTTAGGCATTGGTAAAATCTTTCGACTTCCATAACTCCGGCAAAACTGATCCGATTCTCAAAAGCAATACCTTAAAAGTCATGGTTTAGCGTCTAGAATAAAACTGCATTTAAGTTTGTACACTTTAACACAATTCGATTTTTGGTCAATATGCATGTTAAAGTTTTATGTCAAAAAAATCAACTAGGGCATAGGTTAAATCTTTCGACTTCCATAACTCCGGCAAAACTGACCCGATTCTCAAAAGCAATGCCTTAAAAGTCATGGTTTAGCGTCTAGAACAAAACTGCATTTAAGTTTGTACACTTTAACACAATTCGATTTTTGGTCAATATGCATGTTAAAGTTTTATGTCAAAAAAATTAACTAGGGCATAGGTTAAATCTTTCGACTTCCATAACTCCGGCAAAACTGACCCGATTCTCAAAAGCAATGCCTTAAAAGTCATGGTTTAGCGTCTAGAACAAAACTGCATTTAAGTTTGTACACTTAACACAATTCGATTTTTGGTCAATATGCATGTTAAAGTTTTATGTCAAAAAATCGACCTAGGCATTGGTAAAATCTTTCGACTTCCATAACTCCGGCAAAACTGATCCGATTCTCAAAAGAAATGCCTTAAAAGTCATGGTTTAGCGTCTAGAACAAAACTGCATTTAAGTTTGTACACTTTAACACAATTCGATTTTTGGTCAATATGCATGTTAAAGTTTTATGTCAAAAAATCGACTTAGGCATTGGTAAAATCTTTCGACTTCCATAACTCCGGCAAAACTGACCCGATTTTCAAAAGCAATGCCTTAAAAGTCATGGTTTAGCGTCTAGAACAAAACTGCATTTAAGTTTGTACACTTTAACACAATTCGATTTTTGGTCAATATGCATGTTAAAGTTTTATGTCAAAAAATCGACTTAGGCATTGGTAAAATCTTTCGACTTCCATAACTCCGGCAAAACTGATCCGATTCTCAAAAGCAATGCCTTAAAAGTCATGGTTTAGCGTCTAGAACAAAACTGCATTTAAGTTTGTACACTTTAACACATTCTATTTTTGGTCAATATGCATGTTAAAGTTTTATGTCAAAAAATCAACTAGGGCATAGGTAAATCTTGCGACTTCCATTACTCCGGCAAAACTGATCCGATTTTCAAAAGCAATGCCTTAAAAGTCATGGTTTAGCGTCTAGAACAAAACTGCATTTAAGTTTGTACACTTTAACACAATTCGATTTTTGGTCAATATGCATGTTAAAGTTTTATGTCAAAAAATCAACTAGGGCATTGGTTAAATCTTTCGACTTCCATAACTCCGGCAAAACTGACCCGATTTTCAAACGCAATGCCTTAAAAGTCATGGTTTAGCGTCTAGAACAAAACTGCATTTAAGTTTGTACACTTTAACACAATTCGATTTTTGGTCAATATGCATGTTAAAGTTTTATGTCAAAAAATCGACTTAGGCATTGGTAAAATCTTTCGACTTCCATAACTCCGGCAAAACTGATCCGATTCTCAAAAGCAATGCCTTAAAAGTCATGGTTTAGCGTCTAGAACAAAACTGCATTTAAGTTTGTACACTTTAACACAATTCTATTTTTGGTCAAAATGCATGTTAAAGTTTTATGTCAAAAAAATCAACTAGGGCATAGGTTAAATCTTTCGACTTCCATAACTTCGGCAAAACTGACCCGATTCTCAAAAGCAATGCCTTAAAAGTCATGGTTTAGCGTCTAGAATAAAACTGCATTTAAGTTTGTACACTTTAACACAATTCGATTTTTGGTCAATATGCATGTTAAAGTTTTATGTCAAAAAATCGACATGCGCATTGGTAATATCTTGCGACTTCCATAACTCCGGCAAAACTGATCCGATTCTCAAAAGCAATGCCTTAAAAGTCATGGTTTAGCGTCTAGAATAAAACTGCATTTAAGTTTGTACACTTTAACACAATTCTATTTTTGGTCAATATGCATGTTAAAGTTTTATGTCAAAAAAATTAACTAGGGCATAGGTTAAATATTGCGACTTCCATAACTCCGGCAAAACTGATCCGATTTTCAAAAGCAATGCCTTAGAAGTCATGGTTTAGCGTCTAGAACAAAACTGCATTTAAGTTTGTACACTTTAACACAATTCGATTTTTGGTCAATATGCATGTTAAAGTTTTATGTCAAAAAAATCAACTAGGGCATTGGTTAAATCTTTCGACTTCCATAACTCCGGCAAAACTGACCCGATTTTCAAAAGCAATGCCTTAAAAGTCATGGTTTAGCGTCTAGAACAAAACTGCATTTAAGTTTGTACACTTTAACACAATTCTATTTTGGTCAACATGCATGTTAAAGTTTTATGTCAAAAAAATTAACTAGGGCATAGGTTAAATATTGCGACTTCCATAACTCCGGCAAAACTGATCCGATTCTCAAAAGCAATGCCTTAAAAGTCATGGTTTAGCGTCTAGAACAAAACTGCATTTAAGTTTGTACACTTTAACACAATTCTATTTTTGGTCAATATGCATGTTAAAGTTTTATGTCAAAAAATCGACTTAGGCATTGGTAAAATCTTTCGACTTCCATAACTCCGGCAAAACTGATCCGATTCTCAAAAGCAATGCCTTAAAAGTCATGGTTTAGCGTCTAGAACAAAACTGCATTTAAGCTTGTACACTTTAACACAATTCTATTTTGGTCAATATGCATGTTAAAGTTTTATGTCAAAAAATCGACTTAGGCATTGGTTAAATCTTTCGACTTCCATAACTCCGGCAAAACTGACCCGATTTTCAAAAGCAATGCCTTAAAAGTCATGGTTTAGCGTCTAGAACAAAACTGCATTTAAGTTTGTACACTTCAACACAATTCGATTTTTGGTCAATATGCATGTTAAAGTTTTATGTCAAAAAATCGACTTAGGCATTGGTAAAATCTTTCGACTTCCATAACTCCGGCAAAACTGATCCGATTCTCAAAAGCAATGCCTTAAAAGTCATGGTTTAGCGTCTAGAACAAAACTGCATTTAAGTTTGTACACTTTAACACAATTCGATTTTTGGTCAATATGCATGTTAAAGTTTTATGTCAAAAAAATCAACTAGGGCATTGGTTAAATCTTTCGACTTCCATAACTCCGGCAAAACTGACCCGATTGTCAAAAGCAATGCCTTAAAAGTCATGGTTTAGCGTCTAGAACAAAACTGCATTTAAGTTTGTACACTTTAACACAATTCGATTTTTGGTCAATATGCATGTTAAAGTTTTATGTCAAAAAATCGACATGCGCATTGGTAAATCTTTCGACTTCCATAACTCCGGCAAAACTGATCCGATTCTCAAAAGCAATGCCTTAAAAGTCATGGTTTAGCGTCTAGAACAAAACTGCATTTAAGCTTGTACACTTAAACACAATTCGATTTTTGGTCAATATGCATGTTAAAGTTTTATGTCAAAAAATCGACTTAGGCATTGGTAAAATCTTTCGACTTCCATAACTCCGGCAAAACTGACCCGATTTTCAAAAGCAATGCCTTAAAAGTCATGGTTTAGCGTCTAGAACAAAACTGCATTTAAGTTTGTACACTTTAACACAATTCGATTTTTGGTCAATATGCATGTTAAAGTTTTATGTCAAAAAATCGACTTAGGCATTGGTAAAATCTTTCGACTTCCATAACTCCGGCAAAACTGATCCGATTTTCAAAAGCAATGCCCTTAAAGTCATGGTTTAGCGTCTAGAACAAAACTGCATTTAAGTTGTACACTTTAACACAATTCGATTTTTGGTCAATATGCATGTTAAAGTTTTATGTCAAAAAATCAACTAGGCATAGGTTAAATCTTCGACTTCCATAACTCCGGCAAAACTGACCCGATTTTCAAAAGCAATGCCTTAAAAGTCATGGTTTAGCGTCTAGAACAAAACTGCATTTAAGTCTGTACACTTTAACACAATTCGATTTTGGTCAATATGCATGTTAAAGTTTTATGTCAAAAAATCGACTTAGGCATTGGTTAAATCTTCGACTTCCATAACTCCGGCAAAACTGACCCGATTCTCAAAAGCAATGCCTTAAAAGTCATGGTTTAGCGTCTAGAACAAAACTGCATTTAAGTTTGTACACTTTAACACAATTCGATTTTTGGTCAATATGCATGTTAAAGTTTTATGTCAAAAAATCGACTTAGGCATTGGTAAAATCTTTCGACTTCCATAACTCCGGCAAAACTGATCCGATTCTCAAAAGCAATGCCTTAAAAGTCATGGTTTAGCGTCTAGAACAAAACTGCATTTAAGTTTGTACACTTTAACACAATTCGATTTTTGGTCAATATGCATGTTAAAGTTTTATGTCAAAAAATCGACTTAGGCATTGGTAAAATCTTTCGACTTCCATAACTCCGGCAAAACTGATCCGATTCTCAAAAGCAATGCCTTAAAAGTCATGGTTTAGCGTCTAGAACAAAACTGCATTTAAGTTTGTACACTTAAACACAATTCGATTTTTGGTCAATATGCATGTTAAAGTTTTATGTCAAAAAATCGACTAGGCATGGTAAAATCTTTCGACTTCCATAACTCCGGCAAAACTGATCCGATTCTCAAAAGCAATGCCTTAAAAGTCATGGTTTAGCGTCTAGAACAAAACTGCATTTAAGCTTGTACACTTTAACACAATTCGATTTTTGGTCAATATGCATGTTAAAGTTTTATGTCAAAAAAATCAACTAGGGCATAGGTTAAATATTGCGACTTCCATAACTCCGGCAAAACTGATCCGATTCTCAAAAGCAATGCCTTAAAAGTCATGGTTTAGCGTCTAGAACAAAACTGCATTTAAGTTTGTACACTTTAACACAATTCGATTTTTGGTCAATATGCATGTTAAAGTTTTATGTCAAAAAAATCAACTAGGGCATTGGTTAAATCTTTCGACTTCCATAACTCCGGCAAAACTGACCCGATTTTCAAAAGCAATGCCTTAAAAGTCATGGTTTAGCGTCTAGAACAAAACTGCATTTAAGTTTGTACACTTTAACACAATTCGATTTTTGGTCAATATGCATGTTAAAGTTTTATGTCAAAAAAATCAACTAGGGCATTGGTTAAATCTTTCGACTTCCATAACTCCGGCAAAACTGATCCGATTCTCAAAAGCAATGCCTTAAAAGTCATGGTTTAGCGTCTAGAACAAAACTGCATTTAAGTTTGTACACTTTAACACAATTCGATTTTTGGTCAATATGCATGTTAAAGTTTTATGTCAAAAAATCGACTTAGGCATTGGTAAAATCTTTCGACTTCCATAACTCCGGCAAAACTGATCCGATTCTCAAAAGCAATGCCTTAAAAGTCATGGTTTAGCGTCTAGAACAAAACTGCATTTAAGCTTGTACACTTTAACACAATTCGATTTTTGGTCAATATGCATGTTAAAGTTTTATGTCAAAAAATCGACTTAGGCATTGGTAAATCTTTCGACTTCCATAACTCCGGCAAAACTGACCCGATTCTCAAAAGCAATGCCTTAAAAGTCATGGTTTAGCGTCTAGAACAAAACTGCATTTAAGTTTGTACACTTTAACACAATTCGATTTTTGGTCAATATGCATGTTAAAGTTTTATGTCAAAAAATCGACTTAGGCATTGGTAAAATCTTTCGACTTCCATAACTCCGGCAAAACTGACCCGATTTTCAAAAGCAATGCCTTAAAAGTCATGGTTTAGCGTCTAGAACAAAACTGCATTTAAGTTTGTACACTTAACACAATTCGATTTTTGGTCATATGCATGTTAAAGTTTTATGTCAAAAAATCGACTTAGGCATTGGTAAAATCTTTCGACTTCCATAACTCCGGCAAAACTGACCCGATTCTCAAAAGCAATGCCTTAAAAGTCATGGTTTAGCGTCTAGAACAAAACTGCGTTTAAGTTTGTACACTTTAACACAATTCGATTTTTGGTCAATATGCATGTTAAAGTTTTATGTCAAAAATCGACTTAGGCATTGGTAAAATCTTTCGACTTCCATAACTCCGGCAAAACTGATCCGATTTTCAAAAGCAATGCCCTTAAAGTCATGGTTTAGCGTCTAGAACAAAACTGCATTTAAGCTTGTACACTTTAACACAATTCGATTTTTGGTCATAATGCATGTTAAAGTTTTATGTCAAAAAATCGACCTAGGCATTGGTAAAATCTTTCGACTTCCATAACTCCGGCAAAACTGATCCGATTCTCAAAAGCAATGCCTTAAAAGTCATGGTTTAGCGTCTAGAACAAAACTGCATTTAAGCTTGTACACTTTAACACAATTCGATTTTTGGTCATAATGCATGTTAAAGTTTTATGTCAAAAAATCGACTTAGGCATTGGTAAAATCTTTCGACTTCCATAACTCCGGCAAAACTGACCCGATTTTCAAAAGCAATGCCTTAAAAGTCATGGTTTAGCGTCTAGAACAAAACTGCGTTTAAGTTTGTACACTTTAACACAATTCGATTTTTGGTCATATGCATGTTAAAGTTTTATGTCAAAAAATCGACTAGGCATAGGTTAAATATTGCGACTTCCATAACTCCGGCAAAACTGACCCGATTTTCAAAAGCAATGCCTTAAAAGTCATGGTTTAGCGTCTAGAATAAAACTGCATTTAAATATGTACACTTAAATACAATTCGATTTTTGGTCGATATGCATGTTAAAGTTTTATGTCAAAAAATCAACTAGGGCATTGGTTAAATCTTTCGACTTCCATAACTCCGGCAAAACTGACCCGATTTTCAAAAGCAATGCCTTAAAAGTCATGGTTTAGCGTCTAGAACAAAACTGCATTTAAGTTTGTACACTTTAACACAATTCGATTTTTGGTCGATATGCATGTTAAAGTTTTATGTCAAAAAATCAACTAGGGCATTGGTTAAATCTTGTCGACTTCCATAACTCCGGCAAAACTGACCCGATTTTCAAAAGCAATGCCTTAAAAGTCATGGTTTAGCGTCTAGAATAAAACTGCATTTAAGTTTGTACACTTTAACACAATTCGATTTTTGGTCAATATGCATGTTAAAGTTTTATGTCAAAAAATCGACTAGGGCATTGGTTAAATCTTTCGACTTCCATAACTCCGGCAAAACTGATCCGATTCTCAAAAGCAATGCCTTAAAAGTCATGGTTTAGCGTCTAGAATAAAACTGCATTTAAGTTTGTACACTTAAATAAAATTCGATTTTTGGTCAATATGCATGTTAAAGTTTTATGTCAAAAAATCGACTAGGCATTGGTAAAATCTTGCGACTTCCATAACTCCGGCAAAACTGATCCGATTTTCAAAAGCAATGCCTTAAAAGTCATGGTTTAGCGTCTAGAACAAAACTGCATTTAAGTTTGTACACTTTAACACAATTCGATTTTTGGTCAATATGCATGTTAAAGTTTTATGTCAAAAAATCGACTTAGGCATTGGTAAAATCTTTCGACTTCCATAACTCCGGCAAAACTGATCCGATTCTCAAAAGCAATGCCTTAAAAGTCATGGTTTAGCGTCTAGAATAAAACTGCATTTAAGTTTGTACACTTTAACACAATTCGATTTTTGGTCGATATGCATGTTAAAGTTTTATGTCAAAAAATCGACTAGGGCATTGGTTAAATCTTTCGACTTCCATAACTCCGGCAAAACTGACCCGATTCTCAAAAGCAATGCCTTAAAAGTCATGGTTTAGCGTCTAGAATAAAACTGCATTTAAGTTTGTACACTTTAACACAATTCGATTTTTGGTCAATATGCATGTTAAAGTTTTATGTCAAAAAATCGACTAGGGCATTGGTAAATCTTGTCGACTTCCATAACTCCGGCAAAACTGATCCGATTCTCAAAAGCAATGCCTTAAAAGTCATGGTTTAGCGTCTAGAACAAAACTGCATTTAAGTTTGTACACTTTAACACAATTCGATTTTTGGTCAATATGCATGTTAAAGTTTTATGTCAAAAAATCGACTTAGGCATTGGTAAAATCTTTCGACTTCCATAACTCCGGCAAAACTGATCCGATTCTCAAAAGCAATGCCTTAAAAGTCATGGTTTAGCGTCTAGAACAAAACTGCATTTAAGTTGTACACTTTAACACAATTCGATTTTTGGTCAATATGCATGTTAAAGTTTTATGTCAAAAAATCGACTTAGGCATTGGTAAAATCTTTCGACTTCCATAACTCCGGCAAAACTGACCCGATTCTCAAAAGCAATGCCTTAAAAGTCATGGTTTAGCGTCTAGAATAAAACTGCATTTAAGTTTGTACACTTTAACACAATTCGATTTTTGGTCAATATGCATGTTAAAGTTTTATGTCAAAAAATCGACTTAGGCATTGGTAAAATCTTTCGACTTCCATAACTCCGGCAAAACTGATCCGATTCTCAAAAGCAATGCCTTAAAAGTCATGGTTTAGCGTCTAGAACAAAACTGCATTTAAGTTTGTACACTTTAACACAATTCGATTTTTGGTCAATATGCATGTTAAAGTTTTATGTCAAAAAATCGACTAGGCATTGGTTAAATCTTTCGACTTCCATAACTCCGGCAAAACTGACCCGATTTTCAAAAGCAATGCCTTAAAAGTCATGGTTTAGCGTCTAGAATAAAACTGCATTTAAGTATGTACACTTAAACACAATTCGATTTTTGGTCAATATGCATGTTAAAGTTTTATGTCAAAAAATCAACTAGGCATTGGTTAAATCTTTCGACTTCCATAACTCCGGCAAAACTGACCCGATTTTCAAAAGCAATGCCTTAAAAGTCATGGTTTAGCGTCTAGAATAAAACTGCATTTAAGTTTGTACACTTTAACACAATTCGATTTTTGGTCAATATGCATGTTAAAGTTTTATGTCAAAAAATCGACTAGGGCATTGGTAAAATCTTTCGACTTCCATAACTCCGGCAAAACTGATCCGATTCTCAAAAGCAATGCCTTAAAAGTCATGGTTTAGCGTCTAGAACAAAACTGCATTTAAGCTTGTACACTTTAACACAATTCGATTTTTGGTCAATATGCATGTTAAAGTTTTATGTCAAAAAATCGACTTAGGCATTGGTAAAATCTTTCGACTTCCATAACTCCGGCAAAACTGACCCGATTTTCAAAAGCAATGCCTTAAAAGTCATGGTTTAGCGTCTAGAACAAAACTGCATTTAAGTTTGTACACTTCAACACAATTCGATTTTTGGTCAATATGCATGTTAAAGTTTTATGTCAAAAAATCGACTTAGGCATTGGTAAATCTTTCGACTTCCATAACTCCGGCAAAACTGATCCGATTCTCAAAAGCAATGCCTTAAAAGTCATGGTTTAGCGTCTAGAACAAAACTGCATTTAAGTTTGTACACTTTAACACAATTCGATTTTTGGTCAATATGCATGTTAAAGTTTTATGTCAAAAAAATCAACTAGGGCATTGGTTAAATCTTTCGACTTCCATAACTCCGGCAAAACTGACCCGATTCTCAAAAGCAATGCCTTAAAAGTCATGGTTTAGCGTCTAGAATAAAACTGCATTTAAGTTTGTACACTTTAACACAATTCGATTTTTGGTCAATATGCATGTTAAAGTTTTATGTCAAAAAATCGACATGGCATTGGTAAATCTTTCGACTTCCATAACTCCGGCAAAACTGATCCGATTCTCAAAAGCAATGCCTTAAAAGTCATGGTTTAGCGTCTAGAACAAAACTGCATTTAAGCTTGTACACTTTAACACAATTCGATTTTTGGTCATATGCATGTTAAAGTTTTATGTCAAAAAATCGACTTAGGCATTGGTAAAATCTTTCGACTTCCATAACTCCGGCAAAACTGATCCGATTCTCAAAAGCAATGCCTTAAAAGTCATGGTTTAGCGTCTAGAACAAAACTGCATTTAAGCTTGTACACTTTAACACAATTCGATTTTTGGTCAATATGCATGTTAAAGTTTTATGTCAAAAAATCGACTTAGGCATTGGTAAAATCTTTCGACTTCCATAACTCCGGCAAAACTGATCCGATTCTCAAAAGCAATGCCTTAAAAGTCATGGTTTAGCGTCTAGAACAAAACTGCATTTAAGCTTGTACACTTAAACACAATTCGATTTTTGGTCATATGCATGTTAAAGTTTTATGTCAAAAAAATCAACTAGGGCATAGGTTAAATCTTTCGACTTCCATAACTCCGGCAAAACTGATCCGATTCTCAAAAGCAATGCCTTAAAAGTCATGGTTTAGCGTCTAGAACAAAACTGCATTTAAGTCTGTACACTTTAACACAATTCGATTTTTGGTCAATATGCATGTTAAAGTTTTATGTCAAAAAAATCAACTAGGGCATTGGTTAAATCTTGCGACTTCCATAACTCCGGCAAAACTGATCCGATTCTCAAAAGCAATGCCTTAAAAGTCATGGTTTAGCGTCTAGAACAAAACTGCATTTAAGTTTGTACACTTTAACACAATTCGATTTTTGGTCAATATGCATGTTAAAGTTTTATGTCAAAAAATCGACTTAGGCATTGGTAAAATCTTTCGACTTCCATAACTCCGGCAAAACTGATCCGATTCTCAAAAGCAATGCCTTAAAAGTCATGGTTTAGCGTCTAGAACAAAACTGCATTTAAGCTTGTACACTTTAACACAATTCGATTTTTGGTCAATATGCATGTTAAAGTTTTATGTCAAAAAATCGAATTAGGCATTGGTAAAATCTTTCGACTTCCATAACTCCGGCAAAACTGATCCGATTCTCAAAAGCAATGCCTTAAAAGTCATGGTTTAGCGTCTAGAACAAAACTGCATTTAAGCTTGTACACTTAAACACAATTCGATTTTTGGTCATATGCATGTTAAAGTTTTATGTCAAAAAATCAACTAGGCATTGGTAAATCTTGCGACTTCCATAACTCCGGCAAAACTGATCCGATTCTCAAAAGCAATGCCTTAAAAGTCATGGTTTAGCGTCTAGAACAAAACTGCATTTAAGCTTGTACACTTAAACACAATTCGATTTTTGGTCAATATGCATGTTAAAGTTTTATGTCAAAAAATCAACTAGGGCATTGATTAAATCTTGCGACTTCCATAACTCCGGCAAAACTGATCCGATTCTCAAAAGCAATGCCTTAAAAGTCATGGTTTAGCGTCTAGAACAAAACTGCATTTAAGTTTGTACACTTTAACACAATTCGATTTTTGGTCATATGCATGTTAAAGTTTTATGTCAAAAAAATCAACTAGGCATTGGTTAAATCTTTCGACTTCCATAACTCCGGCAAAACTGACCCGATTTTCAAAAGCAATGCCTTAAAAGTCATGGTTTAGCGTCTAGAACAAAACTGCATTTAAGTTTGTACACTTTAACACAATTCGATTTTTGGTCAACATGCATGTTAAAGTTTTATGTCAAAAAATCAACTAGGCATAGGTTAAATCTTGCGACTTCCATAACTCCGGCAAAACTGATCCGATTCTCAAAAGCAATGCCTTAAAAGTCATGGTTTAGCGTCTAGAACAAAACTGCATTTAAGTTTGTACACTTTAACACAATTCTATTTTTGGTCAATATGCATGTTAAAGTTTTATGTCAAAAATCGAATTAGGCATTGGTAAAATCTTTCGACTTCCATAACTCCGGCAAAACTGATCCGATTCTCAAAAGCAATGCCTTAAAAGTCATGGTTTAGCGTCTAGAACAAAACTGCATTTAAGCTTGTACACTTTAACACAATTCTATTTTGGTCATATGCATGTTAAAGTTTTATGTCAAAAAATCGACTTAGGCATTGGTAAAATCTTTCGACTTCCATAACTCCGGCAAAACTGACCCGATTCTCAAAAGCAATGCCTTAAAAGTCATGGTTTAGCGTCTAGAACAAAACTGCATTTAAGTTTGTACACTTCAACACAATTCGATTTTTGGTCAATATGCATGTTAAAGTTTTATGTCAAAAAATCGACTTAGGCATTGGTAAAATCTTTCGACTTCCATAACTCCGGCAAAACTGACCCGATTCTCAAAAGCAATGCCTTAAAAGTCATGGTTTAGCGTCTAGAACAAACTGCGTTTAAGTTTGTACACTTTAACACAATTCTATTTTTGGTCATATGCATGTTAAAGTTTTATGTCAAAAAATCGACTTAGGCATTGGTAAAATCTTTCGACTTCCATAACTCCGGCAAAACTGACCCGATTCTCAAAAGCAATGCCTTAAAAGTCATGGTTTAGCGTCTAGAACAAAACTGCATTTAAGTTTGTACACTTTAACACAATTCGATTTTTGGTCAATATGCATGTTAAAGTTTTATGTCAAAAAATCGAATTAGGCATTGGTAAAATCTTTCGACTTCCATAACTCCGGCAAAACTGATCCGATTCTCAAAAGAAATGCCTTAAAAGTCATGGTTTAGCGTCTAGAACAAAACTGCATTTAAGCTTGTACACTTTAACACAATTCTATTTTTGGTCATAATGCATGTTAAAGTTTTATGTCAAAAAATCGACTTAGGCATTGGTAAAATCTTTCGACTTCCATAACTCCGGCAAAACTGATCCGATTCTCAAAAGCAATGCCTTAAAAGTCATGGTTTAGCGTCTAGAACAAAACTGCATTTAAGCTTGTACACTTTAACACAATTCGATTTTTGGTCATAATGCATGTTAAAGTTTTATGTCAAAAAATCGACTTAGGCATTGGTAAAATCTTTCGACTTCCATAACTCCGGCAAAACTGACCCGATTTTCAAAAGCAATGCCTTAAAAGTCATGGTTTAGCGTCTAGAACAAAACTGCGTTTAAGTTTGTACACTTTAACACAATTCGATTTTTGGTCAATATGCATGTTAAAGTTTTATGTCAAAAAAATTAACTAGGGCATAGGTTAAATATTGCGACTTCCATAACTCCGGCAAAACTGACCCGATTTTCAAAAGCAATGCCTTAAAAGTCATGGTTTAGCGTCTAGAATAAAACTGCATTTAAGTTTGTACACTTAAATAAAATTCGATTTTTGGTCGATATGCATGTTAAAGTTTTATGTCAAAAAATCAACTAGGGCATTGGTTAAATCTTTCGACTTCCATAACTCCGGCAAAACTGACCCGATTTTCAAAAGCAATGCCTTAAAAGTCATGGTTTAGCGTCTAGAACAAAACTGCATTTAAGTTTGTACACTTTAACACAATTCGATTTTTGGTCGATATGCATGTTAAAGTTTTATGTCAAAAAATCAACTAGGGCATTGGTTAAATCTTGTCGACTTCCATAACTCCGGCAAAACTGACCCGATTTTCAAAAGCAATGCCTTAAAAGTCATGGTTTAGCGTCTAGAATAAAACTGCATTTAAGTTTGTACACTTTAACACAATTCGATTTTTGGTCAATATGCATGTTAAAGTTTTATGTCAAAAAAATCAACTAGGGCATTGGTTAAATCTTTCGACTTCCATAACTCCGGCAAAACTGATCCGATTCTCAAAAGCAATACCTTAAAAGTCATGGTTTAGCGTCTAGAATAAAACTGCATTTAAGTTTGTACACTTAAATAAAATTCGATTTTTGGTCAATATGCATGTTAAAGTTTTATGTCAAAAAATCGACATGCGCATTGGTAATATCTTGCGACTTCCATAACTCCGGCAAAACTGATCCGATTTTCAAAAGCAATGCCTTAAAAGTCATGGTTTAGCGTCTAGAATAAAACTGCATTTAAGTTTGTACACTTTAACACAATTCGATTTTTGGTCAATATGCATGTTAAAGTTTTATGTCAAAAAATCGACATGCGCATTGGTAATATCTTGCGACTTCCATAACTTCGGCAAAACTGACCCGATTTTCAAAAGCAATGCCTTAAAAGTCATGGTTTAGCGTCTAGAATAAAACTGCATTTAAGTTTGTACACTTTAACACAATTAGATTTTTGGTCGATATGCATGTTAAAGTTTTATGTCAAAAAAATCAACTAGGGCATTGGTTAAATCTTGTGACTTCCATAACTCCGGCAAAACTGACCCGATTCTCAAAAGCAATGCCTTAAAAGTCATGGTTTAGCGTCTAGAATAAAACTGCATTTAAGTTTGTACACTATAACACAATTCAATTTTTGGTCAATATGCATGTTAAAGTTTTATGTCAAAAAATCAACTAGGGCATTGGTTAAATCTTGTGACTTCCATAACTCCGGCAAAACTGATCCGATTCTCAAAAGCAATGCCTTAAAAGTCATGGTTTAGCGTCTAGAACAAAACTGCATTTAAGTTTGTACACTTTAACACAATTCTATTTTTGGTCAAAATGCATGTTAAAGTTTTATGTCAAAAAATCAACTAGGGCATTGGTTAAATCTTTCGACTTCCATAACTCCGGCAAAACTGACCCGATTTTCAAAAGCAATGCCTTAAAAGTCATGGTTTAGCGTCTAGAACAAAACTGCATTTAAGTTTGTACACTTTAACACAATTCTATTTTTGGTCAATATGCATGTTAAAGTTTTATGTCAAAAAATCGACTTAGGCATTGGTAAAATCTTTCGACTTCCATAACTCCGGCAAAACTGACCCGATTCTCAAAAGCAATGCCTTAAAAGTCATGGTTTAGCGTCTAGAACAAAACTGCATTTAAGTTTGTACACTTTAACACAATTCTATTTTTGGTCAATATGCATGTTAAAGTTTTATGTCAAAAAAATCAACTAGGGCATTGGTTAAATCTTTCGACTTCCATAACTCCGGCAAAACTGACCCGATTCTCAAAAGCAATGCCTTAAAAGTCATGGTTTAGCGTCTAGAACAAAACTGCATTTAAGTTTGTACACTTTAACACAATTCTATTTTTGGTCAAAATGCATGTTTAAGTTTTATGTCAAAAAAATTAACTAGGGCATAGGTTAAATATTGCGACTTCCATAACTCCGGCAAAACTGATCCGATTCTCAAAAGCAATGCCTTAAAAGTCATGGTTTAGCGTCTAGAACAAAACTGCATTTAAGTTTGTACACTTTAACACAATTCTATTTTTGGTCAATATGCATGTTAAAGTTTTATGTCAAAAAATCGACTTAGGCATTGGTAAAATCTTTCGACTTCCATAACTCCGGCAAAACTGATCCGATTCTCAAAAGCAATGCCTTAAAAGTCATGGTTTAGCGTCTAGAACAAAACTGCATTTAAGCTTGTACACTTTAACACAATTCTATTTTTGGTCATATGCATGTTAAAGTTTTATGTCAAAAAATCGACTTAGGCATTGGTAAAATCTTTCGACTTCCATAACTCCGGCAAAACTGACCCGATTCTCAAAAGCAATGCCTTAAAAGTCATGGTTTAGCGTCTAGAACAAAACTGCATTTAAGTTTGTACACTTCAACACAATTCGATTTTTGGTCAATATGCATGTTAAAGTTTTATGTCAAAAAATCGACTTAGGCATTGGTAAAATCTTTCGACTTCCATAACTCCGGCAAAACTGATCCGATTCTCAAAAGCAATGCCTTAAAAGTCATGGTTTAGCGTCTAGAACAAAACTGCATTTAAGTTTGTACACTTTAACACAATTCGATTTTTGGTCAATATGCATGTTAAAGTTTTATGTCAAAAAATCAACTAGGGCATAGGTTAAATCTTGCGACTTCCATAACTCCGGCAAAACTGACCCGATTTTCAAAAGCAATGCCTTAAAAGTCATGGTTTAGCGTCTAGAATAAAACTGCATTTAAATATGTACACTTAAATACAATTCGATTTTTGGTCGATATGCATGTTAAAGTTTTATGTCAAAAAAATCAACTAGGGCATTGGTTAAATCTTTCGACTTCCATAACTCCGGCAAAACTGACCCGATTTTCAAAAGCAATGCCTTAAAAGTCATGGTTTAGCGTCTAGAATAAAACTGCATTTAAGTTTGTACACTTTAACACAATTCGATTTTTGGTCAATATGCATGTTAAAGTTTTATGTCAAAAAATCGACTAGGGCATTGGTTAAATCTTTCGACTTCCATAACTCCGGCAAAACTGATCCGATTTTCAAAAGCAATACCTTAAAAGTCATGGTTTAGCGTCTAGAATAAAACTGCATTTAAGTTTGTACACTTAAACACAATTCGATTTTTGGTCAATATGCATGTTAAAGTTTTATGTCAAAAAATCGACATGCGCATTGGTAATATCTTGCGACTTCCATAACTCCGGCAAAACTGACCCGATTTTCAAACGCAATGCCTTAAAAGTCATGGTTTAGCGTCTAGAATAAAACTGCATTTAAGTTTGTACACTTTAACACAATTCGATTTTTGGTCAATATGCATGTTAAAGTTTTATGTCAAAAATCGACATGCGCATTGGTAAATCTTGCGACTTCCATAACTCCGGCAAAACTGATCCGATTTTCAAAAGCAATGCCTTAAAAGTCATGGTTTAGCGTCTAGAATAAAACTGCATTTAAGTTTGTACACTTTAACACAATTCGATTTTTGGTCAATATGCATGTTAAAGTTTTATGTCAAAAAAATCAACTAGGGCATTGGTTAAATCTTTCGACTTCCATAACTCCGGCAAAACTGACCCGATTTTCAAAAGCAATGCCTTAAAAGTCATGGTTTAGCGTCTAGAACAAAACTGCATTTAAGTTTGTACACTTTAACACAATTCGATTTTTGGTCGATATGCATGTTAAAGTTTTATGTCAAAAAATCGACTAGGCATTGGTTAAATCTTGTGACTTCCATAACTCCGGCAAAACTGACCCGATTTTCAAAAGCAATGCCTTAAAAGTCATGGTTTAGCGTCTAGAATAAAACTGCATTTAAGTTTGTACACTTTAACACAATTCGATTTTTGGTCAATATGCATGTTAAAGTTTTATGTCAAAAAAATCAACTAGGGCATTGGTTAAATCTTTCGACTTCCATAACTCCGGCAAAACTGATCCGATTTTCAAAAGCAATACCTTAAAAGTCATGGTTTAGCGTCTAGAATAAAACTGCATTTAAGTTTGTACACTTAAATAAATTCGATTTTTGGTCAATATGCATGTTAAAGTTTTATGTCAAAAAATCGACATGCGCATTGGTAATATCTTGCGACTTCCATAACTCCGGCAAAACTGACCCGATTTTCAAACGCAATGCCTTAAAAGTCATGGTTTAGCGTCTAGAATAAAACTGCATTTAAGTTTGTGCACTTTAACACAATTCGATTTTTGGTCAATATGCATGTTAAAGTTTTATGTCAAAAAATCGACATGCGCATTGGTAAAATCTTGCGACTTCCATAACTCCGGCAAAACTGATCCGATTTTCAAAAGCAATGCCTTAAAAGTCATGGTTTAGCGTCTAGAATAAAACTGCATTTAAGTTTGTACACTTTAACACAATTAGATTTTTGGTCGATATGCATGTTAAAGTTTTATGTCAAAAAAATCAACTAGGGCATTGGTTAAATCTTGTGACTTCCATAACTCCGGCAAAACTGACCCGATTCTCAAAAGCAATGCCTTAAAAGTCATGGTTTAGCGTCTAGAATAAAACTGCATTTAAGTTTGTACACTATAACACAATTCAATTTTTGGTCAATATGCATGTTAAAGTTTTATGTCAAAAAATCAACTAGGGCATTGGTTAAATCTTGTGACTTCCATAACTCCGGCAAAACTGATCCGATTCTCAAAAGCAATGCCTTAAAAGTCATGGTTTAGCGTCTAGAATAAAACTGCATTTAAGTTTGTACACTTTAACACAATTAGATTTTTGGTCGATATGCATGTTAAAGTTTTATGTCAAAAAATCAACTAGGGCATTGGTTAAATCTTGTGACTTCCATAACTCCGGCAAAACTGATCCGATTCTCAAAAGCAATACCTTAAAAGTCATGGTTTAGCGTCTAGAATAAAACTGCATTTAAGTTTGTACACTTAAATAAAATTCGATTTTTGGTCGATATGCATGTTAAAGTTTTATGTCAAAAAATCAACTAGGGCATTGGTTAGATCTTGTGACTTCCATAACTCCGGCAAAACTGACCCGATTCTCAAAAGCAATGCCTTAAAAGTCATGGTTTAGCGTCTAGAATAAAACTGCATTTAAGTTTGTACACTTTAACACAATTCGATTTTTGGTCAATATGCATGTTAAAGTTTTATGTCAAATAATCGACATGCGCATTGGTAATATCTTGCGACTTCCATAACTCCGGCAAAACTGATCCGATTCTCAAAGCAATGCCTTAAAAGTCATGGTTTAGCGTCTAGAATAAAACTGCATTTAAGTTTGTACACTTTAACACAATTCGATTTTTGGTCGATATGCATGTTAAAGTTTTATGTCAAAAAATCAACTAGGGCATTGGTTAAATCTTGTGACTTCCATAACTCCGGCAAAACTGATCCGATTCTCAAAAGCAATACCTTAAAAGTCATGGTTTAGCGTCAGAATAAAACTGCATTTAAGTTTGTACACTTAAATAAATTCGATTTTTGGTCGATATGCATGTTAAAGTTTTATGTCAAAAAATCAACTAGGGCATTGGTTAAATCTTGTGACTTCCATAACTCCGGCAAAACTGACCCGATTCTCAAAAGCAATGCCTTAAAAGTCATGGTTTAGCGTCTAGAATAAAACTGCATTTAAGTTTGTACACTTTAACACAATTAGATTTTTGGTCGATATGCATGTTAAAGTTTTATGTCAAAAAATCAACTAGGGCATTGGTTAAATCTTGTCGACTTCCATAACTCCGGCAAAACTGACCCGATTCTCAAAAGCAATACCTTAAAAGTCATGGTTTAGCGTCTAGAACAAAACTGCATTTAAGTTTGTACACTTTAACACAATTAGATTTTGGTCGATATGCATGTTAAAGTTTTATGTCAAAAAATCAACTAGGGCATTGGTTAAATCTTGTGACTTCCATAACTCCGGCAAAACTGACCCGATTCTCAAAAGCAATGCCTTAAAAGTCATGGTTTAGCGTCTAGAATAAAACTGCATTTAAGTTTGTACACTTTAACACAATTAGATTTTTGGTCGATATGCATGTTAAAGTTTTATGTCAAAAAATCAACTAGGGCATTGGTTAAATCTTGTGACTTCCATAACTCCGGCAAAACTGACCCGATTCTCAAAAGCAATGCCTTAAAAGTCATGGTTTAGCGTCTAGAATAAAACTGCATTTAAGTTTGTACACTTTAACACAATTAGATTTTTGGTCGATATGCATGTTAAAGTTTTATGTCAAAAAATCAACTAGGGCATTGGTTAAATCTTGTGACTTCCATAACTCCGGCAAAACTGACCCGATTTTCAAAAGCAATGCCTTAAAAGTCATGGTTTAGCGTCTAGAATAAAACTGCATTTAAGTTTGTACACTTTAACACAATTCGATTTTTGGTCGATATGCATGTTAAAGTTTTATGTCAAAAAATCGACATGCGCATTGGTAAAATCTTGCGACTTCCATAACTCCGGCAAAACTGATCCGATTCTCAAAAGCAATGCCTTAAAAGTCATGGTTTAGCGTCTAGAATAAAGCTGCATTTAAGTTTGTACACTTTAACACAATTCGATTTTTGGTCGATATGCATGTTAAAGTTTTATGTCAAAAAATCGACTAGGGCATTGGTTAAATCTTGTCGACTTCCATAACTCCGGCAAAACTGATCCGATTCTCAAAAGCAATGCCTTAAAAGTCATGGTTTAGCGTCTAGAATAAAACTGCATTTAAGTTTGTACACTTAAACAAATTCGATTTTTGGTCGATATGCATGTTAAAGTTTTATGTCAAAAAATCGACTAGGGCATTGGTTAAATCTTTCGACTTCCATAACTCCGGCAAAACTGATCCGATTCTCAAAAGCAATGCCTTAAAAGTCATGGTTTAGCGTCTAGAATAAAACTGCATTTAAGTTTGTACACTTTAACACAATTCGATTTTTGGTCGATATGCATGTTAAAGTTTTATGTCAAAAAATCGACTAGGCATTGGTTAAATCTTTCGACTTCCATAACTCCGGCAAAACTGACCCGATTTTCAAAAGCAATGCCTTAAAAGTCATGGTTTAGCGTCTAGAATAAAACTGCATTTAAGTTTGTACACTTTAACACAATTCGATTTTTGGTCAATATGCATGTTAAAGTTTTATGTCAAAAAATCGACTTAGGCATTGGTAAAATCTTTCGACTTCCATAACTCCGGCAAAACTGATCCGATTCTCAAAAGCAATGCCTTAAAAGTCATGGTTTAGCGTCTAGAATAAAACTGCATTTAAGTTTGTACACTTTAACACAATTCGATTTTTGGTCAATATGCATGTTTAAGTTTTATGTCAAAAAATCGACTAGGGCATTGGTAAATCTTTCGACTTCCATAACTCCGGCAAAACTGACCCGATTTTCAAAAGCAATGCCTTAAAAGTCATGGTTTAGCGTCTAGAATAAAACTGCATTTAAGTTTGTACACTTTAACACAATTCGATTTTTGGTCAATATGCATGTTAAAGTTTTATGTCAAAAAAATCGACTTAGGCATTGGTAAAATCTTTCGACTTCCATAACTCCGGCAAAACTGATCCGATTCTCAAAAGCAATGCCTTAAAAGTCATGGTTTAGCGTCTAGAACAAAACTGCATTTAAGTTTGTACACTTCAACACAATTCGATTTTTGGTCAACATGCATGTTAAAGTTTTATGTCAAAAAATCGACTTAGGCATTGGTAAAATCTTTCGACTTCCATAACTCCGGCAAAACTGACCCGATTCTCAAAAGCAATGCCTTAAAAGTCATGGTTTAGCGTCTAGAATAAAACTGCATTTAAATATGTACACTTTAACACAATTCGATTTTTGGTCAATATGCATGTTAAAGTTTTATGTCAAAAAATCGACATGCGCATTGGTAATATCTTGCGACTTCCATAACTTCGGCAAAACTTAAAAGTCATGGTGTGGCCTCCAGAATAAACCCGCATTTAGAGTTTAAAATGCGATTTTGGATCAAACTGGGCATAGCGTCATGTCTCCGACGACATACCTGCGCCCAGTACGTTTCGCTGGCAGAGATATGTCTTGTTTCTTTCGTCGGGTGTTTCTAAACCTCATATTTCTGCCAAGAAAATTTCGACATATCTCCTCTCTTTGGAAACGGCGGAGATGTGTCATGATCCAAAAAAAAACAATTAGATTACTTTAAGACGTTAAAGTACCTTGTTTCATTCTTCTCGAAGACTTAAAGCATTCGCTTGGTCCATTCAATTGAGTTTTTGCCATAGCTGAAAGCGAATTATCGCGTGTCAATTGCCAATTGCAGCTGTTAATCTGTTTAAGGCCGTGTCAGGCAGACCTTAAAGCGCACCTTCAACTTGCCAAATGCCAAAATGTGCGATGCTGTCCTTTTGTCGCCGACGCCATTTTGTCGGCCATTTCGTCGCGCTGTGTAGGCGCCATGCAGCACGGCCATGACTGTTTATGGCTTGCATGATTTCTTCGCCAGTGTCACTGTGCGCTGGCACTTTGAATGCCTGCCAAAAATGGGGCACTGCGCAAAATGGGCAAAGGGCTGAGCATTATAGGTCAAATATTTGCTGACTGCCTGTTTTGAGGCGATCAAATTTCGATATCGCTATCGCTCTGAACGTGTGTATGTGTGTGTGTGTCGAAGACACAACAGATATTGATTTTGTTTTAGCTCGTGCATTTGCTTAAAGCTGGCCAGCTGCCTGGGTTGGGCGTGGCAGCTGTCAATTTCCTAGCTGCATGCATAATTAATGTCTACAATGTTCCTGTCAAACATGCATACATATGCGTATAGATGTGTGTTTGCAGATAGAAAACAGAAACGAGCTGAGACAGTTAGCTGCAAGCAGTCGATTCTGACAGTTGACAGCTGTCGAAATGTGTTCGCTGTTGTATTTGGAGGGCTTATGAAATTTTAATTAACGCGAGACAAGCGATAAACTAACACTAACAAAATTAACATAATTGTTGTACGAAGCAGCAGCACCAGAAGGCGTATAGAATCAATGATAAGACCTCCTTTATAAGGGTCGAGACGAACGGCAATTACATGCATCAAAGATTCATATCCTTAAGCGCTACAGGAGGGCCGCCTGCCATCTTTTATAATGCCATAATAATGACTTTATCTTTGAAGCAGGCAATAAATCTTTTGGCCTCACCCAAAGGAGCGCACAATAAAGAGGTGCCCATGTTATGTTGCTAAGGTCCTAAATGAAATATTACACATACGCCGTCAAGGCACAGACACAGCACCAGCATCAGTAGAGAAAGGGTGTATGGGTGTGTGTGTCTGAGGGTTCTTTCTCATAAAAGTTAATTAATACGGCTTAGTAGGCTGCTAAACACAGCGCAAAATATGCGCTTACGTCATGTGTGTGTGAGTGTGTTGTGAAATGGTGCGTATGCATAATTCCTTAATGCCTGCTGACAGTTGGCAGCGTCTAGCAGATAAGTCAGATACGGACTATCAGCATTTGCTAGCTGCTACCGACAACAAAAAACAAATATTCATATAAATTTCAATGGTCACATTGTCGACTCTTTCTCTCTTCTCCTCTCTTGCTGTCTTTATCAAAGCAAAACAGTAGTAGAAAATATGCAAAACCCATATCGCAGCATCCATGTAAATGGTTAGGTTTCAGTTCGGCCTGGAATTTACCTGCCATTGTTGTTCTTTTTTTCGTGTGTTTACATTTCATGAATTTTTTTATTTCATTTTTTTTGTATTTCTGGGTAGCAGCAACAAAAATATGTTGGTTTTTAACGAAATCCGAAATGAAATGAACTCTTTTGGCAAAAACTTTTAGCTGCGGCACCCTAAAATATATATCAATTCAATTCCTTGCCAAAAAGAAAAATGAAAGTTCGTCTCTCTTACTGCAACTGATAAATACATATAGATATTTAAAATCTATTTGTACTGTTTGGAAAGAGAAAAATAGAATTCTTGATGAAATTGTTTGCATAACGTTTCGCTGTGTACTTTTGATTAAATTTCGTTTTATGTTGTTCTGCGCTATTTTTTATTTAACGTTGCTCTGCCAGCCAGCAATGTGAAGGGAAAGTTCTTTTTGTTTTTGTGCTGCGATTTTTCGGGGTATTATGTATTAACAAATCCAGTTCAAGGTTGTGGAGTATGAATACTTTGTATTCAACGTGAGGTAGCAAATTGCATTTAATACCATTCCGCAATCAGATAACCTCACAAAAGCCAATTAGCAATTAAATATTATTTTAATTGATATTAACGGCAAATAAGTGCATAAATGACGATAACGTGCATACAACTCATAAATAAGTGAAGAAATACCCATATTATAATAGTAGATTTGGTTATGCTGAAATTTGCAAATAGTTTTGCATAGTGCAAATTGGAAAGAAGCAAAGCTGTCAATTGAATTTATTATATAATTAAGTGCACGAATTGTGTACGCTAATTGCAACTGTTTGTCAGGCTTCATTTGCGGCTAATTATTTAATGTGTGGCACGCAAGAAAACAAAAACAAAACAAAAAATGTTCATATATAGCATCAACTAAATTAAATAGTCAAGTAAGGTGATAATTTCTATAGGCACTTGCCACATGGCCTTAATGATAAATGATGGTCAAAACGTTGCACAATATATTATGTGGCGTAAATATTAGGGCGAGCTGGCTTTGAAAAGGTTATGGCACTTTGCCGCAATGTAAATATTTCTTGCCACCTATTGAGCATATTGTTTTAATATAATTAAGCATTTTTTATGCGTTGCGTTGTTGCTCTTTTGTTTAGCCTTTGTCACAATTTGCGGCTACACAAAATGCAAAACAAAGTTCTACGTTTTTATTATTTTTTAAAGCCACGAACAGATTTTAATCAATCACCGACAATTTGCCAGCGTGACGTCAAATTTGACCACAATAAACATGTCTGATTAATTGAACAACAATACTAGCAGACAGCAAACTGATTTTTTTGTATTAATTATCTATATATATATACAGGTTTGGCATTTTTTGATTGTTCTTTTTTTGTTATATAAATTTTTTAACGAGCGCTATTTACACGCTCATTAAAACCAAGCAACGCATCAACGAATTTGCTCTATGTACTATATATTTTTATTGAAAAAGTGTGTATGTAATGAAATTATCAAATTATAAAAAAAATCATTCGGAGTTGCTCCCAGACAGGGTTGAACGCTCTTTAGGCTCACATTTGTTTTTTGTGCGCATATTTAATGATAATTATTTTAAATGATGCTTTCAGTAAATAATGCAAAACATTTTTATTTAATTTAACCAAGTCTCTAAAATTCATTTACAACATTTGCGGGGGCACTTGTGCCTACAAGGCCTGCCTGTACGGAAAACCCTTTGCTCCACTTGTGTTATGTGCTCACTTGCTACTTTTTGACATTTATTTCGCTGGCACAGGGAGGAGAGATAGAGAGGGGGAGTGCTGGTTATAAAATGCAAGTCGCCTGACAAAGAGTGCTGCACACTTCCTGAATTATGAGCAGTGCACCGTTGGAGAAGTGGGTGTAGGGTTGAACGCTCAAGTCAAGCGGTGCAGACGACAGCCAACACGAGAAGCTGATTCTGATTCCAGTTGCAGTCGGCACAGCAACTCGTGCCACACGGAAGTATTCTCATTTTTACTTTGTGTGGGTGTGCACGCGGAAGAGCGCAAAAAAATGTTTATTTCATGTTTTTCAAGTCCAGGCACGTCGTTGGCTTGTAGGATGCTCGACTTGGTTCTGCTTCTGCTTCAAACACACACATACACACACAGAAAGAGAGAGAGCAAGAAAGATGCACACTCAAGTGCGCTTAATCTTATTTATTTATAGTGCCGCTTAACAACTGGCTCTCTACCTGTGTGTCTGTCTTATGTTGTTGCTGCTTTTGCATAAGTACTACTCACAGCTCTTCACAATTGCAGGGTCTATTTACACGTGAAATGCAGCGTGTATTGATAACAGCGTACTAGCTTTAAAGCAGAACCAATTGAATCACTCAGATACTGTGGTTGCAGTGGCCAATTGAATGTATTCGACCGTTTAATGCACTCTTACTTACACTAGCTCAACAACCCACTCACACCACAATTGCAACTCTGTTAAACATCCATCGATTGATTATTTAGGCGTACATAAATGATATTATTATAACTGTTACTTAACGCCACCACATAGTTGAACAACCGATCGAATGTAGTGGAAATGCACTTTCTTGCCATTCGAATAAATTGGCAATATGGTTGTGGTTAAGTTTCTATTTTACTTATATTTTGGGGCGGAGTAAGCATTTTGGCATGTGCACTTTAAAAACATTTGCATGTGAATCGGAATTGGAATCCAAAACCTTTATCGAGACGGTGTTCGTAGTTCAAAAACTTGCTGGCAATCAAAGTGTTAACAGCCATGGCTATAAAACTTTTGCCAAAAGTAACTTTTTTGGGGGTAGAAAACTGATATGAACTAACACACATACACCTACTACATAGAACAGATAAGTGAGCTTTGCAACAGGCTTTGAAAGTTGCATGAAATTAACACCTTTAGTGCAATTTGGCAACGCAGTAACATAATAAAGCTTAGAGCGAACTTGTTGCATATGCAAATTTTAACATCCTTCCCTCCGGCTACTATCGATACTTGCTGATGGCAGCTAAATTTATTGCTGGCTCTTTGTATTGTCTGTTTTACTTTGTCAAAAGGGGTAATTTAACTATCTATCCACATGAAATAGCTTTTCACACTGTGCTAAGCTGCTGAAAACTTTAAGCTGGGTTTGGTATTATATTTTCTCTGGGTGTCATCTAAAGTCAAATAGCAAAAGCAGCAGCAGCATATAAGCTCATATCGCAAGTTTGTCCCTTTCGTTTGTTCGACTTTTGTGTGTTAACATGTGTTTGCTTTGCTTAACAATAGCGTACATACGCACATTGACCCCAAGAACATTTGTTTGGTTAGCCAACAGCTGGGTTTTCGAGGATAAGCTGCCAGTTGAAACCCAACACAGATTTATTTGCTCTGACCCGGGCAGGCTACGAGCCGCTGGCCAAATCATGTCTAGACAACTAAGCACATACTTTGTGCTTAAGCTGCAGGTTTTATTCCTTGCTACGATCCTTAAAAGGTGCAACTAATGAGGCCAATTGTTTTCAATCACTTAACGAAATCAACTGCTCACTTTAATTTAATTACTGCACAGAGAGCCCCTAAAATAAAATGAAAGAGTATAAAAAAATGGTAGAAAGTGGTGCAGCTTCGTGTAAAAATCGGCGTATTAATAATAAAATTGATCGCTTGTACCGAAACCGCAACAAAAAATGTATATGTGCGTTTCAAAAAGTTTTGTATAGCAGCTGACCGATAGGGTTAAAAAAACTCGAGATTCAGCAGGCTGCTGTTGGTGGCAGGGAGGCCCACATCCATACATACATATTTCGTGGCTATGCGCAGCATCGTTTTAAAAGTTGCGGTGTATAGGATGCATAAGTTTATTAAACTATTTAAATAGATAAACTTTTAAAACTAAAAAATGCCTTTAGAAATTGTGCTTGCATTAAAAACCTTTTGACTGTCAACTATTCTAGCTTTCAAATCATTAAATTAAATAAACTGCATAAGCTTGAGTATAGGCTGCCAAAGCTCCCATAAAAGTTGTACATTCAGCTGAAATACTCTTTCTCTATGTAGGGCATAAGCGAAATCCACACCAATTTCCAATATCAGAGGAATGTGTTCATAAAAAATTTAAAATGCACTTTGTAACTTTGCAAAAAAGCAAAGAATGACACCAACAAAAAGCAGCAATTCATGCGAAACCACTTTTTTGTGCGTACTGCATTTAAATATTAATATACGCAAACGCAATAAAATTGGAAACAATCCACAGCTGTCTTTTGTGGAAACTCAAACAAAGCCTTACGCATACGCCGCGTTTTCCCCAATGAAACAATGACTGACTGAATGGTTGAATGACGGATTGATTCGTTATGCTTTTGTTGACATTGACGCCTTGAATGGAATGCAAACTTCATTAAAACTTGCAGACAGGCAAAATTATTAATGAGAGCCCCGCCCAGTTGAGTTCACAATTAAGCGCGTTACAGCGTTTAAGTGCTGCTCATTAAAAGCAAGAGAGCAATAGAGACAGAGAGAGAGAATGCGAGGCGTAATTAGCAATCATTTCTCATAAATCAACAGCTCACATAAATTTAATGCAGCAGCGGCTCAGCAACAGTAACGTTTGAGATACAAAAATATACAACTGCAGATACAAATTGCGAGCTTATGGCAATTACAGTTTCAAGCATACGCACACATAAGCAAACACAACCGTCTACGCCAAGTTATTAAACAACTTTCTTATTGGCCTTGAAGCTATATGTACATATGTGTGCTTGATAGGCCTATAAGGCACCAAGGCCTCTCATACAACAACAAATGCCGACAAATTCGATGGCCATTCTCATGAGCAAGTGTGAGTACATTTATTAAACAACTTTTCGAGGCAGCTGATGTAACAACAGCACTAGCTAGAAATTGGCTCTTAGGCTGAACGCCGTGTTCCTGTTAACAAAAAGGCTTAGATTTCAATAACAAAACTTGTTATTAATAAGAGAAAATAAATAAAAGTTTAGCATCTTAAAGCTGTTTTTTATTATTTCCTTCTTTTAATAAATCGTTAAAGTTACGAAAAAAAATAAATTTATTAGCACAACTAAATCGCATGTGTTATGTGTTGTAGAGTAGCAGTGCTCCTGCCGTCCACCTACTGTGCCAAATGGACAAGCCTAAAAGCATACTAAACTTTGTGCGGAAATGACACGAGTTCCGATTCCGACAGCAAGCGAGCAAGCTTTAGCTGTGTTAGCTGTTGGACAGCCACAAACGGCCATAATAATAGTCCGATGCAGCCAAATTTAAGAAGAAAAGCAAGCATTTTGAGCAACATTAGGCATACATACTTGTGCTTAAGTTGACCAAATGTTTACTTCCGTTAGCTTGGCAAATCGACGATTATGCATTCGCTTTTTAGGCAAGTAAGTTGCCTGTGGACTTGATATTTGTTTCTGTTTTAGTATTCTGCATTATTTAGGCAAACGCTGTTAGTTATTTACTGACAATTTGACACAGCAATTACTGGCATCCATAAATAAAGATCAAAGAATTGACTTTTGGATGAACTTGAGATACCGTTCAAGTGAATCTAATGTACTTATTTCTTACAAAGTTTGCGGCTAAACTTTCGAAATGCTGCAGGAAAGCAGGTAACTGCACTTGACGTTTTACTTTTAATGTACAAGGATCTTGTGTTTCCGATTTGTTTACCATATTCCATGTGTGAATGTTTTTCTGCCAGCCGTTTAAGGTTTATAAACTCTGTGGTATTGGAAAAATAAAGTCAAAACGAACAACTTGGCAGCCTTTTGTGGGTTTTTGTATTGAGTGTTTTTGTTTTTGACTGTTTTGACAGCTATTGGATAAAATTGCTATAAACACATCGAACGTGTATTTAATATAAGCTTCATTTGACTAAATAAAGTCAAACCACTTGAGGCTGAACAAATAAGCAAACATTTAACAGTAAATATTGTTTTCTTACACACAACCACAAAGCAGCTGTCGCAAACGTGAATTTCTCATCTGCCATCTCAAATAACATCAAGAAACAACAAACACACTTTATAATTTGTGTCACACAACAAAGAAGCTTAAGGAATGTGCTTTAATATTTTCAGCAATTAAATGTACATCAAAAATGTCAAAATGATCGTGTGTGTGTGACAATTACGCACTAGTACTACAGCAACAACAACAAGTGTGTCAAAGTGACAAGCACAATACTCGACTCGGCGTTGGCAGTTGTTGGTGATGCTCGCGACGTGTTTCGTGGTGTTACGCCACAAACTCCTGCCAACCACAATTCGCGAGCTGTGTGACGAAAAACATTGCCTACTTTTCAGCGCAAGCAGAATATATGCAAATGTGCAAAGTGATGTGTATATTCTACGTGTGTGTGTGTGAGCGTAATTAAAAAACTTTTATTATCTTCCTTTATGACATATGAGCGACACAAAAATACACACAATTTTTAACTGAGTTGCGCTTTATGTAAATTATAAAAATACATTTTAAATTATAAACTGTCTCTTTACAAATAATGTTTTTACAAGCGTCGTGTAATCAGCTGAAATTATGCAAGAGAAAATAAGTGTACACAAGTAAAGTTTCGCCAATTGAGGGTGAACACACAAGAGAGCAGCAAAAGCATCAATTTCAGCCAGGTGCCGGGTCGACCTGAGGCAAAGTGGGCGTTCCATAGTTGCTCCCAATTCTGATAAGAGAGACCTGCAGGCAGGACAGTGAAGTGTGTGGGGGGCAGCGGTGAGCAGAACAACGTCTTAATCCGTTAGCTGACACAAACTGTCCAGAGTAATAGCAGCGAGAACAAGTAACAAAGGGCGGGGTAGGTGCCAGGCGTCTACTAGAGCAGACAATGCAGTTGCGCTTTAATTAAATTCTTTTGTCGCAGCTGCTGAGCTCGCTTTGTACATGGAAAAATTCAACACTCGACGCCAGCTGCAAAAACGAAATTAATAAAAACCCATGCCCAAAGCCAATCATAGAGCAGCGGGATGTATAAAAACAGATAAAACACCACACGCACAGCCAAAAAACGAAAGGAAATTTAATAAACGCCACTGCTGTGAGGAAAACAATTGAATTCCAGGATTGGCAATCTTTGATTTCCATTGCGATTACACTAAAGTATTCCGTTTGCACACCTAATACAAATGTAACAGACACAATAGATGTTTTTTACTTCTATTTATTCAATCTATTTGCTGTGCAATTTAGCGTTGCCTAATTCCAGGCGCCTTGTGTTGACACTGCGGTTGTCTGCCAGCCCGTCTACCTGTCGCAGCAGTTGATGATGTGGTGACAATATTTGATTGCTTAATATTGAATTAATTTAACATATTTGTGGCCGCAATGCGTGTGCGGTTACAACACACACAAACACACACACTCACACACGCATACAAATGTGTCTTTATATATATGTAAGTACGAAATATACTTATATGTGTGCTTGAAGCATTCAAAATGCAATTACAATGCTGGACAAAGTTGCTTGCCTATGAAATATCTCAAGCATAGTTATTGGCAAGGCCATGTGTGTTTGCATGCCAAACAATCTATAGGCAATGCTTAAAAAGTTTTGAGAATGCGCTGACCTGTCGCAATATTCAAAAAACAAGTAAAAACTTTGAATATTTTATCAAAGCAACTGGAAAATACTCTTATGTCAGGTAGCATCAAGTCATGATTATACGTAAAGCACACTCTATATTAAATTTTGTTTTGAGAAAATCACGCTTCTTTTAAATGTTTCAATAAAAACTAATACAGATGGTTTTAAATCACTTTTGTTTTTTATACTTTCTTAAGTTTCCACACGATGAGACATAATAAAAGTTTTTCAATGTCTTTAAATAGTAGTAGTATTCATCTTCTTGCTTAATAAACTATATTTTCTTTATCTTTATTACGATAAAGATGAATGAGCCCGAAGAAGAGCAGTGTACAAAAGGTAGCTGCACTGTCCAAGTACGCAAACTTTGTCCTGGCTTCAAAGTTTTTTGCCTAAATGTATGCAATAAAATTTTCAAACTTATAACAAAACTACTGAGCCGTGCAAATATTGTTAAACAGGCAACGACAAGGATGTTAACGTCAGCATTTGGCACACACACACACACACACAGTCACTCAACCAAATTAAAATCTGTGGCCAGACATTTAAAATCCACATCTTATTTCAGCCCAAGTTCACATACAAACATATATATTTTTCGTTTTCTTGGCCAGACAAATTGTTTGATTATGCGTCCAAATTGAAGCGCTTGGCAAATATAAACTTCCAGTCCAGACTCAAAAAGCTAAAGCAGCAGTAGCAACAATGATGGGCTTCTCAAATTGTTGCTGGAAAAATAGCAACATAACTGCAAATGAAATTTCGTAGATTTCGTTGCAAAGTAAATGAAAAATAATGTGCAAAAGCAAATTGCGAGAAAAGGGCGGTTAACGACAGCAGAAGCAGCGCTTGCCACCAAAATAAACAAGTTACAGTGCTTAGGTTTTTGATAGTGATAAACTATAAGTTACTCTTCGAAGGTAGCTATCGATTTAAAAATGAAATGAGCGTTCAAAAATATACCCAATTCTGATTGGAATTCACTTATTCTTTACAAGTAATAAGCTTAGAAAGAACGTTATTCTAATTGAATATTTTACAACATTATCAACCGGAACTGTTTAAAATTTGAAGACACTCATTAAATGAATAAAGCAACATAACTGACTGACTATGTTAACCTCTTCTTTGTTTGCTTTCGGTATAGGGCATAAGGAAGCAGTGAAAATTGCAAAAAAAAAATATTTTCATTGTTGCTGACACCTCAGATGCGCACTAGGATGCCAAGACGAAAACGAAGAAGAAGTAAGTAGAGCAACTTTTTAATTAAGAAATCTTTTTGAAATTGTTCAAATATTTCAACCGCAGCTAAAACAATTGCAAGTACAACTGCAACAATTGCAACTGCAATGACTTCCTAATTAAGAGAAAATCACACGCGTTGCCACTTTAATGTTTGTGTGGGAAAATTAAGCGGGGGCGTGGCCTCGATTCAAATATTAATTTATGGCAATAAAATGCAATTACACATCATCTTTAGCACGGTTTAACGAGCCAAACAAATACCATTTGGGCGCAACAGACCAAATCGAAAGACATTATTTCCAACAAAATAAGAGGAATTGAGTTTGCTCTACGTGCAGATACCCTGTGCTTGAACTTGAAACTCGACAATGATTTATGTTAGTTTATCTGATAAGCGACATGGCGTATGATTAATGTTCATATGCTATCGTTGCGGTGCCATCAAATAAGAAATATTTTGAATGACTTTATTTGATGTGCTACAAAACTAATATAGCCATAATGCTAGACAAACATACTTTGTTATGGGGTATAGCAATAATAATACAGCGCCAATATTTATGGTAAGTTTATGAGTTTTTATGGCCATAGTCACAGTTTATTTTTCGTGGGTGAAGCCAACGTGAGTTTCTCGCTATGATTGTGGGCAATCTTGTGTATAAAATATTAAAGCGAGTCATCTTATTCAATTAGGTGTGTGTTTGTATAAGTTGTTAGGTTAATCAGCATAAAAATAAGCAGCGGGCTGATAAAATTTCAAAAGCAGCCTTAGCTTTAGCAGTTGTTGCTGCTGCTCGTAAAGTGTCGCCTCGGGTTCACGCCCACACATATTTGCATGTCACACAGATGTCATGCAAATAGACACGGCTTGCACACATATATATATATAAACATTGAATGTTTCTCTCTCGGCTGAGCTTTGAGCCAGTCTTACAATTGACACACAAGATTGAACTGAATTTTAGCCTTGAAGCTGTTATGTCTGTCAGCTGGCTTCTTCTGCTGCTGCTGCTGCTGTTAAGGGAAAAAAGTATATAGTTTCCTGTGGCGCACTCAAGTCGTAAAGCTTCTTACGAGTATTTATGTTGGTTATTAAATCGATTTGCATCTCATCTTGCAACGATTGCAATTGGATTTGCGTTGCATGGCAGTTTAAATACGTTGCACACATTATGTACCCAACTGTATGAAGTAGCTACATAAATGTTTATGACACGGCTATCACATGATTTTACCATCCGTCTACTCTCACTTTCTCAATATATTCCTCTCTCACCCACATACAGAAACTGTTAAGTTTAAGCACTTTATCGAGAGCTATAAGTATTTTTTTTTCGCTAGCCTCAAACACCTATCAATTTTACTGAGGCTTTTAGTTAAATTGCAAGGCCAAAAACTTTTGACACTACAATAACTCTTAATGCAGCCACGCATGAGTGGGCCACGTTGGCTGGCTTAAAAGCATTCGCAATCTTATAGAAGAAAGAACAGTTGTTTCTAACCTTTGCCTCTTACAATCTGTTAACGATTTTATAAATGTTCTCGCCATCTATATTGTGGCAAAGACCCAAAACAGTTTATTTGTTCGTTTGTCTAATAAAATATTGCGCAAAACCAAATTGATTTAATAAATTGAATGCTGATGTGCTATAATAACTCAAGTGAAAAATGATAAAAGTTTCTTTTTAAGAAAGATGAAGCAAAAAACAGCAAGCATAATATGTGAATAACTTGATTTTTCGCAGTTTTTTAATGGCTATCCAATTTAGTAATTGAGTTAAGTATAAAATAATTACTCAACGATCTGTCTCACACGAATGTTGACCTCTTGCTGCTGCTACTGCTGCTGCTGATGATGATCAATCTCAATACGATGCCGATTAATTGGCGGGCCATAAAGTGCGAGAACGGCAGGCTTGATTGATGCCATAGCAAAGAAGTGTAGTTAGGTGATGTTTTAAGTACTTTATCAGGGGGGATTGGGTAGCAATTAAGCGCATTTTGCACAGGGCATCTCTTCATTAACAGTTAGTTATACATTGTATTTGGCAATTTTGACCTCACATTGTTACTTTTTGGAGTCTCATTTTGGCTTAACGCTCGGTTTGAGCTGTGTTCGGCAAGTTTTCGGTCTATTGTTTGTGTGCGTGGTTAATTAATGGCCCAAAGGGTCTGTGTTGGCCTTTTGTTGGCTGCCGCAGCATCTCGCCATTTTCTCAACTGATTAGTCCCGCTGCATTGTCAATAAAGAACAAAGGTTGTGCCAGAGTTGTAGCCAAAGTTTTCTTTCTCCCTCTCTCTCTCTTCTATGTGTGTGCAGTGGGAATTTTATTAATTTGCTGCTTGTTGGGCATTTAATTAAGCGAAGCTGGAGCTGCTAAGCTGCAGTCAAAAAGTTGCCCTTTGGTCTGCTGAATTTTAAAATCATCGAACCGCCAACGGACGTACTTTGTAATGAGTTCATTTGTGTTTGCTTTATGTGCTAAGAGAAAACTTTCGATTCAGTTCGCCAAGCAAATGTGGCAACAACAACAGCGCAAGGCTCATCTTTTTTTTTTTGTTGTTGCCTCCTTTCGATGCTGCTTTAAATGCACAACGCGACTGCAGCTGTTTTTCTATGGAAAACAAGAGTGCAGCAGCAACGACAACAACAACAACAACAATAGCATAGTCAAAATCAACAAAACAGGTGCACATTATTCAGCTTTATGCAAGAGAGAGAGAGAGGGAGGGCGGGGCTTAAGGGGATTGCAGGCAGGCAGGCCAGCTGACTGGTTGCAGGTTGCCTGGCTGCCACGCTGCGGACATTGTCGGCCTACATGGCCGCCTGAAGTGTCTATGAAAAAGCCAACACCAACGACAACAGAAGCAACGACAACAACAACAACTGCATCAGCCAGTGGCTAACGAGACACACAGCATACACGTTAGTGTGTGTGTGTGTGTGTATTTTCATTTGTTGTGTACAGCTCTGTGCAAACTCATAGAAACAGATTTCAAAAACGTTTTTCGATAAACGAAAAATAACAAAACTCAGCAGTCTAGGAATTTGTTGTTAGAAAACACAGAACAAATCTCAGTACAAGTCTCTCATAATATCCCTTCAAAATTAAACGTTTCACATCACAAAATATATATAAAATATTTTTAATTCATTCTTTTGAAAGTCTTGAAGTATATTTCACTTCTCAATCATGGACAATTCTTTTTCAAATTGGGTGTCATCGCAAGCTCTTATAAACAATACCAATGATGATGATGAGGATCAGGAAAATCGCGATTTCTTTACGCAGAATCGACCTTACACAGCTCGAGTCTTTGACTTTCAAAGCGAGCTGAACAGTCTCAATCAACTGGCCAAGCTGTATCGACCTGTGCCAGTTTATGGCAATGGACCCTTAACCGATGATGAGAAACATGAAATCCTAAGAAGAAGCATTGCTAACCAGGAAGCAGATGTCGAGGCTATTGAGGAAGAGTAAAGCATCGGCCCAGATGTGAAGGTATGAAGTTTTGTTCAACGTTTGGCTTAAGCAAATTATGCTCATTAAATTGTCCATTGAAAATTTATTTCATTGTTTTGGTGACAAATAAAATTCAAATCAATCAATCAAAGCATTTTTGTATATTTATATTCGTGTCTCAACTTTATTGTTAAAAGTTTTTAAAAGGTAAAATTGTTTTTTCTTTCTTTTAGTTTCGATTTCTCCTACTTTTATCAAACTTTTGATTTAAATACATATTAAAATAAATTTTTGTATAGAGACTGAAAGTCCTGAATTTGCTTTGTTGTTTTCATAAGTAACTTTAAGCGCCTTAGTCACACTATAAATTTGAATAGCATTGTTAAGCTTTATATGATACTATATGTGTGTGTGTGTGTGTGTGTGTGTGTGTGTGAACGTGTGTATGCGCTTATGCTGCTTTGTTAGTACATTTTTCATAATTTACATGTTGTTTGTTTGTCTGTTGACTTTTTTTTATGTACAACCAGAGACTTGGGCTAAAAGCTTCAGCCAGCTTCACTTGACGACCTCCCCCTCTCACGCAAACATAAATAAACGCACACACACACTTCTGGCGGTTTTTGAAACTGGTTCAATGCTCAGAGAGCACACACACATACTGCGCACGAAATTTATGCTCGCTTTTAAATTCCCTTGGCTCCCGTAAAAAATAAGTCTATTTATTTAATTGAAACGCCCAGCAAACAAGAGGAAGGCACAAACAATGCGGTTTTTTTTTCTTTCTGATAACTTTATAGCCCCTCCCCAAACCACATTTGTCAATATTTGTGCTTGGATGGAAAAATTCGTTGGCAAGTACAAACAATTAAGCGTTTGTGCAAATAATTACAAATAAGTTTAATGCTATTGTTGTTTTCTTGGTGGTTTGATGGCGTGAAATTGATAAAGAAAGCGAGACTGGGATAAGAAAAAGAAAACGAAATGAAAAATAAGATGAGAAGTACAAATTGTTAATGCATAGCGGGAGGCTTATGAATTGAAATAACTTTTAATGCGGCACAAAGTTTGTTGCAGTTGTGGCAGGCGCCTTAAGCTGCTTACGACAAGTCAAGAGAAGTGTTGGAAAGCTACCCCCTGCTATCCTCCTGTCACTGCTCCTAACTTTCGCGTTGAAGCCATTTGCTTACAATAAAACTCAAAGTTTCCTCATATCACATTACAATTGCCATATTCTATACGAATCACATTGAAAAAAAGCCAACATTTTTGAAAATCTTTTTTAATCTTGTTTATTTTATTGTTGTCTTTCATTGCTATTTATAACGAACGTGCGAATTTTCGCACACTTTTAGGTGTGCTAGTCATAAAAAGCAAATGCTGCGGGCATTATATTCAAGATTTTTCACCACCTCTAAAAATAAAAGCCCAAAAAGATATGCAACAAAAACAATAAAATAAGCATTTGGCCCAGCTGTTGGGTTAGCAATTAAAACGTGCTTTGAAGTAGCTGCCACAAAAAATAAACACCAACAAAAAAATCCAAAAAAGCTGCAAAAAAAAGTTATTAAAGTGACAAGTTTGTAAGTACGCACATGAGAGACCCAAAACCAGCAAACAACAACAACAACCGACAAGAACAACAACAATTACAAGCAGTGACAAAGCAGAAACGCAAATCCAATTTTAAGCCGCCTCAAAGCCGCAGGCCAAAAAGAAAAAAACAACACTAAAAATACTATATACAATGGCTACTTAAGCCAAAGAGCCAGCGTCCATGAAACCTCTGATACGCCGAAGAGTATGAGAAAAAAACCAAAGCGAAAGAGAATGAAAGAATAAGAATGGCTCAAAAACAAATGTTTAGAAAAACCAACAAGCAATTTAAAATTTCAAAAAATATGTCGAAATCAAAATGCGCTTGAACAGCAACAAATTTTATGACATAAAGCGCTTTTCTTAATCCTAAGATTAAATGAAATAATATTCAAGATAGTTAAAATTAAAATTTTTATCTAGAATTGTTCTTTAACGTAATCGTAGTTTGTATCTGCCATCCAAATGAAATAAAATATTTAATATTAAAATTGCCTAACGTTCTCAGACTGAAATTACCACGAAAACTGGCACAGTTAGCAGCTGTCAAAGTGCAGCACAAAGTTATCATACCCTAAGCGGCATTGTTAATTGTTGTTGTCGGCTTTTACAGGGCCAGTAAAGTGGCAAACAACGTGGCCAAATTATAGTCAAAATCCAGGTAATTATGCCTTGGACGACAGTCACAAAAGCCCCCGAAAAACTACAACACACAAAACTCGAAACTGTCATGCGGCGTGTTTGTCAACAACAACAACAACATTATCAAGAAAATGAACACCAGCAAACAACCGCAGCATCACAAACTACGCGCACAATTTTCACCAGTTTAGTTCACTGCCTGCTGCGGCTGCTGCTCTTTGTTGCTTTTTGTGGTTATGCAAAAAGTCAAGCCGCAGTCAGCCATGGCCACAAGCAAAGATCATGGATAAGAGAAGGAGACGCATGCGGCGGTGTGTGGAGAAAAGCGTCCATGTCGCGACATTGCCGTTTGGGGAATGCTTTTGACGCTTTCCGCTAATTTTCCGGTTTGAATGCTACACCTGTCTGCCAAGGCAGCCCTTAGCCTTCAGCCTCACACCTTTCCTTTCGCCTCTACTCGCTTTTTGCTTGAATGTTATTTCTTTATTTTATTTTTTTTTTTTTTTGCTTTGAACAGACGACATGGCTGCCACACCCTTCGGCTTTTTGGTTCGTAATCCCAACGCTTTCATTGCGCATAAATTACTCGCCTAAAAAGTTTCAGCACACACAGAGCTACAAGTTGAGGGGTGCCACCCAACTGCTGCCTCTCTTGGCGGCTGCTCACCTTTTTAGAAAAATTAAAAAACTCTTATCGAGCCGTGAAAAGTTTTTTTTTTGCGGCTTGCAACAGAACGAATTTTATGTGACTTTAAAATGCTTTTGAATCGCAATTTGTGATGTTGATGTAGCAAAAAAAAACGGTTAAGCTCTGCGTATGCGTAATATTATGTGGAAATTATCGCTCAAAAGCCATGCATGTGAGTCTGCAGACAAAAGCAATCTTCTGAATTGTGTACACAAACATAAATATCAGCTGAATATTGCAAGCAAGTAGTCAAAATAAAACCCAGAAAACATACTCAAGTATCCCAAAACGAACTGAGTTAAGTTTGCTTGTACTTTTCAACCAGCTTTCAGTTCGTAAATACACAAATTGCAGAGCTGTTCTTTAAGAACGTTAGCTCCTCGTCCTGTGACAGACCACCGCTTCTATTCCCTCTAGCAGTTCCAACTAGCACCTGGACTCAGTGTTTGGTTAGTTTTTGTGGGCAACAATTGTAACAGCTGTAATAGTGTGGTGCAGTTGATTGAATTTGATGTGTTAAGCATGCAAACGTCCAAAGCGAATATAACGTATACGTATGCGAAGCATTTAAAGCTAAACGAGCATATTAATCACAGCACTAGTTAATCTGAGGTGTTTTAAACTGCACCACACTTCACTTAATTATGTTGCATAATATTTGCCACACTTCAGACTAAAATACTCCTAAAGCCGGCAAATTACAATTTCTGCACTGAGAAAAAAGCTGTAGAAGAAATTTCACAAATAAATCTCGTTTCTTAAAAGTTGGTTCTAAATTTACAAAATACTTTTCAAAAAAAGAATTGATTAAAAAAATATTTTTTCATTTTTTGAATGAAATTTGTTGCGTAGGCAAACCTTTGCCATTAGTTTCCAAGTGTACCTGGCTTATGCACTTGTTACGCAACTGCTGTCTAGGTTGGTTGGTATATAGCCGCAATCATAACGGCAAACATAAGTTTATAAGTGGACAGAAGTAGATGAAGAAGAGGAAGCTGTTGCTGCTTCGCTTGTTGGTCACCCGAGACGGCTTAAGACATGCTAGGCGCCAATTGTGACTTGCGGCAAGGGTTTTTGCAACCAGTTGCGACTAGTTGAGACTCGAAGACCAGCTTCAAGTGGTTTCGTGTTGTAAGCAGTAGTTGTTGGCCGTGTCGCAATTGAAAGTGCTCAGTAGCGTGTAAACATTTTCATTTGCCGTTGACGTTGTCGTCGTTTTCGCTGTTCTTGTGGCTGTCAAGTTATAGTTCGTGTACATTCAAGTGTAAAATATTGAATTATGATGGCAGTTGCTTTTCACTAAGCATTGCAAGCGTTAAATTCTGACAGCAGCAATGTTGAATCCATTGTTGTCATACATGAGTTTCACACAGCTTGAATTTAAGAAAAGACATACTCGCACATTGGGTCAATATCTGTGTGTGTGTGTGTGTGTACGTGTGTATAAATTACGAGCACTGACAGCTAATGCAATTTGCAATGGTACACCTCTGACGACAGAATGAATGCCCGGATCAGAATTTCAATGGAACAGCTGCCGAATTGAATTATAAGCTGATCTCTCTTTGCATGTGTGTGTGTGTGTGTGTATGTTTACACACTACAGCTACAAATTGAGCGCTGCAAATGCTACGTGAGCCACAACAGCAACATCATCAGCATCTGCTGAGAGTGTGTGTGTGTGTGTTTCTGTGTGTTTGTGGTGCAGCAGCAGCAGCAGCAAGAAAAAAAACTCTTGCGTTTTGTTTGCTTTTTTGAAGCATTCACCGAAAATGGGATCTAGGTTGAGTGGGCGGCCAAGTGATTGCGATTGTCATCAGTCAACGCTCTAAAAGCAATTGTCTACATTGTTTGGCTTGTTTGCTTAAGATGCGACCCTTATACACCCACAAACCAAAACAACCAGCCCCACATTCACTCACACATACTTACTACAACCACATACTTACACTACAAACCTACAAACATAAACACACACTGACAGAAGAACGTGGCTATTGTCTTGAATCTCAGTAGTACAATCCTTTGTTTGCATGTTAGTGGGTCACTTTGATTGTTGGCATCGGGTAGGATTCGTCAATTTGATGGTTAAGAAATCACCTGAATCTAGCAGAGATATTTTTTTGGTTTAGCGAATTATTTCTCATGCGTGCCAAAAACATTTATATGGTTTTATAATTGCGCAGTAAAAATAACCAATTTCCTTATCAATCTATTCTAAGCGAATTATTCCGCTTGCTTGTGGATAGCTTTTAAAGCTGCCCTCGCCTTAATATTGATACGGCTGGCATGGCCATGCCATTTAAAGCTTGCTTGCCATAAAATGATTTGACTGCCACACAGCACTTAAGCCTAATTAAAATGTTGCCTCCTAATTAATTAAACAATTAGCCCTGCCAAGAAACAGAAATAGAGAAAAAAATTCCGAACAAAAAATAAAATAAATATTAACATAGGCTGCCTGGCGTTTCATTATCAAAAAATAAAAATAAATAAATAAGTGAAAATGTTTTGCTCAATTTGTGTTGTTCGGTCAGCTTTGAAGCAGCTCATTTCGTCACGGCCAAGCACGCCCATAACCCCCCCCACCCTCCCTAACCCCCACAAACACATGCCAGTCTACTAGAAATGAGAACTAAGCGCATTTAAACAAAATTTATGTGCAGCCAAAAATGTTGATCACAAAAATTGACTTGCCAACATTCAGGGCAAATGTCACTGCCACGCCCGCACACACAACCACACACATATACCCACTGTCGGTGTGTCCTCTTTGTGTCATTTCACTTTCACGGCCTTCCCAAAAACAATGTAAACTATTTTGATGCATAATTTAAGCCCGATTGCCGCTGCACAGTGTGTGTAAAAATGAAAACCAAAAACAAACAAAAAACTGAAAGCAAAGTTAAAGTAAACACGAAATTTAAACCACACAAATCTAAATGTCAGAGCACGTTTTCCCAAGAGACTGGCAGCACACTCAGTTAACCATTTGACCCTCAGTGGCTTTGTAACCTCAAATAAATGGTGTTTTTTTCTGGCTGGCTGGCAAGCCCAAAATAGTACATGTGTTATTTTGGCCAAGCTAATCATATGAAAATTGCTGGTTAGCCGATTTCGTGTCATTAATGAGCATTATATGAGATTTATAAAACCAGGCGAGGCGCATCGAGCAATACAAAAACCCAAACAACTGCCATTAAATTGATACCCCACAAAGCAGCGCTAGCAAAATATCACAAAAAGGGGCAACATGGACAAATTGACTCAACAACAGTTCGACCTAAGCGTTGAGCTTTCGTTAAGTTTCCCCTTTTAGGATGATGCCCCTTTTGTGCGTGGTGAGTTTGCTGTTTGAGGCTGTCTTCATTGCAGTGCGCCTTAATGTATGCAAGTTATTACAAATTCACACGAAAAAACAACATTAAGCGGGCTGAGAGGGGCATGCGGTGTTTGCGGTATCCGTGTGCTTGGCCATAAAGGAAGCAATGCTTAAATTTGTTTGTACATTTTTTCGGTATATGGCTGGCTTTATGCGACGCGAGTCAAAGTCTGGAAAAATACTATAGATAAAGAATAAGTATGTGTATAAAATTAAAATAAATGCATGTGCTGCACATTAAAAGACATAAAATGATTAGCAAATTGGTTCTTAAAGCAAAACACACAAACACACACGATTCATACCTGATATTTCACGCGGGGGCGTCGAGTAATTAAGCTTGAATATGTGTGTGCTTAACGTTTAAGGCGCCAATCAAAGCAGCGAGGGCAAACAATTAAAAGCAGTCAACTCCATCGCCTTTTAATTGCTACTGGACACGCTCGGGAAGTCGACATGCAACTGAGAGCACGGAGCAGTGGGTGTGGCAAAAGCGTCTGGCGCACTACTCGACACAATCAAGCAGTCAATCAATCAAAAAAAATTCTGCAAGTTGCTTAACTATGCATATTGAATGCTGTCACACACTCGTCTAAGCTCTAAACTCTATATGTGAAGGGTGCCTTTGCCTTTGCCTTGGAGCTTGGATATAGTTGCATTATTTATGGGCTTGTCTGTCAGAAAATTGTTGCTAACCATTGAATTTTCTTTTGCTTTTGCATATCTACTCAAAAGAAATCAAGCAAGGCAATATTAAACTTTCCCTTTTGGGTTGTAACAATTAAACGTTGTCTTCAGCACATGAAAACCAATTACGCATACAAATTTACACATACCAAACCAGAGACTGATGAAGCTTACCGCAGGGCGATTCTTTTTTGTGTGCGTGTGTGTGCATGAAAATAAAGTGAATGCCAAGCTAAGAAAACAGCCACAGCAACTACAAAAGTGAAAAGTTTTTTATTGAAGACTAAAACTAAAAGTTAGTCAAAGTTCCAAATACATATATCTCGATATGATTTCCATTCGTTGCTGAACTAGCTTAAATATGCCTAATTCCAAAAGCTGTTCTCTTTTTTGGGTTTGCTTTCGCTTAAAGCTTTCAGAAAAGAAAAAGAAAATCCGTCAAGTTAAAGAACTTTGCTGTCAATCATTGATTGTATTTGCCAATGCCTAATAGGCACCTTTTTCTGCGGTCATATGTACGCTGTCTCCAAAAGTTTTGTGCAAAAGAATGGGCAGAAAAAGTAGAAGGAAATATCTAGTTAGAATAAAACATGAATAATTAGCTTTGATGCGCCATTGTGCCGATTTAATGAGCTGCAAAGTGTGTCAAGTGTGAAGCAGCGAGACAATTGATGGCTCTATAACAAATTGATGAATTAATCAATCAGATCAAAAAGCAGCAGCTGTAGGCAACAACAACAACAAACGAGCGACCATATACACATTTTTCAAAACTGGCAACGAGTCTAACGAGGACAATATAGAGAAAAATAAGCAACAACATTGTATGGGTGTGCATATGTTCGTATGAAGTAGGACATGGGTAGGTGTTTGTGTGGATGTGTGTGTGTGTGCGCGCATGCTAGACATGTAATGTGTGTAACGCCTACGACGCGCTTTTATGATGAAGCATACATAAAATGAAAATCTATCATCAGCAATGGGACAAGCTAACAAGCAAGCCCTCGACGCGAGACGACTCGACTTATCTCCCAGGAATGGTCACTCTTTAAGATGGCCGTTGTCAAATTGCCTTGCCTTATTCTTGTGTTATTGTTGTGCCTATCTAACCGCAAACTTGCGACGTGCGCAGAATTTCGAAAGCTTGTCGCTGCCTCTAAGCAAAAGCATTTAAGGTATTGGTTTTGATGCTTTTTTATGTGAATTTGTATGGCACTTTAATGTGAAAACGGGCAACAAGCAACAACTATATTTATTTTGTTTAAAGTAAAGTTCATTCAAGTAGCGAAGAGATTTAAAGTAGAAGCTCAAATCACAGCTGCCATATTATGTTTACAGCAGCTGGCAACTCTATCGCACATTAGCCCTGATTCTATACTATTGGTAAGCTCCCAAGCAAGCTGTACTTTCTCCCCAATCCAATTGACAATTGCACAACAAGAAGCTCTTTGCAACACAAATGCAGCACATTATACAGCACTCATACAAGTGCAAGAATTCAAGGGGTTTCATGGGGATTTCAATGGGGACTTCAGGTATTCGAATACAACGAATCGTATTCGAGGGTGCATTTAATATTTCATTTCGGGCAGCTTTGCGCTGCTTTTATTACCTCTGCACCGTTGACACTAGCGTCAAATCCCACGCCAATGGCAACGGGAACCTGTGTTTGCCTGAAGCCAACTTGTGACTACATTTACACACACACACACAGACACACACACAGGAAACACAGGACGCAGGACAACACTTGCAATTGTTCGTTGTATTGTCAAGTGGTTTCAAATGCAAACCGACGAAAAGTTCGCCTGATTTTGTGTATTTTTATCTTATCTGCTATACTCTGGTTGCATATTTGATAAAGCTGCGCTTTAAAGCCAGATATGAGACGCAGGCTAACGAACTTTGTGTTGCCATCAATCAAGGATATTAGGACTGTGACCAATCGAGTTCCGGTAGCGTTCAATCACTGACAATATTTTTTAGGGGTTCCTTTTATGCTTTGTTTCTGCAGATTTTGTGCTCAAAACTCTATTCAATCATTTATGTTGAATTTGATTAGTGGCGATTGTACGCAACCGGAACCCTAAGTAAACCAAAATCTCAGCTCATCAATATTTGCCACCCTAAAATATGTAACCAGCCCCAACTCCAAAACCACTTCACACTCACCCCCATTAATTGGACAAGTGTGTAATAAATTCGCTTTTGCGATTGCCAAAAGCCCCTGGCATCTTTAATGGCAACTGATTTATTTGCAGCGACCCCCCCGAAACGCACTTTGCTAAGCTCAAACAATTTTGTCAAATTGACCAAACTTAAGCTTATTTATTATGTTTGAGGCTTTCACACATTAAGGTCCTGAGCCAAATTGCGCCCACTAAGCAGCTCACAATTTGAATTTATGACGTTTACTTAACTAACAAATATGCCCCGAACATATATGTAAATATATATGTATGTTTATATGTTTATATCTGATGTGTCAGCAGCGATAATGCTTGAGTGGACAGCATTTAAAGTTGAGACAGAAGAGATATAGCCATGAAAAATTATTAGCCACAGCTACATAATCAAAAATCATAACTTTAGCTACTTACAACATAGAAAACTATTTATCCACTGACAAATGATGCTGCTTCAAACTTTTCTGTGGCACGCAAAAGGCAAAACAGTTTGCACAAACTTTTAAAACGAAGAGCAAAGCAAAGCACAAAAATAAAAACTAAAAAGAGAAAAGCTAAAACTAAATCGCCACAGACAATTTGGGAGCGAATTCCGATTATTACTTTGGATTCTTACATATATGGGCGCCAAAAATGCACTATGCAATTTTTTCAAATTTATTCAAATGTACTAAATGTGCTACTTTAAAGTTTTTTTATGCATAAACAAAAAGAAATACGTTCTAGTGCTAAAAAAAAAAATAAACTAAAATCAGCATCTATTTTATATTAAATTTAATTGAATTTTAAATAGTAAAATCTTTAGTTTCCAGCTTATTAAATAGAGCTTTTATCATTAAACTTTTATGTGAACAATATTTCGAACCTCTTTGCTGAACCGCTCCTGTTAAGGTCCGGTTCTAGGCAACTAGATTTGTAGACTATCTTCACTGTGGGGCATCTGGGAAGCAGCAGTTTTGAGTTTCCAGTTTCTTTTGCTCAGCTGAGTTTCAACTTTCGCTGCAATTACGCGTCCTGCAAGACAAAATCACTCAAACAAAATGGCGCGCGTGCGTTTCATTGAAATCATCATCTTGGAATTGTGAGCGGAAGTGCGGCGGCTGGGTAGGATCAGCGGGCATAAAACTTAAGACAAATACGTAAGTTCAAGTGTTTTTTTCTTCTTTTTTTAACGCAAACTGATTTAATTTTTTATGGCTGCCGCTTGTGAATTTTGTATTTGTGCTTGCTTGTGGCTCAAAGTTGTTGGTTGATATTGTATTTTTTTGCTGTTTCGATTTGCATTTTTGCTGTCTGTGTGTAAGTTTTTATGACCAACCGCTGCAATCGAGCTGAACATTGCGTGACGTGGCTTTGCTTCTACTTGGTCTCTTGACATTTGGCCATTGTGAATTTGTGTGTATTTTTAGTGCCTGCCACATATATTTCTTTGCACACTGACACACTGTGACAATTGATACATTTTTTATGCTCTTTTATGGTTTATTTGCAGTTGATGAAGAAGAAGAAAGGAGATGAAGCAGTAGAAGCAGAAGTCAACACTCAAGTGAAAATAAACAAAGCAAATGCCTCGGCTTCACTCAACTTGACTCAGTTCCGTTTTGGTTCGGTTCGATGGTCACTTCCGGTTGTCGGCTAAATGAAATGTGTAGGTCTAAGGCACAAAATGGAGGTGGCAACAACACCAACCACAATGGCAACATCAACAGCAACAAGGTCAATTGGGCTACTAAGTAAAAGCAAATAAATGAAAACGCATTAAAGCACAAATTTAAATACGCTTGCCCGAACATAACTTGGCCTTGCCAGCCAGCCAGGCAGGCAGGCAGTCGAGTGAAAGGCATCTGGCAGCTGCCGCTTGCCACGCCCACCCTTCACCCCTGCCAAAACGCCTTTTACTGCGGTTGTCAATGCACAGAGCTGCAAAAGTTTCAAAATGCATTCTGACTTGCTGAGAAAGTTTCGTGTGCCTGCAGCAACGCACAGCAACTTGCATCAACTTGCTGTAGCATCAGCAAAAGGCAGCAAACAGGAGTAGCAACAGCAGGCAGAAGGCAGCAGGCGAGTCGAGCGGAAAAGTTAATTCACCTGTGAGACTTGACAAACTTTGCGAAACATACCCACACACACACCTACACACACTCATGTGTGCGTACATTTGATGTTTCGGTAAGCAAAATCAGCAAAGCGTTTAAAAACTTCAATAAAAGACATTTATAGTTGCTACAATGTGAGTCCCTCCATAAAAAAAAGCGTTGCACAGTTCCCAGCAGCAATCTTTTGTGCTTGTAAAAAACTATCAACAAAAGTGAAAGCTCAACCCAATCGTTAAAAGTAAGCACAGTCTGCACAAGTCCTTGAAGCAATCAGGTTGCTCTGACAAATGCAAGTAAAAAGTTATGTTTTTAAAGTTAAAATGTGGTTGACATTGACATGTTTAACAATATGTAAGTGTAGAATAAATATTTAATTAAATTGAAATTAATTGGGTTGGTTCCAGGGTGTTTGTAAAGGGAGAAGTTCAAGTTGGTGCTTCCTTCCTATTATCAAGACGATTTGTCGCCAGGTTGTTCGGATGGTGTTGCAGTCTTCTTCACAGGATTATAACAACAATTTCTTCTTAAAGTTTTATGCATAAGCCTTCGAATGTGATTAGGGTAAAGGCCCGAGTAACTGTAACTCTTCTGTTCTGCTGTTGTTTCAGCTAGTCACTCACATTGTCGCCAGCCAGTTTGACTAGCCGGACGCGTCAATCAATCACTTAAGCTGCAGCTGAACTAACTGAGCTACAGTCACGCGGCTGACAGAAACGAACCCTAGCGACTGATAAAACAAGCCAAGTCAAGTTGATAAATGGTCATTCAACTGAATAGTACAACAACTGGTAGCTAACTAGTTGGCAATGTTGAAAGTTCTGAGAATGCTTCAAACAGATAAAGTTAGGAGTATTTGCAATCGTATTCTGTTTGAGGCACGTGCGCACACGCGGCTGATGCGTAATTTGTATTTGATTGTAGCAGCAGCGAAGACAACCTTCGAAGCTTGTCAATAGTCATAAAAAAATTCAAAGGACATGGACATGGGTTTGTGCGCCTTGCTTTGACTATAAGTCTGTCACTCAGTCAGCCAGTGAGTCTTTCATTCTGTCTTGTCTGCTACTTTTAGGCGTGTTGACATTCAATTTGGCAATTTGGCTCAAAGTTTTGCCAGCTTTTGACTTTGACACGCTTCAACAATGCCTCCCATTTTTGCATTGCCAGCAATTTTTATGAATCGAACACTGATTTTTGTTGCCTATGCAGCTCATACAACTCATACTCAACAATTTGCCATGAATATGTGTAATTTTTTTGTGTAACAACTTTTTTTCGCTTTAATTTCGTCTCATTTTTATGTCGGTTTGATTAGTTAAGTCAATTTTATGATTATGATTATGCGCTTGTTATTTTTTTTTTTTTTTTAGGTGTGAAGCAGCGCAAATCTGACATTTATGTACAGTCAGGCACTTTGCTCTATAAAAAGTATTTACCTTGCTAAAAAACACAAGCCAACTTTTCGCATGAATACCAAATGCGAGTCTAACCAACCCCAAACCTCATGCAACGCACAACTATAAAAAGCCACACACACACACACACACAGACACACACACATACGTACGCATGCCATAAAAAAAAGTGGGGAAAGACACAAGGGCTTGATAAAACTGGTAGCTGGCATTGTCAGCAATGCAAACACTCAAATCGGCAAACAAAAAGTGGCCGAAAAAAGAGAAGGAAGAAGAGAGAGGAAGCTGTGGAAGATTGAAAATGTTGTTGAGAGTTATCCTGCATTGGCCCCCCTGAAACCGGAATAAATGTCACAATTGTAACTTTGTGTGCTTAAATACTGCAGTCAGCTTAAGTTTCAGTTGTTAAAGCGTTTTGTTTAACTTAAATTCGAAAAAATCGATCTTAGTTTAAAAAGTTCTGCATGTAAAATTAAGAAAGTGTTATCTTTTGCAACAAGCTCAGAATTAATTCAGGCATATTCAGTTCAACCAAAGACGCTTTAAAAACAAAATAATGCAATGAGTAAGAAAAGGTTTTACAGTTATTTCGTCTCAGAGTTCCACTCACAGAACAAAACTGTGCAATGAGTGTGAGGGAGTGCGATAGCGTTTTTATTTCAGTTGTCTTTGCACACAGCGGTCTGCGTCAAGTGAACGACAAGCAGTGTTGGCAATTTAGCTTATTTCAGGCTAGATCTACCATTTTTTGAAAGAAGAAAAGCCTATTCAAAAATCACATGGGATCGTCAAAATATAGCTTATATCTGGATGAGTCAATTGATATCCGTGTGACTAAATTACTTTGTAAATAGCTTATTTTAGCTTATTTTTCCTAGAATTTAGCTAATGCGGGCACTCAGAACTTGGCAGCACTGATGACAAGCAACAGGCCAGCGGCAACCAAGAACGGTAAAAATTTGTCACTGTTTGTGTGCGTGTGTTTCGCTTTTTTCTCGGCCTGCTTGCTAGAATTTTGCTATTTTTCATATTTTAAAGTTTTAAGTTGCAACTATTAATCTTATTTATATAAATGTATGCGATTTAATTAAAGTAAAAGGGGGATTTATTAACAGTGTGATCAATATAATATAGAATATGTATGCAGAATACACTCACCGGTAGCAGCAACAACACATCTACAGTTCAATGCAAGTGCTCTCTCAATCTCGCTCTCTCTCTTCACTGACCACTCTCACAAAAACAAAAAGCACACCCACACACAACAATAATTAAATGAGATGCATCTCATCTTTCTTTTCATACATATGTATGTTTATTATTTTATTTAATTTTCACTGCACTTCACTCACAAGAACAAAAATTAAAAAAAAAAAAACAAGTAAATTAATTAACACCATCAATGCTGCGCTTATTACGGAGATTTTCAGCGCGCTAAACACAACAACAACAACAACACACTCGTATGAACGCCGTTATCCTCTCTCTTTTATTTTTTTCGCGACACGGCAAAGCAGCATCAAATTGGCGCGCGTTTGTCAATTTTTCATTTGCTTAAAAACGCTTTAAAAAGCAAATACACGGCGATTGTATAATGTTATATACACTTTGCGTATGTTCAGTGCGTAAAATAAACACAATTTGACTATTAATATAGGGCGTATCAGTTTTAATTTAATTTAAACCCGGACGACAAGCTCCCAGCGATGTAAAGACGCGCAAAGTTCCAGGCTTACTGCCTTTGGAACAAGTGGCACTTGTGAGCGTAACGATCGCTCTCTGCAACAAGTATGAAGCTCATACTTGTTGGCTCTCAGCAGTTAGAGCAGGACAGTTATTTTTTTATATCTCTATTTGCGAAGTTGATGCACATTCGTGTGCAGCAACAACTACACAGGCAAGCATTTTTTTTTTTTTTTTTTTTTTGCATGTATGTATGTATTTTACTATTGCCGGTGTTCTTGCTGTACTAAAGATTACAAATAAAAAATACAAATCAATGAGTGTTGGAACTCACTGGCGACGTGTTAACACATGTTTGTTGGTATGTTTGTATCTCAAAAAAAAAACAAAGCGAATTCAAAGCCACAGACAGCGTTCGTTAATTCATGAGCGAGACTTCGTCTTTTACGACCAGGTTATTAGCGCACGCATAAGCTAGATTCTGGGAAAAAATAAGCTAGAACAAACTATAAAGTAAGCTATATCCAAATGCAAAAAAAAATTTGCTTGTAATTTCCAACTGGTTTATGTTGTAACCGATAGCTAACCCAGACAAATGACTTGGACCATTGGCTGAATTCATCAGTAGTTGCTCTGCTCAATATAAGATATCAAGAGCAGCAATCTATTGGCGGTTACCGATAGTATTTCTTACCACCTGCCCTCCGCCACCCACCCTCCCCCTACCCTCAGGTCAGGTGAGGCGCTTGTAAACTACTTTATTTTCCTTCAATAAGACTGTAATGTGCTTGCTTCAAAACATTTACTTATGTTTCGGCTTGTAATTCCCAACTGGTTTAGGTTGTAAACCATACCTAACCCAGACCTCGGACCATTGGCTCTGCCCAACGTAAGTTATCAAAATCAGTTACCGATAGTATTTCTTACCACCTGCCCTCCACCTCCCCCCTCTTCACCCTCCCCCTCTTCATCCTCCCCCTCTTCATTATCCCCCTCCCCCTCTTCCCCCTCTTCCCTCTCTTCTCCCTTCACCCCTTTTCCACATATCCCCCGTCACCCCTTCCCCATCACACCATCACCCTTACCCCCTTCATATAAGTATTTATCGTTTGTTTTAATTTTACTTTAATGTGGCAAGTTGTAGCTGTGAAAAATAATTAGTACAATTATAAAAATTAACAATTCTGAATCTTATCAATCTGTGATTTTAATTCATCAATGTTAGATATATTGAAATTTTTTTATAAATACATACATATACATTTTTTGGGCTTGCAGCATATTGCCGACTGCAGAAATGTTTATAGTTTTTACACTGCCTTTAAGTGAGTGAAATGAAAGTACGCTCTGCTAGTACATCAACTTCGCAAATAGAGATATAAAAAGAACTGTCCTGCTCTAACTGCAGAGAGCCATGATACAATTAATAATTGTAATTGTATCATGCAGAGAGCCAACAAGTATGAGCTTCATACTTGTTGCAGAGAGCGATCGTTACGCTCACAAGTGCCACTTGTTCCAAAGGCAGTAAGCCTGGAACTTTGCGCGTCTTTACACCGCCGGGAGCTTGTCGTCCGGGTTTTCATTAAATTAAAATGAATACGCCCTATATTAATAGTCAAATTGTGTTTATTTTACGCACTGAACATACGCAAAGTGTATATAACATTATACAATCGCCGTGTATTTGCTTTTTAAAGCGTTTTTAAGCAAATGAAAAATTGGCAAACGCGCGCCAATTTGATGCTGCTTTGCCGTGTCGCGAAAAAAATAAAAGAGAGAGGATAACGGCGCTCATACGAGTGTGTTGTTGTTGTGTTTAGCGCGCTGAAAATCTCCGTAATAAGCGCAGCATTGAATATGGTGTTAATTACTTTGCTTTTTTTTTATTTTTTTTTCTTGTGTGTGAATTGCAGTGAAAATTAAATAAAATAATAAACATATGTAGAAAAGATGAGATGCATCTCATTTAATTATTTTTGTGTGTGGGTGTGCTTTTTGTTTTTGTGAGAGTGGTCAGTGAAGAGAGAGAGCGAGATTGAGAGAGCACTTGCATTGAACTGTATATGTGTTGTTGCTGCTACCGGTGAGTGTATTTTGCATACATATTCTATATTATATTGATCACACTGTTAATAAATCACCCTTCTACTTTAATTAAATTGCATACATTTATATAAATAAGATTAATAGCTGCAACTTATAACGTTAAAATGTGAAAAAAAAGCAAAATTCTAGACAAGCAGGCCCAGCAAGAAGCGAAACACACGCACACATACAGTGACAAATATTTACCGTTCTTGGTTGCCGCTGGCCTGTTGCTTGTCATCAGTGCTGCCAGGTTCTGAGTGCCCGCATAAGCTAAATTCTAGAAAAAATAAGCTAAATTCAGCTATTTATAAGTAATTTAGTCACACGGATATCAATTGACTCATCCAGATATAAGCTATATTTTGACGATCCTATGTGATTTTTGTATAGGCTTTTCTTTTTTCAAAATATGCTAGATCTAGCCTGAAACAAGCTAGCACTGTTTACGACCAACTTTTCTCTGCCGCAACACCAATACCATCATATTCGTTTGCAAGAAGAGACAATTGTTGTACAACAACCACATACTATTTCAATTTTTGACTACTCAACTGCCTTTCTGTGTGAGCGTGTTACAGCGGCGAAATGACGCAGCGAGGTATGCATGTAAGTTACAGCAGAGAAGTTTGATAGATGTTAACACATCAAAAATAACAAAAATCTCGTCAAGCGATCTCAGCAGAAATGTAAAAAACGCATGTGCATTCAAATAGTAACACATTTTTACCGTTCTGGGTTGCCGCTGGCCTGCCGCTTGTCGTACACTTGACGGGCCGCTGAGTGCAGGGGCAACTGAAACAAAAACGGCTTCACATGCTATCTGCTATCGCGCTCCTTCACACTTATGGCTTACTGCTTTTGTTATTCTGTATACCATTTGAAATAGTATGTCTGAAGCGAACCTCTGAGACAAAGCTTTTCTTACCAATTGCATTAGCTTGTTATTAAAGGGTCTTGGGTTCAACTAAATTTGTAAATAAGTATTCGACTAAATAATAATAAATCAAAATTTAGAATTTCAATTCAAGCTTTCGATTTTCTTTCATCTCAACTGTGTACTTAATGCCAAACTCGAACTGCTGTTTTAAAGTATAAAGCTTAACTAATCTATTCATATATTCAACAGCACTTAAATTATTATACTAATGCCACTTTTTATTATGTTTTGCAGCCCGTTTTGCCCCAACCCTTAAACTAGTTAATATTCATTATTTCATTTTGTATGACATGCACAAAGTCAAACGAATCCGGCTTCTGTATTTTTATACCCTTAACCCATAAAATGGGTAAATAAGGGTATAATGGTTTTGTTGAAAAGTATGTAACAGGCAGAAGGAAGCATCTCCGACCCCATAAAGTATATATATTCTTGATCAGCATCAACAGCCGAGACGATATAGCCATGTCCGTCTGTCCGTCCGTCGGTCCGTCAGTCTGTCCGTCTGTCCGTCAGTATGAACGCGTGGATCTCAGAGACTACAAAAGCAAGAGACTTCTGATTTTGTATTTAAGTTCTCCTATACCATGAGCAGAACACGTTTGCTTCAAATTATCGATAACTATTCTGGTTACCGATATACACATAATATCGATAACAATAAAATATCGAATTTGGAAAATCTAAAAATGAGGGTTGAAGTAATGGATAACGATAGAACTTTTCTGAAAATTTCGTCCAAATCGGTTGAGAAACACCGGAGATATCGAGTTTAATCGATTGAAGCTAAGTCTTTAATACATTTAATATATTTATTGCAACTGGGTTCAGGGTATCTTCTAGTCGGGCTCTCCCGACTAGAGCCTTCTTACTTGTTTCTTTTCATATTGTTTTGCGTTTTTTTGGCTTTTTGGCACCATTCCAAAAGATCACGCAGAGATTGTGACGCGGATTTGCAACTGAGACGCCGCCAAAGCGTCGCGTTGCTTGTTGTTGGGTTTTGGATTGCGGCTTTCATTTCCATTTAAGTTTTTGGGGTTATGCATAGTCAATGCATGTCAAACGCAAAAGCGTTCAAAACAAAAGCTCCAAATAGTTTACCTTACCACAAAGGGTCGGCTGTCACCCCTCCTTTCTCACTCGCCATCCCGCTTTGGTCAAAGTGCGTGCCAAAAAACAAAAAATATATAATTTATTTATACTATATGCACAAGCTGGAAAGGCGCACGCTTCGTTAATCCAGCTCAAAGACACGCCCCCATAGCGCATGCAACCTTCCAAGTGCTTTTTGGGTAAGGCTTCAACTGGAGTGGATATAGCTAGTAGAATAAGCAACAGCAGCAGCGGCAGCAGGTGCAATTGTAGGATGAGTGCCCGCAGTGGGACACAGCAAAGTTTTTATACATTTGAATGCATTTTTGAAAATGCCAACTAACAACTTTCATTTGAAACACCTGCGCCCACCTTCCTGCCACCGCCTGGCCGCACCTAACTTGACTAGGCTGCGGTCACAAGGTCACTGGGATGCAACGTATTCATAAACTTTCAGAGCAGATGCAATAAGTGCTGGGCATTTAAATTTGTGTGTGTGTTTGCCTGGACACACTCAATATCTAGAAAATATAATGCTGCCTGGCATACCTAAAGTGCTCTTTAGGCCTTTAACCGGAGAAAGTAACCGACAAAATAACGGCTCTTGTGGTCAAACGGTTATGCAAGGACCCTAAAAAAAAAAACTTAGGTCTGCATAGATATATATATGCATGTATGTATGTGTGTCTGTTTGTTCGTATTTGTGTGTGAGCTGAAGTGTAAATGCCTAAAAGCGTGCTATAGTTTGTTCCGTGTTCACTTCTCTTTCGAACATCGAAAAACCGCAAACATTTATTGCCAGCCAATGCCAAGCTTTCATGTTAGCCAACGCGGTGCATGTTTAAAAAATCATTTTTTACACTTCAATGATGCCCTAAAACACACTAACGAAAACTTGTTGGTCGGGGCATTTAGGTTTTTTTAAGAGACTTGACAACAATGGAATAAATATTCAAAAAGATAATATTTATGGACATGTTTGTTAACATAACTTTACACACTGACGAATTTTTATCTTTAATACAAAAGAAAATCGTTCATAGGCAAATTTGTATTCCAAAGGTATTTCAACTTCGATAAGTCAATTGTTACGTTGCTTTCATACAAATATTTACAACTTTTTTGTTGTGCAAACAGTAAAATTTTGTATTTGCACACATAGTTTTGTTTTGCCATTTTTATTTGTGTCCCTCTCTCTCTATCTCTTTCACTCTCTCATTCCTTCTCTCTCCACTTATCTGAATACAGCTACGTGTCAAAAAGTGTTGGTTTCATAGTGCCAAAAATCAATAGACCCAATTCCCAAAAAAAACAAAAAACAAACGGAAACGTTGCAGTTTGACGCAACCGACTGCGGTATGCTCGATACTTGTTTAAGTACGGCTAACAGGGAACGGATTTGTAGGGGTGTGGAGCTTATCGATTTGCCAGCCTGCCAGTAATCGTCGAACCCCAATCTTGACACTTCCTCTGTCCCAGCCGTAGATCAATATATTTGCAAAGTTTCAAGTCTCTAGCTTGAAGGGTGTTTAAAAAAGTCGCGTTCATACAAACAGACTGACAGACACCTTGACGGACATCGCACAAACCCAATATACTCTTTACCTTTGGTATGGAGTATAACTAGGCTACTGAATGATGAAAGTGAAGTGAGTACCGCAGGCGACTAAAACGGAAACGGCAGAACAAATAAAAGATGAACAAGATAGAAATGGTAAAATGGTAGGCACTGCTACAAATAAGGAGAAGGAGTCCGGTTTGAGGATAGAGGATTGCAGGTGTTCATAGGCACGGTCGGATCCTCGTCTCTTTTGAAATTATGACTTAAGTTTAGCATGCAAATATTTTGCAAACTTTCCACTTCAAACGCCAGGTGATGCGGACGGCAGCGAACAAAACTTTGAACTTTGTGTATATATTTCAAGCGGCTCGAGTTTTATTTATTCTGCAAGTTAAACTTAGTCAGGATGGATGTGTGTGTGTGTGTGTTTGAGGGTCACAGCTGGTTGGCCTGAGAGTTTGTTTTTTGTGGCAGTCACAGTTATTGAATTGGGGCGTATCAAATACGCGGCTAGACATTAGGTGGGCGGCAGCCTTTGGGCATGGAAAAAACTTTTGACTTTATTAGCAAATTGCTAGTGTGTGGTCATACGTCTTGGCTCCTTACATGTTTAGCTAAATGCGACAGATAATATATCAAAAGAGAATGCAGACTAAATTTCATCACAAAAAGTTAAAGCTGCGTTAGCTTAAAGAACAAATCCACTAACACAATCTATAAATATCAACTTTGGCTATTATATTATTACATCGAAAACGCGTTGTAAAAGTACCGCATTATACGAGGGATACCTTCATATGGCTATTCAATTTGTTACAATTAAACAATACAATAATCCAAAATGCTTAAGCAGCAACTGCTGCCTTTGATTACTGTTTTGTCAATGCACACATACAGTAATTATTTTGGTCACGGAGCTCGAGAAATTTTGGGCAAATTATGCTTACAGCTAGAGTCAGGTGCGAAATGCTTACAACTGCATTTACATTCAACGTTAGAGAGAGACTACTCGACAAATGAATGGTTGCCATCTGCAGCTAATGGCTATTCAAGTAGCCCTAATGGCTAAGGTAGACATGGAGAAATCAGTTGCAATTGTCTTAGAGCTAAGTTCGAAATTGAATTGCTTCGCAAGTGATAAATAAGGGTTTAGTTGAATCCAAGTAATTGTTAGTTAAGCTTGGTAAAAGTTAGCTTTCAAATTAGAGATAAGATTAAGATAAGATAATCTTTTTTGGCTTAATTGATTCATTAAAGACTTCCTTCAAATAACTCAATTGCATCAAGTCGAGCACATTTTATTTGGACCTACAACTCGTCGGCTCTTTTGCTCAGTGCACTACCAAAGGACATTTGCATATCATATCACAAACTTAAAGTTATCACATGCATGCTTCTGCAACTTGCAGCTGCAAGTACTGTTGCTTCTACTGCTACTGATCCCTTAGCTGTTTGGGTATCTCAAGTCTCAGTTGGTTGTCTGGCAATGTCATGAAATATTTACATGAATGAATAACCTTTAATTGATGCAAAATATCCAAAACACACAGACAACAGCTTAAGGAAGAGTTGGAGACTGAGCTAGGGATATGGCTTATGCACAGGGGACACAAAGGACATAGAGAACTGGAGCATGTTGTAAGACAATGCAACATAAATTGGCATTAAATATTGAAGGCTATTATCCAACTGCCAACAAAGCTAGGCAAGCAAGGCAACAACCTGCCAAGTCTTTACCTTAAAACTGGACGGACGAAATGGCAGGTACAAGTGGAGAGCATGTTATTCGATTCGCATCTTGTTTGCTCAGCAATTTGTGCAATTCATTAGCTATACAAAATATTTCAATAACAAATTGCCAATTGAAATTTGCATTGGGTGCAGCTGGTGCTGTTGCTGCAAAATGCGTAGACAGCTCAATGGCTCAATTAAAAGTTTATGAAAAATGCAAAATCTTATTCCTAACTAGCACTTAAAATTTAATAATGTTTCTCTCTATATATGTAGCAAACACAAATACCTGTACAAAAAGAAAAAGCCAATATCTACGACTGGTGAAATCGACACGGCCCAGTGCCAAAAACTGTCACAGCCATGGACCCTACAGCTATAACGAAACCAATCATAAGACAAATGGCCAAATAAAATGGCTAGAACGAAGAAAAAAAAGAAATTGCTGCTGAGCCAGCGAGTTCTTGGCCAACAACAACAATAACTTTGCCAGATACCAAAACCAACAAGCAAGGCCACTTAACCGCAAAATCGTTGCGAATTTACGGCTAACGCTATTCAATCCATGGCTTACACTTGTCCAGCATCGGGCATTGCAACTAAGTCATTAGATTGAAAAATAAAAGTATTTGCTTTAAGTGCTCGATTAAAAAAAAATAAAAACGAAATATTATACAAAAGACATCACTTCGCCAGCTTGTCAAATGGAATTAAATGCACTTACTGTGAACATATGTCTTGTTAAAAAGTCACCAAGTGTCCAGCTGCTGCTTCTACTTCTCATTCAATTTGCTTAATAGACGTTCTGACCTGCTGCTGCTGTTCGTCCATAAAGTATTACTTGAGTGGCAGGTCTACCTTTTCAACAGTTTCATGGACAAAATATAAAAACATCCACTACAGTTTACGGCTTGGTGAACATTTTTCAGCTTGACACTGACAAATGATTGCCCTATAATTAAATGGGATGTGGGAATTGGTGAAACGTTTGGTGAAAGAACAAAGTTCTCTTCTTACTTTTTTTGTTCAACCAATCTATAACTAGGCACTGGCGATAAAATGTGCGATTCACACAGAGCGCAGTCTAAACACAAAGAAAAAAAGTTTCATTGCAAACTCAAACCATAAAGTAACTTCACGATAAAATTGAGCAAAATGGACATTTTTGAATTTATGTCATAAATAATTAACATTCTTAATAGCCTTTTATGATTCAACATCAGATGCTTAATGCCTTAATGCCTTAAAAAAGTGTATTCCATTTTCGTTAGCAAAATCTTTCTGATTGTTGTGCTCTTATTTCTACAGTTGCGAGAGCCGCAAGAGCAACGACGACGTGGCAGTTGTAGTAAACCTGAAACTTGTTGCATTTGTCGTTGCACTTGTAGATGTGGCTGTGAACGTGCCCCTGTCCACTGCTCTCGACCACTTATCAGCGCTGCAATTGTTTTCTTGTAAAAGTCAATTTTTGAAGTGCACCAACGGCAATGGCAACGGCAACGGCAACGGAAATCGGAAACCGGCAGCAAGAAAACGCATTTGACCTTATTCCAACTGGGCGATCAGCCAGCCTTATTCTATCCTTACTTTAGGGGCGAGGGGCAAGAGCTAACCGATGGATGTGTAAAATAGTAAAGCAACTGGTGGATAGCTGAAATGGACAATGCTAAGTATCAATTGATAAATGAGCCGCATTTGAGCATCGTCAGCAGCTGGATGGCCAACAACGTTCGCCACACTTGGAAACCCCAAGCGCTAAATGAAATTCAAAGTCAAAATGCGCTCGGGCGGAAATAAGTTATGTTTTTTTTCGTTTTTGTTTGTTTTTTTGCTCCATTCAGCTCAAATGGGTACGTTTGGAGTTCTGGGTTCTGTAAACTGGGTTTCGATTGCATGAAGTGCATGAAACTGAAACGAATTGCAATCCAAAACAGAATTGGGGTCAATCGATTTTGTCCATTGCAACAACTGGGCTGCTTCGATGTTGAACACATAATGGTAGCCAAAGGTTAAATGTGAAATAGAATTCTCCCATCTCTCTTTTTCGCAACCTCCTTCTTTTCTCTGTCCCTAAACTACGCATGGCTATATTTTCCTTTTTTTAATTTTCAAGTTTTTGACTTTTGCCCACAAGTAATTTTCACAGCTGAGCAAACAAGCGCAGCGCTTTGAATATGTGATTGCGATTCCGAAGTGAATTGCAACAATTGAAACGAATTCTACATGTCGAATTTTAATAGCGAGCAGAAGGTTAAGCTAACAAGAGAGAGGAGTCGCACCCAATTAATCAGCGGAAATTGTCGGAAATCGGAATTTAAGTAATTTTGCATATTGCCGAGGCTACAAAACGGAAGTTGCTTAAAATTAAATTCTTATGTAAATGCCAGGCAACAAGCAGCAGCAACGACGACGACGACAACAATACTTTGATTATAATCGCAGCGCAGGAGGCAGTCAAGTGTGTGGAAGGTGCGTGAGGATGGTGGGCGGAAGTTGATACCTCGTTCATGCATTATGACTTTGTATGGGTCTTGAAATCTCAATGTGTTTAAGTATCTCTGTGTGTGTGCGTACATGCGAAAGCTTGTAATTTCGATTTAGATGCAAAATGGCAACGAATCGCGTTACAAAAATGTCAAAAGATAATAATCCTTTGTGCTAACGCGAGAACAAAAAAGAAAGAGATGCATGCATAAAAGTCTAAGAAAAAATATATGCATGTGTTTGTGTGTGTGTGAAAGTGTGTGGAAATCTTCGATAAAAAGCAATGTCAATAATTCAAATGACAATAAAAAGTAGGCAACAAAAATAATATGGATTACGTAAACGAGGCGCATCGGCAGCAAAAGGCAAAGCAAAACGGAAAAGGGAAATTGCCAAATGGCAATAGCAGCGCTGCCGGCATTGTCCTTAATGTTATGCAATGCCTTTTTTTTTTGTTTTGTTTAGGTATGCCGTTGCAAGAGGCCAAGAGGGTTGAGTTTATGAAAGTGAACTAAAACTAAAAGACTTGAAAAGGTTTATGAAGTAGTTAAAAAGTGAGCAATGCAAAAGGAAATGGTTTGATGCGAAAGTATTATATAATATTTATTAGAAAGATAAAAACACCAAGCTTAATACAAGTACAAATACTAATATTAAGCCCCCTTCCCTGCTTTAATGTTGCCCACAAAATACATCTACATATATATACTATACACTATGCATATATGTATTTAAGCCTTGCCACTGCTGAGCATTGTTGCATGTTCTGGTTCGTTTCCTTTTGCTTTCTCGCATTTTCTTTGCCTTGCATTGCACTCCGCATGCAAAACTGTGTCAAATTTAACGCCTTTGGTAATGAATTTGTAACAACATTTTATTGTAGTGCTTTTGCTACTAGCGGAGTGCAGATGAGAAACAGATGAGTCTTGCCTTTGCTTTTCCTTTTCTTCTCGCGGCAGTCTGGCAGTGTGTTTTTCTTATGGCACAATAAAATCAACACAGCCCGCAAAACAAAAGCATAAAACTGTGTTAACAAGGCGAGCAACAACAACAACAACATCAAGAACTGTTCTGTTGTTACAGAAAATAGGGACTACAATGCCAAAAAGGGTTTCTCACTGCCTGCTGCTGCTGGCAAACAATGCGTTTTGCATTTTAGCAACTATTTGACACAAATTAAAATGTGCAAGGGGGATAAGAAACAGTGTCTGCCACTTGCAGCATGTGGCCACCACGCCACGCACAGCCTGCCTTCCCCGGCACATGTCTCGCATATTTTAGCACCACCTCCTGCCATGTGTCAAATATTTGTCGTTAGCTGCCTCCTGGCCGGGTATCCGCTAGCTTCCGTCTTCTCCATTATTTTCTCTCGATTTTTTTACACTTCTTTTGTATGTGTATGTGTATCTGTTGTTCTTTCCACACACACACACACACACACAGCTAAATGATTCGCGAAAGCTGGCAGTCGGCCCACGGCTGTTGCGGCTGTATCTTCATTTGCCTCGGCTGCTCCGTTCATTCCAATGAAGTGGAAATATGTCAACAAGCGACGGAAGTTGGCACTAGCAATAAAAAAAGGAGAAAAAAAATACACACACACACACACACACACATCGAAACACCTCCAATCTCACTTACTCTATGCGCATTACACATACGACCCGCAGGCACTGCTAGTTAATGTCGTTAGCGCAAAAACAGCGCTGACTTGCCTCTGCTGCAGGCCAGATAAAACTAGTTGACATGCTTCGCACAAACAGCATAACAGGGTATACACGGCGTTTGACATCTGCTTAGCAATCAGTTCTAAATTTAAACTCAAAGGAAAGCATAAACAAGTATGGGAAAATGAAAGTTGAAGGAAATTCTGTAAAGTCTTTAATCGTTGCTTAAATAAATAATAAACAAAAAATATATTTCAAAAATTTTAGAGGTTAAGCAAAGGCTCGTAAATAATAAATATATTAACACAAATTATAAAGCTTCCTTTTTCAAGCTAAATGAACTGTTTTAAGGCGAAGTTTTTCCTTAGCACTCAACTTGACACTCAACTTTTTCTTCCTCTCATACGTTTGCTGTATTAAGTTAGTGATTCATGATAATAAGAGAGTGTGAGTTGAGAGTGTATGTATGTGTGAGCGTGTGTGTGTTTAGGGGGAAGTTAGGAATTTGATGCTCTGATTCGCAGTTTGTCATTGAGGCGTCTAAAAATTGCAATGCACAGCCTGTGTTTCCTGTTGTCCTGTCCTGTGTACGCTGTTGCCTATTGTCACACTCTTCACACTCCCTCCACCCCTGTCGCACTTCTGTTGCGCGCTGTTTAACTTTTTGTGTGCAGTGACATGCGCGCCCATAAATTCACCCTCAGAGCAACAACTACAACTAAAACTGAAATAACTGGCGCAAGATTTGTTACACTTTTCTTCTTCTGTGCATGGAACGAACGCCCTTTGTAGCTCAGCGCGTCTCTTTCATTGTTGTCTGCTGACCTTCCGTTTGCTTACTTATATTTCTAGCTGGCATTTGGAAGTTACCATTTATCTTTGGCTTTATGCCAAACAGAAGCCTGGCACGGAAATGCTGCTTATTTGTAAAGAGTTACAATGCCATTTTCCATTTATATATAGTATACTCACATATACATATATTTACTCCTCATACACATACCATATCCAAAATGCATGGCACATGACCAGATGACCTGCAATAAACTGCCACAGTTTATCATGCCCCTTTTGTCTCTGACTCACGCATATTTTAGCACACTTCATTAGATCGGGATGGTTTGGACTGTTCTGGGCATTTGGCTCATTAAAACCCATTTAAAATTTAGCTATTCGATATGGCAAAACGCGATTTTAGCAGCAGTAGCTCGAGTTAAATTGAAATTAAACAAATATTTGCCGTTCGTGGCGACGACAAAATGTTAAAACAATTGCGTATTATTCAATTAGTGCATGAAAGTAAACAAATAATAATAATATTACATCATATACATTTACATATCCACACACCGTCTGTCTGTCTGTCTGTCGCTCTGTCTGTTTGCGTGTGTGTTTTTGCATACATTTAGCATATCATTTGCTATGCTGGCCATAATAATTACCGTTACGAATTGAAGCACGCACAAACACGTACTAGTTCGAGCGAAGGCAACTCGTTGAAAGTATTTATTTTTGTGTAACTTGTTTGTAATTACAATTTATACTAAATGTGGTATTTTAAGTGTCATATGTAATTTTGCCAGATAGTTAAATACCTAAATATTAATAACCATTAAAAGAGAATGGGAAACTTTAGTAACTTTCACAGAACTCGAATGCTAAACGTTGCTGTTTTCTATTCTTCTGTTAGAAACTGAGATAAGATCGTTCTCAAAACTCTTTTTTAAGGAACAATACAAACTTAACGTCCTTAAACTTGTTTCTTTTTGTTTATATCTATGTAACCTTGCATAAAATACCAAAACTTAAGGTTAAATTTGGGTTAAATAGTTCACAATTAATAATTGCAGTACGCTGCTTGCCGCAGATTGTAGCATTATATTTGGAATAAATAGCCATAGGGCTTATTTGGGCGTATTTGTCATTGGCTAATTAGTGGTCGCAAAACAAACACACACAAAAGCTGACAAAAAATAAAGTAAAACCAACCAAAACCGTATACCATTTTGGCATATGTGCATTCAATGGCTTATTATGTTAATGCAATCAGAAGGCCAAATGTGAAATAGCATATATGAAAATCGATTTGAACTATGCACTGAATGGCCATTAACATGCACTCCAAAATCCCATAACCATAATTTTTAATGTGCGCTGAGTGCATAGAGATGGAAATGCAAATGCAAAAACAAAACTTGCATACGCCACTAAATCGCCAGCCTTGATGATTTCTAGCCTCAAAGAGATTGTCAAATACTTGTGAGCCGCGGCATTATCAGCTCCATTGGGTAAATCTGGTGGCGTTTGCAAACAAATGGCAAGCAATGCGCACAATTGCAGGCCATTCATCTTGGGCGCCGTCTAACAATTGTTCGCTCAATCGGTGACAAAAAACGCAGACACAAAAAAAGTTGGCAGAAAGGGAATGCGCGCGTGTGTGTATGCGAGCAAGAGTATTTATCGATTGGTTTTCATCAACCACATACACAGCAGACTAACAGCTCCTTTAGACCTTGCCAAAGAGTCCCCATTCATGAAATTTTCGTAGCCATTGAGTTATGGCAAACATGCAGCATAAATTATGGTTTTAGGCAAAAGTGCTTGACACCAGTGAGCTGGCTGGAAGAGGAGAAGAGCTAGCTAGTGGAAGCATGCGTTGACATGCCAAGTGCCACGGCTAGCAGCTACTACATGACATGACAGCAGCTCATCGTGCTCATCAAATGTCGCCGCTCTCTGTTGATGATGATGATGATGATCATCACGTTGTATTTGGTTTGATGATGACGCTAACTTTCATTGCTTGTCATTTGAACATTTCAAGCATTTAAGTTGCTTGCTCTGGCCATAATATTATTACCACACATGCATACATAGTAGATATATAGATATGTGTTCAACATATTCACATCTCTCTTTCGCAATTATGCAAAAACAATTTTTGGGCTAAACGTTTTAGCCGCAATTAGTTAGGAATACCAAAACTGAAAACGGTTCAAGAGTAGATGCTGCGAGTAAAACGTGTAGATATTTCTGAGCTGAGTCGAGAGAGCAGACATGCAAAATTCTTTACAGGCATAATAAAATTTGCCATCAAAATGAATTACGTTTGTAAAAATCCTTTCGTTTATTGCATTAAATGAGTTGAGAGCATGATAAACATTTTTCAAAAATAAATAAATGAAAAATCTCTACGATTTATTGCAATATCTATAATCAAGTTAATTTCGTTTTATGGCATTTCACTCTCTTGTAGAAAATCCAAAAATTCAAAGCCGTAAATCTTTAAGTTTACACTTTTTAATTCTGTTCTAAAACTTTTAGTCAATTTCGGGCATTCGCATGCAACTTATAAAACATCCCCTGGCGGCAATTCGTTAAATCGCACACCAAGGGCATACAAAACCAGTCGACGTGTGTGTGTGTGTGTGTGTTTGTGCTGTGTGGCGTATGATTATTGCGTATACGCAACGAGTACACACTTTAACTAAATGAATTATGCATGGGCGTTTATAACAAAAAACTTTTTTATTTGGTGTTTTTGTGGTTCACCCCAAACTGCCTCAATAAAATCTGCGTTTCAGGCGCTTATAAATGTTTAACGCACCAGCAGCGACCAAAAGTCAACAAACCACCAGCTGCTAACCTTTCCCGATAGGCCTTGAGAGCGAGAGAGAGAGAGCCGGTGAGAGAAAGTCGACTCTGTGTGGCCCGTATTAGCTGCGAACAATTAATGTGTGGAAAGCTCGGCTTCTAATTTTTGTTGCCATGTGCTTTCAGCATAAATCACATGCAACGTAGACTCATCAGCATTGAATGGAAGCTGTCTCTATGTGGTGTGTGTGTGTATTTTTCTGTTATTTATTCATAGCAAATGCTCGCGATGCTGATGCATGATGTACGGAAGCGTACCGAAAATGCTGGCAAATATAAATACAGCAGAAAACCACTGCCACAAAACAATGCGACGCTTGTCGCCTTTGTTGCTATTGTTATTCTAGGTACGTGAGTCAGCTAAGCGTAGCGTAAAATAAATCATTTGGCTGCGGCACACACCAATCTACACATAGAGACAAACATTGGCTCAGCTGTTACAAACAGCCAAACAAATTGCCAACCGAATGTGCTTTGCGTAAAGCCAAAAAAGAATTGTTTAAGTGAATAAAAATGAGTCATTTGTAAGCGCCATATGAGTAGAAAATGAAGCGCCTGCCATACAGAAATCAGCTTATATGCAAACCCAGAGTAACGAGCTTACAAGATGAATTAAAGGAAAGCAACGCATCAGATAAGTTCCAAGTTTAAAAAGTCTTTCGCTAGAAATTGCACTTTAAATAATACTTTTGAATAACATTTCAAAGTTGTTTGTTTACTATTTTGACCTCAGATAAGTTCTCAACTTAAAATGATTTCTTTAAGCACAACTTTTGCACAATTTAAAACGGATGCAAACTAAAATGTTTGCTGCAAGTGTTGACCAAAGATTTCATTGCAAATTATGCAGCAGTCAGTAACAAAGTATGCAACATAAAATAAAGCACACAACAACACGAAACGGAGGCTTCATTATGCAAGCAATATGCAAAGTTGTTTGCTATCTGAAGAGTATATGTATGTGTAGCGATTAAACAAAATATACAAAAAAAAAGGTATATTCATATTTATGGTTAGTAAATTAATTATGTGCGAAAAGTGTAATCAAACAAATGATGATGATAGAAAATTTCTTGCATCATGTTTATACTTTTATAATTTAGCTGAAAGCTGAACTTAGTGCAACATTTTACCATCAGCTGGTCGACTTGAATGTGGACTAAAATGAAAGTTTTGATTCGAGACTTGTGTTAATGCCATTTTCTAATTAACTTTCGCGCATATTTGCTTTCAAAAGCTTAAATCTCTATCTCTGTCTCCGTCAAATCAAATCCATAGAACGACCATGTGTTTACCTAGCATTGTGCGTAATTCAATTTCCCCCTCCTCGTGCCTTCAGTGCCACAGCACTGAACAGGAGGCAACTGGCCGGAAACACTAAAAGCCCGCGTTGAGGGCCAAGTTTGCGCTGCCCTGCACAAATATAATTAAAATGCTCAAACGGCAAATGACTCGAATGCCAACGCAATGGAACTAACAAAACTGGCAATAACAACAACAAACAAGTAAACTTGTCATTTAATTTGCCTGCAATGGCATCGTGCTCAAAGTGAACGCTATTCTATAGAAACTGCTGGCCAGGCCAACAAAAACAACCAAACCAGACAATAGACCGCTAAAGAAAGGAGGGCCAATCATACTACGGTCAAGTCTTTCATTTTCATCGCTATTTAAATTGTCAGCACAAAGTTGTAGAGCAAAATTAAAGCACCGAAGAAATAAATATGGATTAAATGCACAAACTCTAATTAAAGTTGTCTAACAGAGTTATAAAGCACTTAAAATATATATTCAATTAATTAAAAATCTGTCGTTTTTTTATTCAAACGAATGAAAAATCATTGATTTGAGATCTAATAATATTTGGTTGACCTAAAGTTCCGAACGTAAGTAAATCTTTGCTTCCAAGAACTTCAATTTTCACAAAGTTGTGAAGTTGGCAAGTATTTAACATTACGTTGAGGTATGCGAGAGCTACAAATTACTGCTGCCACTCGGTGAGCTCTTGAGCGGCTTGAAGAGCGGTTGCAAACGGAGTTGCAAGTGGCAACAATTGTACTATTTCTATTTTGTTGCAATTTTTAAAAACGAATGTTGTGTTATTTCCGTCAAAAGAGTAATTAAACGTACAAAGCAACGGGCAATTCAACACACACACACACACGTGAACACACAACATTTACGCCGAGGGCAGCTCAATGAGCTTTGTATTATATCTATATGCCGTATAGCACTTGGCATTGAACAGCCCTGGCTGGCAAATGTGCACTTGCCTTGTGCTCGGGCTTCTTACAGCCGGCGGACATTGCGGCACTGTGGTCTGCAGAAGACAACGTATGTGGTGGGTGGGCGTGTGTGTGTGTGTGTGTGTTGGGGAGTACAGAGGAAGAGATTGTCGACAGGAAACTGTACGAAAAAAAGAAAACATTGTAAACAAAATGGTAGAAAGAGCAGAAGGGCGCTCTGGCCAGAATTTGTGCTGAGGAGGTTGAGCGGCAGACCTGCGGGTGCTTTTGCGTTAATTGCGGTTGCATTTAATTACACTTGGTCGCATTTGCCACATGTCTGACTGTCTGGAATAACGAGGGCAGCAGCAGCAGGAGCAAGAAATAGTAGCACATACTTACATACAATCTCCCAAATACTGACCGCAACGCTTAGCTTTTAATTAAAGCTTAAAGGAATTTGTCTGCTTGACTTTTGACCTGAGATGGTTCAAGGCAGCCTGACTATTGGCTTTTGTGTGTGTGCGACAGGCAGGCAATAATTAGCAGGCCAAACAGCCACACGTTGTATGCGCTCAGCCACTCAGATGACAAACACAGTGCGGAACATGATTTGCATAAGCCACACGCAGAGGGTACACTAGATTACGCATACGCAGCATAACACAAACATATGTCTGTTAGTGTTGCAGCTTTAAACTTAATAATAAACATTTTATGATTAGCTTAGACCACTAAGCCACACCAGATAATTGCATTGAATAAAAAGAATTGCATTTAAATATCAACAGTAAAATTTTACTTATCGCCAATCGAGTGCTCTGATTTAATGTGCTTGCATTAGTATCCACGCAACGCGACAACAATGTCATAAATGCTTGATCCGGTGCCCACTAAGCAGCCAACAAGTCCGAAAATTATCAAAAGGATATCGATAACCAGCTTGTATTTATATTTTCCATAGCCAACAGTGTAAAGTACACAGAGTTGCAAGAGTGCCGGAAATACGATACCCAATATCGATAAGCAAAATGAGCCTACGAGCGACAGCGACAGCGATAGATCAGGTACGGCAATGGAGGCCAGAACTAATACGAAACAAAATATAGCGTCAAGATTAATAATAATACTCTTTGAACTTACAAGTAAGTAAAACAAGCAATGCGCGGAATAGCAGCTCATAGAGCGTTAATCGCTTTTCATTTTTAACACGAGTGCTCAAATAATTATCCCAGATAATGTTCACCATGACATAGCCCTGCAGCGCATACGATATATATGTGGAAATGGCAAATAAAATTTTCGTCACCTGAGACAATCTGTAAGAAATCACTTTCAGATGCAGTGCAGTTATTCAAACTTTTCGCTACATACATTTCCATTTGCGGTATATTTAGCGTAACACTGCCTTCACACTTATAACCATACCTCCAGAAGCCAAGGAACCCAATAAGTGTGTACAGAGTTAGGACAATAAACATGCCAATGTTCATTACGCCGAAGGGCTTCACATACGCTTTAGGCGTCGCCATTTGCTCCTCAATGGCTAGGATCTACATATGCGAACAAAACACAAAAATGGTACAAACTAATGAGATAAGTTAGGGGTACTTTTACTTACCACGCCCACCGCCTCCAAGGCAAACAGTACAGTTCCAAAAAATACAGGAAAATGTATAATATGAGCAATTGGACTGCGTGTTGACAAATCAGGTAGATCACGGCATATATAATACAATACAATGCCAAAACCTAAAGTGAAACAAGAATATTAATACTTTTCCTAACACAGTTGAAGGTCATTTTTGGACGTATCTATGTACCTATTAAAATCAATATGTTGGCAGCAAAGGAGAATGGTGCTAAGAGTCGCAAGTTGCGTATGCTGAATATCAGAATCAATGGAATAACCACCATGCACATGTAAATCCGGATATTTAATATAATCCAATAGTAGTCGCCAAATTGTTTTAAGGTCGACGCTATGAAGACGACATACACACAGCAGATGCCAAAGTGATAGAAGGCCAGAAAGAAATCTACAAAGCAACTAAATAAGCAGGTGCATTTGTCAAAAATGTGTTGAACAAGATGATGTTGATTGATTGATCATACGTTAAACTTACACTGCAATTTTCGCTAGACAACGCAGAGATTTTGGCCCTTCTAAAAAGCCCAGTTTCATGGAATGCGAGTAGGTGATATAAGGTTCACGATGACGTTTGCATAAAATGTACATACAGGCAATCTGCAGTTCAATAGCCAAAATTAATAACCAAATTTATATATATGTATTCACCATTCACCAATATGTGGAGGCAGTACAAGCAGATCATGCCTAACAGCACTGTGAATATAACTCCGTTAACATAGCCACAATGTGCGAAGGCGTTGGGCATGGCCAGGACCCCTGTGCCTATGGCGGCTTTCAGAAAGTGAGTTAAAGCCTGCCAGTTCCTTAGGATTTCATTGATGATAATAGCAGTTTAACAGATAAGTGTCTATGTATATTACTTACTTGGTTGGCTTTTTTACAGCGCGATGCAAATGTGGATCGTAATCGTCATTTGGGTCAACTGCGTCCTTTCTAGGATAGCCAAAGTATAAGAAGATTTTCCACTAATTTACCCAATTTACTTACTGCATTGTATGGGAAAGATAGCGTCAAGTATTTTATTCGTATATTTAAAAATTTAAAATTTAATAATTGCTGTCAATCAGCTGACTGACAACTTTCGAAACCGAAGCAGGCAATAATAACAAAGACTAAGTAATTGATTCTTTGTATGCGACAGCAAAAAAGTCTGTTTCCTTATCACAGCTAAAAAAACAAGCGTAAACGTTGCAGTCGGACGCAACCGACTGCGGCATACTCGATAGTTGTTTAAGTACAACTAACAAGAAATCTGATTACAAAGGGGTACGGATGCAGGGGTGTGCGTTGCGTTCAAAGATAAGCTGGTGCAAATCTTTTGGGCAAGTCACCATTTATATTCCCAACCAACGCTCCCGTTTTCAACGAGTGGGGTTGGCTAGGGTAGTATGGGTAGACATGGCATCTAAAGTTTTGATGCAGTTTTTTGGGGGATGTCAGTAGCTGTTTTCTTACCAAATTTAATAACTCTAACTGTAAGGGTATAGGATCTATAAGGATTTATCGACACTGAGCTATCGAGTCTATCGATTTGCCAGTAATCGTACAGCCCCAATCATGACGCTTAACTGTCCCGGCTACAGAAGTCTCTAACTTGAAGGGTGTCGATAAAGTTGCGTTCATACAGACAGACTTACAGACACCATGAAGGACATTGCACAAACCCAATATACTCTTTGCCTTCGGTATCGAGTATAAAAATAAAAACGATCTATGCACTGTAAAAAAATCATTTATGTGATCACTAGAACAATGCGTGTTTTTTTTTCTAAACTTACTCAAGTTATAGTTAAAAGGATTATGAATGAGCTTATAGATGCTAAGGTACAAGAAATGTGACTTTGCTTTTTAAAAACTAATGTGATATTTCCAATTAGTTCCCCTGGCAAAGACTTAAGTGCAACAGCAAGTAATCATAAACAGACCTTACAGTTGAATGCAATTACCCTTTATGTCAAACACTGCCCACAACACGATTTGCATAAGCCACACGCAGGGGCTTTTCAAGTCAAGTGAAAACCGCACAATTGTGTGTATTTGTATTAGTAGTACTATAAGTATTTAATGGCAAACATAGCGTGTTAAGTTCAAGCCACTTTCCCCGACAAGGCATTGACAATGTCCACGATGCTGACATAAGTGCCCACAACACCACCAAATATTCCAAATGCCAGCAGCAGCAAATTAACCACAAGCCGATAGCGATAGGGTCCATAGCCTTGTTCGTAAAGCACACAGATTTGCAGCAGTGCTGGAAAGATAAGACCCAGTATCGATAGGCAAAAGGAGCCAACGAGCGATAGGAACAGCGACAGATCCGGAATGGCAATAGCACAACCAACTAAAATATTAAAAAATTAATAATTCTATACATATTTATATTAAAATTAATGGTTTATGCTTACAAGTGAGCAGAACAATCAAAGCGCGAAAAATCAGCTCGTAGAGCGTATGCTTTTTGGTATTATCAAAACGTTTACTCAAATACTGGCCCCACAGAATGTGTGCTGTGACATAGCCCTGCAGCGCGTATGATATATAAGTTGTGATAGCGAGAAAGATTTTTGCCACCTGAGAAAGCCTGCAAAATAGAAATGAAAACTTTATTATAGAACCAATCTGAGGAATGTTCAAAACTAAGACAATACTTACACTTCGGTTTCTGGTATGTTGAGCGTTACGCTACCCAATGATTCATTGCCGTACTTCCAGAAGCCAAAGAAACCTAGAAACACATACAGACCCAGCACAATACCCATGCCTACATTCAAGATGCCACATGGCTGCACATAGGCGCGAGGCGTCTCCATATTCTCCTCTATAGCCAATATCTAATCAGTAAGTAAAAAATAAAAGCTGGCAACTTTTGCTATGGTTAGAAAACCCTTGATAACTCACCACACCCACCGCCTCCAAGGCAAAGAGCACAGTGCCAAAGAAAGTGGGCAGCTTGGTATAATGCACAAATGCATCCCGTTCACTCAGAGGTGGCAAGTCCTCAAATATATAGTATAAAACAATGCCAAAGCCTAGCAAGAAAGGACAAATAAGATTTGACTTTTTGCCAGTCCTTTGACGAACTTACCCACTAACAGCAACAGGTTGGCAGCAGTGGAGAATGGTGCCAATAGCTTTAAATTGCGTATGCTAAAGATAAGCATAAGTGGCACAATCAGGATGCACATATGCAAACGAACATCCCAAACAACCAAATACTCATCCACCAGTTGTTTAATGCTCTCCGCTATGAAGACCACATAGACGCAACAAATGCCAAAGTGATAGAAGGCCAAAAAGCCATCAACAAAAGGACTAAAACGAGGATAGATAACTGATAACGAAATGGAGTTGGTAGACGTTTCAACTTACACCGCCACATGGGATAAACAACGCAGACAGGGTGGTCCCTGTTGCAGGCCCAGTTTCATGGCATCCGAGAAACTGATATAGGGAACACGCTGTCGCTTGCATAATACATACATGCAGTTGATCTGTCAGAAAAGAAACTATTATTTTATAATCTTTGTAAAAATCCCAATTTAAAAGTTACCAATATGTGCAGACAGTAGACCGCTATAAGGCCAATGACTAAAGTTAAAACAAATCCATTGACATAACCCGCATGCGCAAAGGCGCTGGGCATTGCAAGGACACCGGTGCCAATGGATGCTTTCAGGAAATGCGCAAAAGTTTGCCAATTGCTAGAAAGTATAAAACGAAAACATTGTTATTAAATCAAAATACTTGAGATTGTCTTTAGTATTTACTTGCTACTTGATACTCACTTCGTTGGGTTCTTGACTTTGCGATGCAAGTGGGGATCGTAGTCGTCGTTGGATGAATTTGTTGCCTTAACTGATGTTGTTGTTGTTGTGGCTGTTGTTTTTGTTGCTGGATGCGCAATCGATTCATTTTTGTTATGGTTGCTATGATGTGATAAGCGATTGTTTATGTCATTAAGTGATTTTTATAACGCTCGTTTTTAATTGTTATTAATTTATTATAGATTATTGTGTTTGCATTCTTATTAGCTGATAAATTAACCAAGGAAGAAAAACAATTGTAAATGTTTACAAGCACGGCCAATTCCAAAGAATAATCACAAAAAAATGTAATTGCTTACGGAGCTAACGACGTTAAACAAGGCCTGCCGTATAAAATAACAAATTGGCAACAAATTTTATTAAAAAAAAGTCACATAAACTAATAAAAATTTTGACGACAAGCAAAGAACCAGTTGTCCGATATTAAGTCATTGCTGTTTGCTAATCAGTTAGTTTAGTTTTTATGACTAAAGATTCTTGAGTTTTAGATAGTCTAATTAACTCACTGCATTGTCAGGCAAAGGTAGCGATTAAAACGGGTATTTGTTAAAGATACTCAACGGAACATAAATCGTTTATTGCACTCGCGGATATTAAGATAAAAGGTAGATACACTTTCTTAGCAGTACTGCTTATGGCTAGGAATAAAGTCTCAAATATTCGTGGCAGGCTTCAGTTAACGGCACAACCAAACGCATTGCCTAACACTCAGTTACTAAATCAAGAACCCAAGTCGAATAAGCTCAACACTTTCAAAATGAATACTGCACAATAAAAAAGAACCTTAATTCATTAAGATAAATGTGCAATAAAAAAATTTTTTAAGCAATTCGAAGTTGCCAAAAAATGTATTAATGTATTAAATTGGCCGCACTCAAAGGTCAGCGGCTACATTTAAAACTCGTTTTGAAAGAAAGCACATACCTTATATGTTATTAATTAGAGATCGTAGTCAATGTGCCAAAATTGGTAAACAAATATTTTAATGCAACTGAAGCAAAAGCTGTGAGCTTTGCTAAATACTTAGCAAAGACAGCAACCAAACAATTAGTCTTTCAATAACAAACTCACCTCTGCAGCGCTGCCAACTTGATTTAAAGCGATCTAATTGCTGAGAAGCAAAATTTTGTTGCTCTCTGATTCTATATATAGGACTGCCGTGTAGATTAATTTTTTGCTCATTTTTTGGTCAAGTTTATATCAATTTTTTTGTTTTTATTAGTTGCTTTGTCGGTTATTCTTTATTCAAAAGCTGTTCGTAACAGACGTAGAATCGACTGAGTCTCTCGTGCGCGTGTAAATTGCTCAGTAAACGTGGCGGCGAGTGAAAAAAGGGCAAAAATTATATGCGATTCTATACATATATGCATGTATATGTATATAAAAAAGTACATATGCGTTTTTAAGTTTGTTTCAAGTGTATATTTTATGCAATTATACAAATAGCCAACAACACGCTCAACCGGTTTTTAATAATATATAATTTTCCTATTGCGTCGATATTAAGTGAAACATTTGTCGACAAATTAATATTAACGAAACAAATATACATGTACAGATTACATTTGTTATAAATACATAATGTTTGTATGTGCAGCGGGTCGAATCGTGTTTATTTGCCTAGCATAAAATATTTATAAATAAAAATAAAGAAGCCCAAGCTCAACTCAAAAAGTAAACAAAACGTCACAGTTAAAAAGAAGAGAAATAATATTCAGTTCTCATTAACCGATCGCATGACAAAACAACAATAATAAAAGTGCCAGTAACAATAAAATAAGCAACATAATTAACAATGGTTTACTCCATTAAGGTGAGTAAATTAAGAGTGTGGGTGTTGTTTTTATTTTTTAATCAAAATAATTCGTTTACCGAACTTGTTGCTCTTTAAGTCAAGACTTTTTCTATCTTAATGTCAGGCAGTTAAGACTTTTGCTCGCTTAATTTAGGATCCCATCTGAAGAGAATTTTAACGGGACCTAAGTTTTGTTTTATGCGTTCCATAAAAAATAGTTTTTTTTTGCCATGATTTATTCAACTGAATGCCAGACATGCTGATTACAAATCGTTAATCGTTCGCTATATAAAGTGGCGCATGCGGAAATCTGACAATTGAATGATGTGATAGGAGTGCTGCTCTTATCACTAACATGGTTTATCGTTTAACAAACCAAATGTATTAAAAACATTGACAACAACTCGGCTTACTTTTCTCTATCGTAGAGCTGTCATCAAATTATACTTCAAGTGCTGGTCGCAGGTAGTAAAAATCTGAAGTACCATTTCAAAATGCGTAGTAAGTTACTCAGTTCGTGTTGATGCAAGCCTCCGAAATTATCTCGAAACGCGGCAAGCGAGTCAAATTGAAGGGGAAAGAATACATAATATTTGTACAGTCGAACTTCCATGTAACGAACTTCCGTGTAACGAATTTTCTATACAACGAAGTCAGAAACCAGAACCCAGCAATTTGGTTCAGTCACATTTGGTTCTTGTCCCCTTGAGATTCGTTGTATGGAAGTTTGACTGCATATGAAAATCTGTAAATTGTAGTACTGCATATCATTGATCAGAATGTTTTTTCTGATAGAATGGTATTAGTCTAGCTACTAAGTAAAAAACGGTTAGAACAGGTTTAAATCCATTTTATTGCATATACTCATCTAATTATAATAATAGTACCTACCATTAAACAAACTTGTTCTCTAGTGTACAATTTAATTGTCATATTTCATTTTCCTCCAGTTGAGATTAACGTCATACAGGAATCGCACGCGAGTCTCAAATTATTCTTATTCATATATGGATACGAGTTTTTATTTGAATTGGTTCGTGTTCAATTGAAACAATTGTCATTTGATGGGCGTTGCTTATCGAGGCCTTAGAGACCTTAGAGACTAGACACTCGGTAGAAGCGTAATATAGCAGACTATAATCATATAATGGCTTACACGAAATGATAAGCCTCAAACATTTCACAATCAAGAAGTAGCCGTATCTCAAGTCTCGCTAATAGCGATAAGTTAAATATTATTATTATTATTGTTTATTTCGGGCGTTCCCGAGCACCCAAGTGCCGAATTCTACCTGAGGTTAGTGTATACCTAAACATGTTGGAGGCAAGATGTCGTGTTAGTACTATAAATATTCGATTCACATACTTTAGAAATACAAATGAATCATTTGAAGGTTGGGGTGACGGTATCAGTTCCGAACACGGCCCGTATTATCAGAAATGCTTGCTTCGTCTATTTTCGGGAACAATTTAATTGCCAAATCAAATTATTGCTCAAGTCCAAAAAGTTTAGATCAACAGAAAAGAATTTGAAATGTGAAATTCAACATTAAAACTAAATAGATAACTATTTTGGTTTTATTATCTTGTTCTTTGAATCACTTATCTGTAGCTTTTCTCCATACTGTTGCAGGACAGTGAAACTGGTGAGTTTGAGTACTTCTATACCGATTCAGCTCAAGTCAAACAACCCAAATATGATCAAGAGACCGGCGAACCGGTTAACGATCAGATGAAAGTGCGCTATCGTAAGCATGGAAACTTTCATGTGCCCCAATACTATTTGCGTGGCACCATTTGCGATGAGGTGGAAAAAGAGATGGCCAACAAATTCCATGTCCACTCGGACATATCAGCTAAGCACTTAGTTGGTATGGAAGCAATTGATAAAGAATCCAAGCTCAAGAAGACAAAACCCGGCTATGAGCTAGAGGATTACATCGTAATGGACGGCGTTAGTAGCGTAAGTTTTAATCGAACGATTAAAGGTTCCTCAAATGAATGATTATCTTTTTCTAACTGCAGAAAATTATATTGGGCTATGAACGTTCAAATTCCTTCCTGCTTTTTTTGATACCCACACTTTTCTGCTGGAACATCTTTGTGTGGGCCTTGCTCTCCATTATAGAGATTAGCATGCACATGATGTCGCATTACAAGAACTCTTTGACAATGCAGAAGAGCATATACTTTCGCAGTCCTCTCCACTTGCTCACCTCACAGTTCTGTGCTTTTTGTCGCACCGAATCCGACAGCAAATACAATCGAACATTTGAGATTCTCAACGAACAGATGCGTTTGGCTCACCGCTCCGATGCATTAAAGAACATGGCTAAGGCGATGGGCTGAGGTGCTGATAGCGCCACAACTAACAGAATTGTAAAATAACTTTATACTTTAATGATAATAAAAACAATTATTACTTCACGTTCGATAACAATATTAAATGCACACATTTATCACATGACCGTTTTTCGGATTGCAATGCGCGACACAACTTAAATGGGTATCTGTGCCATTTGTTTGACGTTCGGCGAGACCGTGAACTTGGCGCCAGTGCAAGCAGTAATGTCGTCAACAGTAAAGCCTTCGGCAACCTCCACGAGGGTGAGACCGACACCCTTTTCCACTTGGAATACTGCCTTCTCCGAGATGATTAAATCGACAACCTCCTTGCCAGTCAGCGGCAGGGAGCAGCTCTCCAGGATCTTTGGCGAGCCATCGCGGGCATTGTGCTCCATGGTAATGACGACTTTAGTGCCTGGAGCAGCCACCAAATCCATTGCACCACCCATACCCTTTACAAGCTTGCCCTGCATTTTAAAATAAAGTCAAGTTAATTTATAAAAGGAGTTGCTAGCTAAGCATTACTTACGGGTATCATCCAGTTGGCCAAATCACCTGTAGCCGACACTTCCATGGCTCCCAAAATGGTCAGATCAACGTGTCCTCCACGAATCATGGCAAAACTATCATCGGATCCAAAATAAGAAGCACCTGGCACCACAGTAACGCTTTCCTTGCCGGCATTGATTAGATCTGGATCAACATTTTCCTTGGTGGGAAACGGACCCAGGCCCAAGATGCCATTCTCCGACTGCAGCATAACATTCATGCCCTGAGGTATATAGTTTGACGAGAGCACTGGGATGCCAATTCCCAGATTGGCATACATGCCGTCCTCGAACTCCAGCGCCACCCTCCGAGCGATGCGTTCCCTTAAAGCCTGAGCAGGACTCGGATCAGCAGCAGGTTTGCCCTCCTGCTTGGGTTCCGAGATACGCAAACGCTCTACACGCTTATTGTAATTGGAGCCCTTAAAAATGCGCTGCACATAGATGCCAGGCACGTGGATCTCATCCGGCTTGAGGGCTCCAACAGGCACAATCTCCTCGACCTCAACGACGGTTGTCTTGGCGGCACGGCACATAGGAGCGTTGAAATTGCGTGCTGATTTGTTGAACACTAAATTGCCCAACGCATCCGCTTTTTGTGCCTTGACAAAGGCAAAGTCAGCAAATATGGACTTCTCCATGACATAGTTGCGACCATTGAAGGATTGCGTTGGTTTCTCTTCACTTTTAATCTGTACTTTGCCATCCTTTGCATACTTAATGGGTGCACCACCCTGCTGCACCAGCGTTGCGTAGCCGGTGGGCGTGAAGAAGGCGGGTATGCCAGCACCACCCGCTCGTATCTTTTCAGCCAAAGTGCCTTGGGGCGTCAACTCAACAGCAAGCTCACCCTGCAGATACTGACGCACCAACTCGATATTCTCGCCCACATACGAGCCAATCACCTTGGCCACTTGTTTTTCCTTTATCAGCACGCCAAGACCGCAACCGTCAACGCCTAACGTTAAGAAAGATAGCTGAATTAAAAAACTAAATAACACATGTAAATGTGCAGATTTAAAGAACAGCAATATTACGAGCCGGTTGGCAATTCTGCAACCAACATTTGTGGTGGAATGTAAGCTAACAGAATGTTCACAGGTGTTTTTAAGGCATAACTGTTCTACTACTTACCGCCATTATTGGATACCGCAGTAATTTCCTTGACGCCCTTCTGCTTAAGAGCATCGATCATCTTTTCGGGTATGCCGCATACGCCAAAGCCACCGAAAAGAATGGTTGAGCCATCCTTAACATCTGCAACTGCATCGCTTGCGGACTCGTAGACTTTACCTTGATGCCTAGATTTGCCCGATGTTGAATAGCAGCAGGAAATGAGCTACGAAAAAGTTTAAAACACATGAACACATGAGTTAAATGCGTTCGGATGGTGGATGGATTGTTAGAACAGCAAAAAAGTCAGACAACTGAAAACGGTTCAGGTGAAATTCAACAAGAAAAATGAACAAAACAAAAACCCAAGGGGGAGAAAAAGAGATGGAGTTTATTTTAATGCTGAGAGCGCAATCCAAAAACTAAGATAGGCAAAGAGAAACAGAACAAGCAAAAAATCGCCAAAAGCTAAACGATTGGTTTGCTATTTGTTGTAGCAATCAATGGGAACGAATAAACCTGTGCACTACAAAGTTGATCAGCTATTTACATGTACAAAAAAACCAGAAAATCTCTGAGCTTTTTAAAGAATAAGAGAGAATGACCAAAAGTTGATGCTTGACTTTAAAGCTTATAACTTTTATAATAATCTGATGCGTTAATAAGTTGATTTGGCTTAATCGATTCGGTTGTTAATATAGAAAAACATTTAATCATCTTCATGATGCTTTCTTCTGTGACGTACTTTATGACAATTTTATTATATGTTGATCGCCTATTTAATGGCCATGTGCGTTTCGAATACATATCAAATGAAAATCGAATCTGAATAATTACAATATTAGACAACATATAATCATCATCATTTGCATACTAGTTTGCTATTATTTGCATATATAGTATGTATAATAGGTAAAGATTGTGCGCGTGTTCCAAAACTTACGTAACCGGGCCTATTTAATAATTTAATAGCGCGTGCTGATTTTGACAAGGAGGCATACATGTAATAAGACAATTTGATTCGAGTGGGGTGATATCGTTAAAAAACAGCGCTTGCTTATCTCAGCACAGACGCACTTGCGCTCGCTCGCTTATCAATAAATTTAGCTGCAGTTTTCTGTGTCTATTTGTAGCATATCAAAATGTTCTTTGAAAATACCTGTCTTAAGACAAGTTTTGTTGTTGTTATTGCTACAAAATCTGCCTTTTTTACCATGGAATTGTGTATCAATGAGTTGATGCGCATGCTGCGCTCACCTTGAACGCTTGCTTCTGGCTGCCAAAGGTGTTGATTGCAATATAACGGCACAGCATTTTGTTGGAATATGTTTAATAACACTTTTAACAATTAACTTTACACTCAAAGAACAATTTATGCACCAGCGAATTCCGTCCAAACATTCAATCACGATCAACGACAACACAACACTAACAGCTGCATATGCATACATGGTCACCCAAAAATTTTAACATATTCTGTAATGATTTTAACAGAGCACAACAATTTGATTCCTGAAACTGTTGTTACTTGCATTTTATTCTACTGAATAATGCTTACGAACGTATTTTGAAAATGTGAAAGCACCTTAGCAAAAGACAAATGAAAATGTATTGGTCTTCTTTTAAAAAACCAAACTTGGCGCCAAAGATAACATAGCAGCTGTTGTGCTTTACATCGATTATCGATTTATGAAATTAGCCGATGTATCGGTGGCATATACCAACAAATCTATCGACGGCAGCTGATTTCTGCAATAACAGAGCATTTACAAAACATTCGTTGTTTATAACAATAGGACGCACGCGACAACATACGCGCATCAAAGCAAAATCTTCGTCAAATACAAAACACGTTAACCCAGTGCAGTGCAGAAATTGACAGACCAAGTGTACGAAAGATACACTTAAAACCAAAATGGCGTACTAAATTGTTTTTGTTGCCTGCGGCTTGCGGTTCTATTTTTTATTTATCTTTTTGCTTTTGGTTCGCGTTATATTTATTTGTGTATAAGGTCTGTTGATTTTTGGCTTTACAATATATGTATATACTATATAAATCGAACACACAAACGCATGTACATGCATAATACATAAAGATCGTCAGCAACGAATCTACGCAGTTTAGAAATTGGTCATCTTCGTTGATAAATTTTTGTGTTTACATCGCAATTTTAATTCATATTGCTGTTGTTGGTTTTGGTGCAGTCGTTGCCCGATAAGCTCACTTTTTAATTGGTGCTCTGTCGGTTCAATACTTATTGTATTGTGCTTTCTATTAACGAAGTTGAAGTGTTGTTTTTGTAGTTGGATGAATGCTTATCGGCTGAACTGCGTGCATTAACCGTTACAGACACGCATCATTGCCAGCTGTTTACCCGATGGGATGATCCTCCTCCTCCTTCCACTAATACAACCTCTCGCACTATTGAATGCCGGCCTTAGATTTGCTTGACAACAGAATAGTATGTGCAGTATGCCATTGGATTAAATGCCTATAAATAGCAAATCGAATAGAGTTTTTCGAACAACAACAGCCGCAACTATAAAAATTTCCATTGTTGCTCGTCCAAATAATCAGCTTCACCGGCCTCTGTCTTTCTGCTGCTGCTGCTGCTGCAAACAATCACAGCATTCAACCGATGCATTGTTCTCTCCCTACTCCCATCCTTCTGTCTCTCTCTCTCTCTCTCTATCTCCCACGAAGTGGAATACGCATATTTACACAGAATTGCACTTAAATAGTTACACTCGGCAATTTACTTGTTTAATTACAGCTGGCAGCCAATCGTTTGTGTTCAGTAAGTTATTCGTTCAGTTTTAATCCAGCGCCTATTGCGGCCACAACGTTGCCCAATGCTCAAGAAGATAGCCGCCACAGTAGCCGTAGCAGCAGCAGCATCAGCAGCAATCAGCAGGGATCGTGTTTATTGTCATGGCGCTGGAGGAAGAGAAGAAGAAGGAGCAACGTCAACTGCTACTGCAAACACTGAACAGACTTTGGAGCCATTATCTGAACGCCTCCGACTCTGAGCCCGATGATGATAACCAATCAGCGAGTGTCAAGGTTTGTATGCAACTCGGATACCATTCAAAGTGTATTCCATTCACTTATCAGCTTTTGTTTTCTTATGCAGGAGCACTGGCTCTGGCAATTGCTCTACAACTTTCAGTACTTGGATGAGCAAACATTGCAAGATGCACAGTTCAATAGGTAAGCTTAAAACATTAAAGTGATTTTTTTTACCAAGTACTTAATCGAGTTTTATATGATTTTAGTAACTTTAATCAGTTGCCCGAGGAGTTGTGTTCCTATTTGCTGGAGCAGGTGTATCAAATTATTAGCGCTGCCAAACTGTCACAGGAATCGGAACAACAAGATAAGTGCATTAAACGGTTACGGGAACAACATAATCTGGCACAGGTAATCATAACCGCAAAAATAAAAAGTGACTCATTTATTTAATTGATAATCTATATATATTTTACAGCTTATACTCAGCACTCCCAGTGATTGCAATAAAATTCTTGCATTGCGAACATTTCTCACCAATGGCTTGGGTCAGCACTTGCTCGCCTTTCTGTTGCGCGTGCAAATGAAGGCAAGTACTTTGCTTATGCTTATTTATTAGTTGTATGATCATTGTTATCAGCTTTTACCATTACAGCACATTGCCTCGCAGAAGAGTCTTTGCCAGCTATGCATCAATCTGTTTCCCGATTGTAAATGGAGCGCAACAAATGCGCCACTGGAGCCAACTACCAGTATTGCTCAGTTTATTGGCAGCTTTCACCTTAACTCACAGCGCACTAAAACACGACGTCAGCAACAGCAGCAACAAGTACAACTACCTTATAAGACTTACGGCAGCTTTAATGAATTTCGAAATGCTAGCAAAACAAGTGATGAACTGGCGCTTATACTAATCAAGCTGCTTACACGTTGCATAGATGCAGAACAGGAGCCGCAGCTAAGTGTCACCGTACACAACTTTGCCCTGGGTCATTTGTGCAGTGGTTGCGTGGATGCGTTGGCTGAGCAACACGACGAAAATGATGAGATTATTAAATTTGAGCTATTGCAGTTGATTGCTCACTGTGTCAATAATTTCTACGTTTACGAACAGCAGACCAGCTTTTTGGATTTTAATGGCAACTTTAGTCAGCTGCTTTATGCGTTGGCTGCTAATCGAGGCAGCTCTATGCTGTCCCATGGCATACTCTACATTATGTTTGGCACTCTGCACAATCTGGTGGAAAACGCTGCACAGCAGCTAAATGAAATTGATGTAAAACACTTCGACAGCTGCTTTTATGTGCTGCAGGAGGCAGCCACTAGCACCACCTCGACTTCGCTGCTCTTTCTGCACATTTATAAGTTGTTGCTGCGTCTCACGGATCACCTGTCCAGGCAGGAACAGCAGCAACAGTGCCTCATGGAGAGCAGCACCTCCACGGCTTTGGTCAAACAACAACAGCAGCCGCCACGCTACAAGCGACTGCGTTATAGTCAATTGCATTGCACACAGCGCTCACTCAGCTGTTATTTCCAAGGCAAATTGTATCATCTGTTGCCCAGTCTGGTTCCAGAGCTGCAGGAGCATAGTGTGCGCTCTTTATTGCGTACCGGCAGCTGCTGCTGTCACTACAATGCCGTAAACTATGCCGCTTGCCTCCGTCTAGCCACGCAACTATCTGGCAGCTATCAAAAGTGTGCCTACAAATTTCTGCATTACAATGTTCTACACACAATCTTTGTGAAACGTTCACCCCAGCATTGTGGTGTGTGCGAGGAAAAACTCAAGTCACCAGCATTTCATACACAACTCGTCTGCATCTATAAGGATAACTATCGTGCTCTGCTCAATAGTTCCTCGATGCTGCTTTTTCTGAAGCACCTAAAGCACATAGCCTATTTGTTATCCTATGATCTGGCGGCGGGCATTCTGGCTGAAGTGGTTTTACCCGTGTTCCGACAATATAAGCAGCAACTCGAAGTTGAATGCAACTCGAAGGTGAATGCAACAAATAAGCTGCCTTGTCTCCAAATGCCCGCCAAGTTAGATAACTATCGCATTCTGCATGAATGTCTGAGCATATTCGTAATGTATCTCAGCGATATACGCTTGGTCAAGGCTTTCTACAACGAAGAGAACATTGGCTACATGCAGGATCTGTTGAGTGTGCCTGAATTGCAACGCGGTGTCTGTGATCTCATCAAGGTTGGCATCGACAACATTGCCTTTCTGGGCGACAATAGTCACGAGCAGATTGCTTTAAGCAGGCGTCTTATACAACTCCAGCTAAATAGCAGTGATCGCGCCTCGCGACTTTTCCAAGCGCTGCTTCATAGATGTGCCAAGCGTTCACATGTCAAGTTCTGGCTAGAGGAGACATCCAATACGGCACTGCTCGAGGGTCATAAGCCAGTTGACATACTCTATATAACAGCACTCCAATGGACGCTTAACTATGAGCTATTGAAGACCAGTCAATTGTTTTACAATGAGTTTGCCAAAATTTACTCGATACCCGTTGAACTGGCAGTTGATGATGATGATGATGACGATACGGAGCAGCAGCAACAACAACAGCAGCCGGAGGAACAGGAGGAGAAGCTGCGACATGGCGATAAGACCATCATTGATATACTCAAACTTAACTACAATGCGCTTAGCTGTTTCCTAATGCTACCCAAAGCGGCAATTGTCGCTAACTCAACCGCAACGACAACCACAGCAACAGCCACAACCACAGCGATGCCGTCGCCGATTTGTGGCTCAAGTTCATTGGAAACTCTCGTCTCGCAGCTGCCGCTTAGTACGCTGTCAGTCTCCATGACGAACGCTACCAGTTCGGACTATCCGGATTCTTCCTTGGATTACGATTCAATTATTAACAAATACGCCGCAGAATCTGCATTGCCTTCATTTCTGCAACACCTACAATCTACTCAACCCGACGAAAGTATTGTGCTCTTTGACATACGCGGAAGCAATCACATCAATACCAATAATCCCCCCACTTCCACCACCATCATCAGCAACAGCAGCAACAACATTGAAGCAGAGCAACCCAACCACTTGGAGAACGAAGTGGCTACGGCTGGACTAATTAGCAAGCTTTTCAATATTGTTGGTTCACTCTTTGGGGGCAATAGTGGCAGTAGCAGCTCACAAAGCACAGAACCAGCTCTGGATATCGATGATGATTTATTTTGCCTATACGAAGCGAATGGCGAGTGCAAGAAACTGCTGTTAAAACTCTTCGAAGCTACCATGGCCATATGCATCAAGGGCTTTCAAAACGAACAAGGTAAGTTGTTGGTCTCAGTGTGTTTGTTTTTGTATCTTGGCTTCAAAAATAGGCTTTGCAGCGATTGTACACTTAAGTGGTTATCGCACCCTGCACCAAAGAACTTTTAAATAGATTATAATGCATGGTTAGTTCTGTTAAAGTTGAAAGTGTGAAAAGATAACAAGAGTTAGTTCATAAAACACTCATGTTTTGCTTTGATAACGAAAAAAAAACCTAAAACTTGCGCCACTTTGCTTTATTATTATAATAATTATAATTTTACCTTAAATATACATATTTTTTACTATTATTTTTAGAAGGTATGTAGCAGGTCATCACTTTTTTAGTTGTCTAGCTTCATTCGTTCTAATTGTCCGTTGCCGTCACATTCTGCGGCTAATGCGTTTGCAATGCAACAATCGACATTGTTGGTTATAGCGCTGGGTTACAGTATGTACATACATATGTATGTATGTGAAGACTTAGTAGTGCCCATGAGGCGAGAACAAAGCGCCCACATTCACGCACACTAGCTTACGAGAAGCGGTACATAGTGCTAATAACGGTACGTTGTGGTTTTCCAAAGAGTTAATTATAAGCCAGTGAGTTAGTTACTTACTTTGCCATACCTAATACGAGCGCTTAAAACGCTCAGACGAGATTGAATTTCTCTCTCTCTCGTTCTTTCCGTCTGTCGTTGTGTTGGTGTCGGTGTTGCACACGTTACAGTCTATATTGACATGGATACTGTGAGCATTCCACACGCTTCGCACTTTTGCTTTGGCGCTCGGCCAACGTTGACGAATGTCATCATCATCTCCATTACTGTCGATGTTTTCACAAGATAAGACATTTTCTATCTTATCTAACACTGAGTTGCTTCTGAGTAGCATCTTTGATCTGCTAATAGACCACAGTCTACAGACTCTCTTTTTCATTTCGTTGTTGCAGTCGATAAGATGCAGAAGCACTTGCGCAAACTGAAGGCCATCATATTGAGCAATGCCTCCAATGACTGGTCGGAGCACGGTGAGCAGCATGCGCGGGACAATGCAGTAATACAAACACTCCAAACGCTTCTAAAGATAGCCGAACTCTCGAGCACACACAACGAGCCGGCAGGTGTGGTGGTGAGCGTTCCCAATCGTGTCAACACACAGACGCACAGACCACGTGCGCGTTCCTTTAACAGCGGCAGCGTGGAACTGCCCAGACAGCAATCGGTTAAGTTACCGGCAAAAAACTCACTGGCCACACCACCTACACCCCGCAGACGACCCCATTCCAGTGATGGCGCTATTGGAGATGCCGATTACTTCTCTACGCGTGCCTCTCTGAGCTGCGCCGCTGACAGTGAACTCGAGCTGAGCGAGAACGAGCAGGAGTTCTATCTGACTGCCGACGAGGGTTACGAGGCGGATGGCGAAATAGCCGAACTAAGTGAATCCGAATGTGATCTAAATGGTGGTGTTGCGGCTGCCAACGAATCGTGGACACCCTTCCAGCCTTCATCACGCTATCGCAGTCACATCATGCACGAGGGATTGAGTCAGCTGGTGGTGCAGATGCTAGTGGAGCTATCGCTGCTTTGCATGCGCCATCCTAGTGGCTGGACCGAAAGTCTTACACAGCTGGCAAATCGATTGTTTGTCATACGTGACTATCTGGGTGGACCGTTGTGCCTGTTGCAAGGATTTGCACCACTGCTGAGCAGCAATGATGCCAAATTGAGGGGTGAGTAGGGAGCTTAATTCTGATTTAATTTATATTAAACTTATCATTTCCGTTTTGCAGAACTACAGCAATCTATACTGGAGCTTATCAGTCATCTGAATACACCCGATGTGCTCAATTGTTTCTTTGGCATCCTGGGCAGCAAACAGCCGCCGGTGGAGCTACTAATGCGTCACATGCATCACATTAGCTCGGGCAGTTTGCGTCGTGCTCAACCCTGCATGGAACTGGAGTTCCCTATCACAATCGATGGCAAAATTGTAATAACAGCGGATCCATTTATCAGTGAGCAAATTGAGCGTGTCAGATTGCAGCATCAGCGCTATCAGGCTACTACCTTGTTCACACGTGCCGCGTGCATTGTGCCCGTAACGCAGGCACGCCTGTGGCAGCCAGATGGTCTTACTCTGTCGTTATGGCTAGAGTTGAAGGGTCAGCAAATGCATCGCAGCTTTACACAGTTAAACGATGATGATACGCGCTATTCTGGCGAGGATTCATCTGTGAGTGAAGTAATTTTTAAACTCAACTTAACTCTAAATAAGATCTCATTCTTCTTAATTTTTTTTAGAAAAGCCATCTGGTCTCGCTTGGTAGCAGTGCCGTCATGCTTAGCATTTATATAAGCAACAATTTACAGTTGATTTTCGAGCTGGTGCGACCCAATGAACCGCTGCCACCACGCGTCGAGGAGCACATGGAGGCCAGCAGTGAGCTGCCGTCGCAAATGAACAGCGGCAGTTTCCGTCAAGCTCTCAAGCAAACAAAAATGAAGCTACTCAACAGCTTTGGCCAGATGCACTTGCTTAATGGACATCAGAATGGTGGGGCAGAGGGTAGCAATTGTTACTTTGAAGGCAGCAGCGTGCAGCTGCAGCACATTCGCTTGCCACGCAACAAATGGACGCATCTAGTGTTTGCATTGCAACAGCAGGCGGATGGTTTACAAATCACCATCTTTCTAGATGGCCTCGAGCAGCATACGTTCAGTTTGCCATTCCACAATTTACGTTATGCCTCACGCACACATAGCTTCCAAATGCTGGCTGTGGGTGAAGGTGTTCCAGCGAGGACTGGCAACGGCAACGGCAACAGCAGCTCATCACGCTCCACTCTGGATGGCAGTGCGCCACGTTACGCATTGTCCAATCTGGTGCTATTTAAGCGACGCCTCGATGAGCACAATCTCATGGTCAACCTGACTGCAATGGGTCCGGATTTTACTGAGTTCACACAATGCCAGGTGGCCAACTGGAAGCCCAACTATGGCCATGTGCAACTTGGCAGGCTGACAACTTCCAACTTTGGCAATCATGCGGATTGCATGAAACATCTGCGGCAAGCGCGTGTTTTAGTTTATACAGCACAACAGCCGGATTTGGTCATGTGCCACGATACCAGTCAGGAGTTGGACATGGCTTGCTATGGACAGCCACAGGGACATATGCTGTACGGTGAACTGCTGCAACATCAGCCGCAGACGCTGCAAACGGCAGTGCTTCTCAGCGGAGGATTATCAACAATGCTTTATCTCTTCGCTAGGGTAAAAACTTTAGAGTCTTCTGATTAGTACTGTACCTAATCTTCCTTTCTTCTCCCTCTCTCAGATTGTTGAGCTTTCAAGCACTGCAACAACGCAAGCACTGGCCTTGGATTTGCTGCTTCAATTGGGTCATTCAGATGCCCAACTCTATACGGAATTCTTGCGTCAGGATTACCTAGCTCTCATTGGTTATGTCATCAAATCAGAACGCTGTTCCAAGGATGTGCAATTGCTACGTAGCATTGTAAACAATGCCTGCTCCCAGCCTGTGATTAACCGCAAGGGTGATGTCCTCCATGTGAATGACAATACGACAGCAAGTTTGGTCTATCCAAGTCTGTTGTTGGCGGTGCTGCTACGCTATTCGGACTGGCATCGGTCGGGCGCTACGCATTCGGATGTGCTGGACATGCTCTTTCGCTGCATACTGGCTCTTAGCAGGGACAAGCATCCGCAGCGGGATTTCAATATGGAGCAGTTGCAGAAATCGGGTCTTTTGCGTGCGCTGCTCAATCTGTGCAAGGTGTATGTGATTGAGTCGCCTAGCCCTGTGCATATATCGCCCTATGCCGCTGAATGCTTTGTGCAAATCTTGGCTGTGTTTGCGGGCTCACCGCCGGCGCCTTCGTTGCTAGACGAGATGATGAAGTTGTTGCTGTTGCTGCACAAACCCAGCGAATGTTTTGTTACACATGATCGCGCCAATTTCTACTTTTTGTTGACGCCACAGTTGCCAGTGAAGGAGCGCTCCATGGTGGCAACGAATCTAAGCCGAGTGACCACCTCGTTTCGGCGTCAGGTGCAACCACCCGTTCAAGAACTTGATGCGGAGCGTGCTGAACGGATTAGACGATTACGCCGTCTGCACAACTTGAGTTCCAGCTATAAACGTGCTCTCAACGAAATGGAAGATGACCTAGAGCAAATGGCTGACTGCTCCCATCTTAACAAGGCTGCACTGCGTCTGCTAAGTCCGGTGGAGGCATCACGTTGGCGACTTAAGTTCAAGCGACGCCATCCCACATCTAGCCCAAGCCCAAAACGCAGTCCACTCAAGGTCGCACGCAAACGCGCCCATTTGCATTCCACCAAATACTGGCAACCCTCAATCCACAGCACTCCCAGCTCCTCGCAGTCGTCGCCATTGCCAAGTCGCAAAACGGACTTCTACGAGCAGCTCGGAATTGTGACACTGCAGCAGCGACTGCTTATATTGCTCAAAGACTTTCTGTGCCTGCTACCTGACTCCGCTGTGGATGAGGTACTGCGTCACTATGTGAAACTTGAGTTCCTGCTAGTACTGGCCAATCAACGCAGCTGTGCCGTGCGTACAGCCATCATTCAACTGGTGGCGTTGCTAACCAAGCGCTTGGCCGCAGCAGAACTTGCCTCTGCCATGAAGCAGCTGTATCCAATACATTTGGCCAATCAGTTGACCATTCATGGCAGCGATGTAGCCATGTTTGAGGCATGTCTCTCCTGGGTTAGCGATCTTCACGGCAATCTAACAGATATGATTAATTCCGATGTCAACTTGGGCATACGCCAGCGTTTTGGATTGCAATCTCTGCTGGCCATTTCGATGTGCATGGGCAACAGCAGCTGGAACACAGAGCCACAACGTGTCTTTAAAGCGCTGTTGCGCCTCTATTTGCAGGTGAGTTTGCTGTGCTAGTAATTTTGTTTAAAGCTTATGAATGCTCTTTCTCGTTTACAGAATCCCGACGAGCAGCTGTGCCTGGTGGAAGCTGGTCTGTTGCAGTGCACCGTCAAGGCACTGCATCAGCTCTATTCGCTGCGCCTAAGTCAGCCCAGCGTTGATCAAGCCATTGTAGAGCTTCTGAATGGCATTGGCGAGCGTGCGCTCAAATCTGTGGGACACATCAATGTAAGTAGCTTACGCTTGTGTACGTTCTTGAAAGCTAATCAAATTTGTGCATATTTTAGTTGGTTTGGGACATACTCAACATGCTGACCTTTTATCAAGATAAACAGCCGCCTTTGATTGTGCGCAGCTTTCGTGCAGTGCAGGCCCAGCTCCAGTTTCAGTGGCTTAATGTGTTCTTTGAGGCTTGCAATGGAACTAGTTGCAATCACGGCTATCGTTTGCGAAACAGCCTGCCTGACTGTACGCTTAGCCAGGCGGAGTGTCGTACACGCATGGAGCTGCTCATTGATCGCTGCACTCAGTTCTTTACAGGTGGCGGCTGTCTGACAAATGCTGGGACCAACAGCTATGTGGCTAGTAGCCAGGAGCTGGCGCTGTTTGAGTTGCTTGTCTCCTATGGCATTGCTAATAATCATCGTTGCAATAATTTCATTGCCTGGGGTCTGCAACCGTCGCGTCCACGCGATTTGCGTGCCTACATTGTGGATGCACTGTGGCGCTCCTGCCAGGATGACTTTCAATCAAGCATTATATGCGATGTGAAAATGATCAAGGCACTGCTTTGGCTCAGCTTGATGGAGGATGTAAGGCCACCCATAGAGAACTTGTCGAGTCTATGCAATGCGCTAGGCATTAATGAAAATGATTCCACTTGGAATCTGGAGTATGAGCTGGAGCGACTGGAAGTAAATCGCAGCAGTGGAGCAGCCAAGCAAAAGCAGCTGCTTGAAAAGACGCTCTACAAATTTGAGCCACTCGTGCAGCATTGCATTGAGACCTCCATGGTAACCACTAGGCGTGTGGCGGAGCTGCAGGTAAATGTGGAGCATTATCAATATAGAATCTTTGATAACTCTCTTTTACCAACCTTAAGAATGCTGAACGCAAGCTTCTCATGTGCCACATGAAGGACTATGATGACACCTATACCTACACCAAATGGCTGGAGATTATTCGGCGCATGACTCACGAGGGAGCACCCTGGCACTGCAGCGAGCGTGCCGAGTGGTAAGTGAAGTTTCCTTAGTATATCAACGCAACTTAGACTCTTTATTTTTACTGCAGCTCCTGGGAACTAGACGACACGGAAGGTCCCTCACGTGTGCATACGCGTCTGCGTCGCTGCCATTTGGACATTGATCGACGCTTCTTTATGAACGACTACTGCCCTGGGCAGGGTCAGCGCGAGGAGCAAGATCATTATATGCGACCGCTAGACTATTTGATAGCCAGCTACGATCAGCAATTAAACATATCGCTCAACTCCCAGATACTCTATAATTTTGCGGCAAAATTTTTACCCGTCGATGGTGAAATCGATGGCGAGATTATTATAACCGATTTAAAGCTCTATTTTCTGGCCACATATCGTTGTAAATACTTTAATGTGAACTGTGATATATCGAACATAACTGAAATTTGGCTGAAGCGCTACCAGCACCAGGAAACGGCATTCGAAATTTTGTTGGACAGCAACAAGTCGCTGTTCTTTTCACTGCAAAATGCCGACGACTGGAAAATAATGCGCGAGGTATTCTGTGATAAAATTGTAACCTTGCCGGACAATGCCAAAGTGCTGGCCATAACGCAGCAATGGCGTGAGGGACTGCTAACCAACTGGGAGTATCTGATGGCACTGAATCAAATAGCTGGACGAACCTACAATGATCTCATGCAGTACCCAGTCTTTCCCTGGGTGCTGGCTAACTACAAATCTGAGTCCTTGGATTTGCGCCTTGCGCAAAACTTTCGGCGTCTTGCGCGACCCATTGCTGTGCAGCTGGAGGAAAATGAACAGCATTACATAAGCAACTATGTGGTAGGTGGCGCAGTTCTATTTATGTTTTGTTAATATTTAAAATTCTATATTTTGTTAACAGTACATCAACAGCACCAACACCAACATGGGCTCAATGATTTTAAAGCCATATCACTATAGCTCCCACTACTCCAACTCTGGCACTGTGCTCCACTTTCTTGTGCGTGTGCCACCATTCACCAGCTATTTTCTGCGTTACCAAGGTACATATACATGAATTCCATACGTCATAATCGATGTCAGCTAACCCCAACATTATACCTCTTAACAGATAACAACTTTGATCTGCCGGATCGTACATTTCATGCTCTAAACACCACATATTGTTTGGCCAGCCGGGATAGTCCTACGGATGTCAAGGAGCTTATACCAGAGTTCTTTAGCCTACCTGAAATGTTCGAGAATTTTGAACGTTTCAATTTCGGTTGTCGACAGAATGGCGAACGCGTTGAAGATGTTACGCTACCCGCCTGGTGTCAACGTGATCCTCGCCTATTTGTGCTTATACACCGACAGGCGCTGGAATCGGAGCTGGTGCGCAATGAGCTGCATCACTGGATTGATCTGATCTTTGGCTACAAGCAGACGGGCGAGAGTGCCGTTGAGGCCATCAATGTTTTCCATCCAGCGGTGAGATTGAAAAATATAAATTTTACAAATGCAAAAATATAAATATTATTGCTTGCTTGCAGACCTATGCTGTTTTTCTAGATTCAGAGATCAGCGATCCTATTGAACGCGAAGCGGTAAAGACTATGGTCAAGACTTATGGACAAATGCCGCGCCAGCTCTTTAAGTCGGCACATCCATCCACCAAGGCACTGGACTACGCTTTAGTAGATATACCCATTGTGTCTAGCGTAAAGGGACTCCGCTGGGGTGTTTACGTAGGATCGCCACAGCTGAAGCCACCCACATGGGCCAACTTACATAAAATACCCGGCACAGAGCATCTCGTTAGCTTCAGTAACACAAATGTGGTCTATGCACTGCCAGCACGTGCTGGTGTCATGCAAGGCGCCGAACCGGATACCTATAATGTGATTTCCTGGGGCTACGATGATCGCATTGTGCGCATTCAGCCGCTGAACAAACCGCAGGCAAAGCCCAAGAATCTCTTATACAATGGCAGCTTTGATGATATTAGCGCTTGTGGCTGCGATGTGAACTGCAATCAGCTGTGGTTTGGACACAAGTCCGGACGCATAAGCGTCTACAAGTGCACCAGCAGCTACGACTCACAGCAGCGAGCGAGCACCAAAAGTCGTCAGAGCTATGTGCGAGGCCTGCGGCTCTCTTACAATTCAGCATTTCGCAAAATGGCAACCAAGAGCACTGGCTCCGGAGGTAGTGGCGAAGTGTCTGATCAGTCGGGCAATTTGCATACAACAAACTCATCAGCGTCAATGGCCTCATCGGGCGGTTCCTTCAATAGTGATGCGCTGCAGCGGGATGGTGCTGATCTAAGCTGGTTGGGTCCAACGCTGCTGGTGCGACATACCGATGAAATAACATGCATAGCTCTATCCGTGGAATTTAAAATCGCTGTGACCGCAGGCCGTGATGGTATTGCCGTCATTTGGGATCTCAATGAGTAAGTTGTGCAATGTACTTATCCTGAATTTATTTACGAAGCATTTCGTTTTTAGCTGGAGCTATGTTCGCACCATTGCACGTCCTGCGGAAATACATCAATCACCAATCACTCACGTGGCAATCAGTCCCACCCTTGGCGACATTGTCACCGTGCACACGCTGCCACAGCAGCTCACAACTCAACCAACAGACACTAATACAGTGCAACCACAACCAGCTGCATCCAAACCAAGCACAGCAGATGAGTGCTTCGAGGTTACAGAGGAAAGCCTGGATGATTTTGTTAATGTCAATATCAATCCCAATGGCAAATCTATATTGCGTTTGCATTCAGTCAATGCTCGTTATGTGCAGCACCTGGTGCACGAGGATCGCATTCAAGCTGTGTGTTATTCCTACATCAAGGAAGGCGTGGGCGTCAATGTCATTGCCACCGCTGTAGAGGGTGGCTTCGTGCGTTTCTGGTCCAGTTGGAACTTGGCTTTTGTCAGCGAACTAACAACAGGCACATCACCTATACGCAGGTAAGTTAATCTCTTGCCAGTAGGGTGACTGCTTCATTAAAAAACTTATCCCATGCAGCATAAGTTACTCCACGCATCAACACTTGGTGGTACTAAACCGGGACGCTCATATACAGGTCTGGGAATCAGAGGGTCTTTATGGCAATCCCCCAAAATTTCCGCAAATTGTCTATAAATGAACGACATACTCAATAATAGGACGAACTAAACTTAAAGCATATCAATGACAGACAAATAAATACTGAGAAGCTGATGAATCAAAATGAAAACGGGCTTAAGTCATGAACGGGCTAGGCTCCTTAAAATATCTACACATTAAAGTTTTATAGCCATAGGTTCATAAAGCTGTATTAATACATTTTTCTACCAAACAATCTTTTATAATTTACCAAAATTCGTTTTTTTTTATGGCTTTTGAAAGGATTATAATATAATTATGTGAAAATTTCATCTATTCTATCATGGCAAATATACAAATACGAATATATATTTATATCAGTTGGCAGGACAATCTTTGCAACATAGTTAGTTCTAATTTTTATGTGCTGCGCTGCCTTCAAATTGTTGATATTATCAATAAACAATACATTTTTGCAAAAATAAAACAATTTACTTTAATATTTTCTAAGTAAAAATGTTTACAAAAATAGAAGCCACTTTATGTGGCTACGTCGAAATTCAAACAATCAGACTAATTTATACACAATTTGATCAGCATCTTCGACTAGCTATTAGGACTTCCAAGGCGGTAGCTTAGACCCGTTGTTGGCATTACGCTTTTGAGGCTTGCCGCCCTGTTTGGCATTCATGGTAAGAATCTCGTCGAGCTTATCAAAATCTCCGGGACATTTGCTGAGCAGCAGTTCAATATATGCCTGCAACTTGTCCATGGGTGAAGGTGGATCTTTTTTGTCACCCACATCCAAGTTGTTTTTTTCGGTGTTGCTGCTGCGCTGGGTTTTGCTTGATTTGGGCGTGTCTGGATAGTGACGCGCATTGTTTAGATGCGGTGATTCGCTGTCCGTCTCGCCGCTGCTCATTTGAAATGTCTGATTGGGTGAAGTGAGTATGGCAAGAGCCTGTTGCCACTGTGCCTCCATTACACCATGCAGTTTTTCTGCAATGTCCGCACTGAAAACAAATGTTGCTTGTTATTCACAAATAATTATACTTATTTTTGGTAACGTAATCTTTACCGCTTATTCTTGTAGCAGCTTAGTTGGAGTTCCAGTTCCTCTATCTTTTTGGATGCATTTGCCAGCTGTAAACGGTACAGTTCCACCTCCTCGTTGTGCTTTTCCTGTATGAGATTCAGCTCCTGGTTATTCTTTTCATTGATCATCTCCAGCTGTTTGACGGCACGATCGGCTATTAGACGTTCACGATCGCGTGCCTCTGCCTTCAGTTGCTCTTCCGTTTTATCAAGCTGGCCCTGAAACTCCTGCAACTTTTTAGATACCACATTTTCCATTTGTTGCTGGTAGTGTTGCTTCAACGATTTCTGTTGTACTTCCAGTTTCTTTTTGAGATGCGTCTGCAAACGAAGGTTTTTTAGAAAAACAAAAAGAGTTGTATTAAAACTCAATATCCCAATACCTCAATATCTGTCAGGTTGGCTAACGCTTCCTGTAGAGATTTCCGCTGCGTTTCGAGATTATCTGCGCGTGTCTTTTGCTTTTGGTGATACTCTTGCAACATTTCCTTTTGTTGATACAGCGTGGCATTGTCCTTTTCAAGTTCTTCGATGCGCGTTTTTAGCTGTGGTAAAACAAAACTTATTATGAGATGAAAATATTAAATGAGATCAAGTTTAACCTTCTCTTGTTGGTAGTCCGCCTTGGCAAACCTATCGCGCAGTTTGTTGAGCTCGGCATGTGATAGTTCTTCAGCCCGTTTGCAGCTTTGCAGCTGAACTTCCTGCTGCTCCAGTTTCTTAGCTGTATCGCTTGCCAGTTGCCTCTGACGCTCGAGCTCGGACTCCAATCTGTCCGTTTTTTCCTGAAACTTTGTTGCCAAGCCTACAGCCTGCGATAGCTCATGCTGCAGTGCCTCGCATTTACTATGATTATCGTTACGCTCCGTTTCCAGCCGGTGCAGAGTGTCTCGTAAATGTTGCACCTCAAAGTTTAATGTTTTCAATTGATTTTCTGACTGTTGCAAAGCTTCATCTTTGGTTTTATCCACCTCTAAGGCTACAGAGATGCGCTGCTGATACTCTAGCAACTGGGCCTGCAGTGTTTGTACCATTTTTTCCAAGTGCTGGCGCCGGAGCTGCTCCTCTTGCAGTGAGGGACTACCATGCTGCGTTGACCTATTGTTTGCTACGACAGTGCCTGCTAAATTACTCTTACCCCACAGCTCGCTGAGACTGATGAGCTTCTGCTGATTGTAAACAGATGCAGATGCGCCCAGTCGAATGCTTGGCAACGAACTCCCCGCCGTCTGCGATTCCTGCGCATGCCCAGAATGCGCACGCAAGCGCAAAAAGTCATCACTGTGGTGATGGTGGTGGTGGTATGGTTGCTGCTGCTGCTGCTGCCAGGCATTTTGGTCGTCTAGGTAATCGTCAATTTCGTGTAATAAATTTTCTTCAGTACGAAGATGCCTTGTAGGCTCTACTGAACCACACTTAGGCGTAGAGTGCACCAGGCCATGCAAATCGCCCTGTGGTTTGCTGCCCAGCGCTGTGCGCACTGTACTTGAAGATATTGTTGATAAATCTGATGGTACATCAAAACGACGCATATCTTCCCGCTCCAACTCAAAGTTTTGCAGTCGCGCATTTATTTGATTGAGTTCCGACTTTTTGCTAGGCAACAGAAACTGATACGCAGCTGTTGTAGGCGCTGGCGGCGGTGGAGGCATGGCAAGTGCATCTGCTGCCTCTGCAGCGGCACTTAGTTTTGCCTCTTGCATCAAGCGCTCTGCGGTTTCTGTGTAGTAATTCGGCGGTATCAGCAGTAACAGATCGGTGTCATCTGTATCGGTATCACTCATTACACAAACATGATCAATTTCACATTAAGGCAATTTTGGCTTTTTTAATAAATTCAACATTCAAATATGGCAACGAAGCGAAACAAGCGCTCGTTTCTATAGCTACATGACTGACATTTGCATGATTTGACCGATGTGGCAACGCCGCCACACCAGGGCTACATACCTAGGCCCATGACGTTTGGCAACTAAAAATAATAATTGAGTTTTGCAATGTTTATTCCTTGCTGTTGCCAGTGTTTTTTATGTTTGTGCATGTGTTTATAAGTAAGTTTTTGCTATATATCCACCAATGACCGCAGCCACCATTACAATAAAGGAAAACACTAAAAAAATACAGCTGGAACCTTTTTGTTGGTTTACTTTAAGCGCCTTATTTGCCTCGATCTCCTGCAACAACTCATCCTTTTGCTTTTCCAGCTCGTTCACTTGTAGCGCAAGCACATCATGTGGTTCGTTAACCTCGCTATCCAGTAGCTCTGAACCAGTATTATCATCTTTTGCAACCGCTTCCTGGTATTCCCTAAGAGCTTCCTTAAGCTCCGCTTCATCAACAGTTTTCCCAACGTCAGCACCTGTATCTACGTCATTATTTTATTTTGCTTTAATATGCAGTTTAGTTGTAAATGGAAAAGAAAAAAAACCTACCTTCGACTTTAACGTCTTCCAACTTAACTTTTATCTTGGCATGCCAGACATTTGCTTCATCTATATTTTTCCAAAATGCTTTCAGTCCGATATTCTTATCCGCCACGGCCGCTTGCACCCTAAACTTGTGGCTTTCTGCGTCGCGTTCAGTATACTTAAACATGGGATGCATCAATATATCAACCGTCACCAGCTCGAGTGGCTTTAGTATCCCCACAGTCGGACGCACAAAAAAGATGGTTGGCGTGGTTGTCTTCATTTTGAATGCAATGTAGTTCTCATTGCTAGGATTTTTAAGGTCAATCTTTTTGCAAATCGATCGTCTGAAGGGACCTTCGATGACGAGAAGCTCAGGGGGGTCCAGAATCAACAGTGGAGCACCCATTGTGATTTAACAAAATGGATTTTTTGTAACGTTTAACAAAACAAAAAATAATTACAAAAGCAAAAAAAAAATTTTTTTCAAATTTGATTTAGTTTTCGAGAAAAAAAAGAAAATTATGGTTGATTTGATTTAGTTAGCTTTATCTTGAAATTTGATGTTAACACAACAGAAAAAGATTTCCATCTGAGCTAGCCGTAAACTCAAATCATAGTTGTGGTAGAAGGCAAAGCCTATTTCGACAACTAATGACAAATAATTAACTGTCAAAAGTAAGAATACATAACTTTTTAACACTAAAATCTCTACCACTGTTGCTAAAAATACTATTTATTCCGACTATCTTTTCCGTTCTCTCGCCATTAAGTTTAAATCAAGTCATCAGTGGAGTATATAGTTACAAGTTTTTTATTTTTTATATTTTTAAAAATTCGTTCAAAACTTTGCTTTTTTTTTACCAAAATATCATCCGACCTGCATTTGAGGACGTTGCCTTGGCCAGGATTACATCCGAAAGTTCATCGTCGTCCAGTTCGTTGCTTTTGGTGTTTATTGTGAATGCAGGAGGATTCGGAGTTGGGGTAAGGTACACACATAAAAACTGTTAATTAGTCTGTTTTGTATTCGTTTTTTTTATTTTATTTTTTGTTATATTTGTATAATAAATAACAATGAATGTTTTTTGGTGTTCCTGTTGAAACAGCCAGACGACGATCACCCTTTGATGTGTATGCGTGTGTGTGCGTGGTGCGTGCTTGTCGACAGGATCAGGATGTGAAGTGATGAGAGTAGATTGTTGAGTTCGATTCAGGTTGGATAAACATGTGCAGAGGCAGTTGCACATTAATAACAACAAGTACAATAAATGTTCATTTATGGTCTTCAAATCGCAAAAGTAGGAAAAAAGAAAAAGAGAGAGAAAATATGGAAAAATAGGAAGAGTTTTTCCAAAAAAAAAAGAAGTACAATATAATTAGTTATATTTTACGACGAGCAAAACAAACGAATATGATAAGACAAGAACAAAATATTAACACATACAAAAACTTAAACAGGTAAAATGAACATGCGATTATTATTTATGCATATGGGAATGGCTGTTAAAGCAGGGAAGGCAAACGTCTTGGCAATAATACACAATTGGTTTTCATAATTTCACATTTTATTTTAATCTAGTTCAATTTTAGGCACTATTTAATCATTAAATGTATATATATGTTATGTATTTATATATTGCAAGAATCAATAAAAATAATGCCTTAAGTCTCTTTTGCTAAAATAAAAATATTTTACAGCATTGTTTCTGGGTGTATTTTCTTTCTTTCTTGATTTTCATTTAGATTTTAATATTTGTAGGTATTCTATGTATAATTTAAATATCACTTAATTATTTTCGTTTCAAGACACTTGTGTTTTTGTGAAGTTCTTTTATGGTGGTTTCTTTTTTGATGCGGACGGTAACAAGAGAAAATTGCATTTGAAAAGAAATATACAACTTTTGACAATAAATATTAATATTAGAGTTTCATGTAGTTTTTGTTACTTTAAAACTATTTGTATAAATTACTTTTTGTTTTTATGCAGTCGCTAATGGTAGTAATTTATAAATTAGTTTGCAATTTAAATTCGTTTTTTGCATTTATAAGAAAACAAAAACCAACTAATCACGAGGCAAATAGATCTTTTAACTGATTTTCTGTTTTATTGCTATAAGAGAGGGGCGTTCAAGACTTTGTATTCGGGCAACGCAGGCAAGTTATAGTGGATGCTAAGAAGCTTAACGAGTTGACAACGAGCTACGAGAGAGATAAGTTGAGATAGCGAGCGAATACCATAACCACAGAGAGACAGAAAGAGAGCGAGTTGGAGTGTTGAACAAGTGAAACCGAGCCCAGTTAATGATTCGGTGTAAGTTGTTAATGATGATGTATTGATTGATTGATGAGATTCATTTTAAATGTAACGAGCGGAAAGTAGCGAGTGTAACAAAGGCGTATGGAGGAAATGAGGGACGTTAATGAACACAAGATGAGTAAGTTTTGAAAGTTATGTGCAGATGATATTAGGTAGTAACGAATGAAAGTAGCAAAGTAACTAGTAAAAGAAGCGAATATCTGTTTAGACGGTCGACATGTTTAATTGCATTTCTTGAAGTTTGCATGTTGTTGTTGCTTGTTCTTATGTGCTTACTTTTTGATCAGCGAGCGCACTTTTTTCATCGTTCGATTAAAGATCGTCTTATTGTTGGCGCTATTGTTCGATCCCAGAGACGAGTTGGACGTCTTATTGCTGCTGTTAATGCTGCCACCACGGTGCACATGCGCCGCCGCCCGTTGCTGATTGCCATGTATCTGACTTTTCAACGATTCTTGCCCATCCTCTCGCTCGCTCTCCGTCGAGCTAACACCATCGGGACTCTGGCGATTAAAGACACCACGCTGCGGTGCCTGAACGGTTCGCTCTGGCGTCGGTGATTTCGAGGATGAGCTTGCATCGCGTCGCTGCGGCTGTGGCGTCAACGGCAACGCCAGATTCTGCATGCTCTGTGTCTCATCATTGGGTTCGCTTGGCGGCAGCAGCTCTGCAAGCGTCTGCTTGCACAAAATATGATCTAGACTACGTGACTTGCGATGCTGTTGCACATTTGGCGGCACCAGACTATCGCGTTTCTCGCGTCGCGTCACATGGCACAATTCATTCGATGCCGTCGTACCCTCATCTTCATCCTCCTCTTCCTCCGGTTGCAGTGTGCACGTGGAGCTAGCATTTGTCAGGGCTGTGCTTCCAGCCGTCACAACAGCTGCTGCTGCCGCAATACGCTGTTCGGGTGTGCTCAAGCTATGCTGACTGCTTGCCGCCGCCTGATCCAGCAGACCATCGACACTATGCGATCGATAACCATTCGCAACGCTGGAATTGTGTCCGATTCCTGCAGCAGAGCTGCGTCGTGGTGGCAAATATGCCAATGGCGTCATATTCTGCATGGACGCGGAACCAGCTCCAGATTTATGGAGAAGTGCTGCTTGCTGGGTGCGATAGGGTGGCAGGATGTTGGAGCGTTTTGGTTGACCCCGTCCATAAGTCAGCAGGGATGTGCTGCCACGCTGGCGGGCTGGTGAGGGGGATTGCCGGTATCTATTTGCCTGGTGATTAGCTGCTCGTGAATTATCGAGTTTCGAGTTTTGCAATCAAAATTAAATTAATTATTAATTAAGTTGATTTTGTTTTTGTTTTGTTGTGTTTTTTTTAAAGTATAGTATAGTAGAGTTATGTGTGTGTGTAAGTGAAAGAGAGAGAGAGTGAGAGTGTGTGAGGGAAAGAGATATAGTGAGAGAGGAGCTGCTAATGCCGTTTTCTTGAAAGTCTTGACTTAGCAACGGTTAGAAGCAGTCCACCCCTTTTTGTAACGAGTTGATCTTGAGGTTGATATTGTTGAGGATGATTGTTTTGTTTATCTTTTGCTTAAGTCTAAGGATGGATATAGTATGTAGTCAGTAAGTATATTCGAGTCTAGCCTAAGTGCTCTCGGTGGCCTAATCTACGCGGATTCGCATTCGCATTTGAATTGGAATTCGAATTTGAATTCGAATTCGTACTCTGATTGGTTGAAGTAGAAGTAGGAGTAGTAGTAGTAGTTGTTGTACTCGTTGGCCCACCTTGTCCGCTGCCATTGGCCGCCATCAGGCCATCCACCACACTGCCCGCGCCACCGCCAACGCCACCACTCTGATAGTCGGAATCGTTGCTGTGCATTCTTTGGTATGAGCCCACTGGACCGCCGGGCGCCATCGCCGCAATGCGATCGATATTCTTTTCGCCTCGCAAAAATCTGCCGCATCAGAAGAGAGTAAGAATTAAGGGTGGGAATGTGTTTAAAAATACGTCGAGTAAGCATTAAGTTAAATTAGGTATTAAGATTAATTATTTGGTTTTCCATTTAGTCCTAAATGCGCCGTTAATATACCTTTCGATCTTATCGATGCACGCATCCTGATAATCGTGTATCCAGCTGACGCCATTAAAATGCGCCACACTGCACATATCCTCCGGTAGATTCTCTGGCCACTGGAACTGTTGATCCAGAATGGGTATAATATTGCAATTGGAGTTAAGAGCGGCAACAATTTCCTATTTTACACAAAATAAAAGACTATGTTAACTTTTTGAATTGTTTGAAAAAGTTTGCGATCGACTTACGCGATGCACCCAATCCTTGCACTCCTCATCGTTGATGCAGCGATGCAGAGCGTCCGGTGTTAATACTAAGACAAAATTCTTTGCCTGACGAATACTGTTGAGTAGGCCATTATCAAATTTGCCCGCCTCCAAACGCTCCACATCAATGAACACTGAGAAGCCGCGCAGCTGAAGATGAACCTAAGAAAGGAACGTTAAGAAGTTAGGAAATCTCTAATTCTCGCTCTTTCTCTAACGCACCTTTAGCAAACTGGCCAGCTGTGAGCCGTTGGAGCGCCGATAGCTGACAAAAACGTCTAGCGTCTTGGCCATATTCTCCTCGGATGAGCTGGGCAACGAGTTCTCCAGATTCTTAACGGAATTAAGAATCCTCAAGCGATGAATCGCATTCTTGATGCCACACTCTGTCATCAGCATATCCTCGTTGACATGTGGCAAGGTGCACTTATCGATGCCAGCATTTAACATAGCATACGTATAGATGCAATAGTCGGTGCCAATTTCGGCGAGAAAATTATGCATCTTTGCCGTATCCTTAGAGGAGTAGTCTGCCATACGTTTGAGACTTTGCAGTTCACGCTCGAAGCGCTTGAGAAGAATGCCATTCGAGATGCCAATGTCATCTCGCAGATTATCCGGAGTCAGTTTAAGCAACAGATCGCCGTCCACCTGGGATTCCTCGAACTGGCGCAGGTAACAATTGAAACCGATCTGTTTGACCCACTCCTGTACATCCTCCACAGACCAAAGGGGCACCTGCTGGGACAACTTATGTGGCACCGTTTCACCAATCAAACGAAGCGCCTGCGCTGCAAACTTTGAGGCAATCGCGTTGGGGCAACTCGCAACTGTTTTGAGAGCCTCAATAGCGCCAATCTCATGGAAGATGTCCGTGTTGCCCTGTTTGCGTTTAATGCCCGCTTCCATGCAGAAATGGAAGGCGGCCAAGTTACGTGCCTCCTCACGATTCGAACTTAAGACAGGCACCAATCTTTCCAGCCAGTGTTTGCTCTGGCCATGAGCATGCGCCAAATTCGATTTGGCAAAAACGTACGGGTCGTGCGACGTGACAAATGGCTCGACGAGATCAAGGCAGCCGGACTTAAGAACCTCCGCTTCGATCTCCTTGTTGGCAACGAGCACAGCAATGGCCAGGCAGGCATAGTACTTGATGTTGTCATCGTTGTGGAAGGCAAGCGGGAATAGCCACATGGGCACCTTGCGCACAATCATCTCCTCCTGATTCTCAGCACCACCATACAGTGACAGATTGACCAGAGCACTGGCACAGTGACGCAACGTTTCCACATCGTTGGTGCGGCACTTGAAGAGCAGAGCGTCGAGGCCACCCAGACGGATGACGTCCGAGCAGGTGCCCTCGGAATGCTTGAAGAGATGCTCCAATATGCCAGTGCCGACACGCGAATGCTCCATATTTGTTTCCTTGGTGCAGACACACGCCACATTCACCACCTTATCGAGTCCATTGTCCACTACATGAGAACGGTTCTCCGTAGTGAGACACTGCTCCAGTAGATGCGCAGAGGAGAATTGAATATCGCTGTTGTGCTGCACACAGTTCTTCATCAGCAGATCGAGACCGCCACTCAGACGCAATGAATTGCACAGAGAGTAACCCAGTTCGTGCCCGTGTGTGGGCACTGCCCAGGCACGGCGAATCACCTCGTTGATCTTTTCCAGATAGACGGATTTCTTTTCGCCGCCGTTCGATAGCAGATTATTCTCATCGTCCTGCAGCGTGCTGACCACGGAGTTGAGCACATTTGAATACTTGCTAATGGCCTGCTCGATCTCCTGTTGGCCGCTGCCCGCTGTCAGGGATTTCAGGTCATCGAGTTTGAGATCCTTTAGCTTGAACAGCTGACCATTTGTGGCGGACATTTGCGAGGAGGAAGAGATCATGCTGCTGCCCGTGCTGGAGACACCTTTGTGCGTCATCGAGTAGTTGGCCTTTGATGCGGATGAGACATGCTTTTCTTGGCTTATGATGCCGTTGGATGTCATCGTTTGCGACTGTTGCGACTGCGAGATGGCCTTCTTATCTGCCGAGAAATTGTCGCTCTGCACCTTAATACTGGCCGCGGCCACCTTGTTGCTTGCCTGCTGTGTAATATCTCCTGTGCGTAGCGAGAGCGCTTCCTGGAAGTTCAAAACAGAGCGTATAACAGTTAAAATTATCAATTCAAATGTTACAATTACATGCTGGGACTCTCAGTATGACAGCTGCTCAACTGTTATACCAATGCAATATTCGCTTAACTAATTACATGCTGCAAAAACGGTTTGTGTCTTTACTAAGGAAGTGTAACAGCAAAATGAACTGTTAAAGGGTTGATCATTGAATGAATTTGACAAACTTTATTTTTATCATCATCTACTTGTAAGCTTAAGATTATTTATTTCTTATACCTTGCTCTGTTCTACCTCAATGGGTATTTCGCGAACATTTTTTATACTGTTGTGATTGTTGTTGTTGTTATTGTTGTGGTTGGTAGTTGAGGTTGTGTCAGCTGTGTGCTTGTTGTTGTTGGACGTAGGCGTTTGAGTGGTGGGTGTTGGTGGTGGTGGTGGTGGGGGCGATAGGGGACAGCAGTTGGTGTTGATGGCGGGCTGCAAAGGTGGATTCGAATTTCTACGTACTCGTGTGTGGGAGCTAGAGCGAGAGCTTGAAGACGATGATGAAGATTGCGAGGAGGAGGAAGAGGCAGAGGCGGAGGCAGAGGAGGAGCGACTCGATGCTGCACCAGACATTCGGGCAGCGGACGCAGTGGACTTGCTGGCAGTGCCTGCTGTTACAGCAGACGTCAATCCGCTCACCACTTGAATGGGCTGCGGTGGCGGCGACATTGGAGAGTTGTTGTGTGCAAAACGGTTAAGGGGCGCGCCCACTGTTGGCGGCGGTGGCGATAATGGCATCTCAACAATGGGACTGGGCGAACGTTTGTTTGGCACAAAATCGGATTGGCCACTCGAACGAAAGATGCCTTTGCGTACGGGCCAAGGCGGCTGTTGCTGCTGCTGCTGTTGATTCGACATGTTTTCTTTGGCTTTCTTTCTATTTCTCTGCTTTTTTTCTCTTATCTTAAACGTATTTCAATGTCAGGCTGCAGACGTTGGTCGTTTATTTATTGAACCGATCGATGTGCTTGTTCTTCAAATATTTATATTTATAAATATAGAATTGTATATAACGCAGCGTGAACGTGAAAATGAGTGTACTCGGTCTTTAAATACAGTTTGTTGTTTATTTTCATTCACATAAAAATAGCGTACAAATTGGCTGCACTGACGTCTCGATCTTTCGTTGTGTGAGAGAGAGAGAGATTTTTGTTGTCTGTGTGAAAGACAGTGTGGGAGTGTCATGTATATGTGTGCGTGTGTGTGTGTGTGTTAGTGCTGACACTGACCGACAAATTAAGTTTGTAATGTTTTACAGCACTTTTTCTTTAATTACTGCAACAGTTGCGCACACACACACACACACACACACAGTTATGCTAATGACAATTAACAAGAGACTTGACGAATGTGTCAAATGCATGAGAAATATAGTAAATATGTAAATAAATTCTAAAACGGCATGTGACGCGAGACACTTGTTGGTTCTAGTACATATATACTACATATATACACAAAAACTTAACGAATGTTTGTCAGATATCTCACATAGTGTCGCATACGGTAGCCCATTGTTGCTTGCGTTGATTGCTCAACTTTAGTTTAACTTTAAAGTTAAGGTTTCGAGTCTGTTAAATAAGCTTTCGTTAAGTTTAACGTTACGAAGATTCAGTAGAATTTTAAGCACACTATTTTGAACTTATGATTTTCTTTCGTTTTCATCACAAGCAGCGTGAAATTTTTTGAAATTCCGAAACTTGTTGCTGTTCTTTTTGTCGGCACAAGTGTTATATATATGTATATACATATACATATGTATGTGCCCAGAAGGTTAGATTCTAATTATGTGACGCTATTTTGTTGATAAGTTTAACACTTGTTTCGCCTCTTATTCTTTTTTTATATTTGTACAGTCATTTGAATGAATTTATTTTAATTAGGAAGTCGTTGTCTGATGCTAATGTTTTTAGGTGCCAATAGACAAATAAATGCAATGTTCTTTTCCATTTAGTACTCGTGTATATAAGCACATATACTTGTACATATATATTTCGAATATGCAAACGATTATTTAAAATTGGCTCGCCTAAAGCGTAACACTCGCGTCGATCGCTTGTCTGATACTAAACTGTGAACTGAGCACCGCTCAGTAGAATTTTGTTTTGAAGAAAAAAAAAAGAAAAGAAAATGTTCGAAAATAACATACAACTTTTGCTTCCCCTTTTCACTGGCTGAGCGCAAAATTCTATAGAAATTTTAGCGCGCAAATTGTTGGTATAAATCAGAAAAAAAAAAAATATGTATAAGCTATAAGTATATGCATTTGTGAAACGTGCAACATTTGCTTAAGGTTTGTGAATTTTAAACTTTTTATTTTATTGTTTCAAAATGTTTAATTGTTGAAATGAATCGTAGAAAAAGGCTTTTTTCTATCATGATTGGGACATTAACAATTAGAAACTCAGCGTATGTTTGGCCACGTGTCTGTTATTGGCCAAATGCCAGCAAAAAACGATCTAACATTAACTTTTTAAAACTTATAGATTGTTCGTGGATCAGTTTTTGCTGTTTATTATACGTAGGTCAAGGAGATTTTCAGCTTGCTTGATTATGTATACATTATTAGTTATTATTTATCTGTGATAAGCTTTTTATTGGTTAGTCAGCACTACATAATATTTCATCATCCAGTTGGAATTGCGTTATTGACAAACTTTAATGAGGTGCATCATAAAATAATAAATTTTATGCTAATTCGTCATTTCCCCTCCAATGTACTGTACGACCTTTAATAGGTTGCGTTGAGCGAGGTCGTACTGTATATTGATTAGATAAGCCACAACAAAGCGTTACCCTAGGAAACTGCTTGTTTCTCTCTGTTGCAACTGCAAGCTAAACACAGTGGCTCATTTAGGGCAATAACAGTTGGAAATGTTAAGAATTCGGATGTTGCAACTTGTCGAGTAGTTGCGTGTAACGAGCGTTGCGTTGAGCGAGGTCGTACTGTACCTGAATTTTCTTAAGCATTGAACCCTTTTTTTTGTCCTTGCTCAAATGTCGCAGTAGACGTGGGCTCCACTGGAGCTGGCGGTTGCATAGCTTAAACATATCACGTATACGCAATGCTATTTCACAGCGGAACGTTGCCTATTTTTTGGCGCCGCGAAAACATGTACAAATATCGATTTTTCCTTTAGTTTTCTAGCAATTTAACGGACTTTTTCACTCTCTAAACACTTTTCACAATTTTTTGATGGCGCCATTAACTGGTACCAAGTCGTCTTTGCGACCCTTATGCGACCCTAACATGCATGCGACGAACTTCGACTGAAAGGAGTGGCCGGCATAACGGTTGTTTGCTGCTATGCTTGAGCTTTGTGAGGGGGTTAACCTTGTGGTTGATAGGGTGCTGCGTCATCAGCGTGCTAAGCTTTGAAAGCTTTTGATTGGTGTTGAGCAGCAAGTAAACTAGTAACAACTGTTTGACCCACTGATTGATTGATTGATTGATTGGCTGCTTACCTGTATAACGGCTGCACTTTCCTCCGTTTTAACGCCATCCATTTCTAGACGATTTCGTACCGCTGACGCAGCCTTAGCCTCTTTATAGTCAATATCTCCAGTTTGAAGACGTTTCATTTCTGCTGAATTGCTTGTCGCCTGCTCGGAGCTAATGCCATCGGCTATCACTTTGGTGGTGGCCATCGATTTGGAACGCTTCTCCTCAAACTTGATAGTATCGATTGTTTTATTCGAGCCATTTAAGCCACTGCTACCGCTCAGTTGTGCAGCTGTCGGATGTGTTAAATCCAAACCGCTGCCAAAATGTTTGTGCGCGCAAGAATCATCATCGCCGTCCGGAGTCGTGACAATGCCATGACAGCTGCCATCATCATTGCCATCAACTAGATTCTCGAATGAGGCACGCATTCTGCAAGAGTTAAGTTGTGAGTTTTTGAGATCACGTTATTGTTTGTATTTTGTTCTTACTTCTTTTTTAACTGCGTTATGGTATCTTCGCTATTGAGACCCTTGAGGTCATCAATCGATGGATAGTGTCGCGTTGTTGGCGTTGGCGCCGCTGTCAGTCGTTCTATTTCCGACATGGACAATTTAATATCAGTGAGATCGCGCTTAACGGCGGCGGCCTTCATTTCCGAAGACGTTGATGACGCGGAAGACGACGACGACGAAGACGATGATGATGACGCTTGTGTTGTTGATGATGATGTTATATGATGCAAACGCTGGGATTTCTTTTCCACACGCGTCGTTGTGCTACTGCTGCTGCTATTGACAACCTAAGAAAGAGAAAGAGAGAGAGTATGAAGAGAAAGAGCAAAATAACAACATTAATGTTTATGCAGACATTTTTAATTTGTCGCACTGAATCAGCGCAGAAATATGCGAAATATTTGCGAAAAATTGGGCCGCCTTTAGCATTTGCAGAAAATATTACTTGTGATATACATTAATGCTATCTGCTGGCAGGCGCCGCCTTTATAAATCATCAAAATAAGTTTTTTTTTTTGATTTATTTTTATTTTGTTTGTTTAGTATTTGTCTAAATGCTTGGCTAATAGATGGTTTTACGTGTCTTTTAACTTAATATTCAACTAAAACAATTTCAAAGTGCAGATAAGATTTGGCTCCATTCTATCTTTGTACAGAGATACACATCAGCAAGAGCTGCTTATCTCATTGCTTGTGATATCAGTGGAGGTTATGTATGCAAAGGCCTATCTACAAACCGCAATAGTCATGGACAATAAGTTATTTAAAGTCAGCGAGTGCAATAGAACGGGGAAGTACACTTTTAAACAAGTGCAACTACGCAGCTAAAGACGTTTCGTCAAACATCAATAATAAATAAGGTTTCCCCTCAGCAGAACAAATCACAATTCATTTGCTAGCCAATTATTTCTCAACAGCATTCCTCAATTGCTATTGTGACTTTTTGGCAGAAAATCTATTCATGCTCAATCACAACACAAGTACAAGCCAAATACAAAACACTTGAACAGTTTTTCAGAATATATTTGTCTTTTGGCACTGTTAAGTATGTATTTAAAAGAGGTTGTCGTAAATACCAGGAAAGCAAAAAGAAACACACGTCAAAAGTCTAATTCTTTTTGACTTGGCTTGACAAATGTAGCAACATTACGAATCAATTCTAATTTTAGTCTTAAGCAGAAGAAGCGCCAAATTGTGTGGGTGTTGCTTTCGAGCAATATAGTTTTTATAAGGCTCGAAGCGTTGACTAATATAACAAATGTATAGAAAGAAGTATATTTAAATGATAATTGCCCAGATTTGGATATAACGTATACGCATACGTTACTTTGTTACGTTCTTTGGTCTTTTAAGTAAAGCTAATCAACGTGGCATATTACGAGCTATAAACGAAACGGCTTGTCGCAATTTAAAATAGGGGAAGGGAGGGGGAAGGAAAGTTCCAAAGTGCCAAGTTATCGACGTTCTCTTTTTGTTTATTTTTCAACACATTTGTGTTAGTTATTATTATTGTATAGGCCAGACACAGAGAGAGAGAGGGAAGTCGAGCTCTTTGGGGCTAGGCGTTACTTGGACAAGCAGTCAATAGATTAGATATGAAGAACAATAACTTTTTTTTAACACTGCGTCATTTACTTATTTATCATTATTATGTATAGGCTGGTCTCGGCTTATTTCTGTTTAGCATTCGATCTAGAAATCACTTGAAAGTTCTACAAAATGTACTTTACATTACGTATACGCCTACTTTGTACAAGCGCTTCTATTTCTAGCATATATAATATTATGTATGTTAATTTTGCTTTGCAGGGGGCTTATCAGCAGAAACACACACATACACACACGTACAAACAATAGTATACAAAAGTATATACACAAATATTCTGCCTTTGATTCTCTAAACAATGTGTTTCTAATAGTATTTATTTATTTGTTTGCTTGTTTTAACTGTTTTGTTTTCGTACTTTGCCTTGAGCCAGCTTGTCCGTTTGCTACTAAAGCGTAGCGCTTTTGTTTTTTATTGGTTCAAACGCTGCTAAGACGCTACGCAGACTAAATTGAACTTTCGTTAGTTAATATTTTTCACGCTGGTTCTTTTTTTGTTGCTTTTTTTGCTTTTTTTGTAGCTGTTCGTTTTTTGTTTGTACAAATTAAATACTGATAACAAAAGTAGAGTTCGTTTTAATTGTTCGTTAATGTTTTTGGCAAAAGTTTTTCGTAAAAACTTTTGCGCTTTTCGTTCGGTTTCGTTTTCAAATAATAAGACAAAATTATTGTTGAATATATGAGGCGCTGCTGTCACACAAAAACCAAAAAAAAAAAAAAAATCAATGCGCGCTTGACTAAAATAGCATTTATACAAATTAACAGGATTTTCGCGACGCTTGTTTGCTATTCAATGCTTTTAATTTTTGCGCGACGCCCGCTTCTCGTTCGTTTCGTTCACTAAAGTAAAGTGAACGAATTTCTAGCGTCAAACGATGGGCTCTTGACGAGCTTGAGCTTTTAGCGCTGCCGACGTCGACGCCAGCCGATTGTCATTTCGTTCTTAAGTGGCCGACAGCAGCAGCGATCGCCGTGGGTGCGAGCAGTGCGGCTATTTAAAATGCCAACAAAGTTGGCGTTGACGTGAGCTCCCCGCTGAGAATTCTAGGAAATCATATATGTATGTAGTATATTTGTAAATATACTCGCCGGCAACTTTTTACACAGCAACAACAAGAAAAGTTAGTATAGCAAGTAGAAGAACCGCGTCGATTATTTTTTATCTATTATTTAATATATGCAGCATATTTGTGCATTTCCATAATTCAGCTTGACCGTCTCACGTTTCCAGACCAAACGGCTTTTAGTTTTTTTTTTTTTTTTTTTAATTAACGCGTTTGGCTCAAAATTTTTATTAAGTTTTAAATGGAGACTGTTTCTAGCTCGTATTTTGTGCTGTTTACTTATTTTGTTAGTGTTGCTCTTATGCATTAACACAAAAGCAAGTCAAGCAGGGAGCGGAAGCGGTATGCCAGATTTTTTGCTGTTGTTTGTAGTGTCTGCTGCTGCGTGATTTGTGCTTTGTTTTATTTAATGTGTTTGCATTTATAATTATTGTGGACCTTTTTTGTTAGTGTCGGCTGCTGATTATACACAAGCATATCAACACACGAGACATGTGTATGCTAATTTATGTATAATTGAAATACAATTGACATTTAAAATTTGCATAATCTTTAATCATAGTACGTCGTTAAAATAAGTAAATAAGTATTCTAAATTTTTTACTATCGAAATTTATAAATGACTAGCAGTTTGTATTGGTAATCAATCATTGAGCATTAACTTTTTGCTTGATTCTTATGGATTGTCTTATAATATATTTCAGCTTCTGTTATTATTGTCTACAGGATTGTTTGACCTTGTCTAACTATTTGTACCTGAAGCACTTTCAATATGCTTAGTATATTGCTATTTCGATTTTATTTTACAATCACTGTATTTTCTGCGAAAACTAAAACCATATCAGTACCTCGTAACGCGTTCAAAAATAAAAGCTTTTTCCTAAGAAATTCGCATGTCAACCATTGCGGCAAACGACAACAGCTAATAACCTATAAATATGTACACACTTTTGAATGCAGCAAACAAAATCAAAACTCAGTCAATACGAATTATCACTTGCTAAGAAGAAGAAGAGCTCAGCTCTCTCTCTCTCTCTCTCTAAACAAGAGCAGCAACAACAACAGCTATAGCACGAGCCACGGACAGACGTCACAAGCCCAAGACGGCGTGACGCCGGCAACGAGAGCAACAGGCATATGAGTCATGCGAAACAGATACAGTAGCAGAGCAGAGAAAGATGGCTAGACAAATGCTCGATTACTGTAAAACTGAACGCACGCCGAGCTTTGCACTTGAATACTGATTGCACAAGCGACTATTTTAAAGCTTTTGTCACCCTATTTGACAGCTATTAATTTGATGCACAAGTTAAATAATGATGACCAAGGCAACAAGGTTAAATTATGCCCTATGTAAGCGACGAAAAACAATCTTATCATAACTCAAAACATATAAAAATAAAGTATATTTTATGGTTGGAAACTTAGCTTGTTCGTATATCGTTAACATGAAGCATAACGCAAAACAAAACAATAAAAAATTTGAATGCTTATAAGATTTGATGTGAACAATTAAATTTATGGTTATGGTCAATCAATACAAAAACGCATACAAATGACAAATAAATATGCCAAACCATTGCTCAAATATTCACACAGTATTCAAACACAAACACATACATATGTATATCAATTAATTTCCACACAGCAGCCGCTGCGACGCCAATCAGAAATACAAAAATGTCAGACATAATCTAATCAGGCTTCCTTTCGGAACTGTTAACCTTTTAACAATAAGTATGTATAAATATATAATTTATATATATTAATTGAGAAAAGTACTCTAAGTTTATACATGATTAATGCTTTTAATGTGTGCAGGGAAAAGGGAACAGTTGCTTATCAGTAGGTAATGTGAAGGATTGTTTGGAATTTTCATATAGATTCAAAACTTTTGGCTTAAGTAAGAGCTTAAAAATAAACGCGTGTCGTTATGAGCTGATATGCATTATCAACTGATTTTTACTTCATAAATTATCTGCACACTCGGAGTCTATAAATTATTAACCAATTGACAACATTGCGAATGTTCAAGATTTATGTTCCGAATCTGTGAGTTTAGTTCAGTATTTCGTACCTGCTGTGATGTGGATGTTGACTGAAGTGAGGTTTCCTTAAGACTACTGCAAGAACTCGAGCTTGTATTTATTTGCCGTCCGCCTAAGCCGGCAACTGTTGTTGTTGTTGGCGTTGTTGTGGCGCCAGCGATACTAAGTGGACCCGCCCCACCTCCGCCATTTGTGTTGCCATTTAGTGTGGGCGTTGTTGTGCACAAAACGTTGCTGGTAGAGCCGGTATGGAGCAGGGGCAGAGGCAGAGGCGTGTTCGTTCCCGAACCACTTTTCTTATTGAAACTTTCAATGAGCGACGAAGCTGGACTCAGCATTCCACTCTGTGAACTATCCGAGAAGTCTGTCATCTGAAAACAAAGAAGAAAAGTGATTAGAATAATCAACAACTAATTTAAAAGACTTAACTTTTCTCTCTTATGTTTTTGATATCATAAAAATGCCATACATGGTAAAAGAGATTAAACTCGTTGCCAAAATATGAACAAAGTTTTTACACTCGTTACCGAAGTCGGCTGCAACGTACCCACTTGATTTTATAAGCAGTCGAACTTCCATATAATAAAACTGTAGGGGACAAGAAAACACTTCAATATAGAGAAGATTCGTAATTTTGGTTGGTTTTTGGCTGCTCTGAAAATGAATTCGCTTTAGGGTTAGGCAGAAGTTCGTAACGTGGAAGTTCGACTGTACTTATAATATATGTATGTTAATAAAGGAAATGTTATAATAGTAGTCATAAAATGATAACGTTATTTGCATTTTAGCAATGACAAGACTTCTAAAAATGTTCTAACTAAACATTATTAAAACAGCTATCTTTCTAAACAAACACGTGAGTTGGACTTATTTACTCAAAGCTTTTGTGCGCGAATCTTCTGAACTATTCATTAATACACTGTGCTTAAGATAAAAAATAAAACCAAAAAACAATTAAGAAGTGCGAAGAATAGAAATTTGTTTAAACAATAGAAGACTTTTAAAGTTTATGCACTGATTTATTAATCTTTTTTATGATTTGCATGCATTTTGCGATTGCTTTCATTTACATAAAAGCTTTGCTTTGATTTAGTATCGACAAAATGGTTGATAAATAACGCGCTGGCAGTTGCGCGATTTGTTTCGCAAGTCGTTGTATATATAATTATTATTGTTTTGATTTAAGACAGTGTTTCTGTGATTAAAATTCCATTCACGCGTAGGCGTCATAGTATTTGAGCTCGTTTCTCAGCAAATAAATGGCGTGTAATTTAATTGTTATTGTTATTTTATGTGGGCGCACGCGACTGGGTTTTCCCATTTTGTGTTCTTCGAAACAATATTTGAGTTATAATGAGAAGTCGATAAGAAAATTTTGTATGGTTTTTTCATATGCTGTTCGACCGTTAAAAACACCATACTCACACAAAGAAAGCGCGTTAACCGCAAAGTAAACAAGCAACGATAGCTTTTTCGTTTGCGCTTTTGCTTTGTGTTAGCTTCAAAATTTAACGTACATTCTCGCGACGGTAGTTTACAGCACTGTTTGCGAGAGCAGAGTTACCCTCAAACTGAACAGCTGTTCGAGTGTATGTTATTCTTTTTTGGCATTTTTGTAAGCTGTAGTTTCTGCCACACTGGCCACACTGCGCCTGGGGCCCTTCACAAGCACTTCGTAGAAATGTATTAATTTATGCAATTTAAAGTGGAAAAAGTGCACAAAGGCGGCTCAAAGTTAAACCAAAGTAGTTTTCAACGCCGTACAACAACGAAATGTCAAGTGCAAGCCTCGCAAAACATGCCGTGCTATGTTTCTGGATCTGGATGGCGTCAGCAAAATACGCAGCAGGCGACGTCATGACTGGAACGGGAATTAGTGCTGGGGTGGGGGGAGCTGGGACAACAACAACGCAAAATGCGCTAATATCAACGGGCAGCAAACAACAACAACAACAGCTAACGGCAGCAACAAATGATAAACAATTTCCCATTTGTTCGCGAATGTTGCGCCACGTCTTTGAGAATGCGACGCCACGGGACGAAAAGCAAGCGGGCGTCTTTAAAAAGTACGAACCGGTGGAAGGTCAGATCCTGGACGAGGAGACCTATCTGTGGAGCTGCCTCGAAGCGTGTTGTGAACAATCTCAGTCACAAAATCAAAGTGCCTGCAACGTTGTTTTGGTTTTCAAGGGCAAATGCTATCACATCTACTGCAACACGAATGAAGGCTGTTTACCCAAACCGCTGGCGGGGGAACAGGAAAAGGATAAAGTTCAAATGGTGCTAGTCAATCCGAAGGGCAGCGAACAGACATGGTCGCAGCTGCTCAAGGCCAACAAACCGAGTGCCGAAATATTGCCCTATGAAACAGAGCTAAACTTTTCCAAGCAGCAACGACGATTGCCATTTCAGGTAAGTCCCATCCAAAACTCATCTTACCACAGCTAAGCTAATGATTAACTCTTGCAGGATACCAACCTGGCCTATGAGGATGACGACTTTCCCTTCGCAGAGAAGCGTATGAAGCAGTTGCTGCTGCAGCAACCCGATGATAACGATGAGGATCTCAGCTACTACGGGGGCGCTGAGCTGCCCAATAATGCAAAATTCATTGCATGCGACATGGACACGATTTGTCCGCCGCAAGAGCAGTGCGTGCCGCTCCAGCCAAATGCGGTGACAGGTTTGTGTAGCTGCAAGCATGGATTCATACGCAACAAACAGCACAAATGCATCATGCCCGCTGTGCCTTATAGTGCCTATTTGCCCAGCATTGAGGCACCGGCGGAAGCAATTCAACAATCATCAAGCAGTGAGATTGCGCATGATCTTGTCGTGCCGCCGGCAACTAACCAAGAAGCTGCTAACAAAATAACTGTGTCGGTCATGTCCAAGGAGGTGCAGTTGCCGGAACAGGAGGTTACACTGGCAGCATTCACAGTGCCCGATGAGGAGACGAGCGGCACAAAATACAAATACCTGTGGACACTTATTTCACAGCCCAAAGGACCCATGAATGGCACCATTTCTGATCAGAGCAAGTCAAAGGTGAAGCTCTCAAATCTCTCCGAAGGACTCTACACCTTTAAAGTGACTGTTACTGGTGACAATGGCACATTTGGCGAAGCGGCAGCCAACGTAACGGTGCTGCCAGAAAGACGCATCAATCGGGCACCTCAAGTAGTTATTTCGCCGCGTGAACAAATCATACGACAGCCCACCTCAAATGCGGTACTCGATGGCAGCACCAGCACCGATGATGACAAGATCATAAACTGGCACTGGGAGGTCATCTCTGGACCAATTGGCTATCAGCCTCAGTTGCCGGAGGTGAATACCCTACAGCTAGACCTTATCTCGCCGGGCAACTACACCTTCAAGCTGACCGTAACAGATTCGAATAATGTGACCAACTCCACGACTGCAACCATAGCGGTGCTCAAGGAGACAGACTATGCGCCAGTTGCGAACGCTGGAGATGCTGTTATTTTATATCTGCCCAATAATAATGTTACCCTCAATGGCACTGCCAGTTCCGATGACCATGAAATCGTTGAATGGGAGTGGACCAAAGATGCCAGCGATGAGGCCAAGGCAGTCGATATGCAGAACACAAGAACTCCTTATGTACAGCTATCTAATCTGGAGGAGGGCATGTATACATTCGTCCTAAAGGTGACTGATGGCAGCAAACAATCGAGCACTGCCAAGGTTCATGTGTTTGTGAAGCCACCCACCAATTCACCACCCACGGCTAAAGCGGGCGCTAATTCAGTAAGTTTTAAAATCAATAAAAATCAGTGAATGAACATTTATGGTAATGTTAATTTCCCTTAGACGACTAGTTTACCCGTCAATTGGGTAACTTTAAATGGCTCGGAATCGAAAGATGACATTGGCATCAAAAGCTATCAATGGAAACAATTAAGTGGACCCAACAATGCTGTTATTCTTAAATCAAACAGTTCGGTAAGTGGTAAAAAAAAAACTAACATAAAGTCAAATCTTATTTCAAGAATCTTCAATTCACAGATTGCCAACGCAACCAGCTTAACTTTAGGGCTTTATGAGTTCCAGTTAAGCGTCTCCGATGCGAACAACAATACCGCAGCAGATAGCACATGGGTGAAAATTGTGCAGGGTATGTTCAAATCAACAAAAATATCTTTTAGTTTCACTAATAACCACATTAAACTTTAAGAACGCAATGCGGCACCTATTGCAAATGCTGGCGGAGATCGTACTATCTCATTGCCTGTATCAGCTATATATCTAAACGGTTCACAATCATCGGATGATTTGGCTGTGGTGAAATATGTGTGGACACGTGAGGATATTAGTCAGGCAGCTGGTGTTATCATTGGCGACACCGATAAGCAGCCAATAATGATTGTAAGTGAAAGGATAACTTTACTTATGAATTATTTTCATATATGTCCCTTTCTCTTATAGCTTAGCAATGTAATGCAAGGCCGCTACGTCTTCAAACTGACTGTAAGCGATGATCAGGGATTAACGGGCACGGATACTGTAAGCATTAATGTGCACGCTGATCCAATGCTAATGTATCTTGTGCAAATGACGCTGCCTATAGGCATATCGGTGATAACCAAGAGTGAATTGGATTCCACCGTGCAAAAGCTGCAGCTGCTGCTGGGCGATGATAATAAAATTCAAATTCGAGAGCTTAAACAAGACCTGCACACAGAGGCAGCTGTGCTGGTCTTTTATGTAGTGACAAATGGTGATGCAAACGGAGGACAATCAAAGCCTGTAGATGGGTTACATGTGGAGCGAATGCTGCGTGCCAAATTGCAAAAGGATGCCTCCATACTGGGTGCACTTTATGTTGACATACGAACCACAGTGTGTCAGAATAATTGCTCCGGACATGGCAGATGCAATCCTACGACAAGATCTTGCGTCTGCGAAGCCTTCTGGATGCCTTCGGCGAGCTACTTCTTTGCCAACAATGAGGCCAACTGCGGTAGCTATATGATTTAACCAGTCTTTTATTTATTATGATATGCTCATCATTTAATCTTTTACAGATTGGTCAATATTGTATGTGTTTGTGGCCGTTATAATCGGCTGTCTATTGCTCTCGGGCATTTTTTGGGGCATTGCCTGTGCCTGCCGTCAAACAAAGAAGCCGCGCATGCGTCAAAAGGTACAAAAATATGCGCTGATAGGCACGCAGGATGAGGAGGCCGCCAATTGTAAGTAGCTTCTTATGTATACTTCTTGCTATGTCTACAGCTGTCTATTCTTTTTAGATTCTCGCAACACTTCGCTTACCGAATCGGAAACCGATTCGGATGTGCTCTTCGAGACGCGGTCCAAGAGCAATGGCATTGGCAAGCATAAGGTGCATCACAACAGTATACATGGCGGCAATTCTGCTGGACGGGATGGCAACAAATATGCTGTGACCAAGTTGGGTCGCAAGATCAAGGCATAAAACAAAAGACAACAACTACTACTACACTTGTGTGTTTGTGTGTGCGTTAGTTCGTATAGAGTGTGTGTGTGATAAATATTTATACAAATACAAATATTTCTACATGTCCCCCATATACAAACGAATGTACTTGCATCTTTTTATGCTTGCCGCGCACGCAAAGTGCCTCCTCATTTATATACTATTTTATATTAACTATAACTTACTACTGTGTGTGTGTGTGTGTGTGTGTGTGTTTATGTTCCTTTTACTTGATAGTGTGTGATATGTTCACATCATCTTTTATTGTATTACATTTACCTCTTATTATTGTTAAGTATTATTTTAAAGCATCTCGCTGTGCAATACACAAATATTTTTAATTTTATTTTGTTTGTTTTTTTGGTTTTAGTGTATATAGCATATAAGAGTTCACAATCAATGTAATAAATTACATGTAACTGCTTTAAAGTCCTTTAACTTTCAATGGCAAAAAGTTGTTTTAAGCTTTTGATCAAGCTGCTTATACAGTTGCACAGTTTGAGAGTCAGCCATCGATTAGCAACTGCGTGGGCAACTCCAACTGTCTTGTTGATTCTTATGCAAATGTTGACGCATCTTATTTGCCTTGGCAAATCACTACAAGTGGTTTTTTTTTTGTTGCCTCTGCCTGCTCAATTTGGAGCCGGAACGTATTGAATTCAGTGGAAATTTCAGGAATAATCTTAAAGCAAAGCAAGTCAGTGATTCATTTTTTTTTTTTTGGGCCGTCTGAGCATGGCTTCAGTGTTTGCGCTTTTTATTGATTTTAGCCGGATTTTGTGTGCTACCAACGGCGGGAGGTCGCAACGTCAGTTGGTAGCCATTCTTTATGGTGGCATGCCACGCGCGCTCCATATTTCACACACAAACACACACTCGTTACTGGGTGCGGCAGTTTGGCTTAAATGGGACACGCGATTTGCTCATAGCAGTGGCAATGGCGCCTTATAGACGCAATTGGGCCTCTAGTTACAACTCAACCCAACTCCAGACAGCACCTGAACCTAATTAACCGACCTTCGTCTTCTACTATTTGTTGTTGTTGTTGTTGCTGTCTTTGGCGCACTTTGCATGTTAAACTAATGAAAAGTTTCTTGAACTTTTACCCTACCAACACGTGACATCCATATGTATGTTTATACGTAGTATATTTGGGAGCTGTTTCTTTCTTAAGATTTCTTGGTATTTTTATGCGCGTTTGATTGTTTGCTTTGGCTGCCCCAAAACACCCAGCAGACACCATCCAAATTGGACTCGACTCGTTCGTTCGATATATATAAATTCCTTTTGTATTTCAAAGAAATCGTTGAAGCAGCAAGACAGGAAAATTAATTTCGAATAGCATTAAACAAACATTTATTTGGAACTCTATGCAGTTTCGGAATGCGATTATCTTTTTTGACTAATTTACATGCGCTTTGAGAGCTCTGTTGACAGTCAACAGCTTTTGAAGTTATTAATCTGATGCCCCACAATTCCCCCTCAGGGTCAACTGGCTACCGGTCATTAATATTTTGTTATTGTTGTTGTTGTTTGCACGGTCATTTGAGAAAACAGCAAAAAACTTTGACTAAAGTCATCTGTCGCTTTGAGTCAAAAGCATTTGCATAAATTATATTTAAGTGAGATCTTTATTATTAATTTGCAAAACCATAAATTAATCAAATATGAATTTGTCAAATGTCGTATAGATTTTAAGGGAAAACGTTTTATTTTTATGGACTTAATCATAATTATGCGAAATGTGGAAAGAAATCTTATCAAAGGGTTTTTTCTTTCCCACTAAAAAGGTTTTAAGGATAACCCAAAAATCAATTGGAATAAAATTCTCAAGGTTTCTATTTGAATTTGCGCTTAGAAATTTATCAAAGAATTAAAAAAATGTATCAATTAACATAAAAAACGTGCCACAACAAAACAAAATGTTGTTTTTGATGTGGTTTTAATGCGATTTAAATGAACTCTGCAAACATTGGGGAATGCAGGGGGGAGCTGCCTTGAATAGAGCAACATTTTTGCACAACACACACACACAACACACACAACACACACACACACATAATGGCACACGAGACAACGGTTGAGTGATTTTTAATGTTATTTGTTTGTGTTGGAGATAGCACAGAGACATTCAAATGTTATAATGTTTAATTTGCGATTTACTATTGTTTTATTAGGTAGCCTTTGGTGTGTGCCACGCCCCCTAACAAACGCCCTGCTATAAATGACAAGCAAATTGTTTATGTGCTTTTGTTGGTTGCGTATAAAGGCAAGTTTATTGTTCCCGACGCCATTTCAGATGCAAATGCAAAAATTAAGAGTAAATACGAGAATTATGAAGTAGAAGAAATAGGTTGCCATATCGCTAAAAACAAAAGCAACAAAACAAAACAAAGCGTGGGCTGAACAAGTGTGAAAAAGAGACAAACAATAAATGAGACTGTTGCACTTGGTTGGGATTAAGGTTGGTTCGATCTGTGTGGGTTGTCAAAGGTGATACGGAATAATTGTGTAAACTTGTGAAATAATATCTGAAAGTTTATCGGTTGGGTAAGTTGCCACGTATGGCAATAAATATGCTTAGGCGAACTTTACTAGATACTTAGAAGAAAAACTTTTACCAGCTAATAAGTGAGATGTTGATAAGGGCTCTGTATTTAAAAGTTTATTTTGTTACCACTTTATTGTCAAAATAATGTGAAATTAAATGCATAAGGTCACGTATGTATGTTTAAGGCCCACTGTAGCTAAACACCTTGCAACTTAAGGTTATTTATTTTAGGTAGAATCATGTGCACCCAACTAGAGTTAAATGTAAAATAAATATGACATTCGACTTGAAAGCATTTCCGCTCCAGCAACAACGAAAAGGGCCAAAAGTCAACAGCAGCAACAACCACAAGCAAAACAAATCAAAAAACAGCTAACTTGACAGCTTAACAGACAATTTTCTATTCGAAGTGCTGATAGATAATCGTGCTAAACTGTAAATACAATGTCTGGGCATATTGCTCATACGCCCGGTTAGCGGTGCACTGCAATAATGTACAGTTGTGGTTGAATTATATGCACATACACACATACATATGTATGGGTTCAAGGTCAATGTCATAGTTATTGTGTGTTTGTGAAACAGCTGCAATCTGTGCCTGTGTCTTGCCGTGTTGCTGTCTTGCTGTCTTTGCCAATTAGTTGCCACAACTGCTAGCGAATTGTGTCTCATTAACCGTAGATTAATTTTGATTGCATTCGCAATTTGATGTTGCATTAAGCAAGCTCAACGTGGGTGTTTGCCAAAAACTAGAAGAATAAACCCAACAAATTATGCTTCAACTGTTTTTTGTTTTTGTTTGTTAAGGGTTGTTTAAGATTTCGTTTGCCACCCTTAGCGCAATGACGCAGTTAGCCATTGACGCAAAGCGAGTTTTTTTTTGGCGCCAAGCTGGGTCAGTTTGCAGTTAAGCGGAAGATAACAGCTGCCAAAGAGAAGTGAGTAGGGACGATATGGATAGCAACAGCACTTTCTGAGAAGTTCATCAAAGGACTTGGGCATCAAGCGTCAAACACAGATGGAGTTCTGTGTTCTTGTGAAAAGTGCCAGAAAGTATATTAATTTATTTGTTGTGTGTAAGTCTCAAACTGTATTACGATGCAATCAAAATCAATCGAGCATGAACCCGAACCGCAAACACACACACACGGCAAGAACTATCTGTGAGATACATCTGTATTTTTTTGTTTTTTTGCCATTTCCTACACACACTACAATGCTAATCAAAGACAACAGAGTGCGATCTAATAGCAAAACAGAACAATAAGAACAACGTGGACCGCCAACGCCAAAGCTTTAGTATAAACAAATATCAAGCGTTTTATGTCTTTTTCTTGTATTCCACTTTTTTCATTGTGTTTAGAACATTTTTATTTACCTTTATTTTCTTATTTATTGTGCTCAGTTTTTGTTTATAAAATTATAGCAGCTAGTGCGCATAACAGATAAAAATCATTTTTGTATATTTTACGCACAAAGTTAATCACAATTTCTTTGTAAAAAGATCGCGCCGTTTAAAGCCGCAATGAAATCGCGTGCGTTTTTGTTGTGCACGCGATTTTTAAATTTTTAGCTTTTGCACGCGCGGAAGCAACGAACACAACTGAAACTAAAAATGAATGAAAAGCACAAATATCTCCACAGGGCGCAAGCATAGAAAAAGTGAGAGAGAGAAAAGAGAGCACGAAGGAGAGAGCATTGAAACTTGTTTGTGTTTGGGCTGGCTGCCTACCTCAAGAACAACAGAGCATGTTTTTGCGCTTTTTCTTTGCGACGCTTTTAAACACTGCATGATGCATGATGGCGTTGCCAGCAGGCATTCACACCGAGCTTTTAAAAGACTTGTCGCACCCGCTCACACATTATGCATTATGAAATTGCTGCGGTTCGGGGGCGCCTTTAATTGTCTGACGGCTTGGCTTCAGTTAAACTAGTAGTAGCTCTGGCTTGCATTAATAGCAATAGTATAATCATGTTCGCACTTGCGTCGGACTCTTCCATTCGGTTTGAAGCCCGTTGCAGTTTGAATGAGGCTTTTAATTAAAACGAGCTGTCATTAAGTGGAACGAGTCTGTAATGTGTAGACAAGCCGGTTTAGCATCCAGTTTTGCTGTTCGCATTTTATCTTAATTGATTTCATTCATAAATTATAAAAACTAAATGGCAGGTTGATCTTTGATGAATTCGCAAATTAAAATCTCCACTTAAGATAAAACAAAAATCTCAATTTTTAAATTTAGCATCAATGCTAACATTTAGGAGCAATTCTTCAAATAGTTTAATTTTCAAGACTGACTGGCTGACTGACTATCTCCCCCACTTTCCAGACGCACAAGAATTCCCTCGCACAGAGACAGCAACGCATCCCATTGACGTCAACAACAACGGCGCCGGATTTTGAGCCCCAGCCCCCAGTGAGGCAGGCCGAGGCACGTTCTGGAAATCAACTTATGTGTGTATACTTATGGTATGTACTATATGGGGCTTATAGTATAGACACAGGCCTCGCATTGGAGAAACGCATAGAGCACAGAAATAAAACAGTCCGACACACAGCACTTAAAAAAAAATAGTCAAAAGAAAATTGCGACTAACGAACGAGGCGAGATCGGCTGAAAAGGCAAAGAAATTCGTTTATGGTTAAGTGTCGTTTGAAGAGGGGGGGAAAGGGGGTAACTTGGTACGAGATCGAGAGTGCAAATTAGCAGATGGTTTGAAAACTGTTCAATAACTTAATTTGGGGTAACTTCTGACTGCTTCTAATTAGAGGCAACCGGAGGTTGACGCATCTATCTGTCAGACTTCTCAATCTGCGTCCCAAACGGGGGCAATAAACAAAACCACCATAAAATGAAATATAAACAAATCAACATTTACCCAAAATTTATGTGCCGGCTATGTTAAATAGCTGTTTTTATCACAATTTGCATTCGAAATATAAATTTAGCCACGTTTTTCTTAGAATTCGAATTGAGAGGCTAAATACAAATAAATATTTTATAGCCAAAAACAAGAATTGCCAAACATTTTGATTCTATGACAATTCAAATTACATTTCAATTCTTAATGAGCCAGACTCATTAAATAGTTAAGATATCATTAAAGTGCTGAGCACGTTACTCAAAAAAACATTCATATGCCAACTGCAGTTTGCATTTTGAAGAAATTGAGCGAGGAAATTGCAATAATTAATATAAAAGTTGCCTTAAATTGTTTTACAGTATTCTGATTTGCATTGGCAGCAAGCCAGAAAGAAAACTTTGAATGATGATCAAAGGCCCTAATTGATTGTATTAGTTGTGGCAATGGAAAGGTTAGAAAAGTATCTTTTGAACTAACAATTCTTTCTATGATTCTTAGAAGATTATGATACTCTGTCTTCAAGATGGACAGCTTGTTACACCGTTTTAAAGAAGTTCGCCTTAAAATAATAATAATGTAATGTGCATTACGTGTTGTCGTTGTCTATACAGTTAAACATGCATTGTCTGGTTGATTGCTTGGTGTCTGGCCAAGGGTCAAAAACGTCGCACTCACGCACACAATTGAACAACAACATAATAATCATAAAGTCATAAACGAATATTTCGCTTGCGCGCTAGCCCTGAGCTAAGCTAGAGAACTATTAGGCGGCGTCGTCGTCGTTGTCTGCTTTGGTCATTTGCAGCCGCCGCGGCGTCTTGGGGTTAATGAACGACGTTTCGTAACACTCAGAAAATTAATTGAGAAGGTCGAAACTTAAAGTTAAGAGAGAACGTAGTTCTTTGCTACATATAATAATAGAAATATTCCATTGATAACATCTTAATTAACTCTAGCTCAGCTTAATGTAACTGAAACGATTCTTGAAGAATAATATTTACTATGATAAAAACATTTACTTAATATACTTTTTCTCGCAGTGCACGCTCTTTAACACATTAATCGCTTCTGATCGCCTTTTAATAGATTTTAATACTGTACAGAGGAAGGGGGTGCGGGGTCTTTACCTGATAATGTTGTCGTGGAAATATCAAACGGGATCGCATACCAGCCGTGTGGCTGCCGCTAGTTGTTGCATTTTTGGGCTGCGTCTGCGATAGCAGCGGACTTCGTGTTGTTGTCACAACCATTGTTTATTGTAGTTGAATACTGCACAACACTGCACAACACCAAAAAATTCAGTCTGGAACTTAAATAGTTCTTTAATAATTATTGCGTTGCGTTTATGTAGCTTGTAGCCTTTATTTTAGTTTCTATAAAATTTCTTTTGTCGATTCGTTGGCATTTTGCGAGCTGCTGTTAAATTTTTGTTGCTATTTTCAATGCCACAAACACTAAACAAAATAATTTTTAATTTGCATTCATTACAAAGTCTCTAAAAATTAGCATTCCACAAAGCGCGCGTTTTTCCAACAATCGATAATAATAATAATAATACGCATAAACATTTTGCCAGCCACACAAAAGTTCCCCAATTTGTGCGAATGTGTGTGCATAAACCAAAAAGTTATTGCTATAAACAATTATGGCACATCTGGTTAGTATTTTTCGCTCTGCTCCTTACACTCGTCGAAAAGAAAATCGAAACAAAGATCAGCTACTCAGAAACCACAACCGTTAACCATTAAGAATTTCAAGCAGACGCACAATCGGACAACGAGAAAGGCTTACACACAAAGAAGAGATGCCAAAGAACTGGTTTGCTGGACTTTTTGTGCGTTGACAAAAGTATCTGGCAGATACAACTTGCCGATTATGACACATATACTAGATGAAGTATGTAGTAAGTTGCCTTGACATTTTACAATGCCACAAGTTCAACCAGCTCGGCCCACATTCATATCTCCCTCCTACCCTTGTTTGCCCACGTGCGTTGTTGTCGATGTTGTTGTTATTGCGCACTTCCGTTTGCATATTCAAGCTGTTGCATGCTAGGTTTCATAACTGGCTAATGAATTTCCGCTTGGCCAAATGCAAGGCGTTAACCGTTTACAAACCCCTTCCCCTCATCCGACGTCTCTCTCACTCTTTCTCTGTGTGTCTTTGGGTTAGTCAGTAAACGCGTTTAGCGACTTCAGTTAAGACGTCCTCTGATTTATTTGGCTTCGAAGTTGCCACAGCCTACGCAATTGGCTTTAATTTTCCGAGCATGTTTTTTTTTTTTTTTGGAACTGGTTTACTGCTGTTTTAAAAGCATACATATAAGTCCAATTATGTAGATTTATGCACATGTTTTATATATTTTTACAACAAAAAAACAAAAATTGTCTCTATGCCTTTCGAAATGAAATTAGCTCATTTTATTTTCTACACGAGATTTTTCTTGTTTTATTTTCGTATTTTGTCACTTGATTAATGTTCGTAATATCATTGAGACAAATGCCTAGTTTTACGTACAGAAATCACACGAATGTCTTCTTATTTACTTATTTCGAGCATTCTTCACATATTTCACAATATTATTTAATGCTTTTATCTCTCGTAACCAGATGTGTATGCATATACATTTGTTTTATTTTTAATATATGTATATTTTTTAATGATTGATATTGGCAAATAAAACCGCGTCGTTGTCTTCGATTGCGCTCTCTGAACCAAACCGTTGAGTGCTCGACACAAGACTGAACGAAATTGTCGATCTCAGCGCAGGTTCAAAACGACTTGTCGAGTTGCCAGATCGCGTGAGAGCGACATCCGATCGGGAGAGCTGAATATCTCTCTCTCCTTCTCTATTACTCTCTTTCACTCGCTGTGCAGCTTGCTTGGGGTTTTTTTTATTTAATATTTATTTGCTTTTTGGCGCATTTATTTTTTGCTTCAATGCATTTTGGCGAGGGGAAGTTTTACAAGCTTTTTAATGTTTTTTGTTTTGTTTATTTCTTGGTGCTTTTTTTTTTGTTGGACTTTAAAGTTTGCTTTTTTTAGCTTGTTTCTTTTGATTTTTACTTGGAATCGTACAATGAGATATTAATACTTTAAACAATATTCCCATTAATTCACCTTGCGCATTTGGCTGAATCTTTTTTATCCCGTTTTTATTTACGCAAAACAAATATACACAAATGTTGTTGACTGGCAAATGGAAATTTAGGTTGGTTCAATGATTGAAATTGAATTTGAAATCTATTCGAACACGTGCAAAACATTAGTTGTTTTTTAATTACTCAGTTGAAATTTGTTTTTCGTATTTACTTTTTGTTTATTAAACATTTCTATGAGCAAATTTTGCGCCGCGGGCGTCAAAGTTGAAAACATTAATGTTTCCCGGAAATTCCAGGAAAAACCACAAAATGTACTCTAATTATTTTGCGTGGTTTGGTTACAAGGCAGCGCTGCCATGAACCGCATGCTGCTGATGTTGCTGGTGGCGCCACCCACACGCATGTAGCTGCGACAAGTGTATTTGTATCTGTCAGACTTTAGCTGCAAAAGTTGTTGAACTGCTAACAGCGAGAGAAGGTCAATTGATAGCGTGGCGAATGCGCTGCATATTCTCACATTTAATTGAGTTATAGGAAGCAGATTTAAGCCTTTTGTATTATAATCAACAATAATTATACAATTTGTTATGCAATTAGTTAGCGCAAAGAATCACGAGACAAGAGTGCTCGAAATAAATGAGACTAATTTATCATAATTTGCTGTACCATATACAAAATGGGGATCATCTGTCTTTCGATACTTTCGCTTTTCAAGTGAAATGAGGCCAGCGGCATCCGCCTTTAAGCAAGAATTAGTCACTAATGTGTCAGCAGCTCTTTCAACTTGTTGGCCAGCATTTTCGGGCATGCGATTAGCATGCATAAACATGGCTAAATGCTCCAAAATTTAAGCTCAATCGAATGCTCTCGATTCTTTGATTGTTTGGTGATTCATGCGGCGATGCGATGCGAAACAAATGTGTCTTCAATTACACTCACTGCGTATGTTATGTAGTATCTTGTATCTGTTTATCTACGGCATGAATGAATGAATAACTTTCGCCTAACTTTAAATTGCCTGCTGACTCATCGCAGCCGTGTATCAAGTCTCAACTCAGACAGACCGACCGACAGACAGACAAACACATGCTGCAAGCCAGCATGAAAGGTTTGCAGGCTGACTCATTGGGGATTTCATCTAACAGAAGTTTGCCTCTCAGTCGCATTGGCGTCGTTTCCCAGCCTAGCTCACGGGCTCCGGGCCAAGGCCCATAACATAAGTCAAGCCGTGGGAGAGTCCCTTCGTCTCTCTTCTTAACATTATCATCATCGTAGTCAACGTAAATTTTTGGGTCGTAAATTCTTTCGTTTGGAATGTTCATGCGTAATTGATTTTAATGTGAGGCTTCCTCGCAGCTCTTTACATTATTCATATGCGAAGCGTGCTTAACACGTTTTTTTGATTAGTGCACAATTGGGTCATGTTTTTTGAACGAAATTCCAGAAATACTTGACTCAAATTGTGTAGAATATTGTGTAGAAGACTTGATTTGATTATGGGTCAGTGATTGATACTGATTGATAAATTTTGTGGGAATATAAGGGCGTATAAGAAAAAAGAAAAAATAGAAATATAAATATTAGAAACACAAACTTTGATTACTACTCAAGCTGGATTGAGTGAACAAATTTCAAAATTTTAAGTTTCTTTTTGTTTACACTATCACGGAATATATTGACTAAAAATCGTTTTTCTAACTTTGAATGCAGATCTATTCTAATGGTCAAATCATGAGTTTTAAGACATTGCTTTTGAAAATCGGTTCAGTTTTGCCCAAGTTATGGAAGTCGAAAGATTTGACCAATGCGCATGTCGATTTTTTGGCATAAAACTTTAACATGCATTTTGCCCAAAAATCGAAGTTTACTTAAGTGTATTTATGTAAATGCAGTTTTATTCTACACGCCAAACCATGAGTTTTAAGACATTGCTTTTGAAAATCGGGTCAGTTTTGCCCAAGTTATGGAAGCCGAAAGATTTGACCAATGCGCATGTCGATTTTTTGGCATAAAACTTTAACATGCATTTTGCCCAAAAATCGAAGTTTACTTAAGTGTATTTATGTAAATGCAGTTTTATTCTTGACGCCAAACCATGAGTTTTAAGACATTGCTTTTGAAAATCGGGTCAGTTTTGCCGGAGTTATGAAAGTCGAAAGATTCGACCAATAAGCGTGTCGTTTTTTGGGCATAAAACTTCAACATGCATTTTGACCAAAAATCGAATTTTGTTTAAGTGTATTTAAGTAAATGCAGTTTTATTCTTATGGTCAAACCATGACTTTTAAGATATTGCTTTTGAAAATCGGGTCAGTTTTGCCCAAGTTATGGAAGGCCAAAGATTTGACCAATGTGCATGTCGATTTTTTGGCATAAAATTTTAACATGCATTTTGACCAAAAATCGAAGTTTACTTAATTGTATTTATGTAAATGCAGTTTTATTCTTGACGCCAAACCATGAGTTTTAAGACATTGCTTTTGAAAATCGGGTCAGTTTTGCCCAAGTTATGGAAGTCGAAAGATTTGACCAATGTGCGTGTCGATTTTTTGGCATAAAATTTTAACATGCATTTTGACCAAAAATCGAAGTTTTCTTAATTGTATTAATGTAAATGCAGTTTTATTCTTGACGCCAAACCATGAGTTTTAAGACATTGCTTTTGAAAATCGGGTCAGTTTTGCCCAAGTTATGGAAGTCCAAAGATTTGACCAATGCGCATGTCGATTTTTTGGCATAAAACTTTAACATGCATTTTGACCAAAAATCGAAGTTTACTTAACTGTATTTATGTAAATGCAGTTTTATTCTAGACGCCAAACCATGAGTTTTAAGACATTGCTTTTGAAAATCGGGTCAGTTTTGCCCAAGTTATGGAAGTCCAAAGATTTGACCAATGTGCATGTCGATTTTTTGGTACAAAAATTTTAACATGCATTTTGACCAAAAATCGAATTTTGCTTAAGTGTATTTATGTAAATGCAGTTTTATTCTAGACGCCAAACCATGAGTTTTAAGACATTGCTTTTGAAAATCGGGTCAGTTTTGCCCAAGTTATGGAACTTGAAAGATTTGACCAATGCGCATGTCGATTTTTTGGCATAAAATTTTAACATGCATTTTGACCAAAAATCGAAGTTTACCTAACTGTATTTGTGTAAATGCAGTTTTATTCTAGACGCCAAACCATGAGTTTTAAGACATTGCTTTTGAAAATCGGGTCAGTTTTGCCCAAGTTATGGAAGTCCAAAGATTTGACCAATGTGCATGTCGATTTTTTGGTACAAAAATTTTAACATGCATTTTGACCAAAAATCGAATTTTACCTAACTGTATTTGTGTAAATGCAGTTTTATTCTAGACGCCAAACCATGAGTTTTAAGACATTGCTTTTGAAAATCGGGTCAGTTTTGCCCAAGTTATGGAACTTGAAAGATTTGACCAATGCGCATGTCGATTTTTTGGCATAAAATTTTAACATGCATTTTGACCAAAAATCGAAGTTTACCTAACTGTATTTGTGTAAATGCAGTTTTATTCTAGACGCCAAACCATGAGTTTTAAGACATTGCTTTTGAAAATCGGGTCAGTTTTGCCCAAGTTATGGAACTTGAAAGATTTGACCAATGCGCATGTCGATTTTTGGGAATATAACTTTAACATGCATTTTGACCAAAAATCGAAGTTTACCTAACTGTATTTGTGTAAATGCAGTTTTATTCTAGACGCCAAACCATGAGTTTTAAGACATTGCTTTTGAAAATCGGGTCAGTTTTGCCCAAGTTATGGAAGTCCAAAGATTTGACCAATGTGCATGTCGATTTTTTGGCATAAAATTTTAACATGCATTTTGACCAAAAATCGAAGTTTACCTAACTGTATTTGTGTAAATGCAGTTTTATTCTAGACGCCAAACCATGAGTTTTAAGACATTGCTTTTGAAAATCGGGTCAGTTTTGCCCAAGTTATGGAACTCGAAAGATTTGACGAATGCGCATGTCGATTTTTTGGCATAAAATTTTAACATGCATTTTGACCAAAAATCGAAGTTTACCTAACTGTATTTGTGTAAATGCAGTTTTATTCTAGACGCCAAACCATGAGTTTTAAGACATTGCTTTTGAAAATCGGGTCAGTTTTGCCCAAGTTATGGAAGTCGAAAGATTTGACCAATGCGCATGTCGATTTTTTGGCATAAAATTTTAACATGCATTTTGACCAAAAATCGAAGTTTACCTAACTGTATTTGTGTAAATGCAGTTTTATTCTAGACGCCAAACCATGAGTTTTAAGACATTGCTTTTGAAAATCGGGTCAGTTTTGCCCAAGTTATGGAAGTCCAAAGATTTGACCAATGTGCATGTCGATTTTTTGGCATAAAATTTTAACATGCATTTTGACCAAAAATCGAAGTTTACCTAACTGTATTTGTGTAAATGCAGTTTTATTCTAGACGCCAAACCATGAGTTTTAAGACATTGCTTTTGAAAATCGGGTCAGTTTTGCCCAAGTTATGGAAGTCCAAAGATTTGACCAATGTGCATGTCGATTTTTGGGAATAGAACTTCAACATGCATTTTGACCAAAAATCGAAGTTTACCTAACTGTATTTGTGTGAATGCAGTTTTATTCTAGACGCCAAACCATGAGTTTTAAGACATTGCTTTTGAAAATCGGGTCAGTTTTGCCCAAGTTATGGAAGTCGAAAGATTTGACCAATGTGCATGTCGATTTTTTGGCATAAAAATTTTAACATGCATTTTGACCAAAAATCGAAGTTTACCTAACTGTATTTGTGTAAATGCAGTTTTATTCTAGACGCCAAACCATGAGTTTTAAGACATTGCTTTTGAAAATCGGGTCAGTTTTGCCCAAGTTATGGAAGTCGAAAGATTTGACCAATGCGCATGTCGATTTTTGGGAATATAACTTTAACATGCATTTTGACCAAAAATCGAAGTTTGCTTAACTGTATTTATGTAAATGCAGTTTTATTCTAGACGCCAAACCATGATTTTAAGACATTGCTTTTGAAAATCGGGTCAGTTTTGCCCAAGTTATGGAAGTCGAAAGATTTGACCAATGCGCATGTCGATTTTTGGGAATATAACTTCAACATGCATTTTGACCAAAAATCGAAGTTTACCTAACTGTATTTGTGTAAATGCAGTTTTATTCTAGACGCCAAACCATGAGTTTTAAGACATTGCTTTTGAAAATCGGGTCAGTTTTGCCCAAGTTATGGAAGTCGAAAGATTTGACCAATGTGCATGTCGATTTTTTGGCATAAAATTTAACATGCATTTTGACCAAAATCGAAGTTTACCTAACTGTATTTGTGTAAATGCAGTTTTATTCTAGACGCCAAACCATGAGTTTTAAGACATTGCTTTTGAAAATCGGGTCAGTTTTGCCCAAGTTATGGAAGTCCAAAGATTTGACCAATGTGCATGTCGATTTTTTGGCATAAAATTTTAACATGCATTTTGACCAAAAATCGAAGTTTACTTAACTGTATATATGTAAATGCAGTTTTATTCTAGACGCCAAACCATGAGTTTTAAGACATTGCTTTTGAAAATCGGGTCAGTTTTGCCCAAGTTATGGAAGTCGAAAGATTTGACCAATGTGCATGTCGATTTTTTGGCATAAAATTTTAACATGCATTTTGACCAAAAATCGAAGTTTACCTAACTGTATTATGTAAATGCAGTTTTATTCTAGACGCCAAACCATGAGTTTTAAGACATTGCTTTTGAAAATCGGGTCAGTTTTGCCCAAGTTATGGAAGTCGAAAGATTTGACCAATGTGCATGTCGATTTTTTGGCATAAAATTTTAACATGCATTTTGACCAAAAATCGAAGTTTACCTAACTGTATTTGTGTAAATGCAGTTTTATTCTAGACGCCAAACCATGAGTTTTAAGCCATTGCTTTTGAAAATCGGGTCAGTTTTGCCCAAGTTATGGAAGTCGAAAGATTTGACCAATGCGCATGTCGATTTTTGGGAATATAACTTCAACATGCATTTTGACCAAAAATCGAAGTTTACTTAACTGTATATATGTAAATGCAGTTTTATTCTAGACGCCAAACCATGAGTTTTAAGACATTGCTTTTGAAAATCGGGTCAGTTTTGCCCAAGTTATGGAAGTCGAAAGATTTGACCAATGTGCATGTCGATTTTTTGGCATAAAATTTTAACATGCATTTTGACCAAAAATCGAAGTTTACCTAACTGTATTTGTGTAAATGCAGTTTTATTCTAGACGCCAAACCATGAGTTTTAAGACATTGCTTTTGAAAATCGGGTCAGTTTTGCCCAAGTTATGGAAGTCGAAAGATTTGACCAATGTGCATGTCGATTTTTTGGCATAAAATTTTAACATGCATTTTGACCAAAAATCGAAGTTTACCTAACTGTATATATGTAAATGCAGTTTTATTCTAGACGCCAAACCATGAGTTTTAAGACATTGCTTTTGAAAATCGGGTCAGTTTTGCCCAAGTTATGGAAGTCGAAAGATTTGACCAATGTGCATGTCGATTTTTTGGCATAAAATTTTAACATGCATTTTGACCAAAAATCGAAGTTTACCTAACTGTATATATGTAAATGCAGTTTTATTCTAGACGCCAAACCATGAGTTTTAAGACATTGCTTTTGAAAATCGGGTCAGTTTTGCCCAAGTTATGGAAGTCGAAAGATTTGACCAATGTGCATGTCGATTTTTTGGCATAAAATTTTAACATGCATTTTGACCAAAAATCGAAGTTTACTTAACTGTATATATGTAAATGCAGTTTTATTCTAGACGCCAAACCATGAGTTTTAAGACATTGCTTTTGAAAATCGGGTCAGTTTTGCCCAAGTTATGGAAGTCGAAAGATTTGACCAATGTGCATGTCGATTTTTTGGCATAAAATTTAACATGCATTTTGACCAAAAATCGAAGTTTACCTAACTGTATTTGTGTAAATGCAGTTTTATTCTAGACGCCAAACCATGAGTTTTAAGACATTGCTTTTGAAAATCGGGTCAGTTTTGCCCAAGTTATGGAAGTCCAAAGATTTGACCAATGTGCATGTCGATTTTTTGGCATAAAATTTTAACATGCATTTTGACCAAAAATCGAAGTTTACCTAACTGTATTTGTGTAAATGCAGTTTTATTCTAGACGCCAAACCATGAGTTTTAAGACATTGCTTTTGAAAATCGGGTCAGTTTTGCCCAAGTTATGGAACTCGAAAGATTTGACCAATGCGCATGTCGATTTTTGGGAATATAACTTTAACATGCATTTTGACCAAAAATCGAAGTTTACTTAACTGTATATGTGTAAATGCAGTTTTATTCTAGACGCCAAACCATGAGTTTTAAGACATTGCTTTTGAAAATCGGGTCAGTTTTGCCCAAGTTATGGAAGTCCAAAGATTTGACCAATGTGCATGTCGATTTTTGGTACAAAAATTTTAACATGCATTTTGACCAAAAATCGAATTTACCTAACTGTATTTGTGTAAATGCAGTTTTATTCTAGACGCCAAACCATGAGTTTTAAGACATTGCTTTTGAAAATCGGGTCAGTTTTGCCCAAGTTATGGAACTTGAAAGATTTGACCAATGCGCATGTCGATTTTTGGGAATATAACTTCAACATGCATTTTGACCAAAAATCGAATTTTGCTTAAGTGTATTTATGTAAATGCAGTTTTATTCTAGACGCCAAACCATGAGTTTTAAGACATTGCTTTTGAAAATCGGGTCAGTTTTGCCCAAGTTATGGAAGTCCAAAGATTTGACCAATGTGCATGTCGATTTTTTGGCATAAAATTTTAACATGCATTTTGACCAAAAATCGAAGTTTACCTAACTGTATTTGTGTAAATGCAGTTTTATTCTAGACGCCAAACCATGAGTTTTAAGACATTGCTTTTGAAAATCGGGTCAGTTTTGCCCAAGTTATGGAAGTCGAAAGATTTGACCAATGTGCATGTCGATTTTTTGGCATAAAATTTTAACATGCATTTTGACCAAAAATCGAAGTTTACCTAACTGTATTTGTGTAAATGCAGTTTTATTCTAGACGCCAAACCATGAGTTTTAAGACATTGCTTTTGAAAATCGGGTCAGTTTTGCCCAAGTTATGGAAGTCCAAAGATTTGACCAATGTGCATGTCGATTTTTTGGCATAAAATTTTAACATGCATTTTGACCAAAAATCGAAGTTTACCTAACTGTATTTGTGTAAATGCAGTTTTATTCTAGACGCCAAACCATGAGTTTTAAGACATTGCTTTTGAAAATCGGGTCAGTTTTGCCCAAGTTATGGAAGTCCAAAGATTTGACCAATGTGCATGTCGATTTTTTGGTACAAAAATTTTAACATGCATTTTGTCCAAAATCGAATTTTGCTTAAGTGTATTTATGTAAATGCAGTTTTATTCTAGACGCCAAACCATGACTTTAAGACATTGCTTTTGAAAATCGGGTCAGTTTTGCCCAAGTTATGGAAGTCCAAAGATTTGACCAATGTGCATGTCTATTTTTGGGAATATAACTTCAACATGCATTTTGACCAAAAATCGAAGTTTACCTAACTGTATTTGTGTAAATGCAGTTTTATTCTAGACGCCAAACCATGAGTTTTAAGACATTGCTTTTGAAAATCGGGTCAGTTTTGCCCAAGTTATGGAAGTCGAAAGATTTGACCAATGTGCATGTCGATTTTTTGGCATAAAATTTTAACATGCATTTTGACCAAAAATCGAAGTTTACCTAACTGTATTTGTGTAAATGCAGTTTTATTCTAGACGCCAAACCATGAGTTTTAAGACATTGCTTTTGAAAATCGGGTCAGTTTTGCCCAAGTTATGGAAGTCCAAAGATTTGACCAATGTGCATGTCGATTTTTTGGTACAAAATTTTAACATGCATTTTGACCAAAAATCGAATTTTGCTTAAGTGTATTTATGTAAATGCAGTTTTATTCTAGACGCCAAACCATGAGTTTTAAGACATTGCTTTTGAAAATCGGGTCAGTTTTGCCCAAGTTATGGAAGTCGAAAGATTTGACCAATGCGCATGTCGATTTTTGGGAATATAACTTCAACATGCATTTTGACCAAAAATCGAAGTTTACCTAACTGTATTTGTGTAAATGCAGTTTTATTCTAGACGCCAAACCATGAGTTTTAAGACATTGCTTTTGAAAATCGGGTCAGTTTTGCCCAAGTTATGGAAGTCCAAAGATTTGACCAATGTACTTGTCGATTTTTTGGTATAAAAATTTTAACATGCATTTTGACCAAAAATCGAATTTTGCTTAAGTGTATTTATGTAAATGCAGTTTTATTCTAGACGCCAAACCATGAGTTTTAAGACATTGCTTTTGAAAATCGGGTCAGTTTTGCCCAAGTTATGGAAGTCGAAAGATTTGACCAATGTGCATGTCGATTTTTTGGCATAAAATTTTAACATGCATTTTGACCAAAAATCGAAGTTTACTTAATTGTATTTGTGTAAATGCAGTTTTATTCTAGACGCCAAACCATGAGTTTTAAGACATTGCTTTTGAAAATCGGGTCAGTTTTGCCCAAGTTATGGAAGTCGAAAGATTTGACCAATGCGCATGTCGATTTTTGGGAATATAACTTCAACATGCATTTTGACCAAAAATCGAAGTTTACCTAACTGTATTTATGTAAATGCAGTTTTATTCTAGACGCCAAACCATGAGTTTTAAGACATTGCTTTTGAAAATCGGGTCAGTTTTGCCCAAGTTATGGAAGGCCAAAGATTTGACCAATGTGCATGTCGATTTTTTGGCATAAAATTTTAACATGCATTTTGACCAAAAATCGAAGTTTACCTAACTGTATTTGTGTAAATGCAGTTTTATTCTAGACGCCAAACCATGAGTTTTAAGACATTGCTTTTGAAAATTGGGTCAGTTTTGCCCAAGTTATGGAAGTCCAAAGATTTGACCAATGTGCATGTCGATTTTTTGGCATAAATTTTAACATGCATTTTGACCAAAAATCTAAGTTTACCTAACTGTATTTGTGTAAATGCAGTTTTATTCTAGACGCCAAACCATGAGTTTTAAGACATTGCTTTTGAAAATCGGGTCAGTTTTGCCCAAGTTATGGAAGTCCAAAGATTTGACCAATGTGCATGTCGATTTTTTGGCATAAAAATTTTAACATGCATTTTGACCAAAAATCGAAGTTTACCTAACTGTATTTGTGTAAATGCAGTTTTATTCTAGACGCCAAACCATGAGTTTTAAGCCATTGCTTTTGAAAATCGGGTCAGTTTTGCCCAAGTTATGGAAGTCGAAAGATTTGACCAATGCGCATGTCGATTTTTGGGAATATAACTTCAACATGCATTTTGACCAAAAATCGAAGTTTACTTAACTGTATATATGTAAATGCAGTTTTATTCTAGACGCCAAACCATGAGTTTTAAGACATTGCTTTTGAAAATCGGGTCAGTTTTGCCCAAGTTATGGAAGTCCAAAGATTTGACCAATGTGCATGTCGATTTTTTGGCATAAAATTTTAACATGCATTTTGACCAAAAATCGAAGTTTACCTAACTGTATTTGTGTAAATGCAGTTTTATTCTAGACGCCAAACCATGAGTTTTAAGACATTGCTTTTGAAAATCGGGTCAGTTTTGCCCAAGTTATGGAAGTCGAAAGATTTGACCAATGCGCATGTCGATTTTTGGGAATATAACTTCAACATGCATTTTGACCAAAAATCGAAGTTTACTTAACTGTATATATGTAAATGCAGTTTTATTCTAGACGCCAAACCATGAGTTTTAAGACATTGCTTTTGAAAATCGGGTCAGTTTTGCCCAAGTTATGGAAGTCCAAAGATTTGACCAATGTGCATGTCGATTTTTTGGCATAAAATTTTAACATGCATTTTGACCAAAAATCGAAGTTTACCTAACTGTATTTGTGTAAATGCAGTTTTATTCTAGACGCCAAACCATGAGTTTTAAGACATTGCTTTTGAAAATCGGGTCAGTTTTGCCCAAGTTATGGAAGTCCAAAGATTTGACCAATGTGCATGTCGATTTTTTGGTACAAAAATTTTAACATGCATTTTGACCAAAAATCGAATTTTGCTTAAGTGTATTTATGTAAATGCAGTTTTATTCTAGACGCCAAACCATGAGTTTTAAGACATTGCTTTTGAAAATCGGGTCAGTTTTGCCCAAGTTATGGAAGTCCAAAGATTTGACAATGTGCATGTCGATTTTTGGGAATATAACTTCAACATGCATTTTGACCAAAAATCGAAGTTTACCTAACTGTATTTGTGTAAATGCAGTTTTATTCTAGACGCCAAACCATGAGTTTTAAGACATTGCTTTTGAAAATCGGGTCAGTTTTGCCCAAGTTATGGAAGTCCAAAGATTTGACCAATGCACTTGTCGATTTTTTGGTATAAAATTTAACATGCATTTTGACCAAAAATCGAATTTTGCTTAAGTGTATTTATGTAAATGCAGTTTTATTCTAGACGCCAAACCATGAGTTTTAAGACATTGCTTTTGAAAATCGGGTCAGTTTTGCCCAAGTTATGGAAGTCGAAAGATTTGACCAATGTGTGTGTCGTTTTTTGGGCATATAACTTTAACATGCATTTTGACCAAAAATCGAAGTTTACTTAACTGTATATATGTAAATGCAGTTTTATTCTAGACGCCAAACCATGAGTTTTAAGACATTGCTTTTGAAAATCGGGTCAGTTTTGCCCAAGTTATGGAAGTCGAAAGATTTGACCAATGCGCATGTCGATTTTTGGGAATATAACTTCAACATGCATTTTGACCAAAAATCGAAGTTTACTTAACTGTATATATGTAAATGCAGTTTTATTCTAGACGCCAAACCATGAGTTTTAAGACATTGCTTTTGAAAATCGGGTCAGTTTTGCCCAAGTTATGGAAGTCCAAAGATTTGACCAATGTGCATGTCGATTTTTTGGCATAAAATTTTAACATGCATTTTGACCAAAAATCGAAGTTTACCTAACTGTATTTGTGTAAATGCAGTTTTATTCTAGACGCCAAACCATGAGTTTTAAGCCATTGCTTTTGAAAATCGGGTCAGTTTTGCCCAAGTTATGGAAGTCCAAAGATTTGACCAATGTGCATGTCGATTTTTTGGCATAAAATTTTAACATGCATTTTGACCAAAAATCGAAGTTTACCTAACTGTATTTGTGTAAATGCAGTTTTATTCTAGACGCCAAACCATGAGTTTTAAGACATTGCTTTTGAAAATCGGGTCAGTTTTGCCCAAGTTATGGAACTCGAAAGATTTGACCAATGTGTGTGTCGATTTTTGGGAATATAACTTTAACATGCATTTTGACCAAAAATCGAAGTTTACCTAACTGTATTTGTGTAAATGCAGTTTTATTCTAGACGCCAAACCATGAGTTTTAAGACATTGCTTTTGAAAATCGGGTCAGTTTTGCCCAAGTTATGGAACTTGAAAGATTTGACCAATGCGCATGTCGATTTTTGGGAATATAACTTCAACATGCATTTTGACCAAAAATCGAATTTTGCTTAAGTGTATTTATGTAAATGCAGTTTTATTCTAGACGCCAAACCATGAGTTTTAAGACATTGCTTTTGAAAATCGGGTCAGTTTTGCCCAAGTTATGGAAGTCCAAAGATTTGACCAATGTGCATGTCGATTTTTTGGCATAAAATTTTAACATGCATTTTGACCAAAAATCGAAGTTTACCTAACTGTATTTGTGTAAATGCAGTTTTATTCTAGACGCCAAACCATGAGTTTTAAGACATTGCTTTTGAAAATCGGGTCAGTTTTGCCCAAGTTATGGAACTTGAAAGATTTGACCAATGCGCATGTCGATTTTTGGGAATATAACTTCAACATGCATTTTGACCAAAAATCGAATTTTGTTTAAGTGTATTTATGTAAATGCAGTTTTATTCTTGACGCCAAACCATGAGTTTTAAGACATTGCTTTTGAAAATCGGGTCAGTTTTGCCCAAGTTATGGAAGTCCAAAGATTTGACCAATGTGCATGTCGATTTTTTGGCATAAAATTTTAACATGCATTTTGACCAAAAATCGAAGTTTACCTAACTGTATTTGTGTAAATGCAGTTTTATTCTAGACGCCAAACCATGAGTTTTAAGACATTGCTTTTGAAAATCGGGTCAGTTTTGCCCAAGTTATGGAACTTGAAAGATTTGACCAATGCGCATGTCGATTTTTGGGAATATAACTTCAACATGCATTTTGACCAAAAATCGAATTTTGCTTAAGTGTATTTATGTAAATGCAGTTTTATTCTAGACGCCAAACCATGAGTTTTAAGACATTGCTTTTGAAAATCGGGTCAGTTTTGCCCAAGTTATGGAAGTCCAAAGATTTGACCAATGCGCATGTCGATTTTTTGGCATAAAACTTTAACATGCATTTTGACCAAAAATCGAAGTTTACCTAACTGTATTTGTGTAAATGCAGTTTTATTCTAGACGCCAAACCATGAGTTTTAAGACATTGCTTTTGAAAATCGGGTCAGTTTTGCCCAAGTTATGGAACTTGAAAGATTTGACCAATGCGCATGTCGATTTTTGGGAATATAACTTCAACATGCATTTTGACCAAAAATCGAATTTTGCTTAAGTGTATTTATGTAAATGCAGTTTTATTCTAGACGCCAAACCATGAGTTTTAAGACATTGCTTTTGAAAATCGGGTCAGTTTTGCCCAAGTTATGGAAGTCCAAAGATTTGACCAATGCGCATGTCGATTTTTGGGAATATAACTTCAACATGCATTTTGACCAAAAATCGAAGTTTACCTAACTGTATTTGTGTAAATGCAGTTTTATTCTAGACGCCAAACCATGAGTTTTAAGACATTGCTTTTGAAAATCGGGTCAGTTTTGCCCAAGTTATGGAAGTCGAAAGATTTGACCAATGTGCATGTCGATTTTTTGGCATAAAATTTAACATGCATTTTGACCAAAAATCGAAGTTTACCTAACTGTATTTGTGTAAATGCAGTTTTATTCTAGACGCCAAACCATGAGTTTTAAGACATTGCTTTTGAAAATCGGGTCAGTTTTGCCCAAGTTATGGAAGTCCAAAGATTTGACCAATGTGCATGTCGATTTTTTGGTACAAAAATTTTAACATGCATTTTGACCAAAAATCGAATTTTGCTTAAGTGTATTTATGTAAATGCAGTTTTATTCTAGACGCCAAACCATGAGTTTTAAGACATTGCTTTTGAAAATCGGGTCAGTTTTGCCCAAGTTATGGAAGTCCAAAGATTTGACAAATGCGCATGTCGATTTTTGGGAATATAACTTCAACATGCATTTTGACCAAAAATCGAAGTTTACCTAACTGTATTTGTGTAAATGCAGTTTTATTCTAGACGCCAAACCATGAGTTTTAAGACATTGCTTTTGAAAATCGGGTCAGTTTTGCCCAAGTTATGGAAGTCGAAAGATTTGACCAATGCGCATGTCGATTTTTGGGAATATAACTTCAACATGCATTTTGACCAAAAATCGAAGTTTACCTAACTGTATATATGTAAATGCAGTTTTATTCTAGACGCCAAACCATGAGTTTTAAGACATTGCTTTTGAAAATCGGGTCAGTTTTGCCCAAGTTATGGAAGTCGAAAGATTTGACCAATGTGTGTGTCGTTTTTTGGGCATATAACTTTAACATGCATTTTGACCAAAAATCGAAGTTTACTTAACTGTATATATGTAAATGCAGTTTTATTCTAGACGCCAAACCATGAGTTTTAAGACATTGCTTTTGAAAATCGGGTCAGTTTTGCCCAAGTTATGGAAGTCGAAAGATTTGACCAATGTGCATGTCGATTTTTTGGCATAAAATTTTAACATGCATTTTGACCAAAAATCGAAGTTTACCTAACTGTATTTGTGTAAATGCAGTTTTATTCTAGACGCCAAACCATGAGTTTTAAGACATTGCTTTTGAAAATTGGGTCAGTTTTGCCCAAGTTATGGAACTTGAAAGATTTGACCAATGCGCATGTCGATTTTTGGGAATATAACTTCAACATGCATTTTGACCAAAAATCGAATTTTGCTTAAGTGTATTTATGTAAATGCAGTTTTATTCTAGACGCCAAACCATGAGTTTTAAGACATTGCTTTTGAAAATCGGGTCAGTTTTGCCCAAGTTATGGAAGTCCAAAGATTTGACCAATGTGCATGTCGATTTTTTGGCATAAAATTTTAACATGCATTTTGACCAAAAATCGAAGTTTACCTAACTGTATTTGTGTAAATGCAGTTTTATTCTAGACGCCAAACCATGAGTTTTAAGACATTGCTTTTGAAAATCGGGAAAGTTTTGCCCAAGTTATGGAAGTCCAAAGATTTGACCAATGCGCATGTCGATTTTTGGGAATATAACTTCAACATGCATTTTGACCAAAAATCGAATTTTGTTTAAGTTTATTTATGTAAATGCAGTTTTATTCTTATGGTCAAACCATGAGTTTTAAGACATTGCTTTTGAAAATCGGGTCAGTTTTGCCCAAGTTATGGAAGTCGAAAGATTTGACCAATGTGCATGTCGATTTTTTGGCATAAAAATTTTAACATGCATTTTGACCAAAAATCGAAGTTTACCTAACTGTATTTGTGTAAATGCAGTTTTATTCTAGACGCCAAACCATGAGTTTTAAGACATTGCTTTTGAAAATCGGGTCAGTTTTGCCCAAGTTATGGAAGTCGAAAGATTTGACCAATGTGTGTGTCGTTTTTTGGGCATATAACTTTAACATGCATTCTTACTAAAGCATCGCTTTTCTAACTTTAAATGCAGTTTTATTCTGGGAGTCAGGCCATGATTTTATTTGTTTACACCAATTAGGTTACAAAATATTTATTCGCAGATGCAAAGTTGTTTTTAATACATTTTTATGAACATTTTTAGTCTTAAACATATTTTTCTCACATTTGATTTTGGTAAGTTTTCATCCCATTTTTAATTTCAAGAGGCAATAGTTTTTCTTTATGATAGGCATGTCAAAGATAAGAGGTTCTCCCTTTAAGCTATAAACTATATACATTGTAGTCATGTCATTAGCAATCCATTAATTATAGTTCTAAGCTCATTTCAATGACTAAGCTCGGTTTATAATGCATAAATATCTTCACACTTGATACCTTCAACAACAAATTTTTAATTAATAAACATCCGCCTTTACAGCAACAGTTGAATTTCCGACTTTTGTGTCATATGCTAATGACATCAGCTATATATGTATTTATATGTACCTCCGCCCCTAAAAACTAGACGACCTTATCAGAAGCTCTCCTTGAACCTGAACTACGTCACAAGTTTCGAGATTTATTATTGTTTTAGCATTTAAATCGAGATGGAAACACCCCAACATTAAATAAACACAACCCAGAAGCATAAAGAAGCCAAATGACATAATTGCTGTTATTGTTTTGTTTGTTATTGTTTACGTTTTGTTGCCACGAATAATTACGTTACGACTGCAACGAATTGTAAGTTCATTAAAAACAGGGGAAACTCATTATGTATTCAAGTTGTGGAATTGTGGTTTCGGGTTTCGGGTTTCGTGGGTCGCCAACTCACCTTGACGGTGGGCAATAATTGAGCATTATTATCAACCTTCATCTTGGCCGTCTCGTTTGACGGCTGGGTAGTAGCAGATGTTTTAGTATTGACCAGCTCCTGGTTTTGTTGTTCAATTGTTGCAATTGCCAGTTTCGGCGTTTTGTGCGATGTCTTTTTATCTTTGGAGACACAGGTCGTTAAAGATAAGCGACGAGCGCTGCCAAAGCGAAAGGTGCCACCAAAACAAGTTCTTGTTCGGTGTGATTTGTTGTTCTTACAAATGTTGTTATCTTGGGCTATTTTTTGTTGTTGCTGCTGCTGGTTGATATGTAATGTTGTTGTCTTTCTACACCACAAACCACTCAAACGATTGCCCATGCTACAGGTTTTTGTTAACGCGTCAAAACGATTATGATAACGTTTAAACTCCCAACAAAAACAATAAATAATCTGTATAAACACTTCCGTTACAATCCCATCACAAAAAGTTTTGTAAGCGATTAATCAAATATTATTCATACGTTTTTCGAACTTGAATAGAACCGCAACCGTCGCGCATCTCAATTCGGCAAATACTGAAAATGGAATTCTTTCAAAAACCACAAAACGTAACGCTCAATAAATACGCTTGTCTGTTAATAAGAAGCTTTTTTTTTGAGTGTTTATATCTCTTTTTTGTTTATTTGTCTGTGTTCCCGAAAAAAAAGTCGGCGTCATCATCGCAACGCAACTTTGTTTGTGTTTTTGTTTCGCATTTGTATTTGCAGTAGTATTTCAACAGTTCTCCAAGCGCTAAACTTCCTTTTGCCCGAACATTTGTTCGCGTACTAATCGATTTTTTTAGCTTTTTCCCTACCGGTTGTTCGTACACCTCAACCGTCATCTCTCAAAAGCAAGCCCAAAGCCAGAAACAGCACAAAAAATTAATATGCTCAGAACATATAGTATTCTATATACCATATAGCTGCCTATACCTGTAGCTACTATATACTGTATTTCAACTCCTACAACAAGTATTATATGATAAAAAGGCAAGAAACGCTCACGCTCACGTTTTTGTTTGCGATGAAGAGCTTCTCAAATAGTTCTAGAGGAACACATAAAACAACAAGGTTTGAAAAAAGCGGCTGCTTAGGTGATTTTTGTGTGCTCTACTTTTTCGGTTCAACAAGCTTATCATAAATAAAGAATTTTCCTCAAAACGTTTCTTATCTCTTCCTCCCGTTTTACCCTTTCCTTTAGAATATTTATGTAGGTCATAATGAATTGCTTTTAATTAAAATGTTTCAGACTTGTCAACACTATCAGCTTATCGGACTTTTTCTATAATCTATATTATATAGTACTAGTACAAGCTCAAGCTCTAATCAATCATTGTGCCATATCAATTGCATTGTGCATCTTGGAATTAATGAACCCTAGAAAGTAGCGCACACAAAGTCAAGTTTCGACGCCAACGACGACGACGACGCGCGAGCCATAATAAAAATCAAAACACAAAGTTCTAACCGACTGCCGATTATTCAAAATGTCTTTGTTTATATATACTTATATATAGGTATATAACTGGCAACACACTATTTGCCAGTCGTTAGTTATTGCGATTCTTGCCTCCCCTTTTTTGCAGTTCGTGTTAAATATAAATTATTAATTAAGTTGACGCTTCTACCTTTTTACCTAGTTTGCTGCAAAAATATATGGTCAACCGGTTTTTATGAAAGTCACTGGGAGTGTCACCAATCCTTTCTCTCTCTCTCTCTCGCTCTCTCTTGCTTTTTCTCCTACACCACTTCTACTTGTGTGCCTGAGTCGCGTGAGCTTTATAATTGGTTAAATACTATATGAGGACTTCTGTTTGTACTTCTATTTGCAAAGCTTTTCGCTTTTGGTCAACGTTGTATGCAAAAATGCAGAGGAGAGTTTCAAACAGCAAGAGGGGCAGATGTGACGTGAGCGAAAGAGCATTACAATTGAGAGCTAAATTTAAACTTTGTCTGACCTTTGTGCAGTGCCTATAAATAGCTTACAGTTGGGCATTGTGAGTGCGTTAAATTAATGTTGTAAGTGGAGTGGCATGGAATAATTGGGTAACACATAAAACTAACGTAAAAATAGTATAACTAGTAATAAAACTCATTGTACTCACATTTCCGTAACTTCTCATGCTAGAAGGACTTAGATTGAAAAGTCTGCCCAGCTGATGATGATGTGTGGTGGGTGAACCATTGCTATTAGCTGGCGATATGGCAGTGCTGATATCCGTGAACATTGGCGAATGGTCTATAAAAAAGATAAAAGTGAGAATGAAAAATGCATTTGAGTCAAATCACAAACTTACCGCCCATTTCCAATGCCGGTGACATGTCCTTGGCAAAGGCAAACAAATCATTATTGTTGCGTATGTCCGATGAGTTGAGTGTTAAACTGGGCTTACGTACGCCAAGAAAACTGGATGAGGCAGAGGAGCAGCCACTGCTACTACCACCCCCACCAGCACTATTGTATATTGATGGAGTTGTACTACTTCCAGTTGGTGTAACATTTGGCAACTTGTGCGATTCCAAGGGAGATGCAGATTTGGGTATAAATGTCTGGCCACTATTTACCCCATTGCAATTGCCAACTGATGTGTGACGTTTCAAAAGTGGCGCTGGTGGCAGCTGCGAGGGCGCGTGGCGATATATATTGCTCGTTTGGGCATGGGGCAATCCAAATGAATCACCCTGTTGCTTGGGTATTGCCAGACGCAAAGTTTGCCTTGCTGCTAGTTTGCGTGCAGGCGCGAATTTATTTGCAGATGCTTGATTGCTGTTGCTGTTGTTGGCAATGTTATTAACATTGCTATTGCTGCTGTGGTGAGCTTGCGCTGCTGTATTCACCAGCTGCGGTGAATTCATTTTGTTTACGATCGAGAGCGAGAGTGAGAGCGGGAGAGAGCAAGAGCGTACGCGGCGTACGTATGCGCAATTGTATTTATCGTTTTTATCAATGAATTCGTGTTGTTTGCGTTTTTATTGTTATGGCTGGTATCTTCAATCAACGCTGCACTGCAGTTGCATAATTGCATAAACACAAAGTCAAAATTACTGAATTATGTATAAGCCGCAGGGAAAAAAGGAAAGGAGTAGCTAACCACAACAACAACGACTTGACTTATAATTTGTCGGTTGCTTTTTTATTGAATTTTATATAAACTGCATGCTGCCTTGGGACGTGCCCCGGTTGCGCTGTCAGCGGCGTCTTCTTCAGTTGTCTGACCCACTTTTCTGTGTCTGGCGCGGTAAGCGGTAAGGCGACAACAAACTGCAGCCAACACCTTTTTTGCTGTTATTTCTCTCAACACACACACACACAAACACTTAATATATTACTATTGCTTTTGACTTTGTTTGTTATTGTACGTACGTTCTTAATTTTTGTTTATTGTTTTGATTGCCGTCGTCGTTTTGAACTTGAGCTTTACGTGGACGGCTTTAATTTGAACGCGAAACTGACGCGAAGACGCAGAGGAATGAGCGGGATGGCGGAATGGAGACAATGTCTCAGATTCTGGCACTGAGAAATCGCGATGTTGCGTTGCTTAATTTTCGTGACTTGCGTGGGAGCTGCCATAATAGTCCATATGCCATTTAATGGCGTGTTCAATCTGTAATATACATATACATTAAGAGAGAGAGAGAGAGAGAGATAAAGTTATTTTAGTTTTAATTGCCCACGGTTAAATGCTTGGAAACGTAAATGAATCTTATTGTTTGTGTTTAAAATGTTTGTGTAAAAGTGCGTCGGTCGTTTAGACAGAACATAGACTCAATTGACCTTCAAATTTATAGAAATAAGAGTTGGGAGGAGCTGTGTTGAGCATCAAGAAGCATTGAAGGTCAAGCTTTAAGCTCAAATGAAAGTTAGGCCAACTGTTCTTAACTTGACTTAGCTTTTAATAAATAGTTTTTACTGTAACAAATTAGTCTGAGTTTAAATGTTAATAAAGAATCAGCTGTCAATTAGGTGGAACAAATTAAAATCTAACAAGTTAAGCATTTACATACATAATTTAAACTTAATTAAAGCGTTAACTATGTTTCTTAGTTTTATTTCATTTTCGATGTAATTCAATTCGTTTGGCTTGTCAATCTCTGGGCGCAGTTTTGTGCATTCAAATTCGATTACAGTTGACAACTAATTAGCAGCGATGTCAGCTGGCTGCATCGATTGAATGTCAAACGATTGCCTGCCACAGATGGATGATGGATAGTGTCAGGTTCGATTGTCAAATGTTGTGACAGCGACATGGCCTACGAGCAACACAACACTGCCCAACATATATAGTACATATATGTAGTACAATTTGCAATTCTTTTATCTATGCAAAAACAAAATACATACAGAAAATTTGCATAGTTTGTGAAAAGCTGTCGGCCTTTGGCGGCAAATGCTATTTGCCTGCCTGCCCATACAGAGCGATTTATCTAAAATTTTTAGCATATTTGCACACGGATTTACAATGAATTGCAATTATGCAAATCAAGCAAATCGCGAGAAACGCTAGAACAAGCGGCACATTTAAATCTTAAACTTAAACAAAAATGCTAGCATTAATCACTGAAATTACTTGGGCACAATTTAGCAATTATGGTTATTGACGGGGCGTGTCAATTGGGCACTTGATAAATGATTTAAAAGCATAACCAAACACAAGTCTGTTTTTTGATATGCCATTTGTCAGTCCTGATAGTTTAACGTGGTGGCTGTAGGTCAAGTTCAGGTTTCAATTCAACTAGCAGGCCATAAAAAAAATGTCTGCTTTTGAAACAAAAACAACAACACAAAATTAACACTTAGCCATGGGAACAGATAAATTTCAGATAAAACATCTACGCTCATTTATGGAGCTAACGCCACAAGATCAGGAACGGTGTCTGGAAAGCTTTCGAGCCGAACCGCTTGAGGAAAAAAATATACTTAATAAGTATCTAAAGCGCACAGCTGAAGTCAACAAACATGCTCACGACGATGCCGTGGACAATGAATGCTTTCTCTGCTTCGATGTCCATCCAATGAACTTCAAATTTAGCACCGTATTATTCTGTCTGTGTGGGGTAACACATCATTCCTACTATGTGCTGTATGTGAGCGTCATTGAGGACACCAAGCTGGACAGTTTGAGTCAGTTTATATGCGATCTGTTGGCCAATATTATAACAACAGAGGTGCCGCAGCTGAAAGGATTCACGCTCAAGTTCGTTCTGTGCCGCAATAATCCGCTCAACAATGCGGTTTTCAATCTGTTCTCGCAATCGAACAAGACATCAGGACTGTACAATACTTTCCCCTTCATTCTGGAGACAAATGTGCTGAGGCAATCACATCTGCATGATCCCTACGTGCAGTTGGCCTGGCTGGAGATAATGCAGGGCAACCTGCAACAGAATACTGTCCGTGAGATTTTTAACAGGCATCGCGAAGTGGCAGTTGCCAAAAAGAATACAGCCCTTAAGCTCTTTGTCGATGATTTCGCAAACCTGGCCAGGGATCTGCTGGACTCTAGGTTTTCGGTGAACCTTCGTCTCTGCACCATGGAGCGAATGGATTACTTTGAACAAGTCATACGCTCTCATATGAAGAGCTACAAGGACCGCATCATATCTCGCATATACCTATTTGATCTAGTTCGAGCACTCATTCACATTTATAGCCTCTGAGTTTTTTTTGGGTTTTCCATGAAAATTGGCCAGTAAATCAAAATTGTAAGTGTTAAAAATATAAAATTATTTAGTCAACTCAAATCGGTTCTGGCCTGTTCTTGCTCTTATAGCGCATTTGACACCCAGCACAGCAACAGTCAGGATGGCCGAGTGGTCTAAGGCGCTGCGTTCAGGTCGCAGTCTACTCTGTAGGCGTGGGTTCGAATCCCACTTCTGACAAGAATATTTTATACTTTTTTATTAGTTTCCATTTATTATTATATGCATATTATCTGCTAAGTTTAGCAATAACAAGTTGAACAGCCTGCAGCACATTAAAAATCAAAGCACTTTAACTGCCGCCATAAAAAAAAACAACACAAATCTTATCTTTGTCGTTTATGAACAACGCATTAAAATGCATTAAACGTGCTCACAAAGGGTTCCATTTACACTCGCCAGATGTTAAGTAGGCTTATCAGAGCATGGACTATGATTCTACGTACGTGTGAACTCAGCTTGAAATTTGAGATAATAGCATTAAATGGTTACACAGATAAAAACACCTCAGACCTTGTCCGACAAGTGTTTCGATTTTGATTTCGTTGACGCAGCTTTTTTTTTTGTTAGTGCGAAAAGGTAAGCAATAGTAGAATTGAAGAATACATAATACCAGAACTGACCCAACCGAAATGGCATTGAGCCCGTGCCCTGGAAATCGCAACTGAATTGTGTCAACTGTCAGCTTTGTTTGTTCATAAGCAAATGCACCAAAGAATATTGCAATATATAATAAATAATAATGGTGTCAGTTTCATATAACCCATTTGTCATAACAGATTATAACAAACCACTTAAACACCTTTTTTCTTGTCGGTGCGATCTTTTTGACATACGATACTTGTATTAAATCAGAAGAACGCATTTGTTTTTGACCCATTTGCAACGATTACTTATCAACATTGAGAGAGAGCGAAGAGAAGAATCAACTGTTATACAGAACAGATTTGCGCTGGTGGAAGAAAATACAAATAGTTCAATGGCAATGCGGCAAAATGTTGTACGGCATGTCAAAACATTTTCATGCCATTTGGGTTTTTTCCCCGCGCTTAGATAAACAAACAATGTTACGGAAAATTCGCATTTATGCATTTTATAGCGGAAAATTATTGCAGAAAAAACATATCCTCATAAATATTAGAAACAACACTTGTCGGCATTAAGTCAAAGCGTTTCTTTAATGAAAAAAACAAATACTTGCAAACAATGCTCAGCTATTCTTTAAGTTACAATTAGTACAAATGCATACGATTGTATTAGAACGAACTGAAATTGAAAGCGTAACAATTTTAATTCATGCAAAACTGACAAAATTACCAAATGAACGCAGGGCCTAATGAGCGTCTGTTCTTAACCACAAAACAAAGTGTCGAGAAACTCATTAAAATATTTGAGCTTAAAACACACATATCCCACGGCGAAATTAAATATATGTAAGAAATCGACAACAAAAGCGGACCGCTTTTAATGAGAGTTTATTGTGAAAGAAAATATGTATATGACACGCCTCCAAACCGAATTATTAGCACCCAGAATGCGGCGGGTTAACCTCATTTCTAACCAGAGCTAAATATTTTTTGATCTCTTTTCAGGGCGTTTAAGGCAAACAAAAACAAAAACAAACAACACAAAAACAAAGCTTATTTACAAGCAAATCGGTAAATGTTCTTTAATGACTAATCCTCTCTCGCTCTCTTTCGCTGGCGAGCCCAGAAACGGCAGCGATAAGATTTATCTTGAGGGAAATAAAATGTTGTCGGCATTTGTTCACACAAACAGCAGATCGAATCAGCTCAAATTGCAATTATTATGCCATAAAATTGCATTTAAATTATATATATTTTTAAGCGAGTCGCAAACTTGTACTAACTTAAATGCTTATTAAGTTAACTAACTAAGCCATAAATGTACACAAATTAACAGCTTGAAAAGCTACAAATGTAAAATGCCGTTCCTATAAAGTTATTTATAGCACACTGTAAAGTTACGGTGAGCATTAACAGCGCTCTGACAAGCGAAACAAAATCAGCGTTGGCTCGCCTCAACTCAGCTGTCAGGATGGCCGAGTGGTCTAAGGCGCTGCGTTCAGGTCGCAGTCTACTCTGTAGGCGTGGGTTCGAATCCCACTTCTGACAAAATCTTTTTTCTTCTCTTCAGCTTGAAGTCAAAATTTTAACAAGATCTTTTCCAATTTCTTATAGATTGAACAATTGTTCTGGAACGTAAAATCGCAATCGTTATGAAATAATATATATTGCTTTGTAGTTTGTTGAAAAACAAATTTAAATGGCCGGCACATGTTTTGTTGTGTGGGTGTCTTCTGCTGGACTCTGATAGAAAACAGCAGCCATCCGCGCACAGTTGGCTTTTAATGAAACTTCCATAACAAAAACCATTCAAATCTGCCAATAGTCATTTTTGATAATTCAAACAGTTTGTTTTCCTGGCTAACAACAATTTAATGACTTGTTTTATTTATTTTGTCTTGTCGGCCGCTGTGTGTTTGGTGTTGTTCAATTTATCTGTGCTTTGAATCTCTGCCCTTATTCCCATCATTTGACTTTTATGTTTGATTTTTATGCGCAGCGGTATTGATGTGCAATTTAACAAAGGCCAGACAGCTTCGACATGTATATATTGTATACAAAATCTTCTTTTGTATAGTGTGAATATGTATATGAAAATGTGCAACTTACAATCACACACAGGGCGTCGGTGGCGGGGTAAGCAGCCGGGCCCGGTCAAAATCTCATGCGGCAGATAAGCAACGGAAGCTGCGGCAACTTCTTCGTCTTGTTGCTTCTGCTGCTGGAGGACGAATGTGCGAATCTGGATATGAAGATGGCTGGTGGGGATGCTGCTGCTGACGAGCTGTTAGCTGTCAGGGGCCTATGTTGGTGTCTCAAATTCCTTCAAGTCAATCAACCCGTCAGTTTCGTCTCCTTTGTTATTGTTCTTTTTTTGTTTTTGCTGTGAGACAAGGCGCCCAAATGACGATCGGACTGTATTTCTTCGTACGTAATGTAGTACGTTCATATATTTTGGCGCTGGCTTTTTTTTTGGTTTTTTTGTAATATATTTATAGACACATGGAACACACATAAAAATTCAACGTAAAATTTCGTAATTGCATAGCAGCAAATAACTAGAAACGGCAAAAATATTCAAACTCTCAATTGTATTATTGAAAAATGATTCACAATCATTTCCGTTTACTTAAAGCGATAAGAAGAAACTTACAAATCTGAAAACGCACGTATGCAAATAACTAACTAAATAAAAGTAAAACTGAACCACGGCGCGTGGCTGTAGTTTTCCGTTAAACCAAATAACCCGAACCGACGCGTTGCGCTTTTTGCTGTCGACTGCAGCGGCAACAAAGCAATAAGCAGCAGCAAGCAAACTTAAAGCAAGCCGATCGCACAAAGTTGATTTAAGTTTAGGTTGCTTAACTTGGCGGCTGCCCTCTCGTTGCTCACAATACTGACGTCATAGCTGTTAGCTTCTGCAAATGAGCGCGACTGTGACGTAAAGCTCTGCGCTAGAGGATAATCTTCGAAGTAGAGACTATGAAATGATCAACAGAGAGAGAGAGAGAGAGAGCGCACATGCAAAAGAGAGTGAGAGCGGACAAGCGAGTAAACAGAATTTGCGCGTTGTGTGTGGCGTTTTGTTGTTATTTCGTGTCTGTTTTATTTGGCTTGGCTTCTTCACTACTTCACACACTGACACAAAGGCACAGATGCGTGGGCAGTTTACACACACACACACACACACACACACAAACCAGCATTGGGGCGCTCAGATGTCAAAAGCTTCGTTCGACTTCTGCACGTGAAACGCAAATACAATAAACAAAAAAAAAAACGAATACTAAATTGCATGGCTAATTATATTTCTATTAGGCGAGCGGTCAAAAAACAAGCATTTAAACATTTTTAAAAATTGATTTCAGTTCGCTTTCTTTAGCTCTCGCTTAAACATTACGTATACGCCCCCATATAAATATATATATCTGTGTCAGTTACGGCTATAAACTAAGCACAGAACCGACAAACATCTAGTCAGCATATGGGGGAAACAAAAGCACAATGAAACCTGTTAATTAACTCTGTTCAAATTTGGCATTAAATGTCGCGACGGCGTCTCAGAATAAAAAACGGAAAACACTCAAAATGTTACTTTAAAATATTGATTAATGCTTTAAGCGGTCAAAGTGTGACTCCAATTGTTTGAAGACTTTGATCTTGAAATAGTGTGTTGACTTTTCAGCCACTCTTTTGTTGCGGGTGGTTTTCAAGTAAAAAGAACTCAAAACAAACATTAATCTCAACGAACATATGTTATTTGCAAGTAGTATATGCATTTTAAATGTTGTATTAATCAAATTTTATTAGTCATATAATGCCTAAGATGACCTGCCTGGGCCCTTATACTAGTTGTCATGTATAAATAGTGGGCCCCGACCACGCGTTTCTGCGTTTCTTTTTAGTCTATGAATAAAGAACACGTAATCAAATGTAAAATTTTTGGTAGCGCCACAAGGTCTGCCGATTTGTAATCCAAGCCAGATTATTACATCACGTTTTTCAGCCGGAAATAAAAGGTTTTTTTTATCATCTTCTTTCGTGAAAACCATATCCTGAAAGGAGTTCCAGTTTTGTGGAGATGTTTTGAAACATTCTGGTTTGAAAAAGTTATTGGAATGGAAAGTTTTGAGCGGAATCTACTTGCTCTTGCTCTTGCCTCTGTCTTTAGTATCACATTTGTTGCCGTACGTACTTGTTGACCCACTTAACTGGGCCATTGTAATGTTAATTTACAAGCTCCAGCCGCGTTGGCTGCACCCACTGCATTTATTGCCACTGCCACAGTCGATATTGTATTTGAATAAATGTTTTCTTCATATTTTCGATATTTAAACATATTATTGTGTCAAGCTGACAGTAGCACAAATTTTGATTGATGACTATTGATTGACATTCGGGCAAGTTGCTAATTTTATTTATTAGACAATCTTTAGAAATGGGTCAGTTGTCTAAGAACCTATTGTTTGATGCTAAACTAAGATCATTAATCACAATGAATTTTGTTGTTGCACGCATTTGTTGAGGTATTTAATGGATAAATAACATACATATTTGTGTACTTGTTTTTTCGTATGCATTGAAAGCGTAAACTTTAATTAACTTTAGCTGTCAGGTCAGCCAACTGATTAACATATATATATACATATATGCCTATCAAATGTCTACAATCAAGCTATAAAAATGAAAATATTCATGCGACGAGGCCTGCCTCAAAGTCAAAGTGGAGCAGCGCAGCAGCTAATTGAAATGCATTGAAAGTGCGTGCGACCAGCGACTAAAGCAACAAGTGGCTGCAACAACTAGCTGCAGCTGCTGCGTGTGAAATGTCAACAGCATTCGAGCGGGAGCCGGAGCCAGGGAGCAATTTGGCCATTGGCCAGTTGACATTTTGCCGGTGGCATAAACTTATTATTCGACTCCGACTATAACTTAATTATTTTGCATAACTCAATGCAAAATGCACGGCAAACTTTGGTGGGTGGGCAGCGCCTTATTCGATATAGTAACATATAGTCTATATATACATTGTTTGCTGTCAATGGTTGCATAATAAATGCAAATAAATATAAAAAGTGACACTTACTCAATTTGATATATGTATTTGACCCGATTTCGCATTGAAGTTACATGTACTTACTTTTTATGATTATTATCATTTCGAATCGCTTTTGCTCGAAAAAAAACATAATAATAATTGTACAAATTAAAGACTTGTTAACGTTTTGTTGCACGTTGTGTCAGTCACACACACACACACACACCTTTCCATGACGAGACGAGTGCAATTTGTCTTTGCCTTTGGGCGCCACAATGCAATTTTTCATTCAATCGCGTAGGCAGCCCAAGTTCAAAAGAGTTAAGTGTGATTGGCCAACATATATGTAAGTATGAATGTAGTAAGATTTTGGCCAAAAATTATTAGGTTGCAGGGTTGCCAAAACACCAGACGAAATGGTTGTGCAACAGTCGTTCGACTTCCACTTCTGACAATCATCCTCTGATCATCCTCGAACTCTGGACAATGGGCAACACTCGTTTTTTGTGTGTGTTTTTGCCTCCAACCGCAATTTGTTTCAATTGCCTTTTTTTAATGTGCTGCGTTAGGCGCCATTAGAAATTACATGTAAATCAATTTATGTGCGCTTAATTGTCAATATTCTAATCACATAATCTGCGGCTTGCCTTCAAGCCAACAGTTAGAACTTGCTGATGATTAGTATCGCCGGTCTGGCATCGCCAAGACGACGCCGAAAACGAATCAATCATTCAATCAAACTAGAGAAAATCGCTCAGTTCAGATCGTAATTCAAGTGTAAACTGTAAGCAAATTGCTCAGCGAACAAGTTTTTTTTTTGGTTTAAAGGGTTTCATTCAAATTGATCTCGAGGATAATTGTTGAGACATTAAAACTTACCGCCTTATTTGTAGCTCGTAGATCGTAAAAATGCAATTAGTTTCTTTGAACTAACAATAAGTCGGTTCAAATTCCATCTGGCTTTTATGACCAACGGGGGAATCTTTATATACAATACTATTTAATTTTATTATTCTTGGCAGTCACAAGGCGTTGAATATTGAGGCTGGTTATAAACTGACTGTTGGATAATTGACAGACGTTTTGCTAAGTAAAGAAAAAACACACAATTTAAATTGACATCTTGGTAAAGAACAAAATATGAATGATGTGACAAGACGACGCCTTATCTGCAGTTTTTTTTCTTCTCTTAAAATGTGTAATTATTATTTCGAATGAGCAACTATTGAAATTTATTGCATTCACAAGTTGCCAATTGATTGGCTTTTAAATAGCAAATAAAACGTGCTTTTCAGCATATTATAAAAAAAAATGTTTGAAAAACTAATGTTGCCTCGTCTCCGGCCTATAAGCTACATTTAACACCTGTGGCTTCTGAGTGTAATTGAATGAACAGCTTTTAACACTTTTAATAAGAATTTTCGAATGTAAATTACAGCCAAATTAAAATTCCGATTGGTCACTGCGATTTATGACAAGCAATTAAGATAAGAAATATTACAGTCGAGCTTGCGTATAACGAATTTTCTATACAACGAAGTTAGAAACCAGAACCCAGCAATTTGATTCAGTCTAAAATCATTCTATAAAACGAAGTTTTTTCTTGTCCCCTTGAGATTCAATATAAGGGAGTTTGACTGTATTAAGTACAAACAAGTGCCGCATAGTTAATTTTGGCTATTTGTATGGTCAATTTGTATGGTGGCTATGTCGTAGAATGCTCCGATCGGGATGAAATTTCATAGTAAACAAACCCGACAAGATCTAAGCAATCTGTGAAATTTTCATCAAGATCGGCTCAGCAGTTTGGCTGGAAATCGTGTTGAAACAGACAGACGAACAGATAAGCGGATATCAATTCCTGAGCTCGTCCTGATCATTTTGATATATAGTTTATGGAGTATCCCATCACTCCTTTAAGCCGTTACAGATTCATGACAAACTCAATATACCCTGTTTCACTTGTGTGAAGGGTATAAATATTAAGAGTTTATCATTAAGTAAATGATACGATAAATGCTCGCATTAAGAAATTCACTGCGTCAAGCACATAAAATTTGATCTCTTTTTATATGAAGACAAAGCTTTTTATATACAACCCTAAAAAATAACACATACATATAAGCACATGGCGACATCACAACTGAGCGAGAAAGCACACTCGCGCTCCGAAACCGAGCTTATAAGACAAATGAAACCTCGTGGCATGAGCTTTGAAAGCGCAACGAAAGCGTCAGACCGAAAGCTTTTCAGTACGTTTTACATTCCACTTGGAATGACGCAGGCGAAACTTTTGGCAGTCTTTGAGATACCGTGACGTAGCTTAGACAGAAAGCAAATCAGGGCTCAGCGTCGCTGCCTCAAAGTCTAAGAAAAACCACAAATAAATACACAAAGTATATAACAATAGCTGACTGCATCGAAAGCTCTAAAAGAACTTGAAAAAAAGAGTAGTGATAATCGTGCCAGGCGAAAAAAAGCACGCCGCACCAACAACGTGTTATGACGCTGACTGTAGCGTGCAGCAAGGTTATTCAACTCGAAACTGTAGCTTACTGAAGATCGGCAGGTATGTATGTACATACATATGTATACATATGTCTTAAGCAGCTAAATTGAGTTTAATGTTAGTTAAGAGTTTGATAAGAATAAGAAAAGAAAATAAACAGTCAACAAGTGTCGCTGCCTGCTTTTGCAACCTACGCAACAAATGAGGATGGCGCAAGCAGTGAGACAAGAAACGGCGGCGTAAGCGTTGTTCTAGCAAAGCTTTTATACTGTACGTCTGTACAGTGGCCGACAAAAGCTTTTCATCATGTGAAACAAAGCTGCAAAGTGCAGCAGCAGCGTTTTACTGCCCGAAAGCTGCGCAAGAGAGCGCGCGCTAAAGCTTTTAACTTGTATTCCATTGCGTTTGTGGGTTTGTGTGTGTTTGTGTGTTTGTATATTTCTCTTCGCTTTTGAGTATTGAGTATTGTTATGCTCAAGCCACATAGATAAGTAAATAATTAGCTCGCTCTACATAAACATTTAACTAATTTATCTGTATAAAAACTATTTTTTATTTACAAGATTTCGTTGGCAATAAAAATGAGCGATCTTCGCATTTGCAAGGCCATGTCGCTGCATCCCAGCGCAAATCTTATGATGCCCATGTGTCTAATGGGCTGCAATGCAACGCCAGAGGAGCTGCGTCGATTTCCTGTCCACGATAATGTTCGGTAAGTGCATATGCCCAAAATTAATTCGTTTTTTTTTTACATATTGCTGATCTCCATTTAAAACCTGTTTATCGCAACGAAGCCTGCTGCGCATCACAAAGTCTCTTGAGCATTTGTTTGTGTGTTAATATGTATGTTTGTACGTACATACATACATACATATATATAAAATGCATGTATACTAATAATATTGGCTATTTGAGAATGAGCTTTTTTGCTTTGGCATCTCTAGTCTGTTAAGTCAAAGGTTATTGAACCTTCTGCGCCCGCATCAACTGCATAGAAAAATTTCAATGCCATGGCAAAAAATACATATGTATACATGTGTATTTGTGTTGCAATTATGCACATTGTGGGTGTGAGGGAAACAGCGACAGCAGCAGCATAAGAAGCTGCGTCCCAAACACACGCACATGTTTATACTCCCCATTGGTTTATTTTTAACTCTCTTGTTCTCTTCTGTTAATGCATTTGCGGAGCGCGCTCTGTTGGCCGTGAAGTTTTTGCTACAAAAACACTTTTGTGCAGTTCTGAAATTGTTGCCCATCGGCATTGGCATGGAATTTGAAGTGGACATAAAAAGTGTTTAAATAACTACACATTATTGGCAAGCAAAGTAATTGACAATTAAAATTATCTTCTTAGAAATTTGCTCTAATCTATGGCTCATCCCATTAATGGTTTATTTTGTCTCTGTGGCTATTCGAAATGCAAACAAACAGCAAATAGTCTTGTTATTGTTTGGATGAGGGGGCGGCAAGATAAGGGAAGTGGAAGCAGCAGTTAAACGCCGGCACAAGACGCAGAACAAACTTCCGCTCTGAGAGTAAGATAGAGAGAGAGAGTGAGAGAGCGAAAGCACCACACACACACAAACGTCGTGTACAAAAAAAAAACACAACACAAAGAGTATGTGAGTGTGCAATGCGCATTGAGCATAAAAGCGCTTTTTGCAGCGACAACTTTTTGGCGGCCATGGCAAGAACTTTTCATTAGCTTGTACTACAAACTTCGTGCGAAAGAGCGAGATGGGATCTGTTTAGATTATAATTTTAAAGCTGCGCACAGTAAAAGCGTTGCCAAAAGAACGCAACTTCAATGCAGTGCGTTGCAGTAAACAAAGAACTTCCGAAGCGATCGCAACGTTGAGCAGCGCTTCACAATCCGAATTTCGTTTCAATCGACTAGAAAAAAAGTTAACCAACCAGCCTAGAACAGTTATTCAGCTAGACAAGTAGTGTTTGTTGTTTGCTGCTCGAAAGCTTTCTCTTCAAGAACATTTGCGCAATTGCGATTACGACTAATTGCGTTCTTGACCCAAGCTGAGCTTGCATTTTTTATTAGCCAGAGAATCGTGCGCTCTCTCTCGAAAACATATATACATACGAGAATGCTCATTTTACTGCAACAATTGTAATTCCTGCAGCTGCTACCAGTGGCTACGACATTTCGCAGTGAGCGATCAACTTGTGAGGGCACTCGGCGGCCTGAAAAAGCTGCGCATCTGTTTTAGGCATTTTAGCCAGCGCAAGGCGATGGCCAAAACGCGCATTAAGACGACGCCGTTGCGTGCTTCAAAGCCAAATAAAACAACAACAGAAACAACAACTAGCGAAGCAACCGCAACAACTGCAAATCCAATGGCAGACAGCACAACAATCGAACTGATCGATGTGAGTAGACAAATTTAACGCAAAATTAATATTATCTAATAACAAAACAATTTAGAGTTCTACAACGAAAGAACAAAAGTCATCGAAGGAAAAGTCGGTGACTACAATAACACCAGTACCACAACGTTCCCACTCCATATGCTCATCGTCGTCCGTATCCAGCGATGTCCAATCGATTAACTCCGACTATGAGGCCAGCATGCCGCTCTCCGCTTTGGTAGATGCTCATGCTCTTAATGGAGCCGGCAAAGCAACAACAACAGCAACAACAACAACCAATGGATTGGGCAAGAAACGTAAACTGTATTTGATAACAGAGAAGTCGGATGAAAAGAATGGCAATAGTGGTCAAGCCAATGGTCAGAAGCGCAAGATGTTTGTGGTGGTGGAGCAGGAGAAGGATTCGAATGGCAAGAAACTGATGATTGTGACGGACAAACCGAAGGCGAATCTTACACAGCATTTGGAAAAGTTTCTACCCGAGATTATCAGCTGCATACAGGGCAAGGAGCAGGCACAGGCTCAGGCTCAGGCACAGGCGCAGGCGCAAGAACAGGCACAAGCCAAGGTGAAGCAACCAGTTGTTAAGGTAGAACAGGCAATCAAACAGGAACCGCCAACAACGAAACCAGCTCCAATTATTGTCCACAAGCCGCACATAACACTGCCGCCAAAGAAGAATCCGACAAACTTTGTTCAATTAGATGGATCTCCGGGCGTCAATTTAACTGCCAGTGTTTCCATATTGCCAGTGCATCCCGTCAAGGAGTCATCGCCGTCACTGTCGTCGCAGCCGGAAACCGATACTGAAACGAATATCAATTTATCGCCCGATTTTCGATTTCTCATGAAGATACTCACCAAATTGGAGCACATACCCGAACCGCACAAACAGCATGTCAAGCGTTCCATACAAATCTTTGTCGAGGAGAGTTTCAGTCATTATGGCAAAAAAGAGTAGCACAACTCGAAAAACTACACTTACCATTTTAAAACGCATGATTTCCTTAAGCATTTTAACAATTTTATTTGTCTAAGACTGATTCGAAAACGTAACAAACGTACGTACTATATGTAATTTTTTTTTTAAACACCGCAGCGCTGGTGTAAATTGTAGATGTAAGATACATACATATATTTTATGTAAATCCCTGATCAAAAGAGAAATGGGCATAGTTTTATATATTTGTAGCCATACAAGAAAACATGAATTTTGAATTAGTTTAAGCACTGAATATATGAGAGCTTTCAAGCCAAGAACTAAATGACAAAAACAAGAAACAAAACTTTTTAATATGCAATGAAAATGCTTATGCTTGAAGCTGTAAACTGCTTGAAACGCAAGCAGTGCAAAGCAGTGGACAGATCTGTTAATTTCTTTGTTAAGGGGCTTACGCAGATGACAATTCAGCTCTCGTACCGTACTGCACCAATTTAACGAGCCGTATCGACCAGTTTTAAACAACGCACATATTGTGGCGGTCGGTTGACTACTTTCTCGAAATAAATCGGAAGTGCAACTGTGTTTTGTGCACTTAAATTCAAAATAATGATTCACTTCCAAAGCGCGCTACTTCTGTGATTGAGTAAAACCAATAACTATATACTTATTGGTACCATTAACGCCCTGCTGCTGGCGGTTGTTAAAAAAAAGGCAGGCTGCAAAACCAAGAAGCATTTTAAAGAACCCATATTTGATGGGCAGAGCTGAGATTATATATGGTTATGTTGGCTATTTTTTTCAAGTTACTCACAACTTTTTCCCAATTCGGCGCCAATTTCATCCCACGCGCATTTTATTACGATTATATTGAAGTGCAACTTGCTGGTCAAATCCCACAGGACTGGCCGACGCTCCACAGCCTTTATAAGCTCGATTTCTCAAAATCGTTTACAAAATTTGCGAATCGACTCTTTCGTGCCGCCATGTTGTTTACTTTTTGCAACATTTAACGAGCCGTGAAGATATGCTCAGCATTGTTCACTGGCCGTACACAGCCACACTGTTAATTAACATTTTCATTGTTCAACACTTATTAAAGGCCAGTACTTAACATACTCCGTACCATGCTTTCGTAGAACTGAACGGGCGCTGTACGAGACCATTTTTTTATATGAAGTTTCTACGGTACGAGAGCTTAACGGCCGTCTGCATATGGGGCTTTAACAGACAGGAAACGAGCCATGTTTAAGGGTGACCACATTCAGCACTTGGCCTAAAAATAAAAAAAATTGCATTTTTGTTTTCGTATCTTTTGTTTTTTTTTTTATGCATTGTAATTCCAAAGAACTTTATTTAGTTTGAAAGCATTTCTTAATTGTTGGTTTTTTTGTTTCATTTTTAAATGTCTTGTTTTCAGTTTTACGTTATAATAATATTAGTAAGTCTAATGTTGTTGTTAGTTAATACAATGGGTAAGTGTGTATTGTGGTATTTTATGTTAGGTATATAATTCCGAAAAAGTGTATCGTTTTCATATATGTATTTATATATATATTTTTTTTTAATTTACAAGTTCTTGTTGCGAGCTTCATCAGCCGCTTAACTATACGAAAAAAACGTATGCATCATTTTAGTAAGTGTGTATTTCAATGGTTATCTGTTTATGTGTGAGTAGATTATATAATTACATATATACAGTTAAACAATTTACGTTTAACATTATTCAGAGTTTGGTTTGCTTCTTTTAAAGGACATTTTTGTTGCGCTATCGCGTGCTAAATTTTGTTAAGTTATCCAAATGTGCTACATAGTTATTTTCACATATAGTACACATACATATATAGAGTTGCTGCATTATGCTCCTTTTTACAACATTTATCGAATTGCCTATATATGCGTATAGCTGTATATAATTATAATATCATTATTGAAGCATTCCTTCATATATGTTTATATATAGTATTGTTTACTACTATTCCATTGTGTGTTGTGTCCTACATATATATATATAAAGTTTTAACTGTGTTCTGTCTACATGTATATATATTTAATACGTCGAGTTGATTTACATGCTGTTATGCTGATGGTTATGTATGTGTGGGTTATAAGAAAATATTAAACACACATGGATCGGCTTACATTTATCCCTACGAACATTATCATGAGAAGCAATCACAAAATTTTCTATATTTATTATTTATTATATGCCATTATTAGTTGGTTAATGTATTTACACAGTTTTAGCTGGTTGGTGCACAAAGCGTTCATTTCCATTCATTTTAGTTTTTGGTACCAAGCAACTACTATCAGAAATTGAAATATGCTTGTACCAATTATTCTTGCGTGCTATGTTCTGAAGCGTGGGTTTTCTACTTACATTTACATCAAAAGTTTGTTAATGCGTTGAATATCAGATATAAATATAGTATTATATATATATATGCAGTTGTTGACGTTTTATTTAGTTTTTGGGTTAAAAAAAACTGTGTCACAATTTCTACAAACAGCCTTTTGTTAAACATGTTGAACGTACATTTATACATATTGATTATTGAATTTTAAAGTTTTACAGTTTATTATAATGTTTTTACATGTTCTGTTTTCATTTCTTTATAACCTGAGCGCAATGTTTTTTTTTTCTTTGTTAAGAAAAACGTCTTTGTTGTTCTTCAATGCTTGCCAAAAGTTTTTTTTTTTTGGCATTCTGGCACAAAATCGTCAATCTCTAATACCAATTGAATATTTTATTTATGGATATATATTAGTTATGAGAAATATTTAACAGCAGCCTCATGAACTGCTCGCAAATGCTCTATAATATCAGTTCCTTACTAATCGAAGGAAATACATACATAAATACCAAATGTAATTTTTACCTGTATTTGAATATTTGTTGGGTGTACTTTTATAGAGTTTGTTTATTTTGCAAATATTGTCCATTCATGCTAAGTTTTTTTGACAAAATATTGCATTTACATATTGTTGTATTTTATAGCTATAAATTCTAATTGAAAATGCATTGGGTTTGCGGTTTACTAGACGGCCAGAGACACAAGTGAACCCCTACTCTAAGGTGCCACAAGTTGAGAAAAACACAAAATCAAATGTCAAATAAAACAATAAGGGTATTCCTTTACGGTTTTTTATACAAACAGGTTTACACAGTTTTTATTTCGATTTCTGCATTCATTCTGAAAATCGTTATCATAAACGTAAACGTAAACTCGTATATTTAGGTTGTTTATACGTAGGTTATACTGTATAACTAGCACATATATGTATTTATATATATTTAAGTAGTACTGATCCACAATTTCAAATACTAATGCAGTGTTTTGTTGTCAGTTTTTTTTTTTTTGTTTTCACTTAACTTAACTAACAGTTGAATAAAGCCTATTTTATTTTTTACGAACTTATTGAAACATAAGCAGGGATAAAGTTGTTAAAACTTCTTAATTACGTTTATATAAGTTTATATGTAAGTGTTTTTTTTTTTGTGTTTTTTGTGTTTTTGTTAAAGAAAAGTGTGCTCAAATATACATGTTAATCAATGATTCGCTCTCTACTAAATCGTATATAGTTCATATTTGTTTGTTTTGTTTAAACTAAAAAAAATCTAGTTATGCCTTAGGAGCTAATTGGGTTATAAGTATTGGTGGGGTGTTAATGTTATATACATGGTGCTTACATAAAGTCAAAATTACATATTCATTATGCTTGTATGTGTATGTGTGTGTGTGTTAAATGTGCTTAGTTACTAATTTAGATGATAATTTTGCATTGTATTCGTTTTGTTTTCATCCTTCATCTTCTTTTACAAGTTACAATTAAAACAGAAAAACTAAAAGTATTGTATTCAATGTGTGTGTGTGTGTGGCTGTTTAGCATTCGAGTGTGTTTGTGTATGATCTTTAGTCTATATATAAGAAAATATATGTGTTTTTTTTATAAACAAAAGTAGCGGCTATGTTCAAAACTTCAAAAAATAAATCGTTGTCTTAACGGGGCAGTTCGCAAACAGTTTTTCTTTTAAGCCCCGATTACGAACAATTTCTTTTTTTTTATTTCATCATGATTTTTGTTTTGTTTTCGTTTTTTTTGCTATGAGATCTCCGTGAAAGTTTGAATTCATATTTATTTTGTTTTTTCCTTTCCTCACTTTTTCATTTATATCGCTAAATTAGTTATGTTTATCATATCTATGTGGATATAAATATATATATTTTATAACTACATGCATAAGAAAGCAGCACAGTTAAGAGTTGAAGAAATGGGGGCTGTTACGAGAAATAGCTTTTTGTTTTCAATGTTTTTTGTTGTTGTTGTTGTATGCAGAGCACAGCGCTTAAATTTCGAGAAATTACACGTTTTATCCAAAAGACTCTAAAAATTACGAATACAATATCCATATAGTAGATTATATATTTTTTCTTTAACATAGTTTGTTTGCTACATAATTTTTTTTTTAGCATTCAAAATTTTTTCCATTCTTCATATTTTATTTTCTATTCCTTCGTTTTTTCAAAAATCCTATTTATTTATGTATGTATATTGCATATAGAGGCGCGCTATGTCAACCATCTCTTTTCGAAGGAAATGAAAGAACTCAGTCTTAAACATACATACATTTAATTTATATAAGTAATATATATAGTAGAGGGTTAGCTCGGATTACCAACAGTTCTATACGGATCTGAAGTCTGTTCCTTCTTTTAGCTATATAGCATTTAGTGGGCGTATGAGCATTTTTTTTTTGCTACTTAAAGAGAATTGCAAAATGATTATGATGAAAAAAGTATTGTTTGAGGATTTGAGAAGAACAAATTAAACTATATTACATGTTTAAGCTAACTGATTTTTTGATAAAAACTAATTTGAAATAGCAAGGCGTTCAATATTTTCGGTAAACACGCTAACACGCATCTATATCGAGTGTTGCCTGTAACCTCTCTCTCTCTCTCTGTGTGATGCTTATGTGTTTGTGTTGCAACCTTTTTGAGCGCCTGTACACATTCACTGGGGGGCAGTGTGTCGTCCACTTGTTGGTTTTGCTTTCTTTCATCTACTACCATTTGCAACATGCATGAATAGACATATATATTCTACATAAGGTTGAAGTGTTTGCTTGTCGCAAACAACAAAGCATAGTCAAAACAGAATAATATTAATTATAATATATATTGTCATTAACTAAGTATTAGCGCTAAAATTAGAATTAGTACAATTATATAGTTTTTGCAATTTTAATCAGTCCACGGTTAAAATATTTTTTGCGCATTAAACTAATTTCGAAGAAAACGTTTGCCTTGAGTATGTTCTCCATACAGACACAGTTACACAGACATATACATATACAAATACACATATATATATTTAATATATAGTTTTAGTTATAGAAATGTGCGGCGGCAACAATATTTGCCATTTTTTGTTCATAGATTAAGAAACCAGTTTCAAAATTGAAGCGCAAAATATGTGAAATAAATTGCAATGTTAGTTTAGAAATACGAAAACTATTTAGTATTTAGCAGCTACTACACATTTAAGTTTTCTATAGTTTTAAATTTTCTACACAAAAAAGAAGAAGAAAATCTATTATTCATTTAATGCTGTGTGTGTGTGTGTATGTGTTTGTGAGGTAAATTTGGCAAACAAACTTTTGTGTGTGATTAAATGTAATTTGTTTTAATATGTTTTGTTTAAACATTTATTTAACTTATTTGCTTACACTATTCGCATGCGTTTTCTTAGCGCGAATATGACGTCTGAATTTCTAGTCTAATTGCTAATTAATTTACATCGATTTGAAGCGTTTAACATAAAAGATTGCTTGTAATTTGCTTACAAGACACCAAAAGATTTGTGTTTAGTTTTTTGTTTTTTCGTCTTGTTTCTACCAATTTTTTTTTTTTGTCAAGCACAACAAATTTATAGCTTTGTTGATTAAATTTACATGCGTAGTTGATTTTCACTTAATATTTCTATGTTGAATAAATTTTTTCCGCTTTACGTTTGCCGCAGCATTAACAACTACAAGTTTACTTGCTGCTATTGTTTAGACTAGTTTCAGTTAAGTTACGTTACATTTTGTGTGTGTTTGCATTTAAATGTATATTTTGTTGTTTGTTTTTTAGTTCATTTCGGTGGTGGAATGCTTTTTAACTTTTAAACAGACAGCGTTGGCGCTTTTTGAAAATTTAATCGTTGTTTATTCCTTGCTATGTTGTTTGGGTCTTGCTGTTGTCCCTTGTCCGATTGTTGCACCATCTTTATCCTGGTGTTGATGTTGATTCTGTGTTGCTTTTTATGTTTTAGGCAGCAATCGCCTCGTTTTGCCGTCATTCCCATTGATGCGGCGATGGCGGCAGCTCCGAAGGATGTGCCACAGTCGAGCTGTTATAAAGTGAACATAAACAAAAATTGTTCGTTATTAAATTGTGCATCAAAATACACCTTAAACATTGAGAGAGAAAGCGCGAGAGAGACAGAAAGATTGAAAGTAAGAACATGCAACATGTAGCAACCAACAATGTACAACATAAAATATAGATATTTGTTAAGCCAGAGTAAAGCCCGAGTATAGTGGAAAGCAAGAAGCATACAACAATAAAAATATATACAAATAATATTACAAACTATAAAAACATAAATAAATTATATTGAGCCCACAAAAAATAATCAAAAATTATAAATAAAAAACTGATATAAAATGAAATATGTGGAAATTCAAAAGCTACATAATATATACAGATTGGGAATAGTACAACAAATGAAAACAAAACAAAAATAATTGGTAAAAATCGATTCTTTTTTATTAACTTGAAATTGAAATTTTGTTCAAACTCAGGTTTTCAAACTACTTTCTTTTTGTTTTGTGGACCATTGTCACTGCTGCTCAACTGCACTGAAATTTCAACTATTATCATAGTGGATGAATTTTTGCTATTTGTTGTTGCTGGCAGTGTTTTTTTATTTTTGTTTTTAAGGGGTTTGCTCAATGTTAAAGCTATGGGGGCACTTAAATGGAATGTGGCTACAAATGTTTGGCCAATCGAATGTCACATAAATGTTCTGGTCTGAGAGGTGGGTTGTAGGTGTGTGGGTGGTGGTGGTGATGTTGTGACTGTCATAACGCTAGTTAACAAATGCTAAACAAGCCATGTTTTTGGTTGACTGTTGAGATAAAATAAAAAGTGACAGGTTTCGGCATGTCGATTTTAGAATACACTTGCAATGTTGAACAACAAAAATATTTGACAATTATATGATATGTTAAAATTATCTTTTAATTTTTTGGTATTTTTTTTTTTGATGTTTTCAAAGCAATTATAAGAAGCTCTGCAAGTGTATACTATTTTTGGCACATCAGAAAAAATAACTTTATTAATGTCCCAGTATTTTGGCATATTTAAGGCTTTGTGTAAATATATTATTGTACATCATGATTGAATATGGGTTAAAATGTGCACAATTATTATGTAATTTGAGTATATTTTTTTAAGTGTTTAGTTGGTATAAAATTGATATTTAATGCTGTACATAATATGCGAATATATATATGAATGAATATGAAAGGCAAATGAGAAACATAAACATAAATCAACTATGAGTAAAGATATAGTAATATGTATGGAGTGGTATGGGGGTTTTTGTTTTTTGATTATGCGGGTTTATATTCAGTATTTTTGTTGGCTTGACATGTCTATGACATAGGTGCGTAATCGTTTTTTGGTATTTATTTTTAATCTTATGCCAATTTAATCTTAAGAGATTATGTTTTTTTAATTCACCGACAAATTTCTGACATGAACAATTATTAGTTAGGAATTGCCATTGTTTTTTGGTTGTTGGTATTTGTTTATAACATTTATGCACACAAATAGATACGCAAAAAAACCCATTTAACAATAAATGTAAGGAAAATTATGAGTTAAGATATTTATATAGTAAAAACTAATAGTATTGAGAGTTTTATACACATTTGCATTAAAAAAGAGAAAAACAAAAACGAAAAAAAAGGTAAATTATATGTACATATATGGCGAACATAAGGTGTTAAATCATATATATGTATATTATAAGAAAATTTAAAATTATAGTTTTTTTTTTGTTTTTTTTTAGCAAATGTATATGCAATAATTGTATTTTGCTTTATCAACAGACCTAAAGATTTCAAGATCGGAGTGTTGCTGCTGCCGAGGGGCCCCCAACAATTGTAGTATGTATGTATATCGATAGATATCGATTCTTTTTCTCGATATTTGGCTTTCTTTCTTTCTCGCTTGTTGTTCTTTCTGTTTTTTTTTTTCTGGCGGCAGTTTAAATTACTTTTGTGACTTCTGCTCGGTTCTCTGACTCGTTGTTATTGGTTATTTATATATCTCGATATCGATATCGGTACGCGCCTAATAATCATGTATTGTCGGTACTTGTTCTGGGCGGCGGCGGCAGCAGCGGCAGCGCGGTTGCAGCGGCAGCAGCAGCGACAGGAACAGCAGTGCAAGTTGTGGTAGTAGTAGTAGTGGTAGTAGTAGTAGATATTCTCATTCTCATTGGCTTTACAACGCAAATATAATAATTAAATTTAATAGAATTGTTGTTTTAATATTAAATATTCATATTTATCGATGTATCGCAAAATAAACACAAAAGAAAAACGATTTGAAAAAAAAGAGAGAAACAAAAAATTAAAAAATCGTATAAATAATATATTTATTATTTTTAAAAGAAATAAACAACGTTTATAGGTGACAGAGTTAGAGAGAGAGACGGGTTGTGTTCTAAGGCATTTGTTTTCGATTTGGACAGTTTTGGACTCGAAGCAGTGACAAAAACAAAAAACTTTTTAAAAAAGAAAGAGAGAGAGATAGTGTAAGATAGGTAATAAGAAAGAGAAAGACAATATTTATTTTATATCAAACTTAAAAGCAATTTACATATTTTTGAAACAACATATTATAGGTTATAAAGAGACAGACAGGTTGAGAGAGAGAGAGAATTTGGGAGTTTTTTAATTTGATTGGGAATGGGATATATAGAAAGAAGTGTGTGTGTGTGTTTGCAACGTGCTGCGTGTTTGATGTTGTTGATTGATTGCAACTCACCTGGCAAAGCTTTTGAATGCCGCACTCTGCGGATTAATACAAAGCGGTACACGGCCCGTTTGCAGCTGCTCAGCAATAAATTTGTGCATTTCCTCTGTTCGAGAGAAAATCAAATATTTGTACTTCGTTTCGAGTTGAGATTTTGTGATAAAAACTTACCCTTAACCTGCTGCACGGAGGTAAGTTTACGCTCCCATAGATCATCGAACGGTTGACCGGCCGATGGCTCAAAGTCGGCCGTATACTGACGCATGCCAGCTGAGGTAGTGAAACAGCATTTGCACATGCACGAATGATAGCGCAAACGTCCCTCATCCAGATAAGGATGCGCCAAAGCATCTGTCACCGAAATGCGCTTATCCTAAACGTAGGACAAGACAAGTTAAGCCAGGCTTTCGATTTAGTAACAAAGTTCTTTTCGCACTTACCGGATCGAAGACAAGCATCTGGCAGAGCAAATGGACCGCCTCGTGTGTAGCATGTGAGCTGAGCGTGTACAAAACCGAGAAGGATGGTGGCTTGGGTGCTCGCCGCAGCATGTGTGTGCGTGCCCCTTCGCAAGCATGACGCATATCCTCCATGGTGGGCGTGCCCAGCAGCTCTGTGATTAGCTCCAGTTGCTGTACAGGATTCTGTGCCTGGAACAATATGCGTCGACCCAACAGCTCACCAAATATGCAGCCCACAGACCACACATCCACTGCCGAGGAATAGTGACGAGCGCCCATGAGAATCTCGGGCGCCCGATAGTACTGTGTGACGACCTCTTGGGTCATGTGTTTGGCCTGATCCGGTTCCTCGACACGCGCCAAACCAAAATCGCATATCTTGAGCACACAATTCGAGTTGACAAGCAGATTGCCGGGCTTAATATCGCGATGCAGTATCCTTGCCGAGTGTAGATACTTCAAGCCACGCAGTATCTGATAGAGAAACACTTTAATGTGATCCGCGGATAGATGCTGCGGCGACACTATGATCTTGTGCAGATCCGATTGCAGCAGTTCAGTTATCACATAGCTATAGTCAATAGAAAGTTAAGGATGCCAAACCGAAACAATCAAAATCAGTTATTATTATCAATTCGTTGCCATATGGCTGCGATTTTCAATTACACCACCCAACCAACCACCCAACCACCCACCCACACCAAGCCTTGACGGTAAACTTTTCAGTTTGTTTGTTAGCTTTAAACTTTTTCAATTAAGTAGTTACTCGTTTGGGTTTTTTGGCGCTGCGAATGAAAGTAGATTCGCATTTGGCGAAGGCAAGGAACAAAGTGTGACCCAAGCCGATTCGGTTTATATAGTATCTAACTCTCTTTTTATTTTCTTTGTTTTGGCTTAGATGCGTTTAGAGCTGTTAAGCTTCTTAGCTGCAATAGTCAAGTGTGTCAAATTTTCTGTTGAAATGGCTGAATATCAAATGGGTTTAAAGTCTAGTTTTTATCGAAATTTTGCACTTGGTGTTTGTTTGCAAATTTGACACAGTCCTAGCTTGATTGGCTTGGCTTTAAATTCAAAGTTTGACCTCTAGAATTAAGTTACATTTAAAACTTGGAACACGTTTTGTACTCAATATTCTTCACATCTAACTCAACCCAAAACTAAACAAGTTTTCTTCAATCCTTGCGAAATTGTCACGCAATTTTATGCTTTAGTTTTGTGTAAAAAAGGATACATTTCCTGAAAGAAGTCCAAATGTGGTGGCTGTAAAATGTCCAAAGCTGACAGCACCTGCAATGACAAAAGAATCAAATAAAGTATTCGTTAATAAATCTCAAAGCACACAAAGTAGACGGCAAGTGTGTGTTTATTGGATGCGGCATTAGCAACATAAATCTTATAAAAAAAAATAATGAAAAAGAAAACAATGCAGCAGCTTTTACACCTACAAATATACAAAGATCAGAGCAGATAGAGCTGGTTTCATCTTCGTTAAGATCATAAATTATGCACTTCAATAAAAAATATAAATAAAAATCAAGCTCAAAGCTCGCTTGCAGCTCGCATCAAATGCGCCATTTAGTTGCATGTTAAGTGTCGCTGCTGGGCACTAAAATGCCACAAAGTTCACCAGCAGCAACAACGGAAACAACGTTGACCCGGTTGATGATGTTTAGCGGCAGATACAAAACACGCCACTGTCTGCTGCAGCTTTGGGGGAGCTGTCTGATTGTCTGCCACAGCAGTTGCAGCAGAAGGCAACGGCTCTATAAAAATAAATAAAAATAAGCGTTACGTTACTGGCAAAAAGTTGATGGACAAAGAGCAACAACAGCAGCAAGAACAATGCTTCGAGACAAGCGTCGACATAGCCCCAAAGCCCTGCGCATCCTCCCTCCTTTCCCCTTAACGTTACCTCCTTTTTGGAGCTCCAGACAAGCGCTGATTTATTTTGCTTGCGGTCAAAATGATGAAGGAACTTCCCCTTCAACGGAAAAAATGCACTAAATCCCAAGCACAAATCTAACAGCAAAAAAAATGCGATATCCACACGGAAGAGGTAAAGTTGCAGCAAGTTGCAAGTTATAAGTTGACTTGGGTGACAGCGAGAGCGCTTTAAAAATCAATTTTCAATCAAATTTAAGCAGTTCAGCTCTTCAAAAGAGTTTCATCCGCTTTAAAGTATTGTATATGAAAATTGGTTCAAAAAAAGAAAGAAAAGAAAAAACCACGAATATGCGAAATATGCGTGAGGCAACAACAACAATATTGTTGCAAAACTCACATTGTTGTTAGCCTTTTGCTCTGTTTGCTGCATTTTCAGTCCAATTGTCTGTTAGCAAAAAGGCCACAACAAATTTTTGCGCACTTTTCAACACACACACTTTCAGAGGGGAAGAGACAAAAAGTGCCGCCGCATTGCTAAGCCGCCAACTTCGTCGTGGCTTAAGTGGCAAAAGTTTTTTTTTTTTAAGTTTACAAGAGCTGACTGTGAGCCTCAGTCTTTGAGGGTTTACTGTAGAGTCTTTGACTTGGCTTTTGTTTTTTTTTTGCGTTTGCTTTTGCTTTTGCGGCAGCAGTTCTCGTAATATTTCATTGACGTTCGTTTGCTGCTGTAATTTAGCGACTGCATTTGTTGCGCTTGCGGTTTCGCAAACAAAAACAATGAAAAAAAAACATTTTGCATTGGCAGCAAAACGAAGCTTAAATACCTTCGCTTTAAAGCTAAACAGCAAGAGTTTCAGAACCGTTTCTTGTAGATTGTTGAAGGAATTTAGTTTGTGGCATAAGAAGAAGTCTTCTTCTTAACATAACTTAGAAACTTTGAATGACACAAGATATATCCCTAATACTGCAATCACTAGCTAAAGGACCTTTGTTTTGTGCAGTGTATCGAGAAACCTTCAAGTTAGTAAGTCGCCTTGGTGGCTGCTTGTTTCGCACATAATTTGTTGCAAATTGTTGTTGTTGCATTGGGATCCGCACTGTTGGCCTCACACGTGCGTCGACGTTGCAGCAGCTAATTAACATTTCGCTGTGGCAGCAGCCACAGCGCAATCAAAAAACCAAATTTATGCAGTTCATAGTATTGCCAAAGCTTTTGGCTACTGTCCTTGAAAGCCAACAGAACAGATTTTTACAGCAAAACAAAAACAGAGTTGCTCTCAGGTGAAACTAGGCGTGTAATAATAAAACACACACACACAGGCACACACACACACAAAACATAAACAACAACTAACGAGCTGAGCAAACAACTTAGACAACAACTTTCTTGAGGTGCAACTGAACAAGTTGCAAGTGGCAACAGCTGTGGCAACTTGGTCGTCATTTTGTTGTTGTTTTTAATTTAACAGGAAAAAAGGCCAACATAATCAGCGACAGCATCTTTTTCTCTTTCCACCACACTCCCCGTTCCCCGCTCTCTTTGTCGCGTCGTTGTTTGAGCAAAGTCTTTAAATGTTTCAACTGAATTTCAAGTGGCAGGCAACAATTCTTAAGTTTGCTCGAAACAAAAGCAAAAGTGCTTTTAGCTACATTTTTTACAACGAGCTACAAACAAAATTCAAGCTAAAAAATAGTTGCTGCCACAGCTGTAGCTTCGCTTTTGTTGCTTGCTAACAAACTAATTAAAAGGCCGCAGATTTTTAGAAAACATTTTGTCAGCTGCTGCTTGTTACACGCTTTTTATAGTTGTTGTTGTTCGAGACCTTGAGCCAAGTTAATAAACGAAAAGAGGCAGGTCAAAACTTATGTAAAGATTCGAAAAAGCATCTGTTGTTTATCGTGGGTTTTTTGATTTGACAATTTGGGCAATTCAAAACAGACTTGCAGTCAATCAAGAAAGATCTTCGTCTCGCATCGATTACTTGATTTAGAGAGAAGTTCAACTCCAACGCACATCCATCAGGCTAAGAGATGAAATTGACATTTCAATTGCAATTTTGAAGCGACCTAAAAAGCAAAAAAGAAATAATAATAACAAAATTTGCATGCAATTGATGCCAGGCCATCAAACTCGAAACTCAATCATTTACACATCAGCATTGCGGCGGGTGTGGGGCATGTGTGGAAGGGCATGGTGGTGGAGGTGGCGAGGTGTAAGCGAATGATGCTGCTTCAAGGAAAGTAAATCACAAACACTCCGTTTGCCGTGTCGGTTGCATGTGAGCAATGCTTTTGAAATGTGCGCCACGCCACGTACGTTGCAGAAATCGTTTTATTGAAAATCGCAATTGAAATAAGCAACAACAATATAATGGTGCAAACATTTTGCAGCGATTTGTTAAAATGTATATTGCTCACAAACACACAAACACACACACACACGCACACTTGGTATTCTGGTCCATATAATGCGAAAAGCAATTGAGACGATTGCCAGTCTCCTTGCCGCCCCACTCAGAGCAAACGTATTTCTATAAGCCATAAGAGTTGTTGTGGGGCATTGGTAAGAGTAAGGAAGGAAAAAAATAGTGTAACGAAAAGCGCGACAATATTAAGCTTAACATACGTAAAGAAAACCCTTTTGCTAATTGACTGACTGACTGCTATCAAGGCGCTAAGACATAGCCATCGAATTTGTTCACAAAATAATACCAATTGCAGCACATGTGAATACTAAGGTGGGAGTTAAACCAAAATGTAGCAGCAACTAATAACTATTCCACCCACGTTCTTTGGTCACACCTTTTTAACTTTACTTTACGCAGGCAGCCATTGAATATGCAAAGCGTCTCGAGACCCATTTTAGCTTGATTGCACTTGTTTGACATGACGATGACGCCGTTGCATGTATGAATGTATCAATGTTTTAGTGTAGGAAATGAAAATGGAATTGAAACAGGAAACCAACAACAGACACATTGGCAACAACAATAATTACAACACACACACATGTGTCGCGCCTCTTTTTTATTTTTCTTTGCTGCTCATACGAGCACTTTGCATATTAATAGAAATTTGCATGGGTGTTGTTGTTGTTGTTGGAGGAGTGTAGGCAGAATAAAAGGCCGTTCATTAGGTTAACTCTTTCAATGCATATTACATAATTCAGACATTTAACTAACTAACTAAACATATGAAACTTGAGGCGAAGATTGTGTCAAAAGCCCACGTTTTGGTTTTAATGGCGTTGAACAAATCGCAAAGTGTTGTGGTTTAGTTAAGAGCCGTGACATTTCAGTTTTCAAATTATGTGTATCAAATGCAATGCAATGTAAAAGTTCGCTGAACAATTTATTGAGACCAATAACTCTATTGACATTTTGCACACATTCAAAAATGTCAAACATTTATTAACATGGAGCTAAGACAAAAAACGATCAAAGATCGCTTTAAAGCAAGAAATGAAAATGTGTTCAGATAACTAAATTAAAGCAAATCGCAACAAAGTCACATAAAACTGGCCATAAAATTGCCACACAATGCAGCTGTTGACCTCATAATCCCCCCCTTCTTTTTTTTGATAATAATTCTAAATGTTATAAGAATAACAAAAATTACATTTTGCTGCCATTTAACTTTTTGTGGCCTGTCGTCCATATGCCTTTCGGTCTGCTTTGTTGTTGTTGTTGTTATTACCCCTTTTATTTCTCTTCTCTCCGCGCTCTGCTTAACAGCTTTAACAAATTTGCATGCAACAAAATGTTTGGCCAGTTTTGCATTCTGAGCTTTTTTTCTTTGCAATTTGTTGTGCATAAAATTTATTTGTCATAAATTTTTTTTTGGGCCCTGACAGGCTTTTGTGCTGCCAACAGCAGCAAAACTGGCAGCAGTAGGTTAAATGGGCGTGTCCCTCAAGTGGGCGGTACTTATGAAGTATATCTGAGTGTGTGTCTGTTCTGTTACTTTTTTTGTGTGCAGTTTGCAATGAATATGAATGAGTAAATTAGTGTTATGAATGATTGATTCACAGCTGTCACACAAAATAAACTGATAGATCGCCGTCACTTGGGTGCTATGAAACATATATTATCCGGTTAGATATTTGACAGTTGAGTTAACAAATTTGTGAACCAGTTGTTTGGCTGACTAAATACTAACTTTAAATACAATTCAACCGTATATTTACAAGTCCTTTCGTTTTAGAGTTGTTACAAACAAATTAACATTAAGCTCTTATATATGAAGCATTTAATAAATGACACTAATTACACGGCAAATAAACGACACTTGTTCCGACAACAGCCACAAGCGTCACACAATTTCAACTTTAAATTGTGGCCAGAAGGCAATAAACGCCAGAGAAAGAGAGAGAGAGCGAGAGCGATTGGGACATTTATAAAGAATCAGAAACAAGATACCGAACCATGACAACGTTTGAGTTGTAAATAATATATTAAAAACGAAAACATAATTGTTAATAAATGCATGACGCATAACAATAAACGACGCACAAATACTCTGTAAAAAAGTGAAAGATATGAACATTATTGTCGGCTGACAAAAGCCGAATGCAGTAAATTTACAGAGTATCTTGAGCAGAAAGCGTGACAATGCTGTCTACCCAGCCGAAGTTGAGTGCGTATACGTAATATTTGAGTGAAAATATTTGCACTCTTTGCGGTTGATGTCAGTCGAAATACCAACAGCAACAACAATAATCGAATTGGATTTTTAATTAAATTTTTATTTCATAGGCGCATAGCGTAATTAAATGTAATGCATTTGCCTTGGCTGATTTTATTGTGGAATTATAGTATGTATTTAAAAATAAGTAGATGCTGTACTTACGTTCCCATGCTTGAAAAAGCAAAGCATTTTGAGTTCACGGAAAACGCGCTTCGATGAGACCAAAGATTGAAAAACATTTGGCAGCTTTTTGAGTGCAACGCGACGTCCATCACGAGGATCTGTAACGGCCCTGTAAGGAGAGAAGAACAAAAAAGTTAGCTCAAGTTGTAGAAAGAGATCCTTTATTCACTTCTACGCAGCTTAAGATAAGTTGCATCATAATATGAGGAAGTTTAAGAAAGTAATTTTCATATTTAGATAAGTTACATGGTTAAGAAGCAACAAAAACCAAAACTCTCAAGTTGCAGGGGGCATGAAACAAAGCGAGTTTTAAGCTTTTGCCAGTGGCCACTCAGCGCGCATTAGCGGCAGACAAAAAGGGGAAAAGGACGTAGAGAATGGGAACTTAAGTTTGCATTAATATTGTCGAAAACAATAGAACGTCACAAAAAGCAGCGAGCCACTTGAAAAACAGAACGAAAGACAGACATACAAACAAGCCAAGCTTAAGCAAAAAAGCAAACAAACAACAAATGTCGATTGTTTTTTGTCTCGCAAAACGAAGAAAAGGGTTCACTGAACTCGGCCACAAGGCCTAGAAGTATGCAGAGAATCACGCTCTAGCTCGAATTGATAAACATTGCAAAATTAGCTATGCAAGAAAAAAGGTCAAACAACAGACGAGATGAGATGAGACGCAATTCATGCTCAAGTTCCATGTATTTATATAAAAGTCTATACGCCAGCTTCCCCCCACAACACACACGCACTAGTTTGTGGCAAGTGCGTGCTGAGCGGCAAAATTGTCGACGCAGCGGCGTCAATTCGAGACTCACACAACAACAGCAACAAACGTTGGGGGGCAGCTTTTAGCATGCTTGGAATTTTATGATGCCATTGGCCATGGCCAAAAAGTGCGAATGTCTGGGCCAAATACAGGCGGCAGGGCGTCGACGTCTTTGTCGCCGTCTGTCTGACTCATTCCGCAAGATATGCGAACACATCTATTTTCCGCTCCCCCGTTTCAACTCTCTTGTCTGCTGCGAAGTTGCAGCCCGAATAATATTTTTGTTATGGTTTTTGCGCAAAAATTACGCAGCATCTTACATATATATATTTTTTTTTTGGCCAGACTTGTCAACCGTTTCCAGTTGCTTTTCTCGGTGTATCTGTGCTTATGCTTTATCTATGAAAAGTTTGCCTGCCGTAAATCTTTCGAGGCTGTCGTTAAGCGTTGAAATTATGGCAAATTGCTGTAAATTGGATTGAATTGCTTTGCGTGCAGATGACTCATCATTTGCCTCTCTTCGTTTCGGTTTATTTTTCTTCTCCTGGTTAACATTTTTGCTGTCTACACTTAGGCGCTGCTGCTTGCCTTGGCCATTTACATGTCTAATAGCAAATGGGCCAACTGTCGGCCTCTTAATGATAATGTCTTAATTATACGCAAAGGCAAACACTTTGCGTATAATGTTTAAGTTGATTTTTATGCTAAATTTGTCCTAGCTAAAAATAGAGAAGCTTTAGAAAAAATCTTGAAAGACTCCACCGAAAGTTTTACTTGACCCAAAACCTATATTAAATCGAGTCCAGCAAACATCGTTGCCACAGCCTTACAGTCTCTCTTAACTATAAATAAGTCGACATCATTAAATAAAATTCTTTTTACAAAAATTTTCCCATCAATTTAAGTTATTTTGATATGCACAAGGGCCACCACTTCAGCTGAAAAGCGAAGCCATTTAGTGGTTACTCCAAACGAAGACCTTGACGTCAAAGTCAAATCAAAAAGAAAAATCCAAACAAACAGACACACACTACTAACACACGAACATGTGTGTGTAACGCACATTAATATTTTATGGTCATCTATCAAATTTGGATAAGAAAAATATCAAACATCGTTGGTCGTTGGGTCAATTTGGTCGCCTGCTGTCTCCCATTTCGTTTTTCTTTGATTCATATTCGAAAAGCATCATGTTACACTATGTACGAAGAAAATCAACTTTAAGACATTTCACTTGAAATTGGGTTAAAATTTGGTTAAATTGTTTAAGAATCGGTAAGACAAAGAATTCTGATGTTAGACAGTTGATAAAGTTTAATGCTTGCCGTTTGGAATGGGGGTATGGGGAGTAATAATAGAGCACAGAGGATGCCGCCGCCGCCGCCTTCGTTGATGATGGATGACAAATGCACAAGCAGCAGTGCAGCAGTTACTGCACACACACACACACACACACACACAAACAGACAGCATGTGTTCTGAGTCGGAATTTTCTATTCTATGACTTTGTCCTGCTGCTTGAATTGCGCTACGCCCTTTAGTTTTATTTTATTCTCTCTCGGTTTTTTTTTTTCAATGGCAGTTAATGGAAAATCATTTATCATGTGCGTGTCGCCGTTTCAGGCACTCGACTAGAAGTTGAAGCAACATCAGCTCAGCTTAAAGAAAACCAGATTCTTTTATGAGTCGAGTCGAGTCGAATGAAACAAAAAGTGCCATAACTAAATGATAATTACAAAGGCAAAGGCAGAACTCACTCACAGAATACAAAAGCTGAAATCCTATCCTTAAAGATTGTTCTCTTTTGCGTTCGTGGCCCTTTTGTCTAGGTTACCATCAATTTGTGTTGGACAATTTGTGCACGCAATGTGAAAACTGTAGCAAATCGTTGCTGGTTTTCTGATTGATTTCAGTAAATTAAACATGAAGGCTACAGCTCCAAGTTCCGCAGTGTTTGATGCAAAAGATGATGCCCTGTGGCGAGGCGAGGTATAAGTTAAATCTTCTTTCTCCATTTCATAAGGCAAGCTTTCAAACTTGGCCCTTTAATATTTAAGGTATCTTCCCAATCTATCTAGGCGCAGAGGTCAGGGTTTTCGACTAAAGTAAGAATGGAATATCTAAGATGCTTGTTACCTATCCAACTTTAAGCTTTTTCTATCTGCAGGGTATACAAAAAAATAATCAACATAAACGCTTTTGCTGTTGCACAATTGGAAATTACATTTTTTTGGTCTCTTTTCCAGGTGCTACACGAACCGAGCACATTTCGTGCTCAAGTGTTGACTGCAAACTGTTGCAAAGTGGGCGTGGTCATGTCTATGGCTAAAATCAAATCAGACGCCAATGTCCGTTTGCAACGTGATAAGCAAACAGGCAACAGCAGCAACCAAAAAAACTGAAAACGAAAAGTTCAAATTGCAAAAAGTTTTGGCCAACTTGACTTCATATTTGAAACGGTTTCCTGTCCTCGCCTGCGGATATTTCTAACGGTTCCACAGCTGCCTCTTATTTTCATCACTTACAGAAATGCTTGTTAGCCTTTCTGACCGACTGTCGCTCGTTTAATGCATATACATACATATACATATATATATTTTTTAATCTCATTTGATTTTTTCTGACATTTTTGCACATGCTTCTTTTGAAGAACTCATCACCTTTGCCGTTTTATCCAATTCTTAAACTGTTCCATCACATTCCACAAGCGAGCATTCGTTGCTGTTGTTGTTGCTCTTCATCGTTGCCTGCGGCCTTAACTTGCTCGTCTGCTTTTTGTGCATGCCCCATTCCCCACTTGCCACTCCTTTGCTCTTTACTCTCCTAAAAACCCAAACTCCTTTGGTAGCTCCTGTTGCCGTTCATTGAACTTTGTTGTCAGCTCGATGCGCATTTCTTTATTTAATTTTTCTCTTCATCATATGAACAGCTTTTTAGGTGCGGCTTTTAGTTTAATTTGTGTTGGTTTCTCTCGCGTTTTACACGCGTCATAAACCGCATGTAAAAAACGCGCGCAAGCAACAATTATTGCAATTAAATAAAATGCTCAACTGTTCAATTACTAATTGCACTTTTGATCATAATCATAGCTTATTATACATGCTATATCACGTCTAATTCCCAGGAAATCATATTGCCTGCTACATTACAGGCATGATAAGGAAGGGGTACGGTCAAGGGGAATATTCGAGCATTTCACATTTGTGCATTGTGCATTTGGGTGTTAATTAGTAATTTGTATTGTTGCTACTCTGTAATAGCAGCATTCTGATTGCCAGTGTGTATATCTAGTAATTATATATTTGGTTACGTGTGTCTGTGTTTGGGTTATCAGTCTGTGTGTTGTGATGCTGTTATGTTTGAAAGCCGTACTCTAGCTTAAACACACACTAACAAACATACGTTTTAACAAGCTTGTAGCCCGGGCGACAACATTGACGGTTGACGATCTAAGAACGATCTGTTTGTTATGATCAAATATAAGCCTCAGTGACCTTTATAATCTTACATGAAACTTGCAACACAAAAATATAAGTGAGTTTTTTAACGAAAAAAATGCTAAATGATATGAAAATGACTTCAAAGATCTTAAAGAACTAGTTGTTGTAAGTAAAAGTGAAGTTTGTTCTTAATTGAAACAAAATCTGTTTTTCCCTAACTCAAATTCCAATTTGCTTCAAGTTACTCTTGTCGCCTGATAGAGGTTTTGAAAAATGCTTCTTTCCCTTAGATTTAACTCAATTTTGAAATATTTGTCGCCTGTCTGGTTATTCAAATAGAGCGCAATTGCCTGCTGTTTTGCCACGAAACAACACGATGCAAACGGCGGGTAATTCGCATGTTTTGGGCACTTCAAACGCATTCCCCACTGTTATAATTATGGCAATGTATGCCAATACTAGCGGGAGATTCTAATAAAGCCGACATGCAAACGTTTCTCACATACGAACAACATTTATATGTCCAATTGTACATACATAATTACCAGTCTCAAATCGCGGGCGGGTGTGTGTGTTTGAGTGTGCCACACACAAACACAATACGCAACATTAATTGCAACATTTCGCTGTTGTTAATTGACAAACAACTATCAAGGCAGCAAAAGAGGGAAGAGTGTGGAAAATACTAGGAGGAGGGTGTCACTAAAGGGCGCCTAGAACAAAAACAATTAAAGCAAATTGAATTTGATTAGAGAAATTGTATGTATAAATGTGAGTGAAATTCAATTTGAAACTAGCGTAAAAAAAGCCCTCCCAACACTCCCACTCGAACCACACCTAAGCGCCGCTTGCAACCACCTTGTGTGGCAACATTTTGATATTGTTGCTCGTCTGCTTGAATTTATGCGCGTAATCAATTTTACAAATGGCCTGCAGGCAACGTTGGAGGGCGTGGCATGTGGGACACAGCGAACGAAGTGTTATGGTGAACGAGCAAGAAATAAATTTATGCAATTTACAATTTGCCAAGTGAGGCCTCAGTCTGTGTGAGTTGACAAGATGTGTTCTAAGTGATGGTGTGTAGGTCTCTGGCAAAGGCAGCAGTCAATGACTTTACGGGGCGCAACGAGTAACGACGCGACGACTAAAATCAATTAAAACCATTTTGATAGCATACTTCTAGGCAAATTATGTTCGCCTGCCTTAGCTAAGCGGCATAGCGTCATATCTCCGACGACATATCTCCGCCCAGTACATTTTGCTGGCGGAGATATGTCGTGTTTTTTGCGGCGGAGATATGACGTTTTGAGACGACATATCTCCGCTCGGAAATATGACGCTAAGAAACGACATATCTCCGCCAAGAAAAAAACGTCATATCTCCGCTCGGAAATATGACGTTTCTTAGCGTCATATCTCCGCTCGGAGATATGTCGTCTCAAAACGTCATATCTCCGAGCGGAGATATGTCGTTTGTTGAACGGCGGAGATATGTCGTTTCAAAACGTCATATCTCCGCGCAGCGATTTTAAGCAAAATTATCGAAACACCAACTTGATACTATAAGAGTATTAATTAATTAATATTTACTATAATTAGCCGCCGCAGCGGACTTTTATTAAGATAGTAACGCCTGAAAGCGCCGCAGGCAAAAATTTTTTTTCAAAAAAATCGCGCGATTTTTTCGAAAAAAATTTTTGCCTGCGTCCTTAACTTAGTAGTTATTTGTATTTTTCGTTGGCGTATCGACATAATTTGCTCAAAATTGCTGCGCGGAGATATGTCATTACAAAACGTCATATGATATGACGTTTTTTTCTTGGCGGAGATATGACGTTTTGTAGCGACATATCTCCGCTCGGAGATATGACGTTTTGAAACGACATATCTCCGCCAAGAAAAAAACGTCATATCTCCGCTCGGAGATATGACGTTTTGAGACGACATATCTCCGAGCGGAGATATGTCGCTGAGAAACGACATATCTCCGCTCGGAGATATGACGTTTTTTTCTTGGCGGAGATATGTCGTTTTGTAGCGACATATCTCCGCTCGGAGATATGACGTTTTGAAACGACATATCTCCGCCGTTTAACAAACGACATATCTCCGCTCGGAGATATGACATTTTGGGACGACATATCTCCGAGCGGAGATATGACGCTAAGAAACGTCATATCTCCGAGCGGAGATATGTCGTTTGTGAAACGGCGGAGATATGTCGTCGGAGATATGTCGCGACCCCAGCTAAGCACTAACACAGACAAACATGTACACAAGAAACTCACACGCACACACTGCTGGAGTGCATAAAATTGTTGAAGCATTAGTTATTTTCATCAGACTTTTTAGAGACTTCCGTTTTTAGATTGAAATTAAAGATTTGAAGTTGACAAGGAAAGTTTCCGTACAATTAATTCCCCTAAACGATGACAGATCTGAGCCTCAGCCTAATGAGCAACATATCAAAGCATTTCACAATGAGCTTAAGCATTAAAAATCATAACAGGCAATAACCAAAAACCACTTAATAGGCAGCTGTTGCTATGTTTCATAAAAAGCTGACAGCAATAACGATAAAGATGTTGCCTCTTAAGCAAAAATATATATTTAGCCATTACGAAGAAGCATTCCACAATATTTCACTTTAATTTCTCATTTTTGGCTCCCGCTCGCCTCAAAGTAGGCAGCGTGAAATGAAAAATGATAACAAAGTCAAAAAATTGCAAAGGCATTGCATAAGACCGACTTTGTGCTTTGTCCGCGTCAGGCCCACTCCACCGCCAGATGTTTTGAAATTGAAAAGGAGATTTGGGTAGGAGGGCATCGTTCTAGAGAATGAGGCACAGCTTTCATTGCTTGCTTTTCATTTTCAACTTGTTTGTGTGCGACGAAAGGCGGAACAAAAATTTCCTCTCGCCACCAGATTTGACATAAATTTATGCATCATTTGGCAGCCATACATTGACGCTGACCAACCAGCGGGGGGTAGCAGGGTGTGTTGCGAGGTATTTACTGGCGCTTTTGTGTTTTCGGCCACAAACCATTTTCCGGCGGCATAATTAATGTAGGCCGTTCTCGACCCAATTGCATAGATTAAGTTCTGGGCACTGCTCAAACGCACAAAAGTAGGCAATGCAAAATAAATATATTTGGCAACAGTTGAACTTGCATGAAAATTGAGAAAATTCTCAGAAAAACTAACTGTAAACAGCTCATAAAATGATCGAAAAAACCTTAATTGGACTTGTGTTGCCCGAAAAATTAGTTTGATTGCATTTCGAGTGGACTTAGAACATAAATCACTTAGCTTAACGCACTTTTCGCCTTTTATTTCAACCTTTTCCAACTTTCAAGCAGCTTAGCGAAAAAACAAGGAGTTGCCAGCATAATAAGTAAAAAGGTTTAGACAACAGTTAAGAGGCTATGTTTACTTTGTTTTTTAAACAAATATGCATTACTTTATAGGCAGCTCACGATGTGGCAAAAAAAAAGGTCGCGACAACAACAAGAAAAACTCTTTATACAAGTTTGACAGCAGCAACAACAACAGAGCTTATGTGCACATTTAGAAGAGGCGGCAACGTGACGCTTCTAGTAAAGTAAAATACATGTTTTTGGCAACAATTTTAATCGATGTTGCTTAGGTACAACTTCTAATCTGATTGATTTTGACATGAACTCAAACACAAGCACAAGCACACACAAGCTTAAAACGTGACTGTTGCAGTGACGCAAATGCTGTAAACTAATGTGCCGCTTATGTAACGGGAAAGGACACAAAGGACACAATTGCGTGAAGAGGAGCAAAACTGAACGCAGAAAGCAAATCACAAAACTCAAAAGCGGAGCGCAGTAGATAGGGAGGAAAGTGAAAAGGTAGCAGGCAGCAAACCGGGGCCAAAAAATCTCTGGTCATGCTTTTGACACATGAAAAACTTTTGCTGGAGATACAAATGATGATGGCCTTGAAACGGAACGTAACAATTTCGAGGGGAACCGAGAGGAACAAGCCACAGATAGAAATGGAGCCTGTGCTATATTGATTATCTCTCTCTCTCTCTCGCTCTTTCTTAGTTTGCGTTTTGCGGCAAACTTATTTTTCGTTTTTGTGAGCCACATGCGAACAGGCTGCTGTTCACTTAAGAGCATAATCAGCATTTCTCATGAATTCTCTGCCATCCTCACCCCCAACCCGGCACCTCTTTGAATTTTGCATGTCCCAATGGTTTCTTGGTACTGTGCATGTGTTTGGCATGCTTAATTAAGCCTGGCCATCATCATCATCATCATCATCGTCGTCGTCATAATCACTAAAGTCGCACAGGACACAAAGCATAAACGCCAAACTTTTGCAACTTATGCCTGTTGGTCATGGTTGGGAATCAGGACGCAGGACTCAGGCGGATGACTAGCCATTTCTAGCCTTCAGTTGGCTAAGTTTTAAATTAATTATGCGATAATTATGTAATAAATATAGCCAACCAAAAAAAAAAGCCGTAATTAACTAGCCAAGATTAATGAGCGAATGTTGGCAATGCTTTTGGCCTTTTGTCTGCCAAAAAGTCTTCGTAAAAACTTTGACTTATCTCGCATCATTCAATTCAATGCGCAATGTCTTCTTTTGTGCCAGATAGCAAACAACAACATCTTAGTTTTACCTTGCCACATTGTAAAAATTTCAAGGCTCATTGAAAAGCTTCGGGTGAAAATTACACACGAATATTGTTAGTGCGAATAATTTATTAAAAATTCAAGTCGCGACAAGGAGACAGCAAAAAGCGCAGTCAACAATCTGATTAAAAACAAACTCGTTTGCCTTGCCAAAGAAGAAGAGAAGAGAAGCGCGTGTAATGCTGACTGCAAATGTGGATGCCAGCACATTTCTCATATGCCACGGCGACAAAAGGAAATTGCTGGTGGGTGGCTGGTAAGGATGGCTTTGGTATCCTTATGAGTATGCTGAAAGCGACGCGTGAGTTTTTTACATAAAACCAAAACTCTGGTCTACTTACAACACACCTGTGTATATGCAGACGTGTGTATGTGTGCTTTAAACATGCCAAGTTTTCATTTGCTTCTTGTGATTGCATAACAACAGAGCTTCAAATGATAGCCACAAGACCACAATGTATCCAAGTTACGCATACGTAACTTTGTACTAATAAGCTAATAGCCTGCCGCTCTATGTGCCACACTCTAGTGTCTCAAGGCCAAATAAGTTTAGATACATTAATATATATATAATATATATATAGCTTCTATCTCGCTGTCAGCTTAAGGCTCGTCGCACATCGCTGACAAATTGAAAATAAAATAGGATTTTACGGCAGAGTGGCAGAGAGCGCCTAAATCCCTGCCACATTTTTGGTTGGTCCTTGACTGCCTAAATTTATTGCCAAGCTACGTGTGCTTGTGTGTGCCCCCTTAGTGATTGCTGCAAAACCAACGTCGAAATAACAGCTCAAGGATACAAAAATTCCTTTTCGGCATTAAAAGCAATTAATAAAAACGCTTTTTCAACGATGCTCCACTCCTATATCAAACATGACATTTGATATTTAATGTTACAATGTATTTTTAAAGTGAAGCAAATCAAATTTCGAGTACTTTAGTCTTTAAATTTCGAATCGAAGAGCCAAACAATGAAAGTCTTTATTATAATATTGAATGATTGGGAACAGCTGTTAAGAGAGAGAGCTTTCTATGCTTGTTACTGAGTTGAATGGGTTGCTATGCAATTTGTGAAAGGCAGCAAACAATAGAAGATGGCTTTGAATGCTAGCTGGGCTGGCTCGTTGCATGCAACAGAGACAACTGTCATCTATTTAGCTATGACGTGCAACGACCATTTGTAACAATGCCTTTTCTCAAACAGTTAACAACAGCTGATGATAAGCCACGTAAGCGGGCAGAGACAGGAACAAGGACTCACGGAGGACTAAGCGTGCAATCCTTTACTTGCCCTTAATAATTCATATTGCTCAAGTTGCTGCTTGTGCTGTGTTTATTTATGACAGACACGCGTGTCGCATCAAATGCCAACACTTTTCATTTAAGGTTATAAGTTTAGCAAATATTTATTAGTATATGGAACAAAACTTGAAGCGGTTGAAGCGTGAGAGAACTATGGAGGAATGCTCTACAATGGCGCTTCAATCTGCTGGAGTTTCTTTATTGGAATAGTAAGTATTGGCATAACGTAACACTTAAACATCCTGCAAATGCATATTGAAATCGATTAATATATAAAAATCCTTTCATATTTTGTATTTTTGTCAACTTTGCTTTTGTTTTGTATGCAGAGCAGCGAATGTCAACTAGCAATTTGTCAAAGTCCAGCGCTGTTGGCGTGGCATGGTTTTCACATTAGGCATTTGGAGTTGACACAAAGGACACACAGGACATGTCCAATATTTTATGAGTGCCTTTTCTGTTGCTGTGTGAAATCGTTTTGTACTTATTTGTTTGTGCCACACGCGCAAATATCGTGATGAAAGCAATGATATCATAATGTCAGAACTCGAATCGAATAATCACCAGCGATAATGACACTCGAATGAAAAGGAGAATAAGTAAGGGTAGATATGACCATAAAATATACCCTACAAAGCTTATATGCTCTTTTAACATGTTGTGTCTCGCTTATTTGCATAAATAAACCAAAAATTTCCATTTTGACGCTCGAAGCGCATTTAAATATGCATAAAACATTTTTGTGTGTGCAACCAAAGCTAAAGAGCTGGCAGTAAGGCCATTTGTTTTTGGTTATTTTTCTGCTTTTTGGTTGGAAATATTATTATGGTAATGCTGGTCAAAATTATCATAACATTTCAGTACTAGTTGCGTTGTGTCTGCAATCAAATGCAAATCTGTTGCAGCTTTTTGTTACCAAAAATACACAAAAAGGATGATTAATTATATTTCACATATTGTTGTATGTTTAATCTTATTATTGCTTGTTTAATGCCTTTAAATTATCACAAATCAATCGAAACTTTAACATTTTTTGTCGACATCTACATACATGCATATATTTCGACAGCAGCAAGCATAAAAACGTTAAGACTCTTAGCACAAAGTAGAAAAACCAAAACACATAAAAACATCAACAAAAAAAGTTCTCACACATATTAAGCTTTATTTGCGTTTTATTAAGCTTTGTTTTTAGAGCCAATTATGCTGATTTGCGAAGGATAACAAACACAGCGAGAGCATAAACGGGAGAGAGTTCATTCCTCAAATGAAATGAAGTTAAGGCTTGGCGGCTCACAAAATATAACTGCGTTAATGCTTTATAATAAACCTTGGGGCTACGTGTTATTGTCCTAAAGTCAAAGCCACGCCCCTTCCATTGCACAAAGTTACCTTTTCACGCTTGCAAACAATTTCCAGCGAAAAGGTGAAATGGCCATAACCTGTAATCAAAACGGAAATGGCAACACGTTTCCGGCTTAGCAACCCTCACCCGAAAATTGTTAGAAATGTTTTCATTTTCTGACCCTATTCCCAATTGGCATTGTGACGTATTTTCTGAATTCCTTGCGCTACACAAAATTAAAAAGAAAAACCGTGTGACATTAATTAGTGTCAAGGCCACGCCCACTTTAGCCCCCACCAGCCCGGATAACAGCTAAAAAGCTAGCCAGCTGATAATAATAATAACGAAAACGAAGCATTCAAACAGTTTGACAAACAGGCAGGCAACAACGAAACAAGCAAAAACAAAACCGTCAAGCAACAAAAACGAATCGAAAAGAAAAAACGCCAAACGCTTGTTGGCTAACGATATAAAATTTATGAACAAAACTGTGGCTGCGTTTGAAGCTAAAAATATTTCTCTTTTTTCAGCTGCGGGTTAAGTCAATTTACACGCCATTTAATTGACTACTGTGCGTATGCGTAATGCGGCACAAACACACAAACAGCAGAGACAAAACTGGCCACAAATCTCAAATGTCAGCGCTCAAGTGACATTTATATTGATTAGTAATGCGATTAATCACGTGACACTGTTGTCTCCTGTGTCTTTGTGTGGCATGTGGCATTATTTAATGATATTACGCATACGCCAAGTATGCAGCCCCCCAAAAAAATGAGTTTGCTCTTACATAAGGTAAGCCATAAATTACAAGACACAAACCTCCTGCCACAAAACGCTGCTAATGAAGCAGAAGTTTTCGCACAGCGTTTGTTATTTCTTTCTGGGTTTTTTTGGCATTTGCGGAAATTGGTCGCAGATACAGCTGGATTGGAGTCTCTCGCATATGATTAGAGTTCAGAGCGCAGCTGTTGCAATAATTGCTACGATAAATATGCTTGCATATAAATCAAACAGCTGCTGCTGCTGCTGTTGCGGTCTTTCTTATCTTAACAACAAAGCCACCTACTTAATTTCTGAGAGCGCTCTCGATACCAAAATTTAAGCGCCTGCTGTTTTAGCTGACTTTAAGAAATTCTTGTTAACCAACAATGCAAGCAACAACTGTGACCCAAATCGTTGCACAAAGAGCGAAAGAACTAAAGAAGAAGATGAAAACCAAACCTTAAACGCATATTGAAAGTAAAATGGCCAACAGCTGCGATAGCTAGAGCTGACAGATAGCAACAACACACACACACGCGTTTGACACGTTGTTCATCATCATCATAATTATCTCTACAGCGCATTGTGACCTAATTTTGCAACTGATATTATAGCACGAGACGAACGCCAGACAGAGAAAGAGTTAGTGCAGCTAGCTAAGCTAACTCCAACAAACTTACACTCTCTCTCTCACACTCACACACACTTTTACTCTCTAACCCACTCTCTTTGTATATATTTAATCAACAATAACAGCGCTGCTAATTAGCTGTAATTGAGCACAATAACAAAAGTTTCTACATAAGCATACAAGTACAAACACACACACACATACGTTCTCTATCTATAAAATTTAATATTGCAAATTACATGGGCAATTAATAAGCCAATTATAAGACAGCTGCTATCACTATAATAGCAGCAACTGTAATATAAGAGATCATCAGCACCAAAGAGTGAGAGAGAGCGTCCAAAAGTTTTAAAACTGTTAATCAGCTGCTGCTCTATTGAGCGGGTTTATTTATAGCTCTGCAGCATAAACAGTGTGCATGAGTAGCATAGCCAACGGGTTGATCGACATTCGCACGCTCTTGTGATACTTTGATTACCTTTGCCGTCCAACGGTCACAAGGGGATGTAGCTCAGATGGTAGAGCGCTCGCTTAGCATGTGAGAGGTACGGGGATCGATGCCCCGCATCTCCAACTTGGTCAAACAATTTTTTTATGCACTTTTTCTTATTTTTACAAGGTTTTTATGCAGCACGCGAGCTAATTTAAGGCATAAATTGATGAAAAAAAAAAACGCAACGCTGCCAACACTTGAAGCAAGGACAAAAGGAATTTAGAGTAAAATCAGACTGAATGCAGAAAAAGTTTATACTAGATATAATAGAAGGAGAGAAGAAATCACGAATGCGTCATAAAAACTTTCCACATCAATGCACAGCCAGGGAAAGGGAAACAGAAAGTGAGACGCAGATAGAGAAGCGGAAATGGTTGGAGAGATGGTTGAAAAGATAGAAAAACGAGGCGGCCAACAAAGTCCTGACACAAAAAAAATATTTTTTTTTATAAAAATGAGCTTGCAATGCTGCTGAGAAAAGTGCACTTGAAAATGCAGCAGAAAAAAAGTGCCAAATGGAATGGATAGGAAGTTTTTGTTGGAGCTCTGTAGATGTATTAAAGGGTCAGCATGAACAACGTTTTTATTGTGTTTGTGTGTGTGTGTGTGTGCAGCCCCCGACGGCAGTTGCCTCATTTACTGATGGATTAGTCAAAGTGCAGCGAAAGACCACAGAAGCAGAGAGAATTTGTAGAGGAGCAATGAGAAGAGAAAGACCTGCATCAAGGGCAAGGGATTGTTTGGCCGGCTCAAAAAAAGAGAAGGAGCTGGAGGAGGAGAAGGCGGATGGAAAGGAGGAAGTAGAATACTGCCCTCAGGCTGGCAATTTGCTGCACTTTCAGTTGCAGTTGCATTTTGCACGTTTTTTGCATCATTAAAGCCGACGGCAAACCACAACAACAACAACAGCAACAAGTTTCCTTTCGCACGCACAGAAAATTTTGATTGATGATTGAATGCAGCTGATGAGCAACAGCTGCTTAATGACCAAGCAAAAGGCAGCAAAAGCAGCAAAAATAAAAATATTATTTCAAGTTTCTCGTTCTCTTCAGCAGACAAACTTTTAACTCAAATTATTGCTCAATGTTCAATGTTCAAGAATTGCATAATTTTCAATTCGACCTTAACATGGAAGTTGTTATGGAAAGGATGCGCTTTAAGTTGTTAAAAGGAGCTAACAAAAAGTCTTTGTAGCGTTATTCCTAAGGCTCTTTTCTTGTACAAATTAAACCCTTAAAAATTGCACTCAAAGTTCTTTAAGTTGCCTTGAAGAGGTTCAGAGACTTTATGAGATTAGGTTATGACATTTTGTTGCCTTACTTGCCACAAAATCAAAACTATTTCTAACCTCAAAACACTGTAAATCGTTAAAAACAAATTGCTTTGCCACCTTTTCTCAATTAAAGCATTTGCATTTGCATTTGTTTGCCATTTGGTCAAATTGTGACGTAATTTTGTAGGCAAATATTTTATTTTACCACACAAATTGTTTGTTTGAGATATTTATTTGTATGTGTCGAATAAATGCCGAGCAGATTGTTCATAAATATTTTTAAAACAATAAAAAAAATGATTTGAGTATAAATATAAATATACAAATATACTATATATATATTTTATCTCCTTGGTCCTTGGTCTGATGCCAAGTTATTTTAATCTTTACTAAAGGCACAGCTGGCGCTGGCGCTGTTGTTGCTGTAGCTTTATGATTTACATTTTTGGGGTGGACTTTAATTAATCGTAAGCGATTTAAGTGTTTGCAGTTTGGGTTACGTTTTTCAGTTTATTGTAAGTAGATTATTTAAAACTTTAGGGAGAGGCAATTGCCATGTGTTTATTTCTTATCAAAAAAAAAAGCAATTGATTCATTAAGCTGAATTTTTCCCACTTTACTTTTCAAAGGTGTTGTTTGTTTAGTTGCTGGCGCCTTTTTTTGATCGCAATTTGCGAAAATTCCTGGCACCCTGCCGAAGATAAACAAATATTTGTTGCCAAATTAAGAGCTGTTGGTTGAAATTTAATTAAAAAATCAAAGCTTCAGTTGGACATTCTCTTGTCTCATGTCAACTTCAGAGTCTGAAGCTGTTTCTCTTTTGAACAGCTGTTGCTTGTTAGCAATTTGGCAACTTAATTTTGGCCATGAAAGGCCGATAAACCAAACAACGCAATAGGCCAGCTCGCTTACAATTTGGTAACTGCATATTTATTATGTTAACTTGTTAGCTTTGCTCGCATTTAAATATTTGATTAAGAAAAGAAAAGAAACCAGTTGCGTGGGCTACTCTCTTGTGGGCAGGCACAAATTAGCATCATGCTCAACAAATACTACAAATAAAGCTTACAATATATATTTTGAACAGATGATGCCACAACACACAACAACAAACCAAAGTTGTATAAGTTTATATTTTTCGGAACATTTTTGCACAGAGTTAACAGCTCTTATCTGGCAACGACAAAACGTGAGCGACAGGAGTCAGTTTGAGAGCTTTTCAGCAGCCATCTTTTACTCTCACTCTCTTTAAAGCTCAGCCCTTTTGAACTGAGCAGCAGCGAGACGTTGTTTGCCTAATTAATAAGCGATTTCATCAAAGCGCCTAAGTTTTGGACATTTTTTGTGTGTTGGCAATGCTCTAAACTACTCAAGGGTGGGAGCGAAAGAGAGAGTGAGAGAGAGAGTTTGTATAAGAGTAAGACATAACTGTTAATGCATTATGGTTTTTTGTTTGTTTTTGCATGTTTTTAATGATGATTCATGAGCTCATCTGAAATTCACAGTAAATCAATAAAAAAAAAGACAGGGCCAAAGTCAAAATATATAAAAAATATGCAAGAAACTTGTCACCGCCGCTGCCACAATGAACATTTTTTGTTTTTCCCACAGCAGCCCACACGCTCTCACAGCTTTCAAATGTCACAACAAAGGGTAAGGCGAGGCGGCAGTAGAAGAGGAAGAAAGAACAGGGCACATTCCGAACGAAGTGAAATACATTTAAAACATGTTTAAAAATGCATAAATTAAACGCAGCTTAACTTCACCTAAGCAAAGTCGAATGCAAATTAGCTGGCGCGGAAGCCTAAAGAGCTGATGATTATTCGGTGGGCGTGTATGTAAACGTATCTATGCACGTGTGTGTGTGTGTGTGTGTTTAATTATATGTGTAGTAAATGTGAATAAAGTATAAAAAGCCGCATTGCGACCTGCAGCAGTGGCAGTGTTTTCAAATGTGTTTCCAGTTTAGCAAATGTGTTGGAAATGCAACGCAAGCGGAAATCAAAGCAAAAGCAACAACACAACTGCAACAACAACAACAACAAACAACAACATTAGCAAGCTAATGTCAAACAGCTGAGCAAGCAAGCAGCAGTGAGAAGAAGAGGCAAAAACGTTGATAATGACGACGACGCCGACGACGCGTCGCTGCTTTTGTGTGGTTTAATGACCTTGCCCAAGTTGTATGCGCCTCTCTCTCTCTCTCTCTCTGTTGCACACATACACTTACTGCTGCTCCCCAGCGTTGACGTCGACGCCGACGCCACGCCATGTGGTCGAACTGCTGCGCAGCGCTGCCTTTTCTCTGCTCTGCCGACGATTCGTGCCTAAATTTAATTTTATGCGCGCTTCACACGCCTCACACACACGAACATACACACACATTCGCGCCTCTCTCTCCTCTCTTAAAGCTCAACGCACCCTTGCCCAGCCATCCAATTTTAGTTGATTGGCCCCGCTGCTGTTTTTTTCTTTTAAACTATTTCGAGAAGTGTTACGAGAATTGTGTCAAGTGTGCGACGCCCAAAAATAAAAATGCAAATACAAATGAGATGAGCTGATGAAGAACAAGAAGAAGAAAAGTTCACATCTTATGATGAAATCTTTGCATGTGGGCGAGCGGGCGAGTATGTGTCACGATCAATGTGTGCGTGTCGTGTTTCGTCCAATATTAAAAGCTCATAAAAATAAAAATGCGACAATCAAAACTGTCGTTAAATGCCATAAAATGCAAACGGGACAATCTCTTTGATTACCACAAAGCCACAAAGAACCACACGTAATATAAACGAAACTTGCCTATGCTCAATATACTATATATATTTATATATATGAACATAATTTTATGATCTGAACGACGAGAGAAGTGTATAAAATTTTATGTATATTCTATTTAAAAATAGTCGCTTGTTGGCCTTTCTCGCTTTATGGCTGATTTTCACAATTTATGGCCCGAGCACAAAGTCAATGACATGTGTGAGTGTGTGTGTGTGCGTGCGGGGTCTTAGGATGGGGTGAAACTAGCAAGGGGAAAATGCTGTGTGACGCAGCAGACGAGGACGAGCAGCAGCAGCAGCAATGTAGGCGGTGTAACTTGCGCATTTGACCTTAGCAACAAGATTAAGAATGACACAAAATGGGGGGAAAGATGGCGGAGGGGGGAGACAGGAAAAGTTGAGTATAATTAATAACACTCTAAGATGACTAATTGCATGTGGATTTAGGGCTTCGAAATGTCATGAAGCGAGATGTTTTCTCTTGAACCAGAGAACACATACATTTATTTCTATAAATAATGTATGTAATCTGAAGATTGGGTAGTGTAACAAATGTTTGAGATATTCAATTACTTAGTTGAAGTTATAAATAAACGAGCTGTTGTCCAACACTACTTCCGCATGTCAAGTCTAAATATTAATATTTCACACTTTTTCATAGACTTAATTGAATTTCAAAGGCAAAGAAAAAAAACCTTGTTCCCAATTCATTCATGTTACTAATTCAGTTCTTGTCTTTGTCTATTGCTGACTTTGATGACGGGAGGAAAGATTCTGTCTGTGGCGCGGCATTGTCGTCATCGTCTGGTTGTGTGGCATGCCACAAGCACAAAGCGTTCCAATTGCCTGCTGCACGTAGTACGCCCGAAAACAAAAACGAAATATGTAAGAAAGAATATCATAAATAAATATTAGCACACACACACACACTTAGACATATCAAAGTGCAGGTAAGAGCAACAACAATTTCAAAGTGCACTCTTTCGTGTCAGGGCTGGGGCAAGAGATTATTATGTTGTTGTTGCAGCTGCTGTTGATGACAACGCGTTGACAACCAACAACAACAACAACAAAAGTGCATAGAAATATAAGAAAAAAGAAACTCTCTGCAATGACAAAAACAACAACAAACAAGTTGATGTTGTAATTTAGCGCGTGGTTTTTTCTAATGTTGTTGTTGTTGTTGTTGCCGCCTTTGTCAAGGTTGCATTTTCGTTTGCAATTTGTTCAAGTATCTCCATACGTGTGTGTGTGTGTGTGTGTGTTTGTCATTGTGCGGCTTGTCATGCTGACTCCCAACGACACCTACGCGCCGCGCCTCCCTTTCGCCATTTACACGACCCCCAACACCATCAAGTATGCCCCCCCCAACTACAGTTGCATGCGTCACAAGCCGTGAGCAATTTGTATACCCTGTAATAAACAGTACTGAGTATAGTATAAGCTAAGAAACTGACAGACTTAGCAAATGTATGTGAAAGCTTTTGAAACTTTAAACTTAAGAGAACTTTTGGCAAAAAACTTAGTTTCTTGATGTTTTCTTATAGCTTCGAAGCTTTATAAGCTCTAACAAACTCCTCTTTAACTAAAAATAATAAAGATTTTTCACCAACAATGCTTTTACAGAGCATCACCAAGTCGTTCATTTAACATCTCTTGCGTGTTTGCCTGTCGTTTTTAATTTCAATCTGCTATTTTGAGCATGCTAATTTTGTATTCATTTTCAAGCAAAAAACACAAAGAATTAATATAGAATTTCACAAAAATTTATTTATCAAAAGTCAAACGATTTATACAATCCGTATATTATGTATTCAAGTTCCCACGCTGTTTCTCTAGCCCCCATTAACACTTTTTATTGATTTCCGCATTGTTATGTATTTTTCATTTTATTTAGATTTCCAGCTGATTTATGATCATTGCTGTGGAAACTATTCTTTTGTGCATTTTAACAACCCTTAAACATAGCTTTTCTCCTCAAATCAGCTAAAAGTTAGTAACATAAAAAAAGTTCAATGCACTTTATAGTTAGAAGAAGAAGAAGTGCGCACAGTTAAAAGCCAAATAATCAAAGTCAAATTTGTCATTTGAGTTGCGTTTGACAAATAAATGCCGAAAAACAAACAAACAGAAACGTTCTTGGTATCTCGAAAAGCCAGCAAAGCCGTCGATAAGATAAGAAATGACGACGACCTCAAAAAAAACCCGCATTTCAACATTGTTGAGATTTGGGAATTGAGGGTAAAAGTTAATTATATATAAGTATAATTATTTTTCTTGATTATTTTCATGTAAATGCCATTTGAAAGTATTTTAAGAGAACAAAAGTAGGTTTCGCCAACGTTGTCCGATTACCTTGAAGAACTTGCTAATGTTTCAGGTATATCAGCATTTCATACGCTTGTCAGGCAATAAAATCAGCTTCGCCTACCTTAATCCGTCGCGTTCACACACTCAGTTAGATATTATAATCAAGTAGTTTTGCTTACCTACAAGTAGAAAAAAGGGGAAAGAAACATTTTTAATTAATCTATAAACTGTAATATGCAATGCCAATATTCATAAATTATGCAAAAATCAAGGGGGAAAGAAACAGTTATTCACTTTTTATGAGCATTGAGCCAGCAAATCATGCGGCAAGTGTCATAAATTACGATTAAAGTGAGTCGCAAAAACGAGCTCTATTTGGTGTCTCAGGATCACAAATCTTTAAATCATTTCGCCATGTCGGCGCTTTTGGCCAACACAACGATTTTGTTGTTGTTGTTGTTGATATTTAAGACAAGTGTGGTCATAACTTATGTTTAAACATGCATCTAATAGCTAGATTTGCTGTGGGGGGAAACCAGTTCAAGACGATGTTGATGGAAACTGAAAGTCTGCCAACGAGTTGAAAATGAATATGCAAATATTAACATGAACTAAACACTTAACTAAATATATATATTATGTATGAAAATACAATTGTAACTACATGTGTGTGTGTGTGGCAAGATATATTTACTTTCACACAACCAACACACTTAACTCATTAATTAGGCAAGCTTCAGGGGCTAAAGTGGCAGCTAACAAACAAAATGCATTTACAATATCAACTTTTTTGAGTTGTTGTCGTCACAAAAACAATAACAAAATATTGATTCCGTTCTTGTTTTCAATTCGTTTTGCAGTTGATTGTGGGCGTTTTTCTTTTTAAGGAAAGCTCTTTTAATGATTAATTGCACACGCTTATCAGAATTAGTTTTTCTTTGGCTAATATGCAATCATCAGTCGATTCGTTACATTACCCGCATCGATGATTGTGCATTTTGAATGCCAACCAATTAGCTAGCTTTTGTGGCTGTCATTAAATGCTGATCATTAAACGCTCTCGGCAGTTATATAGCATTATAATCGACAGCTATGTTCCTGGTCGTAAATTAATTAAATTTTCCTTCTCAACAAGTTATGCAATTGGCTATGGTTATTAACCACAATTTTGTCTACATCAAAATATAGCCACACATGCAAACTTATACAGTCGAACTTCCATATAACGAACTCAGAACCAGAACCCTGCAGTTTGATTCAGTCAAAAAACCCATTCTATTTAACGAATTTTCTCTATTACGAAGTTTTTTCTTGTTCCCTTGAGATTCGTTATATGGAGGTTGACTGTACTCTCTCTTAAACTTCATTGCTATACTAGTTATGTCTAGGCACTTTTCGAATTGAATTTCATTAGCAAACTAAACAAATTCACACACAGATATGTAAAGGCGAACGATCAACTTCATGATGATTGTTTGTTTTTGTTGTGAATTTGATTCTTGATGTGTTTTTGTTTGATGAGGTTATGCCCCAGACACTGACCGGCACAGCACAATACTATACAACTATGCCATGCCCCACTTCTTCTACCAACCCGTTTGTAATTATAGATGTTTACAATTGCAGTCGCTTCAGTCGGCTATCAAATCGCAGTGAAAGCCATTAGAGACTCTACAGAAAGAGATAAAGTAAAACAACAACAGTTTGAAATAGGAATCCTTTAAACAAATTCCATGAGATAGACTAAGCAAGAGATGGGAGCAATAAATAAATGAATGATAAAGCAATAACAATAACTGATATCTCCCTCCCGCCCCTCACACCAAATGCACTGCATTTTTGTCGCCAGTCTGCGCCAAGTTTATTTTCAACGCCTTTTCCTGCCAAGCTGCTGGAGCTATGCGTGGTATGGCGCCCTTGGCAAAACAAGGCTGAAAGAATCCATTACGTATACGTAATATATATAATTATGCATTTTGTTGGCATTTCCGTTTGGCATTTGAATTTTACACAGAAATTAAACTGTTGCAACATTTTTAATTGCCATTTAAGTTGTCTACCAACAATCGGAAACGGATGTCGTCGACTGTGCCACATGCCACAGGAACAAAAGACAACAGCAGCGAGGCAAAGAGAATCTGAGCCCAAGGACAGCAGAAGGGCGTAGCTGCAACAATTAGACGATAAGGCAACATAATTGAGACTTTAACTTAAGTGCGCCCCTCAAGCTTACAACAAGGCTGGCTATATAAAGAACACAAAAGTCAGGAAATGAATGAAGAAATAGATGAAACTGTGACACAACGGGCTCAAGTTGTTGAATTTTCATCTTGTTTTATAATTTTAGTTTCGAGCCTCTTCGTACATTTCAATTCTATTAACGTTTTAATGCTTAACGGAAAAATTTCGAAGAGAAAATAATTTTTATTATCTATTGAATAATATACCTAAAACGTGCCACAAACTTCATACAAACAAAAAGGGGCATTGAATTTACAGCACACAAAATGCCTGTTTAGTTAAGACGCGGCGCGCACAGGAAGTCAACCTGATTCAATAGCTTCTTCTTCTTCTTTATTTCGTGTCTGGCATTCAAAATTTTCGTACCAAAAAAAGATACAGAAAATATAAAGGTTGTAGCATGTATATCACAGTGTTAAGAACATGAAAAAGGGCTGTCAGGCAGAACTTTAGCGAGCAGGAGACAGAGACAGACAGTGGCAGTCAGTCAGTCAACGACGAGTAGACGACGATTTTCAAGCTGAAAAGAAAAACTATGTAACTTCAACTGACACGCAATGGTAGTTAGACACACGTACAAACGTCCGTGGAAACGTCCAGTGTTTGGTTTTTGGTCGTGTCTACCTGCTTCTGTTGCTGTTGCAGTTGCAGTTTGCTGCTTGTTGTGTTTGGGACATGTAATTATGCTGTTTAACAGCGAGAAGTTTGGTTAACAAATACATATAAGACACGTTGTGGTTGTGGTGGCAGCCACCAACCAACCAACGCTACGTAATTATGGTTAGGCAAGTGGAAGTTAAACATTGTATATATTCTTAATGTTTAGTTTTCAGCTGTCTGGGATAAATTGAAACTAAACTAGAAAAACGTAATTACACTAACGCAAAGGCTAAATAGGGTCAAAGCCTTCTCGTAAAACTTATATAAATGTGTCCAACATTTCTTTGATAAATATGTATATGCTAAAAACCAACTGCTCACAAAATATTGTTTAACAATTTTCAACAAGCTGCTGCACGTACTAAGAAAACCATTTTAGTTTAATGTTCGACTTTAAATCAAATCAGACTGCAAGGAGGGTGAAGGAAAAGAGGGGTTTGTTGTAAATGTGTGGCATAAATATTAAAAGAGGAAGTAAGTGAGAGGGCAAGGGAGAATCCGGAAGAGATGTTTAACTGATGCAGGTGTAGAGACACGCCATATATCTCATATAAATATTGAACGTATTAAAGTCCAAAAAAATGTATGAATTTTAAGCACCAGCCTAAATCAGTTGCAATGAGGGTGAATTGTATATAACCAAAACTTAGGGCGTGCCGTGCACTAAACGATAAAAAGAATAGAAAACAAGACAAGTGAACGCGCGCAGGTTGAATGTACTCGAAGCTAAATGTGTGCTCCTAAACCATAGAGAACAACGTTCAGCGTTGTTGTCGTCATCATCGTCATCGTTGTTGTTGTTTCACGATCGCCGCCAACCGGACAGCAACAACAACAGCACACAAGGCGGCAAAGTTGATAACCTTGAGAGCATTTTCATGCGAAAGTTCAATGAATTTAGTTTTACTTCCATGTCTCACACAAATAAAAGAGAGAAGAAGAAGAACTCTCTGAAGCGCAGACAAAGTCATTCTGGCGAGTTCTAAAATGTATTTAAAGAAACCAGCACATGTGAAACGAATACAAGAAGATGAAGCAGCAAAAATAAAATGAAAAAAAAAGTAGTTATAACTACTAAGAAAAGTGAAACAAAACCAGACTAAACACATTGGGGCTTTGAGAACCAGTTCAGCAAATGTACAAAGCTCGCGCTTGTAGCATCCAGAAGAAGAAGAAGAAGAAGCTGATGCAACGATGGGAGTCTGGCAAAGTAGCAGCAGAGCGGGGCAAGCAGGCAGCGGGTTCGGGGGCGTGAAATCAATGCGTTGTCTTCGCTTTTTGAAGCTCATGAAATGCTTGCAGGAAATCAATGATTCGGTTCGGTTCGGATCAGTTACACGCACACGACGACGATTGGCGACGACAACAACTTGCAACATGCTAGGCTAGCAAACTTGCCACGCAGCCTGTTGCTGTGCTGAAAGCATTTGCAATAAATTAACTAAAATTATAGACAATTATTAGCATTGATCGAGAAGAGACAAAGAGAGAGAGAGAGAGAGAGAATATCGATGAGTTGCTACAGCTTGCAACATGCTGCAGTTGCATATTTATTGGGGCGTTTGTGCATTTTAATTAAGCGATTTGTCATTACAAAAAGGGCCAAGCATGCTTTAAGCCATGTTTGTAATCGTTGCCCCACACAGACACACACACGCACACACAGAAAAGGCCAGTTGCAAGTTTTTCTTATTGATTACACACGTTTAGCCGTTGGGGTCTAAAAGGCCACTCAGTTAAATACTATACGTGGCTCAACGCGTATTTAGATAGAGTCGAGTCGAGAGTAGTGTAATAAAAAGTGGGGCGCAACAATCATTATTCAATTATAGTGTTGGATTTTGCACTAGGGAATGTTGAACCATAAAATTGAAGGGTGAATGCATAAATTGAAGGCAATATGCAATGGGATTGACAATGAAATTGCATTTTAACATGATGCAAATTGAAAACTATCGAATCGAAAGGAAACTAAGAATTGAGTACAAAAAAGTCTCGAATCTCTTCAAGCTTACTTCCTCTTGCGACAGCTTTAAAAGCACTCGATCAGAAGGAAGCCAGCTTGATTTCTCAGCTGTTAATTCTCAAAAGCTTCCTGCGCCCAAACACAAAAAATCGATGTAGCTCCGCAGCGCAACAAATTTCAAAAGACAAACTTAAGAAGAAGTCCAAGTAATGAGGTCGGAAAGAACCCATAGCGGACTAAAGGCATGGAGTGGTGATGGAGAGCGGGGGGAACAATATTGTGTAATTTGAGTGGCGTGTAAGCCACAGACATAAAACCCGAAGCGTACATAATTTAATATGAATATTATAAGTGTATACATATATAAAAGGTTGCGCCTCTCCCTCGTCTCCCCACCGTCCGTCCTGCCTTAATGACAAACCCAAGTGCAGCACTTCAACACTTTTAGTGGCAATTTACAGGAGCTGACCGCAAAGACAAAGACAAAGAAGAAGCGATGCAAAGAGAAGCAGCAGCAATAATGACCACGTCCAAGCTGATTGCTGATTATGACATGGGGCTGGCTGGCTGGCTAGCAAGAAAGAAGGAAGCCTCGACGTAAAGGGTGAGAATAAAAGCCAAGTTAGATTGTCGTCAGCAGCGTCGTAGCATGCAGATGATGTGAAGTGCAAATAATTATGACAAGCAGGCGACCAGCGAGGACAGCACTAAATAAAGTAACTTAGTAAGTTATTGAGTTGAGTAAGCAAAGAGCAAGAGACCAAACGGAAGCAGTGTAAAAACAACGCAAAACGACAAGCAACAAGAAATCATTGCACACCTGCGAACAACAACAAAATAAATTGCGTGGTGCGAACAACAACGGCAAACACTTGAACTTTGATGCAGCTGCAATAGGCAACAGGAAAAACTAAAAAACGAGGGAAAGAGGCAAGGTGTTGTTAAGACAACAGCAGCAGCAGCAGCATTGAGTCAGCGAAAAGTCTCAACCTTAGCACCACACCTCCAAAGTAACAATATAACGATGATTATGAAAGACAATCAGCTGTGCCTCATTGTTGTTCTTGTTGCTGTTTTGCAGCAGTTGAGGTTTGTAGGGTAATTGACAACGGCTGGTGCAATGGCAAATGCAATGCAACAACGCCGTTGCCGGGCAGTAGAGCAGACCAGGCAATACCAGCTAGCTAGTCAGCCCACTTGGCCACTCAATGAGCTACTCAGGCAGCCAAGCGGCAAGGCAATATGCCGACCGACCAAATGCCTTAGTTATTGCCACAGCAACAAAAGAATCAAGAATAGAGCAAAAAATAAATAATAATGAAACGAAACGAACCCACCTAGGGGTTAATCCGTTGTACGTCTCCTCAGGCACAAAATGACTAAGCTCCAATGCTGCCGATGATGGCTGATAAATGTGTTAGAATGAAGAGAGAAGAAAAAAAACAACTACAAACGAATTTGAGCAGGGTCTTGAGCGATAGGATAGCAGCTGTCCAAACCTCCAATCAAAATAATAAAGGGGAGGGTGGCTCTAATCAGATAGTAGTATCATAGACAGCCAAGCATTAAAGTGGTTTAGAAAATATCGAACGAGAAACATTTCTAAATCAATACGACACAAAAACATGGCGAAATAACGTTTTAATGGAAATAACATTCGTCCATTTAGAAGTTAATGTAATTTTTGCAAGGTTAAACAAAAATTCAAAACTCATTACTCAGACCACAAAAGTTGTTGACATAAGAGTTCTAAAACTGCATAACTTTTCTTTGTAGGAAAAATCTACTTTATTTTTTGTAAGAATCTGATGTTGTATAATACTTAAAGGCCAATTTGAACATGGTTCAATTTAAAAACAAAAACCACATTATAATCGATTAGTTTATGGACGAATTAAGCGTTTTAATAACTTGTTCTACAACTCCAGTCATTAAGTCAAAGATGGTCAAGATTATAATAACCTTTGGCTATTACATTAATACTTCATACTTTGTTTAGTTCACAGTGCAGAAAGGCGGCACTATCATAATCTAATATGCCGCTAATTATGAGGCAGAAAAAGACGAAGAAGAAGAACAACCACAGCAGGCTATAAACAAAAACGACGATTATTAACCGATTGACCTTTAAGGGCCATGAGACAAAAGCTTAAAAGTCAAGACACTAAAAATTGCGCTTAATGCCAAGCAAAAACAAATTATTTCAAGGCCCAGCAGAGAGTTGCAAGAAAGCGCAAAATCAATCAGCAATCAATAATGTTTTGTAGACTGATTTTAAGTTGACTTGAGGCATCTTTAAACGATTAAGACACGAATCTAACCGCAGGGCGAAGCATAAATAAATGAATTATTATCAGCAATGTTTACATTTAGAAAATTCTGATGTTGGCATTCAATTAGCAGTTAAAACTGTGCGATGTGCAAATCGAAAGCTCTTTCAGCAGCACTATAAACTGCAACCGCAGACCAATTGTCGGGGATTTCAGAGGAGTAAGAGGAAGGAAGGTTGTGGTGACTGTCCAAAGTGCTAACAATTCGAATGCGTAACGACTTAAAACGTGTTTAACGCGACAACCTTTGCACTTGTTTCACTTGTTCTTTAGTTCATTTCCATTTTATCTGCGAGTTTTGCACGCAATGCGCCATGACGTTGATGCTGACGACGACGACGACGACAAGTGTCATTATATCAAATGATTTTCCTTTTGGCCACAAAAACCAGTGCCACTGCATCCCAGCCAACCATCCAGCCAGCCAGCTAGTCAGCCAGTCAGCTTTTCTCTCTCTCACTTCACTTCCACTACCAGCGCGACACACCATTGTGACACCACCTGTCTTTGCATGGTGGACTTGAGTGGCTTATGGGTTGTCGTCCACAGTTTCAAACCCCCCCTGTCCCCCCCTACCCTTGCCTTCCTTCCTGCTTTGACAGTTTTGAAGTGTTATGCGATTTTACATTATTGGCTCTGGCTCTCTGTCTATCCTACTATTCTATTCTATTCTTCTAACTTATGTCCTCATTCTCTACTTCTCACTCTCTCACGTCTTTTGTCCAATGTTGAATAGTTTTAACGTAGTTTTGCATATGTTGGACTCAAAAGTTTTTTTGTGCATCGCTTGACGTGTCTGCCTGCCTGCCTACTCCTGCCTTCTAAATTTACGCTGGCGGCTTTGCAGCTTGTCAGCTAAGATAACAGTACAACACAAGGGCAAAGGAAGAAGGATAGAGTGAAAGGGTGGTGGCAAGAAACAGCAGGGGTTCAAGCTCATTGTTTGATAAGTTTTTTTAATGTTTTCATAGCACGTGCCATTCGTGCCAATCCATTGACGTACATACTTTTTGTATTTTGTTATGATGCGAACTATTGATTAGAGCAGAGATTTTTACATCAGCCGAAAGATTTTACCAATGCTGAAGTCGAATTTTTGGCATAAAACTTTACCTTGCATTTTGACCAAAAACCGCTTTTCTAACTTTAAATGCAGTTTCATTCTAGAAGTCAAACCATGATCAGAACACCTTTGCTTTTGAAAATCGGTTCAGTTTTGCCAAAGTTATGGAAGTCGAAAGAAGTCGATTTTTTGGCACAAAATTTTAAAGATGTTTCTGTTTTCAATTCTCAAGAATCTCATTCGCACACTAATCCACATTTAATGCACTTAACAATTTCTTCTTTGAGTTGCAGCAGCTGCTACTTTATTTTCTTCTCCTTCTTACTGCTTCCCCTTCAGCTCAACTGCTGGGAACTTGTTTCAATGGATAAGAAGGTGGAAGAAGGAGTTGAGGGGGGCTGGCTGCATGGCCTGCCATAAGTTTTGTTTGCAATTTATGCACATGACATGAAAACGAGCGCACAGAGAGACACACACACACACACACAGCAAAGCCAAACAAGTCCAAAGTATTGTTGTTATTGCTTGACTTTTTATTTACGAGCTGTAATTTTATGTGTGTATGGCATTTCATATATTATATTATATTTTGTTGCGTATTTCATTGCTGTCGAACTTTTTCACGTTATTATTAATATTTTTACGGTTTTTTTCACTTGTCATGGATTTTACTATTTAATTGTAATAAAACAAAGCTAACCAAAAACAACAACAACAACAACTGGCTGGCAGGCGCATAAAAACTGGGTCAAAAGTTGGAAAAAATGATAAACTAAAAAGAAAAGTGTGGAAAACTTGCGAGCGAAGAAAAGCAACAGAAGTAGAAATAGAAGCAGCTAAAGCAAAAGCAACAAAGTTGCAACGAGATGGCGACTGCGAGACGAATGTTTACTTAAACACACACACACACACACAAACTTTTGGGGCAGCCAAAGCGTTGCACATTTGCCTACCCCCCACTCCCCACTCCCAACACCCACCTAACGCCTACAGCACAGCTTTTGTGCATTTTGTTTATTATTTTGTTTAGTTCTTTTTATTTACTGTTTGTTTGTGCTAAGTTTTATTTCAACGCCGCAAACCGAAGCAGCCCAAAATCTTGTTGTTGCAGTTGTAGCAAAAGCCTTTTATGCTTCGAGGCATACACATGAGGGGGGGGGGGGGCAAGCAAACAGGCAAAGCGTGTGTGTATATCAGTTTCGGCTGTGGTGTTAAGCAATGATGCTGCATTTATTTACTAACTAAGTTAATTATGTTGCCAAGCAAAGATTGCTTTGTCTACGTTGTTGAATGTGTGGCATGAAATAATAAGCGGATTTTTGGGTGCTAGCAAAAATAATATCATTAATTCTACGACCTTCAATTTGGCTTTTTGGCTAAAGGTTTTCAAAACCAGTTATGTGTTCAAGTAATGTTACGTATACGTCATGTGCCCGCCTTTAATTGCTTTATTTAAAGCGTTTCTTAGTTGAATTCTGCTTTTGTTGTAATACTTAGTAATGTCAGAAAAGTTGTTTACGTCGCATTTATTAAGGCATTTCATTTATTACAACATTTGCTACTTCTTAGTGGAATTATAAATGCCAAGCCCCCCTCCCCCTACCCCTTATTTGGCATTAATCTCGCATTAATTTGCCTAGATCTCGTCGTCGAAGGTGTTAACTACAAGTTTATGCAAATTACTTTGCAAAACAGATGCATATCCGCAATGAATAGAAGAAAAAATTGAATACAAATTGCACAGAAACCATTCTTGTTTTCGGCAAGCATTAATTAACAACAAAAAAAGCCGCACCTTGACAACAATAAGTTGAGATTTTTTGTATATTTTATGGCAACTGAACTGAGGTGAAAACCAATTAAGTTAAGTTAACTAAATACTTGGTCAATGGACAACAAATAAAAAAATATAGGAAAAAAGGTTAGCAATAACGAAAAGTTTAAATAATAATACGAAATGTAAATCCAAACATGGCCTTGAGCAAACAATTGCAAAAGCAACAACAACAACACAATACAAGAGCACAAAATAAATGATAAAATGTCAAGACAAAAATATTTGCTGTTAGATTTAAGTTGTTTTTTTTACTGCTGTCAGCTGCAGCACAAAATGTTAACAAAAAAGTACGGTGCTGCTGCTGCACACAAATGTAAATAAATTTCATGCAACAAATGCAGGCAGGCAACAACAAAAGCGACGACGTTGACGTCGCAGTCACCTTACTGCTGCTGCTGCTGCTGCCGCTGCCGCGCTGTCTGTGCCACTAACCCACTTAAAGACAACTCACACAACTTGGCGCTATCTCGCTCTAACACGCACACTCAAGCCACTATTTCCCTCCTCGCTGCCTCTCTCTCTTTTGCACAGCGCAACGTGAAACGGTTGACAACAGCAGCAAACACGAAACAACAACAACAACGACTGCCTTCGCGTTTTGCATTTTATTACGAAAATTCTATGCATTCACAAAAAGAAAAACCTAAAAAGTATTCAATTAATCAGAGGGTTGGCTGTGTGTTAGAAGGGGGGGCTTTTGTTGGATTTATTCCCGAAAACAAATTAGCGGACTTAAAGCGACCCGAAAAGGCGTTGATTGATTTGAAGGGCTCTGCAGCAGCAGTCTGTGAAAAATAAGTTTGAACATTTGGGCTCAATGGCTCACATTTGGCAGCTGTCAGGCGGACACAAAAGAAGAGCGGAGGGGCGGGGGGCGTTGTGTTTAGGGAGGGCGTGTAGATACAGCTCAATTGAAAGCTTATTTATAGGCCCCATCAGACACGACAGCCGTCGACAGTTGTGACCCAAAAAAAAAAATATGTGGAAACCACAAAACCACTTTTGACCACACACTTCCCAATCTTCGAAAGAAACCAAACCACAAAGTGCTGCACTCCAGCCAAAAAAATAAAGACAAGATAAAGATAATGACGCGAGTGCATTCAAGACAGAAAACAAATACAAACTCTTTTTTTTTGGCACTATCAAAATACTAAAAGTAACAACTTCAAATTGTTTGGCCATTGTTTGGCGCCTGCTCTGATTCATCAGCTTGTTTCCTTATCCCCCCGTACTCCTCCTCCTTCTAAAGCTGCCATTCAACTGTAGATAAACATAATTTTCTATTGCATTGAAAACTCAACGCGATTTTCACAACTGGCATTCAACGCTTTGTCAACCAACCAACCAGCTGCAAGTTGCGTTGTTGCATTTTGTGTGTTGCACAACTTTACGTTGGCACGTTGCATGTTTAAGGTTACTCATTATGTAGGAAATGTGTGGCAAAAGCGAGCATGCAAAGCTGGGCTGGAAAAAGTGAATTCTTTGGTTGCTATTAATTTTTATTTTGTTAATAGAAACTTAACTTAAACATCGACAAAGGCTGCTTAACAGCGTCTTCTGAACATTAGAAACAAACTTCTTTTACTTCTTCTATCTATATTTTTATTCAAATTCAATTATGCTGCGTATCTATTAGCACAACATACACTTGCGCAACACATTTTTAAGTGTTCAGGTAACATATTTCTTGTGTGTATGCAGCGTGTTATTTCTTTTTAGCTGGCTTCGCCGAGTTGCTAAACTTTTAGCAGGGTGCATTTTTTCCTTTTCACATAAAGTACACACAAAGTAGTCGGAGGCAAGTAAATGAAATGCAATGTTAAGTATACGCCAAGTGGCAAGTATAAAGTACACACCCCCACACACTCAATTATACACACACATAGCTAGCTCTCCGCGTCAAGTCAACAACCAGCTGCTGGTTCAACGAACTGCATTTAACCATAGCAAATTTTGCACTGACCAGTTCACTAATTAAATTTGCTTATACCAATAATAATCATAATCATTGGATAACGGGGGAGTGTTCAGAGGTTGCATCGCCACCCCGAGCTCGACAACTCATAAAATTTTAATATGCGTCGCGCTTTGGTGGCGCTTAAGCAAATATAAATGACATTAAAACACAGACAGACGCGAGGATGAGGCGGGTGGGGGGTTTAGAATTAATTAAAACCTGTTGCCTCATCGGTTTTGCTGACGCTTTTAATACTCATTCTCGGAATACTAAAAACCCAAAAGACGCACGCGCGCGTTTTGCATGCGTTTCATGCGCGTTTTTTATGACGCTTCCTAGAAAATCGTAGGACAAAAAACAAAAACAGCCGACACAAAAGTGCAATGCCAAAGAGGCATTAGAGCGTTGAGGGGTGCGCAAGGGGGCGTGGCTTGGCATTAACATAATGCATTTTAACTCTATTATAAATAGGAAATTCACAACGGCTTTTTCCATGCGGATGTGAACGATGCAAAAGTTTTTGTTTTGCATAGATAAAGTTAGCAAATGAGTCTAGGCTAAAATTTATTGTTATTGTTGTTGTTGTTAAGAGTAACTTTCTGTTGTTATTGTTGTTGGTTCAGTGCCGCCAAGCAGCAGCGCGTAAAAGTCAACGACAGTAAAATAAATATAAAAAAAAACTGGCGCTGATATAAATTTTTTTTCTCCTTTTTACTGCGGTTATAGAGACGCCGCAAGTACTTCCCGCATCTGATCTTAGTGTATGAAAATTCCAATTGTGTTTGGTTTATTAAACTGTATAATTTTAATGAGACACGCACGCAAATACACGTGTGTAAGGGGGGAGTTTGGGAATATACTAGAAGATTTGGAATCTACTTTGCTTTGCGATTTTCTGAGTAATATTTTCAACTTTAAACTTAGCTGGCCAACGTTCCATGACACATTGCTTTCTATATTTTTGGGCTTTGTCAACGCGAGTTCATATATGCGTGTTGTTGTTCTTTGCTTACCTGCAAGTAGAAGAAAAGGTATCATGAGTAAGATTAATTAAAAGCTGATATATATCTAACGACTTAATGTTAGTACATATACTTTAAAGCAAAGGGAGCATGAAGACAATGAATGAAAATTGTGACGTTAACAAGAATTTATTTAATAATAAGGTTAAGGACATGCGTTAAAGAAACCACCATAAGATTAGCAGAGACAAACCTCGAAGAACCTCTTTTAAAGTTTCTTAACGAGTTAAGATTTGTTTAATTGGTTTCACTTAACGAAGTATTATCATAACCAATGTTCCAATAAACTTAGCTAGAGAACAAATCGCATACGAAAAGCTATCGCCATTGAATCACACTCTCAATTGGCATTGAACCGCATAGGGCATATGGGGGTTTTTTCATAAAAACAATCCAGAATCCACATTGAACACAAAAAACGCTCAGTCTCAAAGGACTGCAGCAGAATTTCGGCACATGAAATACAATTTATTGGGGGCAATATGGCGGATTGAAGAGCGAAGAGGGGGAAGCACCGTTGAAACAAAACTGTCAAAAGCAAATTCAGCAAACACTTAAAATGGTCTCAAGTGAGCGAAGCGAAGGGAAAGCGGGCAAAAAATTGAATAATAAAACAAATGGCGAAAAAAATAGGCTGGAAAAAATAACAAAACTGCAAAAACAAAAACAAAACAAAAAAAAAAACGCATGCAAAATAAAATAAAATACAATGAAAGAAATAAAAATAAAAAATATAGACGACAAGGCACATTACCCCAGAGCGAAAAAGCAAAAAAGTCAAACTGCCGACTAAAAAGCAACAAAAAACCAAACTGTCAAGCAAATAACAGAATGTAAGTGTGTGTGTGTGAGCAGGGGCGGCACACGTGTCGAGGGGGAGTAGCTAGATGGCAGCGAATATGCCCGCAGAAAGAAAAATGGGCAGGAGATTGGTAAATGGACGGAAATTTATGCACACACACCAGCACAGATAGTAAAGGAGAGAAAGGGAATAGCGGGAGAGAGGTTGACCTCCCTGGAGGCTGAACAGAGAAAGGAGATGCGTCCTGTGCTTGTGGGGAGAACTGAGACTGCCAGCAGCGTCTACTTTTATTTGCGTAAATATGCAAGAGCACGTTGGGAAAAAAGTGGCTGAAGGACGCTGATTCAGTGACTGACGGAGAGGCGGAGAGACAGACGCAGTTGGACTTTCAGACTGATGAACTACTGATTTTTATTTGAACAACAGTAGATCATAAAGCAATACGCTTAAAAGAGTTTTTTTGGGGGCGGGTTTATAGTGTTTAGTTTTCATAAATGCGACGCCTGGGAACGGCAAAGTTTGTGTATGATATACTATATGAAAGATGAAAGCTTTGGGTGGTTTGGGATATTGGATTAGATGTCGCTTAGACCAACAAAACAGTCTTTCGTTAAACAGTGACAAGTTGTGGCTTAAGTGCTTTGAGATAGAGAGAGAGAGGTGGACATGAGGTAGTATAAGAAAATTTAAGTGCACTTTAACAACTTGTGAAAGTTGACAAATTAATTGCACTTGTTAGATGATTATAAACTAATTGACGTTTGTATTTAGGCATTTAGTTATAGTTGTCAAGTTTAATTATTTGATTAGTTCATTGGTTTTGCATTAAAAATCAATCCGAGTTTTAAACGCCTCTTTGCGTGATCACGCGAATGAAAATTCAACTAAAGATCCCATAAATTTCCATAGCTGCCAGCTAAAAAATTCATCACGCAGAGACATAAATACAAAACAAACACACGCACAAACATTTACGCACAGCAAGCAATGCGAAAATGCGCCACAAAACACGTACAATAGCTAAAAGTAATACAATAACAAAACGCCACAGTGACTCCAAGGAAAATCGAAAAAGTAAAGTAAAATCGCTAGCAAGTAGCTTGGGAAAAACGAAGCAACTATAGAGAAGGGGAGAGGGGAATATAACGGTTTCGAAACTGAAGCTGCCTTGGCTTCTTTCTGTCTGCTTGTCTGTCGTCTGTCTATTTGTCAGTCCGTTTTGCTGGCCGTGTTGTGCCCGGGCATTTGCTGCGTCCAGGGCAGAAACACACACACACACACACACACTCATGCATAACAACTTTTCCAAACAAACACACACACACACACAGAGAGAGAAACATGAAAATCTACTCAGCTGCTGCTTTTGCTGCCGTTTCAGATTCTGTTGCCCGCGTAAAGCGTACAAAATTTTTTGTGCGCGCGTTTGTGTGTGTGTGCGAGACTACACAACGAGGGTGTTATAAGCGGTTAAATTTCGAGCATGCCCTGGCTTCCTCTAGCAACCAACCCCCTTTTGACCTCCACACAACATACAACATTTGTTGCCACACCCAATGCTACCTTTTCAACCTCCACCACCATCCACCCTTCTCTCCACCCTGCTGCGGCTGCTGCTGCTGCTGCGTGTGCACGCGCCGCTTGCGCCGCCGTTACCGCCAATATTCCCATCGTCATCCTAGTCTCGTGCGCTTTCTTCTTCTCTCTGCTGTTTTTTTTTGTGCTTTGTGCGACCCCCAGGCCAGATTGCCACGCCCCGTCCGACCCAATCCAACGCCACGTGCGCGTTCTTGCAATATTGTGTTGGCTAATTTTACGTTACGCATACGGCGCGTGTGCTACCCCATAGAAGAGTTAGTTATTGTTGCTGTTGTTGGGAGAAAACTAAAATTCCGTTGCCTAGTTTTAAGCGCTTTATAATGGGGAATCGCATTAAAAACAAAATTTCCGAACGGAGAGAGCTTTAATGCGCTTTAAATTGAAACAAATGCCAAGAACGAATGCGAGTCAATAAATATATATTCAATATTTGCTTGTTTAACAATTTATAGCACAAAATTTGACTCGTTTTCCCATTTTTCGGTTATCGGTTTGCCACACAAGAAGAAAGATGAAATAAGAGAAAGGGAAATAAAATGTATGAAATACGAAATTCGTTAAATAATCACCGCTTGGGAAAAGTTTGGCTTGCGCTTTGCATATTTTGAGGGAGAAAGGGAAAAGGAAACAGCAGAGGACGCAAAATGTCGCTTAAAATTAAACAAAACACAAGCTGCAAGGCAGCTTGGGACCAAACGAGTCTCGAGAATCTCGGCTAAAGTCAGGCGGCAACCCCGGAAACAGCAACGCCCTCCATTCTGCTGCTTCTGCTGCTGCCCCAGTCGAACCCCTTTACCGGCTGCGTAATCTAGCAACTACTCGAACGGCATAAATTTAAGCAAGACAACAACGAAGCGACTGCTGCAACGTACAGCCATAAAAGTTACAGCCCAATAAGCGACAACAAGAGTGAAAAGAACGAGAGCGTTTCAGTGAGAGAGAGGGCAATATAGAGAATGGGGTTAAGACCTGACCAAAAGCGATGGCATATATACATAATTTTCGCACAAGGCACTGAACTTGGCGACTTGGTCTGCATAAGTAATAAAAATAGTAATTTGCTCGTAAAATAGTTGCGCTCAAGTAATTTTAACGATTATGATCTTAATCAAGTTGCTAACGGAGTGTGGGCATGTTTAGCCCAAAGGGGTTGCAGAGTGGTGGCGCGCAGCTTTCTAAAGTTTCCACAAGCATCTTTGCAACGAATAACAGCTTAAAGAGAGCGAAGATTAAAGCTTAATAATAAATTAATGAGCTCATCATTAAATACTCATTAAATACAGCTAATAAATGTAAATATCTTAGCAATAATTAAATTAAGTCGAAGAAAAATATGGTAGCGGAAAAATATATATATTTTTTTGTAAATTTATATATTTTTCTTTAGTATTTTTGTTGGCACTGCGAATCCTTGAACATATGTACATATATTTTTTTCGTTCATTTTCCTCTCATTTTGAACAGCACACAAAATTTTCAATGCTAGTTTGCCCTCGCGCGCATATGGAAAAAGTTATCAGCCTGCAAATAGCTCTCAACGTTTTTCTCACTTTTAACTCATTTGTATACGTGTGTGTGTATACACACACATATACACTTCTCAAAACCGTTTTCCACGAGTTTTGCAAACAATGACGCTGTTCAAGAGCAGCATTTAAATTTATGGCTAGCCAAATTTTATATTTTTCAATAAACATTTTGCAAAAATCAAACTGCAGAATAACAAGCTAAAAATGCCCAACAAAATGTTGAAAATGTTGCCAGTTTTTTTGCATAAAGTTGCAAGTTATTTATTTAAGCCAACAAAAAGAGGAAATAAATATATGTATATGAAATGTATATAACAAGAAGAAAGTAAGAAAAACATGACTGGGCTCTCTACGTTGGAAAATCCAACAAAGGCGTTTCGAATGCCAAGCAATGAGTAAGCAAAATGCTTCAAAACACACACAAAACAAAAGCAAAAACGCTTCAAAATTCTACGATAGAGCAAGAGAAAGGGCGCAACGCTTGAATTTATGTGCATAATTTTTATATTTGCGACAGACGATATAAAGTAGAGCTCCGAACGCCCTAACTAAGCTGTGGGCGTGGCAATTACGAATAGAGAAAGAGAAAACACAATAAAAGGAAACTTTTGCGATATGCTTTTAACAATTTTTGCAACTGAATAGCATTGCTAGGAGTTCGCTAAAGGTAATTGAAATGGCGCTGCAGGAAATAATGGCCAAAGGAAGCTGAATGTAGTCGCTTGGGCAGGGCGACACATAGTGAGCTCCATGTGAGTTACGTTCTAAAGTTTTTGAATGCAGCATCTACAAGGTATCATTTCAAAAGGTTGGAGAGCAGTTATAGTTGCTTGGCATGAGGAAATCCCTGCTACGCTAAAAACTGTGCTACATATTTTTTGTGTTCACAATTAAAGCCGCACAAGTGCAAATGTATGGGTAAAGCTGCTTGTGTATGTGTCTAAGCACTTTTAGGTATTTAAATTTGATTTTAAACATGTTTTCGAGAGCAAAGTATAAAAAAACAACAACAAAAGAGGTGTGAAAGCAAAACAAAGAAAAGTCAACGAGAGAGCGAGAGAATGCTTAAACTTTCTGGCATTATAACAGTAATAAGTATACAACATCACACACTCACAAACAAAAACATTGCACATCAGTGACTTTGGCTTTGGCGTTGAAGTGCGTACTTTGTTTAATGAGTTTTCAAGATGAGTTTGTTTTTTTTTTTGTGAGTTTTTCGGTGCCGCATCGCATCAAGCAGCAAAACAATAGCTCTGCAAAATGCCACGCCCATCAAGTAGAAAACGAGGTCGAATCACTGGGCAGAAAGTCAGCTACAACACAAACCTAAAGAACAGCGTATATAGTATATATATTTTTGATTGAAATGCGCGCTGGCAGCCAAAAAAGTTTTGTGCCCCAACAAAGTCAAAAGTTCTCTAGAGAATGAGCGAGAGAACGGGCAAAAAGTTAAAGTGAGAAAAAAAATGCGCGGAATTGAAAAAAAGAACGGAAAAAAGCTACGCGATTGGTTAAATTGGGTGGAAATTTTCATTGTTGCGGCTAAAATATATTGAAGCCTGGCAAAGACAACACACCACGGGCCCCCTGCCGTCTCCTCTTACAACATGCCACTAGCAAAACTGCAGTTGCCACGCCCACACAAGAACTGTAGGCATGTAAAAGGAAATCCAAAACACAAAAAGAACATTTTTTTGGAACTGTGAAAATTTAGCGCACAGCAGGTAGAAAATACAACACGAACAAAACCAAAAAACCGATTATGTTGGGTAAAAGAGAAAAATCATGCAGTTGCCGTTTTGAGGCTAATGACAAAAATGTTGTTGAGTTTCTTAAGCCAACCAAAACCAAAATCAAATCAATTGATCAATTTTACAAGGAAATTTACCTTTTTTATACAGCCAGATGTTTATCACAAGGCAAAGGAGTAGCAGGCAACAAGGAAACGAGATGGATAGATGAAGTTAAGAGAAGGAAGGGAGCTAAAAACAATTTGCTTTTCGACAATATTTTGTATACAAAGAGAGAGAAAGATACGATTTTATCTCCCACTTCAGTTTTCGTCGTCGTCACTGTGAAGGTCAACAAACTTTAAGAAGAAGAAAATAAAGATCTAAGCAAGCAATACGAGCACATATGGCAGCTAAGAAGCACAAACAAACCAAAGTATCTGTGTGTGATGTGTGTTTGTATATAAAAATAGTTAAACTCTGCCCCCAAAGTGAAAATATGTTCTTGTTGTTGTTCTGGGTCTCAACAATTAACAGCTGGATAAATACCAAGTGCAGCGTGCAGCAGATGAGAAAAGTCAACGAAAAGTCAGCGACAAACAAAGTTTTTTAATCTTGAGATAATGAAGTCGTCGAATGAATCAACAGAATATCAAATGGAGAAGATCGTGCCGCTTTGAAGGTGCTGACAAATCAATGACAACCATGTTGTGGCAACAATTTAAATTTAGCAAATTATATATGAAAAGAAAAACTTTGAACAAAAATATCATTGATGCGCCGCCTGCCCCCCTTTTGATGTGTGTAAGAAAGTTCTTTGGCCATGAAACGCTGTCAACATGAATATAATGCTTTTAGTGAATTAATGTTAATCTTCGTTGGTAAAATGCGTGTGTGGGAAGTTATTTCTTTAAACGTAAACTTATGCCGCAACCTTTTTAACCACATTAAAGTCTACCAAAGATTTGAATGTAACATGTTTATGCTTGTTTTAATTACAAACAACAACAGAATGTGTAACCTAGGAATAAAGCCTACACACATTGCCACGCCTCGCCTAAATATAGCGACCCGTGCCCCCCCTCGCTTGTGTAACAAGCAAACAACCACCACCCTCTTGTGGGGCAAGCTACTAATGCAACGGCACACATTGGGGCTTAGCTTGGTGCCTCGCCTTTCACCAATATTGTTTTATAGCCCGTACAATATTACCATTAGATAAATTGCCTTTTGGCCTGGACATGAACTGGACACTCACTTAAAAAGGAGAAAAGAAAAAGACAAAGAGAGAGAGAGCGATAGAGAGAGAGCTGGTTGTCGCTGGTTTTAGTGCTGCTCTCTACGTTACTCGGTTTGCCACGTTTCAAATTACTTTCTTTATTGATTTCCCGATGACTCGCATTGTTTGCTATTTTTACTGCACTTCTACATGCATTCCAACGAAGTGTGTGTGAGTGAGTGTGTGTGTGTTTGAGTATGTATGCTCTTCCATTATTAGTAAGCGTCAAGAATTGCGCGTGTTTGTGTGTGTGCGTTCGAGAGTGTGCACATATGTTGGCATCCACTAAAGGCTGTACAGTTTGTTGTTTGAATAACCAAACATTGGACTTGGGCCTATAAACGGGGCTTCCGCTCCTAATTTAGCCCTTACATCCGCGGCCTCATTACCTGAGTGACCTTCATGTCCTGGGACCCAAACCAGAGAAACTCTATTATTGGTTGCCAGTGCATTTAGCTCACGGTGACATTCATGTATGAAGTTTGAGCTATAGCTATAGCTGTTTAGTGCTTTAAGAGCTGCTTGACTATCGGAGAGTATACGAATGTTAACTCCTACCAATCGTCTGCTATTCAGTCTATATACCGCCTGTAAAATAGCGAAGAGCTCCGCCTGGAAAACGGTGCATTCGGCCTCAAGTGAGAGAGAGATGTGTGTGCGAGGACCCACTATGCCTGCTCCTACCCCTGATGCTGTCTTGGATCCATCTGTGAACCAATTTTGTGCATCGTCATTTAGCCAAGATGGATTTGAAGTCCATTGCTCTCTTGTTGGAAAAATGACCTTGTAATTTTTCGTGAAACTATGGATGGTTTGTATTTGGTCTAGGGTTTTGTTTTATCAAGGATGTCCTCTACCCTATTCAATATACCTAGGTGTCCTCTAAGGTTGCCCTTCTGGTATTTGTTACCTACATAGAGCCCCAGAGCCTGCTTTACAGCCTCTTCCTCTATAGCTAGGTGTAAGGGAGTTAGGTTTAGAATTGCTTCCAGACCTGCTGTCGGGGTCGTTCTCAGTGCCCTGTGATACTTAGGCAAGCTAGCCTTTGTACCTTGTTGAGTTTATTGATAGCGGTGCTTTGTGTGGCTTTTTCCCACCATACTGCCGCCCCGTACAGAATCATTGGTTTTACCATTTGGGTGTACGCCCAGTGGGCCATTCGTGGAGAAAGCCCCCATGATTTGCCAAGCATCTGCTTGACAGCCCAGAGAGATCGAGTTGACTTTGTGGTTACTGCTCTCAGGTGTGCGTTCCAAGTGAGTTTGCTATCCAGAGTTACCCCTAGATATTTTACCTCTGTACTCAGAAGGCGTCCAACCCCTAACCTCATGCCCTCTGGCCACACACACACACACACTTACACACACTAACACACACACACTTCACATGTGCGTGTCAATTTGATGCGTGTTTCTGCTGCATTTCTTCTTCTTTTTTTGACCCAAGAAGTATTTTTTTTGTTTCACGGAGTTTGTTGAATACATGTTAAGACCCGAGAGCCAAAGCACTTTGTCGACACTTTGCCACATCTGTGGAAAAAGATGTTTTCCACTATCATCACGTCTCACTTTTCTCCTTCGCTTCGCCTCGCCTCCCCCTCCCTAACACCCCCTACTTCGACGTCTATGTGTATTGTGCTTTTTGTTTTTATTTGTTTTTGTAGATTTTTCTACATTTATTTTATGACGCATTTTTATTGAAAATTTAATGCATTTCTCGTTGTTTGTTGTTCTTGTTGACTGCGTTTTACGATCTTAAAGTTGTGTGTATCGTGTCCATTTATTGGCTCCCCATCTTTTCACCCAATCTATTCTATTACTCACTTTTCAAAACGAACCCAGAACATTTATTAGTGCCTGCGCATGTCGCATGCGGGCCTAAGCCAGCGGTACTTCATTTTCACTGACTTAACAAAAACCCTTCTTTTTAGCATACCCATTAATTAGTCAAACATAACGTAGTTATGTCTAATTGCCCATTTGCGTTTGTATTGTGGCTGATTTAATACCCTGAACCTATGTAAAAGGTATGATGGTTTTGTTCGTCGGTCTGTCCGTCCATCCGTCTGTATGTATGATCTTGGAAAGCTAGATTTGAGACATGAGATTTAAGTTCGTGTTTCAAAATCTTCCGGTTTCCGATATGCACATGTTATCGATAACAAAAACGTTTTGAAATTTGAAACTTAAGACAAAATGATGATCATTGGTGAAAATATCATCGAAATAAGTTGAGAAACACAGGAGATATCGCATTCGGTAGCGCAGTTTTACAAGAACTTTCAGAACACACAATGTCTAAAGCTCAGGGTATCTTTAAGTCGGCCTTTTATCAACTTGAGAATTCTAGAGTAGTGCTTGAAAGTTACTTACGCAAGAAAGCAGGGAATCATTTAATGTTGAAGTTAACAATAACTTACCTGTAAAGAGAAGAAAGAAAAGAGAATAAGTAATTGAATATGATGAAGAAGCATATGATTAGTTGAAAGAGTTAAATTAAGTGTTCTAGTTTAAGCCTATGGGCACATTTTAACTATAATAATGAACAGTCTCATCTTAAGATCATAAAATTCCATCACTAAGCCTCACACGTTATTTTCCCACATTCGTTTCTTTTGCTTTATCAAAATACTATAAATAAATATTGATTCATTAAACGACCAACAAACTCATTAAGTCGCATAATTAGCTTGCCCCAAATTCTGACTCATTTAAAGCTAACAGTAAATATCATTAACAACAAAATTGTCGAGGCGAAGGGGGGACAATTTCTAACTCTATGCATGTTTTTTATGATATCTATCTAATCAATAACCGCAAGAGCCACTCCTCAGCAACAAATAGAAGCACACCTCCTTCTTTCCTTGCAACATCACTTTATCTATAGAGAAGTTTTGCCCCCTTGCGGTTTTCGACAATGTAGAAGCAAAAGTTAATGCGCATAGTTGTTGTTGTTGTTTGCGTCTGTCTGTACATGTTGTTGCACTGTTGTCTGGAGGCAAAAGTTCAATTAAAAATATTTAAACTGCGCTTTTGCCGCCTGGGGATGGGCACAACAAACACACACACATACACATACACCAGCACACAGAGTGTGTGCGCATCCGCAACCCATTCGGTTTGCCTGATGCGTGTCAAAACTCAACTTGGGATAGGTTGGAGAGCTCCCGCAAGGCAACAACAACAAGAAGAACTTGCAGTACAAGCAAGCCAAGCAGGCAGGCAGGCAGGCTGAAAGGAAGGCAAACGCCAATGAAAAACTGCACAACGAACGCCTCGCAATGGCCATAAGCCGCATCGCATCGGTCAGCGTTTGACGACCCCCCTGGCCATAGTTCCCGCATGCACCCCACATCGCATTCCCTCTTCACCACAGTTCTGAGCACTGCAAACCCATCCGGTTCTCAGTCGATGTCGTAAAAATACAACAACAATACAAACGAAAATTTCATTCTTCTTTTTGTACTTTTTTTTTTTTTTTTTTTTTTGGGTGCAATGAACGTTGCGTCGTCGTCGTTGTTGTTGTTGGCGCTGCTGCGCATGCGTGCCAACAGTAACAACAACAACAACAACAATAACAATGTAGCTGACTGGTCGAACGGTCGGTCGGTTGGTCGTCAGTCCGTTTCGTTGAAAAATTCGTTAATAAATTGGCTAACCGAACGGAGCAGGCAGAGGCAGAGTAAGAGTAAAGTTTTTGCAGCCTCAAGAGCTCCTCCACCTTGCGTCAATATTAAAATTCATGCTCATCCTTTTGCTGGTTAGCTACCCCTTTCAGGGTCAACGGCCCACTCGTCGTCGCTATTATCTCAAACCATCTGCCGTTCCACACAGATCAAGTCCCAAAAAAAACCGGCATAACATCGGCTCCCACAATGTCAGACAGAGAGAGAGAGAGAGCGATATCCAATCGATTTGTGACATGTGCATAAAAAAATCAATAAGTAGATCCCCCAAAAGCGAAACAAAACTGCAGCTGCAAGTGCTGCAGAGAATGAGAGAACATGAGTCCTGTTTTGAGGACACACAGGTACTTGAGTTTTAAACGCTGTGTGTCCTGTATGTATCCTGTTATGTTATGTGCTCTGACAAAAGAGGATCAGTGTCTCTGAGTTTCGTTGTTAAACAACCCTTGGTTGAAATTTGAGATCATACACATCTTGGGTTTTTTGTAAAGCAAAACGCTTTGAACATGCCTCATCTTTTTTTGTTCGATTTCTGAGGATCTTTTATCTGTTACCTGCACCTTTGCTTTCATGTTTAGTTGCACCTGCTTTTGAAGTCTGTCTTTTTCTTTTGTTTCGATTCTTATTGTCATAGATTGTTAATCAGTCCATAGCTAATTGGAGTGCATAACAATGCAATGAGTGTGATTAAGTGAATTACGAAGTGTTTCTGATTGATGGACTGAGAGAATTGTTAAGTTTCGCAGACATAGAGAAAATGAGAGTAGTTGATTTGTCATGTTTGGCCATAAAATTGATTTATTGTTACTTCATTTTCAATACTTTGCTTAGTTGATATTTGATGCTCCTAAAGTCAAATGAAGCACTTTATATGTAAAAGCAACAAATAAACAAAAAAGTCGTTTTTAAACTTTATTAATTTAAAAACTTTGAATGCGAAAACAATACACTTGATTTGATTCTAGGATATTTGCCTGGGTTTTCAGTTTAGATTGCATTTTGTTGTTGTTCTTGCTTACATTTTATTACGAACAAAAATCGAGACATGTTTGCAGCATTTGTGTGTGGCATTTTCTATATATGCAAATGTAAAGTTTTGTTACAATACGAAAAATACAGCGACAATAAAATGTTTCCAACAATAAACACACACACAAGCACGAACAGCTAAAGCTTATTGAAAATCGGCAACAAAGCAAAGCGTCAACCTGCCCCAAAGTCCCCTACCACCCCCTCCCTCCACAGTCATCGCATTGGGTTCCCATTGCAATGCTTCGACTGACGTTGCTTTAGATGAAGGCGCCAAGGCAACAGACAAAAATAAAAAATTATGTATATATCCACACACAGAGCAACAAGCTTTAACATAGGAGTCGAGCGAAGGGGTTAGAGGTTGTTTACGGGGAGGGAGGATGTGAAGCTAGCAATCTTTTGTCATGTACACATGCGTTGTTTATTTTACGGAAATCAAGATCATACATCAATAACGACAGTTGACAATGAGAAGCTGCTGCTGCCTCTGACTCAAAATGCAAAGAAGGAAGTATGCAAAACTGATGATGAAAAAAAATTGTAATTATTTTTAAACGTAATAAAAATGCAACATGTCGGGGGGAGATGATCAGGGGATAAGGCAGCGAATGGCAAACAAAAGCACAGCAGGCAGAAGCGAATGAATGCGCCCAAAGGCAAAATAGCTTGAGGCATGTTGCAGGTGGCACACACACATAAATACAGACACCCACAGCCAAAGCCACTGTTGTGTTGGGTGTGGCCAAATCCAGATCAGCCCATTGCCATCCACAGACTAGACAAATGTCAGCGGCTTAAAATGCAACAGCAGCCTGACAACGACAACAACGACACCTAAATGGGGAAAACTGACAATGCAGATGGAAGCAGCTAAAGTTTCGAATGAAACTGTAGCTTAAGGCCGAAAGAGGCTGGGGGTAAGTGAAGGAAGTCTGTTGCTGGTTGCAGTCACTGCGGCTGCTCATTTGTCATAAGACATTAGCAGCAGTAACAGATAAGCAGCAATCATATAACATTTTGAGGCGTAGTTCCATGCAGCAAACTCTGTGGGAATGAGTCAGAGACTGCAGAAACATTTGAAAGTGCCACAATTAACGCGTCTGTCTAATTATCTCTCTGCGTTGACAGAACAGACATCGAGAACGAGTAGAAAGAACAGAAAAGCTCACAAAACTGCAGACAGTGGCGCCAACTGAACCATTTTCAAATGCATTTGGCAAATGTTGAGTCAGTAAGGAAGTGTTAGGAAAGTTTTGAGTGGACTAGAAGATGCCCTGTAATGACGTAATACAAACTTCTTAGCGTGAAATGTGAATCAGCGTTGTGGAAATGAAAGGCATGGCATGACTAACTCTAACTATCTACTTCTTGTAAACAATATGTTTCCTTTAGCACATCGACAATTTACAGGGTATATATTACAATGATGCCGCTGTCGTTGTTGAAGTTAGCGACTGCTGCAATTACCGCATCGTAATAGACGAGACTTTGTAGAATTTTAATTGAAATGTCAAAAGCGTTTAGTGCGGCAAGCACATTGATGCAGCAGTCTCAGTCGTTGCTGCCACAAGACAAACGCAACTGGCGACCAGCCAGGTACTGGAATTTTAATCGGCAATGCGGCACAATTTGATTGTGGCATTATTGAGGTTAAGGAAATATGTTAAGAGCATCAGAGAGCTCGTTTAGATGCGGGCAAAAGGTAAGTCTATAAAGTTTAAGGCACAAAAACATTACAAATGGAGCTCTACTTTTTTTTGTTTTTGGGTGCGATCGAAGGGTTTTTTTTTTTAGCTACTTAAGGTGTGTCAAAAAGTAAATTCTACGGCATTGTTGCCAAACTTCTGCTGAGATAAGCTCTACTTATCTGACAAGTACTTAACCTGTATTATGGGTTAGAAAGTCCAACTAAATATTATGTTTGATTCAATTGCAGATTCATTTCATGAAACCTTTCCCAAGCCATTTATTTTCTATACATATTTGAATTTTAAACCGAAAATCAATATTGTTCACCCCAAACTTGCTAAAAATATATAATTTATGATAATACAGCTTATAATTTGAAGCATAAACGGTCTGATTATAAGCATAAACAGACTAAAAGGCCAATGCCAATTTTGAGACAGACAGAAATGTGGCAAGTTTGGCCAAGTAGCATGCGAAATGTCTGTCAATCGAAGTCGATTATCGTTCGAACGGAGGTGCATCAGACAATTGTTAATTAACACTGCCACCGGCAACAACAGCAACAAGCACACAAAATTTGCACAAATTGTGGCTACAAATTGTGCTTACAGCACGTTGCACAGCAGACAAATCAAAGTTGCATCGCATTCAGTGAAAGGAGAGAAGAGGGTAGTTGCTTTGGTGGTGGTGCTGGCAAATGTTGTCAAAACTCATACAACAATAGATTTTAGGGTTTATCGCTGTATTGAGCATATGCAACAGAGTCCAACACAGCTGTCACAAACTTTTTTTTCAAGAGAAAGGGAGAGAGGGTTGGGGGCAGACGAACAAGAGCAGCAGCAGCATCAGCAGCAGCCCCGCAAACATTTACAGTTGCAGTTTTACAGATGAAGCAGAGACGTTGTTGAGGCAGAAGCTTGGCTCGTAGCCGTGTTTCATTTTTAACCCTCATTTAGCATAAACAGCAGGCCCAAAACAAGCACCAGCAGCTCACCAGAGAGCCCCAGCAGAGAGACTCAGACAATGGCAGCAGCTAGCAGCCAGCAGCCAGCAGCAGCCAGCAGTTGGTGGCTGTTGCAACTTCAACTTCAACTTCCAGATACTCCTCGCTATTAAACGCTCGCACGATTTTCTCGTTGCGGCTGACTGACTTGTGCCGTCGTGCCAGCGGCTCTTGAAACAACAACAAATGAAAGAAGAAGAAAAAAAAAACTTAAGCATTGTGCTAAATATATATACTATAGAGAGGCTGCTGACTGAATGGAGAGCTGAAAAGCATCTGCTTCAAAGCCACAAACGAATCCTGTCTCCATATAACTGCAGAAACGCAGACGTTTTTCTTTGTTGATGACGAAGCTGCGGCGCTTAATTAGCACGTCTCTGCAGCATTTTTATTTTTGTTGTTGTTGCTTTGTTTTTTTTTTGGCTATAAATAGCTGTTAGTGTTAGGCAGGGGAAAACTCTTGGTGAAAATGCTGTGATTAACTTGCACATGTTGTTTAAAAACGATTATGATCAAAGGTTGTTTGTTTGCTACACAGAAAGATGTTGAAGTTAAGAAAGTTGTACAAAAACTATAGTTCAATGCACATTTGGAAAGCTAAAGATTTAAGTAACGAAAGTTGAAAATGCATTGAATATGGATGCATCATTATGGGATTTCTTTAAATATTGTTAAGAGTAAGCTTTAGATTATCTTTTGGCTTGTTGTATAGTATGATTCGACTCAACTCAGCCATCTTTCATATTCCTCTTGTATTCATTTAAGCCCCTGTAAATGAGTCTCCATCTCTTCTTCCTTAACCCATTCTATTGCATCATAAATATGTGTTAAAAAACTACCGCTAAAATACAAAAAAAGCTAAAAAACAGTGGCTTAAAATGCTGACGAGCCGCATTTGACAAGCGTGTACCATAAACTTTAAATCATATCTGCGGAAACGTATGCATAAATATTCTGAAAAAAAAAAACAACTATTTTTCTGGTTTGTTGTTGTCCAGCAAATAGTTTGACGCAAAACTTAATTAGTTTCTCGCTTGGCTAGGAAGATTCACAGCGAGTGTAGTGATGTTGCCCCGAAGACAGATTAACGCCTGTTCGCTGCATTCCCCCTCCATAGCCTCACCACATATTTGAATGTTGTTCTCTACTTTTGTAGTTGTGGCCATAGGACTGACTCACTGGCTGGATGTAGTTTTACGAGTGGCTTCATTAAGTTTCGGGTTCAAGTAGTTGCCCACCGACTGCCAGTTCAACTGTCCAGCTGTCTAACTGCATCTCCCCCCGGTAGCTCCACGTCTCTCCTTCTATCTCTCTCCCTTGCTAACTCTACGAATTGTCTATTTCAGTTTTCCAATGTAGTTTACGATGCGTTGTGGCATAGAGTTTTGTTCATCGCTCGTCGTTTCTGTTCTGTTGTCCACCCAACACACACGATGATTTATTTGGCACACACACATTGACAAACACACACAAACACACCTTGACAGCTACCTGCGCGCGTGTAAATGCATTTTGCTGTAGGTGAATTAGGTTTGCTGCCGTTGCTGCCGACCGTAGCAGGTCGAGGTTAAGCGGGCAGGGAGTGCTGGGGAAGCTAAAGTCTCGCTGGGCTAAAGCTTTTTCGTTGGTCGCACTTTGTTGACTATTATTTTTCATTTTGAACGCACGCAAAAAGGTTGGCTGCGACGATAGAATGAAAGGGGAGAGAAGAGAGAGAGAGAGAGAGCAAGCAACTTGGGAGGGCGGAGATGCAATGGAAAATTATTTCATGATGCTATACACTCAGAGAAATAACAATAAGAATGGAATTAAACATTAATAAAGTTAGTAAAATATCTTCCATAAAGTTCATTTCTCTACTCCCAAAGCCCCACGTTTTTTGGAAAAACATTTTGCGAACAATATACATGAGTTTTTCGCTCAGTTGCCACACACACATACCATGCTGCCCAAAGTGTTTGCTGTGACTGTTACATGATACCTAAAGCCGCAGCTGCAGGCGAGCTGGAGAAAGATAGAAAAATGTAAACCTCAAAGATACATTTGCGCTTCACTTGAACCGTAGAACGTAATTCAAGTGAACTAAGCTGGCCGGAGCAAGTGACTCACATGTGTGAAACGATGTGTGTGCAAACACATATAAAGTTATGTGTGTGTGTGTGTGTGTGTGTGATGCGAGGGCGCAATGAAGCTGTAGACAAAATTGCGTGCGTAATTCTTTGGCAATGTACAGCAAATGTTTGGCCAAAAACAAAAGAGAGAAAATAGTTTAACATAGGAGCAGGAGCAGAAGCCCGTCATCAGGATAGAAGTAGAATATGTTTGTTGGTTAAGGAAGCAGAGAAAATGGCACGTTGTTATTTGGGCGCTACCTAAAGCACAGTCAACACACACACACACACAGCACTTGAGCTCATTTTTATGACCGAAAATTGCATTTACAGCAAGCAGGCGTTGAACATTGTAGTTTAGTAAAGATTGTTGTTGTTTGTTTGTTGCTTCGATGTTGCCGCATTTCACAATCAGGCAGGCCAGGCAAGGCAATCAGAAAGATTAGATGAGTTTTGGGTTACTGGAAAATTCTTATCGAAAAAATCGCAAATTTCAATAGAAACTTATATTAGTTGAGCTGGTATTTAAACGGCCTTTGTAAACTCAAAGAGTAATTTAGTTATTGCATTTCTTGGAAGTTAACAATTTTGTGCCCCGTTGCCAAACTTCACTTGATGGCATTAAAATCCAAACTTATTTTCGAGAATTTCGTGTGAACTATAAGCTGGAATAGTTAATTATTTATGCAGGGATTTACCGTTAGACCACAACTATACCCAGCACGACCCTCCCCCCTTTTAAGAGCCACAAAGTTCAAAAATAAATGAAAAACTCATAAACCAATTTGGCCCTCGCTCTTTCTGCCAATGCAATCAATGGCAGTAATAAAATGGAATGGCAGGAAATTCAATGGGGGGAAGAAGAGACGCGCCAAGAGAGAGAGAAAGAGAGAGCTTAAATGTTATGAAGAGCGACGAGTGCAATGGAAAAATACGATAATTATTCAAACACTTTCAAAGTCAAACACAAGCACACACACACACAGAGTTTTTTTTGGGAGAGTATAGGAAAAACTTTAGTCATGGAAAAGTGCCGTCCAAAGGGATGGACATTACAACGTTTCAGGGAAGGTTTTTGCTTCAATTCAAGCGAAACGAGAGATGAGATAGAGAGCGGAGACAGACGAGAGACGTGGAAAATGCGGTGGCAGACGATAAACATATGCGGGAACACACACATGCATACATATGTATATCCTGTAAGCGGGCCTGTCTGCACAATCCTGTGTGTGTATTTGTGCGACAGACAAAATATCTAAAAACTGTCGAAGGTTGTTCAACTAACCAACCACCAGGAGTTAAAGCAACATCAGCAGCCCAGCATCAAGCAGAGCAGCTGTTCAGCCTAAAAGAATTGAAAACAACCAAACCCAAGAAATAGTGGATGGTAAAATAAAACTACATGTCCCGGTAATCTGGTACTTTTCAATGTATGTACTGCACTGCTTTTGCATTTAGCTTTTGTTTTGTTTGGCTTTGTTTTTGGTGGTGCAGCAGAAATAGAAATAGAGCGACATGAAGGGAAGGGAAATCACTTAACACAGGGGCACAGTCACAGGCTCAGGAACAGGAACACAACTTGCGCGAAGGGGAAAACTTAAGCAGCAGCAGCAGCGTCGATTAATGCCAGGGAATCGCATCGAATCGCACGTCAACGATGCGGGCCTGAGCCTGGGCAGGGCCATTGGACTTGAGATTAGCAGCAGGATTTGCGCTTGATCAAAGACCGAAAACAGCCCAGAGAATATGCTGAGGAAGAATGGTTGCATTTGTTGCGATTGCCAAATACCCTTGCAGGTCTCTAAGGCTTAGTAGGGAAGTAGATTTGTAAGTTGTTCACAAAGGGAAAAACCCAAATAATAGTTTTCATACTAAATTTGCACTCGGTAAACCTTAGATGAATTCAAAAGTAAAGACAAACTGTTCAAACACATTCGACATTTAAACAATGAGTTCTAAGTTGTTAGTAAACTAAACAGCTCAACCTACAAAATAGGGTATCTAAAATAACAGGAACACAAGAGGCGCACTGGCGGCTTACTAGCTAGCTGGCTTTCCCGAGTTTCTGCCAATGCAATAGCCAAAACCAAGCAAGGCTAGCCTGGCCAACAGATAACGATAACGACAACGACGACACCTTGCAACCCAGAGGCTGTGGCTGTGGTTTAGGCTAAGGCTAAAATCTAAGGCTAAGGCATACCTGCCTATGTTTTGTGCCGGAGCTACAGATGCTGGTTCCTTTTGCCTGACCAAGCCAGATACATATAGTCTCTGAAACCGCGACTGTCTGAGCTCAGAGAGCAGGCCACAAGTCGTGCAGGAAGCGAGTTTAGTATGCAGGCAAAATGTTTTTCTTGCACGTCCCAAACGTCTCCTCAACTCTACTCTTTTCTCCTCTCTCACTCTCTCTGTCTATCTCTCTTATTCTCGTATCTTACTGTGTCCGTTTGTCTGTTTATACTGACTGTCCGTTCTTGGACTTGTCGTCTTGGTCTGTCTGTCTGACTGCATGCCTCAAAAACCAGTTGCAGGTAGTTCAAAGTAAGCCCAAGATGTGTTCGGTCATCTTTTGCGGCTCTTTTCGGCTCATGCCGCACAATTCTTCCTCTCCTCTCCTCTCCTACTTCTTCTTCTGTTTCTTCTACTACTGCAACTGCGAACTGGGCAACAACACAGGCCAAAACAGACGCTCTCTTGAACACTCGACTCGACCGACACTGTGTGTCCAATATTTTTGTTTTTGTTGGCCGAAACGAACGTTTCTCCCTCCCTTTCCTTTGGTTGCTTGGTTTATGTTTGTGTAGTCTCTCTGTTCTGGATGCAGTGAGAAAAATTCGTAGAAGTTTGCCTAGAATTAATTGGTTAATCTCTTTGTGTGTGTGTGTGCATTTTAAGCGTACATAAATAGTTTCCTATTTCTAAGAAATAAATTGTAAACTGATTAATCTGGCGTTTCTTTCGTCTTTCTTTTTATTGACAAAACAATTTTTTAATGCTGAGTAAGCAAAAGGATGGAGATAAGTTGATGTAATTATCAAATAGCGCTGTTGCCGCACTTCACTTGACTTTTAAAATTGCACTAAAAAATTTGAAGCCTAGCAAATGCTTTTAAGTACTTTTTGCTCTGTTAGCGAACTTCATTAACATCATATCAAGTGGAAACGACCCCAACAAATACAATCTATGACACTTGCTTCACATTGCTGTTTGAACTTCCTGCCTGATCTATATGTAGGTCTCTACCACAACCTCCTCTCACCTGCCGCTTACCAAGCAACCAACGGCACATTGCTCCGTCGAGCCCATAAACAAAAAACACAGAAATACAAAAAAAAAAAAACTAGCCTGGCATCTGGCCACACGGCATCTAACAAGTTCGACATTTGGCACTTAAATTTAACGCTTGATTGCATTTACAGTGCCGTAGCAATATATTAATATAGGCTCTCGACTCCAAACTCCAACTACGACCCAGACCAAAAGACCAGAGCAAACAGCTAGAAGAGACTCTAGAAGACTCTGGGTTGATTGCTTTCAAAAGCCAATCCAACGTCAACGACTCTATTCTGCGGGTTCTTCTCTAGCCGGCTTTTCTTTTAGCTTCGTTTCCTTAGGGCCTAAGACCTATAGTATAGGTGTCTGATGCCTGCTTGCCTGCCTGCCTCCTCCCCCACTTCACTTGTGGCACATTTCATCGCTGTCGTCTTTATGCGCTGCTGGTGCTGCTTCTGCTGCAAAGCTTCCTTGTGCCTATTTTTAAGCACTTCTCCAACTTCAACGCCAACTCCACTTCCCGCCTCCCCACTCACTTGGCGTCACTTAGCGTGTGCCAGTTTTTCACTGGCTTCTTTTTGGTGTTTACTCAACACTAACCCCTGCCCCCCTCCTGTGTAAGCACACACACAAACACACACACACACCGCTCCCCCTGGCTGTGCCGGATATGCCGTTATACACGTGAATGAATATTTCTCTTTGGCTGGCAATGTTGCCAAATTTCAGTCTCAGCTGTCAAAAACAAGTCAAAAATCAACCGTTACACCACAGCAGTAAGAAAAACTCGTTGAACAACAATTAATTGTAAAAATTTTAAAATAAAATAAATGAGAATATTTTCATTTGCAGTGAAAAATGCAAATCAAAGGAGGCGGAAAAACTTTTGCTTAGCCGCCAGCCAAAAACAGCAACACAAAATGAACAAAAAAGACAGCAGCATAAAACAGAGAGAGAGAATGAGACGTGTTCCGAACGGTGGGGGATGGTAGGGGGACAATATTTTATAGAAAAACCACCCTACCGTTACATTTAGCTGGCACAAAAATGCATAAGGCACACAAAGGACGAAGGACGACCAGAGCTATATAATGTTAATGTTGATGCTCCGTCGTCTACACACTACACACAGCTCACAAAAAAAGGGGTTAAGAAAAAAAACACAAACACACACAACAAAATACAAAACAAAACAAAACGAAACGAAACGGACGTGAGAGGCCTATATGTATAAAGAGTATCAAAGGAGTGCATGCAGAAGGAAAGGTCGCCGCCAGGCAAAAAGCCATTGAACCCAGTTACATGTTTAGACTAAAGTCTAGTAAACAGCCCCCCAACAAACAACATATGTAAACGAACTAATAAAAATCAACTGAGCAAAGTTGCTTAGTTAGCTAGAAATTTTCTTTTATTTGACGATTTCCGCTTCTAAAATAGATAGGTTTGTCGAAAATCCTCAAAATCCGTTTACGATTCCAGCTCTTAAAGAACTATCTAACAATAATCACAAAAAAAAAAAGAAAAAACTTACCATACAACGCCGAATGCACCATAGCCAATTGGACGATCCGGTTGGACATCCTGTGGCACCGCTGGCGGTTGATAATATGGAGCCGCAGCGGCCAATATTGCGCTGGCGCCCTGTGGCGCACCACCGGCAGCACCACCCTGTACCAGCGACATCGATACGCTCATTGAGGTACGCGGCGCAGCAGCTGAAGAATTTGGGCAGCTGTTGCTCTTGTTCTTCTCGTCGTTGATGGTGGTGGTGGTGTTGGTGTTGAAGGAGTTTGTATTTGAGGAGCTTATGGTGGTGCTGGAATAGCTGGGTGCTGTATGATAATGCTGGGTATTTGCTGGATGGCTTGTATATAGCTTGCCGCTGCTACTACTGCTGCTGTTGATGTTGTTGTTGCTGCTGGAGATGTTGGCTGCTGCTGTAGTGGTGTTGGTGGTGGTGTTGATGCCAGTGCTGGTGTGGGTGGTTGTATTAGTTGTGGTAGTGGTGGTGGTGGTGGTAGTTGGATGGGAGAAATGGTGTTGATTGCTCAATGAATGCCGCTTGGGGCCACTAATGGCCGCCATTCAATAGTTGCCCATTTGTTTGTTGTAATTTTGTTGTTAACGTTGTTGTTTTTGTTTGTTCAACGCACATTAATTTATTGTTATCAATTTGATTTAAACACATTAAAAATTAATTAAACGAATTTAATCTGTGCACATTTTTAATTACGGTTTCGAAGATTTTTTCGGCTTTGTTGTAGTTGTTGCTGCTTCTGCTGCTGGCGACTGCAAGAAAATATAACTTCAATTAGAAAAAGCACAAGAAAACGAAAGAGGAAGCAGTAAAATCATAGATTTTTAGGCGCATTTTTCGGTAGGCAAAAGGGAGAAAAAAGAAGAAGTGCCGTTAACTGAGACCGGGGCGCGTCGGTGTAAGCAATGTAAAAGTGTGTGCGCATGTATATGGATTGAGGGCGCGCGAGCAGGCGAGAGAGTGCTAACAAACGTTTAAGGTGGAGTATGGAGTTTTTTTTTCAGTTTAAATATTGTTTACATGGAGAGCAGACAGTTTAATCAACTTGAAAATGCGTTAAATTTTTTATTTAATATGTGCACATGTTTTGCAACACCAACAGCAAAAGAGAGAGAAAGAAAGAGAGCAGCGCTCAGCATGTGTGTGTGTGTGTGTGGTTTTGTAGCGTCGCGCACTTGACACTTTTTTGTTGCTGTTGCCGCTGCGACTCTAACGCCAAGGCAAAGGCGACGCCTCATGACAAAACAATGCAAAATAATGGAAAAGTGCAATGAAATGAAGAAAATGTGCCGCATTTGTTGAATTTCACATGACATTTTTTTCAGCCCTAATTGCACTTTGCCATTGTAGTTCTGTTTTTTCTTATATTAGTATGCGTACCTTTAGAAAAATTCACAATTATTGAGCGGCGACAGCGGCTTTTGTTGATGCCAACAACGCTGGAAATCAGATTTTGACGACAGCGGCGACTCTTCCGCATTTGTATGTCTGAGTGCTTGTGCCTGTTTTGGTGTGTACGTAAGTATATGTGCAGCTGTGGCGACGGCGGCATCGACGGCGTGAGATACGTTAACGATATGAAATTAACACAAATCAAAAATCAAAGCCAACTAAAACGCGACGCGAGCAGCGAACAGCGAACAGCGACTAACATGCAGTTATTCTCCCCAAAGTGTTGTTGTTATTTGTGGTTTATTAGCGCACACACTCATGAATTTCGAAACACACATACACACAGAGAGAGAATGAGAGGAAGAGAGAAAACGAGAGAGCGAGCGCGAGACCGACGGCAGTCAATTGAATTTTTTTTTTTTTTTAGTTGTGCATTTGTCACGTTTTCGAGAGGGGCTCAATTTATATTATAATAATATATCTTGTAATCACACACTCTACCACGAAGTTTGGTAGGCAGCAGTAAAATTGCTTTTGCAATACATATGAATTATGTATGTATTAATTTTTTCCTTTGCCTTTTGCATCAAACACACGCGGCGTCAATTTACCGATATTATGCGTGTCGTTTATGCGAAAGTCGTGATAGGACTGACAACAACAAAATTTCCAGCAATGTGACCGGGTTTATAAGAGCGGTGTGACCAGCCGCTCAAATATTTGGGATGTGAACTAACAGCTGACTGTTTGCAACATGCTGCCTCAATCGTGCAGCTTAGCAACATTTTTGTCTGACATGCACAGCTGCTTTTATCGATAGGTGTTGGTCAATGTAAAGAATGATAAGCAAGGAAATGTTGTTATATTAATGCCAAATATATGTTTTTGCAATAACAAAAATAACATAAGAACAGTTTTGTGCATGTTTCAACGAAATTACTGCAGAATACTGCTTTGACAATAATAATAGAAAAAACCGAATCGAAATAAATTGGTAACACTGAGCCAAAGCTGCGCTGTGTGCCTGTGAGCTGCGTACCTATTTTAATGCATTTTAAATTGTAAACATATTGCAAAGAGAAGAAGACAGTCGGCGGCGGTGAAGTCAGGTTGGTGAACACTATGGAACGGGCTACTGAAAATGTGAAGGAATACCTTACCGATCTTGTCGTGCCGCATCATCGCTGCAATGTAAACATTATTCCGGACCATATAACCATGCTTAGCGGCACAAAGATTAAAAAACAACACAGTCGCAAGCGACGCACCCACAAATCCAGCACACTTAGTCGCAAGGAATATGCTGAACTTGGACTAAATACACTGCCAACCAAGCAGATGAAATATGAGCAGGCTCTGCCATTGCACAAGCTGTGGCGTGGCTATATGCGAGAGCATCTAGGGCTGGAAGATGGAGACGAGGTGCCGCAGGTGCACGAGAAACGCTACGACGAGTTCAGCAAACAGCTTGTAAAGATGGATTTGCATGGTGCCAAGCTGCGTGTCATCCAATCCAAATGTCCAACTCTTGTTGGCCTGAACGGCATTTGTGTTATGGACATGAAAAATGTGCTCAAGCTTTTGGGTGAGGACCACAAAGTGCGAACGGTGCCAAAAAGTGAGTGCGTCTTTGGAATGAATTTGGGCAACATGGAGTTTACCATTTTTGGACAGCATTTAAATGTGCGACCAGCGGAGCGAAGCGTCAAAAAAATCAAAGGCTATGTAGAGCCATTTATGTAGCATTCAATTAATTATAAATTGGCGCAGATAAATTTAAGCTTTTACACAAAACAAATAATAAAATTCCAACAATTGTACATTGAAAACTTTAATTTAAGCTTTTATTTTAAAATCGTACATTTAACGCCCGAGTAAAAAGGGCGACTGGAAATACCACGCCATATTAATTAATTGTATACATAGTTATAAATGTTCATTAGTTGTAGTTTCTTTTGTGTTGGTTGATTTGTTGTTGTTTGTTTATTTTTTTTTTTTCATTTGTGTGATTCGATTTACGCAGTCGGTTTGGTCATAATAACGACAGCAGAGGGAACGAGCCCAAGCACCTCTAGCGGCTTCTCATAGTCATCATCGGCAAAGATCTTGCGCGGAAATGTGGTCATTAGTGCAAAGGGCGTCTCAATGCCAGTCTTCACCTGGATGAAAACGCGCACAGCTGAGAGCGGCTCCTTGACATTAAATTCGGATGAGAGTGTAGAGCCATCCTGCAGTCGCACTTGGATGCGTGTCTCAGTATAATCCCGAGGTGGCGACTTGACACCTGTCGGTGATGTGGCCGTTGTGGTTGAGCTTACCGACGGCACAGCATCTGACAATGCAGCAGCGGGACTGTTTTTCATTTCCCTGCAAGATAATTGCTCAAGTTAAAAAATGTATATTTTAGAGTATCAACTGATAAGTTCACCTGGCTTTGCGTGCCGCCTTGTCAGCCTCAATTTGTGCACGGACACGATCGCGTGCGGCTTTTTCTTCTTCTTTTTCACGCTTGCGCTGATCGACGATCTTTTTCATTTCGATCTCCTCCATGCGACGGCGGGCTTCAGTCATATCTTTGCCGGAGCGTATGCGATTGCGTTCACGTTCTAGAGCCTCAGCCTTTTCCCGTTCCTCGCGCTCGACACGCTTCTGTTTGAGCTTCTCCTCGATGATGGCGAGTTGTGCCTTCTTCTCCTCCTCGGTCAGGGATTTCTTTTCCTCTGTGGACTCGGAGAAGTTGCTGTGTCCTGTCTTGGCGGCATGATATTCAACCTCTGTTTGATCTTTGAGAACCTTTCCACAATCGTCGCATTTTAGCGATTTGGCAACGGGTTCGTCAGTGGCACCACTGCTGCTTGGCGCCGAGTCTTCAGTTGAAGCTGCAGCTGGTGCAGGAGCAGAACTATCGGCAGCTGGTATCTCGTCGTCGACATGGGCTAACAGCCATTCCATGGCCATCTCAACGCCCTTATGGCTGGTCACCTTCAAGGCGTATTCACTTTACAAAATATATGACAAAATTTTTATGAAAATACCGGCGAAGATAAAAAGATTGAGATGCACTCACACTCTTTCTTTGGGAAAACCCATATCCATCAGTGTTTTTAAATCGCTCATTGCTGTGGGTTCTGGTTGTAGATAGTTTTATTAAATACGTGATATAATGCACAAGTTTCTAAATTTTTTCTTTCAATATTTTCCCTGCAATAATAATGACACACAAAAACAATGCCTAGTTACTAGTGTTGCACAATGATCAAAAATGGAGTACCAAATCTGAGTGGTTTTTTGTTCTCATCGACTAATTGTATTCAACTTTTGCATCTTTTTTTTAAATATTTAATACACTTAAAATGATAAAAACCAAACTTTTTCAGATAGTATTAGTTATAAGCAAAGCGTCGAATCATGCTTAAATTTTTCGATATAACCATCGATATCATATCAGCTGATAACTACGCCTAGCAACCGAACAGCCGACAGCGTCATTTTAACCATTTTGTTTTCTTATTCCGATAATATGTCGCATCAAAATAAGTTGAAAAAGATGGTTATTAAAATCCCTCGCCATCCGTTCATTATTGCACAAGGTGAAGTAAGCTTCTCGGAACGTGTTCCACTACGCAAATGTCGTGTAAATTTGGAACGCATTAAGGGACAACCGGCCACAGTTGTTGCAGGACGCCCATTCCAATTAAAAAAGAAGCCTAAACGCTGCTGTGTGCGTGTTGCTCGACTGCCGGTTGTCGAACGCAGCGAGTTATCTGCAACGCCAGCCAGTTCTATTGTTTGCTCGGATTTCGACGAAGGTTTTTGCTCCACGTACAAGAACAGTTCAGCTAACTAACATAATTTTTTTTTTGCAGATGCTATTGCTGAACAGAGACAGTAATCGACTGACTACTGGCTGATTAAAGGAACGATTTAACTGAAGTCTGGACTAACAACAGTTGATTAATTGTCTGCATTCGCATAATGTTTTTCGATGTAACTTTCATTATCTATAGACATACTTTAAATAAATAAATACTCAAATTGCTTGACGGCTTATTTGAATGCCCAACCGATAACTTATTCTTATCGATAACAACTTACAACAGAAAGTTTCATCACTACACTATTAATGTCAGAAAAAATTTGTTAAATAAAATAGTCCAAAATTATTCCTCTTAGCAACATTCCAGAAATAAAATAAACATGAATTGGCACACGGGCAATATAGCAGAAGCTGTGGCAGAATCCAAAGCCAAAGATGCCATCTTCGTTGTGTACACTACAGGTAACAATAAATGGAAATCAAAACCATTGAATTAAATTTTCACCACGTCATGTTCGCCAAATTAAACATTATTACTTAACATAGGTCAGGATGAGATGTCAGCTAATCTGGATAGCTTTCTAAATGATTCGCGTGTATACTCGAAACTGCAATCGTCCGATTTTGTGGCCGTCAAAATACAGAGAGATAGTGAAACCTACGTTCAGTTTAGTTCGATATGTAAGTACAGTAAACACTCGATACGAGAATCGGTTTAAATAATACTAAGTATCCACTGTCCACTCGTGTATATGATCCTTTGTGTGACGTTCATTTTTTATGCATTTCATATTTTAGATAAAGTAGTGCCGGTGCCATCAATTTTTTTTATTGGAAAATCTGGTACTCCGCTTGACATTGCTACCGGCATTGTTGCCAGCGTTGAGGAGCTTGTAGCTAAAGTCAATAAAGTGCTTATCTTAGCTGGTAAGCAACCAGATCCGGAAGCCCCAACAAACAGTGGATTTGCAAGTGATTTGGAAGAGTCTAAACGAAGCATTGCTGGTGCAGACGATGAAAATTCACAAAGTGGTACAAGTGCCACAACCCAAATAGAAGTGAAGGAGCAAGAACCAGTTAAGACACAGCAGGAATCTGTGCCAGAAGCTGAAGTTACGGAACCAGCTATAACCGAACCCATTGAGGAAGTTGCTTCAACTGCTTTACCTGATCCAGTTGCTTTAACTGCTTTGCCTGATCCAGTTGCTTTAACTACTTTGCCTGATCCAGTTGCTTTAACTACTTTGCCTGATCCCGTTTCTCCAGCTGCTTCTCCAGCTGCTTCTCCAGCTGTTCCATCAGCTGTTGCCTCAGAACCAAAGGCAGCGTCTTTAACAGCGGCAGCAGCTGCCGAAAAGCGTGTAACATCAGCAGCTGCTGCTACGGCGAGCCCCGCTTCGGTGCTGCCTGCTCAAATTCAAAACCTCATGCCATTGAGTGTGCCACTGATTCCAGCAGGCGCTCCAGCAGCACAGGGCCCACGTTCGCCCGCCGAGGAAGCGGAAATGCGCATGATTGATATTCAGAATCTTGCTGAGCAGCGTCGAAATGAACGTGAGGACGAGCAAAAGCAACGCAATAAGGACAACGAGCTGCGACGTCGTCGCGAGCGGCGCGAAGCACAAGTGCAGCCGACTCTTACTCGAGAGCAGGAACTTAAGCAAATGCAAGTGAGTAATAAGAGAAATTATTACCAACCAATTATTAAAACTAATTTTTCCCTAGGAACGCTTAAAACGTGATCGGCAGCAAGAGCAAGAAAACCGAGGTCGGATACTGGCACAAATAGCCGCCGATCGTGCTGAGCAAGCAACTCGTAGATCATTAAATACAGAGATTCAAAGCAATATTAGTAGCACAACGACAACAACACATTCAGGCGGCTCACAGGATTACTCGATTAGCTCGGTGGAGGAGACGCGTCTGCAAATACGTATACCCGGTGGCCTGACACGTACCAAAACTTTTCCCGTTGCCGAGCCGTTAGCCACTGTGCGCGAATATGTGCACGATGAACTGCTCGCTGGTACCAACATACGCGAATTCACAATGGCCGCAACTTATCCGAGGCGTGAGTTCAAGTTGGAAGATGAAGTCAAATCGTTGAACGAATTGAATTTGGTGCCCAATGCGGTGCTTCTGGTACTTAAAAGCGAGCAAGTGAATCGTGTGGTGCGCAGCAGCAACAGCATTGTTAACATTGTGACGAGCATGTTGTGGGCAATACTCATACCGGCGGCTATGGCCTTTGACTATTTGAACCGCATGGGACTGCAGCGTTTGAGACTACGCATCAGTCAGTTGATGGGTTGGTCGAAACCTGCCGCAGGAGGTGATGTAGTTGCCGAAGTTCGCGACGATGCGTAAGCTAAGCCTCAGCATTTTTCTCAAGCTAAGAATTACTTGATTTTTAAACATTTGTTTTACAGAGCTTCTCGTCGCAATATGGACATGTTTTTCTTGAGTGCGACGCAGGGTACGCGCTTTCCACAAAACCCAAATCAAACTACAGCAGGAACTGGTACAAATTCGCCGCAAGGAGGCGAGGATGCACCACAATTGCAGGAAATGGTACAGCAACGACCCGTTGGCTTCAAGCCGCCACGTTATGGTGAATCGAATATACGTCGATTGGCAGACACCAAGGATGACGAGGAGGACAAGTCCACCTACAATGGCAACTCAACGCAGCAGCAATAATCAATACTAGTTAAACCTTTCGATATTTATCCATAACCGTTACATTCACAGCTTAAATTATTATAATAAAAGAGGTCAACAGATGCAAAATACCCAAGTAAACAAAATCAACAATACCCAAAAACATAGATATTTATGCATATTATATTCGTGAGTGTGTCGTGTCTTTAATTTTTGTTATTATAGTTATTATTTAAACAAGCAAGAAACTTATCAGCAGTTTTGGTCTAAAGACGCAATATTGTGATAAGATATTAAAAAGGGGGACAGAACTAAACATATAGTTAAATAATTTGTTCTAAATATAATGCAAACATTTTTGTGTAATTTCATTTAAAAAAAAAAAGATACGTTAATGCGTATTTCTATCGATGTGATTATAAATTCATATATACGCTACTACAAGAATAAAAAATGATTTTCTTTCGTTCTATGACTAATCACAATCAATTGCACCCGTATAAACGCATTGTGTTTAGCCTTTTCTTTTGTTGTTGTTGATATAGCTATATATAATCATATGTATTGAGTGATTGTGATATGGTGCAACGATCACGTGTCTCGCTGTTTTTGTTTTTTTAAATACAATTTAGCCTCGAGTCCGGGGAAACGATCTGCGTTTTAGCTGATCTACATTATAATAATGGTGAAATTAGTTTTAAATAACTTATGTGTGGGACATAACAAATGATTTTTTGATTATCTTAATTACAATAAAGTTAGACGGATAGTAGGGGGGGCGGCAGATGATGCCACACATAAACAATAGCAAGTGATTGACTGTCCCTTCTACAATGTGAACCAAATTAGAAATTGCAATAGTTTGTAGACATTAACCAATGGGAATTTCCATTCCTCTTTGCGTAAGAGCGGCGGCACGAGGCTAGGATAACGCACAGGGCTTCCGATGTGACAATTGGTGTTCACTGTGCCACCCGGATACTTAATGGCCACCACATCGCTAAGCTTGACGCCATCGCAATCGATCAGCTCCAGCGACTTGTTGAAACAAATGCGTATCTCCGATAAATAGCTAATGCCATGTTTGCCATCGAATAGACAATGGATCGAGGGATTCTTGCCCAGGCCGCGTACAATAGCGTTGTTCAATGCAATGACCGTGTTGTTGGAGTCAGGATGTATGCCCGCTGCGTCCAGTAGATTGGACATCACGTAATTCTCACGCCACTTGAGACCCTGACCAAAATACTTAAGCTCATTGTCGAGTTCAGCGAGGACAGCGGCACAAGTGCCATGCTTTAGCCACTCATGTTTCCATAGATAATCCTGCGAAGTGTCACCTTCCAAGTCCAGCCAGTAGATATTTAAGCGATCTAGAATTGCTTGAAGTTGTTCGGGATCGAATTCGGCCGACCTGTTGCAAAAGTTGGGTCCAATTTGACCCCATTTCGTTGGCCAGATGCCGTGTATGGTCCAAAACTCTTTTTTCTGCGGCAAAGTGCACTCGTGTGTAGGATCCTGCTCCCTCCAATGGTAACAGGTCGTAACTGGCCATTGCTGTGTGAACACTAAGACATCCCAGCTGTGTGCATCCTGGTTCAAGACATTCGAATATAGTGGATAATCATCGTCATTATCCTCATCAGAGAAATCAGCGGCGCTGGGTCTTTTCAAAGGCTTCTCGGCTGAGCTGCTTGACTCATCTGACGTGTTTGCCAATGCGATACCCGAGTCGGATATTTCATCAAGAGCGCTGCAAGAGAAACGAAAATGTGTAATTTGTTGTGGGTTTCTCTTTTTGTTTCAAGGTGTTTCGTTGGGATATACAGGTGCAATGGGGTAACCTTGAACTTGCTGCATTGTCAAGGGCATAGTGTATTCGGCTTATTGAAATATCGATTGCTGTTCCTGCTTTGCTACAACAGTTTTTTTTTTTTATTGCTTAGTTTTTTTTTTGTCGTTGTTTTTGTTTCTTGTTTTCTTGTGCGCCGCCTACGCAGACAAAAGCGCTAGAAATTTCCCTGCCGCTGGCCGTTTAGTTGCCTAAAATTATTCATGAGCACACACTCTTACCTGAATGGGTTCGTTTTTGTCACAGCAATGCTGCATAATAAAACCGTCAAAATAACCAAACATTGTTGTTGATTCTGCATAATTGACTTTTTTTTAAATAACGAAACGTAAGCTAAATTTTATATGCACATATTACGCAGTTCCAGTTATTGCAAGCCCGCAGAGTATTATTTTCAATTCGTTTTCCTAAGAACTTGTGCTGGCTTTCTACCACAACGATTTCAATTGTAACAAAAAAAGTAAATTATGTTGTTTTGTGCACTTTTGTTTTTGTTTTTTTCTTTTCTTGCTTTTGCGCTGTTATTGAATTGCTAACAGCTGTAATGTGCAACTGTTAATGAAAAAAGTGCTGTATAATGTTGAGCAGACCGATAGCTGTGACAGCACTGCTGCTACTGCGTTGTCGATAAAACAGGTCTATCGGTTTGAGCGGCTCAAATTCAAATTGTCAAGTAAATGGCAATTATTATTTATTAATCAACTCAGACAGATATACATACTTCTGATAACTCTATTTATTGCAAAACCCATATTTATTTTGAGTACTTGTAATAAGTACAAAGACAGTTTGTCTGCACGAATCAGCAAATCCGAGAATGGAAAGAGCACTCGGAGGTTTCTATTCATAGATTAGATGCAATTTTTACACGCGCCCAACTCGCTTTAATTAGTGACAACGATAATTACACACATTTTGTGCTGGCACAATTGCGCTATTTTATCTAGAAAATACGAACATGACATGTAGCCAAACACTAAACGACTTCTGTTGAAAACCCAATGACTACTACAACAACAGCAACAACAGCAACAAGTGAATGACAAGTCGAACAAGACGAGCAACAATACTATTTTTGCTACTGAAAATTAATACATCTATTGCTAAGCAATTGATTATTGCTTAACTTTACTTTGGCCTTTCCACTCATGATCCAATCAAGGCTAACCAAGAGGGAACTAGATAAAAAAAAAACACCATATGAGGAGTGAGTGCTCTTATGTGGAATTTGTCACCACTTATGGCAACTTTAACACTTAGTGTCAGCAATTTTATCAAATTCAATTAGTCCACCACAGCGATAAAGCTCATTTACATTGGCTCAAAAAGCGTTATCATACATACAAATAAACCCATGTCATGGACTTTATCATAACATTTGTGATTATTTTGTCGTGTTTTCTGCGTTCTAGCTAAAACTTACATGATTTTGGACAAGAACAACTGTGGAGCCAACTGGGGGTTGATATTATGCAGATTTTTATACTAGTGTGTGTTTTGTTTGATGACAAATTAATTTCATAATAACAGCTGCAAACATTTTGTAATCAATTTGGCTCGGCTCAAATTATCATCTATGTACAATCAATTAATGTTTGCTGTTCTATTTGGTCTTGTTGCAACAACATTTTTGCTGGCATACTTTGAAAGTTTACTTTGTGTGTGGAATTTATCAGCATACTTTCAATGAAAGATGGGCCTTAGCTAAAATTATCAAATTAGCAAACATCTACTGCTTAAAAGTAAAGAAGAGACATTAAAAAAACTGCACAACTTTTTTAGCCTGCACTCAAATTGACAAAATTATCATTATTTAGCGCAAATAGTCAAAAAATTGTCCAGGCGGACGACAAAAAAGTTGAGCCATTAATTTAAAAATTCGCCCATTAGAAGTTAACGTTGCCTGCTGCCAGCGTCGACGCATAATCAACGCCATCATCATCTTAATGCTGTCCGCCATGATGCTGTCGCTGTCAGCGTCGACGCCAGCGTCGCTGTCTTACTCGCTTAACGTAGCGCATGCGTCGAGAGAATGCGTATGTGAGCGAAAGAGAAAGAGCGCAACAAGAATGTTGTGGGTGGAGTCAGCATAGCTCTAGCCAGCATTATATAGAGCATACATATGTATATGGAGAAACTGGAGGGTAGGCAGTGCTCCGGTAATTGCCTCAATTTTATCGTACATATCCCGTAGCCAGTCACTTGACGTGCTGCCCTTTTTTGTTGCTTTCTTGGCGACGTCGTCGACGTTGTTGTTGTTGTTTTTGTGCAATTGCTGTGTAAATGGCATGAGAATGATAATTGTAGCAATTATAATATTAAATTGGGAGATCATGGCTCACAGGGTTTTCCATTTGCCGTTTTCGCTTTCGCTTCCTTCCACTTTCAACCCGCCAATGTTTTTATGTAGCATACTTTTTTGCTGACTCCAGCTCTCCATCTCATTCATACCTCTCTCTCTCTTTCTCTCTTGTCGATGCTGCTGTGTATTTTGTCGGATTTGTTTGTTAATTAGAATTCTAGCGTTGAAATTAAAATGCTCACCCCTCCAATTCCCCTGCACTCTGTGGAATTTATAAAAAAAATAGCTGTATTTATTTTTTGTAGAATTTCGAGTAGTTTTTTGGGGCGTTCTCTGTGGGTGAAGCTTGGTTCGTTTGAGTTTTGGAATCTGCCTTCTCTTAATTACTGCAGTTTATTTTCTAAGTGAGACTAATTAACAGGCTATTCGTTGCATTGCGGCACATTGCTCAACCAGCTTGCCAACCCTTTGAATTTAGTTTTCACTCTGCACTATGTGAAGAGCTTCAACTACTGGCTGTTTGAGTGGCTAACATGGTCAACATTTTGGCCTATTTAGTTGGTTGATGGCATGCAGAGTGGCCGAGAGACATCCTACAGCACAAACAACTTTTCGAACGGGCCATTAAAAACATTCTTAACTTCTTGTTTTGTTTTGTTGCTTAACTTTTTTGTGCCCAATTAGTTGGCAAAGTTGTTGAAACAAACTTTTGACTATCAAAAGTGAAGCTTGATAATTTAAGGTTGTTCTAAACTAATTTATAGCTAAATTGTTGTAATCACAATATAAGTTTCTAACTTATAAGGTTCGGTCATAACTCAACCGATTTCTTAAAAACTATCCTTACTTGGATTATTTTCTTAGCTCTTTCAATGTATTTTCCTTAACCATCCTAACCATCAACACAATCTAATATTTTATTTGTAATGTTCAACTCGATTCAGCACTAAGCCACAAATTTACGTTATTAGGGCAACATTAGACGTACTGCTAATTATCAACACTGTCTGGCAAAAGCAGGTCCACCCACCAAAAACTCAACGCACAAAAAGCGCCAATACAGCAGAAAGTGCCATTAAGCTCTCATGCTCTAAGTAAACCCAACAAATTCAGAAAACGAGACAAGAACAGAAATGGGGGGGCAACCCGGGCACGTTAATGAACGTAAAATTCACTTAATTCCAACTTTAGCCATGAATTAAGCACGACAAATGTTGGTCGAAACAGTCGTCAGCCATTGCGCATAGTGGTGGGTGGTGGTGGGTGGTTGGTGGAGGGTGGTGGTTGAGTGGGTTGGCTACTTTTGACTGGTTGCTTCGGTCCTGGCCGGGCATAAATATAGCATAAAGACGTGCCGCGTTGATCGGGCGGGGTAGGTTGGTAGCGAGTGTCTGAACCGTGGCAACAATAAGTAAATGTGCTTTTATGGCTCTTAATTAAGGCAATGATGGGGTGTTTTAATACGTTTGCCAAATGTTAAATGACAAACTGGCAGTTCAACGCAGCACGTTCTTCTTCACGTTGTCTGGCGTTAATGAAGCCGCCTTTTTGTTGCCTGTCGGCCATGGCCATGTGGGGTTTTAATTTCATTCTTTGCTGAATTTTCATTTTTGTGTAAAGCGTTTTTCGTTTGACTTTAATTAAGTAGCTAACGAGCAATTGTTAGCACGCTCTTAAGTCAAAAGCGCAAACACAAAAAACAAGCCAAATTATTGCCATTTTTATGGCTGATTGATTTAAACTGGCTGTCAAGCCGTAAAATCTCAGACAAAACTGCTCCTTCCGTCTATCCGTCTGGCTGGTTTTTATGTTTTGTAAATGTTTGTCTTGGCAAGTTTATAGCTCCATTTGCTGAACAACTAAATGGCGCCATTTGTGGCTTTTTATATAGACTAACCATATATACTATGTATTTATTTATCTTTGTGTGTGCGTGTGTGTGTTTGTGCATATGTGTGTTTGGCTCATAAAAATCCAAAATGCGCCATTTGCAACGATGGCAAAAATAACATTTTCAACACTTTTTGTTTGATTAATCAAACGTTTTACACAACCCACGGACAGGGGGGGGGACAGCAAATTAGGGGTTAGTAGCTAAAGAAAAAACACAGCATTGAAATATATATATAGTACTATATACAAGCGATAAACTTGTATCCATTTAGACCAAATTAGTATGCCACGCACGTTTCGCCAAAAAAAAGGATCCGAAAACAAAAAAAAAACAAAAGCAGCAACAAAGCGGAAACGAAAAAACCAAACGAAAAAAATGGCTGCTTGTTGTTGTTATTTAACTTTGTGGTAATTCTTTTTTTTTATGTATAGAATGTCTATTTTGATATTCAAAACAAACGCAATTGGTTTATTACACATCAATAAACGCGACCAGCCAGTTAAATTTTAACTGCGGTTTTTCAAAATCAAAGCAAAAAAAGCGAAAGTAGAAAACTGTTGCCGATATATATACAAATATGTAAATATTATGTGTATATCCATGTCTGGCATAAACGTGATCAAATTATGATTTAATTAATGTTATTCGATTTAAATATATGCGGGTTTGATTTGCACAAAAAACTACTATTATAATGTGTTTAAAAATCATTAAGAAACCTTCAAAAAATGAAATGAAATTCATAGAAAATTCATAGAACAGCTAAAAATATCTATATAACTTAATTACACTACAAATATTTGTATTTCATTTAACTTACACTCCATAAAAGGTTTCCCATTAAGTTGGAAATTAAGCAACACCATTCGGACTCATCGATTGATTTACACACCTACCAAAAATAAGTATCTCAAACTGTATCTCAACAGGTTACTTATCAAGTACTTAAACAGCTTCGCACTCTTGTTGACCCAAGCAAATAGCCTACAGCTACAATTGATTGTTTGCTTATCGAGGCCCCCAACACTCTCAAACCTCCTAGCCAGCATAATGTCCAGTCACGTGCGAGTGTCTAATGCGTAGGGCAAACAGGATATGGCAAACGCCCTGCCCTCCCAATCACAGTATCATATCTAGGCAATTAAAATTATGAAGTGCTAGCGTGAGTATCTTCTGTGAATATATCATGCCGTAACTTGGATGGGTAATTGAAAGACAACAATTGCAACGATTTGACAAGTAGACACAAAAGTCAAAGTCCTACCAAACATTCACATAACTTGGCCAGATTGCAATTTATCTGCACGCAAATTTGCCAGTGTCAGGAGGGGTAGAAGTGTGTGTGGGTGTGAAAAGTCAAGTTGTCTGTTTTGGCTGGGCAAACAATTGGGAGCATAGCAATGATCTTGGTTTGCACTTTTGGCTCTGTCTGCGTTGCACAACTCTGATTTTTGGGCAAAATGGAAAATGGAGTTGCTGTTGGCATTGTTAGCACATCCTCTACTCTTTGTCGTCAAGTCAATTTGTGTACAATATCATCCATATTGGCTTGCAAAATTCCCCAATGTGCCCTTTTCTTGCACTTCAGACTTGAGTTCTTCCTGTTTGTTGTTCCTTTTCATAACTGCTATCGTTAGTGGAAATAAGTCGTGCGTTAACTAAATCAACTTTCAACTTATGTATTTTGATATGCGAAAATTTTGCGTATGTGTTTAACGAAGCGACTGCTTTGGCTTCTTCGGGGAGCCCACAAATTTGTGTATGATTTTTGTTTTACGACTGCACAAGAACAATAACTTTTAGGAGCACAACACTTGCCATTTGTCTCTGTCTATAGATATTTTGCATAGTTATAAGAGACACGCCCAAAAAACTACGTAAAATCCACAAATAAATGCAATTTCTAGATTTTTTTTTTTTTTGGTTCCTAGCTTTCACTATTGTTATGTATACGTATGGAGCAGGCTGAAAAAGCTACCGCCCTTTGGCGCCAAAGAAAATTGGACTGGCCACAAAGCCAGTCAACTGTAAATTGAACAATTTTTGTTTACACAATTTTATTGTTCATGGCCGAGAAAAAAAACCCCAAAAATTGTCATGCATACCAGATGGTCGAACAAAAACCAACAGCCCGTGACCCTAGGCTTAATTTAAAATGAAAAGCTAAAAGGAAAAAACCACAACAACAAACAATTGGCCATATAGTACAAGACGCTTTGGGTTCCATTTAATTTTTGGTTATTTTGCAATTTTTCACTTCATTAAACATTTTTCAACGGATTTGTCATATCAATTTACTGAAAGGGTTATAAGAAAACTAAGTTCCAGTTTGTCTTAAGGGTTGATTGAGACATTTAAACGGACCAAAAGCGAAAACAAACAAATTTGTTATAACGCCAGCTTGGGGTTGGGGTTGGGGTGTGGTAGGGGTTGGTTCCTTACGATTTAAGGGACGTCGGTGCCTGAGTTGGGACTCCTTGGGCTTGTCATGTCAAATCAATGTCAGGGCTGCCTTTGCTACTTACGCAATTTGCTTACATGATGTCAGCATCCGTTTCTATCCAAATCCTACACCTCCTAAACACAACAACCCCCTCACAAACTTGAGTTTTTTAAGTGCAAATGTTTATTTACATGGAAGCACATAAGAAGAACAACATACATAAGTGTAACATTCGTTTTTATGTGCGCCAAAAACAACAAACAACTGATACAATCCCCAAGATGTTGCTTTAATTCTGACAAATCTCTAAAAATTTGTCCTCTGTCGTCAGCTAACGCACACACACACACACACTCATATACACTTTCGCGCATGTTTAGCATACTTATCACAGCGTGAGAGGGGGGGAAGTGTTATGGGGTTCTTTTGTATCATGCGCTCGTTAAGCGCCAAATAAAACAAATCATAATCTTTAAGACATCGTCAACATCATGGGGCTTTCTTCTCTCGCTCTTTGAAATATGACAACGCGTGCCATTTGTCTGTTTGCATTTGTACGTACGCCTTTTGCGGTCTTGTCAACCCAAGTTGTCCTTCAAAGTTCTTCTTAAGGACTTGCCTTATGTGCTCCCTGGAGCATTCGCATGTGCTGGCCGGGATTTGCTTGTTCTTCGCTTATTTGTTCAAATGCCAGGCATCATAAATCTTAAGAATTTGTCAAATTATACAAATAGACTTACATAAGTCGAATGTTTGTTGAAGATTTGTCAATATTGTAGGGCTATTTCTAGGGTAGTCTTTAAAAGTTGTATCAAGAGTATAGAGTAGAATTTGAAAGTTCTTCAACAAGCATTTCTTTCGTTTCAAAATCATTTTTTGTCAGTGTAGTCATGCTAGTTTTATCTAGCATTACTTCTTCGATTATCTCTCTTTTGTAATCATTACCCAACTTAGTTGTAGTCTCTAGAGTCTTTACTTTAATAGCTTACACCATCCACAGCTCAGGTCTATAAAAAGAATTATCAATCAATGCCCACCCAGCGACTTCTTGCTACCTCCTCCCCTGCTCTCTAGCCATCTAGATCACACACGGTGGCAACTTGAACTTCGCACCAACACTCTATACCCTACACACACACACACACAGGCAGCCATAAATATCCAATGTGATATCTTATCAGTATTTGAAAGTACTTTACTAATAATTAAAATGTCATCATTAAGAAATATGAAAAAGTCAACAAAAGGCACAAAACAGTTGAACAGCTCCCAGAGAAGACAAAATTCTTAGCTAGAGATGGAAGTGTGATTGAAATTATATGATAAGGTCACGAAAAACAACTATAAAATTATTATTTTATTCCAAACTAAGTATTTATAGATTGTGTATAGATAAAAAGTTACTTGGCTAAGCACTAAATCGGCAGCTATTTACTTCGTGTCACGACACGCTGCCATCTTCAACCAATCAGTCAGGCGATGGCTGAAGAAAATTTATTGTTTTGCTATTGACTATTTAAACTTGAAGTTGCGTGAACAGAGGAATAAAGTAAGGGGGAGATATGAAGATAGGTCTATGCTTACCTCTAGGTTGCCCATTTTTATCGAACAGACATGAGAGAGGTGTCAGGTATTTACTAACCTGAGCTGGACAGACCAACGACTTGAGAGACGACTGCTTCTGATTCTGATTCTGTCTCAGTGTTGACACTAATGGCAACGATTGGCGTCAATTTTCGTGTCACATTTGCTGACTGGCAACGACAGTAGCTGCATTTTCAATTAGAAACAGATGTAAAAGGTTTGATAAAGTTGCAGTTGTTGTTGTTGTTTTGGCGCTTATCAGGTTGGCCGTAACACCATAAACACTGCGTCTCAGTCTGGTACTTGAGCTGTAATGAGTCGTGTCGGAATCGTTGACTGTTGGAGTTCCCATTCTGTTGGCTGTTTACACAGATGAGTTTTTAATTAAATGCTATCATCGCGTTGCGCTTAAATAAATTTGAAATAATCAATTAATATTACGTATACGAACGACCCCTCCAGCAGCTTCAGGCGCTCTGTCAACAAGTTTAATTGAAAATCTAAACAGCGAGTCAACATTGAATGGAAAGTCAAAATGGTAACCGTACGGTAAACGTTGACGGACAGACACGTAACCGTAGCACAATCCCGCCGCTCCCTCTCGTTTCGTTTTCGCAAACAGTAGCAACAACAGCAACAACAGCAACAATGCCGACAACATTGCATACTTTTGTTTGTGCGCATAATTTTAAAACCAATAGATATATATCCATCCGTGCCCAGGTTCGTCGTCATCGTCATCGTCATGATTGTCATTGCTCTTGGCAAACATTCAAATAAATGGCAATCAATGGCTACCAACAACATTCAGCCAACTGACTGACTACCGTATAATCCATACCCACACCCACATGCTACTAGTATCGCCCACCTTATCTTTATAGTATTCTATTCTTTTTATTTTACTTTGGTTTGGGTTGGATTGGGATTTTGTTGATTGAACATTTTTACGCTTTGCTTTCAATTAAAGCTCTCTGATATGTGGCAGTTGGTCATAAATCTTGGCAAGCAAGTGTCGCCGCCGAAATTCTATCGAGAATTGTTTTCATTGGCTACCGTATCTATATCTTTATGATAGTTCGCCCGGGGTAGTCTTATCGACTTCATTAGCTAAACAAATGTGTTTATTGTTTGGGCTTAGCCATAAACTATCTCTGTAGTTGATGAGGACAGCCAGCTAAGCGCGCTTAGCTAGATAAATAAACAAATTAAACGAAATTATTGTGCTAAAAGTCTTAATATTATTTTCTAATGCCTAATCAGCCATGAAATGTATGTAGATGTTAGGGTTGGTTCTTAGTAAAAAAAAAAACCAATGTGATCACACGGGCGATGAGTAAACATCTTGAAATAATAATGCTTTCAAAATTTTCTTTACTCGACCGTTCCAAGGCTCAGTTTCCCGAACTTAACGTGAACTTAACTTGAACGTGAACGTAAACCTGAAATTCAAGCGATAAAGCAAAGCGCAAAGCAATTGCCTTTAAATAGAAGAGAACAATATAAGAATCTAAAACATGTGCATCCATTTTAAATAAGCTGTTTGAACTTGAACTTGAACATGAAATTCTGTTTTCAGTAGGTTGTCAACTCGAGTTTTTGTCAAAATGCACGTTAGGATTGTAGACAAGAATTCGACAACTGCATTGGTTAAATCTTTCGAATTCCATAACTCCGGCAAAACTGAACCGATTTTCAAATGCAATGCCTTAAAAGTCATGATTTGATCTCTAGAATAAAACTGCATTTACAGAAACACTCTTAACAAAATTCGATTTTTGGTCAGTTTGCTGTTGAAATATTGTGCCCAAAAATCGACTTGGACATTGGTCAAATCTTTCGACTTCCATAACTTGGGCAAAACTGAACCGATTTTCAAATGCAATGCCTTAAAAGTCATGATTTGACCTCTAGAATAAAACTGCATTTACATAAAACACTTTAACAAAATTCGATTTTTGGTCATTTTGCATGTTGAAATATTGTGCCCATAAATCGACTTGGACATTGGTGAAATCTTTCGACTTCCATAACTTGGGCAAAACTGAACCGATTTTCAAATGCAATGTCTTAAAAGTCATGATTTGACCTCTAGAATAAAACTGCATTTACAGAAATACACTTTAACAAAATTCGATTTTTGGTCAATTTGCTGTTGAAATATTGTGCCCTAAATCGACTTGGACATTGGTTAAATCTTTCGACTTCCATAACTTGGGCAAAACTGAACCGATTTTCAAATGCAATGTCTTAAAAGTCATGATTTGACCTCTAGAATAAAACTGCATTTACATAAATACACTTAAACAAAATTCGATTTTTGGTCATTTTGCATGTTGAAATATTGTGCCAAAAGATCGACTTGCGCATTGGTTAAATCTTTCGACTTCCATAACTGGGGCAAAACTGAACCGATTTTCAAATGCAATGTCTTAAAAGTCATGATTTGACCTCTAGAATAAAACTGCATTTACAGAAACACTCTTAAACAAAATTCGATTTTTGGTCATTTTGCATGTTGAAATATTGTGCCAAAAAATCGACTTGGACATTGGTTAAATCTTTCGACTCCCATAACTTGGGCAAAACTGAACCGATTTTCAAATGCAATGTCTTAAAAGTCATGATTTGACCTCTAGAATAAAACTGCATTTACATAAAACACTTTAAACAAAATTCGATTTTTGGTCATTTGCATGTTGAAATATTATGCCCATAAATCGACTTGGACATTGGTGAAATCTTTCGACTTCCATAACTTGGGCAAAACTGAACCGATTTTCAAATGCAATGTCTTAAAAGTCATGATTTGACCTCTAGAATAAAACTGCATTTACAGAAACACTCTTAAACAAAATTCGATTTTTGGTCATTTGCATGTTGAAATATTGTGCCAAAAAATCGACTTGGACATTGGTGAAATCTTTCGACTCCCATAACTTGGGCAAAACTCAACCGATTTTCAAATGCAATGTCTTAAAAGTCATGATATGACCTCTAGAATAAAACTGCATTTACATAAACACTCTTAAACAAAATTCGATTTTTGGTCAATTTGCATGTTGAAATATTGTGCCAAAAGATCGACTTGGCATTGGTCAAATCTTTCGACTTCCATAACTCCGGCAAAACTGAACCGATTTTCAAATGCAATGTCTTAAAAGTCATGATTTGACCTCTAGAATAAAACTGCATTTACAGAAACACTCTTAAACAAAATTCGATTTTTGGTCATTTTGCATGTTGAAATATTGTGCCAAAAAATCGACTTGGACATTGGTGAAATCTTTCGACTCCCATAACTTGGGCAAAACTGAACCGATTTTCAAATGCAATGTCTTAAAAGTCATGATTTGACCTCTAGAATAAAACTGCATTTACAGAAACACTCTTAAACAAAATTCGATTTTTGGTCATTTTGCATGTTGAAATATTGTGCCAAAAAATCGACTTGGACATTGGTTAAATCTTTCGACTTCCATAACTTGGGCAAAACTGAACCGATTTTCAAATGCAATGTCTTAAAAGTCATGATTTGACCTCTAGAATAAAACTGCATTTACATAAATACACTTTAACAAAATTAGATTTTTGGTCATTTGCTGTTGAAATATTGTGCCAAAAAATCGACTTGGACATTGGTGAAATCTTTCGACTTCCATAACTTGGGCAAAACTGAACCGATTTTCAAATGCAATGTCTTAAAAGTCATGATTTGACCTCTAGAATAAAACTGCATTTACATAAATACACTTAAACAAAATTCGATTTTTGGTCATTTTGCATGTTGAAATATTGTGCCCATAAATCGACTTGGACATTGGTGAAATCTTTCGACTTCCATAACTTGGGCAAAACTGAACCGATTTTCAAATGCAATGTCTTAAAAGTCATGATTTGACCTCTAGAATAAAACTGCATTTACAGAAACACTCTTGAACAAAATTCGATTTTTGGTCAATTTGCTGTTGAAATATTGTGCCCAAAAATCGACTTGGACATTGGTCAAATCTTTCGACTTCCATAACTTGGGCAAAACTGAACCGATTTTCAAATGTAATGTCTTAAAAGTCATGATTTGACCTCTAGAATAAAACTGCATTTACATAAATACACTTTAACAAAATTCGATTTTTGGTCAATTTGCATGTTAAATATTGTGCCCATAAATCGACTTGGACATTGGTCAAATCTTTCGACTTCCATAACTTGGGCAAAACTGAACCGATTTTCAAATGCAATGCCTTAAAAGTCATGATTTGACCTCTAGAATAAAACTGCATTTACATAAACACTCTTAACAAAATTCGATTTTTGGTCAATTTGCATGTTGAAATATTGTGCCCATAAATCGACTTGGACATTGGTCAAATCTTTCGACTTCCATAACTTGGGCAAAACTGAACCGATTTTCAAATGCAATGTCTTAAAAGTCATGATTTGACCTCTAGAATAAAACTGCATTTACATAAATACACTTAAACAAAATTCGATTTTTGGTCATTTGCATGTTGAAATATTGTGCCAAAAAATCGACTTGGACATTGGTTAAATCTTTCGACTTCCATAACTTGGGCAAAACTGAACCGATTTTCAAATGCAATGTCTCAAAAGTCATGATTTGACCTCTAGAATAAAACTGCATTTACATAAATACACTTTAACAAAATTCGATTTTTGGTCATATTGCATGTTGAAATATTGTGCCAAAAAATCGACATGGACATTGGTTAAATCTTTCGACTTCCATAACTTGGGCAAAACTGAACCGATTTTCAAAAGCAATGTCTTAAAAGTCATGATTTGACGTCTAGAATAAAACTGCATTTACATAAATACACTTAAGCAAACTTCGATTTTTGGTCAAATTGCATGTTGAAAAGTTGTATGCCCAAAAATCGACATGCACATTGGTCAAATCTTTCGACTTCCATAACTTGGGCAAAACTGACCCGATTTTCAAAAGCAATGTCTTAAAACTCATGGTTTGGCGTCTAGAATAAAACTGCATTTACATAAATACACTTAAGCAAACTTCGATTTTTGGTCAAATTGCATGTGAAAGTATATGCCCAAAAATCGACATGCACATTTGTCAAATCTTTCGACTTCCATAACTTGGGCAAAACTGACCCGATTTTCAAAAGCAATGTCTTAAAAGTCATGGTTTGGCGTCTAGAATAAAACTGCATTTACATAAATACACTTAAGTAAACTTCGATTTTTGGTCAAATTGCATGTTGAAAGTATATGCCCAAAAATCGACATGCACATTGGTCAAATCTTTCGACTTCCATAACTTGGGCAAAACTGAACCGATTTTCAAAAGCAATATCTTAAAACTCATGGTTTGGCGTCTAGAATAAAACTGCATTTAAGAAATTACATTTAAATAAAATTCGATTTTTGGTCATATTCATGTTAAAATTTTATGCCCAAAAATCGACATGCACATTGGTCAAATCTTTCGACTTCCATAACTTGGGCAAAACTGAACCGATTTTCAAATGCAATGTCTTAAAAGTCATGGTTTGGCGTCTAGAATAAAACTGCATTTACATAATACACTTAAGCAAACTTCGATTTTTGGTCAATATGCATGTTAAAGTATTATGCCAAAAAATCGACATGCACATTGGTCAAATCTTTCGACTTCCATAACTTGGGCAAAACTGACCCGATTTTCAAAAGCAATGTCTTAAAAGTCATGGTTTGGCGTCTAGAATAAAACTGCATTTACATAAATACACTTAAGCAAACTTCGATTTTTGGTCAATATGCATGTTGAAGTTATATGCCAAAAAATCGACATGCACATTGGTCAAATCTTTCGACTTCCATAACTTAGGCAAAACTGACCGGATTTTCAAAAGCAATGTCTTAAAACTCATGGTTTGGCCTCTAGAATAAAACTGCATTTACATAAATACACTTAAGCAAACTTCGATTTTTGGTCAATTTGCATGTTAAAGTTTTATGCCAAAAAATCGACATGCACATATGTCAAATCTTTCGACTTCCATAACTTGGGCAAAACTGACCCGATTTTCAAATGCAATGTCTTAAAAGTCATGGTTTGGCGTCTAGAATAAAACTGCATTTACATAAATACACTTAAACAAAATTCGATTTTTGGTCTATTTGCATGTTGAAAGTTTATGCCAAAAAATCGACATGGACATTGGTCAAATCTTTCGACTTCCATAACTTGGGCAAAACTGAACCGATTTTCAAATGCAATGCCTTAAAAGTCATGATTTGACCTCTAGAATAAAACTGCATTTACATAATACACTTTAAACAAAATTCGATTTTTGGTCAATTTGCTGTTGAAATATTGTGCCCATAAATCGACTTGGACATTGGTTAAATCTTTCGACTTCCATAACTTGGGCAAAACTGAACCGATTTTCAAATGCAATGTCTTAAAAGTCATGATTTGACCTCTAGAATAAAACTGCATTTACATAAATACACTTTAACAAAATTCGATTTTTGGTCAATTTGCATGTTGAAATATTGTGCCAAAAGATCGACTTGCGCATTGGTCAAATCTTTCGACTTCCATAACTCCGGCAAAACTGAACCGATTTTCAAATGCAATGTCTTAAAAGTCATGATTTGACCTCAAGAATAAAACTGCATTTACAGAAACACTCTTAAACAAATTTCGATTTTTGGTCATATTGCATGTTGAAATATTGTGCCCATAAATCGACTTGGACATTGGTCAAATCTTTCGACTTCCATAACTTGGGCAAAACTGAACCGATTTTCAAATGCAATGCCTTAAAAGTCATGATTTGACCTCTAGAATAAACTGCATTTACATAAATACACTTACACAAAATTCGATTTTTGGTCAATTTGCATGTTAAATATTGTGCCCTTAAATCGACTTGGACATTGGTCAAATCTTTCGACTTCCATAACTTGGGCAAAACTGAACCGATTTTCAAATGCAATGTCTTAAAAGTCATGATTTGACCTCTAGAATAAAACTGCATTTACATAATACACTTTAACAAAATTCGATTTTTGGTCAATTTGCTGTTAAAATATTGTGCCCAAAAATCGACTTGGACATTGGTGAAATCTTTCGACTTCCATAACTTGGGCAAAACTGAACCGATTTTCAAATGCAATGTCTTAAAAGTCATGATTTGACCTCTAGAATAAAACTGCATTTACATAAATACACTTAACAAAATTCGATTTTTGGTCAATTTGCATGTTAAAATATTGTGCCATAAATCGACTTGGACATTGGTCAAATCTTTCGACTTCCATAACTTGGGCAAAACTGAACCGATTTTCAAATGCAATGCCTTAAAAGTCATGATTTGACCTCTAGAATAAAACTGCATTTACATAAATACACTTTAACAAAATTCGATTTTTGGTCAATTTGCATGTTGAAATTGTATGCCCTTAAATCGACTTGGACATTGGTCAAATCTTTCGACTTCCATAACTTGGGCAAAACTGAACCGATTTTCAAATGCAATGCCTTAAAAGTCATGATTTGACCTCTAGAATAAAACTGCATTTACATAAATACACTTAAACAAAATTCGATTTTTGGTCATTTGCATGTTGAAATTGTATGCCCTAAATCGACTTGGACATTGGTTAAATCTTTCGACTTCCATAACTTGGGCAAAACTGAACCGATTTTCAAATGCAATGTCTTAAAAGTCATGATTTGACCTCTAGAATAAAACTGCATTTACATAAATACACTTAAACAAAATTCGATTTTTGGTCATTTTGCATGTTGAAATATTGTGCCAAAAAATCGACTTGGACATTGGTGAAATCTTTCGACTTCCATAACTTGGGCAAAACTGAACCGATTTTCAAATGCAATGTCTTAAAAGTCATGATTTGACCTCTAGAATAAAACTGCATTTACAGAAACACTCTTAAACAAAATTCGATTTTTGGTCATTTTGCATGTTGAAATATTATGCCCATAAATCGACTTGGACATTGGTCAAATCTTTCGACTTCCATAACTTGGGCAAAACTGAACCGATTTTCAAATGCAATGTCTTAAAAGTCATGATTTGACCTCTAGAATAAAACTGCATTTACATAATACACTTTAACAAAATTCGATTTTTGGTCATTTGCATGTTGAAATATTGTGCCAAAAAATCGACTTGGACATTGGTGAAATCTTTCGACTTCCATAACTTGGGCAAAACTGAACCGATTTTCAAATGCAATGCCTTAAAAGTCATGATTTGACCTCTAGAATAAAACTGCATTTACATAAATACACTTTAACAAAATTCGATTTTTGGTCAATTTGCATGTTGAAATTGTATGCCCTTAAATCGACTTGGACATTGGTGAAATCTTTCGACTTCCATAACTTGGGCAAAACTGAACCGATTTTCAAATGCAATGTCTTAAAAGTCATGATTTGACCTCTAGAATAAAACTGCATTTACATAAATTCATTTTAAGGATATTCGATTTTTGGTCAATTTGCATGTTGAAATATTGTGCCCAAAAATCGACTTGCGCATTGGTCAAATCTTTGGACTTCCATAACTTGGGCAAAACTGAACCGATTTTCAAATGCAATGTCTTAAAAGTCATGATTTGACCTCTAGAATAAAACTGCATTTACAGAAACACTCTTAACAAAATTAGATTTTTGGTCATATTGCATGTTGAAATATTGTGCCCAAAAATCGACTTGCGCATTGGTCAAATCTTTGGACTTCCATAACTCCGGCAAAACTGAACCGATTTTCAAATGCAATGTCTTAAAAGTCATGATTTGACCTCTAGAATAAAACTGCATTTACAGAAACACTCTTAAACAAAATTCGATTTTTGGTCATTTTGCATGTTTAAGTTATATGCCAAAAAATCGACTTGGACATTGGTCAAATCTTTCGACTTCCATAACTTGGGCAAAACTGAACCGATTTTCAAAACCAATGTCTTTAAAGACATGGTTTGACCTCTAGAATAAATATAAAAAATAAATAATAAATATATATCAGAATTTTATGTTTATTTATTTTTCTCCCTTCTTAAGCACCCAGTTTGTAATTAAGAGCCGCCCTTCACTATTATTCCATTTGGGGAAACCTATTTAGACGCATGGCCCAAAATGCAATTTGCACGCAATTAGTGACACAAATTGCCGCTTGTTGCCGGCAAAGTCAAGGCAAGAGAGGCAGCAAAGGCAATCGTTGGCTACTGTTTGGATTATCTCACACATATTCCTATACATTATGTATATGTTTGTATGTGCGTCGCTTGCATAATTATTTGAAATTTATTGTGCGTTAATTGTGACGCCAAAAGGCTTTGTTGGCACATTTGGGTATTTAGTAGGTGCCGCTGTAATGCCAAAAATATCGTATACCTAATCTAGTATTACTATTTCAATTGCCAAGCAGTTTGATTGTCTAAAACGGATTTGCATAATCGTAATCAATCAACAGCAATGTAAGATGAATAAAAGAGAGAAAAAAAACGGGCGAAAGCATTTGAAAAATTACGTTGCATTTGTTGAAAACAATTTGCTGTCCTTTTTTTATGGCCCCGGTTCAAAGTACTTGCACAAAATGGTTTCGGATTGTGCTTCTGTTTTTTTCTTGCAAAATGATAAATGCTAATTTGAGGCAAGATCACGCATAAACCAACAATAAATAAATCAAATGGCAGGTCACACAAAAAAGCTTCTCCCTCCTCCCCAAACAACATGAAGGAGACGAAGTTTTATGTGCGGGGAGGGGGGTATACTCATATGAATGCGATTTAGGGCCACTTATGCGTACACATGTAAAAATCCAAAATCAAGAAACCTTAGCACGATTTTTACATTGCCATACCGTCGTACAACATTTTGCAAATTGTTAAGTGATTTACGAGACAAGACAAGCCATTTATTAGATAAGATTAAGTAAAGGGAGCAGAGAGCATAAAGCAGGACAACAGCAGCAGCATCGCCAGGACACAGCACACAAGCTGTAAAAGTTTCTGCAAATAGAATTTGGCTGTGCCCGTTTTGGGGTAATTCAAATAAAAGTTTTTTGGTGCTCAATCGGAATTGCAGCAACATTATGTGAGATTATATATCCATACGGAAAAGGGAGTTTAGCTAAAGAGATAACATAAGAAAAGTTATAAACCTGCTACATTTAAGTATAATTTCAGTTTAATTGGACTTTACGTTTCTGTAAATTGTTCGCTTTGATTATTAACCTTCATGTTTCTATCTATATTCTATGAACTCCTTAAAATTTCAGTGTACTTGACTCCTATTTCTTTGTTTGCCATTCTTCTCTATGCCCAAATATCATTGATTCTTAACAAACCTTTCTTAAAACTAATTCGCTACAAACAAAACTATTTAGTTCAGTACTTATAATCATTATATTTATCTAGTACTTATCGTTTCCTATCACATCCTTCCATCTAATGTGCCATTTCATATCAATCTAGGCCAGTTGTACTCCCATTTTGACTTGCGTTCAATACCAAAAAGCACAATCAGCTCATACTAGACTCTATAGAGGCAACATCACCCACCACATATTCCTTGTTAGGATTCTCTATCTCTCTCTCTATCATACTCTCTGTTTTCATCGTAACCCGTAAAATACACATTTTCTGGTGGTAGAAAATCCAGCAAATTGATTTTAGTGGGTGTTTACACAAAGCTTAGAAGTACTTTCAAGCGAACTTTTCACAATTTGCTTGCCCAAAACCACCCCCAACAAAACGCCCCCATTCCACCCACTCATCCACACACACACATACATATTGTTGTATAGGGCAAGTGGCAAAACCTCACAAATGGCAAATGGCAGCATTTAGTATGATTATCACCAGTCCCCCCTTCTTGTTCTTTCCCTTTTACCCTCAGTCTTGGCATCTGAAAGAGCTGTGGTTGTTGGGAAACAGAGAAAAGGAGCAGCCAGGACTGTTGATGGCGACGCTGCTGATGTTGATGATGGCAGACTGCGAGACAAGTGCGCAACATTTGTGGGGTAAATGCCACTTTGCTGCTAAGCGTTTGGGTTGTGCCCGCTCGTTGAGGGAGGTTAGGTGGGGTGCAGCCCCGTTTTTGTCTGTGGCAGCGTTTTATATGCCATTTCTTTTATTGCTTTAATATGTTAATAGCTTTTTCGTTTAGTTGTTGTTGTTTGATGTTTGCTGTTGCTGTTTTTCTTCAACGTGGCAGCTCGCTAGCTTCTTTTCTTTCTTATTCTTTTCCCTTATTTTTAAGTTTTTTGTAAATTTTCTTGTGCGTGTGTGTGAGTGCGATTTTTGCTCGGGGGCTGATTTTGCGAATCTGGTCAAAGGATTCAGCACATTATCGTCTTTTATTGCCATTATCATATCATCGGGGTGTGCAAAAAACAAACTGAAATCTCATTTTTTGCGGGCTCTGTTATGTAATGTGTGTAGTGAGTGCCGCAGATTTGGATAGTTAGGCTGTGTGATTTTGGGAAATTGGTGAGGAAAATGTTGGAAAATTATGTTAGAGTTTTTTAAGAACACAACGGAGGAGGTTAAAAATCGCAAAATGCAATTCTTCTTGCAATTCGAAAAATATTACTTCTATATTGATATAAGAAAGGAGAGTTTGTTTGATTTTATACAATTTTATGTTTTCTTAGAGTTTCCTATACTAAGATGATTTAAAACTAAAAGAATAAGAAAGAAATAAATCAATTTCATTAGCCTTGCTTATGGATTTTATAAAAGATTTTGGTTACAGGAAAAAAATATAGGAAAAATACTAAAGTTAAGCGTTTTTATTTCTAAAATGATTTTTAAGGTGCTCAGTCCTAAGACAAGTTATTTCAAAGATCCCCTTAACATTGGGATTCTCCCCCCTGTTTTCTTGTCTAGCAAAACTTTCACCATAACTTTAGACCAAACTTTCTAAACAAATAGCTTGTGCCGTGCTCTCACAAACGCTCATATGTGGTGCGAAATTGCGACCCATAAAAACGTAAGCGCCCTCAGGTATTTCAGCCAATTAGTGGCAATAAAATAAATTCAATTTTATGCACACGCTGCGGTTGGACCCAGTTTTTTTTCTGGATTCAGCTGGTTTGGGCTTAGGCCCTAGGGAAATGGTAAGAGCGTGAGTGCGCTCATTTAAGCGTATGTGTGAATAATGCGACCCTGTGGCATACCCCGAACAGCGCCCCGCAAATTAACGCCGTTTTTAGGGGTTGATTAGGCACGCCAAATTTTCGTTAACTTTTTGTGCACTTGTCTGCGAAAAACCCGAAAACCCAAAGCAAACCAAACCAAACGAAACCGAACCGAAACCGAACCGAACGAAAGCGTTCGAAGGGTCCGGGTGTTCGGCATTAATTATGCTAAACATTTTTAAATATTGTCCTCACGTGCATCGCTTGGCTAGGCCCTTGAGGGTTCGGGCTCACTTTTGATTGGATTGTGCCCGGAAAACTTTTCGACACGTCGCAAGAACCCAGCACAACATTTTTGAGTTTCCCCCTTGGGCTCGGGCTGATTTCAGCGCTCGCGCATTTTCAGCAATTATGCAAATTGGTTTGAATGCCTTTTACTCATTTAAGCGGATTACAATTTAATATTTTTGTTTGTTGTTCTCGCCGTTGTCGTTGTTCTTGTACTACTTGTTGTTGTTGCAGTTGTTATCCTTATGTTTGTTTAGAGTTTAGAGTACAACTTGGATAAAAGGTAGGCATGGACTATGCCTGACACATGGTTTAATTTGCATACGCTACGACTTTTTGTGGCAAAACATTTGTATTTTAATTGTTGCAATTAACGTGGCACACACGATGTAGCAAAACAGGGCTGCAACTTCTAAGCCAAATCCTTAGCAGTTGATTGATGCTAGGAAATTGAATTCAGATGGGACAGTTTTTTGAATAGATGGAACAAACTGGGCATGAAGCAGACTGGAAAAGAACTTAAAGCAGGAAAGAAATAGAACACAAAAATGCTTAGGCAGGATTTCTTCATATACAATCTTGAGTATGTTAGAATGATTTTGTCAGATCCGTTTATCAATAATTTCGTTTTGCTTAAACACCAACATACCTTAAAGTTTACTTTCTCTAAAAACGGTTATACTCTAGTCATGTATACCTTTAGTTAGAATCCCTTAAGCGTTATCATTTACCTTGTAGAGATAACTCAAAAGACCAGTTTCCCATTGCAGTTGTTTCATCTGTTCTTCCTTTTAGTTCCTTCTCGCTTCAAAAACCGCTTCAAATACTCTCCGCAATGTCCTTAAATTTGCTAATTAACTCAACATAGGGTTTTCTAATTTCATTAAACGCACATTGAGAGACACTCACACAAAAGGAAGCAAGGACGGAAGAAGAACCCGCCATTTGCTGCCCACCCGCACACCCTTTCTCTCTCATCTTATCCTCAATTGCACCCTCTGGTATGTCTGTTCCTTGCAGTCAGTCAGTGAGTCAGTTAGCTCGCTCGTCCGTATCATTAGCCTCCGGGGATGATTTGTTGTTTGGCAGCACTTGATCAACGGCAATGAATTCAATTAGCACCAAAACACCAGATAGCACAGTTTGTGCCCCGACTAGAGTTGGGCAAAGGGGGAAATTGGTACAACCGAGGGGTGTGCCACACTTGCTGCAGGCAGGCAGTCAAAGTCAGAGAATTACAGAGAGGAAATCAGAATAGGAGGAGGAGAGCAGACACTCCCCCTCGATTAGATGTCAGTGCTTCGTCTGGTCAATTGTTTGGATTACTTTTTCTGGTGAATTATTGCGTGTTGACGCATATGGTGACAATTTGGTCTATCCCTATGGAAGTTGTCTATATTCTTTCTCTCTCTCTTTCTCTCTCGGGGGATCTGAAGCGCATACACGACTGCACCGTTAGCAATTAGCGTTGATATTCGTGAATTTTGATTGCAAAATTTCCTGGCGATTAAATCGAAATCATTTGACAAATTTCTATTCAGAAGGCATATCATTTGTGTGTGTATGTGTATTAGTGTGCTTAGTGAACTAATGGCCCTTCTGCTGGCTCATGAGCATTGCTCGGAGTTTTTGGCTCTCTCTATCTCTTTCTCTATTAGTGTCTCTGGTGTGCATTTTTGTTTACTTAGCGCGCACGCACGGATTTTCTTCAATAGATTGATGGCAATGACAATGGTTTGGACTGATGATTGCTAACGGACATTGACATGTCTCTGTGTATTGGAAAATATAGCCAGATGGATTGTGTAAACATGCTAGAAATTATGGAATTAACCAGCAATATGCGTTGTAGTTTTTTGTTCAACTAACTAGAACTGTCTCTATGCTCTGTGTGTGTTTAATAAATCAAAAAAATATTTGTGGAGCAAGCGAAATTGAACAACTTATGCTTAATGACAAAAGAAATGCTGTTCAATAATGAAACAAATAAATATGTAGATATTTTTAAACTATTTTTGAACCCTTTTCAGTACATTGAAACTGTTCTTCAACCCATTTGTAGCAAATCAAATCGATTCGAATCATATTTCATTTGTAAATTGGGCATAAACCAAGCTGAACAAAAATATGTTGCAATTAAAGTAAAATCGCCACATAAATTGCCATATCAGTTTCGCAATTTGTCATGCCAAACAACCAAACAATCCACCCATCCTGCCAAACAAAACAAAACCATTAGACAACGGGGCAACTAGCTAACGAGCAAATGCAAATTTGACAATAATAAAATGCAACATATGACAAATAATCGCACATATTTGACAATAAAATCAAATGGAAAAGTGCGGAAAATGCGTAAAATGTGCAAAATGGGCCCAAAAGCCGTTTGAATATTAGCAAAACTCGATGGATGCACGGAAAAATCACAAATGTAAACAACCAGCACATTCAGTCAGGGGCCCAGAAGCACACACACACACACACACACACACAAGCACACACAGCCGAAATTATAAGCATAAAATGTGATCATCTGTGTTGACATGAAGATCAACCGGGTGTAGTTAGATGCAGACACCCCTAGGGTAACCAAATTGTAACACCAGCAACAACAGCAACAATGTCAATGAGAGGGGGATGCCACCGACCCTCAATTCAAATGCCAATTTACTGGGTGTGTGCACACACACACACACACAGCGTTGTGTTTATAGAAAATTATAACTCAAATTTAATTTGCAACAGATGCGACAGCATCCCAAACAACCAAACAGCGCTCAATCCGACAATTAAGAACTCAGAAACGCAGTTGTCGCTCCGGTTTTGGTTTGAACTCTGTCACCCTTTTTGTTGAAAGGAAATTGTGCTGTGCAATTGTTACAAATTACCCGCTAATAGCTCATGAATTGAATTAGACAGTTGGCATTGCCCATTGTGACATCCTTTGTGCTCAACGATTCAGGTTCAACTTCAACTTTCAACACTTGGCCACTTCAAGGCATCGTCATATCAAAATAGCGCAGCATCAGTTGCCATTCAGGCCACTGCACAGTGGTTCAAGATGTGTAAGGAAAGGTTTGCTTTATGGTTCATGGAATGCTTCGCTTAATGCTATATAGTTCACGTAATGCGGTTTTAGGTCAAGGTCTACCAATATTAAGCTTAGTTTTTCTCTAGAATTTATATTGTTTTTAGTTCATAATCTTCTTCCTTAAAAGTTCCATACCAGTGTCTCAAGAAGTATGAAGCTCGGGCAGAACATCAACCAATATTTCCATTCAATGAATGTTCTTCGCTTTCCACCATTTGTACCTCTCCTCCCGTTGCCCTTCTGCTTTGTGTTGACGCAATGCGTTACGTGTTTTGTGAGTGTTGTGCGAGCGTCTGGCGAATAGAAAGAAATGAATATTTATTACCCCATCAGTCACATAATCAAACACACCAAGAACTGCTGCATAATAACAACAACAACAACAACGCACACACACATAAAACAACCAATAATAACAACAATATAAAGCATACTTCGAGGCAAGTTTCCCCCTCCAAAACCAAAAGTTCTGTATTTCATTTTATGTTTATGAGCTAAGGCCGCGAGCGGCGAGATACTTGAGAATTACGTGATGAAGTGGCCAGACTTGTTCCTCTCGGACGGTGTATGGGAACATTAGCGACTATTTACAATCATTTCGATTATAATCCTATATAGCCAATTGTTTGGGGTGTTTGCTAAGGATTTAGAGAGAAAAAGTGGAAGTTGGTCTCTTGGACAATCAAAAGTAATTAAGCAAAAAGTATTTTTAAGACATTGTGCTCCCAATCTAAGGACTTTTTTCCAATTAACTTTGATTGTTAGTTATTACTCGATGTTGCCATTTTTGATTAGCCATTAGCTTCGATTAGGCCACTTATCAAAAATTAAATGATATTTTTTTTGTCTCCGATAAAGTCAAATATTGTTTATTTCTTATTTTTTTCCTCCACTCACCATGATTTTGAATTTTATATAATTGCCTTCTAATATATACTTTTCTTGTCGTTGTCATTAAAAGCCACAGTTAAATTATCGAAATTATTCTTAAATGACAAAATTAGACATCATTATTGTCTAAACAATTAAATTGATAATCTTTGCGCAACATGATATATTTGCTATGATAACCAATATCAGCGAGCGAGGCTTGTATAAAATTAAAAATTTTTAGCTGATTGCCTTTTTTTTAATGAATTTTATAAAAACACATAGAACACGATTAATAGTTATTTTTTTGGGGGACACACAAGGAAAGATAGTTTTAAAAATTATTAAGCATGCGATTAGATACTAAGTTTCAAATAGAAACAAAAGCTAATTGAAATTTTCTACCTGGAATAACTTAAAACACAATAATGAGCTTTTGATTTCAAGAGCAATGTTTATAAGGAATATGCGTTGTCAATTAGACGCGTTTTGGATTTTACAAACTTTGGAAGCAGCTTAAGTTGTGGGTTAACGAACTAAAACTGATTTTATATTAGAAAACTTTGAGAAAAACTGATATATCAAACCTTTTCGAAGTTTTTGTTGAACTAAAGCATCAGAGGGTGAACATTATTCGATGATCATTATAGCACTTTCAACCCCATTTCCAATTTGTTTTTAGAACACTTTATTTCACATTTTTTTTAATATTTTAAAATAAATTTAATATAATTTACTAACTCACCATTGATGGCGTCATGTTTTGTTAAAAATTACATAATTTACAATTATTTACACATTTACACAAGAAACGTTTGTTAACATTTACAAATCCTAGCTTAACTAATCTCATTTATTTTATTTTATTTGTATTTCAAATTAATTATTATTTTTGTTGTTGCGTATTTTATAATGTACAATGGGAAAATACTTTAATGTAGCAGTGTCTAAATTAGTTTTATACATATTATTATTTTTTCTTGTTTACATGTATCACACAGTGCGTTTTGTTGTTGCTGTTCAATTCCCACAACGAACAACATTAAATCAAAGCAACAACTACAGCAATGACCGAAAATAATTTCAGCTAATTGCTAAGCTAATTTTGCGCAATCACAATTAAGTTGTTGTTGCTGTGGTGTTGGAGGCGGGAAGCAGGTGATTCGCATACAGGGTGTTTCACCAGGCGGACGGGTTTTTCTGACTAGAAATGCTTTTGTTGCCGCTCCAAGCGAAACTAACTGGTGGTGCTGCTACTACCAGAGCCAGTGGTGCTCTGTGCATTCTGTTGTTGCTGCTGCTGTTGCGATTTAACGCGCTCCTTGGCCTCTTGCTGCGCCTTCTTGGATCGCTTCCATTTCATGCGTCGATTCTGAAACCAAATTTTCACCTGCGTCTCCGACAACATCAAGCCACTGGCAACCTCAAAGCGTTTGGGCCGCGATAAGTATTTGTTTTGCTTAAACTGTTTCTCCAGCTCAAGCAGCTGTTGGGAGGTGAAAGCGGTGCGCGGTCTCCGCGTCTTGCCAAGTATCGCATGATGGGGATAGGCAGCCAGCTCGGGTATACGATGATGTAGCATACCAGCGCGTGCCAAAAACTCAAATTGCAACTGTGAGGGCATAAAATTATGACCCATTGGTATCTGCAGGGAAGCAAGAGCAAAACAAACAGAAGATCAAGCTTTAGCACAAGTGTGGAAAGGATTCAGGTAAATTGCGTTGCTTACCGGTATAGGCTTGCCCGATGGATCGAGTGGTCTGTGAAAAGCGGAGCCACTCTGCGCCAACAGCTGATAGGGATGTCCGCCCGCATAGAGTGGGAAATCTTGTGGTCGGATGGGACTGTGTGGTGTCATGGGTTTCTTGAACTCATCATGCAAATCAGACATGCGCATAACACTCAAATGTTGTGGATGATGCAGATGTTGCGGTGTCTGCTGATCCTCACAGCCAGGGCTAATGGGCGGACTGGAGCGATGCGATGAGCTGGGAGATTCAGATCTGCAAGTCACGAGAGAAATAAAACATGAGACACCCTGTACTGGCACAATTAACTAAGACTTTCAGCATCAACAAGACAAAATTCAAGTTACGCGATGGTTTTGAAAACAATTAAAAGCACGCTGACTGACTGATTGACAAACCGACTGCACAACTAATTTGTTTGCTTTTGCCACCTCGCACACCCACTCACACACAAACACACACATGGCGTATACGTAATCGCAATCGCATAATGTTGACAACGTGACCAGTTTCGGTTACAATACTGCTCTACGCTTTTGTTGGCTTTTCGGCCATGTTGTGTCGAGTGCTAACAAAGCCGCCTTAAAGCCCCAAAAGCATTGTTTGGCATTGCCGCTTGGCATTTTATTGGATTTAACAAAAAGCTACTGCATATGGGTGGAGTTTTCTATGGGTTAATGTTTTGAATGGTAAAACAATTGATAAATATACATATGTGCATTACATCACGGATAATGTTGTTTATATTATATTTATATTTAATAAAAACTATATGAGTCGATGGCCCAGAAGCTTATTCTACGCGTCATTTAAGATAGTTTTAGTAAAATTTCACTTTTCTTTGTGTTGAAAATAATACTTAGGTCAAAACTGGCTCAAATTACACTTTAAGCGCCGCGATATTATCTCTCTTTAAAGCAAATGAGTCATTAAGAAACTCACCTAGACATGCCGTCGGGACTGGGTGAATCATATTCCCGCGACTCACGTATCCGTTGCAATGCCTCATGTTCGGTTATGCCGGCGGCAGCTGCTGCCGCTGCAGCATTTGAAGCTGCCACAAAGGCATGATTCAGTTCCGCTTGATCCCGGGCATAATGAAACGCAGCCATTCGATGATCCTCCACAATCATATCAGTGGATGTATTTTGCTGTGGTCGATCCGCGGTTTGATGTTGACTCTTGGCGAGCAGCGCATCGATGCAGAAGGATTTCTTGGGTTGACTCTGTGATTGCTGCAGTGCTGCGGTTGAAGGCGGTGAGCAGCTTGCATTGGGAACGGACACAGGAGCTGGTTGCTGCGGCGGCGGTAGCGTTGTTGCAGGTGCCACTCCATTGGTGGGCAACATAACCGCTGCAAGCGGCAACCTGGGCAGTGGATAGGTGCCATTGACCAGCACCGGATGTGGCATGTGATGTGGCGGAAAGTTGCCCTCAACATAGAGACGCGGATGTGGAAGATGTGTGTGCTGATGATGCGTCGGAGGTGGACCAATGCCAGTCGACTGGCAGCCCATGGGCATGGGTGCCACCAGTAATGGCATAACGGGTGCAGCAACTGTTTGTTGCGTTTGAAATTGTTGCTGCTGTTGTTGTTGATGTTGTTGTTGCTGTTGTTGTTGCTGCTGTTCCGTTGGTGTCTCCTGTGCTGCCACTGGACTATGCGTGGGTGCGTAGGCGCTGTGGGGTGAACCTGTTGTCGCCGACGAATGCGTCGGACTTGCGGCAACTGCAGCTGCGGCTGGACTATGAGTGCCACTCGATCTGGGCGATGAATTGTTGCTGCACTGATCGTAATCCGAAGAGGCAGCAGTTGGTGTTGTTGTTGTTGTTGCACGTTGATGTGCGGCGGCAATGTGGCTAATAAGCAATTGGCTAATATGAGGCGTTGGTTGCGTCTGCTGTGGCGACGGCTGCGGCGGCGGTGGCTGTGACACTTGTGCACTGGACATGCTTTGTCTACGCGTCAGCGTCTTTTAATTTCACTAATTCTATTATTTTCTCTTGCTATTTATGCTTTTGTTCTTAACAGAAATAAGCTTTAACACTATACAAACGTTTGCGTGCGATTTGCTTTGCCGTTTTTACGCGTCTCCGAAAAATTTACTCAAATGCGACTACGAACTCGACGCGACGAGCGCTAATCAACTACTGTGCTCAATGCCGGCCCGTGCCCGTAACATATAGAAAGCATTAGAGTCGCATATCAGGCATTGATTGGGCTGTTACCAAATGCCAGTCAACGCGCGAGTGTTTGTGTGTGCCGTGAGAGCAGTAGCATTGGGGTGGGCTGGCAATAGTGCCAGCAAAACGCAATGAGAGACGTGTCGTGTGGCAGCGATTGTACACTGAGCGAATCAAGATATACCTTAGTAAAAGTAGGTGAAAGCTCCCTGTAAATATATTTTCCTTTAGGTTTGGTCTTTTAATTACCTACAAATACCTAATATAAGTTGGAGTGATTAGGGAAAGGACATTTTTACTTGTTGCTAATCACTTTAAGAAATCCTTATTAAGGACAACTTAATTATTACTGGATTAAATTCGTATGGTTTATTCGATATATGGAAGTTAGACTGTACCATAATAGTAGAGGGTTTCGAAATACTAAATCACAGATACATTCCAAACGGTGAAAAGCATCAGGTACTTACAAAGCTGTTTTTTTCCAGTGCATAGTCGAGTATCTCGATAATTGCCCACCACCAAAAAACTCGTTAGCACCTTGCCTGCGCTCTCGCTCATTCTCTCTCTCTCTCTTGCTCGCTCCCTTGCTCTTACTCACTGGCTTTACGTTCGCTCTCTTCGCGCAGCACGCTTTCAAGATGGAGGCGCTCCGGCGCATGCTGACTCATTTACACGCAAATAAGTGTAAGTGAGCTGGCAACACTAAGGAGGCGTTGCCATTTGTCGCTGCTGGAGCCTCAGCGAGCAAAAAATGTCGTGTGGCGGTGTGTGCGGGGGCGTGGCCATTTCCCGTTGATACTGGCGCTCCTGGCTGCAAAACTTCATATAAATTGTTGGAAAAACGAGCTATAATTGCCATCATTATGGAGTGTTGAGCCAGTTGAGTAGCAGACGGGCTTGGCATTGAGTTGGGGTTTTCTGGGTTTTGGGCTTGGGTTCAAGGGGGAAGCTCCGACTTCATAATCAACTTGGGTGACGGCGACGGCGACGGCGACGGTTGCTGCTCTGTTTTTGCCTCTGGTCTGGTTAGCCCGGCACATCATTAGAGCAGCAATTAAGGAGGCAGTTAGTTGACTTGACTGACATTCATTTTCAAGCCTCTCAGCTAAATCTAAGCTTTAAGACCGAAAATCAATAATGTCCTGTGTCTGACTCGCTGCCTGTTATCCCCGCTCATTGATATTCAATTGTTATGACCGCTCAAATCGGTGGGTCTTCCCTGACCGCCGCAATAAATGATATTAATGATTCCTTTTATAGTCTGGTTTTTATAACTTGCTTGGCGACCAACTAATGTTCATATAATGCATTTTTTATATAATAAGTATTCCTAGTATTAGATGGGCGTGGGCTTACACAAATACTAGATAAATTGGTAAACGTTTTATGGCCCAAACGCTTTGGCCATCAATTGAATGAGCTTGTTGACATTTATAGCTGGTCTGATGGATTACTAAGCGATCTTTTAGATGACTTGTAAAAAAAGAAAAACTATTATTTGGCAACCCTTAGGAGAGAACACAAATCAAACATTCTCTTACAATCTTTAATCGAATATTTATTCAGAAAAAACACTATCTTCTCATATCCCATTTACTTGTATCATATTCCTTAGCTTATTTCACTAGCATAATCTTTTAAATATTTCTCTATGATCATCGCTTCTATTATATCTTTCCAATCGCTCGTTTTCCCAATTGAGAGAGGTTCTCTTTATACTCAAACTATTGTTGTAAATCTAATGTCTGCGTCTTTCTTAATTTGAACTATTCACCTATGCCAAAATAAACAACGACAGACGACGCCAGAACAGTGGACTCTGCGAGTTGGCAGTTTGAAAGCAATTCACTTATTTATATTGTATGGACATGTGTGTGTGTAAGTATATATCATCATGGAATGTCCGGGGCTAGCCAGCAAGCGACTGACGACTATTGGAAAACAGTTGGCTAACAAGAAACGTGCTAAAGTGTATTTTCTTTGGCCACGTACTCAGCCAAACACGACATTTCGAAATGGACCCGAAAAACTAGCTCCAAATTAGTGCAATGACTGCAACGAGGATTGCGACTGATTGCTGTTGTTCTAGCAGCTGCATTTGTTTGTTGTTATTGTTATTGTTGTAACCCCTTTTCTATTTTATTTTCATTATACGATATTTATCTACTCATCCACGTGCATTTAACTAACAGTTAGGGGCCAGCAAAGGGAGCTGGGAGCTTGTTTTTTTGGACAGTGCTGGCCAACAGCCAGAACAATGCTAACCTGTGTTTGCACTATGATTGTGGGTCTTGTTGTTGTTGTTGTTCCAAAATAGTTTACGTTATATAACAAACAAAATGCACAGAGCTGAATAACAGTTGGATGTTGCTGTTGCATTGTCCTTGCTTGGGATTTTGTTTTGATTTTGTGGAAATCGTTGCGTAAATACGCAATTAAAGTTAAGTTTCCACTCTAACTGTTCCTCCCCCCCACAGCAGCAACTTCTCTTGCCACTTCACTAAATGGTAAGTGCAATTTTGCGAGCATATTAGCACAATTCTAATCAGGAATTATCGCTGGCAATTGTCAAAAATCAGTATTGCCAATAAAAATTAAATAAAATTCTCGCATATGCTGCTGCAATTTAGCTTTGCGGTCAAGGGTTGGGCGTGCCAAGTACAACACCCCCTTTTTTCTTTCTGGGCTAAGCAACCCCTGGGCGTCGTGTTAATTCATCCGATAAGTGCACAATAATGCCATAAAAATTTCTGACACCAGCAAAGTTTCGAAAACTTTTTGAACTAAGCAAACAAATGCAATGTTTAAGGGTTGAACCAATTGCGGGATTTTCATTAGCTAACGGAGAAGGGTTGGCTTTGATTTAAAAATTATCTGAACTTTAAAGCCTAACGATTTGTTTAGCCAGCAAATTTGACAAGATTTGCAAACAATGTAGGAGAAACTCAAATGAATGAATGAATGTTCTTGTTGTACATTAATCATCGTTGCTGTTGCTGCCACGCCCACCCACGCACCTCAAATTGAGCGCGACATGAAATTGATAATTAAACAAATATTTATGTACAAATAATTGGCATTAAATTGCGTTATCAATAAATAATTTTTACAACTGATATACAATTGCTGCTACAGATTGTAGATACAGATTGTAGATTGCACGTATCCACAAGTTGACAAGCTGCATATTTAAGCATTGGCTAATTATGTTGACCGAGTTGCATTCATCCGCGTGTTTCACTCAACATGCAAAAAATATACAACAAGTAAAGATAATAATGTTGCTGCAGTCGATGTTTATTATTTATTTAATTAACAGAGCCAACTCAGGCGAGGCTTTGATTAATGAAGTTACTGTTTAAATATACTATATAGAGTAGCAAAGGCATTTATCAACTTTAACTTACATTTTGTCGGACTTAAATTAAAATCTATGTCTTTTGAATTTATATAATAATACGCATTAATCGTTACAAAAACAAAATTTAACTCAAATCTCTTTAGCTTTTCATTGAAAATCAAGCAGAAAATATATTTCATTCATTAACATTTTGCATTTTATCATCATAGACACTGGGAATTGGCATTAATAAAGTGAATTTCAGTTATTGACACACAGTTTTAATTCAATTTTAACATTGAAAAAATACTTTAACGTATGCGTGTCTCGTTTTTTTCACCCCTCATTCTTGATAAAGTTTATAATTGAGTTGTGTTTTTTATTTATTAAGTGCGCGAATTGATTTGCTTATTTGTTGTTATGGTTTTTTTGTTGCGACTACCACACAGAGCAAACTTATTAAAAACTGATAAATGAGTTTTATGTTTAAAGCAGGAGCGCATATTGATGTAGTTATAGATAGGTATTATGAAAGTTTGCTGACGACAATGAAATTGGGCTGTGTACAAAGTTCTCTTAGTTGATAAGCAAATTGAACGTTAAGCTTTTGAGCTTTTTTTGGGGATTTCAAGAGGAAGTAAGCAATTGCTAAACGATTAAAAGTTATTCCAGTTGCGTTAAGATTATAGTTTAGCTTTGCGATGATAATGAAAAAATTGGATTTTTCCAAATGGTTTGTGTGGGGTTTTTTTTTATGAGTTTATGAGTTTGTATGGAAGAAATAAAACTTTAAGTCTTCGGAAAATAAGCTTAAACTGTATTTCGATATGGCGATAGAACTTATTTAGCATTTTAAGCGCAGCACAATCTTGGCTCGTGAGTAACTCTGTCAGAACATATCTATCAATATGTAGACTGCGTATCAATATCTGTGTATCTTGCGAGCTGCAGTCGCGTCTTGCTGCGTTGCACAAATAAAGTTGGCTCATTAGGCGCAGCGTAAACAAATTCGTTGCCATTGAAAACCATCAACCCAGCAGCAACAGCAGGCAAACCAATGAACCAGTCAACCACTCAACCACTTCGATAGTGGAACAAAATGTGTAGCAATGCACGGCAGTTGTTTACTCAGATACATTTAGCTGCCGTTGTTGTTCTTATTGTTGTTGTTGCGACAAAGTTTTTTAACCTTTCCATCGGATACACACTTCCTTATAGCGCCAGAGTCTTGAGTCTGAGTTCGAGCTCGTCGAGAGAAAGGTACATAAAACATGTTGTGAGATAAGGTTACCTTTTGGCTGCTTGAAAATCGCATTTTGATTTGTATTTCGTATTTGAACAGAGAGTTACGACGAGTTACTCAGTCACATTTTTACCATGCATACATATTTGTACTGCACACATATTGTAATTATTTGTTTTGTAAATTCAATTGCCAGATAATGATGACGACGCTGCTGTTGCTATCGTATCCTGGTTGTAGCCTGTGCCTGGTGCATACAAAATATCAATATTTTATTTTCGGTAAGGCTTTGTTTGTCTTACGTTTTTGATTGTGTGTGTGTTCTGAAAATTTATTATCTCTGTTTTTTTTTTCAGTTATCGTTCTTCAGTTTATAGTCGATCCTACTCGTCTTGGACGTCTATTATGATGGATTAATTTTCAATTATTAAAACCCAAGCAACTCAAGCTGCTTATCGAATCGGAGAGAAAGAGAGAGAGAGAACGAACCTCTTGCCTTATCGATTCCTAAGCGATCGCTAATAATCAATTTTCAATTAATTCAAACCGCATATCAGTTCGCTCTCAATTCGAGATAGGATTGCTTTGGTAAAAGTATAGTATTAAAAATTATAGAAATTAGTTTAAAGCCGTTTAAATTGCACTTTAAGCGTCGTAGTGTCACTCGAGACATGTTATCTAATCACGCCAGCGATTTTATACAGTATATAATCAACTTGTTTTCATAATTAAAAATATTAAAATTGTTTATTATGGCGCAAGGGGAAGAAACTCTACCGCGATAACACCATTCGAAATCTCATCTACTGAAACCGATTTTCCATTGTGGGCCATGTTTTATGGCCACCCTTTGGTCAGTTTGATTGGTTTGTGATCGCTTCATAGTCGAAACGTCTTCGTTGTTCGTTGCCTTATCTATCGGTCCTCTACTTTGTGGCACCCTAATTGAAATTGCATTGCTATTGATTGATTTGCTCATAAAAAAAAAAAACAAATAATACTCAGACAAAATAAGAGTCGAACGCATTTCTTTGCCTCACATTGTTTGTTAATCGTTTTATTTCGTTCGGACTTTTAGAATATGTGGGTCAAAGGAGTTGTATAGCTTCTTAAGTAGATCTACAGATGTCAATTGAAAATGATGTCTCTAAAAAAATGACCTCAGTTCCAGCTGCTATCAAATAAAAATCACGTATACGTCACGTAGTCGGTAAATGTTGGAGCAATCTCAACGTATTCCCACGTTCTTAATTACCCAACTGTCATAGGCAACGCGAAATACAAATAACAAAGTTGTCAAAATCAATATGAATACAAATAGTTTTTCAAAAACATTTAGCAAAATAAACAGCAAGGGGGCGCCACTTGGCGCATTAATCTCCATTAAAAGGGAATTTCAATGAATTTATTTGCGGGACGGGACGAGGCAATGTGGGACACGGTGGCGCCACTGGCAACCACTCTGCTTTAAAGTCACAAACACACACACACAGTTGGCTACCGCACTTACGCTGTTATACGACTGTACGGCTGTACTTACATTTGCAATAATTCAAAGGTAAACAAATGCCAAAAATGCTTAAAGAAAATGATTTTATGCTGTGAAACCACCCACTTCCCCCATTCCCCCGATGAAAAGACAGACATAGCATCCAACGTTGGCGTCAACACACCACAGCGCAAACATTTTAGTCGCCCAAAACGCTAATGGGTAAACAGCTGCGGATGCGGTGAAGATCCAAAGCTGAAGTTGTAGCTAAGCCTGAAGTTAAAGATGGGCGTGCGCGTTTTGCGCGCGTTTAAAAACGCGTCGTGAGTGTTGGGCAAATCTAGCGATTAGCGTACGTTCTCATGCACTTGATTGGTTTTCCCATGGCCAAGAGCTAGTTATAACAGTAAAAACATTTGATTTATCAATTTGCCAACGCTGCCTATCAAGATGTATTAAGTTCTAATCATAGACGTTGATTTACCAAGGCAACCAAAAACAGCGGGCATGCCTTGTTATAAACAACATGCTATAAATACAAGCCCATGCCAAAATGTCGTATATAATCGTATAGTATGTTTGATAACTCGGAGAGTAAGACTCCTCCTCCCAATAACAAGCTATACATACATATAGCATATATACATATATGAGTGTGACAAATCTGTTTACCTGACCGACTTGAGTTGATTTTCAGTTTCCAATTAGTTGTAGTACTTCAATATGATATTATGTCAGACATTGTTGATAGCTGTTGCTTGTAAAGTGATTCAATTATAATGAAATGATACTTTTTGTTTCCTTATAGACATTGTGTCACCTCTGACTGGCTGCCACACACACTGCCTTTGATTAGCCCAGCCATAGCAATAAATGATGAATGATATTGATAGCTTTACTTATTACTAAGGGCAGCAGTTTGACGTCAAACAAAGTCCGGAGGTTTCACCTCTTCCGGTTTATTCATGTTTATTCTTCACGATTTCATAAGCCAAAAGAGCCTGGAAGTGATAACATTACTTGGTGTTGTATGGGTCAGTGTTTAATAATAGTCGAAGTTTCATAAAACTTATTCATTGCCAGAAATTTGCAATCTGATTTAGTCAAAAATACTTTCTATTCTACGAATTTTCTCTATAGCAAAGTATTTTCTTGTCTCCCTGAGATTTGTTTTATCGAAGTTCGACTGCCTTGCCTAAGTTTCCAATTTAGACAGCTAGCAGTAAAATGCGAATACTTTAATGCACATGAAATAAATCCATCATCTTTTCGAAAACAATCTTAATCAGTTGAATTAAGTTTAAACATTAAACGCCATTCCAAAAAGTCCCCCCACCTCAAACATTAGTCACTTTAAATTCGGCAAATAAGAATTCGGGCAATGGCTTGCGTCAATAAGAGGGTCATTAATGACCATTATCGTCATTGAGTCGTCACCGTTGCGCCTACCATTTGCACAACAAAGCGAATTTTAAACGTAAGCCGAACTGAAACTCAAAGAAAAAGTTCGACACCCGGTTTTTGTAGTGTATTGACTCAAAACGGTAGCCGCTCAACAGTGGCTAATGGTCATAATTAAACGTGGCTTATTTGCATAACTGAAGTGGCCGGCAGTTGAAGAGGGGGCAAAAGCTGAGCAATGCAAACTTGTTAAGTTCCAAAGGAGGCCGACACGGAGCTTTTTTTTTTTTTTGTTGGCAGCCATTTTGGGGTCGTCGTTGTAGTAGTAAAATGTTTTTCTGATTTAAGCCTGGTTATTACATTGTTGTGCGCTTGCCGACATGGTCTTAATTTACAACTAATTGTCATATGACCGACTATCAACGATCGTAATTTATATAGAAAATCACTGGGGATTTGTAGTAAATGTCAGGTGTGTGCAAGTTTTTAAGTCCCTGTCTAATTGCTAGCTAACTGTACTTAAATATCTTTATAATTGACGCCACAGTGGGTGTCATAAAAACAAAAACAAGCCCATCAAAGCGTAATACTAGTAGTAGTCGTAGTAAGTCCATGGCAATGTTTGAGCAAGCTTAACGGGGCGTTAAAAACCACCCGCAATAAAATGCATTTATGTTATTTGTCAAGTTTATCGTAACTAGCTTCACACCACACCCAACCACACCACAAACTGTGCCTAATTAAACGCACCGCGTGGTGACTTTATCGGCATGTAACGATCGTTTATGATTTCCAAATACCAGTAGCTTTTCCAACTGTTCCTGTTCATGGGGCCATATCATACAATATCAGTAGTACTTATATATCAAAAAGTATATATATTTTCAGATTGAATGTTTATTTATTTGACTTGTAGATTTCGATTGTGCTTTGAAAATTTATGAGCTGTGCTTTGCGTCGACTGCATTTTCAGCAGCAGCAGCGACTGCAGCAGCGGCCCCAAAGTGTGATTGTGATTGCAATTGAATGCACGGTAAACAACATTTTCAAAAGCACAAAACGGCAAACACAAACACAAACATCCGATAAAGTAGAAGTCGAGCCCGACAAACAGAAGCCAAATGAGCTTGTCTCGCAATGGCTCTCGGCTGCCGGAAACGGAGTCAACGTCATCGTCTTCTTCTCTCTTGATCTTCTGGGCGGCATCTCTAATCAAAGCCAAGTGCAGACGCTTGAGCTGCAACTGTAGGGCGCGGATCAAAGGACAAAAAACCGGCGTAAAACGTTTAAACGTCTCTTTGGGTCAAACAAACGTTGTGGCTTAATCCAAAGTGGCTACTGAGTTGCCTAGTTGCAGCCACTCGTTTCTGCATGCGCAAACACTTCTTCTGGCATTTTGGTCAACAAACACTTTGCTTGAGCTACCGATCTCTTGTCTTCCTGTCTCTTTTTAACGCATTCCATTTGTGATCTCATGATTTGAGGCATCAAACTTACGCAGCTCGCATTGCTGTCAATCTCCTGTGGCAAATAAACTCGAGTGTCTCCATATGCAAATAGTCAAATATTTGCTCTTCGCTTATTAAGTGAGTAACAGCGGTCAGCGACTGAGCGACACAGCATCAATAACAACAACCAGTTCTTTTAAATGTTCATTGAGTAGGCCGACGACACCTGTGCATTGGCAAATTGTTTGCTTTAGCTGTTTAATTGCTTTAATGGCTAGGCAATTAACATTTTTCAACCAAAGTGGCAGTAACAAAATTACTAACATAATGAATAGCTTACAAGTGTAAAAATGTTGTATTTAAAAATGCCAACGGCTGAGCAGCGCCATCTACAGGTCGAAGCTACCAACCGCTCGATAAGTTTAATCGATTTCATTTGTAATTGTTTGACTTACAAAAAACCATTTAATTTGTTTAAAGCATTTCATCGAAATGTGCACGACTTTCAAGATGTCACGTTACTTCAGCTAACTGCAACCATTTTCACATTACAATAAATATAAAAGTATCATAAATTTAAAAAAACTGCACTGGCGGCGTTTCGACTAACTGGCTGTGTACATGAGCTAACATTTATAAAATGTTATTTAAACAATAACTACTCTTGTTACCACGCCTTGCCGCCGGTATGGCCCCTAGTGCGCTTACAAACTAAACAATTTCAGGTGCAACACACGACGGTTAGCCCGGATAGCAACAACAACTTCACGTTGTTGTTGGTGTTTGGTGCTGTCCAAACTGCTGCCGTGGCCAATTAATTGTTAACTTTACTCCTTCGATGCCATATGACCGACTAGATTGCTTGTGATTTTTTCAATTTTCTTCAGATCGGGCATATTTTCCGCCTTATACTGCACGCACTGCAAGAAAGTCCTGATTAAAGCACACTTCAATTTATTGGGTCAGCAAAATTTAATACCTTTACGTTGTCCGTCATTTTGAGAAGTAAGTGTCCCTTAGAGTGCACATATTTCATGGTGTACCGGCAGTTCTGTGGATTCGCCATGTACATGTTCTCGGCGGCGATCTCAAAGTCTTCCCAGTTTTTAACATAAACCATGATGAATTTGATTTGTAAATGCAAAAAACCAAAGAAACTCAGCTGCGAATGCAAAATACGACAACAAAAACACAAACGTCAAAAAGACAGCGTGTCAGACGTGGAAATCGATATATCGGTTAGACATGCATGCGATACTTTCTAGGGTGATCATATGGTCACTCTTGTAGCTGTATGCGTTTGTCAACACTGCAGTCATTTCTCATTCATCACGAAAATTGGTCGCTCGCTCGATGGCCTCACATTTTTTTTATTGATAAAATGTGCTAAAAACAGTGTGTTACGTTAAAAATAGTAAATATATTTGTACTGAAGTAACGCGTGTATGCCGTTGTTATAAAAGCTGAATCCGACACGTTGCAGAAATGGGTGAAAAACGTACGCGAAAAAATGAAATCTAGTCAAAAATACGTCGCAAATGGAGGGGGAAAGAGGATAATGGCCAAACATAGCCACAGCGAAAAACTCAAATAAGTGACACGCAGAACAAGCAGAAAATGAAATTTTATTAAAAATAATCGAGCTAAATACTATAAACAAAAACTCGTAAACACGTCGAAAACAATAACAAATATTTAAACGGCTGCACCTGTATTGGTGCATGTGCATGTGTTTGCAAGTGTGTGTGCTTGTGTAAGTGCAGCACACACAGTAGCTGGACAGTGATTATTGTTGCTGTTGTTGTTTGGGGTTGAAAGCTGCATAGCGCGTGACGTGTAACAGTGTGTGTGTACACCACCCCATACACACAAACACACAGCCACCCACACTCGACAGCGTAGTTTAAAAAAAAATAAGAAGCCATCACAGGGAGACTAGGAAATAGAAAGAAAACCAACAGCAACAAAATGATGGACAACGACGACACAATGCTCAACAATTGTGGACCTCAGTCGGGCGCTGAAACGGTCTATGGCACCGAGGACAACAATATGGTCATGTCCGAGAAGGTATGTTCAACAAACTACGTTTCTCTCTTATCAAGTGATTCATGCGGGCACTGCATCTTTTTTTCTTTTTTGTTGATAAGACCATTCATATCTTTATACATATAGTTTTCACTGCTCAATGAAAAGATAATTAAGTCATTGCTCTTCCGGAAGTGCTACAATCACAGTTACATATGTCTGTTATTTATCCCTGACTCTGCTTCTTTTGCCCCTCTCTTTTATACACACTCTTTCGGCTTGTTTATTATGCATCAGCTGGCAAACATTGCGAGTCATTGACATTTACATTCACCAAGTGCCAAAAAAAAAAAGAGTTGAGAAAAAAAAGAAAGAGAATGGAAGTAGGGAAAATAAATCAATAAAAGCGTCCGTTTGCCTTATTTAATGTCACCTCACGCAATTTGCAGCAGTTTATTTTTATGCACCCCCATTTGAGTTCGCCATTTCCCCCGGATGGTTTTCTTTTTCTGGCAATCAAAGCAGCTCCATTGATTTTTGCACTTTATCAGCTTCTCAGAACTATAATCACTGCCGCCGACCTCAATGCAAATGCACTCATGAGCTCATCGAGCGACTCAATAAATAAAATGAAAAGACAAACAAATCTTTTCAACACCCACATGCTTCACTTGTATTTAAATAGGGCTACCTGTTAATTGAGTTAAAGACTTCACTCAACTCAGTTTAACTCATTCAAGCGGCTACGTCACAGCTGTGACGCATATGGCTACTTTTCTTGTTGTTGTTGAGTAATAAAACTGGTTAAACTTCAAACCACTTTCGGTGCAAAATTAGCTTCTATTCATAACATTCATGCTGGCCTTATAAACATTTTGAGAACGACCTTGAGTTAAATATTTTTTGAATGCGGAAAACGAGCAATGATTAATTTAAAAAAATGACAATGTTTAAGTTGAATTTTAATTGATTTTATGTACCACTAAAAGGGTTTTATTCATTATTTCATTAGCCATATGCAAGAGTATTTACTCTTCGACAAACTAAAGTTATATGTTGTAACTGTTTATTGGTTTATGTCATTGTAATCTTAACTTTATTATTAACTTTCATGTTTTATTTTTCATTCATTCATTCATTTTTAATATTGAGGCAGTGCACTTTGCGGGCTTCGATTGCTTATTAGTATTTAAATGTATAAAATTTTAATTTTATTATAAACTTTAGTTTCTTATGTGCCCGTTTTCTTTTCTTTTTTCTCTCTCTTTTTCAGAATGATGAGGTTGTCAGCATTGTGAGTTCAAGGTTTTTTTTTTGTTGCCTTAAAAATGGTTGTTTTTTATGCATTTAACCTAAACGCACGATATTTAATTATTTATTCAAAACTAACGCAATTGCATGTGAAGTTTTTTATCTTTGACATTTCAACATATCCGTTACCTAACACGTAATGTCGTCTTACTAAACCATCTGTTGGGTCACTTTGAGGTTTAAAATGTTTGACATGTGTTTTCATTGCGCATTCATATCACGATTTTTCATTCATTCATAAACAAAGCAGCCGCAAAACCCCTAAACCGCAATAATAGTAGTATTTTAATTAAGCCGTTAAAGAGCTCTAACATACGCTAACACTCTCTCTCTATATCTATCTTACTCGCAATTACTTGAACCTATTGTTGCTGTTGACTTACGTATTTGAATCTGATGCAACCAACACTCTCAATCTTCAGGTGCAGCAGCTGGCTGGTAGCATTTATCAGGAGTTCGAGCGAATGATCAATCGCTATGATGAGGATGTGGTTAAGAACCTGATGCCACTGCTTGTGAACGTGCTGGAGTGTCTGGATGCCTCGTATCGCATCAATCAGGAGCAGGATGTGGAGGTGGAGCTGTTGCGGGAGGACAATGAACAGCTGGTTACACAATACGAGCGGGAGAAGAGCGCACGCAAACAGTCCGAACAAAAGGTAAGAAAAAAGTTGTAACTCTAATGAAGTCAGAATAGTTTAAATCTTCTCCCTTGACAGCTGCTGGAGGCAGAGGACCTTGCCGAACAGGAGAACAAAGAGCTGGCCAGCCGTCTAGAGTCCCTGGAGAGCATTGTGCGCATGCTGGAGCTTAAGCACAAAAACAGTGTGGAGCATGCCAGTCGCTTGGAGGAGCGTGAGTCGGACCTGAAAAAGGTGAAGAACCATTAACAAACTGTTGACCCTGTAAGTTTTGCTTACACCCAATCTTTCCGCACACAGGAATATGCCAGGTTGCATGAGCGCTATACGGAGCTGTTCAAGAACCATGTAGACTACATGGAACGCACCAAAATGCTGATGGGCTCAACTCACTCACAAATGAGCAGTGCCTCCGATCGTATGGAGGCCAGTCGAGCACGTTTTAATCCCGTCGCACGCAGCACAGGACCCGTCTCCTATGGCTTTACCTCGCTGGAGAACTCTGTTATGCTGGACACGGAAACGATTTGCAGCGTGGGCAGCCAATCGGATGAATCAGGACCTCCATCGCTTCAGAATGAAATGGACAATTTGGCAAGCAGTGTGGATCGTGCCACTGCAGCAGATGCACACGCCACCGCACCACAGAGTCCCGACATGAGTCCCGTTGTGCCAAATGTGCCCGCAAATGGTAGGTGGTGGGAGGCGTACACAATCTTGCTGATCCTTTAGCTAACCGACCGCAACTTGTGCTAAATTTTCCAAATTTCTACTTTCTTTTGTGTTTGTATTAACTTCACTTAACAACCCTAAAATACACAACCAACCCCAGTTGGTCGTTCGACCACCAAAAAGGAGCAACGCTCGGACAATAATCTGTACCAAGAGTTGTCCTTCCAGGACAATGAAGAAAGCGAAGAGAATGAAATTGTTACAGGTAAGAGTTAAAAGCCTACTCGGCTACCAAATCAACTCCTGCACGTGTTCCTTGAAGGTTTCTCTTAAACTAAACTCAAATGCAATGTATGCAACTCTTTTTTCTAATTCTTTTTGAATGTTTTATTTTTCTATGCACAACAACCAACGCCAAAAAACCTACACTCTGTGAATTTGGGACTCAATGGTTACCACTTTTGTCTCACACACTCTCTCTTTCTCCCTTTTCCTGTAATAGGCAGCTGGGTACATCCCGGAGAGTACGCATCCTCAGGTAGGTACCACACACAAGACCAAGTCCAAGAACAACAAACTCCACCAACAACACCATATAACTCCTACATATATGGAATCATCTATATAACCTGTAAATACATCAAATATCATACGATAATCGACTGAACAAAAAACAAGAAATTATATAGATTAATATAAAACAATGGATCCACTAGCGATATTTGTTTTGTGATATGTGTTGGAATTGATGTGCTCCAAGATAATGTTGTCATCATGCAAAGCTTAATAAAAATATCATATTTATTGACCTCTAATGAAATTTCAAATTTCTCTTTTTATGCCGAAACAATTTTATTTACTCCAAACACCCTTTTTTTCCCCAAAACTTCAAAAACAAAACGAAATATTGTTTGTAATATAATACAAAAACACAAAACACCGACACCGACACCTACAACAAATAAAAGCTAACGACAACTATTTTGGTAAGTTTTCCAGTGTGATACGATCTGATACACAAATACTTTCATAGCTGTAGTTCTTTAACTATTCGTAGTCTTCTTCTATGTAAGTAGTATCTCTGACTATCTATCTGCGCCTGCATTGGTCTTCGAACTTAAGTTTTATTCTCTTTTGGTGTTCGTTGGTGATCTAGCCATATCTTATGATTAATCGCAGCTTTGGTTTTGAGTTGTCATTGATTTCGTTTCTTATTGGTTCAGGTTTAGACATTGATTTTGAACTACATCAATTCTACTCAAGCTAATTTTACATTATCCGTTATCCATTGACAACTATCATGCATGTCATATTTAAATTTTACTTACTCATAAACAAAATTCTTATAATGCCTTGATTATTTCATTTTAACATTCACATTTGTTCTACATTCTATCTTTCATTTCGTAATGCATTTTATAAATATTTTTGCATTCCTTCTTGTATTTCTAATGATGATATTAATAATTTTGCAGGCATGGGCAAAGAGGTAGAGAATCTCATTATGGAGAACAATGAGCTGCTAGCTACCAAGTAAGTGTGACTAATTTGAGTGCATTACAAGCGCAACAATCGATATACTTATGCCAATCATTCATTCTCTCTTCACAGAAATGCACTCAACATTGTCAAGGACGATTTGATAGTCAAAGTGGATGAATTGACGGGTGAGATAGAAATTGTGCGAGAAGAGCTGAACGCTATGCAACAGTCACGTACGAAGCTAAGGCAGCGCATTAGCGAGCTGGAAGATGACCTCAAAAAGACCAAGGAGCAGGTGAAACAACAAAGTAAGTGCCTCCAATTGCTTATCAACAAGCTTATACAATTACTTATTTGCTCCCAAACAGACACCGAGCAGGAGGAGAATGATGTGCCGCTGGCGCAGCGCAAGCGATTCACGCGAGTGGAAATGGCAATGGTGCTAATGGAGCGTAATCAGTACAAGGAACGGCTGATGGAGCTGCAGGAGGCTGTACGCCTTACAGAAATACTGCGCGCATCGCGCACTGTTGATAGTTTGGACAAGAAGTCGAAGCAAGGCATTTGGCAATACTTTAGTAATCTTTTTACGTAAGTAAACAACTTGAAAATACCCATTTAGAATCCATAACTTATTGTTTACTCATACTCTGACAGCCCCTCCAATCGTCCGACGGAACGCGTCGCTGACGGTCTCGGAGGGGGGCCGATGTTTCGTCACACAAGCGGAGGAAGCCCTGCCCACAGCCATGGATCACCAAGCCGTGGAGGTAGCGACAATCGCCTTGCCCTGACCAGTGGACAGCCAATGCCGCATCCGGCCAGCGCCGGTCTTGCCAATGCCCTAATCATGGCCAAGGATTATTCGGAGGAGGGCACTTCGGAGCGCATCAGCGCCAGACGGCGTGAACAATACCGCCAATTGCGTGCCCATGTGCAAAAAGAGGATGGACGCCTACATGCCTACGGCTGGAGCTTGCCCATTAACAAGACCAATCAGGATGCCAATCCCAGTCGCCATTCGGGCGGTGTGCCAGTGCCTGTGTATTGTAATCCGCTGGCGGAAGCATCACCGCACATGAAAGTGTTTTGTGCGGCTGGTGTCAATCTGCAGGGTGGCTTCACAAAAGATGGCCAATCACTGATACCCGCCAACTCGCCCTATGCGCCGCACTCTACGCTCAAAATAGCCGAGATCACAAGCCCAACGGTTGAGCAGAGCGCCGAAGCGCTAGATCGCCAAATGGCCCGTGCCAGTTTAGAGACTCTGGAGCCAGAGACGCAACTCAGTTCGTTTGTATGGATCTGCACGAGCACACATGCCGCCAGCACGGTCAGTGTTGTGGATGCAAATCAGTCGGCGACTGTGCTAGATGCTTTTCCCATTTGTGCATCGCATCTGCTGTGCATTGCGTCCGTGCAGGGCGCCATGGAGAGTGACTATGCGCTGCTGGAGCAATCGGAAGTGGTTAAGGCAGGTGAGATGCTGCAGCGACCAGGTGAAGGCACTGAGCTGTTCGGCAAGGTGGAGTTTGTGCGTGTGCGACCCAAAGCGGATCAGAACAGCAATAGCAACAGCAAGCAGAACTCCAAGGATGAAGTGGAAGAGGAGATTGCAGTAGTTACTGTGGTTGGTGTGGCAGAGGCCAAAGAGGCTACAGAAAAATCCAATGAGCAGCTGCCCCCCGTGGACGCAACTGAGCCGCTGGGTAATGTGGAGGCCATCAAGATACGTCAGGCGTTGCCTGGAGCTCCGCTGCGATTGACAAGCAAACCGGACACCACGAATAATCACATCAACAACATCAACAGCAGCAGTAACGGTGGCAACAATGTGCCATTAGGCATTAATTCACTAAATCCCATATTGGGGACAAAGGAACGTGAGGATCCGCCCATGAGTTCAGTGGGCCCAACCATGTGGTTGGGTGCTCAGGATGGTTGGCTATACGTGCACAGCAGTGTGGGACGCTGGCATGAGTGTTTGCACCGGGTGCTCTTGCCCGATGCTGTACTAGCGATTGTGCATGTGGAGGCGCGTGTTGTTGTTGCGCTGGCCAATGCTCAGTTAGCCGTGTTCCGCCGCCAAACAGACGGCCAATGGGATCTGAATAGTTATCACTTGGTTACGCTCGGTGATCGCAATCATTCGATACGTTGCCTCTGTGTGGCCGGCGAACGCATTTGGGCCGCGCATCGCAACAAGATCTTTATTGTTGATCCCATATCGCTAGACATTGTACACTCGCTGGACGCGCATCCACGCAAGGAGAGTCAGGTGCGACAAATGGCAGCCACTGGCGCTGGCGTTTGGGTATCCATACGGTATGTAGAATCCCCTAAAAACGAGCCATTCCGAATCTTATGAATTTTTTGGTTTTCTCTTTTAGTTTGGATTCCACACTGCGTTTGTATAATACGCATACGTTTGAGCACAAGCAGGATGTGGACATTGAGCCGTATGTTTCTAAGATGCTGGGCACTGGTAAACTGGGCTTTAGTTTTGTGCGCATCACAGCGCTGATGGTCTCCTGCAATCGTCTATGGATAGGTACCAGCAATGGTGTCATCATCTCAGTGCCACTGGCCGAGACGCAGCAAAAGTCATGTGAGCAGCATTCAGTTCTCAATTTTACATGTATTTAAACTGCTTTTATTCTTGATATTTTCCTTTAGCTGATCCCCATGGCCACATGCCATTGTGCTGTATGGCCAATGCTCAACTGTCCTTCCATGGCCATCGCGATGCGGTCAAGTTCTTTGTATCAGTGCCCATGCTGCAGCAACCGAATGGTGTACTGACCTTCACCAACAAACGACCCGATATGTTGGTCATGTGCGGCGGCGAGGGTTATATTGATTTTCGCATAAGTAAGTGGAGCCAGCGGCCCTCCAAGCTCTAGTTTAAACAGTTGGCAGTTGGCAAATTCAGCGAGCGAGCGCTCTTACTTAATATATGCAATTATACAACATATTCCATTATCCTCTGCAGGACATGATAAATTCGATGCTAGTGATAATGCAGCGCATTTGATAGTTTGGAAAGTCGATACGTAAGCTTTGTCTTCTTCCTCTTTTTTTTAATTTTTGGTTCTTAAACGAATCTTTTATGATTTGCTCTGTTTTATGATCTTATTTTTTCTTAGTTTTGTATTGTTGCGTATGCGTATTTGTTAATTAAATTGCATTTTCTTTTTCGTTTGTTTAACTTGCCGCCCGTGTAGTACCTTCAATTTGTAGTACTCCAAAGCTCGGCGTTGCGAAACCACGCTCATAAATTGGAATGAAGCATATGTCAGTGACAGCGTGTGACTTGATACTCAAGACCCCTAAGGTTTATGCAAATTTTTGTTCAATTTTGTTTAATTTTCTTTCTGTTCACGTTCTCCACTAAATATGTATTGATGCACTTTTGTCACCGTCCCTCAATATCCAATCTGGTTACAGGTGGATATATTTTTTTAATTTTTGTAAATTGTTTGCAATGGGGTCCGTACTTAATGTTCCACTGATATTTGCTTTTGGAAATAATTGTATAAAAAATACCGCCAATTATGTATATAAAAATCAAAAAAATTCCCGTGTCGGCACATTTTACAATATTTTTAAGAAATATATATTTATCTAGATTTTTTCGGTAGTTATTGGTTATAAATAGTTTTATTTAAATATTTTATTTATTCTGATGTTTGCTTTATATAGTTTCTATTATTTGATGGCTTTTCTACAAACTACCAAACGCTCACTCTCTCACTAATCATATCAATATAATAAATAATACTCTACAAAAAATAATCTTCTGGGCGCTCCACAAAAGCCAATAACAACTTATGCCTTTATGTAAAATATATAAAAATCAACTCTCTCTCAAACCTTTGAAGTTGTTTCGATGCAGCACGAACTATGTGTATATAATATGCGTAACAATGACTTAATAACGTTACTAATCGTATATCTTATGACAATTTTACAGATGACAATGACATGGAGAACAGTATTCAACTGGAACCAAATCAAACAATCGAAAATCGAGGAGATAAGAGTTATTTGATTGTGTGGCATGTTAGTCAACGTTAAAACTAATTTATTGTTTTAAGTGAAATATTTATAAAAAACAAAAGTTACACACACATATATATATATGTATGCGGAAATCCGACCTAAGCAGTTACAAGTTTTGCAGGCTAGAAAAAGAAATACCTTAATTTAGTTTTTAAATATTCAACTTATTTAACAAAAAATCTATGAAGAAGATATACACTCGGTACTAACAGAATTTAGTTAAACTATCCAAATTGTGCTAATAATTATGCTTCAAATATTAGCTTCAAATAATCTATTTATATTTGGTGAAAAAAGCATAATCGTTATTTATCAGTGATAGCCCGCTAAATAATACAAATATATAAAGTATATATATTAAGATTTGAATTTGTACATTTTATGCGCTCTGCGGACAGACAAATTTATGTTTGTATTTATATAAATTTAACGAAATGTCTTAAGAAAAACAATGATAGATACCTTAAACATACTAAAGAGCGCCTTGTTTTAAGAAATTTGTGCGTGATTTTTGTCCAAATATTTTGTTGAATTTTAGTTTTTTTTTTAAGTTACCAATCGAAGCAACACAAAAAATAGCAATTTCTAATTAGTTATTTGTTAAATAATTTTAATTTTAGTTGAACAGATTTCGCCTAGTTGTTATTAATTTGTTTAATATAAATACGTAATAAACAAAATACGTGACAAACTTCATTTTCGTTTCATATAATATACTAACTTCATTTTATTTATAGAGGCGCCAAGTGATATATAATTTTTTAAATCAAGAACTTTGGATAAACATTTTTATGGCAGACACAATTTTACAAAACAATTTATATGCATAATATGGCATTAGCTTTTGCTTGATTCGAGCAACTAATTAACGATGACTATGCAAAATAATAACAAACACAAGAAAATGTACTGTAAATAAAGCCACATTTATATTGTAGAAAATTATGTGAAATAAATTATGGATTTCAATTTAAAAAAAACGCCTTTATTAAATAGTTTAACTTCACTTTTGTTTAAAACATTTGTCTATTTATTTTATTTTTATCTTATAGCTCTTATACCTACTATATCATTACATATATGGTTTATTAAAAGTTCCATTGAACATCTTCGTGGCATTCTCTTACATCTTGGTCATCCAGCTGCTGTCCAATACTTTCATCGTCTGTTATTGAGTTATTGTCGATTTCAGAGCGACACTTTTTGATGTGATCTGAGATTGTTGCATGTCGACATTGCTTAAAAAATGCATGGGTCATAAGTTTTTTGCCACTCCAGCGATTCTCTGCATTGCGATTCAAACAGATTTCCACAAACTGATGGAAATCGTCAGTAAGAACACGTTGACTAAAAATCTCATAGGTTCTTCGCGTCGTTGAATTCTCAAATGGCACTTTTCCCTGATCATCCAAAAGCATTGTGTACGTTGATCTATCGAGCAAGGATGGCACATTTCCGCGAATTTTCTCCGTGTACATCAATGTGGGCTGCGTCTCGAAATAGGGTTGAATGCCATTAGCCATTTCGCAGGCAGTTATGCCCACAGAATATATATCACATTTTTCGGTAAATCCATTGATGTTTTGATCCAGAACCTCTGGGGCGGCCCAATTCAAGTTTTTCTCATGGGAAATACCATGCAATACGTTCTTCTTTTTGCCATGTTTAATAAAGCTACGGCTCTCATGAAAATTCGATAATACTGCCTTTTGGTTGTCTAATAAGATGTGATTGGCTCTAACGGATCCATGAACAAAATCATTCATATGAATGTACATTAGGGCAGAGAGGACATCTCTAAAAATCAATGCGATCAATGGTTCGGGGAATCCATTTGTAAAAATACTTTCCAGCAATATTTGGCACGTTCCAAAGCACATGTACGGATAGATAACAAACATATCGCATTCGGCTATGAAACAATGTAGGATTTTATTGATATTTTGGTGCTTGAATTGGCGACAACATTGTATTTCAGCAAAATGTTTCTTCAATTCGGCATCATTTTCGTTTTCCAGCGAGAACTTTTTAATAACAATAACGCGATTGTTGACTAAATAATTAGCCTTAAGGACCATATTGAATTTTCCATGTTTTAATATTTTTGTAAATTGATAATCAGCTAAGCTATTGCTACACATTGTTGTAAATGCTAATGTTATTTTTTTTTTGACACTCTAATTTTGAACAGCTGACGATGACAGCTGTTGCTTTCAACGGCGTTGCGGAGTAAGTAAATTGGCGGCTTGTGACTTATGCACAATTTGTTAAAAAGTTGTGTGAATTTTTGTCACAAACGACATAGCATTTATTGCTGTTAATTTATATACTAAGTATTTAAATGCATATCTAAGGGGAACAACGCACTGCACATGGCAACAATAGGGGAGACATTACGCGCAAACTGGCTAATCGCAGCTTTTGGCTTAATACTCTTCTTCGCCGGCTCCACTGTACTCTACTGGAATGAGGGACGCGCAGTGCACACAATGCTGGCGTTGGATGAAGCCCATGACGATGTGTATTCCATGCGGTTCACCGACGAGGAACAGGATCAATCATTTGAGAATCGCGTCTTGCATCTAACGGGTCCAATTGTATGCGGTGAACCGCTCACCGAGCCGGATTACAACATCCAGCTTATGGCCGTGAAGCTAAAGCGACGCGTACAAATGTACCAATGGGTGGAGGAAGCGGTCGAGAGCCACTTTGGAGACAGCGTGGATGCAATACATTCAGATACGCGCACATATTACTATAAGCGAGAGTGGCGTGACGGACTTGTCGATTCCCGTCAGTTCAACAGTCGCCGTGGCCACCAGAACCCACAACGTTTGCCCATCGATAGCGCTTTGCAGATAGCCGATGCCGTCTACATAGGCAAATACGAGCTGGGCGGCGCCGTGAAGAACAAGTTCAATAACTATCATGAACTAACTTCAGACATACGTCCAGATGATAGCAGCATCAAAATGCATCTTGGTCTCTACTATCATGCCAACGATGTGTTCAATCCGGAGGTTGGCGATCTGCGCATTCTGTTCACCTATGCGGGCATGGAGGGTGAAATCTATAGCGTTGTGGGCAAACTGGTGGGCAACAAAGTGGAACCATACGTAACCACACGCGGCGTGGCCGTCCTGCTCGTTCAACCCGGCGAATACAGTGCGAATGAACTGTTCCACATGGAATATCGTGTTCAGGCAATGCACACCTGGTGGTGGCGTTTTGTTGGCTGGCTGCTTATATTCTTTGGCGTCACATGCAACTCAAAGATTCTACGTTTGTTACGTAAGTGTTTGTTATTTATAAAATTTTGATATATTTTTTCTATACAAAACAATGAATACCTCAATTGCTTAGGTATGATATTTATACTAAAAATCCTTTAAGATGAGTTTAAGAAAATTATAAAAATGATATTTGTTTACTTTTGCAGTGCTTCGTGTGCCGCCGCTGATTGCTTTTGCACCGGATTTGCATTTCCCGGTGACAGGAAATTTTGTGATTGCTTTCTCACTGGCTCTAACGATTGCAGCAGTTGCCTGGATCCTGCATCGTCCTGTGATCGGCGCCTGTCTCTTTTTGGCAGGCGCCTCGCCCTACGTTTGGCTAACACGAAATCTTGTCGATTACCAGCGTGTGGATTGAGTTAAGCCACTTATCCTTAAACTAACATAAATACTACAAATTACAGGTTCTCGTATTTCTCTAATATATATACAAATAAATGTTTAACTGTCAAGCTGTGTAGTGTAGAGTGTGTGCCATATCTACTGTAGCCAACTGTCAATAAAAACCAAATAACACTTATTTAGCTAGCAAAAATCTGTTAAAAGATCTAAAAATCTCGAATGCCCGCATTCGGTGGCCCGTTGAGTGCATTGGATGCATTTGCTGTGCTGGGCTTTGGCGTCGTTTCGGACGAGGTGTGAACACTGGGACTCTGTGATTTATCCTGCTCCTCGTGACACGCAGGAGGCTCCTCAAATCGCACATAAGGCTCGAAGCTGTTGTTGATCTGCACGGAGCCCCGATGCAGATTATTTGACTCCGCCTCGAAGAGAATCTCATTGATGAAGCGCTCAGCGAGCAATCTCTGCTCCCGAGACATACGCTTCAGCTTGTGCGTCCATGTGCGCGCTATGGACTCCTCTTCGGGAAATGTGCCAGACAGATACTCGCAGGCAATGTTGAGCAGCTCGTCCGTGTTGTGAGTGCTCATTGCACTCGTGGCGGCTGCATTGCTGACGCTACTATTGCTATTGCTGCAGGGAGGTGATTGCCGGGCCCGCTTTGCACCATTCGAAAACTCCGTCTGCGAATGTGGTGGCTGGTGCATGGCGCCCGGGGGAAGTGGTGGTAATGGTGGCATTGGTTCCACCTTTTGCATATGTCCAAAGGATTTGTGAAACATTTCCGTTATGTTGGGCGACTGCCTAGCCACAGGGCGATAAGGATATGTTCCGCTGGCATGCTGCTCCATAAAGGCCGCTGACGAGCTGGAATTCTCGCTGAACGAAAACGATGGCTCATTTTTGTATGTGTGATTCACGGCCAGAAATTTCTCTGTATTGCGCAGAAAGTCTAGCTCCTGAAATGTCCAGCAGCGAGGCGTATGCATGGTGCCCGTACGTATGGCGTTCTCCACGACCTTCAGCTCCTTGCGATAGTTGGTGCGCAGAGTGTTAATCTTCTTTTTCACATCCTCAACAGTCGCATCCCGCTTCAGGTAATGATAGATGGGCACCAGACGCTGATATGCCTCGGCGCGCTTCTCCCGATTAGTGTAGTCGCGCAGCGAAGTGTCCCAGAGCACGGGCATATCGCGGTATGTGTGTATGAAGGCACGCAGGTAATGACGATTCTCGTCTGCTCCAGACATTAGTTTGATGTTGTGCGACGTCGGCGGTCGCGGCGGTTGGTGATGCATTATTCAAAAACAACTTTCAAAATTCACCCACAAAATTTTGGGCGGTAAAAGAGTTTAAATAAAGTTTGATGTTTGTTGTGTTCAAGTGAAAAAGTGAGCAATTTTGCTATGGACTTATTGACAAAATGTCAGTGGGCTGTTGTTGTTGTGTTAGTGTTGGTGGTGGGTTGTTTGACAGATTGCTGGGCATATTGCTACATTGACGTAACTGCGGTTGTGTGTGTGACGTCACAGCAACAAGTGTTGTCCGCTGTTATTTATGATATGGCTTCTTTTGGCAGCACTGTTATTTAATCGAATATCGATTGCTTAATAACATTGACTTGCAATTTTGAGCATAACACTAACATTTAATGTTATGGTTTTCGGCAACCGTACTTTTTGAGCACATTTCAAGAAGAAGAATGCTCAGCATTAACATTTATGTAAAATAAAGCGAGACGAACAGCCGTGCGACCGGACGTGTTTGACCGTTGATTTTGAGTTTTAATTCCGACGCGCTGCAAAGAAAGCAACTTAGACACGTACTAAGCGCTGTGTATATAATTGTATACAAATCACAAAATATGTATATTCGTGCAATTAAACGCGTTCACACGAACTAAATTTATTAAAAGGATTGCAAAAAGTGATAGAGCAAATACAAAGCGACGCCGCCTGCTTCATTCAATGGAATGCGTGCGTGTGTGAATGTGTGCGTAAATTGTGAATGTTTAAGCGCTTGTATGTGTTCATTGCGCGCCGCTTTTTAATTGACCAAAGCGTTGTTTAATATAATTGTGAAAAAAACAAAAGATTGTGTGGCATTGAGCTAATGGAATCAATGAGTAAAACATAGCAAACAAACCATCATTGAGATAAACAAAGAAACAAAAAAAAAAAAAACACAAACTGTTTTTGTGTATATGTGTGTGTGCATGTGTATATGTTCCAAAATTTAATGCAATTCAAACGAAATGGAGACTATAGAGGAGCAATCAAAATCAGGTGAGTTGTTGTAGAACCGCGGGAGTGGAGAACAGCAGCTGTTCTGCCTCTCATAAACATAAGAAGGTATATCAAATATTTTTTTTTAATATTTCAATGTCATGCTAGAAAAAGTCTCACAGTATTCACATAAAATATGTCACTGCCATCAAATAAATATCTTAACTAGTACATTCTTGTTTTTGTGGTTACTAAAAAAAAGCCACAAGCGGCAACGCGTCAAAGAATTTTAAGCTTCTTTCTTAATTTATTTTGGGCTATGTTCATATTTATTCATTGTGCGAATGGCAGGCGCTCGCAACAGTGCCAATGTATGCTAAATGCTTTGCGCACCTCGTCCCGCACTCACCAACCGGCACTGTACCAGGCGCAAGCAACAAAACAACAACAAGGCCTGCGCAGCGCCCTTAGGTAGAAAAGGAAATAAATTCTCTCTCTAGCGCTCGATGTTGCTTTTTTGTTATTGTTACTAGAAATACCAACCACTTTTGCACGTTCGCCGCTTTCCCCTCTGTCCGTCCTTAGTCCGTCCTTCCGGGTAGACATATGCTTAACAGCGTGTGAGAGAGAGCGCACATGCCAACGCTTTTGTTTGATGGCTCAATGTTAATGACATTTTTTACAAATAAACACACGAGCAGAAAGTGTCTACGAAGGTCTTCTTGTGTCTGCGACTGCGTCAAGGCTCCCCTACGACAATCACTGGCAACGTAATTTTGTTACAAGATTCCACATTGATGAGTCGATTTTGGCCCCAAAACGTGTCTGCGTTTAGCACAATTTTTTTTTTTCATTATTCAAATGCCACTCCATTAGGTTTTCGTCATGTTCTTGGCACTGGGCCACAGCAATACAACAGAAGAAACCGAAAAGAAGAAGCAGCAGCAGCTGTTTGACTTAACGAGCGCAGGCAACGGCAAAAGGGAAATTCCCAAAAACCTAAAAGCAAATTCTTGCCATTCTTTCCCTCCTGCGATCGTTTCGCACATTGCCCTTAACCTGCGTTATGTGCGTGTGTGGGTTTTGTGTATTTGCGTTTGCATTCCCTGTTCCCTTCGCCAGCGACATGTAGAGGGAGGGGTACGGGCACACCTGTGGCTTCCGCCTGACTGCGTTTATTCTCATGCGAAAATTTGTGTGTTTTGCACTTAGTTGCCGTTCAGAGGTTGATCCTTAAACGTCGTCTCGTCGACTCGTCTCGCCATGTTGCACTTGCCAGTGCTCAGTTTTGCTAGTGGCTGCAACAACAACAAAAAACGCAACAATCTGGTCACGGTTCATCGTCAGGCGTGTTCGTATTTCACATACACAGCGCCCGAAAAAGGCAGACAGGCAAATCTTAAGCAGGCTGCCGAACTATGTCAAGTGTATGAGGATTTTACAGGTATTTTATTACGACCACCAAACAGGAATTGTCTCTCAGGTATATGTAGAAGGGGTTAGAAATGCAGAAACCAATTTTTTTGTATTCTACATAAATTATAAGTAAAGTGTTCTGTTTTCAACGCTGTCTGAATTGCAATAAACTTAATTGAAAACATGCTTGCAAATTTTGGAATTTTCCACAAACAAACTCAAACAGACCAGAAAAACTTTGGAACAAGACAAGCAAAACATTTTGAATGTTAGATCAATAAATTTGAAATTTGCAAATATTTACTCAATATAATGCCAACTTATTGATGCAGGATATTAATAAACAAAATAGAATATTGATTTTTCAGCCATTTTAGTTTAGTTAACAAATGTTTTGGTGCACATTTTTTGTTGCCGTTTTTCTTGGGAATAATGCGAATTCGATAAGCCTATGATTAAATAAACTTCTAGCTTGACTAACAAATGTTTACAGCTTGAACATGTGAGACTTTAATTGTTTATAAAGTGTCTATTGTTATGCCAGTTGTTTTGACTGCCCGAATATAATACGAACACGAATAGATATATGCGATGACAACTGTTTCGTTTGGGGTGTATCATTATATCGAATTATTGCATTCCTAAGTATTTCCCCATGACGCACAGCAACAATACAACTGTTGCAATTACATAGTTCACACATGTCATACGATGCATTTTAACACCTTTATAAACATAATATGTAGTAAAACTAACACACAATAGTGTATGTTTTTGATCTAGCAGCCCATAAATTGCTATTGTACAATATTTGCCGTGTTTATCAAGAAAAATTCCATGCGTCATGTGGCGTTGTATCTCCTGTGCATGCAACCAGAGGGTGGGGATACGTACGTCTGGACTTTGCTCAATTGCACAAGTGGCGACGTTGCATCGTCGTCTCGAGCGCGGCAGAGATACAAAAGCGCAATTGGCATCAGTTACAGCTGCACAATTCTGGATAAAATTAATGCACAACTAAATGTGCCAGGCGGGGGGTGCAGGGAAAGGGAGAAACAGAGTGTGGGCGGCCTGGCCTGCACTTGAGAACATGTTTGACTTTTAGTATGCGTTTGTATGTGTGCGTGGCTGCAATTTTCTTTTCGGCATCTCAAAAACTACGTTGGCAATGATCTGAAGGTTGCAGCGGGGGCAGGCGGGGCTGGGGCAGGGGGCATAATGTATACACACATAAGTATTGCAAACAAACAACAAACAAACAAATAATAATAATAAAAACTTAATGGCAACAATCAGCACTTGGCGATCGCCAATTCAAATTGATGTCAGCAGCTCACAAAAATTGCTGCCAAAATGATCGACATCGGAACGTTGCCCTTCACAGAGAGAGAGAGAGAGAGAGAGAGTGAGAAAGAGAGATCTTCGCCAATGTCTACTCGCCTTTAAATCGCGCTAAATTTGCAATTTGCACAAACAAACAAACATTGATGGCCATTAATCATAGCGTCAAACTTTGAACAATACTGTCGCTCTCTTAAACAAAGTGTACTTAAAATTTAGTGGCCTATTTTGTGCAAAAAAGTACTCAATAGGGTGGTGAGATAAGGTGAAGGCAAAAGCAGTTGCTGCTTCTCATCTAAACTATATAAAAATCAAATTGTTTTGAGAAAAGTATTTGTTAGCTTATAAGCAGAGCATATTTAAGTCGAATACCCGCTCTCAGTAAGTTGTTTCTCATGTCTAAAGCACTGAGCGAAGACATAAACATTATAATAATCCTATGCTATATATAGATAGACACCGACATAACATACGTACTTGTGTCTTTTGTCATACTTATTCTCATTCCCATCATCTCATCTCTTGTTTGTGCAGAAATGTCCATTATGTCAAAGATGCCTACACGCATCTGTCTGGTGGGCGAGGCTGTTAGAGATGCAGATACGCTACAGGCAGCCGAAAGCTTTGGCATTCCCATCATTCAATCGGAGACTGGTCTGGACATCATCAATGATATGGAATGGCGCACCTTCTATGTGCTGCAGGACTTTGAGAACGAGATCTTTGATGCCTTGCACAAGCAAAAAGAATGGTAAGTGATCTCTTATAGCTGCAACTAGTTTCTAGACCTATAAATACACATTTGACAATAATGTCACCAAATTGGAAGACAAGACACGACATGACGCCACGAGTGGAACAACAGCCATAGCCAAATTTTGAAATTGAGACACACGCTTATGCTTTGCCCCACCATATTCCCCTCTTGAACACTAACTTATACTCTTTAAATAACGCCGAGACTTTTGTGTTGGATTTGACAGCGCAATTTTTCAATATAAATTTAATACCCAGTAAGATATATTGCACAAAAAACCTTAAAAATCTATCCCTCATCTAGAAATCTTGAAAGTTTCTGAAAAGGGTATTTACTAGTTAAGAACTCTTTGGATTCTATGTTCCCAAATGCTTGTGCACAGCTTTTGGTACAAATTGTTGTCAAATTTAAGACTTGCGGCATTAAACGCCACGCTTTATAAATTAACCCGCTGCGCAGTAATGACAACATTCGAATCAAACAATAACAACAATGAGACAAACTCGATAACAACACAAAAAACATGAACAGTCCTCATTAGCGATTAACATTATTATGTATTTCTTTTTTGTGTTATTTCTTTTAGTATATTTCGTATTTATGATCATATTCAAGGTCAAGAAATGCGTTTGTTGTGTAGCAAAAGGAGGAGTAGTGCCGATTCTAATGCCTGCTTTGTGTTATGCTTTCATGTTCGACTATATATTTTTTTCCCCAAATCATGTAAGACACCAAGAGCAAAGAATCGGAAGAGATAGAAGAGGAAAAAATCGCATCAACACCATAAAGACCTATTATTTATTTGCCAAAATTTCATTCATGTTTTGAATGTTTGTATTATCGTTCTATACTAAATGCAAATATTTCGTTTGTTGTTATTAAAATTGTTTTTAGTTTAAAACAAAATGTAGGAGTGGGTATATTTTTTTTGTATGTTGTTTCGCCTAAAATACATTAATCAAAATTCTTAAAAATACTTCTTAATTAGTTATGAATTATATTGACAAAAATTATGAATTTGTTTTCCACTTGTAGGAAGTAGAAATGGAACTTAGTCATTCAGCCATAAATTTCGTCCAATTTTGTAAACAATTCTTGATAAATTCAGCTGCAAGGATCATTTTGTGCTAACGGAAATTTTCCATTTAACTTTTGATGAGAACATAAAACTTGTTGCAATAAATCGCATTGAATTATTTGTTCCCCTTCGCCCTTCAAGGAATATACACTAAACGACCTTTAATCTGGAAAAATACTAACTGCAATTTGTATATTACAGAAAAATGACCATATGTTCTTGTTTCAATATTATGTGGAATCTTTTCGTTGAGTTTCCCGCGAATTGCAAACTAGGGAGGAGGAATAATTGGAGCAGGCTCTCGATAAAATTCCTTGAATGGCTCTTGAAAATTTCCCCATAAGTTCACACACACACACACACACAGAGACACACTTAACGGCCACTTAACGAACGATTATATGCATATGTTAAACGAGAAAAACTGAATCATACGACTGCATTGCGCATCCGTTTTTGGGGGTATTGCTTATTTTGGGGCGGTTTCATTCACCAACTTAAAACAGTTTAACAAAATTTGCCTGACAACACAAAAAAAAAACAAATGACATATTTTTTTCAGCTAAGGAATTTCGTTAAGCCGAAATCTTTGCGTAGTACTTCTAATGAAATCGAAATGAAAAGTTTGCCTCTGATTATTGCAGAGGTGGTGGTAGGGGGTCGTATGGGGCTGGAGGGGTTGCGCAATATTGCAGCAATCGTTTGGCGCCAAGATTCTATATTCAAAAAAAAAAAAATTAGTATATGTTTTTTATATGGAACACGATGTCAAAAAACGCGTAGAAAGTGTGAAAAGCGTCGCCAACAAGTCGGAAATTCTTGAGGCAAACAACAACAAATCGCAGAAAACATATATATATTTTTATTATGGCATTTTTGATATATGTACCATATAGATATATGTATGTGTGTACATAATTTATAAGTTTCACAGTAAGTGGAAGGACGGAAGGGGGATCGATCTGACTTGTAGAGAAGAACTGCTGTCATTGACTGTTCTATAGTTTTGACCCTCGCAAAGTTCGAGTGTTTGTTTGTATGCTGATGGGCTATGATGGGGCGAAAGATCAGCGCACTTTACAAGCAACAAGTTCTCCATGGTTTTCTGCGTCTGATTTACGAGGTCAGCCATAGCTCATCGAATCTTTTTTTTTTCGTATCTCGACTTTCCAAACTAAGGAAACACTCGCTGCGCATTTTTTAGCTTTGACTAAGCGACGTTTGGGTTTTCCTCGATCTGCCAATTTGATGATTGTTCTGCTAAGAATTTACATTCAATATATATTAAATATTTGCATAAATTCACCTGTCACTCCCCCCCTCAATAAGTTCACTGAGCTATGTATGTGCTTTGTTTACCATTTTGTCAACTGGCTTGCGGGGTTTGCTCTAGCGTTCAATGTTGGCAGCAAATGTGTGAGAGTGTGTGTGTATGACACTTACGCGTGTGTGCCATCAAGTGGCATTTTCTATTTCCACAACGCAGCCGTTTGCCGTCGCCGCCGCCGTCGCCGTCGTTGTCGTTGTTTCGGCATTTGGCTTAATCATTTTTCCCAGGCCACAACGCGCAACAGTTGTGTTTGTTTAGTTGTGCCGTTAGAATCATTGGAAAACGCTTTTCGGTTTTCTACAAAATAAAAATAAAAAACGAATTCAATATTTGAACATCTCCGGTGATTTTTTTTCAATACAAAATTCAGCTAATGCTGACATACATAAACTGTGTTAGAGTTTGTTCTATTAACTATTAGCTGCATATGGAATTTTATTATTTGTGGTAAGAAGAGCAGGGAACCAAGTGAATAATATCTGCTTTTGTAGTATATGGTGTGAAAGCTGTGAAAAGTCTGCTCGCCTTATCAGGTGAAATTTAAGTGCGGATTAGTTGTGCGCTGTTTGGAACAAGTCTTAAGTTTCCCCATTGTGTCTGTGTGTTTGTTTGGTTTTCCAACTAACTTTTGAGAACGAAACGTGTTGTGTCATTCCGTGGAATGCACAAGTTTCAAGTGCTCAAACATGAATTTGGGGGAAACAATCTTGTGGAGTTTTGCCAGATAATTCAGTTAAGTTCCCTGAAGAGATTAACATTCTCTTTTCGTTGTGCTTTACACAATTTTCCAGTTCTCATATACTTGTGGCTTATATCAATCTTCAGATATTTTATATGAATCCAATATTGCGATTACAGCAATAATGTTTCCCAGAACTTTGCTTTATTTATACGAATATGTATTTATAATTTTGAATATTGCTCATTGTTGTTACTCAACCGTTTAATGTGGCAGGCGTTGCGTGCATCCTAGCCAAGAATAAAGCATGAATGATTGCAATCTACATTAATTAATTAAATAAAAATATATATATATAAAATCATAAATACATCTGCAAGCACGCAGGCAGGCAGTCAGTCAGTCAGTTAAGCAGTGTAGGCAGCATCCGCCCACTTCCGCTCGATTGATTTGTTTATAAAAACTTCCGGTTATGCGGACTTTAGTGTGTGTGCAGAGTACACTCAGCCACATTGGCATCTGCCTGTCCCATAACCATAAACAAAAATGGCCCTTAAACAAATTGATCGCCACATGAGTGGTGGGGTTTGGGTGGGTTGTGTCTAGGGGGATTGTTGCTCAAGTTAAAGTTCAGTGGAGAATTCGTCTGGCTTTTCGATTGTTGTTTACACATGCCCAGCAATTGCCACCTGGTGTCGTCGGTGTGTTGTACGTTTGTACTTTTGTATTTGTGTGTGCATTGCAACTGAGTTGATTTCAAGTTAAACGTTGCGTTGCTGCAGTCACTCGTAGATTGCCTGATCGTACGTACGGCAGTCGGATTGTTTCTTCTGCATTTGAAGGCGCTTATTGCCGATTTAAAGTCTTTGAGTGTTTCCGAATAATTGATATATGGCCGATACAACAGCACAATGGCCAAGGTCAATTGGGTCGTTAAAGACAGAGAAAGAGAGAGAGATACAAATACAAGACATAAGAAATATTGCCTTGCATAACTCAAAAAGTGTGCCACATAAATATTTAATTGCATTTAACTTTGGCATTGCAGCATTTTGGGCCCACCCGCTTTGAAGTATGCGGCTGAGATGAAGCAGACATTGGGCCAGAACACTCGGCCCATTTACAACTATGCAATGCGCGGCGTCGTCACTTGCTTCACGGGCATACGCAAAAAGGATGAGCTAGTAAGTAGTTGCAACCAATTCGCTCGTTGATGCAGCAATAATAAGCGAAACATTTTCACTTACAGACAAAACTTGTTAATCTCATACACTCCATGGGCGGCTGCATCAAAAAGGATTTAAACACAAAGACCACGCATCTAATATGCAATCAGAGTGGCGGTGAAAAATATCAGTAAGTATACAAGTTAGCAATACGTAAATCTATAATTAATACCACCTCTTTCAATAGGTACGCCAAAACGTTTCGTTTGACTGTGGTGCGTCCGGCTTGGGTGTATGCTGCTTGGTTGGCGCGTGATACGTTGGAATTTGATGCGACACAGGATAACTTTACCAAAGTGCATCGCTTGAAGGCATTTGAGGGGCAGAAAGTGTGCTTCTTTGGCTTCCCCGTCGAAGAGCATCAGCATATGGTCGATGTGCTGCTGGAGAATGGCGGCGTCTGTGCCGAACTGGATGATCCCGAGTGCTCGCATGTTGTGAGTTACCAAACAGCCCGACATAACGGGCCCATTAATATTTATCTACCATACCATTACCATATTAGTTGTAATTGCATGCAACTCGCTGGCATTTGGCTTTATTTATTGTTTGTTTCTTGTTTGTCTTATGGCTAAATTTCGTGTACATATATATACATATATCTTGCAGGTGATGCCCAATACGGGCGCTGTTCTTACAAGCACTAGCACAAGCACTACTAGCACTGATACTAACACTAACACTAAAACCCAACTAAACAGCAACAGTCCCAAGCCCACACCCACCAAAAATGCAACTAGCAACATCTCTGATGTTGCCGATGCGGCAATCCAACAACAACAAGAGCAACAACCTGCTGCGAATAAAGAGAATGAAGCTGATGAACTAGATGACATACACTTTGATCCACGTTTGTTTGTGGAAGCAGGCGATTTGGAACAGCCCGAGGAGCTGCCACTGCCCGACGACATAGTGGATGAGGAGGATGTGCAGGCCAGCACACCAAAGAGCAGCAAACAGCCAAGCATAATAATTACAGCAGGCACACCAACCAGCTGCAATGGTAGCCTATCACCACGCGAATTTCAATCACACACAGAGAACCTTTCTCCCATACTCAAAGCGCCTGCCAAACTGCTAACCATTGAGACCATCAACGAATGCGACATGGAAACGGATGACTTGACGGAAGCAGCTATCGAAAATGATTTGAAACGCAAACGCGACAGCTTTGACAATGTCTCTCTGATGTCTGTGGACTCATTTGCCCTGCCCGCTAGCACTAAGAAACCGAAACTCATACGCACTGGATCCATAACGCGCACACTGAAGCGATCTATGAGTTTTGTGGCTGATCGCACGCCCATCATTAAAACGTTGCGCACGCGACGCAGTTCGATTGCTGTTGCCGATACATCCACATATCTGGGCAGTGAGACAATTGAGGCAGACGATTCTGTATGCTCGCTGGCCAGCTTTAATAGCACACTGAATGAATCGATTAGGAAGCCAGTGAAGGCATTGCGCAACATCTGCGACCGCATCACACGCAGCAGCAGTCGTCGGGCAGACCGTGAGGCAACACCCGAATGCGGGATACTGGACAGTGGATTCAAGACGCCCAAGGCACCAATGCAGCGCTTTGGTGGTGGCAGTGCGTCGGGTGCAAAGAAAACAGCTAAACGTCTCTTTGGTCCGGTGGGTGGTGGTGGTGGCTTAAGCTGTTCCTTTACATTCTCTACTAACCATGCTAGCAATCCCAATACCCAAGCCAACGAAGTCAACTCGACAATTGTATGTGCCGCTGCTGCTGCCACATCCATAATGCCATCGATATCAATTACACCATCATCATCATCATCAAATATCACATCAGCTGTGCAAGTAATTGAAAACGCTGCTCCCAAGCTGACAACGTTGACGCCGCCGCGGCGCGAGTGCCATTCACCTGCTGCCGATGAACCCATGCAAATGGTACTTAAATGGATAAATAAGCAAATAAACTAAATTTGGAAACACTTTGACGGCACAGCAAACATTTTCTCTATAGGGCATAGATTTGATTCATTTCAAACGTGGCGGCAAAGCTTAAATGCCTTAAGTTTGTTAACTTGTCGAATTGACGTCATTTTTTCTAATTGCAATTTATCTTAACGCTTATCTCACCGTTTTCTAATGCATTGAAACATTTTGTGCTATTTATTAAGTTAAACTTCATTTTGTATATTATCGACGCGCAGCTGGCGAATTTTTCTGCTCATTTTCAGACACCAAATTTACACTCAACGCACATCATTTTGGAAGAAATTAAATTAAATTACATGTTAATTGTTTATGGTTATGTTTTGTAGTTTAAGTCACGTCAGTTGCCTAATTTGGTTGCGGTGTTCGTTCTGTTGTTGTTTTGGTTATATTTCATAAATATATTACTTCCCACTCTATTCTTCGTTCCTTTGGTTTCCGATCATACGCAACAATTAAAGCAGCACAATAAATATTGATTGACATTTATTTGCCTAACGAATAGCAAGCAGCACACGATTCGCTTGAATAAATGTTAAAAATGCTTTAAAAAAAAAATATTCAAAAAAGAAATAAACAATAATCATACCATTTATAACGAAAGACATTCTCCAGATCTTTCATAAAAAGAAGAAAGAAGAAAAAAAAAAAAACATTTCCATAGACTCAAAAAATATTTGCACAAATGTTTCAGTACATTCGATGTCAGGAATTTTAAGATAAACAATTTGTTCTTATTTTCATTTACTTCAATTTATTAGTCTTGTTTTAGTACATTTTTGTGTTTTGCTTGCGATTTTTATGCCCGTTTCAAAGTGTTGCCAAAAATGTGCATTAAAAATGTTTTGTTTGAACGCGGAATCGACATGATATTCAGATTCCGAATCGAATTTTCTGTTTACCATATGTTTAAATGGATAAATTATTGTGCTGCTGATGCTGCGTTTGTGAACTGTACAATAGATTTATTAGTTAGTTTAGACGCTTGATTTAAGATTGTATGAATGCATTCGGCAACAAACAAAACATTTTTACTTAATCACATATTGCACATTTTCACTCATATTCATAGATTGCGGATAAACAATTATTAATATTTAATAACAATTCTCATATATTTTCTCAATTTAATTTATTGCGCTGTACATTAGGTCGTTGATGAGCACACAACTGTATCGAAACCGGAGCCCAAAAATCATAATACGCACATTCTGAAATCGGACTGGTTCTGGTATACCATCCAGAATGGCTATGCCAACGAGATGGACTATCTATTTGGCGATGTAAGCACAAAAATACAAACTATAAATCTTCGAAAGTTTATGGTAATTAAAACTTTGTTTATATTCCCTGTAGTATTTGGATAGCATTACGAATACGCCGAGCACAGATCGTCGTGATTCGCTGCCAATTAGCTTCAATAAGCGGAAACGCAAGCGTTTCTCGCAGCGCATTCAATTGGAGGGCACACCTTTGGGTTCGGGCAAGCGACGTTCCTCGGTCTCGGATGCGGGTCTTTTGTCCGTTTCTAATAGTTTCTTTGACTGTACGACCAGTCCGGATAAGCTGGAGAATGATAAGCTGCTGCATGTAGAGCCAGAGGCTAGCGAGGCCACACCTACCAAGAAATCCATGCGTTACAATCACTTTATGGACTTCTTTACCACAGAGTCCAACTATGTGGGCATAATGGATACCATACTTAATGTAAGCTAACGTTTTTAATCTCAACAAAACAATACTAAATCTGTTTGTTACTACTTTGTAGCTGTTCAAAAACAAACTGGAGGAGCTGGCGGAAACAAATGATCCGCTGCTAAATAAATCGGAAATCAAAACAATCTTTGGCAACTTTTTGCCCATTCACGAGGTGCATCAAAGCATGCTGGAGCATTTACGCAAGCTGCATGCCAATTGGCGCGAGGATTGTCTCATTGGCGACATTATAATACAGCATCGGGATGAGCTGATAAAGGCTTATCCACCCTATGTTAATTTCTATGAGCAGATGAAAGAACAGCTGCTCTACTGTGATCGTGAATATCCACGCTTCCATGCCTTCCTCAAAATCAATCAAACAAAACCCGAATGTGGTCGCCAGAGCCTGCAGGATCTGATGATAAGACCTGTGCAGCGTTTGCCTAGCATAAGTCTGCTGCTCAATGATATACTGAAGCATACGAGTAACAGTAATAAGGATCATGCGCGTCTCGAGGATGCCCTGAAGGCCATTAAGCAGGTGACGCTGCACATCAATGAGGACAAACGGCGCACGGAATCGCGCATGGCCATCTTTGATATATTCAACGATATCGATGGCTGTCCAGCGCATTTGGTTAGCTCCAATCGCAGTTTTATATCCAAGTGTGAAGTCAACGAGCTATCCGACTCGTTGAGCGGGCGTGGCGATAGTCTTTTGCTCTACTTGTTCTCCGATTCCATAGAGTTGTGCAAGCGACGTTCGCGTGGCTTTAACACGGCCAAATCACCGAGCACGGCCAAGACGCACAAGCACATTAAACTGATATCGTTGAGCACGATACGCTTTGTAATCGACATCACAGATAGTCCACGTGCCTTTGGTCTGTTGCAACGTGGCGAAAAGGAGAAGCTATACACGTTTAGCATCATCGATGAGGAGACGGATAAGCAGGTCTATCTGAAAAAGTTGTGCATGCAAATTGCAGCGCACACATGTCGCACAGATCCAGTAAGTAAAGAAACAGTTGTTAACTGCAAAAACCATACTTAATGTACTTCCCTTTACAGGATAAAATGCTAATGAGTCGCACTTCACTGGAACTGGAGGTAGACATCAGCGATGTTAATGTCAGCACATTAAGCAAGGCCTTTAAGCTGGCAGCCAAAACGCGTCTCAAGGTGTGTTTCCTAAAAGTTTATATAATAAACTTGTTACTAAACAAATTGCTCATAAATTTTGCCAGGTTGGACGCGCCTTTTCTTTTAATAAAACGCCCAATAAGCTTAAACGTGCTGTTTCCACAATGATGACATCACCATTTGGCAGCACCAACTCCTTGACGCCTGCCTCGCAGCTGGCACAAATGCGTTTGGCTAGCTGCACCAACATTAATGTAAGTTGCATACTAAAATAAGTAATTGATTTATAGTTAACTAATCGATTTCATATTATAGGAAGTAGCTGATGAGGAATGCTCAAGCATGCGAAGCAGTTCACCGTCATCGCATTCTGAGATGTTGGTCGTGCCGCCGCTCTCCGTGCAGCCTACCCGTAAAAACAAGTCCGTCGTTGGCAGAATTTGATCAGCAAAGCTCAAGCATCATGCTGAACTCCTAAAAGAGTATTCCATTTAAAAATGTTTTGTGTAGGTTTTAACTATGTCTTGACGCACTCACGCGTTTGTGCCCATACGTAATCGTAACTGTAATTCATACTTTCGAAATTCGTAATCTCACTCAAAAAACAAACGTACGCGTCCAATCAGTTTAAGGTCGTAATTTTAGAATTTTTCGTAAGTTTAATTGTCGCCATTGTTGCTCGCAAATGTTGAAGCGTTTGCGACTCTCGATGAATTATGTAATCTCCTCAATTCTATGAGTATTCTGTAAATATTTCTTTTTAAAATATGTAAACTCTATCTATATATATAAACTACTATACCTATAACTATATATGTTCTATGTAAACGTATTATGTAACTAATCCTATAAGTGACTTGAAATCGCATTCACGCACTGAAGAACGATCGATCGGTCGATCGATTGATTTGAATCGGTTCGATTTCATTTTTTGTTCGGCTTGTCCGCCACACTGCAAAAGCTGTGAATGTTTACTGAGTAAATTTTTTTAAAATATGCATAACAAATAAATGTTTAGTTCATTCAATTTGTAAGCAAAGCATGATGATGTTTAAGATATAATATACGAATCATGATAAACTATTAAAAAATTGTATATAATATTTGGTGGGTTATTAGACTTTTTTGAACAATGGATAACTTTATTTATACGCCAATTTCGTTGGCTGGATTAACTAAAATTTTTCAAATACAATTTGGTCTATATAAAATGAATTTCTGTTACTCTTGGAATGCAAAAATTACGCCAGTCTCAACTGCTTTGTGATTAAAGACTATACACGGATTTAACTGCTGAATTCACTTTAGACATGGCATCCGAATGCAGTTGATATTGCAGATTGTGCGATTGTAGGCGTAACAAAGCTTTCAATTTAAACCCAATCTCTAGAACGGCCAACTCATTGGTACCATTTGCCGTCCAAACAGCTGCAAGTGAAGAGTATCAATAACATTGATTTTCTTTTGAATTACATAAACTTACATATCTTATTGCTTCTAGCACGTATATTGACCACTGCGCCACAGATTTCGCTGGCATATTCAAAGGATTCGCCAATCATCATTAGCAGTATATCCAGCCAAATGCGATCCACCGCATATTTTGCACTCTTGCCAATCGTAAACAGCCAGCGACCTCCTTTTATATTAGCTGGATCTTCCCACATGGGCCTAACACAAATTATTTAATGAATGTGGAAAATAGTATATGGAATAAAGTTGTACTAACTGTATGCCCTGTTTAAACATATAATAATCGCTGCCAACCCTGAGCTCCGATGGCGTTTTAATGGAATAATATAAGCTAAGAAAAAATGATTAGAATTTTGGTTGTACTTTAAAATCCAACAAATAGCTAAAGCTTACCCCCAAAATGTTTCGATGCTATCGATTTGAGTTATTTCATTGAGCATATCCTGCCAGTGCTTGGTGCGATCATTCTCTAGATACCACAGTGTCCAGACATGCTCTAGCGGATGTTTATATTGGATTACAAATTCTTGATCATTTGGCACAGTTTCATGCTTCTTATTCGGCAGCTTCAGCGTCATTGATTTCTCATCATGAGCCGATTGTTTTAGGCGACTCTGCAGGAACTTATTTGGCTCAAAGACCGATGTACCAACGGTACTTTCAACTTGGGCGCTGGCCATGCTAAGGATTCTCGTGATTTTTATTTTCGTAACTTGTAAAGAAAAAGTATCGCTGTATATGAAGCGAGTGAGTGCGTTAGCCGAAATATGTGCGGAAAATACCAAAAAGTTTTGTGCGAAAAATGTTACGTGCCGAAACGGAGGACTACTAACAATAGACTGCCTGAGATTATGACATTCAACACAAAGGTTGTGATTTAAGAACAACTTTTCGGCTCAATGACATATGTAAAATTGATCGATATGCAATAAATTAACAATCGATAACTTTTACATTTCATCCATGTTTAAATGTACTTTTATTTTCGTGGTGTTGCAAAATTATATAAATACTGCAAAACTTAAGTTTTAAACTTTATAAAATTTTTAAATGTAAAAATGCGGCATTTTCAATAAGAAACTAAAAATTACAAATACAATATTTTAAAATAAAGGCGGTTTCAAAAACATATCGTACATATTTCAAAAGTTGTTCATTTTGTTAACTTAACAAACAGCTAAAAAGCTGCTAAACGAAAGGCACAAATAACTAAAACTTAACTTAAACGGAGCGAACCACTGGGGGGGGTAAAGGAAAATTTGTTGTGCACTCTAGACCCAAAGCACAGCAGCTGCATCCTCATTGGAGAGCGTAGAGAAACGCTGATACCGATTGGCATTGCGATAGGTCTTTGCAGGAGATTGTGATGGCTGTTGCGGTGGCGTATGCTGCTGTTGCGGTTGCAATGGTTGCATTGGTTGCAGTGGCACGCCCACACCATTGAGGGCTGACTTCAGCGTTGAGTTGCGACTCTCTGTGGAGAGCGATAAACGACCTCCGATCAATGTCGAACTCAACGGTAGACCCACATCATGAAAGGAGCTAATGGAGCTGAAGCCACTTTCATCCTCTGTGCTGGAACCATTGCCAGCTGGCTTAATTGGCTTGTTGTTGTTGCAGCTGCTGCTGTTGTTGTTGTTGTTGCTGGGTGTGATCTCCTCATCGGTTTCGATTTTGGATGAAGATGATGCTGTCGAGGAGATGGTGGAATGCACAGAGCTATCAGTGGAGCTGCGCAACGATAAACGCGAATCTCGCATTGCATTCGAACGTAAAAATAACATTTCAGCGCTGCTGGCAGCATTGCTGTTATTGTTGTTGTTATTATTATTGTCGTTGCAGTTCTTGCTAGGATTGGCATCCAATAAGCTGGTTGAATTGTGCAACGGCGGTGCATGAAGTGTTAGCACAGAGCTGCTCTTAAGCTGATTCTTGCCAAGACGATGTCCAACACAGCCGCCCATCGAGTGCCGCGGTTGAGTGAGATCCGGTTGCTGCTCGGATGTGAGCAGAAGATTGCGTATGGTGCGCGCCAGGCGAAAGGCCTCTTGGTTGAGCTTCTCTTCGGCTGCCTCAGCAGTGGAAAGGCGCGACTTGCAGCCACCTAACTTTTTAGGTGAGCGGCGCCTGCCGTTTAAAATAGAGAGTGTACATTAATAAGAACTCTGTTCAAAACAATTCATTTACATACCAAGTAAAATCCTTGAAGGCATTATAGCTGCCTGCTGGTGCGATGCTCTCATAGCTGGGCTCCTCGTTCATGGTTAGCATGGATTTGTTGAGCATTACATTTGTGCTGCTGCGTGCACGCAAATACGAGGCGGAGTTGTTGGCGCTGGAGTAGTTGTTGTTGTTGATGCTGTTGCTACCGCCTGTGGCATCCTCGGGACAACCATTTGGATCCATTTGCACACCCTGCAGCACATGATGCAGGCTCTTGGAGCGTGAGATTTGCTCACCAACGCCACCCAGACTATAACAATTTGTTGGCAATTGTTGTTGCTGCTGCTGTTGCTGCTGTTGTAGTTGCTGCTGCTGATAGCGCTCAAAGAAGCGGGCAACTTCCTCCATAACAGCACGATACATTTCACAATTGGTTTCCGTCTGGAAGTGTAAATGGCAAATGTAAGTTACTTACGAAGTAAGAAAGGAACCTTTTAAGTGAATATTAATATGAAAAGGAGAGTTTGGGATGAGTGACTGGCTTATGGGTTATCAACACACAGTTTAAACCATATAAGCTACTAAGCTGAACTTTTTGGAGCAGTTTTCTGTTTGTTCCATTTCTCGGAAATTTCTATAAGTCCGTTGCATTAATCTTTTTGGTTTTCCATTCGATTGAATTTAATCTTATTGTCAAAGAGATCCATGTGTAATAATGTTTTAAGATGCCTGCCATTAAGTTTGTCATGGAAAATGCTTGAGTCTGTGTACCCATTCAGATTCCATAACCCAATCAAAGTAATATGGTTAGAGAAGCCATCGGTTTTGTAATTTAAGCATGTATAATAACAAATTTGAGCTCAATTTCATAAAAACAGGTTATAAATATACGAGACTGAACACAAAAATAATTTCATAACATTCCACCATAGATATACTATCTTGAGGTATGATGCAATGTTACCGCAATTGAGGCACCTCATGAACCTAGGTCTTTAAATCTCTAGTTTCGTTTTTGTATAATCAACTAGCCCTGTTTAGTATTCTTGACATATGTGTTGTCTGTTCTGTTCTGTGTTTATCTGTTGGGTATTATTTTACGCTTCGTCTGCTTCTATTTTGAAAATTCATTTACAGCAATTTGCTATGTTAATTATCTTAAGTAATTTTGCATGCAAAGTTGTTCAATTTAGCTGTTTTTTTGGCGTTGAAATTCTGAAGCGATTTTCTACAATGGAATTTTTTCGGTATATTTTTTTGTCATAACTCTTTCGATTTAACGTCGATTTTTTGTAGGCATTCTTCGGCATTTCTTTTCTTTTGTTTTTTCTTTGGCATTTCATTCACCTTTATCTGATGTTGTGGCAAGGTCGTTGCCACAATAAACTCACAATGAATAGGTATGTATGTAAGTATTTATAATCTGAGATAGTTATTCATAAACAATTTATTGATTATGTTCATTTCTATCGATTAAATGTGAAGCATTGTTTGCTCCAACTCCTCCTCTGAATCACTTTCACTTAAGTGACGTATTTGCTAAACGAAAAAATAAGTCTTTTATTTGGTTAAGTCGGTCTTTGGGCCACGTTAATCTAGCTGGCCACAAGATTACAGTATTTAGGCCAAGCTAATTTGGCTGCCTTAATTAACAGGCATTGGTTAGTTGTTTGATTGTGTTTGAGGCGTTGCCAAATTGGCAAGCCAAAGTGTTAAGATGCCACCTGACCAAAATGCTGCCACACCCACTTGCCACTTGCTGCTGCTGCTGAGGTTGCACCCGGCTTGACTGCCTGTTTGCCACGCGGCCAAATTGGCCAACAAAGTTTCACACGACGCCCAAATGAGTCTTACCATAAAAGCAACAACAACCGAAATAAAGTTGGCAATGCAATTTGGCAGCGGCAATTGTTGTTGCTTGTTGGCCGGCCAGCTGATTACGTAAGCAACAAAATGTTTGTTATTGATGTTGCAGTCTTTGAAATTGTTGCCAGTGTTTTATTTTAACTGTTGGTTGTTCGATTTTCCGTTTGGTAGCCAGCTGTGATTTAAAGTTTTTTCCTGATGCGTGTTTATTGGACTGAAGATGGAAGTTACGAGCAGCGTTTAACAGCTATTTGAATGATTTATGCGATTACCAAATCCAAATTCAGCTATTTTAATTACTTTAATTCAATTAAAGCTATTGAATATTTGAATTTAATTGAATGAATTGAAAAGTTTAATGGTTAAAGTACTTAGTTTTCAATAAGGATTACTTAGAGGCTTTTCTTTTCCCACCCAACTAGCGGTTCTTAGTTTGGAAAACACTCGCAACAGTATCACAAATATTTGGGTCATCTGCTTGGCATCTGCTAACCGGGTTAACATCTAAGCTTGGCTTGTGCTCAATACTCTTCTACTACTGTTTGAAGACTTTCAAGCCATATTTGAACCGGTGTTGACCTTCAACTTTCTCATCTATGGGCAAAAGATGCAAGCGACGCGTCGTTGCAGCTTCTGATTTTTCAAACACACATTGCAACACTTTCAATCAACAAACTGATTTCAGATTCTATAATTTATGAAGCTGCAACAGCAAACAGTAACAGTAATAAAAGCAAGCAAAATATTTACGCTTTCATTTCGATTTAATGCGCTTTAAATGTGCCCCAATGGAAGGAAAACGCCGTTGTCGAGACGAGGCGGCCAGCAAATTGCAATATAATCAGTGATAAATATTTTCCACACTTTGTTGTTGTTGGTTGTTGCTACGCGCTTCTTTCACTCTATAGCTGATGCTTGGAATGCCGCCGGAAAACTTAGCCATGGCAAGGCAAAAAAAAAAGAGAAGAAAAAACAAAACTGGGTTACACTACATTACAGCCAAAGGCGGTCAGCAATCGTAGCAGCAGCAGCAGCAGCCGGTGGAAATAACAACAACTTCATTAAAAAGCATACAAATCACGGCCAAAAGCGTGGGCTCAAACCAGAGAGACGGAGACTAGACAACAACCCAAACAAGCGACAAAATCCCTGAACGCCGCGTTTTGATTGATGGCGTCGATTGATTGCAGCCAGCCAGGCAGGCAGGCAAGGTACTACGACTTTAATTTATGCAAACACTTTTCTCTAGCGGATGCTGGCGCTACGCTAGACACTAGATGATGGGCTTTTAATGAATCAAATTGTTTTTTTTTTCGAACAGGAAGTGGCCTTAGATCCACAATGTAATCCAAATGAATAACATGCAACGTTACGAAAAATGGAAAGTGCAAGAATAACAAAACTGAAATCTCATTTGTTTCAAGATTTGTTAAGGTAAATAAGTAAATGTCAGATAGCTGGATTTGACAACAGACTTATTTTTGACCATGGTTTTTAATGAACAGCTTTTATTAATAATATTTTTTGCTATGGTAAATAGAAAGGGAAAATTTAGTTTGTTTTGATCAACATTGATTTAAAAGTATCTTGCACTTCCTGTCATTAAACTGTCTTTAAACGTAATTTTTGTCCATCAATTAAAGTTGCAATCTTTGCTGAGAATCTCAAAACATTTCAATCTGATTGTCTAAGTGGCATTATTTGTTATGCACTTCCAGTTTACAATCAGCATTCAATGGAAATAGAAAGAAAAACCATTAGATACATTATTTTCAGCCCCCCCTCCTGCCTAACAGCCTTTTGTTTGAGGAAATATAAAATTAATGCTGCAAAAGTTTTCAAGCCATTGAGGAAATGGCCAGAACCAAAAGACAATGAGTCGAGACTGAATGTTATAAAGTGAAAAGAATAGAACAGAATAACAGCAACAACAGAGAACAACAACTGGAAACTTGACGACCACCGGAGTCTACTATAATTAAGCGTTAAAAAGAATGTGCCGCCTAATTGGGGATGTTTAAATTGTGTGTGGCTGGACGCCGCGTCATTCCAACCGTGTCCAGACGTCCGAAACCGGAGCCGGAGTGAATGAACAAAAAGAGAAACAAATCAAGGAAATGCGCCAAGCAAAAAAACACTAAATAAAAGAACAACCACAAACAGAACAAAGGCCACTTAACATGGCGCTGTAAGTCAAGTCAAAAGAGGGTAGAGAGAGGGTTAGAGGGGGGGACGTGCTGGCAAGGCAACAACTCTCTTTGGCATTGAGTGGTAATTATGAGTGTATTAGGCGTGAGAACGCCAACAAGCTAGAAGCTTGGAGTGAAACAAAAGAAGTCAGTTGAACAGGTTGAAGTTGAAGGTATTTGGGGCAGCAGTAGGAAATAGTGTGAATAGTGGCACTAAGCAGAGTATGTACTATGAGAGGGGGAGGGGGGGTAGAGGTAAGCTAATGCAAAGTCTGTGCGCATTGTTAACAATTCAAAGTGAGCGGCGGTTTGGGTTTTAAAGTCACGTTTTATTATGTGTCGTTGGGAATGTGTCTAAAGTCTACACTTAACGGAAAATATGTGAACTAGAACTAGAAAAGTATAGGAAAAGTTGTTTTTCGAAAAACTTAAAACAATCAAATCATAAACTATAACAGGACATAAAACAGCTTTCAACTTAAAAGTTCTTTAGGATTTCTCGAAATTCGTCAGACGAAGACTTTTATAAAACATCAAATCTTGCTTTGAAGAAATTCTCTCAGTGAAGAGTCTTCAGTTGAGATTGTCAAGTATGTGTCTTGAGCTTATTTCAGTCTGGAGTCTAGATTGTCAAGTATGTGTCTTAAGTCTTTTGTGTGGCACTCACCTGCTTCAGTTGCCAATGCAATGTATCCACCTGATTTTGCAATATGACAGCCTCGACATTTAATGTTTGCTCATGTGTTGTTGCTGCTGTTGCGGCTGTTTGTTGCTGCTGTGGCATGTTGTTGTAGCAGTTGTTGTTGCTGTTGTTGTTGGGTGCGGCAACATGGCTGGCATCCTGCAAATGTTGTCAAAAAGATAAAAAAAGTTGCAATTAAGAAATAACAACAACAAAAATGCGCGTTAAATTAGCTGAAAAGTTTTGAAATCTCAAAAATGTTGTCGCGCCGGTTGGCAACTTAGCAAGTGCCTGGGTGGCAGTCGCAAGTAGCAAGTTGCAAGTTGCAATCACACATTTGGCGGGCGTTCGCCAAGGCAAGGCGATTGCCAATCCGTTGCGCTTTTCAAACGAATTCGCATAACCAAAAGCGGAAAATGTGTTATAAAAATAACAAATAAATAACAAACATTACTTATAATTCCCCCCTCCAACCCCTCCCAACCGCCTCCTCATGCACAATTAATTAGAGAAATTGTTTCGCAATGTGTTTTTGGGATTGTTTTCCTTTTTTGAGGTATTTTTGTTCAACCATTTATAATTTTTATTTATTTCTTTTTTTTTTCATGTTTTTTTTCACACTACATTAAAAGTAAAAACAACAAGCGAAATAAATTTCTGGTATACTTAAAATTGTTAACATTTAGTCAAGCGAGTAGTTTTTATGATTTGTTTTCTGTCTGTCCAGAACCCGTTTGTCAGTTATCCGCCATATTTTGTGTTAACAACATTTTTGTTGTTGTTTTTTATATTTGTTCATGGTTTACTTTTTCTTTTATAACATCATTTTTTCAAAGACTTTGACCTACAATGCAAACAAAAGAAAAACACTCCAGCACTCTGAACTAAGGCTGTAATTTGACCTGAACTACGAGTTTGATCCGTAAAGTTTGTTGTGATATAATTTTTGCTAATGCAATGGAAAATCATGATGAAATCTTTTGTCAATTTTGCCTTTTCTGATCATGATTCGATTTTTAGGTCAACCGAATTTTCGGTAGAATTTTGAACATTTTACTATTGACCATTTTTTCAAATATTGTTTTTCTAATTCTATGTGATTTTATGCTCCCAATTATCTAGATGGCCAACTAACCTTATAATTCTACTACTTACAGTTCGACTTTAACAAAAACAACAAAAATCGATTGCAACGTTGTTTAGCTCTTTTATTATTCTAGCCACAAAATAATTTAAAATTTGCGGTTAGCTTTGAGGCCGCTGGCCACGCCTCCTTAAAGCCCCCCGCCAACGAAAATCGTTTGTTAATTAATGATTAGGCTTTTTATTATTATTATTATGATTTATCATTTGTTGCAGTTGTTGTGGCCAAGTTTGCATCTAAGAGCATTAAAAAATTAATGAAAAAAAAACAGCTACAAAACATTTAGTGTTGTGGCTAGACAGGCGGCGCATCAAAGTGTTAAAGACCAAAACTATGCCCACAGTTTAAATTAAATCAGATTTGAAGCTACTTTAATTCTTGTGGTGATCCATTTAGGAGATTGATTAATTTACATATGTGAAGTTATTTTCTCGACTTCGGTGAAGTCTTTTACAAAACGTTCTACAAAGCGATTTATATCTGAAACATTAAAAATAAATTTAATTTCTTTCTGTTCGCTAGAATAGCTATGGATTTTATAGGCATAAATTAAGTAAAGTTCCAGCTTTGGAAAAGTCGTTAAAAATTGATAACATTTGTTAAGATATCTTCAAGGAAAAGTGATTTTCGATACTTTATTTAGCTTTAGGTCGATTTATAGATATTTTAAAATAAATACTCATATAAGAGTAAAATGGAAAGACATAAGCAATATTTCCAAGCTACACAATGTCCTCATAGAACTGGATCTAGAAACGTCATCGAAAATGAGTTTTCAGAACTAACCTGAAGTAAAGACTCTTTAAAATATATTTAAGGGTCTTTGCGTGAAGTATGTAAGTGGGTTAAAACTTTAAGTAAGTGGGTTAAAACTAGTTTTCATTGAAATTTCTACTCTTTAAATTAATTTAGTACAATTTTCTGCACAAAATATTCGTTTTTTTGCAATGCTTTTTTCAACGTTTAAGTTTAAATTATGTAGAAATTAACATATTAAGAGCTCGCACAGCTCGACATTATTATGCTAATAAAAAGCATCCAAACATATATGTTTACGTATGTGTGTGTGTGTTTGTGTAGTGACATAGTCGACATATTATAATGCAAAAATTAAATATATGCAGCTCGTGTGACGCTTTAAAAAAATCCATTTCCAAAACTTGTGCATTGGGCTATCTCATTAGAGAAACACGCTCCGAAAGCTGCCAACTGGCGGGGATTGTAATTGTTCAATAATCTGCATAAAGTTGAGATACATTTTGAGTTCTAGATCTGCAACTCACACCCTCCCTATAGCACAACATCCACCCCTTTGCCTATCAAAATCTAATTAAAATGCGACCTCATTGCAAGAATGGCTTTGGCATGCAAATGTTTTAACGTTCGTTGGCTGCCAACAAATGTCAATTGCAATTGCAGCAAAACCAAAACTTAAACAACAACAACAACTCTATAAGGGAGTCATAGTACTTAGTGGCAAGTGTAGTAGTTGCAGTTGCAAAGCTCATCAATGTGCCATTTTATATATGTATGTATGTAATGCAATGAAGCCTCAGCAAAGCTGCTGCTGCTGCTGCCAGTTTCCAGTTGGCAAAAGAAATCTGCATTTTAAATCAGCACCAACTAACAATTGCACGCTCCAGTAATTCTTTGCGCCTGGCCAACAACAACAGCAACAACAACAACACATGCATCAACAAGTGCCGCATAGGGTTGCCACATATGGTGCAGACTGTTAAAAAAGATTCCCAGGCCAGATGCGGTTCCATTACCAACTTGTTATTTAAAATGTTTTGCACTAGAAGTTATGCATTAAAAGTAACCCAGAGCGAGACAGAGACGGACTGCGGCCTGCGGGGGCAGACTCAGTGGAAAGGGCTGTTACTATGTCAGCTTGTTTCACTTCATTATGATGATGTTGATGATGAAGTTTAATGTGTTTTGTTGATTAAACAGATGTGAATGAAGTTGTCGCTGGGCCAGAAACAGATACAGATACAGATATATGTATGTGGATATGACCCAAACAGGAAGTTGTTTGTGTGTGAATAAAAAGCGAAAAAGGGTTGAGTTTTGCAGTTTTTTTGTAGTCAAAATTAGGTAGTGCTGGCATAGTTGGAGTTAAGACATGTGTTATTAAACATACATTTTTATACTTTATACTTTTTGAGTGTTAAATCCTTAAAGGAATATCTTAAATATGAAAATGTGACCAGCTTTGACAATATAAACGTATAAATGTTAAGCGAGTAAACTTCGCTCAAACTAAACAGCACCATTTATAATAATAGTTATTAATAAATTGATGTCAGATTCGATACAACGATGTAGCAATTAATTGATGGCTTACTCAAGCCACAAAATGTATTATCAAAAGCGCCATAACTAATGCTATTGTTAAGCTATTAGTAATGAAACAATTTGCTTTGCATCAAAGTACAAACAAACATATATTTAAGTCAAGGCAACTTTTTTTCTCTGACTTGAACTCAACAAATTGTTGCAATACAATTATCTACCCTCGCCCACTAAAAATGCCATTTGCAACGCTGGACAAGTACAAAAAAAATATGTTGAAGAGCTTTATATATATATAAGATTGAGTGTTGCGCTATTATTGGGCAAATTATCATTATAGTTAAATCTGCATTTGGCACAACTTTCTCACTTGAATGCGCAACAATAACAGCAACAACAGCAATAAAGTTAACAATGACAAAACATTTAAATCCTAAATTGTTGTCCGGCATTTTCTTTGCTTTCTGCTTTATTATTCGAGCATAATTACAAAAAGTACATATTATTATTATTGTTACTGCGATTGTTACCTGTTTATTGACAGTTTGATTTTGATACATTTCATATTGAAAACAAAATTAGGTTACTCATACGCCACGTTTAACTGCAGTTGAGTTTCGTTAGATACATAGATACATTTGTATCTGGCGCATATCTGAAATGCACACGCTGCGAAGTGGAACGCATTTCAATACAATTTATCCGCCTAAATCCGACATAGTACATAAGTATATAGCTTCAGACTTTGTCGTCTTTTAGTCAACACAAGTTTGACCTTGATTAGGCAACGCTTTGTTGATTAGCTAACCAACAATCAAACAACGTCAGCTTGACAATCTTCAATTTTCATTGTCGTTGTTGTCGTTGTTGCAAGTCCAATATCTTTTTCTACCCACATTTTCCACTCGCAAATGTTCATTGACAGTGCACCACAAAAGTCAACTGTCATTTTGCTTTTGTTTTGTTGGCCACCTTTTTTGGGTGGCGGCGGACAAATGTAATTTTAAATGACGCCCTAATGGCCAACTGTTCACTTTGAACCCTTTTGTTTTGTTGTGGGTGTGTTGCAGGTTGTTGTTGCTCTTTACGCACAATCAATTTCAATTGTTGTTTAACGCGTCTGTGACGCAACAGATTTGGCTTGTAGTTTAATTAAATGTGCAAATAGCAAGTTGAATTTGCAACAAAGTGTTGAAACGTTCTTAAATTAGCAATTATTTGCTTATTCTCTTCTTCTTATCAAAGTAACACATATTTTTTAGTTTTTTAAACCCTTTTTAATGAACAAGCTAATTTATTTAAGTCTTTAATTAGATAAATATTTTTGAAACTTTTTCTTTGTTACATTTTTGACAATTTTGCGCTGACTTTTAAGTCAATTTTATTTCTTTCTTTTTTGTTACTTAATTTTTTTCAATTGAAATTTTTAATGTTGGGCCTGCGGTCAAACTTGTTGCCAGCATTTCTCAAGCTTCAAGTGGCCTGCGGCTAAAGACAACACTTCAAAAATGTTCGCAAGTTGCTTTTTCTATCTCTTTTGCAGCCTTCTACATACATATGTTTGTATGTATAATTTGTGCGAATCACGCAAATGGTTTGATTACGCTTCAAATTGATTAATATCGCTTTGTTGTTGCTGTTGGCACGCTCGAAAAAATACTTTCAAAAAATAAAAATAAAAGGCGCAGCAGAACAAAAATATTATTGTTCTACTATAGAACTGAAAGCAGTGGAATTTAATTGAATTAATAGGAGCGGAATAGAGATAACAGCAGCAGCGGGTTCGACTGTGGCATACACCTTTAGGCCAATCATCTGCTAACGGTTTTTGCGTCATTGCCAACGCCTGCTAAAGATCGTTTTGAGTGTTATCCAACAAAAATGTGAAAATTCAAGCTTTCTATAGACACAAACCTTTCCAAATTCGCAACATTAAATCAATTTTCGTTTAACTAGCTGTGGAAATGCTTAGAAGAAAACCTTTTTCTTTTTACTCGACGCTCAATTATCAGCTGGCAAAAGGCCCAATCAATTTTTACAGTCGAGAAGCTCAATTCTATTATACTACAACGATCGAAATCGAGTGAAATATTCTGCAGGTGGGCTGCCTAACCTGTTGGAGGTTGGCTTTACTGAAAAGCCATTGGCCTTCGTTGACCAAAGCCAATGCGGCGGAACGGAACGAAACGAAACGGAATGGCGGACGTGTGGGGAGTGCCTGTCATGCACATAGAACGGAAATGCAAAACGCAGAGACACTGGCAGGCAAGCAGGCAGGCAATAAGCCCGAACGGAACTTGAAAATTGTTTAACTATTGATGAAGCCCCAACAATATAATTATACACACATGTGCGATGATACATGCGCCATCTCACTCTCTGTTAAATGTTATTGTTATAAAGTAAAGTTGTCCACTTTTAGTTTTTTAAGCACATGCACATGACCATGAGCTAATACTCAAGTGTCATTCAATCGCACAATTGTTACATTTAAGTACTTTAGGTGGGTTTTGCTCACACAACCACAACATCATAGGGTTGATCAAATTCCCCTTTATCCAATTTACCGTAATCAACAAGCAGTTAACATACAGGCTGTGTTGCCAGGTTAGCTTATTTCAGGCTGGATGATGTATGCAAATAGCTTATAACTGTAAATCTAGAATTTTTCAAAGTGGATATAGCATATTCTAGCATTAATTTAGATTCGTGACTTGAAAGAAATATATCATAAACTTAGAGTGTTCCACAGCTCAAATATCGGAGCTTGTTCATTTAAAGCCGATGATTGTAACGTAAACTTAACCAATATGATCTTGAATTGGTATTTTAATCGATAGTGTCATCGATATGTGGGCTGATGTATGCGCGATTTTTATACTCGTTACCGAAGGTGGGCGGAGAAAGGGGGGAAGGCGGAGGGTGAAGGGAGGGAAGGTGAAGGGGGGAGGGTGAATGTGGAAGGGGGGAGGGGGAATGTGGAAGGGCGGGAGGGGGAATGTGGATGGGCGGAAGGGGGAAGGCAGGTGGTAAGAAACACGATCGATAACTGCTCTTGATAACTTATGTTGGGCAGAGCAACTACTGCTGAACACAAGGCATTTGCCTGGGTTAGGTATGGGTTACAGCTTAAACCAGTTGGGAATTACAAGCTCAAACTTAAGTAAATTTGGAAGCACTCACTTTATAGTCTTATTGAAGGATAATTAAGGAGTTTACAAGTGCCTCCCCAGATCTGAAGGTAGGGGGAGGGGTGAGGGGTTTGTGGGAAGAGGTGTGGGGAACGGCAAGGGGAAGGGGAAGGGAGGGGGAATGGGAGGGGGATGGGGAAGGGGGATTGGGGAGGGGAAGGGGGGTGGGGAAGGAGAAGGGGGAAGGGGAAGGGGAAGAGGTATGGGGAAGGGGAAGGGGGTGGGGAAGGGGAGCTGGGGGAGAAGAAGGGGGGTAGGGGAAGGGCAGGTGGTAAGAAACACGATCGATAACTGCTCTTGATAACTTATGTTGGGCAGAGGCTCTGCCGCAGAGCAACTGCTGGACCGAGGCATTTGCCTGGGTAAGGTATGTGTTACAGCCTAAATCAGTTGGGAATTACAAGCCCAAACATAAGTAAATTTTTTGAAGCAAACACATTATAGTCTTATTGAAGGATAATTAAGGAGTTTACAAGTGCCTCCCCAGATCTGAAGGTAGGGGGAGGGGGTGAGGGGTTTGTGGGAAGAGGTGTGGGGAACGGCAAGGGAAGGGGAAGGGGGGGAATGGGAGGGGGATGGGGAAGGGGGGGGGGGGGAAGGGGGGGGGGAAGGGGAGGTGGGGAAGGGGAAGGGGGTGGGAAGGGGAGGGGATGGGGAAGGGGAGGGGTGGGGAAGGGGAGCTGGGGGGAAGAAGGGGGGTGGGGAAGGGCAGGTGGTAAAAACCGACGATAACTGCTCTTAACTATGTGGGCAGGGTCTGCCGCAGAGCAACTGCGGACCGAGGCATTGCCTGGGTAAGGATGTGTTACAGCCTAATCAGTTGGGAATTACAAGCCAACAAGTAAATTTTTGAAGCACACTTAGTCTTATGAAGGTAATTAGGAGTTTACAAGTGCCTCCCAATCTGAAGGTAGGGGAGGGGTGAGGGGTTTGTGGGAGAGGTGTGGGGAACGGCAGGGGAAGGGAAGGGAGGGGAATGGGAGGGGGATGGTGAAGGGGTGGGGGGAGGGGAAGGGGGGGGGGTGGGGAAGGAGAGGGGAAGGGGAAGGGGAAGATGTATGGGGAAGGGGAAGGGTGGGAAGGGAGCTGGGGAGAAGAAGGGGTTAGGGGAAGGGCAGGTGGTAAGAAACACGATCGATAACTGCTCTTTATAACTTATGTTGGGCAGAGGCTCTGCCGCAGAGCAACTGCTGGACCGAGGCATTTGCCTGGGTAAGGTATGTTTTACAGCTTAAACCAGTTGGGAATTACAAGGCCAAACATAAGTAAATGTTTTGAAGCAAACACATTATAGTCTTACTTAAGGATAATTAAGCAGTTTACAAGTGCCTCCCCAGACCTGAAGGTAGGGCGGGGGAGGGGGAGGGGGGTATGGGGAAGGCAGGTGGTAAGAAATACGATCGACAACTATCATTAGATCGCTGCTCTTGATAACTTATGTTTGGCATTGCAACTACTGATGAGGCATTTGTCTGGGTCAGCTATCGGTTACAACATAAACCAGTTGGGAATTACAAGCATTTTTTTTCTTGCATTTGGATATAGCTTCCTTTTTTGCATATTTTTAGCTTGTTCTAGCTTATTTTTTTCACAGAATTTAGCTTATACGGGCGCTCAAAACCTGGCAACATTGGCAAGCAGTTAACATACAGCGTGGTGAGTGTGCTTAAGAGCGCTTCTGTTAAGCAGTGTCTCTCTCTCTCTCGAGTGAGAGAGCTAGTGGGTGAGGTGAGTGAGTTCCGTTAATGCAGTTTCAAGGTGAAAAGTTTGCTACAATTGCTCAGCGTTACGATTTCGAGTGCATTCTTTAAAATGGAACAACTAAATGTAATATAATGCAGGCGTGACATGTGATTTTAAGTGATTGTTGTCGTTTTACATGCTGCCTTATGAAGTCATTAAATGCAAATTGATATCAATAGTAGTTACGCGACGTTTGGCATCGTAAAACGAGCGAAGATTGCTTGCGGTGCTTTTTGAGTAAGTAAAGCGCGCTCGTAAGCATAAAATTAAAGCACAGAAGCTGTGATAACGGTACCAGTGGGGTGGGGTTATCTGCTTGTTGTTTTTTTTTTTATTTACGCACTGTTTTACAAGCGTTGCTTTAAGGCGTGCAGCTTGCGACGTCCCGTTGTCGTAACATTGCCTTAACTTTTTAACCTTCTTCGTCTGCTTCTTGCGAACGAACGTCGATAAATCTATTTCACTTACAGCAAAGCACAGTTAGAATCGCACGACTGCGCATTACCTCATTGCCTCAGTCTGCCGTCTACCGTTGCCTGACTTACCCAACCCCCCCCCCCCCCACCCTCCGGCCTTTTGGCACACGTTCTTTTTAATTTTCTGATAACTACAAATAGGTTCGACACTCGTGCAGCAAACATTTACCGCTGCTTTGCGGTGCAACGCGAAGGGGAACGCTGGAGAGGAGCACAAAAAATCCAAACATAATATGCGCCCTGCATACGTGATGAGCCTGGAGCTTCCAGCAACAACGTTGACGCCGTGAGCAAAAGTTGTGCAAGTTTTTTGTTTTCATTCTTTTCTTTTTGAGGAGAATTTTTAGTTGGTTTCGAAACAGAGAGTATAAAGGGGTATTTTAATTTTGTTACGTAATACGTAAAACATTAAAGTTGGCAACGCTTTTGCTTATAAATCGTAATTGAGCACTGGAGTTTCATGAAACTAGCCCAAAAGAACTTGGGTTTCAGTTGATATATCTTGCTGAAACTTGGCATGGAAGTTATACATGATGTAATACAATTTATATGTCGAAATCAGACAGATATGCTTACTATATCACATAGTTATGACAGAAAGAAACGTTTTATAGTTAAGTTTAGCTACAAATATCTTTCTTTGATTGTTTATCATCAAAACCGAGCTTTTGAATCAAAGTTATATATGTATTACTCTTTACATAAGCTAGGGTATTTTAATATTGCCAAACTTTAGTCTTGCAATTTTAGCTTTTTGCACTCTGAATGTGTATATGTGTGTGTGTGTGTGTGTGTGTGTGTGTATTTGATTCTTTTGGGTTCGGTAGACTGATTTTATTTATGCGCCGCTTGTGGCAACCTCATAATTCAGTATGTGAAGTAACATTAATTCGCTACGCTGTTGCTGTAGTTCCTTCCCTTCTCTCTCTCCACCTTTCCCTTGCACTCGTTTTTCTTTCTTTCTGGATTGCAACTGCAATTCAATATTTTCACTTGGCTAAGTGCATTTGGACTTAATCGAAAATTCCAAGAAGGTGTTAACAGAATCCTTTAACAATCTTATGTCTACGATACATTTAGGTACTGAAGCATCAATTTTGATTACATTTAAGAATTAAAATAGTAGAATTTCATTTGCTTCTTGCATTTAGTACATAAAATTTTAGTGCCTGTTAGCAGTAAATTTTAGAGCTGGCCATAAACTTAAATAGCTGTGGAAATTGCTTTTAAAATGCTGAACGCGTCGTCAATTGTATTACATTATTTATAAAGCACAGCACACGCGATTTTATGTTCACACTCTATGTATGTTTATATAGTATATCGCTCATCAATATGTACATATTTGAAGTTTTGTGTGATTTTTTGACAGAATTCACTTTAAAGGCAAACCAGAGTTCAACGAACTGAACTAATCAAAAATTCATGTGCGAAACAAAAAACAGAGTTGCACAAAAGCAACAATAAAATTTGATCATCATTCGCTCAATATATGGATGGTTATTTGATGTAGGAAGCTGCAAATTAATGTCTATGAAATTTTTTGGTCATAATGTTTGTGAAACTTATGGCCAAATGGAAGAAAGCTGCTTTCTGTTTCTATCTTTCAGTCTTAAGCATAATCTTATAATACGCAAAATTTGTATAATTAGTGTAGCTTGCCGATCAAAAAACTACTCCTTCTTCTATACTCTATCTCTCTCTTTGAATGAGAACTATAATTATCACCATCATTATAAGAAAATCTAAAATATTAATCTTATGCTGTGAAATTTTGGCATTGGCAGCTGCTTAAAGCGATTTCATCTCGCCCTTTGTATTCTAACAGATGATAAGGTCTTCAGGCAGAAAGCAGAAATTATTTCGGGACGAATCGAATCTCAACAAGCAAGTTATACTTTAACCTATGTTTGAACCGCCTATAAGTCTATTATAATCTAACTTTCTTTGTGTTTTATACAAATTTCAGCTTAGGTCAAGTATGCGCACATAAGATCTAGAGCTAAAGCAAGTTAACAAATATCATTCTAGTATTTTAATCTCCCTTCCTGCCTTTTTAACCAAATTCGGAATAATTTGAATCGAAAGCTAAATGAAACTAACTTTCTATTCATTTTACTATGTCAACACCCACAAACTTTATCTATATTAAGTTCTCTACTCCAATCTATTACCTTTGTTACTCCAATCCCATGTTAGGTAGCAAAATTCGGTTTAATGTCGTTCTAAAGCAAAAATCCCTTCTCATCAAGCATATTAAATAAGTTCTTTAGCCTCTCTGTTAGGTCATCTTAAATCTTTTTGTTTGTTGCCTGACACATGTGGCAGCCAGGTAGGTTGAAAGCTTGCCCAACCAACTGGGGCACCTTATAATATAACTTATGATGTTGATTATACAAAGACAGATAGACACACACGTTAAGCGAATCGCTGATTCAAAAGCATTATCATGCTAGAAAAAATAAGATCCGAAAAAAATTGCATAATAATTCTTTTTTATGTGTCTGCTCGAAACTCGCATTTGCTGATTGCAAAATACAAATATTATTACAATTGTTTTTATTTTTTTTTTAGTCATATTTAAGCAACTTTATGAGCAGAGCTCTTTGATCACTTCCCCTCTCTCTGCTGTTTCTCTCTATTTCCAGCGGTCGTCAGTTTTTATGCTTGAAAAATTGGGACAACGATTTGCACGCTTAAGAGTTGAGTTTAATAAAAATAAAACAAAATACGAATACAAAACACGGCGTGCACATTTTTAAATTTGTTTTTATTCTAACGGAAGTCGTTGCTAATGTTTTTGACTACTTGTTGTTGTTGTTGTTTTAGCTGCAAGCCAGCTCCCTTGGCCAGCTCTTTTGGCCAACTGGCTGTTGGCGCTGATGACCCATGCTAATTGGTTAATTGCATTTAATTGCCTTTTAACACATTTATATGAAACGTTTTGAGTGTGTTTTTGTTTTTATGATTCTTTTTGTCTGGAAACTGAACAAATTTTTTTTTAAATTAAATTATTTATTTAATGCGTCCATGCGGCGTGGCTAATTAGCGCAGAGTTGGCTAAAGCTAAGGATTTAGCTATAAAAACAGCTGTAATTGTTTGCATCAAAGAAGAGTAGAGAAGAGAGCAGAATTGCTGGATGATTTGATTGAATCAATCTCTTGGAAACATGTTGAATGGATAAATATAATCAATCGATAAATCCTTATTTTGCACGCTTGAGTAAACTTTAATAACGATATATCTTGAGTAATTCTCAGCAGGTTTGATTGAAACTATCAAAGAGTTGTAAGTTCTTACTTAGATAGGATATTTTATTGCAAGCGTATATCAGGCAAGGTCTCTTGACAGGCCAAGGCCTAGTCGCAGTACACGCGAAAAGGCTAGGCATAACAGACAACGAATGCAGGAAATGAAAGGATTCAGGTGTCAAGGAAAGGTTAGAGCAGCTCCTTTGTAGCTGCAACTACAACGACAACGCCATTTCCATATTCCCTTTCTAGCTTCGCTCGAAGAAGCCAACATGCAGGAACCAAAAAAGCTTCTAGCGTTCGCCCGAAGCACAACCGCTGCATCTCCGACCACCGGCCCCACTGAAGACCCTTTAGCACCCTATGTGTGACACTACCCTGGGAGGGTCAGCCGGTTCAACATAACCTAACCTATATCGGACAAGGGAAGTGTTGCCAATAAATCAATATAATAATTGATCTGCCTATGGGTTGGAAGAGTTTATATACTGAATTGGAGACTTAAGCTCTTACATTATTATTAATATTTTTTACATGTTTAGTTTCCTTTTGACAAACCGGTTCCAAAGCCTATCTATACTTATAACCATGAGGTCAGGACTTTTCTTTATTATCCAGTGCTATAAAACAAGCTAAATTTAAAAGTGTTTAAAACTCAAATAATTATCCAGTTATATCACAAGTTGTACGTAAATTAGGTCTTAGCTTTTATTTGCCACTTTTACACATATCATAAACGGAAGTTAGCTAATCAAAGCAAAACCAATTGTTGACACTAGCGAAATTATTAAGCAGCATATTTACCAATTACCACCAAAAACTTTTGAAAGAAGTGCAAAAAACTAATTAAAACAAACACAAACCTGTAAAGCAAAAGTCTGTTGATTTATGAGCCACTAAAAGCAGCGCACAGATGCAACAACCAACCGAGATACGGTAGCATGCCACAACAACAACAACAACAACCGTTTGAGAGTCTAAATTTAAAGAGCTCTTTTTGCCAGGCCAGAAAGTAATTTATGTCGGAGCCAAAAAAGCAACATAAATTGCCAGGCAAGTGTTGCTGTTGTTGTTGCTGTTGCTGTGGCACATGCGGCACAAATGGGTGGCGGCAAAGTACGAATTGAGCTATTAATGTAACTGGCACTGTTTGGCTGTTGACTGTTTGACTGTTTGGCTGTTTGGCGATATGCGATACCGTATGATTAATTTGATAGGCCCTGGACAACGACAACGACGACAACTGTGCAACTGTGGCAACAACAATGCCAAATTGCCAACAGAAGCCGACGGTTGCTTATTAGTTTGTATCTCATGCAGAGATGCTGAGTACGTCCGTGCAACATGTTGCATGTCAATCGCTATAATTAAGCATGCGAAAACGGAGCAGTTTTCTAAAATGAAAACAATGCGGGCACAGAGACTGAAACCCCTCCGCTCCCCTCCCCCTCCTTTGCACTTTAGTCAAGTCGCATGTTGGCCATTTTCATTAATGGCCACACAGATAATATGCGTACCCGTTAGCAACCTTAACCCCTTCTCGCCCCGCCCCACTCTATAGGTATTGTTTAGCTGGCGCGTTGCACTTTTTGTATGTTGCATTGTTTTGTTGCAGCCGTGTTTTGATTTCAGCATCACAGTTGTCAGTGAGTTGGATCTACCCCCAGACACACACTCCCCCCCAAAAAAAAGAGAGCTGAAACCATCAACAACAACAACAGCAAGAATATGAAGCCAGCCCTCCTCCTGGGGCTGTCATTATTTTCAACGTTTTTCTCTGCCATTGTTTGGTTTTCAGTTTATTTTATTTTTTGTACCCTGCATGAAAGCACCGAAAAAATGTATATCCTCTACAAAAGATTTATGTGCAATATTTTCTGGATACTTTACGTTCCACAAATTGTCGGTTTTTGGTACAGAAAATGTTTAAGTTAGGTTTGGGAACTATTTTTCTTTTAATAATAGTTCTTTAGAGCTGTTCAAGTTATGGTTTCTCTTCAAGATTCTTCATAAATACTTTTTGGCAAAGCATTTAAAGGGTATCTTAAGGTTATCAGCTTCTTCTCAGTTACATACGAGGTCTTTGTATGGTTTTTGGTTTTGTTTTGTTGCGGAAAGGACTGCAACGACAAAGTCGACGAAGCCGAGATCTCGGTCTCTCTTCGGTCTCATCGCTATCTAGGATTTTCGTCGTTTTTTTCATTCTTTCTTTTTGCCGCTTGGGGCGCATTCAGCATTGCATTGCATTCAAATTCAGGGGAACCAAAGAGATGTGGAGGCCACCCACCCACTGAAATGGCGCCTGATAGCGCAGTGTAGCGCCCACGTTTCCGTGACCTTTTTATATGCAACACATTTGACCTTATTACGACGAGGAGCATTTCAAAATTTTTTTGTTGGGTTATTGTTCAGCTTTAGCTGTAGCTTTTCACTGCACTAAAGCCATGAAATTAGTTTGGTGCAGTTTGGCATAACAAAAAATGTGTAATGGCAAATTGTTTGAGGTTGTGATTTTAGCTATTTTTTATTATTTTTTTGTTACGAATTTATTGCATCTTTCGCCCACTCTTATAGTTTGGAGTGCAGATATTTTGCGATGATTGCTTTGACCTAGGGAAATGTTTGTTTTTATTGCTATGTATTATTGCTCTTTGTTTGTTTGTTAGCTTAGGCTTTAGACAAAGGCTCCAAAGTGCCTCTTGGCAATGGCAATTCCAGCGAATTTACGTTGCAGATTAACGAGTAATTGAAACTATGATAGCAACCTTAACATTGTTGGAGTCGCCAAGGTGTGACGCTTCAAGAAGTTTTATTTTTTTCTTTAAGCCGTAAAAGAATCATCAGGAAATGGGAAGATTTGCAAGTGTTAATAGCCAAAATGTTAAAGGGCTGTTAATGTTACGAAAAACTGTTAACTGCTTGAAGTGTCTGTGTTGAGTATTCTATACAACACCCTAAACAAGTTCACCTCTCTCTCTCTCTCTTTCTTTTTAACTCCACCAAATGCATTTGGCTGACAGAGTTCATCAAGTGTAAAATAAAAGCAACAAAAACTAAACTAGAAAAAAAGCTCAACAGAGCAGCAAATTTCAAAAGGCGGAATTGCGACGATAACAGCAACAACAACAACTGTAACAAAAACAACAACAACAACAAGGTAGACCAAATTAAACTAAAGCAGCCCGCAGTAGTGAACGCGTTTCGCTGCGTTTGCTGCTGCTTCTGCTGCGTTCCTCTTCAGCGGCCACCCTTAGCAGCGTTGCGCATGCGTACCTGTTGCTCTGCTTGTGCTGACGCCGCTGTTGCTGCGCTGCTTGCTCGCATGACTCAATGAAACAACGTACTACTACTACGCCTGTCAACCTTTTTTTGTCTGTTTTGTTTTTTATTATATGTATCTTTTTTTGGTGGGGCAGCGCTTCTTTTTTCTGTTTTGTGTGTCGTGCAACATGTTGGCGGAAATAATAAATTCTAGCTCGACAACAACAACAACGGCAGTTAAAAGCTTCATTGTTATTGTTGTTTGTTGTTGTTTTAAACAATTACACTTGACAGCATTCAAGAAGAAATCAAAAGGAATGCTAAAAATCAACCTCTTAACTTCCCTCCATTAATTTTGATTTCATTTTATAGGTGAAAATATTGCTCATGTAACTTAACTGTGAAATTTCTTTTCTTTCATATTTTTACTCATATGTTATCTAGATGCTTTGATCCGTTTGTTAAGATTATCTCAAGCGTAACAACTAAATTAACAGCATTTAAGCTTAAAACGCATTTCAACAAGAAGAGCGGAAGATACAATCCAACAATAGCTCAGCGAACGCTTTAATAATAATGTGGTGGGAAATTTTCATTTGTATTTTTGGGTTTGTGAGTCATAGGGGTGAATTCTGGACAAAACGCGTGTGAAACAAAGAGAAGGAGACGCAACATCTAATGCGTAATTTCATTTAAGTACGCAGCAAAAAAAGTTGAGTCGAAAGAAAAACCAAAGACAAATAGGAATTAAGTTGTTGGGATCACTTCGAATATTGTTCCAGAACGTGTTCAAGTTGGTATTTTCAATAAGGTTTTATTCAAGAGGTCAATCCCATGACTAAGAAGAGCTGGTTATGGAAAATCGCTTGAGTTTTGACGAAGTAATATCAAGACGCTTGTTTTGCGATAGAACTTTTAACATAATTGTGTTTCTAGATTTCTAGAAATCCGATTCTAAACAATGAAAAATTAATCACATTTTTTCTCACGGTGTTCCTTAACTTAAACTATGAGTATCAATTATGTTCTATGCATTGTTTGGACCCTTTGCGGAACTGATAGTTCTCAATGCTTGATACACACTTATTGTTAATTATGCCCACTCTAGCGTTTTGCTCTTGCAGCAAAAGCAATTTCATGGCTCTTGGCCAGACGCAGCAGCAGCAGCAGCAGCAAGCAATTGTACTTGATGATGATGCCACATTTGATCGCTCCATACTTGAGTAATGCTTTCAATGGCAAATACGAAATTGTTTGGCCATTGTTGGAACTCGAGCGATGGCATTTAAATGATGGCCTAAACGCAAAGAGACTCAAAGACTGTGGAAAGCACAAGCTGTCATCGTTGCCAATCTGTTAGTTAGCCGAACTGCCAAAAGGCAAGAAAGCAAAATCAAACTGTATCAATGTGTCAATCAAAGGCTGAAACACACTGACAGATTTCCATGCAACGCTTGTATGGAGATGCCATGGAAAATGGCTTAATTGGCCAACACGTCAACAGCAACAGCAACAAGCGACCGCAAGTGTTCAGGAAAAATGACCAAATATTATGGCCAAATAGTTTCCGGTATGGCAATTGCCTAATGAGCTGGCGACGATTTCACACAACAAACGAGGCCCAAACAGGTTGCACCCAACTGATCAAGGCTAAAGAGATATATGTGGAAGTTTTTGTATATATATATATAGTATATATTTCAGTTAATTAGTCGATGTGTTGTTAACGGCTTTCTTTGGCTGTTAAGCGCATTCTTTTGGCTAGGCAAAATTAACAGACAACAAATTGTTGTCGATAGCAAAACAAAAAGAAAAAACTTTTACTTCAGTTAGTTGAAGCTTGAAAAATACCCTAGATTTATAACAGTTATAATTATTAATAGTATATTTATGATAGAATAAGTTTCAAACAAAATAACTTTTATGGTATTTAATTTACTAAAAGCCATCAATCAATCAGTCAAACATCAATCTACTATTACTCATCCATAAATAGCTTACCAAAAATTGCCAGACCAATAAATTTGTTAAATAAAAAGTTAGATTTAGTTTGCGCTAAAATTGTCTGATAAAGTGTTGCAATTTGTTTGCTTTCGAAATATGTATTATCCGCATGCTTTAAAAATCCATTTAGCTAACTGTACACAGTTTTCATCGAGATAAGTTGTGCAGACTGGAGTTATTCGAATAGTGCACTCAAAACAAAGTTTAACAATTAAAGTTTGCCGACTCGTTTTTTTGCTTTGGTTTTTAATTACGTCTAGCCGAGACACGCACCGCTTGAAATAACTTCTTCTTCGAAGGCGTTTTTGGGGAATTTTTTCATTGTGGTGGAAACGGTTGCAAGCAAAACACAAATTGCCTTGACAGTTGCCACATGTTGTTTGCAAATTGTCGACTAGTCGAGCCTCTTATTCAATGAAAAACCAAATTGTTATGATATCTTGCCGGTCTTTCCCCTCTTGTCTCTCTCATTTTTGTTAGATTTATTTCATTCAGTGCATTTGCCGTTTCATGAATAAAACATCGCGCACTGGCAGCGGAGTTAACCCATTTCCATTTATCTCGCATTTTCCCTGCACATTCCCCACATGCAGATATAGACATAAAAACATTTTTTGGACTATAAATAAATATAGCACTTGCCAGCCAGCTGAAAGGAAATTCTGCGCTCGCTTCGATAAATTTATGTGGGACCTGTCCAAATTTGTACCCAACTCCCCCTTTTGCTGCATGCAGCCCTGCAGCTAACGAGTAAAAATGTGCAAAAAATCAACATTTATTTCGGTTCGCCTTTTAACCTGCAGGCACTGTGCCACGCCTCCAACTCACGCGTTGACGATTGACGAGCCAAAATGGAAATCTCTTTGAGTTTGTGTAGAAATGTGTTTCCAATTGTCAAAGTATATAGCCATAATGATGTAGGGATTTGATGTGCACTTTTAACGAAGTGCCTCCTGCATTTATTTATCTTTCTCCTCTTTATTTTTCGGAAATTCTAAAGTGACTTTTAGCAAAGCAAGAAGAAGAGCAGCAAATGCGTAAGAAGATTTGGAGGCAAAAATTATTTGAAAAAGTTTTGAAAAATTGTTGATGGAAGAATTTCTATTGGCAACGAGACCTATTTCAAAAAGTTGCCCTAAAACTAAAGTAAATCGAATAAATTTGTGTTCAAAGCAAGAATTTCATTTTACAGTCGAACTTCCATATAACGAAGCTCAAGGGAACAGAAAAAACTTCGTTATAGAGAAATTTCATTATGTAGAATGGGTTTTTAACTGAATCAAATTGCAGGGTTCCGATTTTTGATTTCGCTGTATAGAAAATTCGTTATACGGAAGTTCGTTATTGGAATTTCGACGCATTATATTATTCTTGAAACTGAGAAGTTGAAGTCTGTACTTCGTTACAATTTATACTTTTCCGAACAGCTGTTTAGCGAATGTTAAGAATTTAAGGGTGGGTTGCGTTAAGTGAGGTTGTACTGTATGTTTATACTTTTTAGCAATTTCAATTTAAATTTTGTTATTTTCAACTTTTAGAGCTCTCCAAATAAACAAATTATTTAAACATGTAAATGAATGAAAAATGTGAAATAAAATTGAAATACCTTTCAAAAATTTCGAAAACTTTGCTGCACATGTTTTTAAAAAATCACAATTTCAAACGTTTTCCTCTTGTTTTCTTGGCACTATATTAACTACCAAAGTTTATATTACCAAAACAAATTCATTTAACAAAGGCAAACTTATTTATAAACTCGAGCAGGTAAAATAGATATAAGGAAGGGAAGGGGCTGGTTGTTTGTTGCCAAGGTTTATGGTGATTAACTACAGAATTTTGTGTTTATATTTATTTTGACGCCTTTCTCAATCATTAAGACGGCTAAATGCAAATGTGCGCAAGGCAAAGGTCAAACATAATTTCAATTATTCACTTGAAGAGGGGGGGAACTATTGCGAGGGGGGTAGGGTGGTGGTTCCGAAATGTAAATTAACCGGAATGAAAAGTAGGAAACAAAAAACAAAAGGCAAATTGCAATTTATTTGTAGCTGGCAGACAATTTGATGGCCTTTTGTTTGGGCCCCGACGGGTGCCAAAATAAACTCTCTACCATATTACCGCATCTATCTTTCTCACTCTTTTGTCTCTCCCTCTCTCTCTCTCTTTTGTAACTGCTTGTAATATTAGATGGGAGCCAAAAGCTTTGTCTCATTACGAAATGTCGCCAAGATTTGCGGCTTTAATCGACGCCGTTATTAAACGTAATGGGTAAAAGCAAATGGCGGCAACAACAATTCCAGCTTATTATATATATTTTTATTTTCTTATGATTGTCACTCGATACTCATTTGTTGTTGTTGTTGTTGTAGTTGTTGTTGGCCCCTTGGCCACGCTTCAATGGCGTTGTGGCGCATAATTTGAATTTTTCTAACGCTGCAGCTGCTGTAGCTGTTGCCGTTGACGCTTTCGCCGCATCTTGGCCAACAGTTGCCAAACCATCCTCCTACTAACACCCCCCCCCCCCCCCTCAACGCCACTAAGAGTTGTGTAGGAGTTGTTTGGCTGCCTTGGCATGCCCAAGAGTTCATTGCATTTGCTTTTGATTTTCACTTTCAATTGGCTAAAAAAAAAAAAAAAACCGCAAACGTAGCAAGCTTTGTCGCAGTTAGAGATTCTGTGTTGCAACGCCTGTTGGCAGCTGCTGTCACAACAACGTGGCAACGCATCGTTGCAGCTTGACAACAACAACAATTGCAACAAGCAACCACCGGCGGCAACAGCTGGATAATTGAAGACGCACAATCTGCGTTGACCGGCGAAGTTCAGTTTATCCAAGCCAAAAACACACATAGTACACTGAACAAAATGGGTGTATACCCTAGAATTTCAGAACGCTGCAACTTGTTTCAATCAAAAATCCATTCTATATATAAAACGAGAGATTCGTTCTAAGCTGGCGCCATCTATCGTTAGAGAAGCGCTTTCAGCTTAAAAATTATCATATCAAATGTCATCAGTGTTTTGCATGTTTCAGACCATGACCGAAAAATAAGTCTTACGATTTATAAGGCAATTTAGTATTTGTCTTTTTTTTTTTTTGCCTTTACCAAATTGACATTTAGGCTAATTGACGTAATTTGTTTTGGGCCTAAAAGACTAGGCGTTGCACGAATAGAACATGCAAACATTAACTTTAATAGGCCGAAATAGCAAAGAATAATTGACATAAAAATTGTCAATTTCTTATACCAAGAAGGTCATTTATTTTTAATGATACGATTTACTTAAGTTCTTCAGACGGTGTAGCGTCATGTCTCCGAGGACATATCTCCGCCCAGTACATTTTGCTGGCGGAGTAACGTTTCTTTCGGCGGAGATATGACGCTTAGAAACGTCGGAGATATGTCGCGCCCCTTTCAGGCAAAAGGCATACTTCACATTTAGCCAACTAGAAACTCTATTTTGTTGAGTTTCTTTGTAATTTATTCGAGTATGCCTCCGAGAAACTTAAGTTTCAAGAACAAAAACTAAAAGCTCTTAGCCTAATGATTAACTAAGAGCACTTTTACCTGCTACTTGAGCTTCTTTTGACCATTTACTAAGCATGCGTGCTTATAACATTTATGAGCAAGCTCTCACCCCCCCCCCCCCCCCCCTGGCATGCTTTTACATTGATCAAACAACTCTCTAATCACACAAACACACACACACACACACAGGCATTAATATTTCGCACATAAATCAAGTTGACCTTAAAAAAAAAAGAAACAAATTACAGAAACATTGTCACAAAACGACCAGCGTGACAAAGCTACACAGTTAAAGCTGTATAAATTGAAGGAGATGCCATTTTTCTCAGTCCTGCTGTGTAAGTGCTCGCCGCCAAGGCTACATATGAACATGAGACGAAGAGAAAGAGAGAGAGAGATGGAGATAAAGCAAGGTGACATAAATATCCAGTTGCTCCAAAAAGGAAACTTAACTTTTGCCAAGGCAACTCACCACGAATACAAACACCAAACAAGTGGGAGAGCGTTTCCATGAGAGTATGAACTAATAAATATCCTGTACAGCTTAGGCTAACTTAATAACATTTTTTTTACATAGCAATATTTTCCTCTTGCTTAAGTTCTCTCATTTATAAAGGGAAATTATTTCTTTATTTTGTTTTGTTTTGTTCTATTCTTAAACGAACTAAAAAGTGTATACTCCTTTAACAGTTTCTTGTAAACACAGGGTGTACAGCAAAAAAAAAAAAGTGTAACATATGAGAAAGAAGAAGAAAACGAAGCAGCAGTTTCACTGCAAATCAATAAAAGAGCACAAAAAATTACGAACCTGCATTGACCAACTGGCGGCCAAGTTAAGATTCCTCTGCATTTGTTGTTGTTGTTGCTGCTGCAGATGTTGTTGTTGCTGCTGATTAGGCGGCGCTGTGTTAAAATGTGCCAAAGCATTGTTGTTGTTGTTGTTACAATTCGATGTGTGACGTCGCGCGGGCAAAGCTGGCGGCGGCGTCGAACAGGGCGATTCCTGTACCGATTCCGGCTGTTGTTGTTGTTGCTGCGGCTGCGGCTGCTTGGCCTCAATTTGCGGCGACTTCTTGGCCAATGTTAAAGCAATGCTTCCATTCCCACCAACATTGTTGCTGTTGTTGTTGTTCAGCGAAAGCGAACGCGCAAAAGAACTTTTAAAAAAGCGACACGGCATCTGGAAATCAAAGTCAGGCGCCTCCGCAGCCGCGGCCGTCGCTGTCGCAGAGACTGAAACGGCGGCAACTGGAAAAGCTTGCATTGTATTTTGCATTTTGCTCTTGCACACAAATCCGGAATCTAAAATGTGTTTTTTTTTATGTTTTACTTCTTATTTTTGTTTCAAGCGCCTTTTAGTTTGGCATTGTTGTTTTTCGCTAATTTGCTTTGATTTTGTGTTTAGTGCATTTTTTCACGCAAACTGACAGCCAGCACACACACACACACAAACACACTCACACACAAACTCACTCAAGCACTAACACATGTACGCACACGATTGGGTTTTTATTTTGAGTGCAAGCTTGTTATATTTATCATTTAATTTAAATTATTTATTTGGCTGCCACTTTTAAATCAACATAAATTTTAACAAAAATTTAAAACCAGCGCGCGCTCTTCACAAAAAATCAGCACAACGCGCAACAAAACACAACCGACGCGATCAGCTTTTTTCGAGAGAATGAGCAGGCATGGTAAACAAGCGAAAGACAGAGCGGCAAATTGCAACGAAGCTCCTCAAACTGTAAATTAACAGCGCGCTGTTAATGAAATAGACGAATAATGTAATTGGTTAATTGCTTGCTGAGCTGCTTTGCTGCATAAATAAAACATAAATAATTGCTTGCAAGACTTTACTCACGTTTATGGGTGTGAATACAGTTCTTAATAGATATTTAACTTTCCATAGAGATATTTTTATTCCTTTAAAATCGCCTCAGTACAAAAAGTTAATTGCGCGCCGAATTCCAATGAGGTAGAGAGCGCGAAAAATTCGCTGTTATGCTCACTGTTATGTTAACAGAAATATGCTTAAATGATCTGTTGTATCTGGTTGCATAAATATTTCATATAGCTAAAAGTATGCAATACAAATAAGTCCCATTCGCTTGGCTATAAATTCATCCTAAAAGTATGTTAATAAATCGTTGTTATAATAAGTTATGTTGTAAATATCGATATTGATTGAAATACAATGAAATCCTGTTGGCATGGCAACAACTCGAAACAAAAATAAAATTTTCCATCCGATTAAACTAAATAGTGTCATTTGGCTTGTTAGATTTTTTTTCATGCTCTCAACTAATCCACATTTGCTTGGCCACAAAACATAATCGCTGCATTAATCCCCGTATCTAGATAGTCAGACAGCTTGCCAATCAAATTGATTGCATGGCCGTTGCCTATTTTTTCTGTTATTTTCGACGACAACAAGCGAACTGTATTAATATGTAAAAGCCAGTTGAGACGTTTGACAGTTGTTGGTGGCTCAAGGCTTTTAGTTCGCTTTGATTTTTTGGTAAGTGCTTCAATCTCATCCTGTTGCAACTTGAGCCGAAACTGAAAACTCATTTGTCTGCTGGCCATTACCAAAAATAGTTTGATTGGACGCCAAAGATTACTCATTCGGCTAAACAGCGCACAAATCGCTATACATATACTACAAACATATACGAAATCCCATTGAAAATCTCATTTTGCCGTTTCTATTTTTGTTGCCCACTGTGGGCCCCGTGCGCATGCCTTGTTGTTTCTCAATTACATAAGCCTTATATAACTTAGCAATAGTGCAAGTGAGATGACTGCTGTGCGATAATTTTGTGCTACGACTAAATCCGTTCGCTCTCAAACACTCAAAGTCGCTGTCGAGCGCTCTCACAAAGTTGGTAAATCTTTACCACTTGTGGCAGCCGTGCTTGGCACATATTCAAAAAAGTACTCTCCTTCACTCCAGCAGAGACGTGGTGACGTCAAGAAACAACCGCGTGACTGCAACTACCCCCATCTTAAACAGCAGCGTTGAGTAGAAAGATCAACACCAGCAGCGCTGCTCTTGATTTCATAGTTGTGCTCATAATTTGATATTCATTTTACAACTGTGTCGTGATTTGTGCTTACCCAGCCAGCAATTGGATGATTATTTGGCGATAATCGTCTGATGCGATTCTTCTGCGATTCGCCAGGAAGATAATTTACTGATTTGTGTACTCATTTTTTGTATTAGAAAAAATCTTCTTAGGCGACTCTTCTGCGAGTCGCCAAGACGATAATTTACTGATTTTCTGTATTCATGTTTTTATTTGATATTATCATCCTAGGCGAATCGCAGATGAATCGCCTCAGACGATAATTTACTGATTTTTGCATGAAATGCTGGTAATTTTCAGGCTAACGGGATATTTGTTCTAGAACATTCTAATAACGGGATCGGTTCATTTTGTTGTTCACTACAGTTTTCATTGCACGCGTCGATTTCTCACTCTTAACGTGAACTTTGAAAAGAATAGTTGTGCGACAAAATATACTAAAACCAGACTAAAGGTGTTATTTAATTGTGGACAATATAAAGTTATTATTTCAACAGTAGTTTTGTGCAGTGATTGACTGACTGATTTGCCCTGTCTGGAAATGTTTGTATTCACGGATCTAAACAAAAATCTAATGGAGAAACCAGATTTAGTTAGAGATTTTGTAAGTTTCATTTTAGAAAAAATAATTTTATAATAATCGGTTATTCTTCATTTAGAGACAATTAATGCATCGCATTGGTGGGCACGATATGCCATAATTTTTAAGGAATGGTGTGAAAATGACACTTTCGGACAATCTGGCCACGAAATTTACTTGGAAGGGCACAAGAGACAAGCCAAGCGCTGAGAAAAGCTACTGCATTTCGTTACTAAAAGGTAAAATAATTATACTAGTTAATAATAGCCTATTTTTAATACAGTTTTTCTTTATTGTCTTATAGATGTTTGTCACAATAAGTTCGGCTGCGACGAATCGTCCATGAATTTGGTGCTCCAAAAGCACTTTATGCATGCAACGGACCGCCTCAATAAGAGAAAAAGAAAAGAATAATAATAAAAAAAAAAAAACAAAATAATAATAATTGCATAATAATAATAATAAATGTTAATACATCCAAAATAATATTTATCAGTAATTTCATTTTTATTACAGAGAATCCAGCAAGCATTTTTAATCGCGGAAGATTCGCAGGCGATTCCCCTGGAAGATAAATTTATCGCGGATGATAATCGCATTCTGATCGCGGAAGACTCAGCTGGGAATGAAAAATATACCCTACGGCGATATCGTCCAAACGGCTCGCAAGCGAATCGTCTAAGAAGATTCGCTTGCGAGCCGTTTGGACGATTCGCTTGCGAGCCGTTTGGACGATATCGCCGTAGGGTATATTTTTCATTCCCAGCTGAGTCTTCCGCGATCAGAATGCGATTATCATCCGCGATAAATTTATCTTCCAGGGGAATCGCCTGCGAATCTTCCGCGATTAAAAATGCTGGCTGGGTAGCGCTTTACAAGTGACCGCGTTTTTGTGTTCTGTTGCCAAGCAGTGGTTGGAGCGAAATAGTGTCGTGATTTTATATATTTGCGCATTGAGTGAGTAGATAACTACAAACGTCATGTCTGCCGGGAGCAGAAATCGCAGTAGTCAAAGCAGCAGCAGCATTAGCAGCACCCCACCAAAGAGAGAGCGTGAGAACATAATGGATTTATCAATTAGAGGTGAGTATCCCACCCCCAACTACACAGAAACTCAACTCATTTAGGATTTTGTTAGCAAATTTCTTCTTTAATTGCCTACGCACCAAAACACGTGCAGCACCTTCGCTGTGTGTGTGTTTGTGGGAGTGTGTTTGACATTTGTTTACACACATTCATAAACAGTTATTGCGTCAAACAACAGAGAGAGAGTGAGAGAGAGAGAACGTTCTAAGTGATTGTGTGTTTGTAAATTCAACCTCCAAGCGCCAAACCATGTGACACAGTATTTGACTTTGCCTTCTTTTTTTTTTTGTAACGCGGCCAGTTGGTTTTGCTGGGGTGAATTGAACAAATAACTGTAAACAAATAATAACATGGTTGGGATATTAAAATAGAATAACAGATAAATTGAAAGGGGTGCAAGGGGTAATTGAGAGGAGAACGACGCGATTGCAGTTATGGAAATGTGGCCAAAGTACAGTAAGGTACAGCGTTTGAGTTACACTGAGAGGATGGAAAGCTATTTTAAGAAATTTAGAAATTTTCATACTTTCCATAAGGAATTGTATTGAATTTTTCAAATGTTCCCCAAGATACGCTATATTGTCTAATTGTAAAGTCCCCCCCCCCCCCCCTGATTTAACAATTTTACACCCCCTTCTAGATAAACACGTTTGGCGGACTTTAAATGAATGCCAAATTCCTTTTGATTGATAGACGAATGACCAAACTCCCTTATCAATGTTCTCCATTTATTTGGTTTCGTTTGATTACGGCTTTTTATGGTCTTTGATATCAGACTAATTACAGAGACGATAAAATTCTAGGCAAACAATTGGACTTCTGTCATCAAATTGATGTAATACCTTCAACCTGTCGCCGCAATCAAATCCAAAATACAACAAAAAAAAAAAACAAAAAACAAATTCATAAGCTAAACGCAATGTCATCGTCGACGGCGTCGTGGTTGGTTTTCTGATACCATTATCACAGCCCAGCGACGACGAAGACGTCGACGAGGTTACTACGCGACTATAAATGTTTACGCTCTTGATTATTATTGAGTAGTGCGATGATGAATAGAACGCCAAGCAAATGAAAACGAAACGGAATATGAAAGAGTATTTTAATTACAGTTATTATTTTTTCGAAAGCCCTAGAAGGTTGTCAATTCAATCATGCATATTGTAGACTTTGCAAATAATAATAATAGTACAGTGCGACCTCGCTAACATTGTAGACTGTTAACGCAACTTTGGATATAGGGAAAAATTTTCCCTCGGTTTTTGCAATTGGTCAAATTTCAACAAGTTGCATACAGCGAGGTCCTACTGTATTTGCAAGCAATTAAAACTTTTGTCAATTAAAATTTCCATTTTAATCGAAGCGTTCCATTTTTCATATGCACTCTATTAAAACTTAAACGGCACTTCAACACACACACACACACACATACACAAACAATTCGCAATATTCATCATTGAACGTTCGGCCACGCCCACCTTATCGATAGTGCTGCAGTCAACAGTCCAACTCAAAGTGCAAAGTAAGAGAAGAGGGCATTTCAAGTATCAGCATAGCCGAAACTAATGCTTGAGCACAAAAAAAAATGGCTCTCTTACTCTCTGAGTGCCTCTCTCTATCTCTCTCTCTAACGCTCGCACGCTCTGTACTTGTTGCTTGGCAATCAGATCACATGGTCACATTCGCATTTGTCGCATTGTGAAATGATTTAATATCCATGACGTGACCGGCCGTTCACTTGCCCTGATAACATCCCAGCATGCGCTCCATTCGTCTGTCCCGCATGGAAAATTTGTCACACTTATTTCGACTGCAACTTTGGACTCCACTTAAAGATCATGATCGAAACATAGCCAAGGGGTGTGTGGTTAACTAATCTATTCTAAATGCGGGTCACTAAAAAATGTAGTACAGACTGCGATTTAAGGCAACCTGTTTGATGAAGTTAAGTCAGGCGTTGAGGTCAGAATCCAATATACTGCGGAACTTAAGTGGAGGGATAATAAGTAAATACAACACAAGTACAGTTTACACAAAGTGTCAAAAGTTTATGTATAGCTTTTTAGCGTACTTTTTATATTCATTAGTTAAAAGTAAATATATCTGACAAAAATCCCCTTAACAATGCAAAATTCCCACAATTGTAGGTTTTTTGCTGCTGCTCATTTCAAAATTGTTTACATCGGCTCTATTTTAGAACTTCTCAACTCAGATTCTCTATAACTGGCACAAAAAATAAAACTGACCAGCTCAGAAAAAATAAAACGAAAGCGCAATAAATCAGTTTCACTTCACATGCTTTACTGATTCCCCAATTTAATTTGAGGAGCAGCTCGCAATTCAACTTGTTCCCTCCGATATTACGTCAATGTGCAATTCCAAAACAACAACAACGAAAACTGCAGCGCCATCAAGTGCGGTAATAAGCAGTCCATCTCGCTCGCACGCGCGCAGCGCACTTAAAATTGCTTGCAATAAAAGCAACCACAAAACGGCACTGAGAGCTGGAAATTGCAATGCGAATGTGAATGCGAAAACGAAAACGAATGCAAATACGATTGCGGGTGGAAAGTGTAAGGCATAGGGTAGGGGGAGGGGGTAAACTTTTAATGGAGAAGCCGACGCGTCGCCTGGCGCCGTAGACTACTCAACAACGACAACAACAGAGCAGACAACGGCGAAATTATTATTATGTCATACACATGTATTGTGGTCTGTGCTTTGCATGCCCAAGTATGCGTGTGTGGGTGAGTGTTTAATTAGTTGACTGGCTGCGCGTCACGAGTTGAGTATATGTATTTTTTTTAAAGGGGAGGGAACACAAATTTGCACAGCAGCGGCTTTGTCTCGATTAACACGTGCTGCTGCTTAATGATCGTTCAATGCCACGCAGACGAGACTTAACAGCCGATTAACATAAAGTGAGAGCAAGGTGTATAGAGAGAAAAGACAGACAGTCTCGGGAGCTTCGTGGGCCCTTCGTAAGCCAAGCTCACAGTCGAACATGTCAATGAATTACGTATGTATGTGTACGTATGTGTGTGTGTTTGTATTTATATCAGCTTTAATTAAAACGCGCTATAAAATATACAAAACGGTACATTTTGTCTACCAGTCACGCATATAAATTGCAACAATTCATTTGCAAAGTACATATTCACATACATAAACATTGGATTCGCTAGAAAAAGAAATAGCGCTATAAAATATTTATTTACCATAGACGCCATGACTAATGTGCGAACGTGCGCATTGGCAAATACATACACATCAATTATAATTGGCATTACATTTGCGCATAAGCAATTTTGGTGAACATAGAAAGGTGCTTAAAGTCAAGTGCTCACCACTGACAGAGAGAGAGCCTACACGAAGGAGAGTGGGCAGAGGCAGACAGCAAGGTGTAAAATTCAAAACATACTCAAAACATACATAAATAATTAGCACATATCAAAACAAGAAAAGAGAAGGCCAAGCCAGAGCGAGAGAATGCTTCAAAGCACGACTGTCAGAGAAACGGGTTACCGTGGTATTAAGTTAGGTTAATGCGTGTTAGTTTGCCATAAAATTTAAATTATTACGTTAATTTGTGATTTATGTTAATGGCCTTAAAATCGTGCATTCAGATTATTCACCATTATTAGGCTATTTAAAGCTGTGTTTTTGTTAAATTTCTACAGAAAAAGTTTGAACTTGCAAAATAGTTTATTCGCTTGTTAAGCGCAACTTGTAACACTGTACGACGTCTATGATAAAGCGTCGGCAAAACTTTAATTGAAAAGCAAACTTTAATAACCACGTGGTGGGTTTGATACCGCTGTTGTTGGTGTTTTCGTTTATGTGTTGCACTTTCAATTATTTCCTAAGCACTTGTAGTTTTGAGGGACGCGAAACGCTGACGTTGACATCGACAGAGGCAGCGATGCTTGCCTGTGAATTGTGCGGTCGCACACTTGTTGTTGTTGGTGTTGCTGGAGCAACCGAGTGTCAGCCAGCTGATGAAAAATGTACCACTGGAGAGGCTCGCATCGGTTTTTTCCCTTCTTCGTTTCTTTTTCTCTTATTTTGATGTATTGACAGCAGTCTGGGGGTGGTTAGACGCTGCAGGGGCCACAAGGACACACATGTGTTCGTTAGCCTGTGTGTTGTGTGATGTGTGTGTGCGTGAAAGGTGAGCAGCCTGTCAATGCTGACAGTTTCGGGGTATGACCATGCTATACATACTTTTTACCCAACTGAATTTTTCTTCACTTTTCTGTTTCTTTAAACATTTCGCTTTGAACTCTTGTAAATGACACTCTTTGGGTTCGTTGAAATTGGTTTCCATGTTTCCACTCTATGTAATCCATCATATATGCAAAGCCACCACATTGACAATACCCCCCACACCTTTAACACCACGACACCACTCATTTCCCTTGTAATCTCACTCTCGCTCTCTCTATAGCCCTCTCTCTATCGGCAGCTGTTAATTGACAGTTTGTGCCTTCGTCATTGTCATTGGTGTGTGACAGTTAATTTAAAAATTGTTGAGATTTGTGCCAAATGTTAATTCTATGTAAACTAATTAAAGCAACAACAAAAATTCATAGCTAAATTTTAAATTTAGTTGCGATGCGAAATAAAAAGACAAAAAATAACAAAAACAATGTTTAGTTCAAGGTCAACACATAAAACTATTTGATGTGGGCGGCGGGGCGCCGTTACGCCTCTTCGCATTTAGCGCCTTTAGGAAAACACGCGGCAATTTTAATGTTGCTGTTTTTGTTGTTAAAAAGCAAATTTTAATTGAATTTACATTTCGCACAACAAAAAGCAAAACAAATAAAAAATTCATATAAATTCTGTTGTTTGCCATTTGATAAAGAAATATGTATAAAAAGAATTAATTCAATAAATATTGCCTGGTCATAAAAAGTCTATTAACTTTGAAGGGCATTGGGTCAAGGGGGGGGGGATGGGGTATGGGTTGGCGCTTGGTTGAGTTAAGTAAAAGCTCAATCAAATTCGCGAGTTTTTCCTGTTTTCTGTTTTTATCAACAGAATATTAAGTTCAGATTTCCTCTTCAACAGCGAGGGCAATATATGTATATATGTCAAGGTATATGCGTGTGTGTGTGTGTGTGTGTGTGTGCGTGCGCTCTTTGTGAACACTTCCTGTTGCCTCAAATTACAGCCCGCTAACCGCTTGCCCGCCGTCCTTGCAACTGACAGTCCAAAGAAGTTTATAAATGATCGTGCATGGGTGTGCAAACAGTGTGTGAGGAGTGGGTAGGTGGAGGGGGGTAGGTGGGTGGTGGTGTGGGTTGATAAGTTGCTGCTTTAGTTTGGTTCTACTATTTGACAGCTTAAGTCGTGCGTGTTTGTTTCTTTTTCACTAGAGTCGCTTCTTTGTGTGCGTCACGTGTGCTCTTTAAAGGGCGTGTGTGTGTGTACATAGTGTATGCATGTGTGTGTGTGTGTGTGTGAGTAATGTTTGCATTTGTTATTAGATGCAGTGCATTTAGTGTTAGTATCAATATTGTTTCGGCTTTTTCTGGCTTAAATGTTTTATTTTTGGCTCTTTGGTTTGGGTTGGAAATTTGTTGTTTTCACTTCGTTCTTCGTTTTTGTGTGCATTGCAACTAGGGGCAAGAAGAACAGGGTATTACAAGGAATATGAAACTAACACTAAAAATTCATTCATTCATTCATATAGAAATATATAAGGGAAATTTTCCAATGGAGTACCGCGTTCCTAAGTAGGACACCTCACCTATTTGGGAGAGTTTTGTTGTCAGCGCGCTCAAATTACTCTCATCGAAAAGCTCTCACTATCTTCTTGCTTCATATAGATATTGATAAACATAACGATATAAACAAAGATGTAGAAATAGTTGTAGAATAACTTAAGATATCTATCTATATAAAATTCGTTATGTTTTCCCCCTATTTTCTATCTTGGTATCCCAAGGTTTCTTTTTTAAGTATCCTCCGATTCTTTACCATTACGAAAACTACACATTTTCCCCCCTTAGTCAATAACGAAACAATTGAACATCTGAACAACAATTCACAATCATCAAAAATGACGAAAGATTCATTTGTATCTGTATCTTTTGAGAAAACTTCAAGTGCACTTGATCTATTTTCATATTTTACGAGCAAACTTTTTTTTTCTCGTAGTTTAGTGTCATTAATTCATTAGGCTTCCAATAATTAATTGCAACAACACGAAAAAGGAAAAAATAAAAAAAAACAAAATTTTATCACATGAATCGAGGAATTTTAGCTTGATTTAATGATAAGCGCAGCATCTACAAACAAAATATAGCATGATCTCATTTACAACTGTATTGGTGTTTGTAGCTCGTATCTCTAGAAGTCCCCCCCCACCCCTCGCCCCCTCCCTTGCTAACTAATTCCGTCATTCATTTTGTACGTTAATTTGTTCATGTTGCTGCCTTCGTCAGTTTGTTGTTGTTTTTACGTATAAATGTGCGAGATTTCAAATAGAGCAAAATGTAGTTCAGATCTTTGTGTGTCTATCTATATACACAAAGTCACATAGGTACACATATGTAGCTGATAATGGGCCAGTCCGTAGCAGCAACTAACGTATATAATAATCTCTGTAGCAAATTAGAGTAACAAACAAACATAAAAAAAAGAATATTCAACATACAAATGCCTCAGTTAGAAGAATATCTGTCCGACATCTTTGTGTTAATTTTCATAACAACCAAGACTATATACAGTCAAACTTCCATGCAACGAATCTCAAGGGAACAAGAAAAACCTTCGTTTTAGAGAAAATTCGTTATATAGAATGGGTTTTTGACTGAATCAAATTGCAGGGTTCCGATTTTGACTTCGTTGTATAGAAAATCTCGCTGTACGGAAGTTCGTTATGTGGAAGTTCGACTGTAGTTCAGAAAAAACAGAGTTAACTGCGGAAGTTAAGTTGAGTTTAAGTATTATTTAAACATCTGCTTTTGATAATATTTTCTGCTACCTTAAAGATTGCCAAGCAAATATTTGGATTTGTTATATTTGTCTGTAGAAGATTTAGTAAATGTTTGATATTAAAGCATATTTATCATATGACAAAAAAAACCGTTCAAAATATGCACACATTTTGCATTTTGTCTTAAGTTTTCCCAATAAAAATGTGCTGAATATCTGAAATCTAAACATTCCAAACAGTTTGTCAGGTAAGCAAATTAAGAGCCGAGCTATTGGGTTATAAAAACATAAATCTTTGAAACCATAAATCATATGACAGGGATATATTTCATATATGTTCCAAACAATTTGTAATTTAACAAACTTTTAATGCCTGTTTCGCAAGAATAATCTAAACTTTGTTTGAACAACAATTCTTTTCAATCTTGTAACAATCTACGAACGATATTAAATTTGGGCTTTAGTTAAACAAAATTAATCAAAAATCTTAAGATTCTAATCTTTGTTTTTTAATTTTTAATAATAGCCAAGGCAATTTTAGTTTGCCTTGTCTTGATTATTTTGCGTTTGATGAGTTTTGATAAGAGCTCCGGACTGACAATGTTTTGCTTTGTAAAGGTATTTGTTTAGTGTTTCTTTATTTTGGGTCGTCGTCGTATGTTTATTTAGTGATATGCATGCGAGTTTTTGTTGTTTTTGTTGTTGTTGTTGGGCCTGATAAGAGCGCAATATTTGTCAACACAGCTTAGCTTAGTTTAAAGACTTTGTGTGTTTTGCTGGTAGCCATGTATTTTTGGCTGCGACATGCCAACAACAACAACAACAACAACAGCAAATACATCAACGAAAAATATGCCAAAGCAAATAAGCGAGCTCCAAGTGTATCTAGATACAAGTTCCTTGACAAGCAACAAGAGGAAGCAACAATGTTGTCTGTCTGACAAGCGTTAAGCTCTCCCACAATGCTAAGCTATATGCATATATAGATTCTTGTACTATCTATCTATAGTGTATACTTAGTACCGATATGTATCTTTTTCTATCTATCTTCGAAATATCTTTGACGAGAAATGCGTTGCTGTCTTTCAACAAAACACCCACACACACACATAGACATTTTGCTTTGTCTTTCGAAGGAAAAGGTGACAGAAGGGTGGGGAAAGGGGGAGAAGGGGGGAGGGGGTAGAAGAAAGTAGCGTTTTCGTTTCGAGGCTCATTTATAATTTATTGCGCTTGAACACGTTTTTTCATTTTTTCGGCCACAACTAAACTATATATACGCCATATCTTGTCTATTAAGCAGATGTATATTGAAAGGCAAAGGCAAAGAAAGAGAGAGAGCGAGAGTTTGAGCGAAAGAGATAGATCAAATCTCCTGTTGCTGCCCATTTCCTATAAGTATAGTCGCCTCTTCATTCACATTCTACAATCATGTCACATGATGACAGGCGACAGTTTTGCTTTGTTTTTTTTTTCTTTCTTTTTTCTATACAAATATCTACAATGTATTTTTTGAAAAGTTTTTGTGGATTTAGTAGTTGTGCGGGTGTATTTTTTCCCTGTGTTCGAATGAGTCACACAGAAAATTGTTGCTAAGAATTCTATTAGAATGGATGATAATTTCAAGCAAATACATTTTAAATTTAGTGCGCTTTATTCTTTAGTAATTATACTTTTGAAATTGTTCCTAAGGGTTAAAAAGTAAGTATACAAAAAGAGGTTAAGATAAAAGTATTTTGACTTAAACAAATATTAAGCTTATTTGTTGTAAGAAATCATAGATTGAAAAAAAAAAATACTTAGAAAACAACTTTTATGATTTCATTCAGAAAGGTCATTAAATATTGCAATCAAAACAATTTAAAAAATCAATTGGAAAAATATCAGAAATTCTGTTTAGTAATAAGTTCGTTTATTATGCCTTTAAGACTTAAAAAAGAAATCCTAAAAATTCAGAATTCATGTTAAGTTTTTGTCAAAAAAACTTTTGGTATTTATAGTTTTAAGTTGTCTAAAAAAGTTATGAAATTATGTCAAAATCTAGGATTATGAGTTCTAAAGCTTTTAAATCTGTTCAAGTGGGTCACAGCTGTTGGCGATGAGATCAATGAGTGTAACAACCCTTATAAGCACTGTTAAGCACCTAATAATGTTTGTAGGGGAAGGATCCAAAGATGACACGTTGTATGTTTGTGTGTAGAAGCTATATATCGTAGCACTTCTTGTTTTTAGTAGGTTTCTTGCAAGACTATGTTAGGCTATTGGATTGTCGTGCTTGCCTTAAGCCTCTGTTAACTTTATGGTGAATCATAGACGAATAATGGATGTTAAATGTTCATTGTGGTGAATTAACATTAAGCGCACAAACTCCATTGATTCCCAGGTGTCCGCTTCGTGGTGGCGTCAATGTTAATTAGCATAACATTCCAGCTCTTAAGACCTTTCTTATTACATTATTAGTCTATGCCATAGACTCTATGGCAAGCATGGCTTACTGTACATGAATTATTACATAGCTTAAGACTCATGGTTCTTAGGCGAATCTGTGCTTCTTCTTGATACTAAACTTGATATTTATTTGTCGACTTTATAAGCAAATGTCATCTATTCGAATATTATGAGTACATATTACGTTGCTAAACAAATATTTATGGACTTTATTTATTCATTCTAAGCTCAAATGTTGTTAAGTTTTTCAATAGAAATGATGAAACTGATGCTATTAAGAAGCGAATAATTAACTTTGCTGGTTGATTAAGACGGTTTTGTCTACTGTTTAAACGAATGTTGCTCATTAGTGGCAATTGCAACACCTCCGCCCTCAACCCTCCGCCTTCGAACCCATCCTCTCCCCCTTAACAGACATGTTTTCAAGGCGCTCTAATTGCACGCAAGTTGTCGGTACGTGAATTGCAAATTCAATTACAGTTGGCAAATTACACAAAACATATCTAAAATTCGTTCGATATGTGTGTGTGCGAGAGAGGGCGAGAGAGGGGTGCGAGGGGTTGAAAGGAGTAGCTGTGCTGTGTGCCGTGTGCTGTGTTGTTGTTGTTGTGTTTATTTATACGAAATTACAGCGAAATACAAACAAAATAAAAAATTTCCACACATTCAAAGATTTGTATCTTTGCATTGAAATTGACTCACGTGAGCGCTGCCGCTGCGCCGCCAACGCCTCTTTCAGCACTGACAGCACTGACAGCAGCAGCAGCAGCAGCCACACAAATACAAATATTAGAAATAATAACAAAAAATACGAGGCAAAAAATAAATAGAAAAAAAAACAGAAAAAAACGCGCAGATAAATCAGAGAAAACCTAAAAACATTGAAATGAACAGCAAATGCCGCTTGGCGCAGCGCCGCACAGCTAAAGCAACTCATACAGGTGCATATTCACACACACACAGATACATTCATATGTGCAGATACAGATAAAAACGTCGCATTGACGTAATAGCAAAACTATAGTACGCGCAGTGTAAATTAAAATAAAACACAAATAAATAAAATGCCATCCCAACTCGTTAGTTAGCCGGTTAGCGATCAAAGAGAGCGAGAGAGTGGGAGAGAGTAATAGAATGGGAGAGCGATCGCCACTCAAGAGCTGATAAAAGTGGTGAGAGCGTTTGAACTTTGAGACGCAATGGAAAATGCCCAAAGCAAAAAAAGCTACAGCTGCTGCATAGAACAACAGCTTTAATTGCGAGAGAGAGAGAGACAGCTCAAAGCTTAGTTGAGGTGAGCTGAGCTGAGCTTTGGGTTCGCTACTGTGTCGTTTTTGAGTCGCGCGCGCGAGACGAAACGTTAACGAAAAAATGGTTGCCAAAAATAAAAGTTCAAAATGTGCACAACACACGCGGCAGCGAGAGAGAGCGTTTGAGTGAATGAGCGATTGTCGGCGAGAGTCAGAGCAGCCACATGGCAGCGTCAGATAGAACTATGCTGACTTTAGAAAACGTAGCTGTATCTGTGTAGCCGACATGTGTGTGTGTGTGTTTGTTTTTGCTGTTGCGGCTGGTTTGCCCTTAGTAGTTCTCTCTCTCTCTCACTGTTTCTCACTGAGTCTTTGCTGGTTGAGTTCGAGCGCATTTTTGTACACTTTGCAACGAGCGCGTGTGCCCAGTCAGAGTCAGATGAACAGTCAAAGCCGTGTGGACGCATATTAAACATACTAGTACTAAATTAACACAGCAAAACAACAAATTTGGCAAACACAAAAATTCACAAAAAAAAACAATAAATAATGTCTGCAAAATAAATTAATTGCTCACGAAAACACGAAACATGTTTGTTGCATATTTAAATCGTTAAATTGCCGAGTCGCACTGGTTAAATCAAAAAGAAAAGCACGTGTGTGTCGATTCCGAAGACTGTGTGTTTAGCAACAAAAGCAAAAAAAAAAAAAGAAATACAAAGTAGAATATATTTAAAAGTTCTTTTTTTTTCGGTTAGCCAGCCTGACAACCAAAAGCAAAAACGACAACGTCTCTCGCTCTGTGTGTGTGTGAGCTTTGTGTGAGCTTTGTCAATGTGTATGTGTGCATTAGTGTTTGTGCGTTCGCTTATAGTAGTGTAAAAAGCAGCTATAAAGCAAAAAGCATTAGCAACAAAAACAACTAGACAAGCATTTTGGCAAAGCGCGTAAAACAAACAACGAAAACGCAAAAAATAAAAGGAAACACACACATACATATGTACATACATACATGCATACTATTCTGCAAATCAGCTGACTTGTGCGTACTCTCTTCCGCTCTCGCGCTCTCTCTGACACACTCACCCACTCAAAAGTGCATCCTTGTTGCAGCGGAAGCTTGAGCCAAAAGTTGAAAAAGCCTCCGCTCACTTCTCCGAGTGTGTAAGTGTAGAGATTTAACGGTTTCCGCATCCTATGCGACCCTTCGAACTTCGAAACACACTCTGAGTGTATACGTCTCTGCGTGTGTGTGTGTGTGTGACTCGCTCTTGTCACATGCGCGCTCAGTCAGCATAGACAGCGACAGCGACAGCAGCAGCAAAAGCAGCGGCAGCATTTATACGTCGACGACGACGACACCCACAACGCCCGAAGACAGCGCAAAGCGAACAGTCGTCGTCAGGCAGCGGCAGCAGCAGCAACAAATCCACAACACATTAATATAGCAACAACAACAACAACAACAACAGCAGCACGCCACGCGCCCCAACAACTAAAACAACAACAACAGTAGCAGTAGCAGCACATAAGAAGGACACAGAAAGCTGTAAGAAAACCGCTAGCGAAACGCGCGCGCGATTTTTTAAAGCAGCTAATCAATTTTGTGCGAATAATACAACTGCGTGCATTTTGCTGCGTGCGTGTGTGTGTGTGTGTGTGCAAATGTGTGTGTGTTCGTCGTGTCGGTGAGCTGTCAACATTTTTTCATCGATTTTCGGCTCGTCGTCTTCGTGTGTTGTCGCTCGTCCGCGATTCACAAATAAACCTCCTGTCGTGTATCCTCCTACATACGTGATTGTGTGTGTGTTTGTGTGTGTGTGGGTGTGTGTGTTAGTGCTTGTGCGCGCGTGTGTGTGTGAGTATAAGCATACTACACCCCCGCTGACTGGCCAAGCCGCGCTCTACATCTCTCACTCTATTGATCAGGCTCAAAGCTCAGCAAAAATAAAAGAAGAAGCAGAAGGAATAAAACTCATCTTGCTGTCTCTGTCGCACGCCGGGCGCTGATTTCCTCGAAGGCATCTAAGCTATCTAAGCTCACCACACCACACCCGCCCCGCCACCGCCATCAAGCCGTTACCCACTTAACGTTAACTGTTATTAAGTTTGTAAACTACACAGCAAAAAACAAAAACAAATATAATATGCAAATGCCATACTAGTGCTTTATAACTGTACAATAAATACATATACACATACACATACAACTAAATAGAAACGAGCAAAACTCTCAAGAAAGCAAAGCAATTGATTTTATTTTTAGTGCCACACCAAAATAAAAATCCCATAATACATACATACATATATATATTCAACGTTAAACGTTCTAGTACAACAACGTTCTGCAACTACAAAGGCCATATAAGCAAACTGTCAACAATTAAAACAAAAAAAAACAAAACTAAAAGAAAAACTCAAACGAAACGGCATTTGAAGGAACGCACGACAAACGGATGATAAAATTAAAAGAAAAATAAAACAGAAACTGAAACAAATAAGAGCTATCAAAATAGCGCAATTAACAGCAACAACAACTCAACTCAACTCAACTCAAAGCAAGTTCTAGCAAAACTTAATTTGAAGAATAAAAGATCTTAAATTCAACAATTTTTAATGTGATTTCAGTGTTGTTTGTTGATTTTTTATTAAATTATTGTTGCTACTATTTCCACTCGCATGTTGTTGTTAACAATAAAAAACCAAAACCAAAACAAAAAGTAAAACTAATAAACATAATTAATAGAACAAATTGTTAAATGAATTCGCGGTGCCTTTATTTATAGCGAGCAGCATAAATACAAAATACACAAAAACAAAATTATTAATCGACAAACATATTTAGCCAAGCAATAAAGTAAAACGTTAACGTGCAATATTTAAAGTTTACATTGAATCTAGCATAAAAATAAACAACAACAAAAATTCACTTTTTTGTACATTGTGATTTCAACAATTAAGAAAACCCCAAGTTAAATACTAAATATAAATACCAAAAAATACCAAAAGTTAAAAGTTCTGAGCCGGCTTTAAGTCCAGTGTTTAAACAACAACAACAAAAATAAGTCACTAAATACAAAAAAAACAAAACTGAAATCCTAAACAAAAAAATACCAAAACATCGTTTTTGGTCACACTTATTGGTTGATATTTCGTGTATAATCACAAAATTGACAAGATTTTTATGATAAAATGAGCGACAGGGAGCGATCGTCCCCAACACTGATCGAAACTGGCTTAAAAAACTTAATCGGCGGCCGTGATGGTAATTATCCACTGATCAGCGGCATAAATGGTAAGTTCACAATGCACAACTATGAGATACTCTTTGCCAAAGATGCAACGAAAACATTTTACATTTACATTATGCAATTAATCTTAAGGAATGCAGGAAAATATTCAGTTGTGTCGATTGATTAATGGAAAGAAAGGAACAATATACCCCTTTGAATTTTGTACTGGGTATTGCTGTGCGCACTGCCCTTGGTTTGTTCATCTAGTTAATATGTTATACTTAATCTTATGCGCTTAGAATTTATAAAATACTGTTTGCGAAAAGCTCACAGAATACACACGAAAATTTTTAGCTGAGAAAATTTTTGTTTCGTACACATAAATCAAATGGAAAATACTAGCATGACACAAAAATTGGGTTTGGCTGGGCGTAGAAAAAAAAGCGTAAAAAAATCGATTGGTTTGGTTAGCTGTAGAACGAAAATGTGCTTTGCGATAGACAATTTCAGTGATAAGAATCGTTGTATAGTTTACTGATTATGTCGAAAAGTACCTGCACTTTGGGTGCTAAGTTCGAGGCGACAAAACGATTCTCAATTGATAAGGTTATATGTACTATTATTAAACCATTGACAACGCCAAGGGCATTATTAGTGTTATTTCAAATTATTGTAGCACAAAAATCTATATGACAATTGAAGGTAGTTTGAGAGACTTTCTGGTACAGTGAATATCAAAGAGTAACAATTCTCTTAGCTTATCCTATAGACTGCCGAAAAAGTTTGTTAGGCTCCAGCTGCAGCAGCTTAGAAACTAAAGCTCAACCTTTACTCTCAACTTATGCATTCGCAAAAGTCACATATTAAGTTTTAATGCATTATAAATGATCTATTCAAAACTTTTTCCACTTAATTTCCCGCTGCGTTGACATCGTTGGCCTTTTCCAAGCAATTTCACAGCAATTTAAAGCAGCATACTCCAAGTTTTGACAATTATTTTAGGTGCTGACTGTAGCAGCCTCCATTTCCTCTCTCACTCTCTCCTCTCCCCTCCCTCCAAAGGTTGCTGGCTGGCTTCGTAACGGCCAGAAATCAATAGCATAAAAAAGCATTGCAAAAGGCAAACGAGAAAATGCCATTAAAAAGTGTCATAATCGGTCAGCATAATGAAGAATGGCTGTATGCTTAGGTGGGGTAGGAGGGGGTGGGGGACGGGGGAAGGGGCACAGAATACTATGTACGTCGTCTGACCAACAACCAAAGAATCCAATTGCTTTGTGCATTTTATGTTTGCCTTTTTGAGGTCTTTATCGTCTTTAGTTATTTTTTTTCATAAATCAATACGCGGAAACCAATCAATTCGAGGGGAAACCCTCTGCAACTCCCTCTCAACCCCTTTCTAACGGTGCTCTAGATTGGCTTTTTATTTATTGTAGCATAATTTCTACGTCTCAAAGTTTGCTTATCGCGCAACTCGTTGCGCATACGCCGCGTGTGTTAACAAGCGCTTGATTACCGCATTAAAAACTTGTACATAAAAAAAAAAAAACTAATAATAAACACGCAAGTTAAATACAAATACGCAAGCTGATAATCGTACTAGGGGAACCGGGGGAAAGGATTGCCATGGGTTGATGTGCGGCGGTCAACTGAATGATTAGATACAGTTAGCTACCAAATAGCAAGCCAGCTACATGAACATACAAGCAGATAAGATTGCGTTTCGAGAGTGGAAGCAGGAGAGGGGTAATCAGTGTGGTTGCGGGGTAGTAAGATGATAGTTTGTGATACAGTTTGAGGCAGAGTGGACTAAAGTGGATTGCACTGATACACTTTAGTTTTAATTGGGTTGCAATTGGGTTTGAGTTGTTCTTGATTACGATAGTGAATACATTGAGAAAGAGTGAAAAAGTGCAACTAAAATACTTGTGTATCCCATTTTGTTAAAGAAACTTTGAGGCTGTGTATTTTTAGGCATAAGAAACGTTCGTTTGTTCGAAGTAAGTTCCCACTACTAACAAAAGGTTTCAGTGCAACTAACTTGATGAACTTGTAGAAAAGGCTTGGAAGAATGTCTTCCTGGTGTCGAAACAAGTCTAAAAACTGAAACGTTTGTGATTTTTACCAAAAGAGATATTAAGAATCTAACGTCAGGGATATAAAAATCATAGAATAAAAGTTGATGAGAAGCAACGACATGCAACAAAATGTTTGACTCATGTAAAAAGTACATTCCAACTACAACATTTTGATAGCTTTCTCTCCCTAAATACTTGTTCAAACTTCAGATTGCAAATTTTTATAGTCGTAACTCAAATTAAATTACATTTGAGTAGCTTGCAATTTCGTATTTATTTGTTTCGTTTTGACAACTTGTATGCAAAAAATTGCAATTGAAGCATTTTGGAAAAAAAAAGCTGGCTCGCGTGTCAGTTTGGCTGCGAGCTGCATGCTTATAAATGCAACTCAAATGTGCATGTTAACAATGCATAAAAAACAGCTCCAGGCAGCAGCCATAAAAAGAACAACAACAAGCAATTGGCATACATAAAATGGCAGAAAGAATAAAAAGAAGGAAATTTGTTTGCCATCATAAACAAAAAAGAGTATTGATGCATTGATGATGCATGCCAATTAAGAGCATACGGTTATTGATGGCAAATTAGCTGCTAATCGAAACACATGTTTGTATTCCGATTCGGAGTATATGCATCAGTTATTCTGACATAATCGCATTTATTTATTGACTGCACAAGCGGCCCCTTGCCGCAACTGCAACTGATAACAGGAGGCGCCAACGCACATTGATAAGCGTAAAATGCAAACATTCAAGTGCGCGACAGCATGACAAATTCATTAAACAATTAGTTTGGTATCCTTAGCCGCCTAAAAAATGTAAATTGTACTTTTTTTAAGTGCTTTTGTCACGCTATTTACTTTCGCGCCCCTTCTACTTGCCTGTGTAATCTATGCAGTTTGACAGCCATTCATAAGTTTCCAGCTCTTTTGCAATTAAAACTTTTAATTGAAAATGCAATGTGTGAAATCTTGCTAAGAAAATGTTCATCAATTATGTTCGAAACGTGTTTAAGCCAACTTCGAGAACACAAAGCAAATGTTTGGTAAGCGGAAATAATAAGATCCTTTTGTCAAGAAGCAGCAAAACTTACTTTCAACTGCGCTTAAAAAAAGAATCTTGAGGAATCATTGAAGCGCATTAATGTTCAAAGCTAATGGACCTCATTAGGATGTTACGAATGTGATTAAAAACTTGAAAAAATGCTTTAGACTCCTTAAAATACGTTTAACGTTGCGTATGCGTAATAAAACAAACTGTGTTTAAAGCTAAGGTAAACGCTGCGTATGCGTCAATTATATCCCTAAAAAAAAGATTTTTTTCTCCAATTATTCAAAAAAAGTCAATCTTTTCCACAATGTTTGCGAACTTAATTAAAAATCTTGTATACTGTGCGTATGTGCAATATTTTTAGCTATTTTAATAATGCAAATAAATAAGTACATTTATATGTGTAGACACGAAATGCCTGGCATTTATATGAAAAGAAAGAAACAATCGCGAAAACATTTTGACAAAGTGTGAAAAATATTTTCATAATCTTAATGTTGCATGCAGCAGCAGTTGCGGCAAAGACGGGGGGTGCAAGGCGGCTTGCATGCAAGCATATGTTATGTTTTTTTGTTGTTGTTCGTGTGAATTTGTCAAGCATAGCAGCTGATGCTCATTTGTTGTTGTGCCCCGGCGGTGCTTTGTTGTCACAAAATGCGGTCAAACAATTTGTTTATGCAGCTATTTTAAACATACATACATACAAACAAGAAGAAGAAGCACAGCTGTCCACAATTTATAGTAAATTTTGTTGTCTTTTCTGTTGGCCAACTGACAGTTGAAAGCATTCCCAAACTAGCTATCTGGGAAATTGTTTAATCAATGCCGCAAACCTCAAACTCTTTAAAAACAAAACACAAAAAAAAAAAAGAAAAAGGCTCAACCAAAAAGGCAAAAGAGGAATGCCTAAGCACTTACACACACACACATACTTAGGAATGCGGCAAGGACGAGCACAAACAATGGCGTTTGCCAGTCAGCAACTTTTTTGTACCTGCGAAAGGCAACACTAACAAAAAATAAACTCAAGCGTAGGCTAAAAAACACAAAAAAAAAGGAAAAAAAATCAAATTAAGGTTAAATACCACACAGCGAGCAACTTATACATACATATATAAACGTATATGTGTGTGTGTGTGTATAAATCCAAACTAAGCCAAAAGCATGCAGCTGACTTACCCACACACACACACACACAGCCAAACATCCGTACAAACACAGACAGTGCTGGCGGCGGCGCCTCAAAGCAGGCAACACATTTTGGCATTTTCCTTTTTATGTGCTTGCTTGTTAATATTAAGGATTGTTGTTGTTGTTGAAGGCGTTGCTGCCGGAATTGTGTTGGCAAAATGATGGACAACAACAACAACAACAAGCAGCAGTAGCAACGGAAGTTAAAAACAGTCACGAAAGCTCTAGCGGTTCAACAAAAAAGGGCACTAAAACTATGTGAAGCAGCGACAACAAATCAACATTAATAACAAAATCCATAAATGAAATAATGTTCACTTCCCTTAATTGCGCATGACGTCAAATCAAAAAGAAAAATCCAAAAGGACACCAAAAAAAACTAAGCAAAGGAATTAAAAATAAAATCGAAATACAATAGGCAAAAATAAAATAAACTTTTGTTGAACTTTGCGTCCATCAAAAAAAAAAAAAACTAAAACCTAAGACAACCCAACATCAAACTCCAACGCAACCCACATTCGACACATTGAAAGGCTCTTGGTGTAAGTGTAAGTGAGTGTGTGTGTGTGTGTTTTGGCCCGGCACGAAACGACACACAGACCCACATAGCTGTCGCTCGAACAATAGTCGCTGCCACTCAACCCTCACTCCCGCTCTCTCCCGCTCTCTCTCTCGCTTCATGAGTGAGGTACGAACATGTGTTGGTTGTAAACAGGAAACAAGCAGCCGAAGCAGCAAAGTCTATGGGAATGTGTGCGTTGTTGGCGAACTCGCTCGCTTTTACTCTCTCTCTCTCTCTCTCACTTGCGTTGGGCAGAAGCATGTTGCAAATGTCAAAGTAGCAAAACCCGGAAATTCGAAGGACATGTTCGCATAGGCTGCCTGACGCCCACGAACGCACACACAGCAAACTCTACACACTTTTTTCTTTGCTTTGTGGGAGACCTGCGCACTCTACAACTCTCCCACACAGGCGCTCTCTCACTCAGTTCGCTCGCTCTCTCTCTGTCTCTTACCGCTCTCTTTTGCTTTCATTTTTGTTGTTCTCTAATTGTTATTGTCATTATTGTATGCCGGCACTGCTTATTTTCTGCTTATGTCTGTGTGTAAAAGTAAGTCAACTTTAAGCGTCTTAGGCAAAGTTAGCTTCCTATGTGCCACACACACACACAACCCCTCGCCCACCCGCGCTTAACCCACTTTATTAGATAAATTTGTATGATTTGCAGCGCGTGTTTAAATTATTAACGAACTTGGCAGTTTTTCTCTCGAGCTAGTTGAAAATGCTGATGTTGCATGTCGCGTCACGAGTTTCAGTTTAACAGTCTTGTTAAATTGCCAGTTTACAATTCGTTTAGCATTAACTTTAGATGTGGCAATTTTTTTTGCGTTTAGCATGTTCACAAAACTAACTTGAAATGATGAAATACGCAAAAAATACGTAACTTGCCAGTTAAAGCTGAGTACAACAGTGCGTATGCGTATTTATTGTGAGTATAGATTACTCATACGCCGCGATGACGTGCTGGTGTTAAAGCGGTATAGGGGTAAAAAGCACTTAATCTTAACAATAGCAGCTGCTATCTGTAAATATCCTTAACATTTCGCATTGCCTCAAGGCTGAGCATTAAGCATACGCACGGTTGTCTGGCCAATATACAAGGCTCCAAAAGGCCACAACAAAGAAACACAATCAAACTCAATTCGCTGCCCCAATTATGAACAGAAATCATTTATAAGTAATGTATGGCAAGAGCAACAAAAAGGCCAAAAATGTGAGTGGAAAAATAGTATAAAAGGTTAAGAAAAATAATTATTTATTTAATCGAGGATTAAATTTTTGGATGAAGTAATATATATTTTTGTTTTAACTTTGTTTATTGTATGAGAATTAATTTGTCTTTAGTTCAAGCATTTATTCACTTGGCTGATTATGGGAACAGCAGCTTGGCGCCCTTTGGACGTCATCGAAATGACGACCTTCGTGTCTTGATGTTAAAAAAAACAATCAATAAAAAAAAACACCGAACCCAATAACTCATTTCAAATGACGTACATTGATGCTGCTGATAGTAGATTGTAATAATGATAATAATGCTGATCAAATGCAATATATTATATATTTAGCTCAAAATGTTAGTGCCAAGAATGTATATGTATGTGTTTATACTATTATAAACAAATACTTGAAACATACATTTGGCTGCAGTTGAGCGAAATATAAAAGAAAAAAATTATTTGATCGTTTGCTATATGTTTCTTAATGCAGCGTGGCAAATTTCGAAACGTTTTTGCATCAAACAAAAACATATAAAATGCAATTTGGAACAAAAGCGTATTCCACCCCGCACCCCTTCCATTAGTACGTTATACGTTTGTAGTAAGTTTTAGTTTCTCATTCTATGGTCTGCTTTCAGCTTTTCATGTATTCTTTTCGACGCCCACGCAACTTATTTACCTTAAGATTCATTTTCGTTTCAATTTTTCATTTTGCTTTGTTAATTGCCAAAATATTTTTGGTGTCTATAAATGAAATATAAATGTATTTATATTTAAAAACAATGTGTACATATATATGTTGAACATTTATCTTTTTATTTTTTGTTGGCGTTCATTGCTTGTGTTCTTTTTTAGCTGACGCAATTATCAATTGTTTGTTAAATAGCTTAGAGTTTTTGACATGAAGCTTTGTTAAGATTTATTTCCCATCCTATCCCATTATCTAAAATTCTTAATGAAGCAAGGCAAAAGACTTATTCGATGGTACAACTTTATTTTTGAGCTATGTACAGGGTATCTTTTTGGGGTTATCTTGGTTATTGCAATAATATTTCAGCATGACCTTAATTGCTGTTAAGTTCAAACTATTGCGTTAAGCGCCGGAAATCGATTGCGGCTTTCCTATTTATTTTCGGTTTTGCAAAAATAGGCTAAATAATTAGCAAACTGATAAGGCACAAAAAGTGGCGTAGTTAAAGCATTTCAGCGGGGTTTTTCTAAAGCTAAAAGTTGCCAATAAAAGTGTGCATTGTCCTCAAAAACATTTTATGATGCGATTAATTAGAGCTGGGTTGCGACTTACATCCGACTACTTATCTCGGCTGTTTCACTAAAGACATATAAGCGAGCGGAGATGGCGTTTCTGGGTGGAAATATGTCCTCGGAGACTTGACGTTATGCCATAATACAAGAGCATGCATTAAAAAAAAAGGTATTTTCTAACTTTAAATGCAGTTTTATTCTAGAGGTCAAATCATGACTTTAAAGCCATTGCTTTTGAAAATCGGGTCAGATTTGCCCAAGTTATGGAAGTCGAAAGATTTGCCAAATGATGATATCGTTTTTATGGCATAATATTTCAACATGCAAAATGACCAAAAATCGAATTTCATAGAATCGAATTTATTTAAATGCAGTTTTATTCTAGAGGCCAAAACATGACTTTAAAGCCATTGCTTTTGGAAATCGGGTCAGATTTGCCCAAGTTATGGAAGTCGAAAGATTTGCCAAATGATGATGTCGATTTTTTGGCATAATATTTCAACATGCAAAATGACCAAAAATCGATTTTCATAGAAACGAATTTATGTAAATGCAGTTTTATTCTAGAGGCCAAAACATGACTTTAAAGCCATTGCTCTTGAAAATCGGGTCAGATTTGCCCAAGTTATGGAAGTCGAAAGATTTGCCAAATGATGATGTTGATTTTTTGGCATAATATTTCAACATGCAAAATGACCAAAAATCGATTTCATAGAATCGAATTTATGTAAATGCAGTTTTATTCTAGAGGCCAAAACATGACTTTAAAGCCATTGCATTTGGAAATCGGGTCAGATTTGCCCAAGTTATGGAAGTCGAAAGATTTGCCAAATGATGATGTCGATTTTTTGGCATAATATTTCAACATGCAAAATGACCAAAAATCGAATTTCATAGAATCGAATTTATATAAATGCAGTTTTATTCTAGAGGCCAAAACATGACTTTAAAGCCATTGCTTTTGGAAATCGGGTCAGATTTGCCCAAGTTATGGAAGTCGAAAGATTTGCCAAATGATGATGTCGATTTTTTGGCATAATATTTCAACATGCAAAATGACCAAAAATCGATTTTCATAGAATCGAATTTATGTAAATGCAGTTTTATTCTAGAGGCCAAAACATGACTTTAAAGCCATTGCTCTTGAAAATCGGGTCAGATTTGCCCAAGTTATGGAAGTCGAAAGATTTGCCAAATGATGATGTCGATATTATGGCATAACATTTCAACATGCAAATTGACCAAAAATTGAATTTCATAGAATCGAATTTATGTAAATGCAGTTTTATTCTAGAGGCCAAATCATGACTTTTAAGCCATTGCTCTTGTAAATCGGGTCAGATTTGCCCAAGTTATGGAAGTCGAAAGATTTGCCCAATGATGATGTCGATATTATGGCATAACATTTCAACATGCAAAATGACCAAAAATCGTATTTCATAGAATCGAATTTATGTAAATGCAGTTTTATTCTAGAGGCCAAAACATGACTTTAAAGCCATTGCTTTTGGAAATCGGGTCAGATTTGCCCAAGTTATGGAAGTCATAAGATTTGCCAAATGATGATGTTGATTTTTTGGCATAATATTTCAACATGCAAAATGACCAAAAATCGATTTTCATAGAATCGAATTTATGTAAATGCAGTTTTATTCTAGAGGCCAAAACATGACTTTAAAGCCATTGCTCTTGAAAATCGGGTCAGATTTGCCCAAGTTATGGAAGTCGAAAGATTTGCCAAATGATGATGTCGATATTATGGCATAACATTTCAACATGCAAATTGACCAAAAATTGAATTTCATAGAATCGAATTTATGTAAATGCAGTTTTATTCTAGAGGCCAAATCATGACTTTTAAGCCATTGCTCTTGTAAATCGGGTCAGATTTGCCCAAGTTATGGAAGTCGAAAGATTTGCCCAATGATGATGTCGATATTATGGCATAATATTTCAACATGCAAAATGACCAAAAATCGTATTTCATAGAATCGAATTTATATAAATGCAGTTTTATTCTAGAGGCCAAATCATGACTTTTAAGCCATTGCTCTTGAAAATCGGGTCAGATTTGCCCAAGTTATGGAAGTCGAAAGATTTGCCAAATGATGATGTCGATTTTTTGGCATAATATTTCAACATGCAAAATGACCAAAAATCGATTTTCATAGAATCGAATTTATGTAAATGCAGTTTTATTCTAGAGGCCAAAACATGACTTTAAAGCCATTGCTTTTGGAAATCGGGTCAGATTTGCCCAAGTTATGTAAGTTGTAAGATTTGCCAAATGATGTTGTCGATTTTTGGCATAATATTTCAACATGCAAAATGACCAAAAATCGAATTTCATAGAATCGAATTTATATAAATGCAGTTTTATTCAAGAGGCCAAAACATGACTTTAAAGCCATAGTTTTTGAAAATCGGGTCAGATTTGCCCAAGTTATGGAAGTCGTAAGATTTGCCAAATGATGATGTCGATTTTTTGGCATAATATTTCAACATGCAAAATGACCAAAATCGAATTGCATAGAATCGAATTTATGAAAATGCAGTTCTATTCTAGAGGCCAAAACATGACTTCAAAGCCATTGCTTTTGAAAATCGGGTCAGATTTGCCCAAGTTATGGCGCTCGAAAGATTTGCCAAATGATGATGTCGATTTTATGGCATAATATTTCAACATGCAAAATGACCAAAAATCGAATTTCATAGAATCGAATTTATGTAAATGCAGTTTTATTCTAGAGGCCAAAACATGACTTTAAAGCCATTGCATTTGGAAATCGGGTCAGATTTGCCCAAGTTATGGAAGTCGAAAGATTTGCCAAATGATGATGTCGATTTTTTGGCATAACATTTTAACATGCAAAATGACCAAAAATCGAATTTCATAGAATCGAATTTATGTAAATGCAGTTTTATTCTAGAGGCCAAAACATGACTTTAAAGCCATTGCATTTGGAAATCGGGTCAGATTTGCCCAAGTTATGGAAGTCGAAAGATTTGCCAAATGATGATGTCGATTTTTTGGCATAACATTTCAACATGCAAAATGACCAAAAATCGAATTTCATAGAATCGAATTTATGTAAATGCAGTTTTATTCTAGAGGCCAAATCATGACTTTTAAGCCATTGCTCTTGAAAATCGGGTCAGATTTGCCCAAGTTATGGAAGTCGAAAGATTTGCCAAATGATGATGTCGATTTTTTGGCATAATATTTTAACATGCAAAATGACCAAAAATCGAATTTCATAGAATCGAATTTATGTAAATGCAGTTTTATTCTAGAGGCCAAATCATGACTTTTAAGACATTGCTATTGGAAATCGGGTGAGATTTGCCCAAGTTATGGAAGTCGAAAGATTTGCCAAATGATGATGTCGATTTTTTGGCATAACATTTTAACATGCAAAATGACCAAAAATCGAATTTCATAGAATCGAATTTATGTAAATGCAGTTTTATTCTAGAGGCCAAAACATGACTTTAAAGCCATTGCATTTGGAAATCGGGTCAGATTTGCCCAAGTTATGGAAGTCGAAAGATTTGCCAAATGATGATGTCGATTTTTGGCATAACATTGCAACATGCATATTGACCAAAAATCGAATTTCATAGAATCGAATTTATGTAAATGCAGTTTTATTCTAGAGGCCAAATCATGACTTTTAAGACATTGCTATTGGAAATCGGGTGAGATTTGCCCAAGTTATGGAAGTCGAAAGATTTGCCAAATGATGATGTCGATTTTTTGGCATAATATTTCAACATGCAAAATGACCAAAAATCGAATTTTATAGAATCGAATTAATATAAATGCAGTTTTATTCTAGAGGTCAAATCATGACTTTTAAGACATTGCTTTTGGAAATCGGGTGAGATTTGCCCAAGTTATGGAAGTCGAAAGATTTGCCAAATGATGATGTCGATTTTTTGGCATAATATTTCAACATGCAAAATGACCAAAAATCGAATTTCATAGAATCGAATTTATGTAAATGCAGTTTTATTCTAGAGGCCAAAACATGACTTTAAAGCCATTGCATTTGGAAATCGGGTGAGATTTGCCCAAGTTATGGAAGTCGAAAGATTTGCCAAATGATGATGTCGATTTTATGGCATAATATTTCAACATGCAAAATGACCAAAAATCGAATTTTATAGAATCGAATTAATATAAATGCAGTTTTATTCTAGAGGTCAAATCATGACTTTTAAGACATTGCTTTTGGAAATCGGGTGAGATTTGCCCAAGTTATGGAAGTCGAAAGATTTGCCAAATGATGATGTCGATTTTATGGCATAACATTTTAACATGCAAAATGACCAAAAATCGATTTTCATAGAATCGAATTTATATAAATGCAGTTTTATTCTAGAGGCCAAATCATGACTTTTAAGCCATTGCTATTGGAAATCGGGTGAGATTTGCCCAAGTTATGGAAGTCGAAAGATTTGCCAAATGATGATGTCGATTTTTTGGCATAATATTTCAACATGCAAAATGACCAAAAATCGAATTTCATAGAATCGAATTTAAATAAATGCAGTTTTATTCTAGAGGCCAAATCATGACTTTTAAGACATTGCTTTTGAAAATCGGGTCAGATTTGCCCAAGTTATGGAAGTCGAAAGATTTGCCAAATGATGATGTCGATTTTATGGCATAATATTTCAACATGAAAATTGACCAAAAATCGAATTTTATAGAATCGAATTTATATAAATGCAGTTTTATTCTAGAGGCCAAAACATGACTTTAAAGCCATTGCTTTTGAAAATCGGGTCAGATTTGCCCAAGTTATGGAAGTCGAAAGATTTGCCAAATGATGATGTCGATTTTATGGCATAACATTTCAACATGCAAAATGACCAAAAATCGATTTTCATAGAATCGAATTTATGTAAATGCAGTTTTATTCTAGAGGCCAAATCATGACTTTTATGATATTGCATTTGGAAATCGGGTCAGATTTGCCCAAGTTATGGAAGTCGAAAGATTTGCCAAATGATGATGTCGATTTTATGGCATAATATTTCAACATGCAATATGATCAAAAATCGAATTTCATAGAATCGAATTTATGTAAATGCAGTTTTATTCTAGAGGCCAAATCATGACTTTAAAGCCATTGCTTTTGAAAATCGGGTCAGATTTGCCCAAGTTATGGAAGTCGAAAGATTTGCCAAATGATGATGTCGATTTTATGGCATAATATTTCAACATGAAAATTGACCAAAAATCGAATTTTATAGAATCGAATTTATATAAATGCAGTTTTATTCTAGAGGCTAAAACATGACTTAAAGCCATTGCATTTGGAAATCGGGTCAGATTTGCCCAAGTTATGGAAGTCGTAAGATTTGCCAAATGATGATGTCGATTTTATGGCATAATATTTCAACATGCAATATGATCAAAAATCGAATTTCATAGAATCGAATTTATGTAAATGCAGTTTTATTCTAGAGGCCAAAACATGACTTTAAAGCCATTGCTTTTGAAAATCGGGTCAGATTTGCCCAAGTTATGGAAGTCGAAAGATTTGCCAAATGATGATGTCGATTTTTTGGCATAATATTTCAACATGCAAAATGACCAAAAATCGAATTTCATAGAATCGAATTTATGTAAATGCAGTTTTATTCTAGAGGCCAAAACATGACTTTTAAGACATTGCTATTGGAAATCGGGTGAGATTTGCCCAAGTTATGGAAGTCGAAAGATTTGCCAAATGATGATGTCGATTTTTGGCATAATATATCAACATGCAAAATGACCAAAAATCGAATTTCATAGAATCGAATTTATGTAAGTGCAGTTTTATTCTAGAGGCCAAATCATGACTTTAAAGCCATTGCTATTGGAAATCGGGTGAGATTTGCCCAAGTTATGGAAGTCGAAAGATTTGCCAAATGATGATGTCGATTTTTTGGCATAATATTTCAACATGCAAAATGACCAAAAATCTAATTTCATAGAATCGAATTTATGTAAATGCAGTTTTATTCTAGAGGCCAAAACATGACTTTAAAGCCATTGCTTTTGGAAATCGGGTGAGATTTGCCCAAGTTATGGAAGTCGAAAAATTTGCCAAATGATGATGTCGATTTTTTGGCATAACATTTTAACATGCAAAATGACCAAAAATCGATTTTCATAGAATCGAATTTATGTAAATGCAGTTTTATTCTAGAGGCCAAATCATGACTTTTAAGACATTGCTATTGGAAATCGGGTGAGATTTGCCCAAGTTATGGAAGTCGAAAAATTTGCCAAATGATGATGTCGATTTTTTGGCATAATATTTCAACACGCAAAATGACCAAAAATCGATTTTCTTATAATCACATTTATATAAATGCAGTTTTATTCTAGAGGCCAAAACATGACTTTTAAGACATTGCTCTTGAAAATCGGGTCAGATTTGCCCAAGTTATGGAACGAAGATTTGCCAAATGATGATGTCGATATTATGGCATAACATTTCAACATGCAAAATGACCAAAAATCGAATTTCATAGAATCGAATTTATGTAAATGCAGTTTTATTCTAGAGGCCAAATCATGACTTTTAAGCCATTGCTTTTGGAAATCGGGTCAGATTTGCCCAAGTTATGGAAGTCGAAAGATTTGCCAAATGATGATGTCGATTTTTTGGCATAATATTTCAACATGCAAAATGACCAAAAATCGAATTTTATAGAATCGAATTTATATAAATGCAGTTTTATTCTAGAGGCCAAAACATGACTTTAAAGCCATTGCTTTTGGAAATCGGGTCAGATTTGCCCAAGTTATGGAAGTCGAAAGATTTGCCAAATGATGATGTCGATTTTTTGGCATAATATTTCAACATGCAAAATGACCAAAAATCGATTTTCATAGAATCGAATTTATGTAAATGCAGTTTTATTCTAGAGGCCAAAACATGACTTTAAAGCCATTGCTTTTGGAAATCGGGTGAGATTTGCCCAAGTTATGGAAGTCGAAAGATTTGCCAAATGATGATGTCGATTTTATGGCATAACATTTCAACATGCAAATTGACCAAAAATCGAATTTCATAGAATCGAATTTATGTAAATGCAGTTTTATTCTAGAGGCCAAATCATGACTTTTAAGCCATTGCTCTTGTAAATCGGGTCAGATTTGCCCAAGTTATGGAAGTCGAAAGATTTGCCAATGATGATGTCGATTTTATGGCATAACATTTCAACATGCAAAATGACCAAAAATCGATTTTCATAGAATCGAATTTATGTAAATGCAGTTTTATTCTAGAGGCCAAACATGACTTTAAAGCCATTGCTCTTGAAAATCGGGTCAGATTTGCCCAAGTTATGGAAGTCGAAAGATTTGCCAAATGATGATGTCGATTTTTTGGCATAATATTTCAACATGCAAAATGACCAAAAATCGATTTTCATAGAATCGAATTTATGTAAATGCAGTTTTATTCTAGAGGCCAAATCACGACTTTTAAGCCATTGCTCTTGAAAATCGGGTCAGATTTGCCCAAGTTATGGAAGTCGAAAGATTTGCCAAATGATGATGTCGATTTTATGGCATAACATTTCAACATGCAAAATGACCAAAAATCGATTTTCATAGAATCGAATTTATGTAAATGCAGTTTTATTCTAGAGGCCAAAACATGACTTTAAAGCCATTGCTCTTGAAAATCGGGTCAGATTTGCCCAAGTTATGGAAGTCGAAAGATTTGCCAAATGATGATGTCGATTTTTTGGCATAATATTTCAACATGCAAAATGACCAAAAATCGATTTTCATAGAATCGAATTTATGTAAATGCAGTTTTATTCTAGAGGCCAAAACATGACTTTAAAGCCATTGCTTTTGGAAATCGGGTGAGATTTGCCCAAGTTATGGAAGTCGAAAGATTTGCCAAATGATGATGTCGATTTTTTGGCATAATATTTCAACATGCAAAATTACCAAAAATCGATTTTATAGAATAGAATTTATGTAAATGCAGTTTTATTCTAGAGGCCAAATCACGACTTTTAAGCCATTGCTCTTGAAAATCGGGTCAGATTTGCCCAAGTTATGGAAGTCGAAAGATTTGTCAAATGATGATGTCGATATTATGGCATCACATTTCAACATGCATATTGACCAAAAATCGAATTTCATAGAATCGAATTTATGTAAATGCAGTTTTATTCTAGAGGCCAAATCATGACTTTTAAGCCATTGCTCTTGAAAATCGGGTGAGATTTGCCTAAGTTATGGAAGTCGAAAGATTTGCCAAATGATGATGTCGATATTATGGCATAATATTTCAACATGCAAAATGACCAAAAATCGATTTTCATAGAATCGAATTTATGTAAATGCAGTTTTATTCTAGAGGCCAAAACATGACTTTTAAGACATTGCTATTGGAAATCGGGTGAGATTTGCCCAAGTTATGGAAGTCGAAAGATTTGCCAAATGATGATGTCGATTTTTTGGCATAATATTTCAACATGCAAATTGACCAAAAATCGATTTTCTTAGAATCAAATTTATGTAAATGCAGTTTTATTCTAGAGGCCAAATCATGACTTTTAAGCCATTGCTCTTGAAAATCGGGTCAGATTTGCCCAAGTTATGGAAGTCGAAAGATTTGTCAAATGATGATGTCGATATTATGGCATAACATTTCAAAATGCAAATTGACCAAAAATCGAATTTCATAGAATCGAATTTATGTAAATGCAGTTTTATTCTAGAGGCCAAATCATGACTTTAAAGCCATTGCTCTTGAAAATCGGGTGAGATTTGCCCAAGTTATGGAAGTCGAAAGATTTGCCAAATGATGATGTCGATTTTATGGCATAACATTTCAACATGCAAAATGACCAAAAATCGAATTTCATAGAATCGAATTTATATAAATGCAGTTTTATTCTAGAGGCCAAAACATGACTTTAAAGCCATTGCTTTTGGAAATCGGGTCAGATTTGCCCAAGTTATGGAAGTCGAAAGATTTGCCAAATGATGATGTCGATTTTTTGGCATAATATTTCAACATGCAAAATGACCAAAATCGATTTTCATAGAATCGAATTTATGTAAATGCAGTTTTATTCTAGAGGCCAAATCATGACTTTTAAGATATTGCATTTGGAAATCGGGTCAGATTTGCCCAAGTTATGGAAGTCGAAAGATTTGCCAAATGATGATGTCGATTTTTTGGCATAATATTTCAACATGCAAAATGACAAAAATCGATTTTCATAGAATCGAATTTATGTAAATGCAGTTTTATTCTAGAGGCCTAAACATGACTTTAAAGCCATAGCTTTTGGAAATCGGGTGAGATTTGCCCAAGTTATGGAAGTCGAAAGATTTGCCAAATGATGATGTCGATTTTTTGGCATAATATTTCAACATGCAAAATGACCAAAAATCGATTTTCATAGAATCGAATTTATGTAAATGCAGTTTTATTCTAGAGGCCAAAACATGACTTTTAAGACATTGCTATTGGAAATCGGGTGAGATTTGCCCAAGTTATGGAAGTCGAAAAATTTGCCAAATGATGATGTCGATTTTTTGGCATAATATTTCAACATGCAAAATTACCAAAAATCGATTTTCATAGAATCGAATTTATGTAAATGCAGTTTTATTCTAGAGGCCAAATCACGACTTTTAAGCCATTGCTCTTGAAAATCGGGTGAGATTTGCCCAACTTATGGAAGTCGAAAGATTTGCCAAATGATGATGTCGATTTTTTGGCATAATATTTCAACATGCAAAATGACCAAAAATCGATTTTCATAGAATCGAATTTATGTAAATGCAGTTTTATTCTAGAGGCCAAATCATGACTTTTAAGCCATTGCTCTTGAAAATCGGGTCAGATTTGCCCAAGTTATGGAAGTCGAAAGATTTGCCAAATGATGATGTCGATTTTTTGGCATAATATTTCAACATGCAAAATGACCAAAAATCGATTTTCATAGAATCGAATTTATGTAAATGCAGTTTTATTCTAGAGGCCAAAACATGACTTTAAAGCCATTGCTTTTGGAAATCGGGTCAGATTTGCCCAAGTTATGGAAGTCGAAAGATTTGCCAAATGATGATGTCGATTTTATGGCATAATATTTCAACATGCAAAATGACCAAAAATCGATTTTCATAGAATCGAATTTATGTAAATGCAGTTTTATTCTAGAGGCCAAAACATGACTTTTAAGACATTGCTATTGGAAATCGGGTGAGATTTTCCCAAGTTATGGAAGTCGAAAAATTTGCCAAATGATGATGTCGATTTTTTGGCATAATATTTCAACATGCAAAATTACCAAAAATCGATTTTCATAGAATCGAATTTATGTAAATGCAGTTTTATTCTAGAGGCCAAATCACGACTTTTAAGCCATTGCTTTTGGAAATCGGGTGAGATTTGCCCAAGTTATGGAAGTCGAAAGATTTGCCAAATGATGATGTCGATTTTTTGGCATAATATTTCAACATGCAAAATGACCAAAAATCGATTTTCATAGAATCGAATTTATGTAAATGCAGTTTTATTCTAGAGGCCAAAACATGACTTTTAAGCCATTGCTCTTGAAAATCGGGTCAGATTTGCCCAAGTTATGGAAGTCGAAAGATTTGCCAAATGATGATGTCGATTTTTTGGCATAATATTTCAACATGCAAAATGACCAAAAATCGAATTTCATAGAATCGAATTTATGTAAATGCAGTTTTATTCTCGAGGCCAAATCACGACTTTTAAGACATTGCTATTGGAAATCGGGTGAGATTTGCCCAAGTTATGGAAGTCGAAAGATTTGTCAAATGATGATGTCGATATTATTGCATAACATTTCAACATGCATATTGACCAAAAATCGAATTTCATAGAATCGAATTTATGTAAATGCAGTTTTATTCTAGAGGCCAAAACATGACTTTAAAGCCATTGCTTTTGAAAATCGGGTCAGATTTGCCCAAGTTATGGAAGTCGAAAGATTTGCCAAATGATGATGTCGATTTTTTGGCATAATATTTCAACATGCAAAATGACCAAAAATCGATTTTCATAGAATCGAATTTATGTAAATGCAGTTTTATTCTAGAGGCCAAATCATGACTTTTAAGACATTGCTTTTGGAAATCGGGTCAGATTTGCCCAAGTTATGGAAGTCGAAAGATTTGCCAAATGATGATGTCGATGTTTTAGCAAAACTTAAAATCTCCACTCGGCAAACAAATGTACTGGGCGGAGATATAAAGCTATTGCATTAGAGCTTCTTGGAATAATGTTTATCAACAAATGATCGAAAAGCGATAGTGGAAGCGAAGATATGTAATATTTCTTTGTGTATATCATATCGCTTACTAACTCATTTATCACAGGGGATCTTTCTAAGCAAATATATACAAAAGCTTATTTATTTTAGCTATACAAACAGTTGTGTATACCCCTTTATCGATAAGGTTGAAGATTTAAGTTGCGCATAAATCAGTTTCCATTTGCCCAAGCTCAAATTGCAAGCATTGCAAATTTTATTTCTGTGTAAACTATATTTTATATATATTTTTTGCTGTCTGCGTTTTTTTGTCACAGACAGCTTATAGTCAGGGTTTATATATTTTTTCCTTTCCCATTGCCATTTTTTTAAAATTGATTTGCAATAGTTTATTGAATTTGCGAGCTGGCGATTTGATTGTGTTATAAAATGCTGTAAACAAACGATTATCGTGTTAGACTTAAACAAAACAACAAAAGCAATGTTTTTGTTATGTTAATTGAAATATGAGCGCATTTGTTGCCCTTTTTTGTGGCAGAAGCATAAAGTAGACAACTGGAAACTAAAGTATTGATGATAATGTTGATGTAAGCTAATGGGAACTGATATGTTAAAGTTAAAGAAAGAACAGAGATTGATGGGGTTACTAAAGGTTTGAATGGTTTTTAGATCTTGATGAAGTTATTTGTGTGAAATAAGTTTGAATAAATATGTAAAAAATACTTGTATGAAACAGATTCTTCTTCATAACCTCTTCAACTTCTTTAACAGTTATTATCAGTTTGTTATCATTTATTTTCTAACAATTTCGAATTAAAACGTGTCAGAGTGCAAGAAACTTTACGCTTTATTGCTCTAGGGGCACAACTGCAAAGTAACAACAACACATAAAACAACCAACAAGTTTATTGATTTCCGGCCACTTTTATTTACCTCTACCTCTAAGTACAAGTGCCACAATCAACTAGCATTTGTGTCAAAATGTCATTAGGCAAAGATATACATGTATATCCTATCTACACAGATAATTGTATGTATTTTTCAATGAAATTTGTGCGTATGAAATATTCATTAAGCTTATGGGCAATGGCTTATAATGGCTTATAATTGTGGTTTTTGGCTGTGACTTGTGGGCTTTAAGCAAAAGATTGGTAAGAACAATGTATGTCTCTATCTCTCTATCTCTCTCTTTTTGTTTGTCTTTTTGCATAATTGATGAGTGTCACTTGCAGCTGTCCCAAAAAAAGGGGCTAAATAAGGGTTGAAGGGCGTTTTTCATGTATGAGCGCATCCATAAAATATGCAACAAAAATGTTTGTTGTTTGGCCATTTTGCAAACAATTTGTCCAAAATGCCAAAAATGTTCTGTGGCTAACAACAACAACAACATTCGACTTAGTTCATTAAGTTAGTTGGCTTTTCATTTGCTTTTAGCCGTTTGGCAATTAGTTTGTGGCAACATTTCGTTTGACATTTTGGCAAACGTTTTCTCTTGTTGTTGTTGTTGTTGATGTTTTCAGTTTGCTGTTGTTGTTGTTGTTGATTTATCGTGCTAGTTTTTTTTTAAATGACATTTCTATTTCTTCAAGTAAAATACACACACAACCGAACACACACACACACACATGGCCAAAATGAATTTTGGCTGTCGCTTTGCCGCTTTCCTGAGTATTTTTGTGTGTTTGTTTGTGTTGGGAGCTCATACACCTATAGCAACCGCCCCATCCTCAGTCCCACTATCTGCTCGTCCCTCGTTGTCGTCTGCCACTAATGTGGCGTACATTTTTTGGCTAACACTTTATCAAGATGGCAGACGCCTTGGCACTGGGCCAAAAGCAATGCACAAAACTTTAAAATGCTACCTTTAGCCATCAGCTGAGTGCGCGCGCGAGGGCGAAGGCGTAAGAAAGAGGCGGGGGGCGGATGTAAGGGATTGCTAACTGCAAATAGAAGCTCCTCCTGTTGCCAGGGCCAATGATCAAGAAGTCAAAAGGCTTCTAAAAACCCGAAAGTTGGCCTGATTGCAGGGCCAAAAACTCATTGCAAATGCAAATTATGAGTCAGCGCTTGTAGGCGTGGCAGACTGTACATATGGTACTACGAATGCCATATTCATTTTGAGCAAGAACATATTTGTAATTTATTTTTGACTACACAGCGAGAAATTAAAAAGAAACTTATGTTGAAAACCAAAAAATTAAAAACTAAAATTTTTTAATATGCACAAAGATAAATTAAATTGAACTTTAAAGTTAGAAAATGTTCGATTTTTGCGCAGTGTAAAACCAAACTAATTGAACTCTATTTCTATAAAAGCTAAAAACTTTGAGATTCATGCAAGACTTTTTCAGGAAAAGCTTTCTAGCGTTGAAGTCACCTTTCGCTCAGTGTAGTGTGATACGTCTCTTTGTATAGAAAAATTCCTCTCACAAGAGTCCAATTATAAAATGTACTTCAAACTTTGACTTACCCAACAAGGACCTTTAAAATTTGTTAACATAAAAAACGATTTTAAATACATTTTTTTTTTTATGCCTTTTTCGCTGAGTGAAAGACTTTAAAATGTATTTCATTAGAAGATGAAAACAAAAAGTGTTATTCAGATTCCTCCTCACCAATCTTATTTCTTATAGATCACGCGTTACCCCCCTTAGCAACACCCCCGCTGTTAGCTGACGACAACGTGCGCTGTTTCGTCTTAACCTTCAAGAACATTTAGACGTCATTCATCTTTCATTCCCCCTCTCGCTCTCTCATCAGTTCTGTGCGAATTTCAAACGATTTGTTGTTCTTTCTGTTTGCTTTCGATGCGTTGTGCATTTGTTTTGTGGGTTTTGTGGGCGCCTTTTTGGTATTTTTCCACGACTTAAAGGTATTAGTTTTGGGTCATTTTGGTAAAGCTGCCTCAGCTGGCATAAATTATATATTTAGCTGCAATTCTATTTGTCTTGTTTGCTTTTGTTCATTTATTTCGTTGATTTTGGCGTTAGTTTTAGCGCGCGACTTTTTATTTTTGGCTTGGCTCATTGACATTTACCTCAACAAAGCCCCCAAAATCTCTTCTGCTGCTGCTGCGGTTTGTTAGACGGCGTCACAAGAGTCATGTGCAAATTTCATTTTAGCTTGTTCCACCAACCTCTTGCTCCTCTTGGGAAGGCGTCTGTGTCATGCCATCGTACCCAAACCCCTCCATTGGCCATTTTATGGCTGGCTCATAGCAAGCATGACGTTCACTTTGTTTGCCCAGGAGACGCTCAAGGCCATTGATAAGATACTCAAACAGCACAATGAATGGCCAAGGGAGGATAAAAAGCATATGACATTCACTTTTGCATTGAAGTTGTCTTAGAGCTTTCAAACATTTCACATTTCTTTGGGTTTGCTGATTTTTAATGGCCCTGAAGTGGGCATAGCTATAATAAATATCTCCTTTAAATTATGCAAAATTCCAAATCAGACACATTAATAAATAGTTTATCCATTCACACCAAACAGTCGAAACTATGTGAATTCCTTAATCCGCACACGCAAATATATGTCAGAAAATAGCAACAAAAAAGCTGGAAGCGCTCTTCAAATTTACGAGCACAAATGTCACACAACAAAATAATATTTAGAATATTGAATAAAATAGTTGAATAAAAAAATATGAACAGGAATTTACGGCAAATGCTGCTCATCGTAGCAATAAAATATAATGTTGTATTTTTATTTTTATTGTCTTGATTAGAGTCATCGTCAGTGTATATATATATATATCTATGGTATATATACAGTTGCGATGTGGATAATATTATTCAATATGTAGCAGGAGATTGGCCTGGCTTGGGGCCAATAAATGTGACTGCAAATGAAAACGAAACAAAATTATACAAATTGAATACACAGCGGCATCCAGCGGCAGTCGAGCGTGATATTATTATAGAAAGTACAAGTGCAAATAATAATAATGCATAATAATATAAGCAACAATTATGAAAATGACAACAAGTTTGTTGTAAACAAATTAAAACAAATCAACGCACAATGCACTCAATAAATTCTGTTTAATGACTTAAAAGCTATCCGAATAATTATCAAAAACATTTAATTTGTGCTTGAAATTTCACAATAAAAACAAATATATATATGCTTAGTAAGTTGTTGTTCTCGAAAAAGTGCCTCGCATTTCACAACACGTTGAAATTGTTTTAATTAACAACATTTTTTTACAACTTGAGCGTCTCAAATCAACATCAATTCAACGTTTATTACAATCTTTCATCTTGTTTGCTGTTAAGTAATATCAAGTTGCACTTTGCCCTCGCATTGATTCTGATTCATTTGGATTTGTTTCGAGTTTTTACCTTTCGTTTTGCTTCCAATCTGTCCAACTGACCCACTCACTGCATCTCCCTGTTACATTTTATAGTACATACAGCTAAAGCAAAGTGTGGAAGATAGCAAGGGAGAATGGTTGCTTAGTTGTTGTTGTTTGTTGTCATGTTGTTTAATTTATTGGGGTCATTTGCACCTGCCATGCTACTATTCACACCAGCTGTGTACAGTTTGCATTGTCCCTCAGTGGCTGTAAATAATCCGAGCGCCTGAAGCGCCAGGTTAAGTTTCGAAGTAGTTGATATCGATGGAAAGCAGAAAGAATAACTGTCGTTTTAGCTGATAAGCCGACACATTCTGATTGCTTTGCTTATAAAGATGGGAAAAGGAAAACTGGGAAAAAGTATTTGATTAATTGATAAGCTTTTGCTTGGGGGAAATTATGTTGGATTAAGCGTTGTGGCGACAATGAAGAGCAATTTTGATGTTACTTCCACAGATCTTAGTTGATAGCATAAACTTTATACAACTTAAGTTGTACTTGCATTTTGCATTATTAGTATATCACTTTTATAGCGAAACCCAAACAAGCTTATAAAAGTGTTTTCTTACATTTTGACACCTTTTGAATGTAAAACTGTTTGCTACATTAGCTGACGCTTAGATCATAGTCTTTCGACTCAAGCTGACTTAACAGCCAGAAAGTAACTACAACAAACATTGCAACCAGTGTCATGTGTGTGTGTGTGTGTTTTGTGATCTAATGCGCTAGTTTGTCTATTTACCTTATCCGACAGATTAAAGTGTCACGAGCTGTGCCTGCCTCGCTGCTTGTAGCTGCTTGCCCCTTTAACAGCCCCAGGGCCAGCGAGCAAGCAAGTCAATTTACGTTTATTAGACACACAACCCAGTAAAAACACACACACATAAGATACAGTAGGTAATGTGAAGTGTAGCTTTAAGATACACAGGGCAACTTGCAAGATATTGTTGTTGCTGTTGCTGTGGTCTCAGTTGGGCCCGACAGCAGCGAACGCCACTTGAAAACCCAAAAGCGTGCTCTCAACTCGCATAGCATCGCTGCCTCTAAGCTTTTCATCTGCAAACACCACACATTTAAGTTTACCTTTCCCCTCCCACTTTTATCACCTTCTTTCTCTGTTGCTCTGTGCACATTTTATTCAATTAACACACTGAGCGCCAAAAGTGCTCGGCAACCAAGGCGAATGCGAGACATGCATTCATTAATGCCAACAAACGCTAAACTTTAAGCAGCTGCCAAAAAAACTACAAAATTATATACTTAATTTGTTAAAACTACACTTAAAATAATAGCAACAAATAGGCAATTGGGAAGGGCGTGCGAACCCATTGTAACACCCAATTGTTGCAACAAGGAAAACTACATCAAATTTATATAAACGGAATCAGATTGTATACTATATTGACTAGCGGTTTATCCTTTCTAGATAGACTATGTTAAGGAATGTAAGAATAGTTTGTCTCGTGCAAAATAAAGATAGGGTATTCCTACATAGCAACGCAGAAAGTGTATCAAAAGTGTGTGTGAAAGGCAACAACAAGAAAATTGTGAATGTTTTGCATTTGATGAAAGGCAGCCGTCGATTGCCATGGCTGTCATTAGACAAGGCTGGGACAGCTGGGGCGGGTGGGCACGCAGTGGACATGCAACAGACTTTGCCACACACCCAATTCATTGAAATGAAATGAAAAAAAAAACACTTAAGCAGCAAATGCAACGGCGACAATGATGTAAAAAAACGAAGAAAAAAAAACCCGCAGAATAAAAGAAAATGCAAAAAACTAAGAGAAGAGGTAGCAACAGCAGACAGCCGCATGCAGCCCCCCCCCTCTCTATTCACCCCCCCCCCCTCCCCACCACCCTTAATGATATCGCGATGGCAGCTTCATTAAAATTTGTGGTTTTCATTTCAATTAAGTTGCGGTTAGTGGCCGGAAAATGCTAACAAAATGCGGGCGCCCGCCATTTAGTGGGTGGCAAACGAGCAAAAGGATAAATAAAAAGAAGCAAGGACGCACTTGAGTTGGCCAACAAACTGTTATTGTTGTCAATTAAAGCGGGCGAAGTTTTCGAAAAATTAATGCCTGGCAATCATATTGTTTGCACGAATGCAATTAAGTTGGAAATGTTTGTCAACCAAGCAATAATATTTTCAATTAATTACAAGATTTCTTATTTGAGGAGCAAAAGTATTTAGCATTTTATAGCTTCACAATTCATTAGCAAAGTTTCTTTAGCTTAGAATAAAATTCGAATCTTTATCTATAGCTATGCAAAATATGGTTTTCTTCTGGCCGCAAACAATTGTTTTCCGCATATTTTCGTCACTTTTATGGCAGACATGTGTCTTGAAATTTTTGCTTTGATTACTTGCTTTGAAATTCATCATTATTTTTCGGGGGTTATTAAAGTGCCAAGTTGTTAAATGGCCAACTAACAAAACTGCTCGCAAATGAGCCCAGCTGTTGCCAAATGTTTGCATACTTAATGAGCCAATAAAAAACGAGTTAAGGCAACAGCAACACCAGCAGCTAAATCAATAAAATTGCAACTGTTGCTGTTGTTTTTGTTGTTGCTGTCAGGGTCTGTGACCACACTTCGAAATTTTTGAAATGATTATGATTAAAACGAATGCATTTATTGTTGTCATTTAATTACTTGGCAGTAAAATGCGTTAAGCAAAAGTGTCAAAACAACAACAATATCAATGAAAATTCGACAATTCGTGTGATGAAATTCTCATTTGTGCACTTTGTCTCGAGCAAACTGTTGAAATTTTGGCACGATGCGCAACATTTTTAAATGATTGCTGTCCATTTGGCAAACACACACACACACCCCGCCCAAGCCCCCTGCTGCCACTGCTCTCTCTCTCTCTCTCTCTCTCTCATGCCATCTCCTTCGCTGTGCTGCAACATGCTGATTTTTGTGTTTTCCTTAATGAATTTAGTCACCTTTTTGGGTCTATAGAAAAACTCTTCTCTCCTTGCCCAAATGACTTTTGATGTTTGTTGTTGGTTCTCTCTCTCTCTCTCTATCTATCTCTCTCTCTCTGTTCTGCTTATTAAATTTGTATTTTTAATTGCCCAAATTGTACGAACATTGTAAGTGCGCAAAGGGATAAGCGAATGGAAAACACATGTCTTTGCATTTTTCCTATTCATTTGTTTTTGGTCTTAACTAATTTTTGCCATTTTCTTTTTTCTCTCTTTTTGCAGGTGAGTGCACATTTCTTATCCACATAAATCATACGTATATATATATTCGAGAATGGGTGAGTATATGCATAATGCTTTCGGATTTATACAGTCAAACTTCCATATAACGAATGTCAAGGGGACAAGAAAAAACTTCGTTATACAGGGTTCTGGTTTCTTACTTCGTTGTATAGAAAATCTCGCTATACGGAAGTTCGTTGTATGGAAGTTCGACTGTATTGAGAAATAGCTGAGTTACGTTACTGAAAGTTAATTAGTTAAGCGCAAGCTGCCAGTTTTGTGCTCAAAACTTTTTGTAATTAAATAAGTGTGCGAGTCAAAACAATTTCTCAGCACTTTTTTACTTATTTATTTTTTTCGTTTCTGAAAGGAGGGTAAAACTTTTCATTAAATGAAAATGGCTTAGAAGCTGAAAGTGCTACAGAGATTAAATCAACTTCTATGTAAACATCCCAAAGTTATAATAGAAGTCTGGAACTGGTATATATTTCCCTTGAAAAAGTATCATGTTTCTAGTGTAATTAAGTAAAGTTTCCAACTAGATCTAGAAATCAAAACATTAGTCAAATGTCTTCCTCACCTAGTTTCGCTTGAATCTTAACGTTTGAAATGACTAAATCCTGAAGCAAGTTCACATAGACTCAAAACACTATAAACATGATTCCAATCGTTGTTCTCAGCAATCAAGTTTATTCGGAGAACAATAAATAAAGTATTTACACGAGTTAAAGCAACTTCAGCGACTTCACAAAGTTTGTTTATAAAACTATCAATACTCTCTTTCTCAACTGCATTGCACTTTTGGGGAGGAGGGGGGTTGGGAAGCAACAATATCTAATACTTTTTTAATTAACGCAACAACAACAACAAACCCCCCGAAACGTTCGTGGAACGCACTCACAATTCATAACAAATAACAATAAGCAGCTCAATTAACGCCCGTCAGACACACATCAGCAGTCATCGGAGAGGGGGGGCTACTGTATATACTATATGCATTCATAAACCATACAAAAAATTACTAGTTTGAAGTAGTTTCACATGCGACGGGGCGATGCTTCGATGGCAATTAGAAAACGCGGTTACATCATTTCGGGTTAAATTCCATTCAGAACGGAAATCAAAAGACAAAAAAAAAAACAGACAGACAAACGGGCAGACAGACGGACATGGCTATATCGTCTCGGCTGTTGATGCTGATCAAGAATATATATACTTTATGGGGTCGGAGATGCTTCCTTCTGCCTGTTACATACTTTTGCACAAAACCATTATACCCTTATTTACCCATTTTATGGGTTAAGGCCCTTAACTTAAGGGTATAAAAACTACTGAAAACTGTCGCCAGTGGAAAAACAATTAGTTTTTCCATTGGATATAATTTTTGAGTAAATTTTTAAATATTTTTGAGCTACATGAAAAATCTGTGAAATATAACACGCGCCGCGCTGCGACTTTGATTTTATTTGTGTTCTTTTCTTAGCGTTCTTTTTTTTGTGTTTACACATTTTTAGAACTGTCAAAAGTAAGTGTCGCTAATATTTTTGTCTTGAAGAAACTTGAAGAATTAGTGAAATAATGATATACGCATATTTTTGTGGTACTTGTAGCAAATCGAGCATGGCGACAATATAAATATTTTTGCGGTTCTTGAGACGGAAGATTGTACTTAAATGGTATTGTCTTGAAATATATATCAAGGAATACAAGGAATGTTAAGAAACCACTTTCATTTATCGCCTTCAGGACTTTGATTCAATTTTTATTATAACGTTAACTTATTGTTTCCTACAACTATTAACGAAGATGCGCATGTATCTCATTCGAGGCTTGTGACTGAATGCTAAATTAATAGTAATTGTTTGGAATATTCTACGCATTGTCTGGTAAATAATGCCAGTCACCTAAACAATAGACAGAGACTGGAAAAAAGCGCCCAATTTCATACAATTACCTCACGAATGTATTACGCGTTCAACTGTCAGTTGAGTTCGGGCATAAATCATGTCATTAAAACCAGTTTGATGAGGATGAAACTTAACTTAATGTTTGAGTGCAACTCTGCGCCGCCCTCTGGCGGTGACAGCTGGCAGCTAACACAACCGAAACCAACAAGCTCTCTTTCCGTCCCTTTCTGGCCGCTTGAATTTTGACATTTTTTTGTGAATGAAATGCATTTATTTATAACGGTGCTTGCTGATATGAACGGCGAGAGGGAGAGGGAGGTAGACAATGTGCGAGTCAGAGAAGAGCACACGCACAATTAAGTGCCAAAAATGTTTTCACTCCAATTACAATTTGAATGAAAATCTACTTTGTAGTTCCCCGCAACTATGATAATTATATTTATCTACTATATGCTCTAAAAACCTCACTAACTGCTTCCTTCAATCAATTTGTCACATTCATTTAATTAAAACACATTTAAGCCTCGTGGTGTTTTCATTCTGATCTTTTCTACTACTATTTTATACAAATCTACTACTATTTGTAGCTGTCACACAGGCAACACTGTTAGCTTAAAGCTTTCTTGCTGCAGCGCCAACTGGCGGCTTTTTGGCTCAACTACTTTCAAAGCTTGCGCTCATAAAGCTTATAACAACTGTGCGTCTCTTTCTCTTTTCCTCTCTTTCGTTTTCTCCTGCTGCCTAGGCAGCGTGTCTGGCGCGTCGTCTTACGCATCCCCCTCATCCCTCTCTCTCTCACGCTTCCGTTCTCTCTCTCTCTTTCTCTTTGCACTCTATCACATTGACGTCTTTGCACCGTTGGCTGCGACACGTGCGCGACTGCTTAATAAACGCCTCCAAGCAGCCTCAACCCCTTCCCTCAATTAATTTCAATTTTTCGTTTCTCGTCTTTTTGTTGCCTACGACAACACAAATTGAAATGAAAACTTTCGTATGTTGTTGTTGTTGTTGTTTGCTTTGCTTGTTTTGGTTGATTCTCTGTTTTTGCTGCTGCTACACGTTTCCCGTTTCTTCCGTTTGTGTCTGCTTCTCTCTGTCTCACCCCTTTCTCGTCTGTCACAGTCACATGTTGGCGCAGTGTGTCGTCGTCGCCGTCGCCGTCGAAATCGACGTAAGCAACAGTTGCACTTTTGTTATTGCTGCTTCTTTTTTATTGTTTTTTTGCGGTTACTTTTTGTTATTCTTCTTTTCGCTTGTCGCGCTTCAAATTGCAACTCAAAATTTCTACAGGTTAATAAGGCAAAATAAGGCTAGCCGCTGACTCGGCCAAGTTTACAGTCTTCTCCCAAAATTCATTTTCGTTCAACTTAAACTTTGCATCCCCAACAAAAAGTATTTTATAGCTACTGCATATCCACCAAAAAAAAAAATGCTTATAATCAATTGTCAAAAGTTTCGCATTAGCCAAAGACACAAAATATACATAATATGAATAAATATCAGATATAAGTATTAGAAAATCGTATGACAAAACTTGTTGGCACGTGGCAAATTATGTGCATATCTAATCGTACATGACTTAAGTATAATTAAATATATTAACGGTTTAGTTATGGAAGCAAAATTTGTCACCTTTAAAGCTTAAATTATATATACATACATATATAACATCATTTCCATTTTGTTTTCCTCAATATCTGAGTTAAATAAACTCAGCTAACAATATTAAAATATTTAAATAATAATAGGTTTTAAGTACAGTTAATTTAAGAACAACAATAAAGTTGTTAGCTTAAACTGGGTCAGCTTAGATTTATTCTCAGATCATAAAGAATAGCGTATCGAGTCATTCAAATATAATTGCCTGTGTGGCGGCAGTGTAAGGGGTAGTTTATGAGCACGTGTAGAACGACTTAAAACCCTCCCCCCTTCGACTTCACCCATTCCTTCATGCATTACTGTATGACAGCCGCTTAACCGAATCTTAATTGAAAGCAATGCTAATTTAACTCTGTTTAGCTTAACTGTGACGCGACGCTATTCAATCAAACCAGAAAACAAAAGCTGTAATATATGAAATGGTACACCCCCCCCCCACACCCCCTTTTTGTTGCATACATTTGCCAAAGGGTTTGCCAAGCGCTCTGTATTTATTTTGATATGTCGCGAAAAAGGAAAACTTTTTCGCTTTGTTTTTGAGTCACACTCATTGAGTCGATTGTGTGTGTGTGTGTGTGTGTGCTTGACTGCATTTCCATTGCCTTTAATTTGCTATTTATTAACAAACAAACACAGTCGCAGTCGGAGCGACGACGACAAACGAAGCTCTTTTTTTGCTCTTCTATTTTCTATTTTCAAACGTTCTCTCGCCGCTCACTCATTCATTTGAAGCGCCACTCCATGCGCATGTAGTAGTAGTATAAACGTTTGATTTTACACACACACACAAACACACATGCATAGAACGGGGGCCGGCGCACGTGGTAGCTTAACGTGATAGCACAACAACAACACCAAGAAACCAACTGACAGCAAAACAAATAGAAAACCTGACAACATCGACGACGACGGCGGCTTTGTCGCTGCAGTCAACGCAGGCAGAGAGCAGCGACGCAGCGACGTTAGCAGCGACGCATCGTATTAAATTGTTTGTCAGTCGGCGGCAGTTTGCCTGTTGCTCTGATTGGTGTTTCGTGGCGCTAAACGGGGCCGCAGCTGCGTCCAATGGCAGACAGCGTAGCGGGCATCCTTTTACGCTCGGCTGGCAGCCGATTGGCGCTAAGGACCTTCGCCAGCATTCGGGCATTATTATTTTTAACGAGCCAAATAACAATAGAGTCTCTCGAACTTGTTGCTGGCACGCAAAAATAGCTGAAACACACGGGGCGTATGCTTGATTTGGTTTGCTGATGAATAACAGTTGAGTAAGGGTTGCTTGTTTGGGGCTGAAGGTTGCGAGGGGTTAAGCTGCTTTGACAATAGATCTGACAAACAGATTAAAGTAGCATCAGCTGCAAATGATGGACTGTTGATGGCGCCAATTGGGTTCACAATGCAAATACTTTAAAATAGCTAATCTATTTGCGGGGTTATTTTTAAAATGTTTGAAACTAATGCGAACTTCTATACTGGGAACATGCATTAAGTTCATGTTTTCATCTTAAGTTTGATAACGAAAAATTTTTTGTTTATTTTTGGTTATCAAAAGTTATTTCAAATATATACTTATTTTGAACTTTGATTATAGATTATTGATCTATGGTATCATATTATTTAACTGATATAGATATTATATCGAGTTTATAGTTTTCCGAACTGAAGAAGTTTAAATAAAAATAAAAAAATTCCTTAGGTTAATAAAAATTCCTTTCTTCTAAGAACAACTCTCTAACCAACACTGTTTTGTATTGTATAACTCTTTTTCTTGAGCTAAAGGAAATGTTCCAATGGTGGACACTGTCCCTAAATCGGACACCTCGTCTATTTTGGCGAGTTTTGTTGTCAGCGCGCTCTTATAACTGTCATCAAAAGCTCCCAGTTCGAAGAAGCTTTCCAACGATACCAGAAGTCAAGCTTTACGTTGATTTCTGACTTTTTCATATGATGTCCACCACTAGAACATTTGCCTTATATTTCTGGTTACATTTAATCTTAATAATTCATTTTTGTCTTATAAAAAACCCATTATTTTCAATTGTTTTATTATCCCTTTACTTTTCTTTATTGCATTTAACTTTCATAACATTTGGAACAGTTTTTTTTTTAACTAGCTTTTTATAATAATAATATTATATATATTCATGTAATATTCATTTGATTTGATATTGCAATAAAATTGTAAATTAACTGGAAATACCTTGAACTTGGAGAGCGCAGAAACATATTGCTCATACAGTCGAACTTCCACATAACGAATTTTCTATACAACGAAGTCAAAAATCAGAAACCTGCAATTTGATTCAGAAAAAAAAATTTCTCTATAAAGAAGTTTTTGCTTGTTCCCATGAGCTTCGTTATATGGAAGCTCGACTGTACTAATGATTGCAAATTTAATTACTTAAACTTGTTAAATTCTACACGTTGTTGTTTTTAACGGCTTATTCAATTGCCAGTACATCAATTAATAATATTAGCTATAATGTTTAAAACAAAATGATTCACGTTCGAATCGGCTTATAATTGTCGTTGTCTGGGCAACTATTAACTGTCTCTCGCCAACTCGCCCTTTGCGCCTCTCAACTGAGCTGCTGCAAAGAAAATTTCCATTAAATTACGCATACGTCACGTGTTGCAAGCCAATTAATTTCATTTGTAGCTGCCATCGATACTTTAATCAGATTGCTGCTTGCCACAAGACACAATCCAAAACGAACGGGAAACGGAATGAGGAAGAACTGGACACAACACAAGCGCACACGACTTTTTTTCCTAGCCGTAACCATAGAGAGAGAGAGAGAGAGAGAGAGAGATAATCGAAAAGTAAAAAAAAGCTCAACGAGTATCAAATGTATCTCTGTGTTTTGTGTCTAAGTATGCCAATATTAAGCAATGCATGTTCAACGTGCGCGAATATTTACGGTCTGTTTGTGTTTGTCTCTGGGGTCTCTCAGCTGTCGGCTGCATGTGTGTGTGCGGTGTGTGTTCACAACACGTGCTTAGAACGCTGCTAGACGTTGGGCTTTGGGTCATACTGAAATCCGCGTGACTTTGTCGCTCTCGCTGTCGCTGTTGCAGTCGACATTGACGCGGCGCGGCCGCATTTGTCGCTTATCGAATTGTCAAAAGCTACAAAATGCGCGCCAAGTCAACGTCGCGTCGCTGCTTTTTGTAGCTACCGTTTATTTATTTTATAATTATGCATTTGTAAATATTTTGCTGCAAAACTGCGCAACTATCTTAAAGTAAGGTCTCTTTTTTTTTATTGCTACTTCTACAGTTAACAATTAACAATAAGCCCTGAACTTTACGTAAGCTCTGTTGGTAAAGGGTTAATTTTAGCCTAACTACCTGCAGAAAATTGCAATTTGCGCTCTGCTACGCCGCCGTCGCAGCTGCCGCTCGTCGCCTGTCTCGTTAGCGCTGCCAGCGTCGACGCAGGGCAGGGCAGCAATGAAATTTTGCTCTGCCCACGAGGGCTGCGGCTGAGGCTTGGCTATGGCCGGCATTCGGTCTCATCGCGTTCTCAGGTCCAAATCGTTGTTGGAACTGCGCGTGCGATTCTAACGTCAAAAAACCATTGACAAAAAAAACATACCAAAAAAAAAACAACTTTGAATAACAGTGAAAAATAGTGTAAAACAATAAAGATTCTAATTGTTTAATTATCTTATATACAGTACGTTGCAGTTTGTATATAATCATAAATAATAAAAATTGCGCATTTAGTCAAAGTCGTTTGTGCGAAGAAAAGTCTTTCGGAGCAAAGTTCTAAAGAAAAACATCAAATTCATAAGCCATATTTACATACATTTCGTACTATATTCGAATATGGAAAGAATCGTTGAAGTGTTTCAAATAAATAGCAAAAACTGTGTACAATGCGTTTGGTTATAACTTTTGGATTGATAACTGGCAAATCTTATGCGAGATATTTGCTCCAAAACAGCAAAACGGCAAAGTTACGAAACTAGTTTCAAACAGTTTAAATTGCTTTTTGTTTAACTCATTTAATTTCCAATACAAAACATTAATAAGTTTTTTTGAAACATTTGCGAATAAGAAAAGCTATTAAAAAGTATTCAAAATGATTCACTTCATTCTCTTAAAAATGTATTTAATATAGAAAATATTACGGTTTAAATTCCCAGAAAATATTGAATCTCGTTTATGCATTTATACAAACAATGACTTTTCTTATTCCTTATCAACACAACCAACAATAAAGTACAGAACAAAAAAAAAACTATACTTAAACATTCATTCCTTGCAAATTGCATACAAATAGTCTAAAGAACTGAAAACAAACAAACAACATCAAGAAGCCACTCATTAAGTATTATCATGATCATATTGCACTTTTATCATCAACACTATCAATTTTCGTTATCAAACTTAGAATCAATCGATATCGAAGGCATCACCAGGAAAAACCCATGACAAATTCCATACAAATTCACTTATCTCTAATAAAAGCAGTATCTATTTTAGCAACAATGTGCGGCTATAAAAAGGGCTAAATAAAAACAGTGTTGTGAAACGAGTGAATATTGAAAAATGCGCACAACTTTAAGCCGCAAATACAATCACGCCAATCACAAGGACGTGGCAACCTAAACACTTTTCCACTTCGACAACAACAACAATTATAACTAGTTCTAGAACCAGTGAAAAAAACAATGTCGTCTGACACCAATTCGTGTGAGAGATTCTTTGCACAGGAGCATACAAATGCTACACTGTCGCACTACTTTCAACAGTTCAATACGCAAGTGGCAGCGGCAGCTGCCTCCGTCAGCAGCAGCAACGGCAGCAACAACAACATTAAGAGCACCAGCGTCAACAACAGCAGCAGCAGCAGCAGTGGCAACAGCGACAGTGGCAACGATGGCAGCTTGACGGGCTCAACGGCAACATTGGACAACAATCGCAGCAGCGTCGGCAGCAATGATTCCGGCAAGAGCAGCAGCTCAGCGGGCGGGGGCGCTGGCTCTTCGTCGGAAGCGGCAGCAAATGCATGGAACTTGCAACAACAGCAGACGGCAGCATTGCATCATCATCAGCAACAGCAGCAGCAACAACAACAGCAGCAACATGCACAGCAGCAACAGCAACTGCAACAGCATCATGCACAGCAACAACATGCGGCAGCTTTGGCTGCAGCACAACAGCAACTGCAGCAGCAACAGCAGCAGCAGCAACAGCAACACACACATCACGCACAGCACCAGCATGCACATCAGCAACAACAGCAACAGCAGCAGCACCAGCAGCAGCAACAGCAACATCAGCAGCAACATCTTCATTCTCATCCGCTTCCGAATCCTCATCATCCACATCAGCAGCAGCAACAGCAGCAGCAGCAACCACACCTGCATCAGCAACAGCAGCAGCAACAACAACAACAGCAGCAACAGCAGCAACATCATGCTGCTCAGTTAGCCCACACATTGTCCTCGGCAGCTGCCGTCGCTGCAGCCGCTTCCAGCACCAACACACATTCCATCTTTGGCACCGGCAACTTCCACTACAAGACGAACAATTCGTGGACGCTGCCAACGCTGAGCTATCAGCGCATCTATCAGGACTCGCCGCATTATCATCAGCGCAATAGCTTTATGGAGGGTCAAGGAGCAAATGTTGGCGCTGTCAATGAGGCGGCAGCAACTGCTGCTGCGGCCGCTGCAACTGCTGCCGCTGCTGCTGCTGCTGCGGCGGCAACGAACAGCAACAATCCGGTTGCTGCCAGCAACAACAACGCCACCAACAACAACAGCAACAACAATACCAACAGCAGCAGTAATACCAATGGCAACAACAGCAACGTTTCCTCCGTGCAACACGTGGCAACAGCAGTTGCAGCTGCTGTCATCGCCAATGAGCATCAAAATCATTTAAACAGCTTAAAAGCGCGCTTTCAGCCATCTAGCTCAGGTGCGTTTTGCAACATAAACAAACAAAGTTTGACGAAATATAATAAACTTAAACAAATAATATTATTGTGATTGGATATTCTATATATAAGCTCAACTTGCAACATGCAATATGTATAAAAGTATTGTTTAATTTAGAGACTTAGTTTATGTACAGAAAAATGAGTTTTTAGTCATTGCCTTATTTAAAATAACTTTGACTAAGCTATTCACTATACACTGATACCTCCAGTAGAAGTAATCAGTTATCGGTTATCGGTGTGCAACCATACAAACTTCAATAATCAATAGCTTTCTTTGCATTGCCATAAATTGGGCGCTTCGTCCTCTTTTGATTAATGTTAAATGCTTAAGTATAATTATTCAAAGTGCCGGATAAAGGCTTTAAAAGCCCAATGTTTCTGTCTAGCTTTCTCTCTCTCTCACTCTTACTCGCTGTTTGTCTCTCTCTCTCTTTATCTTATGCTGCTGATATCATCGAACTATCAATTGTACGTAAATTCCATACACTTATAAATAGATACAGTCGAACTTGCATATAACGAACTACCGCTTAACGAATTTTCTTTACAAGGAAGTCAAAAACCCATTCTATATAACGAAGTTTCTCTATAACGAAGTTTTTTCCTGTCCCCTTGAGATTCGTTGTATGGAAGTTTGACTGTATAGACTTTACATTTGTACTGCATCAGAGTATATTGCCTGCGTCATTCAGCCTATCACAATGCAAACTTAATTAATATGCGCACAAAATACTAAATCTGAAATGAAATGTTTTTGCTCAGCTTGCATTTTTACACTGCGCAAACAGAAAGCTTTTGCGGTTGCATTTTTAACAATGTTTTCGGGGCTTATGTTTTGATAAGTTACAACGCTCTCTTCCCTTCTTATCGCTCTCTCTCTCTCTCTCTCTCTTTGTCGTATTTTATACGCTGTTTGCATGCAAATTGCCTTATTTTGTGCCGTTAAAATTTTTTGACAAGTTGTGCAAATTACAATTTGCACAAATTAACAGCAAATTATGGCAAATTTGCAATGGTTTCTAAGCTCTGAGTCAGAAGAGCTTTAAATTTTAGGTTCAACAAATGGGTCAACATAAAGTTGGAGCTCATTTTGTTAAAAGACTAATTGACAAATTGGCATCAGCATTATTATGATTTTTTGGCGGATTTCCATTCATTCATCACATATTGAGCCTTTGACCAGGCCCCCCATTTGTTGGCTGCAGCAGGTCAGCCTTTGTGCTGTCTGGGCCAACTCAAAATGCATTCGCTTTGATTAGGTTTTTGGTCAGCGCGGCAAAAAAAGAAGAAGAAGAAAAATAAAAAAGTAGAGCGACCGCATATTGAAATTAGTTGATGAATTTGTGTGAGGAACTAAATCAAGGTGAATTATACTTATGAATGCATATTGATTATAGTAATAGGTTGAAGTGGCAGTTTAAAAGCTGATGTACTTTTACTATACCCTATAAAAATGGGAAATGAGGTCTAAGGAAAACAATTTTTATATAAACATCTTATCAAACAAATGGTAAAGTTTTATAAACTTTTCTAACTCTTGGTTATTCTTGAAGGAAATTAAACTGAGAAAACTTGATCGTCTTTGATGAATGATGATCTTGCATTCTAGTAGAATGGCACACCTTTTCGAAGCATCTCCATAAATAACACTTCTCTCATTCTATCTCTCTCTCTCTCTCTCTCTTGCCTAAAATAGGCAATAATAGTTATAAGTGAAGCTGCAGTTGTTTGTGGGCAGTTTCCATAACCTTTGCTGATTGTTTCCTAGCTGCCCGCTGCCCACACAGCAGCGTGTTCATTATTTTAGTGCTCATCACAAATATAACTACTTCCGCTTGCCACCCTTGCCCCAGCCCTCACAGTGTCACATTTACATGATTACACACGCTTCGCCCTCACGCTCACTTCGCTCTCACGCTCTCTTCGCTGCGATTTGTAGGCGTTCACGAAGTGCAAACTGAGAAGAGAAGCTTTCGGGTACATATGAAACGATCCGATCCGATGCGATGCGATGCGATGTGATACGGTTTTGGTTTCGGTTCGGGTGAAATTTTTCAAGTTGATTGCAAACAATCGAATTCGTTTTATTCGCTCTGCAGCTTGAATTTAATTTCTTGTTGTTTTATTTTATTTATTTTTGTTGCAGTGAAAATTGCAAAAATGACCTTTTAAAGACTGTTGTTGCTGTCGCTGTGTGGGCAGGACAGGGGAAAGCGAATTGCAAATGCGCCATGGGGTGGCCCCCCCACCCACTCTCAATGCCATTAGCAAAAAGCACAAAAATGGGGAAATGGCTTTTGGGTATGCAAAAATTGCATTGGGAGCGGCAGCTTTATTTGATCTCTGTGGGCGGGCTGAAAGTATTTACTGTAGGTGTTTAAAATTTAAGTCTAACAAACGTTTATTTAGCATTTTGTCATTGTCGCAAATATGAATTTTATTAATGTTTACCATATCGTTTCTATTTGCAGGTAAGCATCGTATTTCCACTTGGCTTGTGTCAAATGTCGATTCACGTTGTCAGTCGATGTCTTTGTGTATGTGTGAGTGTTAGTGTGTGTTTTGGGTCCCAAACGTGACTGAGGACTGCATTAAGCTTGGTTGAGTTGAATGTGACTGGTAGGTAAGCTTGTTATCATTGCTTATATTCATATACATACAAACATACATAGGTACGTATATGCTAGGTATAAATCTCAGTTGAAGCTGCGCACTGCAAAGAGCTTTTCACTAGCGTCGCAGTCGACAAAATCACTCAAACCAAACCTCTGCTGGCGTCTCAGTTGACGCGTACGCTAACGTTGACGCTGGCATCGCGCAATGTGTGTGTGGTTGGAAAATCTAAAAAGCCAAGCATCGCTTCCGCATGCAGCGATAGCAGCAGCAGCAGCAGCGTAGCTCCGACGATGCGAAGCGACAGCTTTTATTTCCATCATACAAAGAAGGCTGCGCGAAAGAAAGTAAACAGCGGAATGCGCAAAAAATAAATAAAAACAACAACAGCAGCAGCATTGACGAAGGCACTGTGAGCGCAATAGAGAGAGAGAGAAAGAGTGCTTGCTTGTGAGAGCGAACGAAAAGCAGCAGCGACAACGCGTCGCTGCTTTAATGCTTTCGGTTTCAAGTTTGGCTTTGACGCCAGCTGCGCAGTCGCCGTTAACTTTTGGCTTTGGCGCTTTCTGCGTGGGGCCATTGTTGTTGTTGTTGTTGTTGTTTTTTGCTTTTTGGAGCCGATCTGAGCTGCGTTGCAAAAGGCGCACAGCGCGCGCGTTCACTTAACGTTTGTAGTCCGGCGGCACCGGTTCGGTTCACGGCTTCAGACCACCAGAAACAAACAAAAAAAGCAAGTTCCCGAAAAAAAAAAACAGACACAAAGTCGCCCCCAACCCCCTTTTCGAATACAACAGCAAGGCGCGTGTCAACGTCTGCTTTCGAATTCGTGCGAACTTGTGAACTTTCGTTTTTTCGGCAACTCTATAGCAGCAGCAGCAACGAACCAAAAGGATTTGGATATAGTATTACAGCTTAAACAAATAAATGTATTAATAATATACGAAAAAAAATCTCAAAAGGAAATGCAGTGAAATATTAAAACTAAACACGGCAGTGCAGTGAAAAAATAAAAATAGATCTCGAAAATGGAGAACTTAAAAGTGATGTGATACAAAAAGTGCATGCTAAATTTTTAATAATTAATAACATATACATATAGTATATATTTTAATCAACAACAAAGTTTCAAATTCAACAAAAGAATAATCGGCTAAAAAAAAAAACGCAACCCCAACAAAATAGCAAAAAAAAAAGCACAAAAATAAATCGCATAGCAACATTTGTATCTATAATACAAATACTGTGTTGTTGTTGTATTTGCCTGCCTTATTCAAGGTCAAACTCTTCTCATTTAAACAACGACGACGACGACGACGCGAGAACCCCTTAAAAACGCCACCCAGCCGAAGCCCAGTCGCCAATAAGTACGCGAAATAGTTGACAACAACAACAGCAACGCCAACAACAACAGCCAAAGCGAATAGACATAATTATAGCAAATAGCAAACAAAACAACAAAAGACAGGTGAAGAGAGCCCAACAAGCAGAGCTGCATACGAAAGCAAACACATTTGTGTGACGCGCTCAGCGAACGAAAACAAAAAGTTCTCCATAGAAGCTCTCTCGAAAGCTGCGCTTTCTGCTGCCGCTGTTGTTGTTGCTAGTGACTTTTATTGTTCTCTTTGCTGTTGTTGTTGTTGCTGTAGTAGTATTAGCGCGCGTGCGATATAAAGCTTGATGATTGTTCTGTTATTTAAGACTTGTGCATTTTCTAGTTTCAATTTTCAACTTAATTAACTCGACTAGACAGCGCAGCAGCAGCAGCGTCGACAGCAGCAGCGTCGGCAGCAGCAATGTTGCAGCACGCAAAGTAAAAATCGAAAAAAAAAGTCAAGCAGAGTATATAAACAAAAAAACACTTTCTTACTGGCAACTGGCAACATTTTGAGCGCCTCAGCAATGAGAATGGACTATCAAATGCCGCCGCCAACATTGGCCTTGCAACAGCAACATCAGCAGCAGCAACAGCAACAGCAACAACAGCAACAAACCCACAATGTGCTGCAACATCAGCAAAATCAGCTGCAATTGCTGCAGCAGCAGCAGCAACAACAACAGCAGCAGCAGCAACATCAACAGCAGCAGCAACAAATGTTGGGCAACATGTCGCAGGGAACAACCTTGCCACCGTTGAGCAGTTTGCCGTTGCAAGTAGTTCATAATTTGCCACACCTGCTGGCAGGCAATGGCAACAGCAACAACAACAACAACAGCAACAGCAACAACAATACCAGCAACAATACGAATCTCAATGGCAACAATGTGGCATGCAACAATAGCAACAGCCAGACTGGCAACAGCAACTTGCTGCGCAACAGCATGCAACAACATCAGCAGCTGCTCAACAATCTTAGCAACAACAACAGCAGCAGCAACACAGTTGCTGGCATAGCGCCACATGTGGCAAACGGCACGCTGCCACCGCCCACACAGCTGTTGCAACATCACTTGCAGCATTTGGCTCATGTCAATGTGAATGCGGCAGCAGCCGTTGTCGCTGTTGCCGCCAACAATCTGCAGCAGCAACATGGCAACAGCAATGCTGGCAACAACAACAATACCATTCTTAACCACAACAATCTCAACATTATCATCAATAATCACACCTCCAACAACAACAATAACAACAACAACAATCCAGCAACACCAAATGCAAATCTAACAACTGCCACGCCCACTGTGAACACCGCCTCCGCTGTGGCACAACAGCAACAGGCGCATGAGAACAGTTTGGTCAACAGTTTGGTGGGCGTCATCAATGGAAACGCCAACAGCAACAACAACAACAGCAACAACAACAGCAACACCAGCAGCAACAACAACAATAATGGCGATGATAACAATCGCTGGACACAATTTCAGGTGCAACAGCTGTGGAAGCAACATGCTAACTATTTGAATGGTATGATTGAAGTTTTGATTCAATTTGTTTTTCCATATATTCAAAAGGGAAGTAACTGCAACAGCAACTTGTTTGCTGTATCTTAAGCAACATATTGCAGATGCGGGATCAAATTTTATTGCCAAAGACTTTTCTTATAATGTTAAAAACATGTTCGCACCAACATGTTGCTGCAGATGCAAAATATTCTTTATCAACATGTTGCTTAAGCAACTCGCATGTTGCCGTTGTGTTAGACGACGAAAATAAGCTTAAAACTATTTCTGCAATGTTTCAAATGTTATAAAATTGACAATTTCAATTTCCCATGACGCATTTAATCGAATCTTAAGCTTGTTATGTATAAGCTAATCTGCTTTTTACTAGTATTTGGGCTGCTTCCTTCTTTTCCTCAGGTCTCATGTTTGTGGCCACAAAAATTGATTGCATGCTCAACTAATTATCGGCCGCTAATGACCCTGATTAGGTGTCAAAGTCAGCTTATATCGATTGCGACTGTCTGTCTTTCGGTTTGTCTCGAATTTTCCTGCTTTTTATGACATGCAAGGCTGAGAGCAGTCTCTCTGCGGTACGCTGACATTTTTCGCCAACATTTTTTGTCCATTTCCGCATGGGGTGTTGGGTGGATAGTTGGTTTAGTTTGAGTTGACTGGCGGCAAGACTTGAGTCAAGAGTCTCTCAACTTTCAACTAAACCTTTTTGACTCTTCAGCCCGTAAGAGAGACTCTTGTGGGCCAATTCACAATCACTTTTGCTTTCAGTTTGTTTTACTTTGGGTGTCGCCGCAAGGGCCCAACAGCCAACAAGTAAAACACTTCGCAAACGTCCAAGCGGCCAAGCGGCCAACTTCCAACTTGTTGGCCCGCGACATTTTCAGACAACTTTCGTTTTGGTCTTGCGGTCTTTTGGTCTTTCGGTCTTTCGGGGTGCTGTCCATATGGCCAAAAAGTCAAGTCTTTTATTTTATTTTACTTTTTTTCGTTGGTTTTGTTTTATAGCATATTTATTTAACAAAAGCGAGTCCAGTTGAGTGGCGGCGGCGGCAGCGGCGGCCTATTTTGTTATCACAACGTGCTTTTATCTGCATGCTGTGGAACTTTGCTTGACTTTATGGCCAAGATAAAAGACGCGGCTTGCATGGCCTAGCCACAATGCGACAGCAATTTTGGCACTATATACCCTTTACCCGCAGTTCCCCTCTCTCCCAACATATGACATTGCCGCATAATTAATATATGTCCACTAACAACAACAACAACAACAGTATCAAAATTTGTTGGCCCAAAATGCGTTTTTACTTTCATTGAGCCGACGTCAACGTTGTCAGCTGCGCAGCCGCTGCCTCTGTCGCTGTCGCTGCTGCGTCAGCGCCGGCTAAGCAACATCACAAAAATTAACTTTCACTTTTTCGGCAGTTTTTTAAATTCATTTCTTTCTTTCTTTAACGTTTTTTTGTTTCTTTTGTCTTTTTTTATATTTTTTAATTTTTTTTTTTTACATTTTAGCTGTTGGCAACAATAAATTTTGTGTGTTTTCGGGAACATAATTTGATCTATACGAAAAATAGTAAAAATTTATTTCGAAAGTTTTCAGGAAATAAGAAAAATATTTAATATTAAATTGAAATATTAATTGAATTTTGTTAGTTTTCAATAGCTTTGACTTAGGAAAAATGTTTTTCAAATTTAGCAAAAGCTTTAAAGCTATTGAAAAAGCTTTGAGGAGCTTTTTAAGATATTTTCAAGCACAAACAAAGTATTTGTGAGCTTACAAAAACGTTTTTGTATTCTTATCTTTCAATATTTAGCTCATAATTCCCAAGAACACGTTTCGCTCAAGTTGCAATTGCGTTCTTATCAAGCTTAGTTTGCCAATTGACTGCCCATTGACTAGTTAAAGCCCAATCGCCAATTCATTTAGTGGCAAACTTCCTTGCGTGCTTTTGGCCCTAAAACGTTTATCCAATACGAAAAACAATTCGAAATGCATTTTGCGCATGTGCCCGAGACATGACAAAACGACAAATTGTCTAAGCAGCGACGTCGACGGCGCTGCCGCTGCTGTCACACACTTACCCAGATACGCGAAAGAGCGCCAAAATGCAACCACGTTGTACGTATTACAGTTACTTCAATCAAAAAAAGCCAAAATGCCAGCAAAACACGAAGAAAAAACAATACACGGGGCGGCTACTCGTCTTTGCTGTTGCACTGATTGTTGTCCAACAACAGCAACAACAACAGCAATTGTTGCGCAATCGACGCCAGCAGCAGCAGCAACACTAACTGTTAAAACGTGCAAAATGCTGCGGCATCGTTTAGTGTTTAGGTGAGAAAACCGTTTCGTTTCGTTTCGTTTCGTTTCAAATATCAGTGAAAGTGTGGCTTGAGCGCCGCCGCAATGTCGTTTAGTTAAAATCAACGCACCATGCGGCGTATGAGCAATAATCGTTGTTGTTGTTTGCCAAAATGAACGACCGACCAGAAGCACTCTTGCAACTCTTGATTGAATAGCGACGTGTTGCTGCTGTTTCTTCTTTCTTTCTTTTTGATTACGTTTTAATTTACGGCAGTGCCACGCCTCCGCCCAGTTTTTTGTATATGGGTTTTTGTGTCTGTCTGTTGCTCTTGTTGTTGGGGCTGTAATTTTATAGCATGGTCTATCTATGAAGCTATGATTATGATTATCATCGTCTGCTTCCTTATTTTAGCTTATTAACTGCACAGCGCCAATTGCCGTTGGCTTTCCTTCACTCACTAATTGGGGGAGGAAGAGAGAGAGAGAGCGAAGTTGCTTGGCCATATCTGTGTCTCTTGTCTCAATATATATGTGTGCTACAAATCGGGCGTGGCATGCAACTACTTTCGCTTTGTAACAGTTTTCTTTAAAGCAATTAAAAAATTGCCGCATATTGGCATCATTTGAAGTAAAATTAAGTAACTAAATATGCAAGATTCTCTTGTCAAAAATGTTACTCTTTCACCTTAACAATAACTAATACTTAGGTTTCTTTTGCCAAAAGTTTTTTAGCAACAATTTAACAGCTAATTTGGCGATTATTTCCGTTTTCTTTTGAATATGCAAAAGAAAGCAAATTGCTAATCAAAAAATAACCGTTTTGATTTTGGTTTCTTTTTTCGAGCGTTATATGAAAAGATATATTTCAGTATGGCAAAGGATTTGACAGCTGAATAGGCACATTAGGCTTTAATACAACCCGGAAATCAAATGGCCAACACATTTTCCCACACATAATTAAATTCGTTGGAAAAAAGAGTAAAAAACGTATAAAAAATAAAAGTGCTATGCAAATGAGAGCAAATGCGGAATGAATGCAATGCACACAACAAACGAATAACTAACATCAAGCAACAACAACAACATCGAACAACGAACAACAACTAGAAAGACAACAAGCACAACAATCGAAAGTGTTACACTTTCTGCACTTCAGCAAAAGGCAGTCAAACAAAACAACAACGGAGCCAACGGAGCCATAAAACGAGTGCCATGTAATACACTCAAAAAGCAACAACAACAACCAGTAACAACAACAACAACAGTATTGCAGTAAAAAGTGCGGCAATTGCGCCATCGACGGCGACGGCGACGCATGCGCAAAGCAGCGCAGTCAACGTTAACAGCGTGACAGCGCTGCTGGCGGCAACGTTGAAACAGGTGAAAGGGGCGTGCAACAGCGGCTGTATGCATGTACGTGCCTCAATTGCTTTGAGCTGGACTCTGAAATCAAATCGAATATTGCATAACTTTTGTACGCGCTACTGAAAAACTAGCTGCAAGAGCTTGTTCTTTTATTGCTTCTGTGGAAGTAGTGAAGTAACTAGTTCTATTTCTATATTGCATAACTTTTGTGCGCGCTACCGAAAAACTAGCTGCTAGGGACTGTTCTTTTATTACTTCCGTGGAATTAGTCAAGTAACTAGTTCTATTTCTATATTGCATAACTTTTTTGCGTGCTACTGAAAAACTAGCTGCTAGGGACTGTTCTTTTACTACTTCCGTGGAAGTATTGAAGTAACTAGTTCTATTTCTATATTGCATAACTTTGTACGCGCTACTGAAAAACTAGCTGCAAGAGCTTGTTCTTTTATTACTTCCGTGGAAGTAGTGAAGTAACTAGTTCTATTTCTATATTGCATAACTTTTGTACGCGCTACTGAAAAACTAGCTGCTAGGAACTGTTCTTTTATTACTTCTATGGAAGTAGTGAAGTAACTAGTTCTAGCTGCAAGAGCTTGTTCTTTTACTGCTTCTATGGAAGTAGTGAAGTAACTAGTTCTATTTCTACTACTTTTACTTCTACTCTGCTTTCTTTAAATATGTCATATGTAAAATGATGCAATAATCTTTCCACTTCTCGTAGCAGTTATGTAACAAGTTCTTTTCCCACTTCTTTCAGCAGTTCTAGAGTTGTTTTCTTCTTATCTGCTGTCTTCTCAAGCGCCATTTCGCTTTCTATCTCTTGTTGAAGTTATGTAACTACATTCTTTAATGAAAACTTTTCCTTAACTGCTAACTTTAAACATTTCACATATAACTTTAACGTTGGATTTCAATGTCGCGGCGATCTATTTTGTATTTGCTTCTGTCATCGTGCTATTGTGCTACTTTATAATTTCAGGAATGCGTCTTCACGATCGTTTCGTTCGTATTTTGGCAGAACTAGTTTTTTTTTGTTATTCATTGAATTTCATTTTTGGGGTTTTTTGATTTTTATATTTCATCTTAACTGTTCATCCGTAGTGACCTGTTTGGGCTGTTTGTTGTACGTTGATGGTATTGTTGTTGCGGTTATTGTTGAGTTGCTTGCAGGAGACTTAACTCTCACTTTCATTTTAATGCGAGGCATGCTTTGAAATGCAGTCAGCAGGGGTCAGACTGTGGCGGGGCGGGGAGGGGAAAGGGCTGTTTTTTTGTTGTCTTTATTGCCTCGAAACGGATGTGATCGAGTTTGAGTACAACTTGTGTTCAAAGCAAGTGTTGAACAGTGTTGTGAGGACGATGGAAATTCCCTTTTGAAAACACTTTAGGCTTAAGGAAACTTTATCTTAAGTACCCAAAAGTTTGTCCAGCTAAAACTATTTAGTTAAAAGCTAAGCGATGTAAAAACTCACGCAAAAAAAGTGCAGCTTCATACTAAATGGAAACAACGGCAAAAGTGAAAGTTAAATGCCGAACTTAAATATTAAAATAATAAAAACAAAACCTACAAATATTTGTGACCAACTCTTTGAACATTAACACAACAAAGGCCCAGACCCAGAGGCAAGCAATTTATACTAATGACACTAATAATAATAATAATAATAATAGTGAGAACCCAAAAAAAGAAACACCATAAACATTGTTGTCGTAGGCTCGGCCAGCTCAAAATGTTCGTTTCTAATGAAAGATTAAAGACATAAAAAAAACCAAAATCTCAGCGAATTGAGGCACCAAAATTATGCAAATTATTTTAATTACAAATGAGAAACTCGAAAATACAAAAATGGCCATAAAAAGTGCGAGGGCTTTTGTTGTTGTTGCCGACAAGAAGAAAGAAAAAAAGTGAAACAACAACAAATCTCGCACAGTTGACCTACTTAAAATGGCAAGAGAAAACTGTTAACGAAACCAAGCCGAGTCTGAGTCCCTGAACTGGCTTAAGTCATCGCCAGTCTAAAAATAAACACAACGGGCCGGATTCTCTGGGCTCCTGTCTGGCCTTATCAGCGGCGACGACGACGACGACAGTGAAAGTGACACAAGACCCAAGAAAGATACAAATGTATCTTACGAATATCATGAAATGTTATACTTTTTTTTGGGACCGATCATCTCATTTGTTTTTTGTCTTCTTTTTCTCGTTTTGCATTCCATTTCATTGCGTTTTCTATATGTTTTTTGTATATTGTATTTGTATATTTTGGCACTTCTCTCTCTTTATTTTCTTTTTCATTTTCTCTTATGTTTTTACAGGCAGGAAATCACCATTTTTGGGTTTTATTTGCAAAGCAAACGGTAATTTTTATGTCGATGTTCTCTTTTTCTTTATTTCTTATATGTTCTGTTAAGTTTTTTTTAAGTGTATATCTTGTTCAGTGCTGTTCCTTTACTGTTGCTTTGGCTAAAAATCTCTTTCCTGGCACTTAATGTCTAGCCAATTATTGTTTATTGTTTAGCCTTTAAGTCAACGCAATTCATTAACTGTATTTGCTTTCTATCGTTAAGCAAAACTAACAGCAACCCAAACAAAAAATTTCCCAAACATAAATCCTAGCGCTAAATAACAGCTAACAACATCAAACATCAAATGTTAATTAAAAAGCCAAATGAAAATGAAATGAAAATGAAATGCAGATGCAGATTGGCAAGTCCTCATTTTATAGCAGTGTATTTGCTATTACTTCACCTATTCACAAACACTTGCATAGTTTTCACTAACGCTTCGCTGCCAGCGAAAAGAAAAGCAAAGCAATGAAAAGAAAATATTACTTCACTGCCACAGACCAGAAATGTGGTCGCGTCTCCATCGCCGCATACAATTTCGCAATAGTTGGTAATTCGCCTAAAAAAAACTAAAAGCAGCAGCAAGTAACGGCAATAAAACTTTTCTGCAAAACCCAAATGAAAGTGAGAGTGAATAAGAAAGCGGAAACTAATGCAAGCGAAACCAAAAACGACGACGGCGACGATGACAAACGAGTTTCGGCGCTGAGACTTCGGCAAAACTCGTTTCGTGCTCCTAGCAGCATGTGAAATGTGCAAGAAATCAAAGAGCGAGCGCCTCGCTTAATGCTTAACAGTGACAGCAAGCAGCTGGCAGCGCAGTCAGCGCAGTCAACTGCGCAGTTGGCAGAAGCAAAAGCACGCTCAGTTGCGCAGGCGCAACGTTCACTGAGAGCAGAAGTGAGTGAGTGAGTTTTTTGCCGTGCGTTTTGAGTGACGATAAAAATCAGTTTGAAAGCTAAAATTTCACTTTCGCTTTTAGCTGCCGCTGGCTGCGCTGCTGCCGTTGCTGCTGCTGTTTCCTCTTGTGTTTGCTTTGTTTGTTGGTTTAACTCGTTCCCTCTCCTCGCTCCCCACTTTTGCTATGTTTGTTTTTGCATTGTTTGTTTTACGTTGACGTTCAAAAGGCGCATGCGGAAATTGTTGGCTCGATTTGCCCAAAAAAGAATTGCTTTTGTTTTTAACGTTTTATAATTTGATGTTTATAGTATGAGAAACGCAATTATTGACCCACTTTGCGGTTGAGGCCAAGTACAACTGCTTGCGCCCCTTATCAAATAATACTGTGCTTAGTGCACTTGACAGCGAATGGTGCAACAAGAAGTCAACAAATGATAAACGTTGCTTATCAGTTTCATTTTGTCCTTGATGACCTTTGACTGTCGTTTCATTTAGTAATAAAACTTATTTAAAATATATATTGTATTGTATTTACAGGCAAATCCACATCGAATAGCAAAGAAATCATTTGCCCAGATGACAAATACAAAGAGGAGGGCGACATTTGGAATGTTGAGGCACAGACGGCATTTCTCGGCCCCAATTTGTGGGACAAAACATTGCCGTACGATGCTGACCTCAAGGTAACACAAGTTAGTATCATATCATCGCTGCGCGTAGTGGCTGCGTCTCTTTTACTTACTACTTCCTACCCCCCGAAACAGTTACACACACAACAAACACACACACGTACACAACAAATTAACCTTAGTTTGGTGCTTAACGTAGTGCGAGAATCGTATTCTCATCATCTAGTTTATATATATAATGACCATTATGTGTCTTATTTTCAATTTGACTAATAAAAAAAAGAACTATCAACACTTAATTACGTTCAATTATGACCTGAACTTTGGTCACTTCGAAGTTTAATTACTTAAGTAGTTACTTGAGTAGTTACATTTCCCTAGCAAAGTAATTGAAGTAATTGAACACAAACACCACAGAATCAGATGTTTTTTGTTATTGTTGCTGTTTCTCTGTTGCCATTTGTTGTTGCGGCATGAATTACAAGAAAATCTCTTTTCGAATATACAGTATGCGGACCTAGATGAGTTCTTGTCGGAGAATAATATACCTGATGGGCTACCCGGTCCACATTTAGGGCACTCCGGTGGCCTCGGTCACCGATCCGATTCACTGAGCCATGCAGCGGGTCTGTCGCTGGGTCTGGGGCACATAACCACAAAGCGCGAACGATCGCCATCGCCATCGGATTGCATTAGTCCCGATACGCTAAATCCGCCATCACCGGCCGAATCAAGTGAGTATTGCAAAAGCGGAAAGATCATTCACCCATTTTCGATTCGTCACAACAAAACTTCCCTTAACAATTATTTATTAACTTATTTATTTTTATGTTCACTTAATTTTAAAACAAAAAAAAAACAAAAACACAAATGGAATGGACATTGCGCCGAATTTAACTTAAATTGAATTGAAAATTTGTATTTAATTGATTATAATTTTGATATATATATATATATAGATATACCATATATTTTTCATCTAGCAAATATCCTAACCCAACCTAAAAAAAAAATATAATTATATGTATATATAAATCGAAAGAAAACAAGAGAAATGTTTTTGCTCATGTCTTATCAAATGCTAAATGTTAAAGGCTGATTACATTCCAATTTGTGCGAAATTTCGAGGCGAAATTCTATTAAATATTCCTTCTTGCATCATTTTCTTATAGTTTCGTTTTCGTTTTCTAAACAATTTTACTTATTTCGATTTCTTATTCTTTTGTTTGTCTTTTTTGAAACGAGTTGTGCGCTGCTCATTTTTCTATTGTGATTTAATTTAGCACGAACAGTCTGTGAGAAACATTGTTAACATTTAGTATTTGATATTCCAGCATTTTCATTCGCATCGTCGGGGCGTGACTTTGATCCGCGCACCAGAGCATTCTCCGATGAAGAGCTCAAACCGCAGCCGATGATTAAAAAGTCACGCAAACAATTTGTTCCAGATGAGCTCAAGGACGACAAGTACTGGGCCCGACGACGAAAGAACAACATTGCTGCCAAAAGGTCACGAGATGCACGACGCCAAAAGGAGAATCAAATTGCGATGCGTGCACGCTACTTGGAAAAGGAAGTGAGTTATCGATACAACTAACTAAATGTGTATAACTTACTCTTTTTTTATCGATAGAACGCAACATTACATCAGGAGGTTGAGCAGTTAAAACAGGAGAACATGGACTTGCGTGCACGTCTATCAAAATTCCAGGATGTGTAATAATAAAAATATATAATTATTTGACTTGGGGCGGATACGAAACCACATCAACAATTACATTATAATAATAAATGATAATTATCGATAATTGATAAATAACTACTAATAATTTTTAGTAAACAGACATGAAAACTACACAATAAATACATGCATATACATACATATACATACTTATAAATACAAGCTAAACACACTCTGCTTAGGGCAAACAAACAAAAAAAAAAAACACACATTTGTACGCATATATATATATATTTATTTTAAACTTAACGTAAATGAACTAAACGCAAATTAACGAAAGAAAAACAACTTTTTTAGTGTAGCTTAAATCAAACGAAACAATTTCAAAATGCCGACAACTACAAATGTCTCTCACCATTGATATCGATTAATCGATTAATCGCAAGTGCAACCCTCAAGCATAAGGAGTGTAGTACCGTTAGCATTAAACCTGAAAGCCCTATTATCTAGAGCTCTTTATTTTTACGTAGCATCTTTTGTTATTACTTAGTTTTAGAAAAACAAAAAAACAATCAGAGTTCTAAATCCCCTTTACATATATTTTCTAAGTTTTTGCTTAATTTTTGTTAAGTTTTGTTAGTTAATACATATTTTTTCTTTTCTCCTCCCCGCCCGCCCCCCTTCTTTAGTATAAATCGTGCATACATATGTAAATAATTTCGTTGCCTCCTTTTTCAAATTTGACTCAACACAAAAAATGATAAAGAATAAAACAAACAAAAAAACAAAGCAAACAAAAAATTGCAAAATTAAAACCTCCAAAAATATACAAAAAAAAAAAAGGATTATAAATACAAAAACAAGCAAATAAACAACAAGTTAAACAAACTACTACAAGTAAACACCATTTAGAAATGAGCAAAGAACTTCCCTCCTCAGTTGCCTCGGCGCCAGGCAGCTGTTAGTTTAAGTGATCTATGATTTGTTTTATACATACAAAAGCAAAAAGGAAAAAGTTACAAAAACATTATAAATCTAAATATGGTACAGTTAAAACCATAAACAAACTATTATTTTATAGTTTTTTGTTATTTGTTGATAACTGCAATAATATGAAAGAAAGAAAACGTAACCTTTTAAGCAGCACTAACCGGGCATATAGTCAGTGAGCATGAGATATGCTTCAAATACTTGCTCCTACGAAACTTTTCTTACTTTATAGTTTAACTCTAATCATCTATCAGCTACACACCTCCCTCCTCCTCTACTTCTTTTTCTTCAAGAATATTTTACAGTTCACCATTTTCTTCAACTTTAACTTTATGAAATTTTGTTTTAACGATTTTTTTGGTGTGATTTTGCAAGATCTTAAATCTTATACATACATATTATTATTATTATTATATTATTATTATTATAAATGCTGTTTACAGTTTTAGTTAAGTTTTATTAGTTTTATTTGTTAAACATTGAGTTACATTTACCTGCATATTTAGCATTTTAAGTTAAAAAATAATAACAAAACAAAAGTAAAATATAGAAAAAGAAGAAAATCAAATGAAAAAAACAACAAATAAATTGTATTCACAAAAACACTGCAAACAATTCATTTTAACTTTACAAACAACAAACACAAAATTCATTTTTTCAAGTTTTTAAAATAATTTTTAAGCACTTCTTTACAAAAAAATTTCAATAAATTTTATTTATTATTTAATGCAAAAATTGTGCAACAAAAAAAAATATGATACAAAAATCATGAGAGGAAAGAGAAGAGAAGAGAGCAAAGCTAAAAACAATTGTGTAACAATAAAAATCTAAGCGTTGCATCAAAATATTGCAAATTTTCTTGTTTTTTGATTAAATTTTGATTTTTCTTAAGCCCCCCTATCCCACAAACATAAAGCATTACTAACTAGTATGCAATGCAAGGATCTCACAGCAAGTACTACAGTTTAGCTAATAAATATGTATACCAAAACTAACCCTAACGATAATACAAAGAAAGCAAGGCAATTACATTTATATTGTAGATAATATCTCTAGATAAATCTATCAAACTTATTAGATGTTTATCCAGTAGTTATACCAACCAACACCCAACTAGAAAGAAGCAGCGAGTGCACCTAGTTTTTTGGCGTAAAACACTCTAAAGTTGACAACAGAAATTCCCACACACAATAAATCGAACGAACCTTATAAAGCCTTTTGCACTGCTATAAAACCACCAAGAGAAAAATGTTGAGTCAATGTGTTAAGCTTCGGTTGATAACTATGACGATAGCGATAACGATAACGATAACTACCGTAGAGGATTTAGCCCTGTACACCTTCACAAAAAGAAAACCTAAGCAATTACAACATATTTGTACTATAAATTTAATGAAGAAAAAACAAAAAATTAAAATGGTGTTACATTTATATAAAGATATATATAGTATATCCTAAGATATAGAGGTGAAAAACAAAAACAAAAACAAAGTAGGAATATTTCATTACGTTAAATGCGAGCCAACGGCTGTGTCGAGTGTGACCCTACCCCAAGCAGGCAGCTGCGCAAGAAAGAGTGTGAACAGCCCACAAAAAAATATATTTATATTTATAGCATATAGTTATTTAGTATTTTAGTAGTTTGTAGTATTTTTTGTAGTATGTTTTCTTAGTTGAATTCGAATTTGATTTTTGTTAGCTCATGCTTTTATGGAGCATACTTTCGGCCGGCACTGTTTGGAGGCCTCGCACAGCCGCTAAGCGAGCAACATCAGAAAACAGCTCACAGAATAAAAATAGAAATTGAAATGAAAGTGAAGAATATTTATACACAAGTTTTATGCAACGAGTTTGTTGTAGGTTCATTTATTTCGTTAGTGATTGAGCATAAGGTTTTTAATTGATAAACAATGAAAATATGTATTAATATTTCTGATAAGAATGTTCCGTAACAAAATGTAGACTTTAGCAACAACACAAGACGATAAAACTGAAAGTAAAAATATGAATCTTTTGTTATTAAAGCAAAAAAATGCAAACGAAATTATATACATACATACATATATATTTATTATATACAATACATACATACATACAGCAGAAACGGAAGAAATTAACAAGGAAAAATAAAAGTGAAATATGTTATTATGATTATAATTACTTATCGCTAATTATAATAATTAGTTCAAGTAACTTTTGTAGATAAATTCAATATTGTAGCTGATGATTTTTTATAAGTACTTATATACACACACATAAAAAGATACTTAGTATGTATACTACCATATAGTATATATATATAGTTTAGTCAACCACATAGAGCAATGGAGCTGTTGCGCATCGTAATCGTAGGCAGGGGTATAAATAGTAACTAAAGACACAAATTGTTGCAGTGCAAAGCAAATAAAAGCAAATCAAACGCGATTAGCAAATGAAAAATATATATATATAGTATATAGTATCTAACTAGATAATATAAATAACTAAGCCTAGAGACAGACAGACAGTAAAGTGCTGAAAGGTGAGAAGCGGAACGTTGGCAATGCGAACATATTAAATGCTATATACATATATATATATTATATAATATTGTATACATCTACACATTAAAAAAATACTTATATGCATACATATATGTATATGTATATAAATATATATTCTTACATAATATTAAAGACAAAAACGTTGTTGAATTTTAAACTCAATAAGTCAGAAACCGAAACTCAAAACATAAACGTAGTAAAAGCTAAGAAAAAATTAAAAATACTAAAGTACTAAAAAAAAAATTGTTAGTTGTTGCAAATAAAAACAAAGAAGCTAAAAGTCCCTAAATTAAACAAAAGAATTAAACGCCCAACCAAAAAACACACCCACACACACACACATGCGTTTTAGAGCCTTTATATTATATTTTGAGAATTTTGCGATCGAAACGAAATGCAAATAATTTTATATACTTATGAGATACAACAAATACCTTAACAACCAAAAACGGCATAAATTAACAAAACGGCTAATTGCTAAAGCTAAACATAATTTAGTACTAACAATTTGTAAAACGTTTGTATTAGTAACAAAAAACTAACATAAATCCGCTTGCGGCAATAGAGAGCAATGCAAATATAAGAAAATAAATAAGCAAACAAATATTGCGCCTATTTGTTGTTGGCAGCATGCAAAATGAAAAAAACAAAACTTAAATTTAAATTTAATAACAATTCAAGTAAAAATTAACAAAACAAAAACAGCCTATGCAAGGACACTAACATGTACCTAGATATATATACAAGAATAAAATAAATAAAAAACCGAACGTACTTAAAGATTTAAAACATAAAAGATCTACATTATAAAATGCGTAAGAGAAATGCTAACAAAGCTAGGCAAAGATATTACATTAAATTACCTTAAAAAATTATTTGTGAATATTTTTGTACTTCCTCCCCAAAAAAAACTGAGCTGTTGAGTTTGCTGAAAACTAAAACATTAACTTATTTAGTTTCAACTAATTTGCAATTGTATTTGTTAACTTGTCATTTGATTTGATTAAGTTCCATTAGACTACAACAAGCGACAAATTCTGTGAAAAGTGTAAGCAAAAAGCGAAACCAATAAGATGAATACGAATTATCGATGGTATTATTTGATGGAGTGGTATACATACATATATATGTTTTATTGAAACTGCAAAAACAATAAAGGTTTAGATACAAATTTTGAAACGATAAATGCAAAAAAAAAAACAAAACAAACTCTTGTGTCTCTATTTTTTAAATGGCCAATAACAGATCTCAGCTCTGTTAGCGTCGCTGTTAATGCCGCCCGAAAGTATGCACTACTTGACAATGAAATGATGTCGGCAGCTGGGCTTAACAGCACATCGAGAGTGACCTTAAAACTGTTAGTGTAAAACGTTAATTTATGCTTTTGTGCAGCATATTACGTCACTTTGACAGCTGCAAAGGCCAGCTTAAGGAGCATATTCGTGCAAATGTTGCCAAGGTCTTGGGCAACATTGTGGCGCAGCTTTGCTTAACAAATCATCACACTTAGTTTGATTGCCAAATAAATTGAGCGACACACGCCGCCCATTGCCATTAACTTATGCAAAGCTTTAGCGAATTTCCTCATATCTTTTGTAAGCGTCCAAGCAATTTCCGTTGATTAACAACTAAAGCAACAACAATATGTTGAGCCTGCATAACGATCGTCGATTACTTCCTATAAATAAACGTGCGTGGCGAATGTTGCAACAAATTATAAACGCGAGCAATCCCAAAACATGAGAAATCCACATGTATGTAAATGCATGTGTATTAATATATACCACAAAAAAAAAAAAAAAAACAAACCAGACGCAACAAATTACTAAATTATGAACATGGTAACTGCACATAAAACACATTAAAAAGCAACAACAACAACGGCTAACAGCCACTTAATAATGTTAATAACAACAAATATCAAACGCTAAACTGGAAATATGCAGCGAAATGGCCAACGTTGAACTTGAGCTTGAAATGTGAGCGTGGCCAAGCGACACAGCTGTCGCTCTCACGCTGTCTCTCTTTTACTATTTCTCTTTCTTTGCTTGGCTGAGCTTGAGCTGCAATGTTGCCTGAAGCCTGAAACTGTAAATGACTCAAGGCGCTTCTCTTTTGATCGCCAAATGAGGTCAACGCGTAATGTTAGCTCGAACAAAAAAAACAAATATGAAAATTAAGAAATCAAACAGCAGGCATTTGATTCTCGGCATTTCTCTTTTTTTTTATTATGTTGCTGTTGTTGTTCAGTGGCGCCGGAAGCACACACACAGCATACTAGTACGATAAATGATCAGCCCAGCGTGGGTGTCGAAATAAACACCCCACACCGTCAAAAGTTTGACAACAGACGTTTTGCCGGCAAATCTTAACAGCAGCAGCAACATTAACACTCGCATTAAGAGAGCTCTCTCGCACGTCAAACTGATGACGCAACAGCGCTGTTAACCGCCTAAGAGAGCTATGACATAATAAATGCCAGCAATGTGTGAGCGAGAGAACTGTTGTTGGTGCTTTTCGTGTGTGGCCGTCGTCGGTTTTTTGCTCGTTGCTCATTTGCTGTCGAACAGCGGTCGTGGCAAGTACAGCAAAAATCAGTTAGCGGAGCGTACACACAAAACAGCGCTGGCCGCCTTCGGAGCAGCATTCGAACACGTTGCCATACAACAACAGCAGCAATAGCAACAACAACAACAACGCCACTAACCGCTTGTCGCGTAATCGTAACCGTAACGTAAGCGCATTACAAAACAACGACAAACGCTCTTTTTGCTTTTCTTGTCAACGTAATCAGCGCGTTTTGTGTGTTAACGTGTGTGTTTGTTCGTTTAGTGAAGTTCAGTGCAACATCAATTTGTTAATTAAAGAAGAAGCCTTGGAGTCATTCGTAGTGTTGAGTGAAATAAACATCTTTGTTTGCGAAATGTGTAAAACCCCGTCGCTGGGTTACGTAAAGCCGAGCCGTTGAGTTCTTACAAAACAAATACAAACACAAATACAAATACAAAGAGGCAAAGTCAAAAGTTACGCGCACGCCTCAATAACAAAGAAATTTAAAGCGGGCAGCAAAGACACAACAAAATACAAATTTTATATAAAATCGAGCAAAGAATTTTGCACTGTTGATTTGTTGTTGTCCCGCTCTCGTTAGTGTGTGTGTGTGGGTTTCAATAAATTTTGACATAAAAGAATTTATTGTGCAATTGTGAGTGTGTGTGCGATTGCCTTGTGAGACAGGAGGCGCGGTCGTGCAGCATAAAGTAAAACAATAAGAAGAAGCAGCAACAGCAGCAGTAGAAGAACAACAGCAGTTGTCTGAGCGACAGGTAAAGTACGAAAAGAGAGCGTGGCGCTAAGAGCGAGAGAGAGCGTTACGTTTTTCTCTCTTGTTTGATATGCCTATGTTACGACATCAGGCCACACGCCTTTTGTCTGTATGTGTGTGTGTGTGTGTGTGTGCAATGTGAATGAACGCGCACTCAACTTAGTTGCATTGCTCTTCGAGCAGCAGCAGCAGCAGCGGAAAAACAGTTTTTCATTTGTTGTTGTTGTTGCTGCCTTCTGCGAATTGATTGTGAAAACGAAATGCGCTGTGCGGAGTGGAGTGGTTGAGAAGAGGAGAGGGGTGGGTGGGGAATGTTTGTGGGGCTGTTTTGCGCCGCTTACGTGTTGCCATATTTTTAAAGGCATTACTAAGCGGTTTTTTCCTCTCTCTCTCTCTCTCTCTCTGTTGTTTGCGCCAATTGTTGTCGACGTTCTGGCAAATCAAATTGGCAGCACTTGATAATAATTTATATTTAATTTGTGATAAACAGCATTGCGCTAGAACAAATTCTTCATTGTATAAATATAAATTCAGTGACACTTTAGTTAAACGGCTAAAATAAATTGTATCTTTTGGGTTTTTATCTAATTATTTGTGCTTAAATATTGAACAATTATGTAAATGAAATTATAACATTTAAGCATAGATTTTTCCTCACAAGAAACTACATTCAAAAATCTGTCATGTGTAAAAAACATATTAAAAGTCCCTGAAATCAATTTCTACTATTATGAAAGTGCAATTTAAATTAATTAAGTATGAAAAACCTTGGAATTTGCATACAATTCGCAATAATTATGTAAGTTTGCTAGCTTATGCAAATAGTTTGTATCATGCCATCGCACTATTTACACTCTGAACTTTGTTAAAAAGCAACAAATTGCTTGTCGAATTAACGGGCCCATTGGCAACACCCAACCCCAAACCCCAGCCCCATTCGTACATACAGACAGAGACAAACATACACATAGTTATATAGATAAAACTTTGGGGGCAACGATTGCCGGCTCGCTGCAGTTTTACGTGACGTGGGCAGCGTCGTCGTCCCAACGACGTTGACGTTACGACACGCGACGCATTATGCGACCAGTTACAACAAAAAGCTGCAACAAACACAGCTTTACAATATGTAAACGGTTAAGCTGTAAAACCTTTAACTGAAAATTGCAAAGAAAAAGAAAAAAAATATTTCCTTAGCTATTATGCAAAAATCAAAAGCGTCGCACACAATTATCCCTTATATAAGTGAATGGCCAAAGGGCCAATGGCCAATGATATATGATATGGCCAAGAAAGCAATTAGTCAGAATCTTAAGTAGTTAAGCCCTTATGTAAGCGGCCAATAGGGCAAGCAATTGAGCAACAAATCAAAAGCAATGCTCATAAAAAGAACTTAAAAAATTCTCAATAGTTTTTTTGGCATTTATCGTCGTCATAAAATAAAAAATAACAACAAATGAAAAGCCAATAAAACAAATCACAAAGCAACAACAACAACAACTTTTAGCAGGCAAGAAAAATGCTTATGAAAATTGTATAATAAGTTCGACGCGATATTTCATAACACATTTTGTGCTCTTTGCTCACAAAGTGCTTGTTTGCTGCTGTTCGCTTGTTCGCCTTCCTTTTTTTTCTTTTTATTGAATGCCAATCACAGCAATTATGTAATTTTATTAGGCCCAAAACACATGGCTTTCACACACACACACACTTGTTGAGTCACATTCAAGTCAAGTAAATAATGCTTTTGCCAAAGGAACCTTTCATTTGCATTTTGACATTGCAATTTCTTTGTCGCCGCCACCCACAACAATTGACTTAAGTAATAGTTGTAACTACTACAAAGCCTAAGTGATTCGTTGACTTAAAGAGCACTGACACAAAAATACCCTGCAAATGATATCAAGGCAGTTATTAAGTCACATCATGATTCAACTTCGATTAACAACCTTTAACAAATCTGCTTCAACTTTGACTTCTTTAATATACTTTCGTTTCGTTTAGGGTATTTCATCTTTGCCTTACCCAATCCCAACCCCAACCCCATCTCCGTTCGTCATCGTCTCAATTGCAATTTCAGTCTCCGACTTAGAATGTTGTCGCCATGTTGCTGTCATGTCAACAGCAACAACAACAATAGCAATGATAAATGCAATCGCAAATTATGATTGACATTGCATAATGCGAGAACGAAAACAAGAAAGAAAATACTAAAGAATGAAATAATTTGTGTACAAATAGAATATAAATAAGTAATTGCAATAGACTCAAACAACAAAAATAACAATAACAAATGACGCGAGATATTTACAATGCATTTTGGGTACGTTTTTATCAGCGCGTCGTCGTTTTTTGTTACAAGTATTATGCAATTAGGAGGAGCACTTAGAACGAAAACGATTGCATTTAGTGCACGTTATATGAGTCGTATACATAATTTTTAGCTTGCGCAAAAGCACCTTAGGCTTCTAAACAATTCATTCTAGAACGGAGCTATAGCTGAACAAGTTGTTTACCAACTTTTATCGCAACCAAATGCGTCACAAATTGAGTTAACTCGCGGCTGGAAAACTAAGATAGACGTAACGCATTAGGCGATTATATATATAGGGGAACGGTTATGAGCCTGAAAACCTGAAAGCCTGACAGTGCAATAGGGAATTAAGTGGTTCCCGGTTGATTGGGTAGACGACCAACAGTCTGAAGTATTTGAAGGTCGATTGTAAGAGCCAGATTGTCAATATATGAAGATAAGATTTGTTCGAAAATGTAACTTAATAGCATTTAGGATGAATCATCAGTGTGAAAGATTCGCCTTCTAGAAAGATTCTAGATAACAATTATATAATTTGATTCGAAAAAAGTTGCCTTCAGAACATTTTATTCATTCAGAAAGAAATCATTAGATTTGATTGTTGTTGCGAAATTAATTTAAAAATATCTATAAGAACCTTCGTTCGGGCATATCGTATATATTTGAAATTTTGTTTCTTTCTTGGCTAACTACCAAACGAACATAGACAATATTGTGCGTGGCATTACTGAACATGAAATTTATGCAAAATATTTGTTGGCCAAATGCGTACACTGGATTCATTTTGGCACACTTTAATTTCACTTGCGATTAAAATGTATCTCAGTAGCTACTGTATCTGTATCTGTACCTGTAAATCGCTGCGAGATGTAAACAAATTATAAGCATAACATACTTATAAAAAAGGAAAAAATAGAAGCGCATAACAAACAGTGGAAAAAAAGGGGGGGAAAAAAATACGATTGTTTACATAACAAAACCAAAAACATTCAAACGATGCCAATAGCCACGACGCTCTTTGAGCATGTACTAGTGTGTGTGTACGAGTGTGTTGTGCCGGCATTGTTTATCTTTAAGATACAAATACGAAACGTCAAAGAAAAACGTGCGCACATAACAGCAAACACACGTAACAGAACACTTCTAAAGAGCGCAAGAGAGAGTCAAACAGTGAGCGAGAGAGCAAAGTAAAGAGCGAATTCTGCTGCTGTTAACATTTAATGCGATTTTGTAGCGTTGTTTGAGTTGTTATTGCTTGAGTGAGGACGGAGGCGGGCAGACGTTCTTGCTTTTGTTTTTGTGTGTTTTTTTGTGTGTGTGTGCGTTTCGATGATTTTGATTTTGATTTCATTACTTGCGACAGCGTCAGCGTCAGCGTCCGCCTATATTCGCTGCGTGATTCAGTGTTAATTTTCATAATATTATGTAACAACATGTGCGACCAGCTGGCGATTGAATGAGCGTAAGTGGCACAACACATTATTCACAGTTATTCCTCCACAGAGCACATTCGCAGCCCCGATGTTCTGAGTTAACAGTTTTGTGTGTGTTTTTTTTTTTTAAATATATTTTGCTGCCTTGCAGCAGCAGCAAAAGTTCGTTGACCGTTTATGTAACGCGCCAAAGACTTAAAAGTTGGCTGGCTGGCAGGCTGGCAGCTGCAAAGCTCAGAATTTTTTTTTAGGGCAGTCAATTAACAGCGTACGCCAAAATTGTCACGTCACTGCAGGAGCGACAGAGAGAGAGAGTGAGAGAGTAAGAGAGTGTGGTGAGTCTGAGTTTTGAGAGCGAGCGCAGCAGCACTGAGAGCAATGCAGCAAGTACGAGAGATAGCGGAAAGCAGACCTGTGTACACGTTGAGTAATAGATACGGTGCTTTATTTTGGAGCTGTCATAAAATATATGTATGTATGTGTGTAGGCTGGCGAGGTGCGCAGGCAATAAAACAAGAAATCAAATCAAAGAGCGCGCGCGAGATATATAAATACATATAAAGCGAGAGAGAGAGAGAGAGGCAGGCGCACGCTCTCCCTTAGCTGCGCGCTCTTGCCGTTATGTATGTGTGTGTGTGTGTGCGTGTGAATTATAAAACAGAATCAAAAGCTGCGATGGCGGCAGAATCAAGCAAAAACACACAAACAGCATTTTGTACGTTACGTAAATTCCTACAAAACACATTCTGTGAGAGTTGATTTCATTTCTCGTCTCGTCTTCTGCTTTCAGATGCCAAACTGAGCGCGTCGTTGTCGCTTCCGCTGACCAACAACAATACATACTTATTCTACTCCAGTCCAATCCAGTCCACTCCAGTCCAGTGACTGTCAAACTGTTACGCTCTACAATAACGAAACTAAAATCAAATCTTCATCAATCAAGTGTAGTGTTATTTTTTGGTCATCCAGATGCTAAAACGCAAAGCTCAAGTGAAGTGAAACACCCAAAAAAAAAAGGAAGCTAAACTTAACTGAATAAAAGCAAATTTAAATTAAACTTTAATCGAAGAAAAGAAAAACAAGGAACATCACAGGCAGTTGGCGTACGTTGCGTCGGGCGTCGTTACGACGTCGTTGACGTTGTCATTGTTGTTGCTTACGTGAACAACAACAACAACAATAGTGCCAGCAACAGCTGTCAAAATGCCGCTGTCTCAGGGCTATTACATGAAGCCATCTTTGGCCACCAAGCGAGATCTCAAAGCGCTGCGCAAGGAGAATCAGCAATTGGAGCAATTGCATCATCAAAACCCGCCTCTACGAACGCTGTCCAGCTCAACGCATACGCTCCAAGCACTACTCCACAACAACAACAACAACAATAGCAACAATAATAATTCATTGCAACTTTCGTATCTGCTGGGTGAATCATTGGCCCGTTTGGGCAACCTGCCGCAAGCTTTTAATGTCTACGAACTGATTGCCAGTCGCCAGCGGGATGGTTATGTTCCCTTGGATAAGTTGGCAACCCTGGCCAGTGCTCTAACAGCACACATACGCCACAAGCTGCATGCCACAACAGAACATTCGTTGGAGTCAACACTGAAATCGCGTTACCAACAGGCGCGACAACATGTGGATAGTTGGACAGCCCATAGACTGGGCTTGAGTCTGCAGCCAGCTGCGGATGCCACACAAGATCTGCTCGAGCTGCATGCACCCACGCGAGAACTATGCGTTCCCAGCCCAGCCCTGAATGAGGATTATGATCCACTGTTGTGTCCACTTTGCTCAGACATGTTGCGCAGTCCCGTGACCACAAATTGTGGACACACCTTTTGTGGCCAGTGCTGTGAGGCAATTACACAGTGCAACATCTGTCACATGAAGTTTCCGCGCAGTGCCGAACGCATGCCACAGGCTGTGGCAATGACCAGCTCAACCGCAAGCAGCTCAACGACCACCGCCGCCGCCGCCGCCTCATCCTCACGCCTCTGGCGTCTGCCACCAGCGCCAGCAAACAGCAGCAATTATCCTCGCGGTCTCGGCTTGCGTATTCCTGTTGCAGCACCCACAACTGTCACAACCACAACGGTGGCATCCACAACAGCGACAGCAACAACAACAATGGCATCCACCAGCAGCTCGGCCGCCTCGCTGGTTGCTGGCTTGGGTGGCTTTGCTCTGGGTGGATCGACAGCCATGAAGTTTATGCCGGACGTTTTGGTGCGGCGGCTTGTGGAGAAATGGTGGGGACCCGATTTGCAGGCCAAGAAGATTATTGAGCGTGCCGCCAGCTGCATGCATCTCAATCGACTCGACGATGCGCTCAAGTACTGCAATGCCAGCCTCGAAAAAGGTGAGTTTCAAGCTAAATACATATTATTATATATCAAAACTTTGTTGTCAAAAAGGCAAAGTTGTTTTTAAAAATGTTTTTCATTTTCATATTATATATTAATAACGTGAAATTTCCCTTGAAACCGATTTACTTTGCTGCAATTTCAAGGAAGGCATAAAATATTTAATAGCTAGAATAAAATCACATACCCTTACCAGCGGCAGGCAAACTTACTTACTTTTCAACACGGTGTAGTTAATAAAATGTTTAAAGTTCTTTGACGAGAAATCAATAAAAGGATATGCACACACACACACACACACACGCACATAAACTTCATTGTTGACGTCAGCAAGCGTTTCATAACTGCGCAACAGGTTTTTCAATGAAAAGGCCCGAACACACTCAACCCTCGCACCAATTTGCCTTACTGTGCAGTGCCTGAGAGTCCTGGCCCTGTGGTCCCACAGGTCGTATGCGTATGCAAGAATCGATTGTGGGCTGAGAGAAGAAGAAGAAATGTTTTTCGACCGAACGTCATTTGTCAACAGTTGTTGTTGTTGTTGTTATTGTTGTTCTTATTGCTCTAATTGTGCTGTTCTTCTTCTTCTTTTTCTTCTTCTTCTTGTTGATTTACTTACACCTCTCTCTCTTTCTGTCTCTGTTTGTCGCTGGGTCTGTGTGCCAAGGACTCGATTATTAAATATTTACTCGCATATTCAAAGTAAATAAACCATGCCAAGAAATGGGCCGGCCGGAGGGGGGGCCACGCTAGGGGTGAGTGGTGAGGTAAAGGGGCTGAGGCCAAGCATTTGGGACAGCTGCCAAAGCATAGCAAATTACACGTGGAACAAGACAAAGAAGAAGAAGAAGAAGGGAAAGCAAAACGTCTTGAACTTTTGGGAACACTTCACAATCGAAATTGCAGACAGATACTTTAAGGGGCTCATCAATGTGGCATGAATAATTGAGGTGCTGAGTCAACTTATTAGAGGCTTTTCCCAGTCACACAACAAGCACAAAGAAAGAATAAAAAACAAAGCTAATTAATCATTAAAAGCGACAACTTTTTTGTTTTTTGGACTACGAACTCAGTTCAACGAAACTAATTTGGCAAAGCATTATTTTTTTTTTTTGTTAGTTAATTTTCTATTTATGTGGGATTTGTGTTGTATTATTTCTTTGATTTTGAAAAATCACAACGATCCACGCACTTAGAAATCCATCAAACAAGTTGAGAACTACCAGACCGTGCCAGACACTTGACTCGCTGGCACATGCCAAAGATGAAACGTTTAACGTCATGAATAGACGCGTAGTGTGAGGGAAGGGAAGGCAAGGGGGTACGGGGGAACAATTGAAAGCCAATAAGCATAATAGAATAAAGTGAAAGATTAATGTCAAAAGAATTGTTTAAATATTATTTATACATAAATGAAACAAGAATGAAAGCTGAATGAAAATAATGGAATATTAAGTATACGTAGGCTGAAAAGAGCTTTGAATACTGAAATGTTTATTCCGTTGCCATAAATACTCATTATTCTTAAACTCAATTCAAACAGTGTTTCATCTTTCTTTAGTGACATTAGTTTCGAAACGTGTTGAGCTTAACTCAACGCACGTGTTTCATTTATTTCTTCTCTTAAAGTTATTTCTAGCCATAAAAGCTAAGCACTTTTTGTGTGTTGTTTATTAGCAGGATCAGTTGGGGGCCAGTTCTAGCTAATGTCCAAACAGTTGCGTGACTTTTTCGCTTTGTCGCCCCACTAAGAAGTCGTTGGGGCTGCGAGTAATTGTTGTTGTTGTTGTTTGCACAGTTGTGATTCAATGCCTTTGATTAGACTAGAAAACAAAGTCAAAAACTCTGACGCATCATCGCACGATTTGTGTTGTTTACCTGGCGAAATTGCAACAGCAGCAGCAGCGTCGGCAGCAGTCATATGAGTTCTAAGAATTTATTACTCAAAAATCGAGGCAACGTTGCTCTTCACACGTAATCACCAAAACACACATACACTCGCATATACTTTGCCTATTTATAAGCATTGTTTGTTATTCTTCATTTCTTTTTTTGATGTTTTATGCGTGGTTCGCTGGCAATCAGTTATTGACTTTTCTGTGCTGATAAAGAAAAAACCAAAAATAAAATAAAAGCTGATTGAAATGAGGCCAGGGAAAAGAAAGAGAGAGAGAAAGAAAAAGTTAATGTTGATTTAATAAGCTAAGCATAAACATTTATTTAGCGCTCTTTGTTGATAAACAAAGTGCCAAGTCATTGCGTTCAGCACTAGCCAAATTCAATAACTTAATTATATATGCCTTAGATCGTTGTTACTATATATATCCACGGGGCTTTAAGTAATGACAAAAGTCGGGCCCTTCATCAAGGCCAACAACTGTTGTGGGCAGCGTTCAAATCAAGCTCAAAATGGGTGCAACAACAGCTCCACTGTTGCCACAAGGCAAACACACATCAGTGTTGATGAGGCACTTAACCGTCAGGCACTAAATGAGCCACAACACGTGCCAGACTTGAACATTACCAACACCAAATCTCACACACACAGAGAGAGATATAAAAAAGTTGTACTAGATGGAATAATAATGTAGTCGTCGACCTCTTGCAAAGTGTTGCCACACGGAGGCATGGCGAATTTTTAATTGCGCTGACTCACAAACATCACAATTGAATTATAAAAAGTCAACGAGAGAGAATGAAATACTATTGATAATTAAGGAAGTTTTCAACACAAAAAGCGAAAGAGTTACAAGAAATTCTCATCCTAAAAAGGTAAAATAAGTTTTAAGTATGAAATGATTTATTTAAAAGAATAAGGATAGCAAAAAGATGAGTTTCTCATAGAGGATAGACAGAATCCCTGCAACCAATACTCTTTCCATTCACTTTGTTAGCTACAGGGTATAGCAAAAGCATTTTGATTGTTTGCCAGACTTGGGCTTGGGCTGAGTATGAGCAGTGGTTAAACCGCCGCGAGGACTAAGCCTAAATGTATATAAGTGCAAAGCGAGAAGCGGAGGGTAACGGAGGGTGTAAGGGCGTTGGTGGAGTGCTCTAATATAAATAAAAATATATTCATTGTTGGCTGTTGCAACAACTGAAAATGGCAACATATCATGCAATGTTCACTTTGTGTGTTTGGCCTTTTTTTCTAGCTTGGATTATTACTGCACGCGCAGCTCTCGAGGCTGATTTATCGCATATATACACGTATATATATATATATATATATATATGAGTATAAAGTATATCACAGATCGTATAATTTGATGGCGTGCGCTTAGGCTGGCCAAAATATGCATTAAAAATGTGGTTAAAATGCTAAAAGAATTTAGCACGCGCCATGCAATTATTTCTTTCTTTGGCACTCAAATTGTTAATTAGGTCGCAACGAATTTCATACGAAATTTTGAGGTATTCATTAGCAACAAAATATGTTATTAGTTAATAAGATTGAGGCTATAATGGAACACACCTACTTGGCCCTGAACTTGACTGAATTGCAAAATTTGTCCTTGTTGCTTAACCAAAATTTCATTTCGCTGATAAACAAATCGGATTGCACTTTCTTTGCTTCACAATACTAGCAAAACCGTTCAAGGGCGTACCCTGAACTCTACCACCAGCCGCCAAGTATTTGTATTGGTTATCTGCAAACAACATGTCCAACAATCGGAGTGTGCTATCAACAACAATAAACATAGCCATGTGACAGCTAGAAAAAAAAACACACAAGCGAACAGCTGATAAACGCGACTGTCCAAATTCATATTAAGTATACGTTAAGTGTTTGCAGCCATATATATTTGCATTTGAGGTCTCTCAACTCTGTAGAAATATGCTTTTTTTCGCTGTGCCAAGCTACAAAACCGTCACAGTTTGCGTCACGCCCCACCCTCCCACACACACACCTCCCTGCAATCATTCAAAGTGAGTGCACTAATTAACATTTGTTTTCGTTTGTTGTTCGTTGTTTTAGCTTTTTAATTAGCCAGTGAAGAGGAGGCTGGCTATAAACTCGCTGTGATATTTATATTAACCGACATATTTTGGATGTTTAGCGCGCAGTTGAGTGAACAAAGGCAATAGAGACGGCGGGGTTAGGGGGAAGGGAAGAGAAGAGAGTGCTTTGACTTGGCGAAAGTTTAACGACCAACAAATTGACATGGCCTTGAGACAGAAGCCAGTTGCTGTTGCTGTTGCTGTTGCCCAGCCATGTTTCGAAGCACTTTTTTGCAGCCACAAATCCAAACGCAGAAACGTATACTTAATATATATATAAGTAAATACATTTCGCATTCTCGCCGCGCATCGACTGCAAAAAAACATTGTGTTAATATTTTTTGTTGCTGCCGCTGCTGCTGCGAGATTCGATTTATTTATTTTGATGCCGTGTTGACGCCACATTGGATTTAACTTCTTGCCATACGTTGCATTCCCGGCACATTCCCCACATTGTAGCTACTGTTTGTTGTGGCATGCGTAGCCTTTGGCTGCGCTCACTATTGCTATTTATTTGCCAATGTGCTCAGACAATGCCACCCCCCCACTCGCGCCTTGCCTTCAGCTTGCTTGTGCACATTTCTGAAATGCCAGCGCACATTTTTGCGCACTTTCACAAAGAAATGTGCAAGAAAGAAACTGGCAAAAAAATTCGACAAGCAGACTATTCTGAAACGAGACTCGTTGCCTCGAAATCGCTTTGCGCTTGAACATTTTTGCAATTGAACGGATTTTTGACAACTGTCTGTTTTTGGGTGGCAAAGTGGGCGTGGCCGTCGAGTACTTAAAAACTATGACAAAGTCGACTCTTAACTCTTTCTATTAACATTTCCCTGACTTCAAACTAAATTTGCAGATTCGTTTCGTAATGAGCCTGTTATGCACTCTCTCTCTCTCCCTCTCCCAACCCATTTCGTTACTTATAATGAATGCATAATATGCTGATTAGTTATAAAACAAACGACAGCAAAGTTAGTCACTAATATTTTTTTGCTAATCAAAATGTTTCAATGCATAAAACAAAAAAATTCTTTCTAGCCAAGCACAATGATGTAATCAATGCTTAACGTGGCTTAATCAACTACGGTTATCCAGTTCTTATGTTGTTTCCAGCAATTGGAAAAACACGCGCATATATTGTGACATTTTACTTAGTTGCCGCATGTTGCAACTTGTCTTAATTATGCTACCCCAAGTACTCCAAACCCCACACATACACACACAGCAAGCTCGCGCGGGTGTAGTTTGTCAGTTTTTTTTTGGGATATTTGTTTTTTTTGCTCGAAAAAATTCGCTTTGTAATTGCATAACGAAGCCCGACGGGGCTAGCGTCTGGAGTTGCAGCAACTGCAATTGTTGTCCTCATTTACAGAAAATACAAAAAAACACAGTCTGGCAACGCTGGCTTGGTTTTGTGAGTCATATAAAACTGTCCGATTAAGTAATATTCTATTGTTAATTGTGAATTGCAATTGAAAATTCACTTTCAACATTTGTAAACAAAACACAGACAGCAAAATGGAGATTACTCAATTGAATGCAGCAACAGCAGCAACAGCAACAAAATCAAAAGTAAGTCGCGCGCTCACAAATGTAAAGCGTGCGCTCTCTTTCGCTCTCTTGCGTTTTGCCATTCACTACGAGTTAATGTGTTGTTGTATGTGTTGGTGTGGCTCTCGCAAGCTCGTTTGAATTACAGTTATGTCATAGAACGTAGCTCGTAAGCTCGTTGGCGGTTCGTTGTTGTTGCTGCCGTTTGACGATTTGACGGCAATCAACGAAGTGCAATAACAATTGCAACAATCGTTTTGCCTCCATCTAGCTCTCAATTGAGTAACACAAGCCGTTTTATAGCCTTTCTGTTACCCTACCCGATTGACGCTTAAAGCCCATTAGATAAGTTCGCTCGCCCTGCACACAATTTGTTAAGCAAAACACAATGCAAGGAGCGTCTCTCGCTTTCCATCAATCTCTGACATTTTCCCATCTATCGATGTAAACAGGCAAAGTTTCAGCGAACAAACAAACAAACAGGCCAAAGTGCAAACTTCAATTACCAAACCAAAGTTCAGAGACAAGTGCCATAAAAAAAAAAAACGGAAAAACAACAACAAATCGTAACATTTCAATTTGCCACACACACAACAAATGAGCTATCAAATCGTATCCATCTGCCACACACAATCCTACACAAACAATGGCATTTGGGCCGCAAGTTATGCAACAGTTGCTAACACACCCGCAACACCCCCCCTTCGCCGCACAGAACCGTGCAGGTGGTTGTAAGAAGCAGCAGCAGAAGCAGCAGCAGCAATGTGCCGCAAATGTTAAATGAAAAATGTTCATAAAGCTTTTACATTACTGTTGTTGTTGCTGTTGCAGTTGATAGAAGGGTGTTTGACATAAAGCTCATTACGTATTCATTGAGAACATGTTGTTGTTGTTGTCGAAACTTTAAACTCAAGTTGTTGTTGTCGATTATATCACTTAAAAGCTAGCTGGCTATAAAAGGCTTGACCAAAACAGGAATTTGTTCTGCCCAAAACAAGTCGAAAACTATTATTATGCAATTAAGCTGTTAGTTGCTTGTAGTAAAAAGAACTTTAAGACAACTCAAACTATGTTCGAAACAATATTATGCAACATTGTTGTTGTTGTTGCACTGCTGAGAAAGAGAATGAAACAAGATATCAACAAGCATCACTTTTAGCTTGTTGCCACATTGTTGCTGTTGATTATTTAATCGCTGCCGAAACAAAAAAAACACAAAATGAAAAAAAACTTATTACAAAATTGCCAAATTCACTTCACATTCCCCTCTCCCCCCCTTTGCCCCATTGTTTTGCAAGCGAGACGAAATATTGAGCGCATTTACAAATCACGATTTAATTTTGCAGGCTGCCGTCGCCGCCGCCGACGCAAAAAGTCAAGCGTTGAAATTGGCAACAAACAAATGAGCTATGCAGTGGGGGATGGAGGGGGGGGGGTCGCAGGCGTGAAATAGACAAAAGGCTAAGACGAGTGAAGAAGTACAGGGAGCTTTTGGGCTTGGGCTTGGGCTTGGGCTTGGGATTAACGTAACGAATTCAAGCAGCAACAACAACATAAAAACGATGACGACGATGGCCAACAGTTGGCTGCTGTCCGTTGTCTGTTACCTGCCTGCTTGCCTGCTGGGCTTACATAACCAGAGCTCCACTTACCAAACAAACATAATAAAAATGACGTCGAAAAGCGGCAACCGCAACAACAATAACAATAACAATAACGACACAACCACACAGCCAGCAGCAATGTTTAGTAATGCGACAGCGTCAACGTTAACGTCAGCCTCGACGCCGACAGCGACTGCGACTGAGGCAGCGGCAGCGACAACAACATTTGACTTTGACATACTTTTTTGGCTTTGCCAATACCGTCGCAGTAACAAGAGCGCGCCGCCATTTGCCAGCAACGAGAGCAACTGTCAAATATTTTTTTTGACATAAGCCAAGCTTGCGCTGCTCTCTCTCTCTCTCTCTGTCTCTCGCTCTCGCGACGCGCGCTCTTAAGATGTCCTGCTCTTTGGCCCTGTTGCTGTGACCATCGTTTTTGGTTTCGTAAGCCAGCGCTCTCTCTCTCTCTTGTTATTTGACTCTTGCGCTCTCGCAACTGAATTGAACTGTTGTGTTGCACAAGCTAACAACGCTCACGCAATGATGATGATGATTCCCCGTGCCCCCCTTCTCTCTCTCTCTTTCCATTGAGCAGCTCCTCATTTTTGGCAGCTTTGCATAAAAAGCCGGTTTGCTTTTTCTCAATCGTTTCGTTTTTTCTATCTTTATTGTATTGCGACTCTTTGCCAACATTAGGGGCTGTTTGCGCCCATGTCATTACATAAGCTGCTCTCCTCTCTCTCGCTCTCTTGAACCGAGTCTCAGCAGCTGCCCAAAAATAGTCGAGCACATAAAAATAGAACCATTTGTAGTTCACATACATTTTTAAGTCGATTGTGTCTCGAGGGGGGGTCTCAGAAATCAATTGACTGCGCGTCAAAAATGCCTGACCACCGACCGGAAGTGGAAGAAGTGTCGTCAACACACTCACACACACATTCACACACATACCGACTTGTTAAGAACATTTATCAAATGTCAACGACAAACAGATTGCAAATGCCTGGGCAAAAAAGCGAATGAGTTTGAGTTATGGTCTGCAGTGTGGTGTGGGAAGTAGTTGGGGGGCATATACATACGCTTCAAGTTGTGCGTCCACAACAAAGGCGCCGTCTTTGCTGCAGTTAACATATTATAAATATAACACAACGACTTTTGTATGCACTTTGAAAGTACAAAGTCTTTCCCAGATCTATAAATGTATCAAATTTAACCACAACTATACGGTTTGTAGGCGTTGTGACTTGAAGCATTTGTTGCTAATCAGCCAACTGACCATTATTTAATTGTTGTCGACGTGTTTGTTGCCTTGGCTTGGTTGGTTTGTGTGTGGGCTTTGAAGTTGTCGGCTTTGTGTCTGGTCTTTGGTGACCGTTTTTCTATTTTTTGCTTTAATTACATAAGCTGCTTGGCTTTGCGGCGCTCACAAAAAACACAAATGTTAACAATGTTAAGCTGCCACAATCCCCAACAATTACAATACCAACAACGAACGAACAACCATAAAAAAAAAACCTCAACTTTGTCTTTATCTTACGCCCCACATAATTTACTAAAAATAAATTACAAAACTTAATACAAAAAGGAAGCAGAAAAAACGAGTACAATAATGGCCAACACACTGTGTGTCTCCCCGCTCTCCCCTCTCTCTCCGCTTGCCAGTTTCAAGACCGCGCCGCCTGCCTGGTTGACCTTGAACACAGGCGAATGCTTCGAACGCTTCGACGCTGGCGTCGCTGCCTTTGGCTGTGCTCATTGAAGCGATTTTTGTTTTGTTGTTGTT